>JAUPFR010000005.1:20373911-21770161 GCA_036925125.1 Oreortyx pictus
AGGCGGAGCCCCCGCTGCCTCCCGCCCAACGCAGGCCCGCCGGCGGAGAGCGGACCACCCCCGCGGAGAAGCGGCGGAGGCGCCCGGGAAGCAGAGGGGTCCCGACTCGTCGTTCCACTCACCGACATCGGAGCGGTTCCGCAGCCAGACGGCCGTCGGGCCAAGCGACGGAGCGACCGGCGGGACGCCGTTCGTTGCCGGCGGAGCCATGCCCGGCACCTCCTCGCGCCGCCTCCGCGCTCGCAGCCCCGCTGCCGCCCGGCCCAACCCACCGGCGGCGGGGCGCGCCCTGCCCGCACGGCGGCTGCGCGGAGCCGGCCCGGGGCGGTGCTGAGGAGGGGCGCGGAACCGTGCGCCGTTGGCTTGGTGCTAGAGCGGGGAAGGCGATTCTTACGCACTCCTGTGGCAAATTTGTGAAGTTCGCATTAGCATTGAATGCAGAAGCATTAGTGCGGGTGGTGGAGCACTGGCACAGGCGGTGGAATTTTCCCCGTTGGACAATGTGTCTGGGCACACTGCTCTGGTATCCTGGCCGGAGCAGGAGGTCCCTTGCAACCTCAGCCGTGCTGTGATGGTATTGCAAGCCCGAGAACGGGATGGTTTTGTAAGCACAGCTGACAACTGTAGTGCTCCGCAGTGCCTCACTCTGGAAGCCCAATGCCAGGACCCAGAGGATGGCATGATAGAGACAGGGCTGATCCGGAGCACAGCGTTGGACTTAGCAGCCCCTGAGGCACGCAGACTGCTCTCACCCGGCTTACTTCACGTGGGTTGAGCACTGAACTGGCTCCCAAACGCCGGGTGCTGCACCGAGCTCCTGGGGCTGCCCAGAGCCTCTCTCAAGGGCTGGTTGAGTTGCGTCTTGGGCAAGACAAGTGAGTTCTGCAGCAGCATGAGGTGGCCTCCGCCACCACCGTCCCTAGAGGACCCTCACTGCCAGGGCACGGCCCAAATGCCAAGGAGATCTGTGGGGACAGCTGTTCTGTGCAAGGGACTACCCACACCCAGGGGGAGCAGCGTTTGTTGGCAGAGCTGGCTTGAAACTGGGTAGTGTAACCATGGGGCAGGATGTGACACGCAGGGCCGCGTGGCCTTTTGGAAGGTGACACTGCAGCATTCACACAGGGGCTTGCAAATAGTCACAGCCTCCATGCGACTTCATTAATTAGCGCTGAGCTCACACGTGAGCCACTCTCACGCTCACCCTTTTACCTCTTCCCATCCACAGAGCCTCAAAGTTGTACTTGTATTCCTTGATTCTACACACTCCAGCTCCAGCATAAGTTTCCATCCTGGTAAGCCAGCTCAGGTGTTCAGAGGCCTTGGCATTGTAACTGGACTTCTCTGCTGCCATAGGAGAAGCGTAAGTAGAATTGTATGTTGTATTCTTGAATCAAGGCAGAATTACAGCTTCCCATTAGTTCCAGATATACTACTCTGAACTATCATGATCTAAATTATTTATTTACTTGCTCTTACTCAATTTAAAGAGATGACATTGAAGTAATTATAAAGCCATTCACATTCTTGAATGATTTGTTCATCTAGTACCAGTAATTTGTTCAAAAATACCATTATTAGCTGCTGGCTAGAGCTGTTCTCTGCTGGACCCAGAACACCAGTTTACCACCTCCTTGTCTAGTCAGACCACTTAATAACTTTTCTTCATTTTCTTTTATGGTAAAAAAATACACAGAAAAATGTGTTCTTAAAATGGTATACTTGTACCATTTGTGTACTTGATAGAGTGCACTGAAACTGCAGCTCTGGAAATAACCAGTTTTAACCTTTTTGCTGTGTGCTTGATAGTCAGCTCTATTCATGGTACAAATTGTAGCCTCTATTTGTATACAAGTCTTTTTCAGACCTAGAAAAAGTTCAGAATGATTTAACACCCAAGATAAACATTTTGACAAGCAAAAATAAAAATAACTGTTTCTTTTCCTTCTTTGGTAACAAGGGAAAAGTACCTTTCCAGAGATAAGCACTTTCTGGGTCTAGCAACAGAGCACTATTGATTGTTTAGATACTTGTTTAGATACCCATTTTTAGCATCTATTAAAGTGATTTTACAATTCCTTCCAGAATTCAAGACTGAATGCTACATTTGCTTCTAACTGCAGCTGAATTTGACTGCTGTTTGTTTGTCATCAGCATTAGGAAAGGCAATAAGCAGCCCTGAGAACATACTCAGCAGAGACAGTTATGACATAAATAATAAAATATTAAAGCTTAATTAAAAAAGCAAACAAACAAAAAAATCTACAACTGTGGAACATAGTACCTAAGCAGCATAAGCAGACGTTGCTGATTTTCTTTTTGCAAGTACCAAATCAAATGCTCAACCTGAAGAAGTTCAAGAATTTATTTGAACAAATTGTTGGGTATTGATTTATTTATTGACAAAGAAAACTATCAGGAGTTAACAAAAGCATCCATTTCAACAGAAAGGAAAATCAAACATAGGAAAACATGTCTTTGACCCTCACAGGTTTCCTACAGAAAATATTTCACTTCACGTGAGCAGCTTCTTCTCTGTCTCTTCAGTTGTAATTTTCTATTTTTTTGAGGTGCAGTTCTCTTTCAACTGCACTTCCCAATGGGGACAGGACTGAGATGTTTCCCTGCGCACAGGTTATCTCCAAATCCAGCAGGATTTCGGAACCACATCTGCCTCTGTGATGCAAGCAATCCAAAGAAGAACATTCTTGCAGGTTCTCCCTCTGAATTCTGACTTCAGAAGCATTGGTTGAATTTTTTTTTTTTTTTTGACTGATTACAGAAATAACCTCAATTTACTACATAGCCCACAAACACTGAATTGGCATAATTTCCAAGGCAGCAACTTCTTACCCTTCTTCACACACTGGAACAAACCCCTTTGGTCATAGGGGACCTCATACTTCGCCAATGGAAGATCTGTGAAATCACCTGCAAGCTCTTAGAGAAAATAATAAACCACATTAAAAACACTTTAAACCACAAAGTTTCCTGAACAGATTCAAAACTAAGTTGCAGTAAGTTTTAATTAACTCAGTTTATGTCAGCTGCTTCCTCAAGGTTTCTAGAACAAATCTGCAGTTTGTTTCTATTACTAGATAAGGCAGTGATTTGGGTGAAGCAACTCATTTTTCTCATGCAAAGCAGTCAAGGAATATTCTTAAAACAGTCTTTGGCTTGGCCTACTACTAGTTGCTGACCACTTAGAAAACATTTAATCTTATTTCGTTCTTGTTTTTTTTCTGCCAGTATGAGTTACTACTTGTTTCTGGATTTCTATTGGAAACCCCCACTATTGTTACTGGAAATCTGAAAAATATATGACTTCCCTTGACCATTCTAGTTAAAACTAGAGAGAAAAGTAAATTTTACTTGATATTTCTCCTATGGTTTTTATTTCAGTCACACATTAACATTAAATTAAATTTTACTGAATAATTGCCCTGTTAATTAGCTTTTTTTCATTACACTTTCATTATTGACTTTTCTTTTTGGAGGATTTTTTTTTAATATCATATATCAGCATCCTGGCCTGTATTAGGAATAGTGTGGCCAGCAGGAGCAAAGAGGTGATCATCCCCCTGTACTCAGCTCTGGTGCGGCCGCACCTTGAGTACTGTGTTCAGTTTTGGGCCCCTCACTACAAGAAAGACATCGAGGCACTGGAGCATGTTCAGAGAAGGGCAACAAAACTGGTGAGGGGTCTGGAGCACAAGTCTTACGAGGAGCGGCTGAGGGAGCTGGGATTGTTTAGTCTGGAGAAAAGGAGGCTTAGAGGAGACCTCATTGCACTCTACCACTTCCTGAAGGGAGGCTGTGGTGAGGAGGGGATCAGCCTCTTCTCCCAGGTAACTAATGACAGGACAAGAGGGAATGGCCACAAGTTGCGCCGGGGAAGATTTAGATTAGATTTGAGGAAAAAATTTTTCTCTGAGAGAGTGGTCCGGCACTGGAATAGCCTGCCTAGGGAGGTGGTTGAGGCACCGTCCCTAGCGCTGTTCAAGAAGCATTTAGATGAGGTGCTAAGGGATTTGATTTAGTAGCTTGATGGGTAGGGATGGTGGTGTGAGGATGGTTGGACTAGATGATCTTGTAGGTCCTTTCCAACCTAATGAATCTGTGAATCTATGAATCTATGAATCAGAGCAGGACAGACAACTAGCAAGCTCTCATCTGCAAGAGTTACAGGAAAAAAAGAGACATCTGCAGCAGTACATAAAAGACAGAAATGATCACCTTCACATCTTAAGCAACATGATCTTAGACTTCAAAACAAGGAAAATTTATTAAATTGGAAATATCATACCATCAAGCCCTTTTACATGACTTAACTTTTTACTTCACTTGGTAATGATTAATTAGAGTGCAAAACCCACAACTGTGTAATCCTACAGTATCTATTTCTAAAGATTACCTATACATATACAAGTACCTATACAAATATTTCAGCATAAAATTAACCAGTGTTAGTATTAGTAAAGCTTAATCACATTAAATACCATTTAAAATATAAACAATATGTATTCCTACACCATTTAATCACTGACTTTTCTATATTAGTAGAATCACAATTAAAACACAAGCCTATTTGAGTCAGCTTTCTAATAGTTCTTTCCAACCTCCTCACGTACACCAGAAAGAGTTCCTTATACATACCATCTACACGCACAAGGGAAAACTACTTCTAAAACTTTTTAAAGGTACATCCAAGTGCTAGCAGTATTTAAAAAAATCAAGTACGTTACTGTAGCTGCAATGCTAAGTCACAGCCTGAACCTGTGATTAAGCACCTGGCAGGAAGGCAGGGCTAACCCAGAGGAGCTCAGGTGCATGCAATGCACCTGAGTGACCGGAAGCAAAGCAGCCAGGCTCCAACCCTTCCCAGACCTCATTTAAGGGTTGGCAGCAGAGGCAATCACACCTTGTTGAAGATGTTCCTGAGGTCTTCTAAGAGTAAGTAGGTTTTTAATTTTTTTTAGTTGTTGTTGTTGCTTTTGAATCTGTAGCTGCTGTGTTTGAGCATATCTTATAGCCTAGAAATTTGCTATTATGTTGTTGCTGCTATCTTTTTTCATTGTGTTACAGCGTTATGGTTAATGAGGCACTTTTTGGTGGTAGTGACTCAACTGATAGTCTTTTACTTTGTAGACCAGGGTTAGTAAAATATTAATATGGCGCTGTAAGAAACATGTTAACACTAGGAACAGTGATGGTGGCAGGAAAACAAAGTGATTTCATGAGCTGGGTTGTAAGCACTCACAAAACTTATGTTTAGGTATTTCTTTTCTGGTAGACTTTCTGTAGAACTGGAAGCTTAATTTCTCATTCATATAATAGCAACTACAGATTTTTGCAGAATTGAGCTTACTTCTTAATGTGCCCGTCCAAATGTGAAGACAAGGGGAACTTAAGCATTTATTTGTGGGAAGTTATTAAAAATAGAAAAACCAGAAGCAAAACAGTACTTAATCTAAAACAAACTACCTGAACTCAAACAGCAGATCTTACAGTGGAAGCGATGCCTCTGGCTCAAGGCAGTTCAACAAACTGTCAGGAAAAAGTTGCAACCAGCAAGCTGTTTGAAACTATCTCCCATCTGCACAGTGCTTTGTACTTTGTCCTGAATGCTACTGTATTTACTGAGGGAAGTAAATGTATTTCTGAAGGGTACTTCCTCACATGAAAAAAGAAGCTTCTAAAGTTAGTAGAACTGTAAAGATAGTATGGTTCTACTCTCAAGTTTTAAACTTAATACAAAGTAACTTGTCAATTTCCACATGTTTTTGTCTTGTCAGGTTGAGAAAATAATAGTAAGCAGAATATTTGGGTAGTGTTTTTCTAGGTGTGACCTCTCTTTCGTGATTCTGTCCCCCTAATAAAATTAGGCCACATTAGATTGCGGCTCTCACCATTCAAGACTATAGTTTAACCTCTAGAATTTTGATTTAGTCAGGATTGTCTCCCATTTATTTGTTCTGGATCCCCCTGATTTAAATAAAATTCTATTCTTTGAACAAGAGGGATTAGAAAAAGTTTTGGTTCTGGAGCCAAGTAATTAAACTCCTTAATTATTTAATTAGGCTGATGAAGTCTGTGAAGATGACAGTAAAGCTACAGACGCTGTCCCAAGGATAGAGACAGTACTTTATAATTCTCTGCATGTGGATTAAAATTAACTGTTGAGAACAAGAACTGGAACCTAGCACATCCCTCCAGGATGCCAGCCCATAACATCAGAGCAATTATGGCAGGGAATAAAGAGGGTGGTGGTGCAATTAGCTTTAATTCTTTAAACTGTTGTGGTTGTCATTATGTTTCTTGAGACACTAGATCCTGTTGATGCTTGATAGGTGTTCCCAGGCGGATCCTGACAGTTGAAGCTCTCCTCAGGGGACTAAAGGCAAGAATGCTGATGTTCTGGATTCCGAGCAGGTGTGGGCATGATTTGGCATCAGCTAGTTCTAATCATCAAAACAGATGTGCTTTCAAATACTCAGGGAAGTTTAAGAGCTCTGCTGTGGTTCTTAGCTTAGGGGCCTCCTGATCTTTGGATGCTGGAGTATAAGGATTTCCATGTTATTGTTAGACCAGTTTCCTGGAACATAGGTAAAAGTGAGGAGCCTGGGGAAGTACTAAAGGAAGAGCTGAGTTTGAGCAAGTCCATCTTAAGTTGAAAGAAGTTGTCAAAGAAGTCTGTTGGTTTTGAATGCTGTGGAGAACCATGTTACTGAGCATACAAGGTAGTGTGGCTTGCTTGGTGTGTGTGGTAGAGGCAGAAACGGAAGTAGTTTACAGAGTAGACCATATCCCCACAGAGGGCAGCTTTTTCCTTGGTTTTCCACTGATATGGTTAAGGAATTTTTTTACACAACAGATAATATAGGATAATATAGCATTCATGCGATTACTTTTACTTACTAAGATTTTGTATTGCAATGCTTGTTTTAAAGAAATGAAGGCTGAAACAAAGGCCTATAGTAATGAAACAGCAATCCACTGTTTCATAGTCCATGCTGATAATTTTGGATGAATTAATCTTAACTTGTCAGAGCTGCACAATAGTCACTGGGGAACTTAATGTTGGGTGGGAAACCAAGAAAGTCTGGTAGCCTTGCATGAAGTCATGAGGCATGACAGAGTTATTTCTAATAACATCATTAATTAAGCTAACACATTCATACATCTACATGCCTAAAGCAATATTTCAAGTTGCCTTAGCTTTGAGACTTGATCATCAATAACCTCTGTAGATTATGTAAGTCACAAAATTTAGGCTACAAACATAAGGCCTGTAAACTAGTATGGAGATACAGCACAAATATTTGTTTAGCATTTGCACCTTAAGATTTAGGATTCTGGCTTGTAGGCTGTATTTAAGCTTCACTATATGCTAGCCAGACTCTCTTGAAGATTTCTTAATCTTGAAACTAGAAACTGTTTTCTTAGTAATAAATCACTTGGAAGTAACATTTTTCAGAAACTCTAAGAAGGAGGAGTTACAAACTTCTATTTCCTGAAAGAAAATAGAATGTGGCCCTCTAAGAGAGGTCCTGCAGAAAAATTGTAAGTGCTTCAATTGTTAGCTTAGAGGCTCACTTCTTCATAAAAAGTGCTAGTTTAATTTGAGCATGCTGGCTGTACAGTTGGAGTATTACATTCCCTCAAAATAATACTCAGACTGTAACTATTAGAGAAAAATATCATGGTACAATGGTAATTATTCAAGTATTTTCATGGCATGAAATTTTGGAAAGTGTTGGCTTGATATGATTTGACTTCTCATTTTCAGTTGACCAAGCTAACAGCTGTACATTTCATCTCTTTAAGCGTGCTTAGATAGTATGGGTCAAATTCCACAGCCAAGTAAACAATCACTAAATTGAAGCGTCTTAGTATGCTGTGGATAGCCTCTATTTCTTCCAACAACTCAGAACTATGCTCTGCTTTATGCAAATAGCCTCTATCAAGTCTGCATTCCAGGAGTTCTCTTGGAAACTAGTTCAGGTGTAGATCTGCTGAGATAAGCTTCAAATCTTGCTAGGCCTGTTTATTTCCACTGCTTTTAATGTAAGGTAAAAAGCCACATGCAAATGAAAAGCTGTACAGAGAGGGAATAGATTTGATCTGAATACCAGTGCATTGTTTACAACATTTTTTTTCTATTTATATGTATAATCCCTCATAGCTCATCAATCCGTTACTGCCAGAAAATACGCACAATTAGAAATATAAAAGCTGGAATGTGGCAAGATGTGCGATGGGCAGAGTTGTATGGATGCTTATTAAATGCAATACAATAGGTATTATTTTGGTTCTTTTCTGTCAGAAAGTGTTATGAATACTGGTTCCTTATCTTCATCCAAGCCCAGCTGTGCAGTAATCTTCAGAGCAGGGCAGCATCTTGCAGTAACTCTTATGCTGCTCTTCTGACATTTCCTTGGGAGTGTCAAAAGCAAGATCAAATCTGTAATTGAGGAGCTGCTATCTGGAGCTGAGTTGGGAAGTCTCAGGTAAGTAAAATAGGGAAGGAATGTACAGTAACGTAATATGAAAAATGTTTCACTTGCCACGTGAGAGAAGAGGCTGATCCTCAGTTTTTAAGTATTCTTAGGGAGTTGAGGGATGGATGGTGGTAGCAGATGCAAATGGTTCATAGTCTAGTGAGAATTTCTCTGTGGAAGAAATGGGGTCCCAAAGGAAACAAATGTTTCCTGACTGAGAGGACAGCAAAGTTTTTGGCAGCTTTTTTTCTTTTGTATCAGGGTAAATCTGAGGTGTGAGTAAGAACATTTTTTTTTAACAGTTTATAAAAAGAACAGTGTTTCTAAAAGCTTTAAAAATGTGGAATATGTAATTCTGGGAGTCCACACTTTTTTGTAATGTTTTAATTGTATATGATCTTCTAGTTATTGTTTAATTAAATTAGGATTTTCATTTGGAACAGAAAAAAAGGAATCAGAAAACAGCTAGTGGCAAAAGCCATCCAGAGTGCTGGCAGTAACTCTGGGGAAGAGAAGGATCAACAGGCAAACTGGATTGTGGTGCTGTGTTGTTTTGATGTTGTGGAGTCTCCTCTGGAGGTGTTCAAGACCCACCTGGACACCTGCCTGTGCAACCTGGTCTAGGGAACTGCTTTGGCAGGGGGGTTGGACTTGATCTCTAGAGGTCCCTTCCAACTCCTACAATTCTGTAGTTCTGTGGGATTGTTATGATGAGGATGATCCTGGTGCCTTAGACCAGAAGTCATCTGCCTGAGCCTTCTCTGGTTAAATTATTATCACTGTAGAGTTCATTTATCTTTATTGCCATGCTTTAAAAAAATTATAGTGTCTTAAAAAAAAAACTCTGCTTAGATGCACTTTGTTAGTGGCAGGCTGTATGGAAGGGAAACAAATGGGACGTGTTATCAAATGAGCAATCAGAGGAACAGCTCATCTTCTGCCTCTTGTGTAGAGTTCATGCTCTTCTTTGTTGTCTTGGTTACTCTGCCATGTCACTTATTCTTACCACAGGATTTAAGATTAATGTCTTTCAGAGGTTTTAAAAAGATATAGAATATTAATGTAAAAAATGTCTTGAAGTTGAATTTGGTCGCGACATGCCCTGTACATACAGCAAATTAACTGTCATTAATACAGGAACAATATTTAATCCATTCTTCTGTGGGAAAGTGATTCCCTAGAACTGTATTAGGGCTGAAATTGATATAATGCATTATGTATGCAATGTATATTATGATTTCTTTTATGTGATGTTTTTAATGTTTTATGTATTTAATAATTATAATTGATATAGTACAATTTATTATAATGTAATTATATATTACCATGTGAAATAGGTTGGGTAAAAGCCACAGATTCTTATATTGCTCCTCAGGGAACATGTAAGTAGAAAATGGTACAAGATGCTTTCTTTCCTAAGGATTCCTTTGACCTTTGTTCAGGCCTCTTAAGGTAAACATTTAAATTATTCCTGAGCACGTCTCGAGAGTGTTAATTAAACAAAAGGTTTTGTTTCTCTAAATGTTTGCTCCTGGTGGTAGCACATCACAAACAGAAGCCATCTTCAGGATTTCCACCTGATGTTTATAAAGTGTAATCTTGTCTGAGCTGCTGAGGTCCTTCGGTAAAGGCAAGAAGCTCCTGATGAATTTGTGTTCTTTCAATTCAAAATATTTTGACTGGAAAAAATAACAAAGACTTTTTTCCTAATGGTATTTGTCCTTACACAACATTAACAACAGAGTGCAAACCAAAATAGTATTGCTGCAGAAGGTCATATCCTTCCCTTAATTCTTCCATGCAAGGGATTCTGATGTTTGCTTTTAAAGTATGAAGTGTTCTTTTTTGAGGTAAAAGTCAAATTCAAATGCTGGGGTAAGTTTTGCCAAGAGCAAATATCATTGCAGGGTAACAGCCTGCAAACTCAGCATTGGTTTCTCCTGCTACATCCTTCTCTACTCTTCCTCCCTTCTGCTGGAGAGGCTGTTGTATGGTGCAGGTAGGCCTGGGAGCAGGAGGCAGACTCAAAATTACTGGGGTACTAGCTAAGATCTGAGAGGTGCTCCTGAAGTTTGCATTGTTATAGGGCTCTGATTTGCCTTCAAAATAAACACAGCTCCTTACTCTGCTTTTCACCTAACATCTAGCAGATGAGTAACAGTAATTTGACTGATTTCTTCTATTAGAAGACTGCTGATAAATTTGGTTATTTGTGGGGGACTGTTGATAGTATCAGCTGAAGAGTAGCCTGGAGATGTGATTATAGTAACAGGGGTGGCAGCAAAAGCTGATTAATTGGCATGTTGTTAGTAGTCATCACCCCAGCTGATGTGGAAACACATTGAAGTCACGGCATTACAATTCTTGGGGGAACCCAGGAGGAGAGCAGGTGGGAACTGAATTCAGTCAAATGAAACCAGGAGTTTTCTGAAGCAGGGTGCTTTGCTTCAGAAGAAATGCTGGCTGCATATTTGTCTTGCAAAAAAAAAAAGTACTGTTTGGTTCAAGTTGTGACTTCAGAAAGAGCCGGGAAAGTTCTGGCTCTTACAGAGGAGATTTGACTTTGAGTCACAAAGCCCACAGCTTCCTAAGGTAGGCAGTATGTTGTGAAGGCTGGGCATCAAGAATCGGTTCAGCTGAGCACTGCAGAGGTAGGAACTCTGCTCCTTAAAATAGGAACATGGATTTATTTATAGCTGAAAGGTTAGAGCTCCATATAGTCATGCAAGGGGCTTGTGGTATAATCAGCTGAGGAAATATTGAAATAATCCTTGCTTGTCAAACTGAGATCTGATAACAGTCTTTTTGAGCAGTGTTAGGTAGCAGTGTTTTCAGGCTGAGGGTGTTAAATGTGGGGAGAGAATGGATTACTTTTGCTCCTTTGTGTGTTTTGTGGTGGTTTCTTTCACCTTGTTGTGCAAGTAGGTGAAGTTTAACTTGCTAACTGTTTCTTTGTTCTAAGTGAACTTCCAGTGCATGATTAGGAGAAAATCCTTACTATAGGAAGTAACTCTGTGGAAAAGTGCCCTATTGAAATTTGGTTTCATTCAGTCCTTGTCTCTCTTTCTTCCACCATCTTTTTTACTTTCTGACTTCTGTATGTTTATATCAATATCTGCACTAATGTCTACACCTGCAAATATCTCTGATGGAGAGAGGTTTTTGTTTATGCTATGGACAGTGCACTTTTTATCAAATAAAGTTTCTCTTCTTGTTTGTCAGTGATGTTTACTGTGTAATTGGAACCTTGGTGCTGGCTGACCTGCCAGGAACCTGCAAGCTAATATAGCAATTCAGAAGGCTTCTCAACAGCTTATAAGCCTGTCAGTAAGCATGAAATGGAACTTACTGCTTATTGTTTCCATTGGGAGGTTGTCTGATAAATTTTAGGTCCTGGTAGCATGCACCATGTAAGGCAAAGTTTAATCTCTGAGTCATTTCTGAGTCAGAGTGGAGGGAAGGCATTCTCATGTTTGAAAGACTTATCCACTGCCGCCCTATAAACTTAGTTAACATTCCTTGTAATTTTCACATCACTTCAAACATGTATGCTTTGCTACTTTCAGTGTTGGCATCAGGTCCACATCAGTGTGAGCTTCTAAGCTAGGAGAGTCATAGGTGCCACATGAGGTCAGTTAAAGTAAAGTTGTACTGGATAAACAAAATATCTGTATTTCAGAAGCATGATGGCTGTCATTTAATACAAGATTGAATTTTGTCTTCAATGGAAAGTGGAGAGGCAGGGAGGAGTTGATTTTTATTTTTTTTATAAAATAACAGTTTTGGAAACAAGTGGTGAGTAACCATACTGGTAATTACAGTGTGCCTTAGTAAAAGTTTTTAAAAGCTTCAACTTGTCAGCTTTTGGATTTCAGAGCTCTCATGACAGCGGATTTCCTGTTGTGTTTTTTTTTTTTCTGATAAGAGTCTATACTGCTTATTTTCAAAACCACTTTTTTTTCTGTAAATATATATGGTTTCCTAAGAATTTAAAAGTTGCAATCTCTAAATGCAACATCACTTTTTAAATATACTGCTAGGATTCCTCTCTTCTAACCTGAAATACATGAAGTGAAAAACTGAAGTGAGGTAACACTGCTCAATAAATCTGAAACTGAGCCCAGTTCTAGTCTGGTATGGATTTTAGCTTTAAACTGTTTAGTTCTATTTATTCTTTCTTCTGCTTTACCCTGAGTTTTTATGCTGTGGTGAAACTTTATAGCATGTTGAAACTGTGTCTTAAGTGAGTACATCTACACCCCTGCACTCCTACTCTGAGCAGTACAGAAAAATTCCTTGTTGAGAAGCATCCTGAGAGTGTGCATCAGACCTGCTAGTACTTAGACTCCTGGATGAAAATGAGCTTCTGAGGGGAAGATTAGCCTCAGAATCAGGATCTGCTTTGAAGTGTTGCTTTGTGCAGTAATCATTTTTTTTAACGTATTGACTTTAAGAGATAACTGAGTTGGGGGAAAATAACTCAAAGGAAGGAAGAAGTTGTTGATGAGAGACAGTGTTTGAGTCATGCTATATTTAGAACTGTCCTCACTGTAGCTATGCAGCTGTGTTTATTTGAAGGGAGCTTTTATTCCACAAAAACAAAATGAACATACAAATAAATGCATTAACTACTAGATGGTTCGCAGCTGAGTCCTATAGCTGTTGATCATGAGTGAACAGCCTATGGATCTAGGCTTCTCCTGCTCTTTGTGCAGCCTGGAGTGCTCATGCTGTGAGGGCACAAGGGTGTGAGGTGGCAGGGCCAGGAGGAAGTATCTCTTCCAGGTGCAGGATCTCCTCCTGGCCCCCTTGCCAGGCACAAAGAAGAGCCATCTTCCCAGGGTACAAGAATGTGCACCCTGCTGCCTGTGGGTGCCTGTGATGTATATGCTGACTGCAGGGACATTTGATGCAGGCAGGCAGCAGGGTACTGGGGCTGCAAGGTCTGAGAATGCTGCAGTGTGGTCAGTGCTGAAGTGTGCTGTCCTGCTCTTCCTAAAAGTATGAGGGGTGTAATGGGCTGACAAATGGTGCAAAGCTCCCAGGCACAGCCCTGGTTAGTTTGGTAACAGCCAGCCAGCCCTGGCTTCCACCGTCTGCAGGGTTGTCCTTGCTCTTGTCAGAGTGCTGGGAAGTTGATGACCCAGGAGCAGTGTAAGTCTGAGGAACTTCCACAGTTTCATCTACAATAACAGCACTATCCTTTCTTTAGTATGCCATGTACTTCTTCCCCAAGTACTGTGGCTGCCTGGCCTGAGGCCCATCAGCCGTTCCTTGCTGTGCTGGGTTGGTATCCTTCAACAGCTGTCACCACTGGGCTCTACCCTTTATGCAGGGCCTTGGGGTGATCCAACGAAGTGCTGGTGCCCCCTGCTGGACGGGGCCGCCTATCCTCAGGTAACTGTGCTTCCTCCTGCGTACAGGAGCTGTACCTCCCAGGCGCCCCAGCTTGTCCAGGAACAGTCCTCACCCTTCTTCTTGGAGATACTTCAGCGTTTCCTACCAACGTGCTGTTGGTGTCGTCTCTGAGGTAACTCAGGCTGGACCATGCATCATTTGGCACTGAGGTTCCTCAGCAATTCCCACCAAAACCACCTCTTTCCCCCACCTTTATTTGCTCCATCATTTCCTACTGACATCCCAAGAGCACCTTGCTGTTTCTTGCCCAACCCTCCCCCCCCCCCCCCCCCTGCAGGCACTCTTTGTTGCTTTGAGCTTCTGTCTCCTCTGAGAGGATGTTGCTGCCTCCTGGTAAATCAATCCACCCCCCAAACCTTCCATCACTTCCTCAAACAAGCTCCCCTGCTGCCCCCTCTGATGTGTCTATCTCGGTGCTTTCAGCCAGGAAGTGATAATCTCTTTGTATTCAGCCCTGGTGAGGCCACATCTCAAGTACTGTGTCCAGTTTTGAGCCCCTCACTATGAGAATATCAAGGTCCTGGAGTGTGTCCAGAGAAGGGCAACAAAACTGGTGAGGGGTCTGGAGCACAGGCCTTAAGAGGAGTGGCTGAGGGAGCTGGGATTGTTTAGTCTGGAGAAGAGGAGGCTCAGGGGAGACCTTATCATTTTCTAAGCTGCCTGAAGGGAATTTGTGGGAGTTGGCTTCTTCTCCTGCATAACTAGTAATAGGACTAGAGGGAATGGCCTCAAGTTGCTCAAGAGGAGACTCAGTTTGGATCTTAGGAAGAATTTCTTCTCTGAAAGGGTGACCAGGCACTGGAATGGGCCGCCCAAAGGGGTGGTGGAGTCACTGACCCTGGAGGTGTTCAAGAAACGTGTAGATGTTATACTAAGGGACATGGTGTAGTAGGGAGACATTGGTAGTAGGTGGACGGTTGGGTGATCTTGGAGGTCTTTTCCAACCTTGGCAAGTCTATGATTTTTTTTTTCCCCCCCACGATTCTCCCTATAGTTCCTCAGTTACTTCTGTTTCTCCTCAGAGCTCTGCTTCTGTCTCTTGGAGGTACCTCAGCACCCAGTCCCTGGTCTGCTCAAGTAAGAACAGTTGGAAATAAAGAAGCAAAGAGTTGTATCAATATTTTATAAATGATTATTGCAGTATCAAAGATCTAAAAAGAGAAGCCACTGTAAATTATTTTGAGTTTTTTTTCTGCTGAGTATAGGAGTATGTATTGACAAAAATCTATTTTAATACCAATTATATGAAAAGATATACATCCAGGGGATGGTGAAGTCCACCTGAATGGTATTCTTACTATACAAGCCTCCTCCTTTTGCAGTCTTGTCTCTTTAAAAAAAAATTTGCAAACCTAATTTTAAAAGACAGTGATACACAAATATTTTACTTTGATGCATGTGATAAATTTAATGTTGTTTAAATTTGCTGCAACTTACACCAAGTGTAGCTGGAGTTGCTCACACAACATGGAGGGGGAGAAAATAAAGAGATCTTTAAAAAAGAAAACACTCAAAATGTGCCCCACATTTTGAGATGCACAGTAGCTGTAGTTTCATAGTACAACTCAAAATGTGTAGCATGGGGAACTGAGTGACGTGCATCTGTGTATGTATTTACCTGCTTTGTTTTTAAAACATGAGCTGATTGCCACGTTTCTACATTTCAGCTCAAAATGTAGAACAGTGTATTCAGTAATCTTCTTGCTGACAGTTTGTTGGGTATGCAGCCAGGCTCACGTGCTTCATGAAGAGAAAGATAGAAATGATTGTGCCTTCTCTATGTGCTTGCCAGCAGCAATGACATGAGTAGATACATATTTGCTATAGATGTGGTTTACTTTAGACTTAGTAAGCATAATCTGTAAGATAAATGATTGCTTTAAAGCAGTCTTTAAATAGAGGAATTACATCTTTAAAGCAAGTCTTTAAATAGAAAGACATAATCTCAGTTATTGAAGCTGAGTTGTTTGAGAATCCTTTAATGGTGGCTTTGACAGAAGATCTTGTTCCAGTAAATACTTATGTCTATAAAGGAAATTGTACAGTTTCCTGTATAATACTGTACTACAATGCAGCAGCAGTATGTACTGTACAATAAAATAACTTGTCTATACAAGGCAGAAATGACTCTTACTGGTGTAATTGTGTTGGAGGGGGCAAATATTATGAATCAGAGCATATTTCCAAAGAATTAATCTTTGTGATGTTATGAAACTGTTCTTATGAAGAAAGAATCTGCAACTTATATCAGATGTGTTCAAAACTTTTCAATGCATTCCCATTCCACAACACGGGGTAGTACATTTTTGGTTTCAAGTTTTCATTGTGTACTTTTGCAATCTCTCCATGCAAGGAAAAAGCATCTTATGTCAAGCCTATCACCTACAAAACAAAGGATGCAGGAAGTAGTAGCTTTGATTCTATTTGGCAAGTTAAAAAAATAAAAATGAGCATAATTTGCTAATCAGAGAGCCAGTCTCCAGACAGCTTATAAAGCAGTGAAGGCACTGAGCCAAATACTCAGTGAGATATTTGCATTACTGAGCTAGCGCATGATGCCTGGGAAATCTGTTATTACAGGAATGGTTACAGAATTGTTCTCAGAAGTGGTGACGTTAATTTCTTTCGACAATTTAGGCAGGTAGGGTAGAAAATAAAACACGAACCCAAGACCCATAGCAGGTTTAGGTCTTTACTAAAGTATTATCATAAGTTACCAGAGTTTTCTGTATACTAATAATAGGACTTCAGAAAGTAAAATATGTGAAGACAACTTTACCTTCTTTTGTGTGCAGCTTTGAATTAATGGTTTCCCAAATCCATAAAGCTGTTATGAGGCTCTCGGTATTTCTTTTTCTTTGTTCATAATGTAACAGTGTGGAAATAGGAATGCTGTCACAGGATGACAAGCAGTGCTGCTACATTTTATTCATTGAATTTTGTTCTCTATTGCCCAACAGAAGGAAATCCTGCCCTAGAATCATAGGAAGAGGAGCACTACAACATCAAACAACTGTTCTCTGACAGAATTTTTTTTCTTTAACAAGGCAGGACACACTGTGAACGTTACTCTCTCAGCATTTACTGCAATAAGCATTATCTTTGTGATTAGTTCGGCTGTGACCGGAAGAGGGCATTCTTTCCCTTCGGAACTGTGACGTGAGACGTGAAGTCATAAAAGCTTCCGAAAAACCTAGGTAAATTTTGCAACTGTTCTTCCACACTTTTACTTATCTTTTTTTGAAGTTTAAAGATTGAACTTAAAGGTGGTGGTAGTTTACTCTTTCAATTTTTTGAAGTCAGTTTAAGGCTTACTGTATGCTTAATATTGTTATGGATTCTTTAAGACATGCTCTATTTTCTCTACCAACAGTAAATAATCTGCACTAATGAGAGTTTGCCTCTTTTAAATAATTTCCTTTACTGTAGTTGTATTTATTTAGGAAAAGAAAGACATTTAGCAATGCCTTCCCCTTAGGGCAGGTTTCTATGACAAATGTGAGAATACCACCTTGGCATGTTTTAGGTATAATTTCCTCAGTCAGTGAGACATCAGAGACATTCTTTGCATATGCACTCAGTTTTGCTGTCTGTAAAATGATTATTTCAACTCTTGCAGTATAGACTGAAGCATAACTATGTATTATGAAAGCAAACTGACCCACTTGTTTTGTTTTTAAGTGACTGCCTTTCCCCTTTGATACTGCTGTCGTGCTTCTCAGTCATGTATTTACAGGCCTCAGCATTCAATGGGAATGGCTGCAGGTTCAGCAGTTTTGAGAAACAATTTATTTGGAAGGGTAAAGTCAGATTTAGAAGATTAACATTTTGGGAATCTCGTCTATAATCCTTACAACATATTGCTGTCAAGGCAGGTATCTTCCTGGTGTATTTAGGGTGTGATTACTTTAGATGTTTTGCTTCTAATTTGGATAACCAAGGCTGGCAAAGGGAACTTTGCCTTTACTTGGGGTGACAAAGCAGTCAGAATCACTCTCAGCTTCATCTCCATAACTATTCTATAGGTTAATGTGTGGGCTTACTAAGTGTGCTTAGGTGTCAAGAAGGCTGCCCAATGAGGGAAGTTTACTTACAGTCATGTCAGAACTGAGGAATGTACTTGAAACTATTGTTATCCATTCAATTCTTCCCCAAAATTGTTGGGCCAAAATAATCTGTGCACATTTCTCTCTAACTCTGTGATACCAAAGTATTAAGTATTTCAGTTTCGTCAGAGCATAAGTTGAATCATTGGCATAAGGGATGAGTTCAAGTTCCAGTCTTTCATAGTGTAACTGGCAAGTGAACTAACTTACATCTGGGGGCTCTAAAAGTGAAGCAACACCTAGGAAAAGGGCAGCAGTGCAGAACATACTGGCAAAGAACTGGCACCATTCTAACTGTCCTGTCTTGGACCAATATAATTGTTTCCATGTTGAAGGATGGACTCTGAGTACTGTCCAAAACAAGAAAAAAGAGCCCATTTTAGTCCCTCAGCTGACCCAGGAACCAAGAGTGCTTGCCTGCCAGGAGGTTATGTAGTCTGTGAAAATGTGAAAATCTCTACTCGTGAACAAGAAGCTTGCAGTTAACAATGGAGAAAAAAATTCCAGGAAGAAACATAAAAGAAATGGATGCATCCTGTGCTAGCTGGTAGACCACAGAAGTGAAGAACAAACACAAATTCAAACCAAGAATGCAATTTCCACTATATCCTTCCTTCTCTTCCCCCTACTTCCCCCTCCCCTCTCACTGGGTTAGGAGAATGTTTCTTTATTTCAAACAACACCCTATTGTGAGGGCTATATGTGTTTTTCTAATTGTGCAGTGTCTGTCATGATGTGACAGTCAATCTGTACTACAGGAACAAAACATCCGTCTCTACTACCTCTCACTAGTGTTCCAAGCTAGCGTATGAAGTGAAAGCTAATAAAATAACTTGGTGTTGTTAGACTGTATGGAGTAGAAGTTTTATACACTTTAGCCTTTAAGAAGCTGCAGCTAAGTTGAACTTGTATAACATGGTTGTTAACAGCAGCTCACATATCACAGAAGCACATCGTGGCTGAGGTTTGCAGGGACCTCTGGGTCTGTCTGGTTCGAGCCCAGATCCAGCAGGGATACCAGAGCAGTTGCCCAGGCCCATGGCCAGGTGGCTTCTGAACATCTCCAGGAAGACCCCCCAGCCTTTGGGCTGCCCATGCAAGTGCTGTCATCTACACACTAAAGCAGTTTACCACTCTGATGTTGTAGTTGAAGAGAAAACACAGTTAAGAAGTAGATGCCATTTAGTTGTGCGTGGTATCAAAAGCCTCTGCAGCTGCAATCATACTGAGCCTGAGTTGCAAGATTGATTATTCACTTGAAGCTTTTGGCTTTCATAAATGTAAGTGAAGAAGGATGTTTCAAACGCTCTGTGAAGTTCCCTACTGGAATTATAGTATTCATTTGAGTTTAGTAAGAAGTCCACACAGAGAAGATACATGAAGAATTAACTACAGTATTTGAAGTTCTCAGAAAGAGTATAGGGTCAGCAAAATTGCTCACTTTATCTGTTGATTTTTTTTTTTTTTGAATTGTTTTTTTCTTTTCTGTTTTGCTAACTGACTGCTTTGGGTAACGGCTGGGGAAAAAGAAAGGAAAATGGCATCACCTTATATGACTTCATTTTATCTGCTTTGTAGTCTGTGGTCAAGTAAATAGACCTTTCTCTGATAATTCAACACCTCAGTTCTCATTAAGTAATACTGGCTTTCTTAATCTTTCTTGGAGTTTATTTTCTGGAAAAATGACTACAATGGTTCTAATTGTGAGATTACTTGATATTTTGAAGTGACTTGGTCTGTATTAATTGCATGAAAATGATGTTAATCACAAGAGAAAACTCAGCAGCAGCTGACTGTTCCTTTTTTCCACATTTTTTAATCCCACTGGATGACGAAGTCCCTGGAGCATGGTACACTGTGTGAGTTGGACATTTGTGACCATAGAGCAGTTCCAGAAGATACCACACAGGGACTTTCAGTAAGTTAAGCTGTGTGATGAATCCTGACGGCCCTTTTCCTCCATTGTCTAAAAGAAAACATCTGAGGCACTCCAGGGAAAAAGAAGACCCTCTGAGGACCTGCTGCTCTGTTCCTGCTCCTCCTGCTGCCTGGGACTGCTGGAGTGCTTTGAGAAGTTGAAGACTCAGTGACTATATTAACCTTCACTTACATGAAGAGCATTTTATCTGTTATTTGTTCAGATCAGTGATGCAGAAGGATAACCATTAACATCTTTCGCACACAACGTGTGGGACCATTCCTGTCCGTATGCGCTCAGCGCAACAATTCTGGACAGTGACAGGTTGCCAAATATCTCTACAGCCCATTATTTCCGAGAAGATTTATGCAAGGGGGGGGGGGGGGGGGGTGGTGCTCGCTATTCCAACTATTCACACCTGCCATTAGTACGTGATTCACAGCCTACGTGGTAATAGAAATACGCGTCGCTTGGTAGCAACGAGCAACTCAGACCAGATGGGGTGTAACTACAGGGAGTCAGGCCGCGAGAGGGCAGCAGCCGGGGCCCGGAGCCGCCCCTCGGGCGTTGGGAAATGCCTCGGCCCGGCCCTGACCTCGTCCCGGCAGCGGGCGGGGCGGAGGCGGCGCGGCACGGCCCCGGACGCGCTGCGGAACCGGGAAGCGGCTGAGGCGGCGGCATGGCAGCGCGGGCGTCGGCGGGGGACGCGGCGCTGAGGCTCGAGGCCGAGCAGTGGCTGCAGTGGGATAAGGTGAGGAGCGCCGGGCTTTCGATTGCTGAAGCTCTGTTTCCAGCGGTGCGGGACGCTGGGCCGCGCGTAGAAGGAAAACTGCCTCTTTGTTTCCCTATTCCACGTGCCTAAGGACGCTTCCTTCGCGGCCGTGCTCTGGATGTGCTGACGCAGCTGCCCGGCGCTGCGTTTCCCGCACGGATCGGGCCTGGATTTGCTGTGGGTGGTTCGAACACGTAAATGCGAAGTTACTTTATCAGGTCGCAACAAGCTCTTGCCTAAGTTAAACGGATTTTTGACTGAGCAGTCCGGTTTAAAGGGTGCCCGATATTAATAAGTTAACTTCTTTAATGTTAATCATATTCCAGTCTTCTCTCTAAACCACGTCATTTTAATCGGTGATTCCAGTAGTTCATGAAACCCTATTGAAGTCTAGCATAACATCCCCTGAAGTATCCGTACGTTTCCGGAAGGCGTGTTCTCGGTTAGCAATTGCATCTTTGGCTGCAGCACTGCTTGACCGGTATGCAGTGCCTTGTTGCTGACTGCTCAAAAATAGTGAGGTGTCGTTGCTGTGATTCCGTCCTTTCATTCTTCAGGGAGAAACTCCTACAGCATTTGCATTGAGCAATAGCTTTAATCCAATATAACCCTTGTCCGTTTACACTATTTATTTTTTTAAGAGAGCCCTTCGTGGCAAGGATAGCTTTTTAATTTGAAGGGAGAAGTCAATATTTGATGATGATAAGCTGCATGTTTCTTGCAAAATAGTAGTTTGGAAGTGCAAACCCTTACGTATGGAAGTGGTCCTGCTGACTTTGCTGAAAGGTTATACCCAGGTAACAATTACTGCGGGTATTACAGGCTATTTTCATCACTGTATACATTACAGAACTGTCATATTTTTCACTTTTTCTTATTATCATGCATAAAATCTGGGTAGGAGGCAGCTTCTGTTTTTATTAAAAATGAAACATGTTTAGTCAGTACTTGTCCTGATACTTTAAAACACTGAACGGACTTTTACACTGATGGAACATCTCTGGGGCCTTCAATCAGTGTGGGTTCAGCTGAATAACTTTTTAACGTTTGAGCAAGTTGCACTGATGGTTATTCTTTGTATCATAACACCTGCTGCTGTAATCAGAGAGATTCATATTCTTATGTTTTTCTCCTGTTCCTGTAAAGAAGGTTAGGTTGCAGCATTCTTGGACTGGTAAAATACTAGTTCTTAAACTGGAAGTCAGTAATTCAGGGATACTGAATTGCTCAGTGGGAAAAGCAATTATTTATTTTCTTTAATGAACCTAGAGTATTCTGCAGTATATAGTTTGCTGATTATCAGTGAAGGCTCATTAGCTTTTTGAGTATTTATTTAGTCTGTCATGTCTGCCCTTCAGCAGCAAGTGCGTAGATCAGTAATTGGGGCAGGATGCTTCCGCAAATGATGACCGTACTGTAATGTTGAAGAAAAACACGGTAGGCTCACTTGGTAATCCAAACTGGTATCAGTTTGCACAGAGTCCTTACATCTTTTTATAAAAAGTTTACTCACCTGACTGCCCTGTGCGTTTTCTTCAGCTGCAGAAAAGAAATAGATAGGTAGATAGATGCATTTATTTTTTTTTTGCCCAGGATGGTCTGCTTGGCCTTCCTTTGATCTCAGAATATCTAGGTTATTCAAGAAACAAGCAAGTCTCTGTCCTTCTCGAGGTCAGTTGGTTGATCAGAAGTCAAAGCTTATGATCATTTGGAAATAATACTCTTTGTACTCCAGTGTGAAGTGCGTGTAATGGTGCTGTGAGTAACCTGAGGAGCACGCTGCTGCTTTGCGTAGCGCTGTTGCTTGGTGGCTGGAGTGTGCCATCTGTCCTCCCAGCTCATCAGTGTCCAGGGAATCAAACAGATGTTAAGCCTGACAAATCCCACGTTATTGAGATGTTGGGGCATACAAGACTTCACTAATTCCAAAAATGAAGAGTTGGTAGGAGTTGTATCATGCAAGCAATGCACCAACAAAAGGAGGAAGGCATTGAAAAGAAACTTTTCATTGTTCGCAACAAGTGTGATGATTCTCTCACTGCTCTGCACGGTGTAAGAATTACACTGTAACAGTTGAGCTGTAATCATAAATGTGATGCTTCACGGATTTTCACAAGCACTACTCACAAATATATTTTGTGCAAATAGTTCATCATCTGACCAGTCTGTTTGGTTTGTCACTGCCTTTCTTCTACTGACTTAAATTCAGATGGTGTAGCAAAAGCTCTGGGGTTGCTGAAGTGGTGCGCTGTATTCTAATACCAAAGTAAGCCAGCAGAGATTGTGGGGGAGAATGTCAATTCTATCAAGAAGCTTAAATGTTTATTAAATATTTAAAATGTTTAAATGTTAAATCTTTAAATGTTTATTAAATATTTAAAAACAAACAAACAACAACAACGAAAAGAGACACAAACACTTCTAGAATATCTGAATTTTGTACCTACAGAATCCAAAAACTTCTGCAATAGTGAAGGAACTACTTGCTGAAGGAAATGTGGGAGAACTGCACAAATACTTCGGCTCACGAATGGAATTTGGCACAGCTGGGCTCAGGGCTGCCATGGGAGCAGGAATTTCTCACATGAATGACTTGACTATTATCCAGACAACTCAGGTATTGTATTCATCGTGTTATCTCATTTAGCTGCTTGGGTGCAGGAATGGAATGGCCTTGCTTACGACAAGCAAATGGGCATTCTGTGGAACTGTGTGGTTGTTACTAATCAAAAGAAAAAGGAGAAGAGAGCTAGCCAGCATTTGGCTAAACTTGTTATACACTAAAGGAGATCTACCTGGAGGGAGATTAAAAAATACAGTCCTTAAAATGACTGCAGCTTGGACTGCAGGTGTATCGTTGTATCACGTCCTAAAAAAGCCTCCTTTCATTACTAAGGGTGAGATTGAATTCTGTCTTGGTTTCAGCTGGGATGCATTTTTTTTCAGAGTGTCTGGCATGATGCTGTTTTGGCTCTAGGAGGAAAACAGTGTTGATAACACATTTCTTCTAAGCAGTGTGGTTCAAAGTGAATAGCTCTGTGGTGCTGAGCCACCCACTGGGTTAAACCACAACTAAAATGTTGGCCAGTTGTTCACTTCCTCATCTGATACCTCAGAGTAAATGATTTCTGAATCTGCAGATCAGACTAACCATGTTAACTGGTTCTTTCTGGAGTTGGTTCTGGTTTTTAGAAAAGTGCCTAAATGCTGTCAAATTTTATTACGTTGCTGTAAGGTTTTTGTCATTTCATGGTGTTTATTTATCCTAAATGAATGGAATCCCAATCCAGTTCAGTGAGATGTGGGTAGTTAGATGTCAGTATCTTAGCAATCATCTTAATCCAATGATAAACGAAATACAGAGATTATATTAATGAGGTGAATTTGTTATTGTCTTCAGGGATTTTGCAGATACCTTGAGAAGAATTTCAGTGACCTGAAAAAGAGAGGAGTCGTGATTGGATTTGATGCTCGTGCCCACCTTTCGAGTGGAGGCAGTAGCAAAAGGTACTTTTTCCAGTAGTATTCTGTAGATGTCTTACATGATTCATCATGGTCTTACAACTGCTTCAACAGCAATTTTTCTTTCTCTAGAATGAATTTGAGGGGTTTATAGTGTTTTTATTTTCTTAATACCGAGGCAGTTTTTATAGTTGTGTTTTGCCTAAAAGGAATAGGGAGGGAATGCATATAAGTTGTGTATAATGATTTCCTTTATTTTATTTTATTAATTGTACTGAGGGGAGAAAAGGTGTTGAAATTCTAGGAAACAAATGGAGAGTGAATATATTTCCAAAGCTTCTTTTCTTGTTTGTTTTTCTTAGGTTTGCAAGACTTGCTGCTAATACATTCATCAGTCAGGGAGTTCCAGTTTATCTCTTCTCTGACATAACACCGACACCTTTTGTGGTAGGTTTCTCTATTAAATATTCTCATCTACACACAAATTCTGTGAGATATCAAAAATTATATTAAGGAAAAGTAGACAAAACATTTTTTACTTAAGTTCTGACTGCTTAGATTGCTTGTTTTATGCTTACATCCACAGCAGTAAAAGGAAAAACTGAGTAGAATATCTGTGACAGTGAGCTGTATTTGTACTCATTTGTGTTTTCAGGCACATTTCTTGAAGAGGTCATTTCATAGTCTCTAGCTTAACAGAATGACAGAATATCCCGAGCTGGGAGGGACCCATGGGGATCACAGTATATCTGAGTTGGAAGGGACCCACAAGGATATGGAAGGATGGAGACTTCATATATAACATGCTTGTACTGATACAAAATTTGGTAGATTTAGGGCCACGTTCTTCACAAGACAACTTAAAGCAGTGTTGCATGAGCTATAGCTGATTGTCTTTGCTGTTAAATAGCCAAGATAGAACTTGAACTAGACCTCTCTGCAGACTGAACAGTCCCAGCTCCCTCAGCCGCTCCTCATGAGGCTTGTGCTCCAGACCCCTCACCAGCTTCGCTGCCCTTCTCTGGACATGCTCTAGGACCTCAATGTCTTCCCTGGGGTGAGGGGCCCAAAACTGAAGGCGGTACTCAAGGTGCGGCCTCATTAATGCTGAATATGGGGGACAGCTACTTCCCTGCTCCTGCTGGCAACACTGTTTCTGATTCATGCCAGGATTCCATTGGCCTTCTTGCCCGCCTGGGCACACTGCTGGCTCGTGTTCATCAACCAGTAGCCCCAGGTCCCTTTCCTGCTCCTAGAACTCACAAGACAGTATGGATGAGAATGCTGCAGTTCCAGTTCCCATTGCCCTACTCAGACTTTTTGTCATTGCCCCAACACTTCACGTTCTTAAAGACATGAGGTGTTTCATGTCATTATGCCACACGCAACAGATGCATTCAGCTTCCTTCTGTAAAAATGTTACTCTCGTTAGCCACAAAGCATCTGAAACCTGGTATGTTTATGGTAAATGTCAAGTAATAGCAAGGGCTAAGGCTACCACATGGAGGCTGGTGGAGCAAGTATAGCTTTTCCTTTAGGGATTCAGTGTGTAGGAATCATATCCTGACCTTTTATTTGTCAGTACAGAAGTATTCTCATTTATATACCATAACATCTCCTCAGTTAATCTTTTCTCATTACAGCCATACACAGTAACTCATCTGAAGCTTTGTGCTGGAATTATGGTTACAGCTTCCCATAATCCAAAGCAAGATAACGGTTACAAGGTATTCCTAAATGATCTATTTTTTTTTTTCATTTTGGTTGTTTTTAATCTTTTTTTTTTTCCTAAAGAGACATTAATACTATTGTATACAGTTTCTATTGTGTTATTGATCAAATTAATGTGTAATTTGATTCTTGAGATCTAGATCTAAACATATATATTTAGAGCTAGTAATGTGTTATAGTAATAACGTAATATCTTAGCTCTATAAAGCTGAAAGATAAGCACAGTCCTGGAACCTTTGGGAACACTTTAAAATATTTAATAAGCTCTTCTTAAAAAGCATCAATCATCTCTTGAACTCATGATTTTAAAAAGATCTCTTCATGTTTACAAACACAGAATAAAATACATCTGGAATCTAATGAGTTGCTTATATAAAACACTTCAATTAAATTCCATGGATTTCAAATTGTATATTTTTTTTTCTTTTGCTAAATGATACAATTATCAGTGGGTTTTGGTTTTTTTTTTGGTTGTTTTTTTTTTTTTCCTGTGTTTCAAGAACCAAATGGCAGGAACATGTCTGAGCAGCCTGTTTGCCAATCGCATAGCTGCACTAGTCAGATACAGACTGTTTCCAGAATACAGAAACGAAGGTTAGGAGATCTTTCTCTATCTTTTACGATAGAAAAGCAAAGTGATACAGACAAGATGATTTCTCACTGTCTGTTCCTTCAGAACTTCTTGTCTTACTGTTTGAATTGTTCTTTTATATACATATATAAATCTTGATATCTTTTTCACATCAGTTTGGGTGTTTCATCAGTTACTTTGTTAATCAACTTCATTTTTGCTGTTTCTTTTTTTTTTTTTTTTTTTTTTTTAATTTAATCTGCACGCCTACGTGACCCAGATGCTGTTAAGTATGTTTCTTTAAAGGTGTAGTTTCTAAAACATCAGTAGGAGGAAGTATGCAAACAACTGTCTGTCTAAATTAAAACACGGTTCTTTTTATAGATAAACATAAAACCTGCTCTTGGATGTATAAGCACATTAAAAATACATACAATGAAGGTTCTTTACTGCAGGTAAAGGACATCTTGAAACTTACATGAATTTGTGCCTGCTGTTGTGGCAACACTGCTGCTGTAGACAGCTGTAAGGTTTTTGTGCCTTTTTCTTTAGTTCTTTTTTGTAGTAAATGTGTTTCATTTTTATTTTAACACTTTTTTTACTCGAAAGTATTGTTTTACATTTAATGACTATCTAAAAATCGCATGGAAATACCATGGAGAATTTATCAACTCCAAAGCTAGCAGACAGGTTGATATTTGAATCTTCTCAGTAAGTGAGCTGAGCCTTCTTTTGTGTTTCGTTATGAATTTCAATGTGCCCTTATAAAATTTCATTGCTTTAATAGAACAGAAAAAAAAATTTAAAATAATTTAAAATATTGCAGAAAAAAATGAGATTTCAGAGGAAATGTTGGGAATAAGAACAGTGAAATACTCTGGTTATACTTCAGTTAAATTTACTTTAATATTCTATCAAATACATCTTAGCCAATGAAAAATGGCGAAGCTATCCTACAGTATTAATGACAAAAACGAACCCTTACCTTTATTATCCTTTAGGTTTACTGGGAGAATGGTGCTCAGATAATTTCCCCTCATGATAAAGGAATTTCTCAGGCTATTGAGGAGAATAAAGAGCCATGGCCTCAGGCTTGGGACGATAAACAAATTGACAGCAGCTTGCTACTTCATGACCCGTATGCCACTATCAATAAGGAGTATTTCAAAGACATACAGAAACAGTGCTTTCACAGGTAAGTAGTGTTAACTCTATTAAGAGTATGGGACTTTTCATGGTAGTTTAAATTGACCCAGGACAAGGCAGCTATGATGAAGAGTCAGTCAATTGTATTTATTTTCCACTCACCATTTTGGGGCGTATAGAGTGCATTACTGTCTTTCCAGTAATTTGCATGTACCAGAACACTGGATACCTACGGTGACTCTCAGATCTGAAAAATGAGGTTAAACCGATCTAGAAGCCATTGTCGTTAAAAACTGACCTCCTTCAGCTTATCATGTTAACAGTACTGAGTCGTGCTGGTTTCTGAACACGGTGAATTTTCATGCAGAGTACTCTGCCATACTCAAGCTTTTATTACTAATCTCTTTTATTTCAGGAATATAAACAAGGAAACAAACCTGAAATTTGTTCATACTTCTGTGCATGGTGTAGGTCATAAATTTGTACAGCTGGCCTTCAAGGCATTTGACCTTAGGCCTCCTTTTGCTGTTCCGGAGCAGAAGGATCCTGATCCAGAATTTCCCACGGTGAAGTATCCAAATCCTGAAGAAGGCAAAGGTGTTCTGGTAAATACATATAATTAATCTTTCTAAATATTCTAAGTATAGTGAATATCTGTATTTCTTAGTAGTTGCAATGTCTCTCAGTCTTTCTGGTCTATTTTTACACTACCAAAGAATTAGCTGGTATCATTTCATTAAAATTTGTGACTCCCTATGAACCAATCAGGTAATATTTCTCTGTAACTTTAAACTGTACATTGTTCTGCTAACAGAGTGTGCATCATCTGCATATAGAGCAAAGTGATAGAGCTCCTTTTTAAAATAAATGAAGAAATAAAAACTAGAGACCTTCATGGTCAGTTATTCAAAGTTTCTACAGCTTACACCTGAAATACATCGTTGTTCTCAAATGATGATTGGGTCAGGGCCAATCCTGACAATAAGGAGACTAGATTTTCTGATACAAGTACGATCACTTTGTCAGTAAAGATCCTACTGAATGTAACAACTAAAGTGGAATGATGTAGTTGAAGTCAAGTATCCTGCCTGTGCTCTGCTGTTGCCAGGCTTATATACTGTGAATTGGTTAAATGTGGTTTGACACACATCATGGTGCTGAGTGTTTGAGATGAAATAAACTGGGAAAGTTATCTGATGTCTGTAAAGGATGTGAAAATATTTGGGAGCAACAACACTTTCCTGATGTTCTTTATCACTGTTTCCAGACCTTATCTTTTGCTTTGGCTGAAAAAGATGGGGCAAAAATTATTTTAGCAAACGATCCAGATGCTGATCGACTTGCAGTGGCAGAGAAACAAGAAAGGTATGGCAACAAATAAATACAACTATTTATATTTTGGACTTACTTTAGACTCGTTTGAGGGATTTGGGCTACCTCTGTTGCAGAGGACAATGGAGCAGTCATGTTTGTCCTTTTAAAACTAAAACCACGTAGAAATGTGAGGGGTCTGACTGCAGAAGACCACAGTGGTAAATTAAATATAAATTTTTCAGAAGACTTATAAACATTCTTTCATACTGTGTTTATTGAGTAATAACTTGAATATTCTGCACAACTTCTGTAGTTACCAGATTATCTCAGGAATAAAGAATAATTGGTTTGTTTGTTGGTATTGACTTTTCTGTTTGTTGGGTTGTTTTCTTGTTTTTTTCTTTTACCCTTTGTCTTCACAGCATGACTTAAGGAGGCTTCTCTGCCTCTTTAAGTAGAATGAGCTAACTGGTACTCTCTGCTGTATCTTTGGAAATGTTAGCTGGAATATCCTTGAGTTTGGCATGTGCCAGCTTCAGCTGGCAACTGAACCTTGAGAAAACGCATAAAAAGCTTTAGTTTGTGCTAGTTATGATGGGCTAAAACAAGAATGCAAAATTGCCTGTGCTTTTTTGTCTGAAAACATAGCTACTGGATCCTTGGAAGGGGTGTTAGATTACTGTATGCACCACTATTCAAAGTATGGTGCTCTCCTGCTGCTGCTACTTTTTTAATTGTTTAGCCAGTCTTAATAGTCACCTAACTTCTGATCCTGCACCATTTCTAAATTCCACTGTAGCTTTTCATGCACTGATCAAATAGTGATATAAGCTTATATGGTATCTGTAATTCTTTTGACAGAAACCTCTGCTAAAGCACATTCTTATGCTAAATTATTGCTGTGTGTTGCTTAATGCCTGCTGGCATCAATAAATGCAGGACAGTGGGTCTGCTTTGCTTTCACAACAAGTATTTTTTCTGTAGGTCTTGATTTTTGCCAGTTTGATTATGTATTTCTCCCCTTCCATGACTGGGATTTTCTTTGGTCAGTTTTGACATTTCTTTTCCTTTTTTGTTCAATTTTTCTTGTAACAATGGATTGATATATCTGTCTGTGTGTCTGTATGTATATATATACGTATGTTTGTATAATTGATATTTTTTTCTTCAGTGAAAAATTGATGTGTTATGATTAAATAAAAGTATTTGTCACCAAGCCAACCAAAAATACTAATCATGTGAGAACTGCATTTTCATGTCTGTGCTTGTCTGTATTCGTTAATTTTTATAATTTCTATCTGCTGTTTCTTTTTTCTTTTCATTTTTTTGTTGCTGTTTTTATATTAAATTAAAAATTAATTAATTATACCAGAAATACCACTGTTTTATATTTGGATAAACTCATTACCTGGTGCATATGATGAAGGAGGACAATAACAGTTTCAGGATACTTTGGGGAATATTTTTTTTCTTAATGAAGTGTCTTTTTACTGTTACTTGGAATTCAAATGCGGTAATTTTATTTGGTAGTTCTCTTAAGGACCAGTAGAAGCTTTTCCAGCACTGTCATTTAAATTCACGTACTCTTTTCTTTTTTTTCCTCTCTCCAGTGGTGAATGGAAGGTGTTTTCTGGAAATGAACTGGGAGCTCTGTTAGGCTGGTGGATCTTCACTTGCTGGAAAAATCAAAATAGGGATGCTTGTGCCATTAAAGATGTCTACATGTTATCTAGCACAGTTTCTTCCAAAATCCTGAGAGCAATTGCACTAAAGGAAGGTTTTCACTTTGAGGTAAGTTGTTACGAGATTATTGGATATCCTTCGATTTGCTTTCCCACACGTTGCTTTTATTTTTAATGTCTATGGTTGTGTTTTTTGGGTTTTTTGTCATCACTGCTGTAGGAGACACTGACAGGTTTCAAGTGGATGGGGAACCGTGCCAAGCAGCTCATGGATCAGGGAAAAGCTGTTTTATTTGCATTTGAGGAGGCAATAGGTAAGAAAGCATGCTGTGTTCTGATATCCTTTAAAATAGAGGAAGTATTTAATTCTCAAAAAAATGGTTATCTGCTGCTGACCTCAGTGGGAGTTACTGATGTCATCCACTTGGCTGATCTCATATTACTAGTATGCAGTCCTAATCACTACTTAGCACCAACTGTGGTGATGTGAACCAGGTGTATGTTAGTCTTTAGTAGCACCATTCTCTGTAAGTTATTGAAGAGGAAAAAAAGGCACACTTTTTAGGCTGTGAATGGGGTATTTGTGGTTGATATCTTTAAGCTAAGTTTAAGCGCATGCAAAATAAAGTAAAACCTCCCTCAAACAATATTTGTAAAATGGAAAGATATGTATGAACTGGAAGTACGTGAGATTGTAATGCTGTCATACCATTTCTTGAGTATCTCAGTATCTGAAAACCAGTGAAAATGCGCCTGTATGATGGACAGTTCTCAGTGTTACCATACACTACTCTGGAAGAATGGCCACATTTCTGGGTCTCATGCGTGCACTGTTCTAGTAGCATGGCATTTCTTTTTTCATAACAGTTTCCAAAGATATTCAGGAGCATGTGGTACTAGTATAATCCAGATCTGTGCTGAAAACTCATTAAGTACTTTACTTGTTGGAATTAATTCTGATCAGAAGAGAAACTGTTTTCAAATCTTAGTCTGTGCTGAATAAACATTTTAGAATTAAACCAAAAACACATACTATGGCAGTATGCATTTCTCCATTAAACAACAACCTGTCTTACCCTTACCCTTCACCACACTCCCATTGCTATCCCCCATGTACTATTTACTATTCTTGTTAAAAAAAAAAATCTATCAAATATGTAAATAACAAATTTTTCTTTGTTTAGGATATATGTGCTGCCCTGCTGTTCTAGACAAAGATGGTGTCAGTGCTGCTGTTATAACTGCAGAGATGGCTAGCTTTTTGGCAACCAGGAATTTGTCTTTGTCTCAGCAGTTGAAGGCTGTCTATGATGAGTGAGTTTGATTATAATTGTCTAATCAACAGATTTTCTCCATTCCACATATGTTGTTTACACAGAAACAAAAGCACAGCTATGGGAACAGTGATCTAGCCAGCTCTCCTGCATCAGGAGTTACATGCACAACCTGGTTTTGTGTAGTTTTAAAGTATTAATTGCCTTACTAACTCTTACTCTGTTAAAGAGGTGTTCATAACATTTTCTATTTTTTCTGAAGGGTTTCCCCCACTAGAAAAGTTTGGCCCTCGAGCACTGCTCTTTCTTGTACAAAAGACTGGACTTCATTTGTTTTTGTTTTGTTTTGTTTTCCCCACCAGTATTGGTGCACTGTGAAGCTCATAATACTTCTTGCTGCTAAGCATACCAGATTCACAAAAGCATTAATGGCAGAGTGTGCCCAAGTGGCTCTGGCATATTTATGCTACCCAGCTTATTTCTGTCCTGCTTGCGTGGCTGCTTGTGATTAAATTAATTCTAGTTGGCCCTGTAGTTAGAATTTTTATTATATCATTCTGTCTTTCATTTTTTGATTGATGGTGTATGTTCTTTCTGCTCCTGAATGCTGAGATTTGAGCTGATTCAGCTGATGTGCTGTGACTGGCTCTGTTTGCTGTATCCAACTGGGTATTCCTCTGACAGCTTTGAATATGAGGCGCTCCTTTTTCTTTTTCCTTTAACAGATTCAGAAACCTGCAGAAATCAGTAGCTGAAATGGCTGTTGGATTCCATGGGGGCAGGGTGCATTCCTCATGTAGTTTTGAGGTTTGTTGTTAAAAAGGAGGGAGCAGCGCTGTCTGGTGGATACCCTCCACCTCTTCATGTCCCATAGTGTCCCTAACAAAGCTGTGGTGGATCTTGCAGAAAGACTCATGGAAAACTCTAGCCCTGGTGCTTCTTCTTTCACCAGTCCCTGGAGCTCTTACTTGTTTGCAGCACTAAATATACTTGTTTCATCAAACGTTTAAGAAGAAATCAGGTGGCAAAAATAATGCAAAAACTGCAAAATTCATCAGCTCTTACATGTAGCAGAAACTTAGGTGGGTTCATGAAACAGCAAAACAACAACACAGAGAAAATCATGTCTAGAAGTGCAGATATGGTATCTGACTTGGAAATTCTCTCTGCTGCTAGTAGTTGGAAGTGTGTATTCAGAAAACTGTCCTGTGTTGTGTGCTTGCTTAAGTACTTATTCAGTAAACACCTGATTCAGGTTGCCTTCAGAACTGGAACATTTAACTGAGTGGAACTTAGCAGTGCCACCTGTCCACTGTGTAAATAGCTGCTGAGAAGGTCAGACTTATTTCGCATGAAGGCATCCTGTAGATGCACCTCAGAGGAAGACTGTTCTGTCACTGCACAAAGTTACCATTAGTGGAAAATCTACAGATATACAGGGAAGAAAACAACTGTTTCATATTAACAGATGCACGATAACTAGAATGGCAGGGTTTTTCTTGTTTTGTTTTGGTGTTACCAATGTTTGCTTATTGTTTGTGGCTAGTATTGTGTTCCATTTTTCTGCTCCCTTTTTTTCTGGTCAGGTTTATCTTGTGAGCTGCTCCTAAAGGAGAAGAAACACTACTTTGTATTTTGGTGGTATAGTAGAGTGTGTCTGTTACCATTACTATCCCATCTCAAAGCTGAAGTAGATCACAAAAAGGACATTGTTCTAGCAGTTACATCATTTGTTTCAAATATAAGATTGGCTTTTTTGATTCCCTTACTGGATTTTCAAGATTGATTTAATAACTGCTGTCCTTCAAGATGTCCGTTTAGGTATAAATCATTGCTGTTTCAGAAGTCTTCCAGATTTCTGCATGAACATAATAGTGCTAGTGAAAGCTTCTGTCCTTCAGACTTCCCCAGCATCAGAGATTCTCATCAGCTGCTTATTTTTAGGAAGTCACTGAAAGAACCAGTCCAGGTTTGTACGCTATCCAGCAACACGCTGTTCTGAAAATTCAGTGTTAGCAGGCAAGTTGTTCTTGATGCAGATTCGGCATCATGCTATTCGGCAGCAAATAGGTAAAGAGATGATAATGTAAAAAAGATGATAGATGAAAGTTTGGTTTAATAGAAGTACTTAAATGGGAGAGCAGTTTGACTGGAAAAAAGTCTGGAAATTCTCTTACTCAGAAGAGGTCGGCTAGTGTCCACTCAGCGTTACGTATTTACTTATTTTGTTCTCTTCCTGCCTGTTTAGATCTCCTCATGGCATCATTTTTTCTTCTGGTTTAGAAGCAGAGTTTCTCACTTTGAATTGTGAAGGAAATTTGTATCTGGAGAAGTTTCCCTCTCCAAGTATGTGAAATGGAGCAATTAAACTGTCAAGACATTTTAAACATTGTAACAGAGTAAACTTATGCTACAGTTAACTATAGATTCTTGCTTTACAGAATGTTGTGTAACATGCATGGTGTACAACTAATGTTTCTTCAGTTGATTAGTATCATGTCTTCACAGATATGGCTTCCATATTACCAAAGCTTCATATTTCATCTGCCATGACCCTACAGTGATTAAACAGCTTTTTGACAACCTTAGGAATTATGATGGAAAAGACACATACCCAAAATCTTGTGGTAGATTTAAAGTTTCTGGAATAAGGGATCTAACTACTGGGTATGACAGCAGCCAGCCAGATCAAAAAGCAGTAAGTATACTTTTACCATACAGAGTCATATGTAAATAAACACACATAAGAATATTCTCCAGAGAAATACCCAAAAATCTATTTTCAAACCTGACTGTAAGTTGAATTTGATTTGTGGTGATTGTATTGTTTTGATGGAGGAATAAATCAAAGTTTTTTTTTGTTTCCCTCTCTCTCTCTCTCTCTCTCTCTCTCTCTCTCTCTCTCTCTCTCTCTCTCTCTCTCTCTCTCTCTCTCTCTCTCTCTCTCTTTCCCCTCCTCCCCTCTCACCCCCAATGTGGCAGTCTAAACAGGGAGGTAGAAGGATCTTGCTGTAGTGCTGCAGCAGTCCTCCATTAACTTGTTGTAAGTGTAAGCTAAGTGGTCCCATGTTTATTTTTGTCCTGGGGGAAGCTCATCGCAGAGCAATTCCTGTTTTCAGTCAAAATGTTGACTAGGCTTGAAATGAGCTATCTAACAGTACTGTTTAACAGCAGTTTTACTGCCAGATTGAGGGCAAGGTTGTGATTTGCCTGCCATAGTCGTAAGAACACAGTGATGAAGAAAACAGGACACAGCTTGCTTTTATCTGAAGCATTAGTCACATTATATGACATCACACCATGAGTTTTGTCTTGAATTCATTATAGTCTCTTTGTAAACCTTACACATTCTTATTTCCAGATACTTCCTACTAGTAAAAGTAGCCAAATGATTACATTCACTTTTGCAAATGGAGGAGTGGCCACAATGCGAACCAGTGGGACAGAACCAAAAATCAAATACTATTCTGAACTCTGTGCACCTCCTGGAAACAGGTATTGTCACCTACGGGGTATATGCTGTGTGATGGGGGCTGATGGGCTTTTCCGTATTGTTTTGGTAGGGAAAAGGCTCTTCAGGATTGAATAATATTACTACAGTCACTTTTCATTATTCTGCAAATATTTATGCAGAAAGCTTCAGTCCTGGAAAATATGTTGAATCGTTTTTTGCCACTGAAATATTTTAAACTTGGTTTCACGTTCAGTAAAAACAAAATCAACAAAACCATTCTGCTTTAAACGAAAGTGGATATGCTCTTTTTTTAACATATTTTGCTGATTTAGGCTTGTACTACCACACTTGGATTTATTTTAGATTATTTTGTGGATTTCTGTTTTTCATAGTCTTAAGAGCCTTTCATACATCAACTGGAAGTGAACATCAGTGTTTATTATAGGAGGATCTAACAACTCAAGTGTATATACTTTTATCATTGATAAAAACTCTTTGTCTGGAACAGCACCTCGGACGGAATATGTCCTTTTTAGCTATTCCACTGTGACATCTTTTCTATTCTATGTGGATTTTGTTTCATAGTGACGTTGAGCAGCTGAAGAAAGAACTAGATGAATTGGTCAACGCTCTTGAAAAACACTTCTTTCAACCAGAGAAGAACAATCTTCAACGAAAGACTGAGTAAAGTAGAGCAATTGCTACCTTCGTTGTATTTGGTATTTTGGCAGCATTGAAAATGCGTTATTTAACAAGCAAGGATTTTTAGGACCAAACATCTGAGAGCTCAGACTAAAAAAGACTTCTGCTTTTATTAAGCTTTATTCTACATACTACTGAATTTAGTATCTTGTTTTGAGAGGGAATCTTGCCTACCCTTGAAGGACCAAACAAGCCCGGTCAGCTTATGCACTGAAAGTTGTCTGCAAATGTATTTCAGTCAAAACTTGTTTAATTAAATACTCCAAGTAATATCCTGATTTTTGAAATGCAACCTGTTTGGGGGAAACTTTTCTTTCTTTTGTCTGTTGGTAATCTGGTAACAATATGAAACTCCATCTAGGTGTAGATTTGCAAAGCCAGTGCTGCTGTTAATAAGAAGTGAAAGCCTGTGGTGAAACTTTGCCAAACTTAGGGCAGGTGTTTTAGAAACAGTGGTCTTTTGGCGGTGGACTTTTGCCCAAATAAACAAGGAAGTCATAGTTAATTTTCTGGAGAGTTTCTGCTTGCTGGGATGGGTTGGACTACATAATGAACTCCAAGTTGGAGATGCAAAGTGTCAGTACGCCTATCAATACTGTGAGCATGTTGGGACAGAGCACATCTACGTACACCTTTCTGTCACCTCATTGATCTAGGCATGATTAGGTCAGCGCATACCCCAGTGTTGGGATCCTGTCATGCTGTAGGCTACAAGACTTTGATGTATAACTGCATGCTGAATTTAGAACAGAAATTTCCATTTTGTTGTGTGCTGTCATCTGTTCTTGAAGAGCCCGAGAGCGTTATGTAGAGGTTACCAATTGACTTTGCCATACATTTGTTTTTCTGCACTGGGTGTCAGTGTGTAGCTCCAGTAGCCCTGGTATATCTTGGGTAAAGAAACAGCCTCACCAGAACTGCTCCTGGTATACCATGACAGTGCTTAGTTGCTAGGTCAAGCAGAGGTTAAATTTAGCAAATTATTCATCAGGACTCCAGTGAATATTGGGTTACTTTGTTAGCTAAGATGGTAAGGAAAGAATATTTGGTGCCTGCTTTTGCCTTACAAACTTCAGAGTTACGATTGGAGAAGACAAGGAAAAGAGTGAGCCCTGCTTCTTTGGCTGATGCTTCAGTTTTTCTTGGCTGAAGAGTCAAAGCCAGCATCTGCACTGTTCACACTGAGGTCCATCTGTGTAGTACAGAAAATTAAACAAAAGCAATAAGAAGATTATTACGGAAAGAGCTTGTACTGTTCGTTGAAACCTAGTGCAAGGGAAGTAGAAGGACTAATGTTGGTATGACACTTTTTTTCTCTTGGTAGGATTTAACATGTGGCACATGACTTAACCACAGGCTGCCTTTGTGAAACACAGTTTCTTGCATAGTACTTCACCCTGAGTTTCATTCAAAACAGATGGCTGTGCACAAGCTCCCAGCTTAAACTGCCCACTGCCTGGTTAGGTGATGTCGGTCCGCGCTTCTGAGAGAGACTTGGTTGGGGAACCCAGACACAGCACGATCTCTGTGAACTGAGGGATGCTGTGGAGATCCAGATGGACTGGTGTGTTGTTCAGCTTCCTGTGACATGCTGGGTTTCTCCTGGGCTGGTGCTGTTACTTGTGGGTGATCTACGTGGCCAGATTCCAGCTGCAGGCATTAATTAGTTCTGTCCTGCTAGGAATCTGTGCATCAGAGAACATCAGAGCAGAAGCACTGATGTTTTATCCAGAAATGGCAATTGCCGGGACAAGAATAAAGAAAGCTTGGAGCTTGGTCTGAACCCAAGTGGCAGGGAATTCCTGACTACTTCCAGAGAGATGCATTCCTAAAGTTACTACAAATATGAAGAACGAGCCTGGTTTTTATAGCAAACTAACACTTGTAATTCCAACATAAGTCAACAGCAGTTGTAAACATTTGATCCAGGAGGAAATCGAGCTTGTGAGGCTGGGAAGGGAAATGCCTTTTAACTAAGGAGTACCATACTTCAAACCTGTGCCATAAAAGTAAAAGCATAATAATGCTGTTAGGCTGATGAATTTCACTTTGAAGGTATTAGTTTGTTTAGTAGTCACAACTCAACGCTATCCTTGAATTATTATTATTTTTTTTCAGTAAAGAGTTTGGCCAGAAAGAAATACGTATTTCACCTTCCTTACAGGTTGTGAACTTAGTCTGTGGCATATTGTGAAACATGCAAGCATTGTACTTGAATTGTAGAAGAATTTATTTGAGACTTCTGCTGCATAACAGAATATCATATAGAGACAACCGGAATTCTCTATTAAAATACTATATATAAACACTTTTTTTTCATATTCTACTTGTATATGTTTAAATCTGTAACTAATTCACTTCAAAATTTCTGTAAACTAAGTTTCCTGCTTGCAATTGCTTTTCAAAGTTCTAGTGGTTGTGGGTTTTATTTCGATGCACCAAAAGTAAGCCAACCTCATGTCCTAGCTTAACAGTTACTGTGAGTAGCGACATGAAACAGGAAGGACCATTTGTTCTTAAGATGTATACACTGAGTTTTTACAAGATTGGTGACTTTTAAGATCTCACTTAAGGCTGAAGGTTGCCACATTTAGGTAAAATATAAAAATAATCATAAATAATAACCACCAACAAAACTGTTCTCTGCCCACAAGTACAATACTAATCAAACGTAATCTTCGTGAAACTGAGTCACTTCCCTTTGCAGTATTTCTTTGTACGGTGTAAGCTCACAAACTCATGGGAGGCAGTATTTCTGTTCAGCTTCCAAGCAAAAGCCAACATTTCTCTCTTGTACAGTGGCTGGTGGGTGACTGAAACCAGGTCATGCACTGTCAGAACACTGCATAATGGGATGGGCCTATTAAACTATCCAATCATGGCCTGATGTCCACCTAAATAAAATGTAACATAAAGGATGGCATAGCAACAGCAGCTTCTGCACAAAAGGAGAAGCTTCACATACTCACTCAACCCCTGGTTAGTCACTTTCAGATGTATTTATGGGAAGGAGGGGGAGGTTAATCATGTCATCTGAAAGCACAAAAATACAAAGGCAGTAGGCAGGGTCTGTAACAGGAGCTCAGCTCTTTCAGACTTTTACTCGTGATCCGTGATAGCGAAGTCTCTTATCTTTGAAGATAATCACCACTACTGTTGCTGTCATACATTCTTACAGAGTGGGAAACAGGCAAACATCTATTATAACAGTAATGCTCAAATTTGGTTTGTGCCTAGGGCCATATACCAATACCATCTGGAGATACAATGTCTCTGGATAAGACTGTAGTACTTCCCAGAGCTCATTTAAGTCAGAGGACTGCAGAACATTCAGTATCTTGTCCTTAATGAGGTACTAAACAGATTTACAGATTTACACAAATAATTAGACTGTTTTGTATAATAGCACTAGAAATTAATCATTGTGATCACCAAGGGAGAAAAGCAGAGATGCTTCTAATGCAATTTAAGCATAGGTACCCATGTTTCAAGTAATGATCCAAACTTTTACTGCTCAACTGTTGCCTAGCTATGGAGAAACTTCAGCTCTGAAAGTATCTGGGTGGAACTTTACAACTTCCTGTTTGCATATAGCTGTGCTTCAAAGCACAGCCACAGCAGCCTCACGTTTAGCTCCATCTGTGGCCAGATGAGCTCAGCCTAAATTTCACTGACTGTCTTCGTGCTGGTCTACAGTCCTACCTCAACTCAGATCACATGACTTGCTCATCCCTTCACCAGACCACAAGAAACACTTCACTACTGAACTGCTCACGTAGCCTGCCGTGGTTACTTCTTATGAACAGGAACATACAACCCCCTTCTTGTTTTCATCTTGTTTTCACAAATGAAATTTCTTTCCTGTAAGAGTGGCCATTTCAACAGGAAACAGAGAAGGAATGCTGTGTGGCATATCCTCGATGCTCATTATTAGGAAAGTGACATGGGAGGTAGGTGAAACATTCTCATGGCAAACAGAAAACCAAGAGATCTTCCTGCACCCTGGATAAACGTGTCACAGATGTGTAAGATGGAGTGATCTTTTTGTTCTTCCTGACATACAGCATGTAAATACTTGTATTCAGAGAAGTGTAGCTGTTGGGTCATGAGGATGGTGGACTATATCCTGTAACCCTGAGACAGGTGACCTTATGCAGAACTTTATTTTCTACTTTTGTGTACCATTTTAGGCAGCTCATGGAATTTTTATTACTCTTTTTTTTTATACACTGAATTTGCTTTTTCTTAGACCTCAGACTGTATTTTTTTACTACACCTTAGCAATAAGCGCTAGAGAAGATTGGCTTGAATTTGTCAAATATAAACACTTCAAGTGTGTTTTGTCTGTTTACTGTAATAATGGCTTTTAGGTTTGCTTGAATGAGAAAGGGGGTGTTTTCCAAGATTGGAGCACGTGGATCTATTAAACCAAGGTAAGTGCAGTTCTTATCTGAGGCATTTTACTCTGCCTATAAAAAGCTGTATCACAACTTGACAAAAACTGTGCGAAGAATGAAAAGACACAAACTGGGGATAATAAGAAAAATAAAAGAGGAACTCACAAATGAGTTCAATCCGAGTCTAATTTATTCCCAGCTATCGAGGAAGAAGAGAGCATTTGTATTTGTGGTGGTGTTGCTCAGGGATTTTTCAAGCAGCAGAAAGAACCTTGTAGGATTTGTATCTGTTTCACTGTCACTTTCTGAAAGGCAAAAGCTTTTAAAAAAGTCTTCCTGAAGTCACTGTTTGGTAATTCAGAATGGACGAGCCTTGGCCGAAGTGTTGGAGCTGTCAGATTGAGGACTGCAGTTTGCAGCCTTCCATAACTGAAAGCAAAGATCCTCAGGCTGTAGGCTTGAAAACAAGTAAAAGGACAGACTTGTTTCAGATCTGAGGTTGGCAGCTGGTAGCTGCAGTGAGAGCACTTTCCTTAGCTGTGACAGCTTAAAGGGAGCCTGCTTTAGCAGAGAATAGGACTTGATCCCCTGCGGTCCCTATGCCAAGATTTGCAGAGAGGGCTTTCCTCTCCCCAAGGAGTGCCCAGGGTGCTGCTGCAGACGTAAGGCCTGTTCTCAGGAGAAGCAGCAAGCTATGAACCAAGTGCAGACTGGGAACAGTGCTCTGAGTTAACTGCTGCTTTCATACTTTCACCCACAGGTCATCAATCCTATAAAAGTACACAGAGCAAGCACAAGTCGCGTAGATGCAACCACCGCGCACTCCGCAAGTACGGGATGTGCTACACATACTGAACCACAACTTGTTTTCCACAATCCGGGAAAACACCGTGCTTCAATTTGACAGCCCACTTAATTATTTTCCTCACAGCGTGCCGCGCGTCCAGCAGCACAGCAAATTTTCTTGAGAACATTCGATTCCACTTCCTTAGATGTAAGTAATCAGTAGCGTCACTGCCAAGAAGCCTTGAAATTAATTCAGCTCAAGAGCGGCTTGCAGGACTGGAACGCAGGCCCTGACCATCTGGGAGGAGCTCTAATGAAGTCTCCGAGTTGGCTTTAAAAGCAACCCCGCCGTCACCTTCTGTGAACCCCGCGCCCACCTGCGCTTGTCAGGGCGGCGCGCTTCGCGCGCTGCGACACGGAGCCGCGGAGAAGTGCCGCCGCAATGCCCCCGCAGAGCCGCCCGCGGCCGCGACGCGGGTGCCCTCCCGTCCCAGCGGCCGCAGCTCTCCCCGCGGGGGCCGGGCCGGGCTCCCGTCGCTCTCCGCCCCCGCCGCCTGTTGCTATTTTTACCGCCGAGCCCGCTGCGGAAGGAGGCGGCGAGCGAGGCGCGAGGCACGGCCTGGCCCGCCGCAGGTACGGGCGGACGCTCTGTTCCCGCTGCCCGGCGGGGACAGATCGCTGCGAGCGGTAAGGGCGGGGCGGGGCGGTGCGGGGCAGCGGGGTCCGCTGCGGGACGGGGCGGAGGAGGAGCAGCAGCAGCGCCGGGCTAGCGAGGGCGGGAGGAGGAAGAGCGGCTCGCGGCGTTGAGGAAGTGGAGGAGTTGAGGCGGTCGTGCATCCCGCCTGGGGACTGAATTCGCGTTGCCCGGGACGGCACAGCTCAGCTTTTCCCCGGCGGTGAAACTGGAGTTTCATCTCAACACACCCCTTCCCCCCCCCCCCCCCCCCCACGTCCGCACGCTGCTTTTCTGGCCCTTGAAACTCGCGTTTTCCGTTAACGAGGGAATGATGTCGTGAAGAGCGCTCTGGAGAGAGCTGAGAGGCGGTTATTTATAGAGCGCGTGTGCCGCGGGGTCGGGGCGGTGCGGGGCTCGGCCGCCGGACGGGTCGCACCTTCACCGCCTGCAAGCGATGAGGGGCAGACCCTCACGGCATGGGTAACACGTGGAAGGAGAGATGCTTGCAGGGGAAAGGGGTGTCAAGTTGGAAGGGACGCGGGACAGAAAGAACGAGGAGAGCTGGCACTCCTCACGCTTTATATTTTGGTTAACTGACAAGCTGGGTGCGGGCGCTTTGGTTGTAGGTGCGCAGTAGCACAAAGTGGAACGGCAGTGACCATGCAAGGGAGCTGCTGAAGGAACTGAAAAGACTCCTTTAGAAGTCAGAGAACTTAGTGCACATATACGTGGAAAAAAAAAAGAATGCAAATTACCAATAATTTCTAAGGCAGATTGACTGCTGGGTTTGCTCGTGGTGTTGCCTTCTGCACATAGCTCCAGAAGGAAGCAGTGGATAGGAAGAGGCTATCAGATAAAATAACTTTCTGAAAGTAGATTCCAAGTGCTAGTTTGGTTTAAATGAGAGCTGTCTGAAAACGGAGAGTAACTTGTAGTACCCTACCTGGCCTGTTTCCTTCAGTGAAGTAAGGCTGCTTGGATGTGTTGTCTGAAGCTTGAAGATAACAAGGCCTGCAGCTAGTTGCCCCACAGCGCGATTCAAGGGATGCTGTATTGCGACACTGGAGAAGAGTTTCTTTCGTGCATGTTGATGAAACCAGAGAAGGACTTCTTCTCAGCCGCGTCCATATCGTGATGTACCCAGTATATATTCTCATTTGTATTCTCCTACGTTTCCTGCTGGGAGGATAGAGAAATCTGTCAGTGTGAGGGAAGCCAACGTAAATCTCGGTCAGGGATCAGACGGAGGGAGAGGAGTGGTATTTCGCTCTGGCTGGCTCTCCAGTGCTCTGGCTGCAGGCCAGGGCTCCTCATAATCCCCGACTAGGATGATATTTCTGCTAAAATAATCAGTGGTGAAGTGCAGCCAGTACCAGTGCCTTTGGCCCCATTTGTCAGTCATGTTCATCTCTAATACTGTGCAGGGAAGAGCTGAACTAATCTGTGTTCTTTCAGACCAGCTGTTCTTCACAAGATCCTGCTCTGTAGCTGGAAGTGCTTCTTGGCTTCTACTAGGGGAAAAAGGAAAAAGACCCATGGAAAGAAGCAGTGCTGTCAACAATTTGGTGTGTAGTAACTGCACAGTTGTCTCTTGGATGAACCCTAAAGTTGGGGAAGCTGGGTCTTGCAGTTCTCACAGACCACACTCCTCATTTAATCACTGGTGTGCAGGTGCCCTGCCTGCTGCCTTGCCCAACATGTCTTGTGACCCACTGGTTCTGCTGTGGGTCCTGGTACTCCAGGTGCCCCTGGGGAGGAAGGGAGGGAAAGTGGTAGAAAGCAAGGGATGGCTTTGATCAGCAGTTCTGTGCACTGATTGAGAGTCTGAAACTGCTGGCTGCATCTTTGTATTAAATTTGTTCTAGTTCACATGAAACAAGGGATGAAGGATAGCTCCTCACCACTGTAGCAGTTACTGCTTTTCTTGATTTGTGTGTGTGTGCTCTTGGTTTAGGACTGTATCTGTGCCCTTTTTGCCTTGTTTTCCGTATTAGTCTGACTCCATCTCAAAGCTGCCTATATATATGTGTGTGTATGTGTGTATAATGTATATGCTTTTTTTTTTTTTAAAGCACACAATAAGATTTTCTAGGACAGGCCTATCAGCCTTCTGTTACATGCTGACTGAGTCTGTTCCTTGCTTGTGAGAAGCAGTTGGGTTGATAGTGGTGAAGGAGAAGCTGAGGGTGTAGTGCACATCTATGTCCCCATGTGTATCTTTTCTATAAGTAGGTAAGTCGAATGGCTCCTAGTACAGAAGATGTGGTTAGATTCACTAGTGTGACTTTGTGTGGTTTGTTAGAAAGAAAAATACTGTGATACCTGCCTCGTGGCAGTCTAAAATTACTTCTGAAGCAGGCAATTCTGGATCCAATACGCAATATATGACATTTATTTCATTATTCTACTGCTTTTGTTTATATTAGTGTACCGCAGTGTTAATGTCTGCAGCGTCAAATGTCCTTGTTCAGAGACATTACAGTTAAAAGTCTGAATCATAAACACATTAAACAAATGTGGAGACCACCCAATACCCATTGTTTTTTGCTATGCTTTGCCTTGCTGTTTTCATGCTGATGGAGCAACTACAGCTATATCAAAGCACGTACAGCACTGGCAACATTAAAGTACAGTTTGGAGAATATTAAAGACTTCTCAGAGTTGGCTGGGGAGTACCCATCATGCTAATGCCATGCACTCCTCAGCAGTGAGTGCAAGGGGCAGAAGAAATTCTGAACTTCGACAAATGCAGATAGTGAGGAACAAGGGGAGCCATCCCAGTGAGCACTGGGAGGAGAGCTGCAGGGATGTGAAGCAGAGCCTTACAGAGCTCTTCCAGCTTCAGGAACCCAGCTGGTGAAGAAGCTGTTTGTAAGTTTTATGGCTAGCAATGGGGCTGCCAAGGTGTGAACAACACTGGAGGTCTGAGGAAAGCATGTATGCAGATACTTGAGGTACAACCTAGTTCTTGCTGTAAACTTAAAGTATGTTACAGAAGCTCATGTGCAATTGGTATGGTTTTTCTTGGTGGGATTTGCGTGTAAAGTCAGGGGTCCAGGTGACAGTAGGAGGAGACAAGGCAAAGATGACTGGCAAAAGGGAGGTGGAGTATGCAGAACAGTAACATACAGGGTTTGGAATAGAGAACTCTTGATGCTGAATTTGTTCTCTGAGAAGTTGCACTTTTAGCCCCTCAGTGTTATAAAGTACAGCCTTCTAACTTCCAGTTAACTGTTTTGATTTTAGTATTAACCGTTTTTTCTTTAAAATAACGAATACAGAGACTGGAGTATTTATGTTGTCAACTTTGCAAGATGTTTATTTTCTTTAAAAAGAGATGAATGCTGAGAAGCTTTGCATTTATATTAAATACTTTCCAACAGTACAGTGTTTACTGAAGTATGACAGAATACTGATTTGTTTTGGTTTTTCTTAATAAAAAAGAAGTTCAGTCCTTATGGTTGGCACTCAAAATGACATGTTGTGTTGTGATACTTACTTGAGCCTGTGGTGCCTTCCAGGTCTGGATAAAAAAGCTTGGTGGTACTCTTGATAAAACTTTTTTCTTTCTTAAGAAGATGACGACTTTGTGTTTTCAAGTGCATAGCTTTTTTTTTTTTTTTTCTTCTGTAATTAATTGCATTGAGAAATAAAGTTGCAAACAGGATGTGGTTGATGGGTCATCATCTGTTCAGCAGTTTGCAGCTCCTGTTTTCAAGCGAGAATGGAGCTTTCTTTGGCTTTGTTCTCCTCAGATCATTATGTATGTTGCTAAATGATGAGAACGCTAAAATCTGTCAACTCAATTTCCAAGTGTTTTAGATTATGCATGATTATAGATATGAATGAATGCAGTCTTCCTTGCAAGTTGCTCAACTGTACTGCCTTGTTACAGTTAAAGCGAATGCACTTGTAATAACGTGTCAGAGAGGAAGTGACGTGTTTGATCCCTGACATGCCAAACTGCAGTGATAACTGTATTGAGTAGTTACACTGATAAGATGTAAAGCTGATTATTGAAGCGGCATTTATAGTCATATGAAAGGTGGTTGTTTGCTTGATCGTCAAACAAAAGCCAAGTGTACCATCCCTCAAGTTTATAGAAAAAAAAAAAACTTTAGTAGCATTTTAAGCTTGTTGACTAATTTTTTATTTTTTTAATGATGTTTTCTTCAAATGCTGTCCTTAAATAACAGCATGGTTGGGTCTTCCTGCTGAATTTGGTGCCCTTCACCTGTCAGAAGATGCAAAAGTTCCACAGAAGTAAAGCTACCCAAACGTGATTTCAGCAGGTCTTTGGGTTTTATGGTTTGCCAGTTACTGCAGAACCATCTATTCACATTTGGATATTTGCAGATTCGTTATGTTAGAAGTATGCACTTAGTTGAAAATGAATACTGATCTTGAAATGCTCTTCAATTTATTTACTTTTAAATGCTAAAACTTGTATTTATTTTTAATGATGTGAAGTGCCTGTAGGGACTCGGCTTGAAAATGAAGGGCCAAGTTTAATGACAGTTAACAAGAAAGATGCTGCTATTTTTGATCTTCTTTGTAGATGAACAAAGACCAAAAATAGCATTGCCACCGTAATCAGATGCTGTTTATTAAATACTTGTTCAAGTATTATTATGAGATATTTTGTCAGGAGTTCTTGAGACTGCTCATGCTGTTTTTAATAGGTCTTCCTTGGGAAACTTTCAGAAGGCTGAGGGTAAGCTCGTGTCATGGTATTTAGATGTAGGCAATTATAGGCCTGTCAGCTTCTCATCAGTCTCACACAGAATAATGCAACAGCTGAAACCAGATTCAATTAATGAAGAGTTAAAACACTGTGATACAGCAGATGCCAAGCTGTGTGTTTTCACGGGCTGTATTTTGTAGGGCTGAATTGGTAGTTAAATGATATCTCTGGATTTTGCTGCTAGAATTATCAGTGTGTAATATTCATACTTGCTGAGTGTAACTGGTTTATAACAGGGTTATGTGTAACTTGGTTCTGCTTGATATTTTAAGAAATGAAAATGATACAATATCAGTGTGGCAGACATTGAATATTTCTGGCCAGCTAACAAGCCCTTAAAATGCAGTCATGAATTGTGAATCATCCACTGGTTGCAGGGGGGATTTTTTTTCTTTTTGTCACTTTTGCTGTGGTTCTTGGGTTGTTTTTTTTTTTTGTTTGTTTGGTTGGTTTTTTTTAATGGGATCCTGTAAGGATTGTTGCTTGTCTGTACCAGGTTTATCTGTAATGGGTCAGTTGACTGCTCTTACGTTTTTCAAGTGACAAAGATTTCTGGGGTGTTAATTAAAGAAGTTATGCTTTGTCCCAGCATACGACCAACTGGCAAACTGTATTCAAGAAAACCACTCTGAGTAAGGGGCCAAATTCAGACTCATCCACGTATGAGCAAGGAAGGTAACCTTTTCTTTTAATGCTTTCAAATGTGAAAGTGTCTCAGGAAACATTGACTTCAATTGCCATGAAGGTTATGATGTAATCTGAGTTCTTTCTGTGATAATAGGATTGAAATAGGCTGATGTGATTCACGTCAGCCTGCCCGTGAAAGAGAAGGAAAGAGAAGCGGGCTAGAGAGAAGGTACATTCTTGAGTTTAGATCCTTATTAGATAATTTAACAGGAGTTACAACTTCTAAATCAGGACTGATGTTTCTTCCAAGCAATATGTTAAGTACTATTATGTCTGTTAGACCAGAAAGTGTAAGGTTCAGGGTAGGGGAAGCGTGCCAGGTAGGTCACAGTAAATGACTGGTGTGTCTCTTCAAGTGTTAATCTATTAAATATTTCTGTTACTGATGGTTTAGTTTTTAATAGGGTTGCAGCACCAACATAACTTTCTCTTTTCCTTTCAGGTTTCTGTTGCTCCTTGATTAAAGGAACCATCCAAACACTGCCATTCCATGGAACTGACATACTGGTGAATTAGTCCTGCTTCCCTAAAGGATTGTAAAATGGAGCCGATAACATTCAAAGCTAAGAAGTATCAAGCACCTAGTGATTTCTCAGCAAGCTTCACCCTTCAGCTTGTAGGTTCCCTACCTGTGCATTCCTTAACCACTATGTCCATGCTGCCTTGGATTGTGGCAGAGATCCGGGCTCTCAGTTGTGCAAAGTCTTCCAAAGAAGAACTTGGTATCAGCCAAATCCGGCTTTATGTTTCACCATCGAGTTTGCGATGTGAACCAGACACAGGAAAAATCCAGCAGTGGGATCCTTTGATTTGTTCTGGCCTGTTTGAATACAAGCCACAGCATGTGCATAAACTGATTCACAACAGCCATGATCCAAGCTACTTTGCCTGCCTGATAAAGGATGGAGCAGCAAATCAGCAAAGTATCTGCTACGTATTCAAAGCTGATGATCAAACAAAAGTAAGTAAAAAGAAAAAAAAAACAAATGCACCAAATCAAGTAACATTCAAAATCACATTTAAGAATTTTTTCTTGCTACTGGGGGCCTTATACAAAAGATCTAAATGTAGAGGAAGACTTGACACCACTTCTAAAATAGATTTGCTTTTGTACTGTTTGAAACTTCCCACCACGCTGTAAGACCTTAAGGTTGCATTTATAATTAAAGATTTTCTCTCTCTAAAACTCAGATATGCTTCACTTTATTTGATGTTAATGGTTGTGCTGAATTAGAACTGCTTAGTATGTAAAGTGGAAGGTGTGTAAATCTCCTACGGGATCAGAACCTGAATTTTATTGGCTCTGAAGGCACTCTAGTTTGGGATATGCACTAAATTCTTGGCCTCTGAGTCTGCAAGAGTTTTTCTGCTGATGTCATGGGCTAGAGTTTCACCCTTGAGCCATTGTGAACTTTATCTAATCTTATGGTCAGACCTCTCAGATTTCTCTTTTCATGAATTGAGACCAATGTGGCTGGGAAAGAGGCACTTCCTTTCTTGTAAGATGTAAGGGATGGGCTGTAGCCCAGTACATAGCATACCTTGAACTGCAGGACACTGTGGGAGCCTCTTCTCAGATCTATCATCCACATGGTGACAGAAAACAGAAGAGAGGGTACAGCACAGTGCTGCAGGTCTGAATTGTGGGCTTGCTGCTGCACACTGCAAGATGGGAGTTGTGTGGGTGAGTCTCATGTTGTGGGTGAAACTTGCCTCAGTCCGCATGCAAATTGAGTCCTTGCTGGAAAGGTTGCAGCATTAAAAACAGATGATTGCTTCTTCTCCTGTTTGAGAGTAATGTGAGAGTAACTGTCTGAAGGAGTAATACTGGCATAAGTCTGTTGTGATAGGTTGATCTGTTTCAGGCAAAACAGCGACACGTCCTTCACCTCTTTAATGTAGACTAGTGCTTCTGTCAGAAAATAGCATCTTGCTGTATGTTGTTTGCTTGCCTCAGAAATGTCCTGCTGAAGCACCTTGGAGGAGTTATGTGAATGTACACTGCGCTTAGGATTTATGCCAGCGTGCCCAATAGCAAAACATTATACAATTCCAAATACATGGTCTCAAGCTTAGAGGTCAAAACGCATGGAAAGAGCTTTAGTTAAATCCCTCTTGGAAAAAAATAACCAGACAGTTCCAGTAAATTAGAAGGAAAGTATGTTGTAAATCATAAGCATTCAACGGAGACATCTTGTCAAGTTAGAATGTAGAATGCCAAACGTACGTATATAAGCAGGTATGGAATAGGTCTTTCAGGACTCTGCACTGAATGGAAGCTGGTAGATGTGTTTTGCAGTTCACCCATGCACTTCTTTCTGTGACTTGTGGTTTTACAGGATCATGGTTAGTTTGCAACACCAATCACTTCCAATGCATATTCTTTTGCAACAAAGGAATGAAAAAAAAGTACTTCTTTCCTCGGGTTTGACCAAATCGCTGGACCTGCTTGAAACTGAAGTGAACACAATAAGTATCTAGTTAAATTTGCAGCTGTGTCTACTTGTTTTTAGAAACAAACTCCACAATTTTGGATACCTATTTTAACTACCTAGCTCAAAATTCAGATAGCTCTCTGCCCCTTGAAAAATTACCTTGGATGAAAATTCAGTTCTCATTTCTTAATTTGTCTTGATTTCCAAGAAGTGCTTTTGTTGACTGTTTCTCCAAGCTAGGTTACGAACTTGGAGGCAGACACCTAATCAGCATTTGCAGACCTGTGTTTTGACAAGATAGTGGAAATGCCAAGTATTTTTCTCTCCAAAAGTGAAACCCTGCTTTTTCCTAACAGAAAATTTCTGATTAATTCAGTGTTATGCAAGTTCCTTGTACTCCATAGGGTGCTGTCATTCTTCCCTGAGTATTGCCACATTATGTCATGTAGATAATTGCCATCTGTGTGTTTGTGAAGGGGTGGGAGCTGATGTTACCTGTTCAGCAGATACCCAGCTTGAAAGGACAAGAGTGTTCTGTATGCCTGTGTTGCAAACTGAGGAAGCTGTCTGATGTATGTGAGTTGGGATGAAGACTTTAGAACTATGTTGCTAAGATCATGTTCTGCTTCAGAAGAATGAAACTTTAGAAACTGGACCTTTGCAGCATTTGTGACTCAGCAGACTCCTATGCTGGCAGCCTTGTTCCTGAGTTCTCTTCACAGCTTCCCTGAAAACTAAAAACAACCTTACAGACTTAATCTGCATTGTCAGGTCTTATTCCCCTCGGAGTCTGGAGTGAACAAAAATGTTTTGGTCACAGAATTTGTGTGTTGATATCAGCTTCTTATCCAGTGATCCTGAGCATCTAAACTTTTGTGATAATCACATTCCTTCTACTTTAAAAAACAAAACAACAAAGCAATAAACCAGCAGGGTACTCCTTATAATATTGCAGTCTGCAAAAGTCACAGCTCTTTGTAGTATGACTATATTTTACATGAAGTCCTCTTGGTCTGATCAGGTGGGATTTGAAGTAGAAGGTGTCTGTGGCTCACAAATAAGTTCTGAGTATATCCACGCATCAGGGTAAGCTGAGTATAAGAGAGCAGAAGGATGTCTGTAGAAGTACACTAAGAAGATGAAACTGAATGCAGTTCGGTAGAAGATTAAGCAGTGAAGGCCTTTGAAAAGGAGGACTGGAAACTTGAACTATTCAGACAGAGAAATTCCACTGGAGGTGATAGAATGTGTAGAAAACTAGGAATGGTTGCCCATTTAGCATGGGCATTGCAGGTGGGCTGTAGTTGTATTACTTTACGTGTACATACTGAGGCGGAATGCATTCTTGACTAGTGATAAATAGTGATCAATATCATAGTATATAATAGGAAAACATTTTGTTAGTGGGAGATTATTTTTTGCTGAGGAATACATTTCTAAAATCTGGAATTGATGGAGCTGTGGAATCGTATGTAATGATTTTCCTGGATATGAATGCAATGCTGTCAGATTCGTTGTTGCTCCACTACCTACATGTCATCCTCTTTAGAGAAGACATCAGCAGGCAAGTAAAGAAAGTCAGGATTGTTTGCTAGGAGTTTTTTGTGCTATTTCTGTTTAAAAGTAAGAGAACAGGCAGTGTCCTATTGTATAATTTTTCTTCTCTCTAGGACCCTTTATCATTATTTCCACTGCATCATCATGGCATTATGCACCTCACTTTCTGGGCTGATACAGCAGTAAGAAGGGAAGGTTGGAAGAAGTGTTCCTGACAAACTGTTTCTTGACACTTTGCTTGTGCACAAGTATATACATGTAAGGATCATTCCACTTCAGATAGTGCTGAAAGGAAGGGTTTTACTGCCTACAGAGTAAGCATATGAATTAGGGTTCCCCTTTCTAAGCAGATCTGTATCTGTGGGATCTGGACTCTTCCTTCTTTCTTCATGTGTAGTTTCAGAAAGCATTTTTGTGTGGGTTTTGTGCGTGTATTGTTTTGCCTGTTTTATGCTTTCTTCCTCATCTTGCAAAGATTCTGCTGGGGCCTCATGATTAAGTAATTTCTGCCTGATGATGGGACTGAAGTGTTAATGCATATTCTTTGCAGGTGCTCAGTAGTGGAGCTGGAATCAATTATAATGCCTGTGGGGAACTTGTGAAGGCCATGAATAGGTCATAGGTGGGGATTATCCATGCTGTCTTGAGTAATGGTAATGGAAGCTGAAGAAAAACTACTTCTACAGTAAATACATACTTGTGGAATAGTACCATAGTATCATAAGAGTGCATTGTTTTTGAACATGTTGGCCAGAGTGGTTGGTTACTGTATACATGCGATGGCCTGAGTGGAGACATGCTACCAGCCCACTCATTGTACCAGTGTCTTCCAGTCTGCAATTTGCTTTAAGTTCTACGGAGACGTGATGCTACTGGCATCATTGTTGTGGAAAACGGTTTACTTAAAAATTACTGTCATTTTTCCCCTACGCTTGGGATGTGGTGGTTTGAAAGACAGAGTGTTTGGAACTGTGGGTGAAGTGTGCTGTTTCCTTCATCAGTTCATTGTCCACAAATACAGCTCCACTGTTTCCATGTGATACTTTGCTGAACTCTTCATTCTCTCTGAGGAATCATGAGTGAATCTGAGTGATCAAGAGAAGCCAATGACACACTGTCAGTGGATCTCCAACACAGAGCAGCCAAAATGTCTCTAGAGGTCCCTTCCAATCCCTACAATTCTGTAATTCCTCTGTAACATCTAGAGTAATTTTTATTCTTATTTTCAGCTCAGAATAGTGTGTCCCACTGTACTGATCTTTCTTCAGTGCACCAAATTATTTTTCTTAGGTATGTTTAATCTTAATTGATTCATTTGTTGGCTGGCAAGTGGAATACTGGGCTCAGCAATTTAGCTGATAATGCCCTGGACCAATTTAGATTTAAGGTTGGTTAAGTCTGCGGTGTCCTTGTGATGTTTTTTCTTTTATTGTAAAGGGTAACAGTTTGAAGTCATTAAGATTAATGTAAGCGTGAAGTGAAGAGAGTATTCAGCACCTGAACATCTTCCAAGTCCTGTGTGTGCCACCAACACCCCTGCCCCACTCAGCAGCAGAACTACATTTTCACTTCTTTTTGTCACCTCTGTACTTAGGAAGCCCTTCGTGCTGCCTTTGACATCCCTCTCCAGACATAACTGCAGATGGGTTTTGTCTGTCCTAACAGTGAATTTTCTGGATGCTTGAACAGTTTCTCTATACTCCTGTCCCTGCTTCCCCCTTTTGTACAGTTCCTTTCAGTCTGAGTTTTGCTACAGGCTCCTTGTTCATCCTCTGGCACTTTTACCTGACTTTCTGCCATTGGGTTAGTCTGCTCTTGAGCTTGGAGGAGGTGATCTGTGGATATCAGTCTGCTTTTTGTGATACTTTGTTTGAAAGTTTCTCTTTTTCTTTCTCTCTGCATTATGAACTAGAGGCTAGGGAAAGCCTAGGAACTTTAGCCTCATGTGTTGTAAGAAGGAGTATTCTTGTGAGAATATCTATGATTGATAACTAGAGAATGAAGATATGTAAAACATTTGTTTCAGATTTTGAAAAGGTTTAGCTTTGTTCTCCCTCTCTCTTTCTACAGTCTGCATGCAAGTTGTCATAACAGTCTGCAATATGTATTTGTGTTTACTAGAACTGTTAATGCTGTAGTTGGAGAGCACTGTACAGAACTATTCCATTATATGGAGATTCTGTTTGTGACTAAAGACCGTGGATGCATAAGATGTATGCGAGTCTGCTTGTTTCTTCTAAACCTTCATTCTGCAATGTCATTAACAAGGGAGAGTTTTTGGCTCAGGAATTGGGCTTCTGTCAGCTGCAGGAATGTTACCATGATGGTGACAGCGCCTGTGTGGGTGCAGCAGAGGAGGGATCCCACTTGAGTTGGAAGCCTGGTCTTCAAGTTGATGGCACCATGTACATGGATTTCTCTTTTACCATCTATCCTGTTGCAGAGATAAGCTCCATCTTCTTACACCACTGCCCGTACTAAAATGCAACCATTGTCCTGTTGTTGAGCTGCTTGGTCACAACAGTAATCTCCACTTTTGTCAGAGATTCTTTTTGTGTATGTGCACCGATTGCTTTAATAGCTGCAACTTAAACAACCTTCACCTACTTCTATGAGTTACAATAGCTTATGTGCTTAAGTAGATTAGGTTGTATTACCTGGAACGGAGTGTGCTTTGTTACATGTTGTTTGTGAGCTGATAATGCCCTGGAGAAGCTGGTTTTGGATAATCAAGACTTAGCTCACTGTGATGCTGCACAGAGCTGAAGTTGTAAGTGAACTTCACATTATTCATCTATAAAAGGAATTGCAAAGGCCCTGTGAACTCCAAAGCAGTTGTTGTGAGGCTTAGCTTAGGATTCTTATGCAACTTGTTTTTGTGTGAGACTCAAAGATAGGACCTCACTAAGTATCTCATTTTTCATAGGACCGTTTCCCTTAAATTAATTCAGGCAAGATAATTGTAAAGATGGAGATCTTTGTTACTGTTTAATGGTCTACAGAGATTAAAATTAGGTGGCTCTTTTGAAAAAACAACAACAAAAAAACAACAACCAACCAAACAAAAAAAATTAAACTGGATCAAAACAGAGTAACTAGCCTTACTTCAGTGCGGCTCAAAGCTTCATATTCCTGTGTTCACCCTCTTATTCACAGGCACTTTTCTTTATCTTTTCTATCCTTTTTCTTCTCTCTTTTTTTTTTTTTTCCTGATGCAATCTTCTTAATAGCAAAGTGCTAGCAAAATGTGCTTTTTCTCGTTTAGGAAGTCTCCCCCATTTCCCATATGCTAACTGGAGAAATGCATGTGAAAAACAAAAGGGAGGAAAAAAAGAATGGCAGAACAAATGAAGAATGAAATACATACCTGTGCACATATATAGGCTGGTATTATATAAAGTAGGACAAAGTTTAGCTCTGTAAATCTAATAGAGTATCATATGCAATGCAGTAGCCAGCTATGCTCTGGCTGCTCTCACAAAGTAAGCAGGCTTTACACTTACCCTGAGCCAAGAGCGTATCTGTGACTGGGGCCAAGCGAGCCAACTCAGTGCCCATGGTCTGTTCAAAGGATTTATGTATGCAAACTCACTCTGCTATCAGACTTTTTGACAGACGGTGACCCTGTCCCAAGCAGTAATATCCCAAGACTTTATGGTGCCTCATCAGAATCTGGAGAGGCTTAGTGTCATTGCTAGCTCAGCTAAGCTCTCCTAAATTCACCAGTGTTTTCTGTGAAATAGAATCATAGAATGGCTTGGGATTGAAGGGATCTTCCCTTCCTACTTCCAACTTCCAGATTGGATGATTTCCCTCAACTTTTACTTCTGATTGCCACATGGAACAAGTTGTTTGTGCAATACTGTTGCCATTTTCTGACTTAAAGTAGGAGATAATGCCTCAGCGAGGAAGATGAAATTAATCAAATGCTTTGCTATATTTTACTGTGAATTCCTCAGTCTGTTGAATCATGCAAAAATTTTTGCTACAGATTTACTACTAAAAACTATTCATGTGATTTCAGCAGTGTAGCATTCTGTATCAGATCACGTTGTTTTCAATTTAAATAAGTTGGAAGTATCTGTGTCCCTTGATCTGTCCTGTGCTCTCTCTTTTAGCTGAGATTATTTATTGTTCCATCACATTTTCTGCTGGAAATTATGGCAGATGTACAAAACAGTGGAACTGAGGCTAAATAAACAAAAAAGTGTGATGACTTCTCAGTACTCACCATTCCTTCTGTTACAAATTCTGGTGTTGGTAGTTCGTAAAGCCCAGTAAAGGAAGTTGGAGCTGTAACCCATAATATCCAGATGTCCTTGAGGGTTACAGTGGAGTTTTCTTCAGGAACTTCCACTTCACTTAAAGAGGGGGACTGTTGTATCTGTTTTATAGAATGGCAAATGGAGTTCAGAGAAGCTGAGGCTACAGAAGTGCAGTATTTGTAGCCCATGTGTAAGTTTTCACTTACACTTAAGTTTTTCATCGGTACAAGTTCCTGGATGTTTTTAGTGGGAATTCCTGGAACAAATAGTGACTTGTGAAGATTGTGGTTCAGCACTAGTCGTATGTCTGCTTGGCAGACTCTTAACATCCCTCGTGACTGATATGAGGACACTGAGCACAAAGCAGACACATAACCAGTGATTAAAGCATTTGTGCAGGAAGAGGGTGATTGAGCTTGTTCACTCCTGGGCACTGAGGCCCTGAAGAAGAAAATTTGATAGTTTTTAAATCCACACAGTTGTCAGAGAACAACGTGAGCCTTCAAGCTGAGGGACTGTGAGTATCCGTGCACTATTCCAGCATAGTGTGTTGAGTTCTCCAGCTTCACAAGTGCTACAATAACAAAATAGTAACAGTGAAATTACACAGGTCTCATTGCTGTTCTGTACAAAGTCTGCCTTCTGCAGAGGTGTTGGATGCAGTACACACAAAGTAAGAGCAAGTAGTAGTGCAAACTTACAGCTTAAAATTAGGTGACAGTCAGTAAAAAAACTCTGGGCAAATAAATGTAGTACAAGCGGTGCCTGAGCCAAAGTAAGAGGATGAATCTTGACACCCTGGTTGTGTATGAAGAAAATAAATAATAAAAATAAATAAAGAAGAGTTCAGAAAATACTGTTTGATTCAAACAGTATCAACATTGTGTAGTATCTGAATGCATGAAACTACGAAGAGGAATAACAGATTATTACAGCAACTCCACTGTATTTCCTGTAGTTACTCATTGCTGTGGCTTAAAGCATTCTTATTTCAAGAACAGAGGACATTGGGAAGAATGCTGTCTTACTGACTGCCAAATGCAAGTCAGAGAATCTGTAGTGAAAATACAGTTTGTAACTTTTCATCTAATTAATTAATGATCGCAAGGAACTTCATGTTCAATTGTAGTGTTTTAAAATTAATTTTGTGGTGCACTGTGCAGTGTAAATGCAGAAAGTATTTGTTAGAGGGGAAACTGGAACTGCTTTAGCATTTTGCATAAAAAGTCAGCCTTGTTCAGTACCTTGTTAGTTTTCATGGCATGTAGGACAATAGCATATGGAGGACAATGTAATTTTGCTTCATAGTGGAAGATAACATCTTTAAATGTGGAGGGAAATGCTTTTTCACATACATGAGAAAACAGTGGCCATATCTGTCATGTAGGTTAATGTAGTCTATCCAGATGGACTCTAGAGGTCTTCTTGCATGAATTAGATTGTAGAACTGGGTTCTGTCAGAGATTACTAGAAATAAGCACTTCAAAAAAAATTCAGGTTTTAGTTCACTTACAGATACTTCAACACGTTCATTCAATTATGTTTTGTTTTGTTTTATTTTCAGATTCTGTAATGGCCTCAATGGATAAATTAAAACCATATGTATTTAAATACGAGTATGTCAATTGATAAATAATGATACCAAGCAAATCACCTCTCTAAAGTAGCTCCTTATTTTTCCGTGCAGTCAGCTTTTTGTTTAGAGTTTTGCCTGCATGAAGCTGACATTTATGCTGTGCCCTCAGGGTCTTCAGATGTGGGCTCTTTGGCTGTAGTGGAGCAGAAAACCAGCACAGAGGAGGCATATATAACTGCTATATTTACTTTAGCAGCACAGAATCCCATCCCGTTCTATGTCAAAATGAATAACGGTAACAAATTGCTATCATAAAATCAGTGCTTTCCCTTGCCTGGTATAGACACAGTTGTTGTATATTTCTGTTTTTTTACCCTCTCTATGGACGTCAAGTTATGGGAAGGGCTGTGGGAAATATTTTCCTAAAGAATGATTTGTGTGGCTGGACAAATACAGGCTTAAATGGATATGTGTGTCTGCCCCAAAGGTTGAGCACTGACGATCTGATACAAGGATTGAGTGGATAATGCCAGTTTATACTTGGTTTGTCCTTTGTACCAAACTACTGATTGATGCTTGCTTCTCCTTTCTTTCCCACCCTCCCCCCACTTTTCCCAGTGACAGTGATTGAGATGCATTGCTGGCCGTAAAAACAGCCCCACTGCCAACTCTTGCATTAGGCTGAGTTTGATCCTTCTGTATAACTGATTGAATGCTTTAGACTCCAAGCCTCTTCTTTCAACCATGCCTAGCAAACAAAGAACCCAGTTTTGCACACTCATAATGAGCAGAATTTGCTTTAATATGTTATTATTTGTAATCATAACATAGCGTGACTTGCTGAGTTGTTTTTTTTTTTTTTTTTTTTTTAATATACCGTATCATACTGTACTGGACTTTCGCGGTGAGAGAGAGAATAAGATGAAATCTGCAACTCAGCTAATCTGAGATTTCTGTAGGCTGTGTACAGTAGAGATGCAGAAAATAATTGCTATTAGCTTTCAGCTAACATCTGGAGGTATGTTGTACATCTCAAAATGAGGCTAACTAAAACAGAGGCGAGTCTTACCTCTTGAATCTGAGGCTGAAAATATATGTGCTTTAAGTTCAGGCTAATTCCATTAAAGATAACAGAAATACTTGTGGTAAGGAAGCTGAACAAGTAGGTACTTGATGTCCAGTTGCTGTGGTTAATTCCTTTTGAGAAAATTTTGATAGACAGAACCACTTCCAAAACCACATAAAAAGAGAACAGCTACAATACACTAGCACCTTTGGGATGATTCGCATTGTTGATTCAACTAGCAGAAAAATTGGATTTTTCTCCTTTGATTTAAAATGCAAATGAAATTATGGCATGTGTCTAGGAAGCAGTAATATACTGAAGTCTTATGAGCAAAATTCCATTCAGTGCTGCTGCTTCCTGACGTGCATGAGCATGTTGTAAGAAGTTAGGTCCTCTTCAGTCCAACCGAGGACTAGAAGTTACTTTTTTTCTCCGCTTTATGCATAGTTCATACTACTACGGCAGTGTGGAGTAAATTGCTCTAATTTCCAAAGTGAGACTGTGATTTAGAAGGTGAAGCAGCTTCTTCTACAGGGCACTGTGCAGAAGTGCTGCCTTTGCATGGCATTTTTTGTACGGCATTTCTACCGGTAAATTTTTCACATGTAGTCAGGCCCTTGGAAAATTGTTCTGTAATTGCAGGAAAGAAGCTTCGTTATTCTTAAAAGGGCTAAGTTCCCAGAGCGGATAACTTTTTTTCACCTCCAGTCTCAAGTTCGCAGACTCTTCATGGCTTAAACCGAGGTGTTCAAGTGCCACTTAGTGGCGGTCCCGAGGAAATGTAAGACGCTATGCTGGCCGTCGTGATTCTCACCTCTCCAGCTTTTGCTACCCACCAGCAGAATTCTTCGCTTTGTCTTAAAGCTACTGGTGGTTAAATCTAAGACTGGCTGAAATCTCAGCCCGGTGGGCTTTAGAGAATTTCAGTGCTGTGATTCCTGTTTTTCTTTCTTTTTTCCAAATTGTGTTGTCGAAGTTCTATTTAGGCTCTCCTTTGTGAAACAAGTTGCTATTTTGCTGTGTTGTGAGCTAGTGCAGGAACCAACAGCACGTCAAGGTGCTGCCTCTAGAGCTGAAATACTGATGTTGCTGGAGTTGTTAAGAAAACACAGTGTATTTTTTGTTATTAGAGTTAGAAAATAAGATGCGCTCTATGGGGCAGTATTCGGTATTGACTGATGTTGTAGGATGTCCCAGTTACCCATAGCAGTATATCTGATGAATGTAAAAACCTTAGTTCTATCATATTCTGAGCTTGATTACAATACATTTCTATCTGGGTACCGTGTCCTCATGACTGGAGTTTTGAATTCTAGAAACTTACAGGACTCAAGAATATCATTTACATGTAAGGTACCAACTCCATAGTGAACTAGTTACATCCAGCAGGCAGCAAACAGCAGTGTGTGTACAGTGTTTGTGTGCAGGCTTCTCTTTTGCTGGTAGGAGGTTTCCAGTGAGCACTCATCACATAGGCACAGTACTGTAGGAAAGTCATGATTCCAGTTTTCATTTCAAATGAAGCCATTTTGTTTTGTTTCAGTGTAAGCTTTACAGTTTTGGTGTTTTAATAGAGTATCCATAAGCAAGCTGTGTTGGCGAGGGTCAGAAAGGTTCCCAGGGATGTCAAAGGAAACAGAAGGCAGTTTCCACTGGAGTTCAGTCTGAGCTTGGTTGTGAGTGAAATCAAAGCACGCATGTCGGATTTGACATGGATATGCAATGAGAAAATGCAATTTATATATACTTAACTCTTTGGCTTTAACATTGCAGCTTTGCATTTTAGAAACAAACTGAGAAAATGAGTTAAAGCTAGCCTGAACTTAATTCATAAATCAATCATGTTTGAAACCAACAGAAGACTAGGAATTTATTGCACTTCAGGGTAGGAGACCCTGCTCAGATAACCTCTGAGGTTCTTTGGACCCGTGAATGCAATCAGACTTGTGAGATCAGATTCATAGGCTGAGCTGAGCTCACCGTGTTCCAGTGTTGTATGAAATGTAGGGTGTGACTGTCTGAGAGGAATCCTGCTGTCCAGCACATCCATTCAGATGCGTGCAGGCCTTTCTGGAACGTCAGTATTACCTGTTGGTACTGGTAATACACAGGAGAGAGGAAATGCCAGAATCAATCCTTAATTATTTTATTCTAACTTTATTTTCTTAAGTAGGATGCCACACACATTTTGAGCTTTGTTCCTGAAAATGTACACATTTCCTTAATTTTACCTACTCCAGGCATCTAATAGCAATGGTATCCTAGCTTTCCCAGCTGTAGGAAATGGTTAAAGTGACCTGTTTGGAGCAAATCCGTTTTGTCCATGTGGATTCGTGGTTTGGGGAGAGCTGATTCAGCGTCTTAAGGCTCCCATTGTTCCTGCAAAGGAGAGGAAGTGCAGTCAGCACATGTGGCAGAAATGTGCAGCCCTGTCTTACAGCAGTGTATCCTGAGCCCTTTGAAGTGATTCAGCTTTATCAAAACCACAAAAGCTCAACAAATCCTGTTGCTGTATTTTATGTTTCTGCATTGTACGTTCTATTTCACAAATGATTTCCGATGTGTTTTTAGCAGTCAGACAGAACTGGCTTAGAATAGCTCCATGTGGAATGCAGTTTGTAATGAAACCCGAAACTGCAAACTTCAGAATGATAAGTTAACTGAATAGCATGAAAACTGTCTTTTCAGATCGGTGCAGACAGTGTTTGAATCCTGGCTTTAGAGATGTTTTATTGCCATTTCGTGGCTTTACTGCTATTGAAGGGCAGTACAACTTAGCCAAAGCTATAAAAAATCACAGCAAAGAGCCCACAGTGCTGCCTAAGGTGCACTTCATAAGCCTTGAGAAGAAGGTCGGAAGGGTAGAGATAAAAGCTGTAAATGAAAGTGTGTGCGAGAGGGAACATCGCTGATAAAATTTTCCACTCTCATGACAGAAGAAAGACATAAACAACGGCACAACACAAAACAAAAGTTGCCGATCATAAAAACAAACGAACAAACCAGCCCTATATGCATCATACAAAGTAACCATATGTGCAAGTCGTGATGTTAGGAAGTTTCCAGTGGCCTTCTGGGTGCCACGTGACACAGGAAATTTCTAGGGCAGGACCGTGCTGCAGCTTGTAAGCAAAGGAAGGGCTGGCGATGGGAAGGGGCGCGGAGTGTGGGCCAGGCCAGCTGCACACTGCCAGTTGGCTGCAGGGCCCTGGGGCTGCGGGACACTGCTGGTGGCAGCTCCTGCTGGGGTCCTGTCCAGACCGATGACATGAGGGCAACGTTACAGAAACTGAAGTTTCTTCAGCTTGATTCTGGAAAAGAACAGGACAATAAGGTACTTGCTTCCTCTTTTTGTTACCCATATTTAAGGTGCGTAAAGATATAATAGCAACCGAATCTGTGACTTTGGTGGGGTAGGACTGGATCCTTTTCAAATTAATAGGTTCCACACCCACATGCTCTCACTGTACGGAAATTGCAGTAGCACCATGGCAAGCTCTGGACCTGCAGAGATGTAAACCTGAACTGATATTCTTTATTTTTAATCCCTTTCCCAGTGAAAACAAGAACATTACCATGTAATGAGGGGAAAAAAAGGGGTTAAAGTTTTATTTGAAATGTTATTATTTTACTACTTCCGTTTATTTTAAGATGGGAGTTCCTCTAAAATATCTCCAGTAAAATTCCCGTAGGCTCTATGATCTGCCTATGGGGAATGCTGTGGAATTCAGTTATGAGAAATCAATGTGATCTTTGCACATATCAGAGCCGATAGGTTTATTAAGTTATTAATTTATGTCGTGGAGAGGTGATAACTGGCTCTTCCTACTGTGGAGTTCAGTATACTTTCCTAGACTACTACTGCTGTGACTGACATGCACAAAATATGCTTGGGGCAGTGGGATTATTTTCATGTTTATGGTTAATTACGTGATCAAAGCAGCTAAGCTTTAACTCCATAAAAGTATGCATTTAAAATTGTTTGTTTTATATTATTCATTACTGAATGTAAGAGAATAAACTAGCACAAGGTTCCATTTAATAGTGTGTAGTAATGTGCAACCCACAGCACACAGAGTAGATAAATTTTGTGTGTTTTTATATTGAAGTAGTTAAGTACAGTGTTATTTTCTGTTCACAGACTGTTTTTCCTCCGCACTTGCTAAACGTTTTTTTTTTACTAATTAACTTATCAATTATTAGAAATGGGTAATATTTACATGTATTTTCCTGTGTGAGATGGTGCTTCTACACAAAGGAAATGAGGCGTTTTCAAACGAAGCATCTGTCTTCCCCTCTGAGTAACTTGGCTTAACTATTTAAGTTTCAGTATCAAGGGACACTTTAAGTACAGCCTTCAGTTAACTGCCTTTCAGAAAAGCATTCCTAAACTTTCAGAGGTTTTTGTTTGTCTTTTTGTATTGGAGACCTCTCAGCAGTTGCTGTGAGGAAGTAGGAAGCATGGGTGGCTGGAGGAGGAGGGCACAAAGTCCTTCTGTGGACATTTTTTTTTTTTTTTTTAATATCAGGGGGCGTTAATCCACCTTTAATTATCCCATTACTAAGTGTCTTGTTGCCAGGGGTGGAATGAGAACTAAAAAAAGAAAGTCTGGCATCATGAATATTTTATGCTTTATCCAGTCATGTCAGGGGGTGTGTACAGATGTGCATTGTCCCTGTGGTGGCTGCTGCTGCTCTCTTCCCAGAGTTTTCTCAGCATCTTGCAGAGCTCAGCTAGTTGTCCCTCAGCTTGGTCACACTGAGAAGAACAAAAAACACTGGCCTCCAGGAAGGGATACGGGAGGTGTCTGCTTCAGCCACAGTTAAGATCTCACTGATGATCTCGTGGGTGCCACCTGTCTTTATCTCTGCACGGTAGGAGCAACCTCATTTGTTTTCAACTCCATTCTCTGTTCCTGCAGTTTGCCACTTTGCTCCACACATCCTTTTCTAGTTACATAGCTGCTGCTAGAAAATCCTCCATCCCAAAACAGGGTAAATGCTTGGAACCTCTGATGCCTCTGTTGGCAATTTTCTACTATGCGCAGCATTTTCTCTGTTGTTCGCTTGCCACATTGACCTTGTGGTTTTCTTGCATCCAACCACTCAAACTGAAGTGGTATCTGTACAGGTCTGTCTGGACTTACCTGCAGGTTCAGGATGTGTCTGGTTGGTGGGTTTGTTTTTTGTTTGTTAGTTTGTTTTTTTGTTTCTTTATGAAGATCTGATCAGTTGGTCACAACAGCTCGCTCAGCGGTGCACTTTTGATCATATGATCACATATTATTGTGCCTCAGCTGAATTAGTCAGAACCCATGGCAAAGTTCCTGATGACTTCAAGGGGATTTTTTCTGTCTGCAAGAAGACAGAAAATACTCAATCCAGCATAAAGTTTGCCAATCCAAAGTTTACTCATTGGTGTTTTTGGAAGCATTAGATGTGTCAAGATGCTCTCAGTCCAGATGAGCATTTTGCATTAGACAGCTTCCATGTATATGAATGGGTATCAGGACCCTACCGCTGAATTGTGTTTATTGTTACACTGTTTGTGGATAGCCTTACTCTCTTTCTCCATATATTGTTATGTTAACATCCCAGCAGGCATTTCTGTACCTGGTTATCTTGGATGCCCTTGGTATCCCTTCTTTGATGAAAGACTTCAAAACCTTTCTGCTCTAAACTTTCTGAATCAAATGCTAAGAGATGATATGTTCCACTCAGGATACCTGCCTAGCATCTGCTGTCACGAAGAACTACCTCACAACAGGGAAGAAGAAAAAACAAAAGTTCCCAAATCAGACCCATGGGAAGGAATCTTAAAATAGTGGTAGCAACTCATAAAGCTGCTATGGCCTTATGATGAATCCTTTCATTGTCTCATACTCTCTTGATGTTGCTCTAGTTGATCTAGCATTGACTGTGGGACAGCATTTGGAGTATTCCACTCCACTGCTGAACAGCATGTAGACCTGGGGCTCCTGTTCTACTCTCATATGTGATTAGGATCACCATTCCTTCACTTGAATCAAGGCATCATAACAATTAAAAATTTTGTAGCTGAACAGACAATTGTATGCATGCTAAAATCTGCAAAAGAGTCTGGAAAAGGTTCCACTGCTGAGGTCAGTGCCCAGAGCTCTGGCAAGAAATCATTTTCTACTGTCAGTCTGCTGCACAGGGAGATGATTGCATGTTATCTCTGGGCATCAGCCCAAAGTCTTGTGTTTTTCTTGCTACTACTGGTTAGCAGATAGCCAAAACTCTTCAGTCTACACTCTTAACCGTCAAACTGTACAAAAACTACCCAAAACATTGTCATTTTCCTTTCCCCTTAGTATATGAAAGCCATTGGGAAGCAATGCTGTTTCCTTCAGTGAGACCTAGGTTTCGTCGTCAGCATGTACATGCAGCTCTGGACAGCGGGTTCCTTTGCGCTTTGCCTAAAGGGGACAGCTGCTGCCAACCAGCTACCTCTTTTCATGAGGTGATGCCAGTCTTCTTTGATAAGGTTGTTCGGTTTTATGATTAATCTTTTATTTTGCACTGAGAAACTGGAATTTGTTTATAATTTAGCTAAAATGAGTAACAAACCTCATTCTTTGTGATTAATTTTTTTGATAGAGGGAAGTCTGTTCTTTTCAGTACTCTTCCTTCGATGGATCCAGATGAATTGTTTGTCTTAAAGTTTGATAGAGGTGGCTTAAAATTCTGGAATTATTTTGTTATCTTTTAATATAGTTGTACATTATTAATATTGAGAATTCGTATGACAAACAGTATTAGTGCAATAGTAACTTCCATCTCTTAACTTTGACAAAGGAGAAACCATCTAGCCCACTACTTGGAATGGGAAGGGATGAGGCAAGACTCAAGAACATCTTAATGAACAGTTAAAACTAAGTAAGGGAGGATAAAAATTGCAGATATTTTAAACAAAGGCTAAATAAATACTGGTAACTACTGGCAGGCATATTGTTTTCTTAGATTTTTTCAATTGCCCTTGCAAAGACTTCATGTAGATCAAACCCTAATAGGAAAAGAAGATGTAAAGGGAACTTGTAACAGGTGATTTGGGCAGAGGGGATAATTCATGAGAAGGAGAGCTGCAGAAACAGGTTTAAGGAAAAAGTTTCAGGGTCTACTGTAAAGCCACCACCCAAATTAAAACAAAAGCAGCAGGAGAGACCAGTTCTCAGGTAGTTATGGTTGTGACTATAACCTTAACGCAATTTCTTGTGAGACTTCATTCGGTGATGACATACTGAAAAGACTCTTAAAAAATACTTATGGTCGTTAAACCTAAAGAAAGCTAAAATCAGAGGAGAGTGAATCAGATGTTCCTTTCTTGAGTTAAAAGGTTGACTATAGTTTCCTTCCTTCTTAATACTACTTGTATTTCCCCTCTTTCTCCTTCTCTCCAAATGGTTTCTTTTAATGCAGAGAGCTTTGTTTGAGGAGAAATAATGAGGGTATTTGTGTATGTGTAAATTTTTGAAGGACGTCTATAAAATTGAAAAATCCTTTTTCTGACAACATAAGCTTTCAGTTGGGGCTTTGAAGCATTTTAATTGCTACTCTGTTTAAAAAGAGACACAAATATTTTGCTAATATTTTCCATCATAACACAGGACTGTTCATAGGCGTGAGGGTTACTTTTTTTTAAAAAAGATTGTACGCTTAGATAAGATGGTGTCAAGTGCTATTTACTGTTTATGCAATACAGATGTTATTTGCCCTGGCCCTGAATTCTTCCATTTAGCCAAAATGGTTATACAGTATTTTTTGAGAGGCAGTTGTTTGCACAAGCCAAATTTAAAACAGGAAAATACAGAGGTTCCCTTTTCAATTGAGGATCCTGAAAATGAATGCAGTTATTGTTTCTATGTCATTGCTGTTCTGGAAGGTGAGCAAAACAGAGATGTTTTCATTTACACAGAAGAATTTAATGCATTACAAACATTTTTATATCTGAACATTTAAAGCCTACCTGCCGGCATTACTCAAATGTCCGTGAGTGTATCTGATCCCTCTTCCTTCAAGGCTGGCATATACCATCTCCATTCAGCAGGCAAACTAAAGCAGAAAGAGTCCTGAAGTAGCATGCCTGAAAATCACCTTAACACTGTTACTTTATCTCCTACTTCAGTGTCTTTAAAACATGACCAGATTTCCTCCCAGCTCTGTAGCATGTACAAGATTTGAGTGCATCTAAATCATACATACATCACTGTAACAACTGCAGGCAGCAGGTTTAGAAGTTAAGCAGCACGAAGTGACATACTGAGGCCAGCTCTTTTTGCTGGTGGTAGTCAGGGCTAGAAGCCAAGTCTCCTGACCGACATCAGCATTTAATGGAGACTTGGAGGATATGTCTGTATTGTTAGTTTGAAACTGTGGAAGGGTGCCAGCCAGGAAGGGGGAGCTGGAAAAGTTCCCAAGCAGGCAGGATCTCCTCAGAGAAAAGGGCATTAATGATCTTTTAGATGTAATACTGTTCATATTCAGCACTACAGAAGTACAGCTCTAATGCTGCCATTGCAAACAGATAACACTGTACAACTCTAAGCAGCACATGGTGCTGTTGCCTGAATTGAAAGTAAACCTAGTTTACATATATTACATTGTAAGTACTTCTGGTGTTTTTGTAAGGTGCCAAGTTTAAAGTCCTGAGAACAAATGCCCTTTTTTCATGCATGTGCTCCATACGTCACAAGCAGTAGCAGCAGGGAGAATTCCTCACCTCTATCACACCAATAAACCTTTGAGACCACCACCAGAGTGAGTGCTGGTCATACAGTTTATTGGGTTTATGGGTAAAGAAAGCCCACACAGTCAAATTGCCCATGGCCACCACTGTAATGACAGAATGAGACATTGGTCATCCTCATGAATCACTTTCACACTCAGAAAAATGGATCTCTGTTCTCCTTTTATGAAAATATGAAATGTTTTTGCCATGGTTTTAATTATTGAAGTTGTAGCATTGGTTTTTAATTAATTTAAGAGCAGCTCCAGGCAGGCTTTGGGCTCTCCAACCATGAGAAGGTCACTGTAGGTAAGCTGCATGTTGGTTGGTTAGTTTATATTTGTTAGTATTCCTGAGCAGATGTTGCTCAGGAAAAGGAGTCTGCAGGTTTTCAAACTCCCACATCAGATGTCCTCCCCTGACTGGCTGTAAGTCTTTGAGCAAGTCACCTAAATTGGTGAATGCTTACTTAATTTTAAAAGTGGGTAGACTAGTATTTAGGTTAAAAACTCCAGTAGAGAGCCCTAATACCCAAAAGAAGCAGATTTTTCCTGGTCCCACAATACCAGCTCAGTTTGGCTGAGGAGCTGCTGTGCCAGACCAGGGCTAATCGTGCCCCACCGTACCCCTCCTTCTCAGGAGGAAGGTGGAAGTGGTGTGCTTGGTATTGCACGTGTGCAGGCGTGACGTGTGAAGAATTGCTTTTGGGTGGTGAAGAGCTGTGTGTCCCCTCAACCCACCGCAGCCTGCTGCTGGCCATTTTTTGCTCTGGGGAATATTCAGTAACAGGCAAGTGGGATGATGCCCAGTCTAAACCAGGAAGTGACTGCACCAACCCAGACCTGCAAATGCGTGCAGGACGCTCCCCCAGTGGTTTGGTTGGTCAGATGAGCGTAGCTTTGGGCAGAGCCAGGAGCTGCATTTAGTGCTTCTGCATCTAGCTTTGAGCACGTGAACTTTGTTGGGAAGAAATGTAGTATGAAGCACTACACTGTACTGCTTGGGTTTTGCAAATCTTTCTCTCTTTGCTTCGTCTCTATGAGGGGATGGAAAACAAAGGGCTTTTTGTTTGACCCAAGCAGATCATTTCCTGTAAAATCCAAGCGTTTTTCCCCCCTAGTTCTGTGCCCTTCCTCCAAACTAGGGAAAAATCAATTGTTTTCATGCAGCCCTACTACAAAAAGCAGGGCAATGTGCTCAGAGGTAGGTGGGCTAGCAGGGGAACAGCTGAGCTGAAACCCTTCCTGTCAGGGAAGCGAGTCATGTCCCTTCACCTGCTGGAGACTTTCGTACTATTGAAACGCTCTGACAGCTTTCCTACTCTTGAGAGATGCTGTCTGGTGTACTGTGTTCAGCTTTGGAGTCCAGGTCCAGAGGAGAGTAATACGGATGATCAGAGGGCTGGAGCACCTCTGCTATGAAGAAAGATTGAGGGAGCTGGGCTTGTTCAGCCTGGAGAAGAGGAGGCTCAGGGAAGACCTCATTGCAGCCTTCCAGAACTTAAAGGGGGCTACAGAAAAGCTGGCAAGGGACTCTATCAAGGGAGCATCATGATAGGACTGCTTTTAAGCTATCTGAGGGTTGACTAAGATTAGACATTAGGAATTCTTCCCAATGGGAGTGATGAGCTCCGGCGCAGGTTGCCCAGAGAAGCAGGAGGCATTCAGAGCCCGGCGCGGGGAGCCCCGGCTCTCCGGAGGAGGCGGAGCGCGGCGAGGGCGGGACGCGGCCCCCGGCCCGGCCCGGCCCGGCCCTTCTTTCCCTTCCTTTCCTTTCCTTTCCCTTACGGGCCCGGCCTCGCTCGGCCCTTCCCGCGTCGTTGCCGCCGTGGGCAGCGCTCCGGGCGGGCAGCTTGCGGCGCCGCTTTCGGAGCACGGCTGGGGCGTATGAAGCGGCGGCAGGCGGAGCGGGGAGCGGCCGGAGCGCGGTGCGCCCGGCGGCCGGGAGCATGTCCCCATTGTTCAGCTGGGTGGCCAAGGTAGGAGGAGGAGGGCACGGCCCGGCCGGGCCGGGGGCGGCACGCGTCCCGGGCGGGCAGCGGAGCGGTGCTGCTCGCTGGGCTCGGGGCGAGCGGTGCGGGAAGTTGTTGCGTTGGGGGCTGGAAGCGGTGCGGAAAGCAGCGGCGTGTGCTGGAATCGCTCGTTTAGGACTTTTTTTTTTATTATTATTATTTATTTATTATTTTTTTTCTCCCCGGAATGTGTTAACAGCCCTCGGCTTGCCTAAGTCTGGCAGTGTACGTGATGTGCTGGCTTTTGCTTCTGTGTGCCTGAGGCTTCAGCAGTACCTTCCACCGCGCTTTGCGGAGCCACACGTGGATGCAGAGCGCTAGAGGTGGCTTAAACAAATCTGGAACGTAGTTTAGGGCTGATGTCTCAAAAAACGTGCTTTGTTTTGCCCTCCAAAATAGGAATCATTGTGGATTTAAAATGATGCATATGTTATTCTATGGTGTGAGGCGCAGCAAAAAAACACAGAGGACGGGCAGTGAGGCAGGCTCTGTGACAGCCAGACTTCGGGGTTCCGAGGAATTAGCTGAAAAAATAAGGCTGGATCTTAAAGTTAAACTCATGGTCGCTTGTCGAGCCCATAGAGCCCGAGTTTGTTGTGCCAGGTGAGTACGGCCGGTTGGCTGATGGCTGTCGTGCAGCCCTCTCCCTAACAGGCAGGTGGAATCCCTGCCTTGGGAAGACGGCAGGAGGGAGCGCAGTGTGTACCCACGTCTCCTCCGTTTACATCCTAGCAGGACGGATTTTCTCTCCTCTGTCTTAGAAAAGAGCCTGCTTCGTTTTAGCTATGCCCTGAAAAGTGGAAATTTATCCTTTCCTCCTCCACCTGTTTCTTTTTAATCCTGTTTAAGTAGCTGCCAGGTGGGGCGTGTGTTAAGCAGTTCCTTCTCCTGTCATCACTGTGGCTCTCTCATGCTGCTGTGCTACCAGAGGGAACGATGCCGTGCCAGCAGCCACGAGCATGCTGGCCTCATCTGCAGGTGGAGCGATGCAGTGGAGTGAATCCCGCAGGATGTGGTGTGGAGCGGCCTGTGCCCCTTGCGTGCTGTGAGCTTGTCAGGAGCACAAAGCCACCAGTCAGCAGGCAGGGGGAGGCACAGGGCACAGCCTGTGCTGTGCTGTGCGGCTTTGAGCAAACTTCTGCTGGGGGAGACCCGGGCTCCTGCAGGAACGCACTCTTGATTTTGTTCTCTCGAGTGTTTACTGAGGTTTCAAAACCAATTATTGCGCCGCTGTTTCCTTGCAAGTGGTTAGTGTTGTTCTTTGAATGGTAGCTAATCATCAGCGCTAATTTGGGAGGGAATACTAAGCAGAGTATTGAGAAAATGTAAAACGAGTCTTGTGAACAGAAAAAGCTATCTTGCCTGCCAAAGCCTGAGCAGTAAAACTGTTGGAAGCGCTGCTGGACGCTCCCAGCACAACTGTGAGCTGTGCCAGGGTTTGTAAGATGGTGGCCTCTTCCAGAACAGGGAGAGACTGCAGGGTGTGGGGGAGACAGCCCTATGGAAACAAAGCTGGGCTGAAAGTATCCCCCATCCACGAACAAAGCGCTGAGTGTCCGCATGCAAGTCCCCTGGCCCAGAGGTACTTACAGGTGAGGTAATATGCCCCCGTGTTGTGCTGTAAAATCAGTTCCTAGTGCTTATATAAGCACCACCTTTTAATGCATCCTTATTGCCACCTTTAGTATGCTGCGATACCCATTTGTCTCCTGTGTATGGGATGCTCCTCGGGGTGAGCTATGCTGTGCTGCAGGCCTGGTTCTGGGACACACTGAAGGAGAAGCCCTGCCCAAGTGTGCGTGGGTTGGTGCTGCCCACCATGGTGGGTAACCATGACCTTTGAAGTACCGGGTTATTTTAGTCTGCTAAAATTAGTTAAATAAAAAAAAAAGAATAGTTATACCTGTTTTTCCTGCATGGTTTTATAAAATTAGACTACTGACTTCAGGGAAATCCTTGACTAAGCACCGTACGACGCAGCTTATTCAAAGTGTAGTCTAACTTTGGTCAGCTGTAGGCAGACAGTGCCGACGCTTCCATAAATAAAACTGCTTATATCTTAATGTTCAGTTCACTGCAATAACATTTACATCAAAACTTTCATTCAGTAAACAAATAACAGATTGAAATGCAGATTTTTAACAACATATGGTGTACTTATTTGCCATCAATTCACCAATAGCAGAGAGCAGTAGAGTGAGAGTTGCTAAGAGCATTTTTACTTGTTCCCATTATATTTAATATGACTTTTCTTTTAGTAAAATGAAGCCCACCAGCTTCATGGTGGGCTTTGCTTTATAATGTAAACTTCTAATCAGAAACAGCCTCACAGAGGAGCTGTGGATAAGAACTGACCTGAATAAATATTAGCCTAATAAGTTGTATGGATGGACAATTTGAGTATGTCCTCAGATTCTCAGCTACTTAAGCCATTTATGCACAGTGTGTCTTTCTAGTTAAAAAAAAAAAAAAAAGAGTACCATATACAGTATAAAAGTTGTGCTTAGCTTCAGCTAATTTTGCGTACAAGATTATAAGCTAATAAGGAAAAGAAACGTAAAAGCAAGGTTTCACTGTCTAGATCAAGGCTTGTTCTGTAGCGATAGTGGTGCGGAGGATCAATCAGCCCTGTGTGGGTTGTCTCTCACTCTGTCTTCCCCATGCTGCGGTGCAGCAGTTTCCCACCAGTCCCTGGGAGGAAGCTGAGCACAGTAGGGCTTCGCATTGCAGCCGTGGCTACGTTGAGAATGGGTCTCCAGCACCAGCATAAAGCATGTGGGTGCTGCATGATGGGTGGCTTGTCTTGTAGCTCAGACTGGTAACCTGATCATTTGGGTTTCTTCTGTGCTGAAAAACAGATTTTAGAGCATATTCTCAGTAGATGTTCTGAAATTGCTTATAGCAAAATGAGAACTGCGTTTTTCCAAGGACTGCTGAGGCAGGATGGCCTGTGATCTTTCCTCAGTTTAGGAAATGCACAAGGCATCCAAAAAGAAAATTTCTACAGTGCAGCAATGCTTGGATGTTTGAATGTTTTAGGCATTACTGGAGAACTAATGGTAAATGTCAATGGCTTTTATTGCAACCCTGATATAATTCAGTGTGCATTGTTAGAAGTGATCTTGTTGGTGTTTTGCATTGTTTCTATTATTTTTCTGAATAAGTGCCTACTAGACCTCTAGAGAAGAATGCATGGGAGTGACAGTTTACTTCATAGTGTAGGTTAGAAACTGCACATGCATTAATTTGCCTCTGGAAGAGGATGAGAGACTGAAAATGAGGAAGAACAAGAAATGCCTCCTCCCCCTTCTTTTCCTTTTTATTCTGAGAGGCCTGTCTTGTCTTTTTTTTCCTGGTCTGTTTCAGGGTATATCATATCCACTTATGAGGTTGTTTTGTTTAAGTGTACTGACTTGGCTCTTCTCTTAATTCCCCCTGCTTTCAGTGAAGCTGAACACCTGTGGGTTTCTTTAATCCCTTTGTGAATGACTTGCTTTTTAGCCAAGATTTGTTCTCTTAAGGAGCCTTCTTCACTGTTCATTTTGACGCTATCTGCAGCTTCATAAGCTTTGAAGTTTATTAAGCCTGTCTTAGCTTATCATCTTAGAAATAAGATGGATTTAAAACTATTTGGAGAAGTGAATTAATGGTGGTGGTATCCTGTGGTGTACAACCTCATTTAGTCTGGTGTGTTTACCCCCATAGCCCCGTTTTTGAATATTTTTGAATACGTGGATACTGTATCAAGAATCAGAAAAACAATTGAGATTTAGTGTCAAGGGAGAGTCGGAACTGAGTTGGCTGGGAAGGCTCTAGTGCTGTAGTTCCTCTTGTAGAAGAATTCTCAAAGCCTTGAACACGGTGAGCTAAGCTGGAGGGATAAGACTCCACTTACTTCCCAGGCTGGATGCCTGCGGTGCGGGAAAGAGAAACTTCAGATTTCTACAGGAGCTGTGTTGCAGTGCCCCGTTCATACCATGCCCCTGCCAGAGAACGGGAGGCTGGTGCTGCATGTATTTCTTCCCATCAGCTTTGGTTTTGGGGGAAAACCATTGTCACCAGCCTACAGCGCTCAGATAAGCGCAGATCACTGCCAGACTTTCACACGGCCGCTGCTCTCTGTATGCCAGTCACTCCTCACCGTCCCTGCGGGGGCTCGGCGATGACCGAGGAATGTGCGCTCAGCATTTGCAATGAAGCTGGTCCCGTGCTGGAACAGCTCTTACTCAGCAGATACCTTCTCTTCAGAGCTGCTTCACTTTTGTTCTCCCTCCTGCCACTTCCTTCTCAGATACATAGCCCGGTTACACCCACTTTGCATGCACGTCACCAACCCCACTGGAGAACTGCAGGATGCAGTCAGGCTCACCTTACATTAGGGCTGATTCGCAACGTGTAGGTCTTCCTGTAGTGAAATTCATGCAATTACAAAGGCCTTTCTGTTGAATCGTTTATGTCTTTCTCAATTAATTTCTTATGAGTATCCGCTTTCAGGTTCAATGTCCACCTTTGGATTTAATAAGAGGCAGATGAGGTCACCGATGTTGCTACTTAATACAGGTCCTGTCCTCTGCGGTTCAAAACAAAACATTTAGACTCCATCTGAAAACTGCTTGCTTTCCTTCACTGAAAAGCTCTCTGGAAATCAGGGCCATTAGCTGTCTTCACATGGTAATTGTGTTCTGGGCCAAACGATAGCAAATGCACCAATAGATCCTGCAGGATAAGGGAAGGTTCCTGATCCCATTAGAGGCAGTCAGTGCAATTAAGTTTTGTTTTTTTCATTGTTGTATGCATGTGTGGCGCGGCGGTTTAGCTTTGATTTAGACATGATGATCTAAAGTACTGCTTGAAGTCATAGTCTTTCTGGAAAGCTAGTGTGATGTGCAGTAGAGGTGTTTCTGAGAACATAAGCACAGCAGTTTGAATCTGGGTTCCCCGGACAGAAGTGTCCATGAGAGAAAGGTCGGGCAAGACACTGGTTTGAAGAAACCAGCTCACAGAGCTGCAAGATGATTCCAGTTGGTAATTTCCACCATCTTGTGACTTTAGAAGCAGTGATATTTCTTGGAAGCCTCTCCTTTAAGGGGATTTTGGTACTTTTTTTTTTTTCTGTGCTAGCCAATAACTGCTCAGGATTTTTGAATCAAATGCTGTGAAAGATTTCTTGAAGTTGAAGATGAGGTTTTATATGTGCCACAGAGGTTGAGTAGTGACTTAGCAAGTACATCTTCAGTAGAAACACTGTTAATCGACTTACAGCTTGTATATAAATACTTTTTTTATGAGAAACCATTACAATCCATCTGTTTAAGCTGAAATAGTAACAGAAAGCGGGGGAAAAATAATCTCAGCCTCTTGTTTTGTTTGGTTGTCTTTTTTATGTAAAGATACATGTAAAAAATGTAAAGTACATCTCGAGGGATGTGCTCAAAGAGGAACTTTCTTCCTATTTGCGTGGAGGATAGGAAACAAGGAGGAATGGAGGGGAAGACCAGCTGGAACTTGGGGAGCAGAAGCAGAGGCAAGGAAAAATTTAACCCCTGAATTTTGATTTCATCTTTGACTTATTTGTACTGAGTTGCATCTGAATTGGGTTTGTTTATTTTTAGTTGACTAACAATAACAAATTTTGAGATGAATCAGTGCTTAAGCGTATGAGAATCTCAAGCCCGAGGAAGCTGTCCAGAGTTTATGGGGTTAGACTTCTGTCTGTCACTAAGAGGAACACTATGGAGAGAATGACAGCATACATCTTCATGGGCAGAGTGCACTTAAGTATAAATATTGATGGTGCTATTCAAGAACACATTAAATTCTCCTTTGCTGGAATATCTGGAAGTTTCATCCTAACTCAGAAGTTGCTGGTTTTAGGCATAGGAGTGCTTTTCTTTGTGCCTTTACAACATCCTCAAAAAAAGTGTTGTTTTTTTTCTTTTTTTCTTTTCCCAGAGGGAGTGTTTGATGTGCAGTAACCAAACAGGATTTTCAGGTGCAGATAGCCTGTGAAATTGCAGGTCTGAAGAGAACAGACCCCATGTGCAGTTATACAGGCACAGTGTCAGCTGCTGAAAATGGCAGTGCTGAGCTGAACTAAACAGCCTCTTGCATTTTCAAGCAAACATTGTTTTGGATTCTTTGTGTTTATTTCAAGGAGCTCTATAGCCAGATGTCATACTTCTATTAGTTTACAGGACAGTTGGTTTGCTGCTATAGTACCAATGAGGTGAGCTCCCTGAAGCTGTCATGGAAATGTAGATAGTTAGCAATCTATGAATGTTCAATGCTGGTTTTGTTTCTTTGGACCTTTTCATAGCTTCCAATCTCCCCGGAAGCAAGCTATGAAAAAGAAGATCTGTTCGAAGGGTTTTGGTGTTTTAGATTGTGATGTGCCAGAAGTCTGTGCTCAGAACTGTATTGTTAGTTAAACAGAGCATAAACCAATCATACATGCTGGAATTTTGGGTAAATCCCACTGGAGTATAACCCATAAGATTGAGCATTCTGGAAAAGTGATTGGCATTTCCACTTCATGTGCAGCTGTGAGAGAGTGACTTGTCTAGACTTGAGAAATGCATTTTTACTTGAAAATACAATTTCAGGAGCTAATGCTACATTTTGTTTGTGAAGTACAGAATTGGATACAAATTGATTTGTAGTTTTTTATAATTCGGGCAGCATTTTGTCCCAGTTTGGTGTTTCTAAAGATTTGATAATGCTTTTCATTTAAAAGGACAAACACAAAAGATCCTGGTCCACTTGTGTATTAGGCGTGGCTGAAATAGCAGCAGTCCCTACTTCTGACGTTTTTCTTGGAGTCAAAGAAAGCAAGGAGTCTTTCCTTGAAAAATTTTCTTCCTTTCCATACTGCTTTCCTTCAGCTAGTTCCTTACCGTGACCCGTAGGGTATCATCCTTGTATCTCCCTCCAGCTTTCTGTGGGGACTCCGTTAAGTCAGTGACATCTGTTTTAAAAATGTGGAATGCTTACCACTCCCTTTCGTGTTTCCTTGGTGAGTTAAGTGTTTAAATATAGAATACTTTGGAAGTACTGTGAAGGTCAGAACTCAGTCACTGTGAAAGGGGTGTAACTGTGTGAGTTATCCAGGTCAGCTAAGTTCAGTGTCGTCCATTCGGTAGTTACCATTTCATTTTCTAAAGGAACCCAGCCTTAACTGAAGAGAGGAAGAAGGGAAAAAAAAAAAAGGATAACTTACTTTTGGAAGAAACTGGGTAGATTTAAAGTAGCAGTCTCTTGGCATCGAAAACAGGACAGATTCTGAATTTTTATATGTATCATTATAATTTGTGACTGCATAAGGTTGGATATAGATCAAATTTGGTATTTATTAAATAGTTACACAACAGAAGGAGCTCCAGAAATGTGTATGAAGAAATACTTTTATCAGTATGTCTTTAAATGGATTATACTTCTCACATTGAACTAACAGTGTGAGACACCTTGTGTCTAGCACAGTGGCTAGCTCTGTAGAGTGGTTTCTAATTCTCGTTTCCATCAGTCCGCCTAGCTTGCTCTGGCTGTATTGATGGAAGAGTGTCATTAATATTTTAGCAAACGTCTTGAGAACTTTCCATTTTCAGACAAATCAGTCTGGCTTTGTGTTTGTAGGCACAGGCTCCAGATCTAGAGATGTCTGTCACTGAAGGTCTCTAGTGAATTTAGTACTGAATATCAACATGAGATTTTTTTTATCAACAAGGAGGACCAGTTCCATCATTCAGAAGGGTTGTTAACATTTCTCTTCTAGCTTCTTTTTCTTAGGTGTGTCTAGGGTGGCATATTGGCTTGTACTTGGGATGGCTTTCAGGAATGACAGTTTAGCTCCATTTGTCTTGAGGGTTCCTTGGATCAATGTTTTGACAACTTTTGTCCATGTAGGGCTGAAAGTGTGGCTTTATCTAAAAAGGACAGTGACAGTTTTGTTTTGGGTCATGCAAATTCACTTTTGACTGTCTGTGCTTGGCTGTCCTGTAGCAGTTAAAACAATGAGGGAACAGTCAGTGAAGTTGCTAGTGTTCCAATGAAGAAATGAGATCCAGTTAATCACCGGAAGACAAGGCAGGTGTTCTTGAGTGTGGTGCAGTGCTGTGTGGGATTATCTGCCAGATTTAGGCTGATGTTTTATAGCCCTGCTCTATAGCTGATGCTTTCCTACACCCCATTTACAGTTAAATGCTGTCTTGCAGGCATCCTGTAATTAAACAGCATGTTTTCTCCAGTAATTATCTTCCTCTGAATACCTTGTTAAATATCATCTTCAGACATCTAGTATCTCATCTCTTTTTTCTTTCTCTTTTTCTTTTTTTTTTTTTTTTGCTTCACTTTGTGGGTACATAGTAGGCTTCATATTGTAACTTTCCAAGTTGCCTTCTGTAAGAGTTTATGGAAGAAGTACTCTACAAAGATGCTTTTTCTGAACTCTTTCTTTTTTCTTGTGAGGCTTTTATCAAATCTGGACGTCACAGGGAAAAGAGCTTAAAGAAAAGTTAAACTTTCGCACACTTTACAAGATGTGGCTGTCCTAAAATCTTAACAGGAGAGAAGAAGCAGACTCTGTGTCTATTATCAGCAGGAATTGGAAGCACTTGCTTTTTAGGACAATGATTCCTTGATTCTTTGGTAGAAGAATTAGCAAATTCCCCTAATGTGATCTGGCTATATCTTAATGGAGGGGATCTTAAGTAAACAGCTTTCTTTTCACATTGCTGCCCATTAACATTGCATCAATAGCTTTCCATAAATGCTGAAAGTCCTTAGGAAAGCACTGTGTTGTGGACTTTTCTAAATAACAGTTTAGAAACTATTTTCAGGAGAGTTAGAACCGTGACCTTATCCTACTGAAGCTAAATTTCTTCACAAAAGGCTGAGTGGTTTTCAATAGAGTTGTATAATAAATCACAGAATTGTAGAGGTTGGAAGGGACCTCTAGAAATCATCTAACATTTTAGTTTAAATAGCCCATAGTAGGTAATGCTAAGTCAGTAAGCTTTCTATGAGTTTGTCCTTTCAAAATTAAAAGTCGAGCCTAATTCTGAAGCTTGTTAAGAATTTTACTTTATGTTCCTTGTATAGTAAGGGTCTTGCTGGGTTTTGGGCGTTGTTTAGGTCTATGTTTATATTGGTTTTCCTCCTTTTCCATTCTGTTGCATTAGGAGTTCCTGGTCAAAATCGTTAGTATTAATTGTATTTAACCTTTGTTAGCTCTCTAAAATACTTAGCTGTTACTAAGAAGACCATTTGTATAGGAAACAAAGGCTAGCTAACACCTTATTTCAGTTCTTATGTCCAAATAATGTAAATTTGAAACAAATACTTTATTTGGGGTGATTTACAATCTATTTTAGAAAAAAAAAATACCACAAGCCAGTGTAAACTGTACATGTGGATTTCACAGAGCGATATAGTTAACAAGTTTTAATAATGTTTGTAGCTCACAGTAACTTGTCACATAAGATGACTTAAATTAAAACTGCTATTCTGAAGTGGAAATTGGATTGTTTTCAAGGCATTATATCTTGTGAAGTAGGTGCCCATGGGAAGGTTTACTGTTGCTTTCCAGTCTTGCTCATCTGTGTGTTGACCTGAGGCAGCTGCAATTTGTTATTACTCAACAAAGCTGCAAATCCATGTTTCTCCAAGAACGTATTGGTTCGCTTGCATTTTATACCAGTTCAGCAGAATGCTAAAAGAAGCTAATTGCCTTCTGCACTCTGTTTCCCTTGGGGCCTCTGTAAGTAAACTTAACGTCTGAATAAGGTTCTTCCCATGAAAAACATCACCTCTTACCCCAAACAGTCTTAGGGAGGAGGACTGTGGGCTTTCTCATCTCTCAGAAAACTTTACTGTGTTGGCAGAGTAAGAGAGATGCTGTTTAACCCTATTGCAAGAAGAGCAACACAGATGAAAGATGAGTTGTCAAAGAATTTATAGAATTCCCTTCTCCAGTGGAAACTTCCAAATAAAATTCTGAAGGAGGGGGATTTCTGGTGCTCATTTGGATCAGCTGTGTAATAGGGCTATATTGGAAATAACTTCAGTTGTAATGAGGATATACGACAACTAGAATTTTCCTGTCTTCTTGTTTGGAGTTTGGATATTACTGAAAGAGACAGACCAATTTGAGACTTTTTATTGTTTGAAATTGGCTCTATTTTGGCAGTTGTAGCTATTTTGTTAACTGTTATAAATGTTTGAGAGCCAAGGAGACAGGGGGATAACCTGATTTCAGTTGTGCTATTGAAATCTAATCTTTTTTTTTTTCCCTAAAAATGTTCTTAGTAGCTGATTTCCTTTTGTTAAATTGTTGTTTCTTACCTTTCTGTTAAAAAAAAAAAAAAAAAAAAAAGTAAAAATCAGGTGCTGGAAACTTCTAAATATTATCACTGAGCTGACTTTTCATTTATAACAATCTAAGAATAGGATTCTTCCTGTTACCCATCCTGAGCCTTCAGCTCTGCCTTAGGCCTTTCTCAGCCCTGTAAGAGAGCTGCTTACACTACCAAAACCAGAAAAATTTAATGTCTGTTTATAACGAGTGAGCACAAATGTTTCTGGCTATTACTTTACAAATGTCACTGCCTCCATGTGAAGTAGTCACCTTGTAAAATCTGGGTCAAGAATCCTTCAGGTATGATCAGTAGTCACTGTTACATCTTCAGTTGTCATTTTCCTTTGTAAAATGATACGGAAAGAAAACTTTGAAACAAATGATAGAGAAGGTAGCACTGTGACTGTCTTAACCTGTTACTTGAAATACCAGTTGACTTGCTTTATTTCGCATTTGTTGCTTGAAAGTTATGGTTATGGAGGGGATGATGAAGCTGTACAAGATAAAAAGGAATGGTTTGTAATGCAAGCAGAGAAAGGGGCTGGGGGGGAATGAATTACTGCCATGTAATAAGCTTTCCAGGCATGGAATAAAGTATGCTAATAGACTTCCTAAGAGCAGATTTTGTACAAATAGCTCCTTCAGTACCAGTGAGGTGGTGCTGCATTCAATGCTGCTCTGAAACTCTGTGGAGGTGCTCCACTAGCTGTGGGGTTTTTTTTTTTTTTTTGTTCATTCTTTTTTATGGAGAGGAGTAAAAGATAATCAGCAATCTAATACATGGTGGAGTCACTGTCCCTGGAGTTGTTCAAGAAATGTTCAGAAGTTGTACTAAGGGACATGGTTTAGTGGGAACTATTAGTTATAGGTGGATCGTTGGACTGGATGATCTTGGAGGTCTTTTCCAACCCTGGTGATTCTATGATTTTCTTTGTGGAAACTTGCCAGATTTTGTTGTCCTTTTGACTTTAGGAAGGTATGTCTTTAAAGCTGTGAGATGAACCAAAAACTTTCAAATGTGTCAGCAAGATGATGCATCTCTCAGGGAGGAAACATCACCACTAAGTAGAGTAGTCCAGTTTTGCTAGGACATTGGGTACAGTTATGTTCTATTTCTGAACTTGTTTACAATAATCTATAAAAGCTTTCTGCAAATACTGTTTTTTTAGAAAGGAAAGGTAGTTTTTTTGTGTGCCTATTTAAATTGAGTGGAATGTTCTCCAAATGGTGTTACTGTGCAACCATGTAACTGATTCAGTTAGTCTAAGGAGCTATGAGGATGCTTCTTGAGATTTGTTTGTAATAAAGCAGTGTGGTAGCGTGAAGTCAGCATGCCATGCATAGGCCATCAGTCTACTATAGTTGGCAGTTTGTGGACCTGCAGGAAGCATTGTCAAACTTCTCACTTACATGATAACATGTAAACTGAAAGAGTACTCATGGGCTCTGTGGAGCTCCACACTCAGTGGTGACCGTGTTGCTTATTTCCAAGTGTGCTAGTGTCACTCAGCCGCCAGACTCTGAGTCAAAAAACTAGTTTTAAACAGGTGACTCTTTTCTGTCCTGCACAGAACAGTTTTCGGTACATTCTTGTTCATCAGCTTCCTGCATACATCCCTGCAAAACTTCTGTCAGCTCCAGCACTCTGATTTATCCCATTCTCTGTGTAACGCCCATTTAAATGCTAACAAAGCAAATCACACCTACAGACAGATCTGAAGCATGATAACTTTTCCTTTCATAGGTTTGGGGTGATATTCAGCCACTGGGAATTCCCTTATGGAAGTTGAGAAGCTATTACTGTCGTGCTTTGCAGTTTGATGGCACAGCCCTTCCCCACCCGTTTGCCTGCTGTGTGGTTAGCCTGGCAGTTTGCTCTTGGGGCTGCCCCTTGCAGTCTTGTGGCCTTGCTCCATCGTTCTTTCCTTGTGAAAAGCTACCCACGAGTTCTCTGGTTACATGAGACACTTCATGCATATTAGGTACTATGAAGAAAAACGACACTGGGTGTTATTAATTATTGTTATTCTGCTTGCCTTCTGCTTTGAACCTGTGCAGCTTAAAAGTTGACTTCTGCTGGTGGTAGGTACAGAACTGTAAGATAAAGTAAGATACACAACTGGTAAAGTTGCTGAAAGAAGCAAGTTAGTTGTTAATAAGATGAGTAGAGTGCATACAGCAGCAAAATTTTGGGTCACACACTTTGAGCCATGAGATCATGGAGCAGAGGTGATCCCATGCACCCACTGATCTGAAGGACTTGGCACAAGTCCTGCTTTGATGGGAACCGCAGCATGTTTGTTATGTACATACAAACACATTGGTGGGAGCTTGGAAAAAGTTGTCGTCATCCAGGGCATAGAGGCACTATAAACTTTGTTTCCCTTTCTATATTAAATCTTGGTGGTAGGAATAAAAGTCAACAAATAATAGAAGAAGAAAGCGAGTAATTAAAGTACTCCAAAGAAAATAAGAGTTGAAGTTAATGACTGGAGAAAGTCACTGAGGTCTAGGAGGCTGCGGAGCAGATTCCAAGCAAGATAATAGAATTCTGTGAAGGCGCTTAAGATAAGACCTGAATATAAAAGGACTTTCACTATAATGGAAATGAACTTAAAAAGTTTCTTTTCTAGTTTTAATTTATGGTGAAATGGAAGGGAATTCCATCATTTTTTTAATTTCGGTGAGAGACTAAAGACTGATTTTGTGCTGTGTTCGTTCTCTGGTTAAACTAGTAGGCAAGACTTGTCACAGAGGAAATCTCAGCTGATGGTGCCTCGACTTCTGAAAACAGTAGGTTTTTCATTGGGACCAGGAGGCTATGGGGATGGTTAATAGCACCTTTAGAAGTTGCTTCCAATTTAAATGGTTCTGTGATTCTGGAAGAAATAACTGCAGTCTCTCAACGGTTTTTTTTAATCGTCTCAATGAAATCTATAAATACATTAGATGTAAAAATGATAAACTTCACATCCCACGTGAGTGGAAAAAAAACTGTTCAGAAAAGGTAGTTGACCATTAATGTTGATTCAGGAAGTGGTTAAGAATGGGAATGTTGATCTCTTTTGTTAATATACAGCTGTTCTGTTTAAAGTGTGCTGAAAACAGACCTATTGTTACTCACTAAATACCAGATTCCTAAACTAAAAGATTCCATGTAATCTTGTTAAAAAATGCAAATAAAAATGTATAATAGCAAAGCATTATTATATGTGTATATGATTTCCCTTTCTCATGTTTTGCTACTTCACAAAGCATTCTCTGATAATAAATGCCACACTGGTGACAAAAACAAAAAAAAAGTTGCTATATAAAATCATAGAATTGCTCAGGTTGGAAAAGACCTTCAAGATCATCAAGTCCAACCTCAGCCTAACCATACTACCTTAACTCTCACGACTCACCTCTAAATGTGTCCTGATAAGTCCTGATAGATCTAGATAGGTTCTCCAAAAATATTTTGCCATTGACTGAATTTTTCTTGTAGCAGCACTCCATAATAAAAAAGAGAAAATATGATATTAAGAGTAAACAATGAGTTAGGCTTCTTGACATGTTCTATTGAGCCTACTATGGACAGAAAAGAAGGCAAGTAAATACACTTAAAATAATTTAGATAGTGTGTCCTCTGTGCTTGAGTAGGCAGACAAAACTTGCTTGAGCAAAATATTTACTTCTTTTGAGAGCTTTTTGAAATGTTGTTAAAGTTCTGTTCCAGCCACTGGTGTGGTACCTTAAGAGATTCAGCTCAAGATCTTATCCTAGTTCTTTTCAGTCTGCATGAATTTATGTAGTATATTGTATAAAGTCACTTCCTGACAACACATCTTTATTAACTTCTACAAGACCTCTTACTCTCTTGGTGTTAGGCCTGTGCTTGAGCCCTTCGCTGACCTTTTGAAGGGACCAGTACCTCTGTAGTTATGAAGACTTCGTTGCATCTAAAGTCATACCAACTTTTTTTTTCCCCCAGCTAGTCCTGGCCAGCTGGTGTGTTATGGCTTCGTTTCTGTGGCATGCCTTGTTTTTACACCTACTGTGCATTAAAGAAACGGACTCTTCTTAGTCCAGTCTTATTTACCTAAAGACTTACTGGTTTTCTTTATTAAAATAGTTTCTTTCTCTTTATCAAATCCTCTGACAGACTGAAGACATGTCTTACTTTCTGTTTGTATGTAAACTTCAGAGTGACTTCTGGTTGCATGGGGAAAAAGTGCAAGTGCAGTTTCACTTTCTGTGAAGGGAAGGAGCTGTTTCATGTTTTCCAGATGTACTGAACCTGCATGTAATTAAGGATGCCTGCCTTTTCTCTTGATTTGGTGCATGGTATAGGAGCTGACCAACATACCAACCTGCATCAGGAAGTTGTAGATATGGCTTGTGTTTTGCTTGATTACCCAAGAATCAATTTACAATACCACTCAGTGTTTTAGTTCTTTGTTTTGCTTCTGAAAAATAAAAATTCTAATCATATCAGGAATAACTTAAAAAAAAAAAAAAAAAAAGCAAAACCTAACAGTGAACTGCTGAGATTATTTTTAGAGGTTATAGAAACTCCTCTTTTGATTCAATTTCAGCTGTACTTTCAGTTCACTGGTCCTGTTTGGCTCACAGGAAGATCTGTTTAGTAAAGTTTCAGTGTGGCTTATGTAGTTGTTCTGTGCTTATTTTTGTGGTTTTAGGGAAGTAACTTTAGGCGGTCACAAATAATTTTTAGGGAAATAATTTTAGGTCACCAGAAGTTGCTTTGCTGGTTACAGGAATAATCTTTACCACGAATTACTTATTTGTACTGAGAAACAAGTCAGAAAACAGTTAAGAATAGAAGTACCCTAGAAGATAGAACTTATGCAGCAGAAAGAAATCAGACATGCAAGCAACAGACTTCTGCCACAGATCAGCAGACACAATTACTCGTGTGTCTGTAGAGATATTGATATCTAACTCCCCAGGCTGAGATGGGAAGGGCCTGTCCTGTGGAGGACAACTTGTTGGGCCTCGCAGTCACAGTAGGGTCAGTTGGAGCAGGTTACTCAGGACTGCGTCCTGTTAGGTTTCGGGTATCTCGATGGCTGGGGACTGCAGCCTCTCTGGGCAACCTGTGCTGATGTGCAGCCACCCTTCCAATGAAAAAGACTTTTTATTATGTTCAGGTGGAATTTCCTGTATTTCAGCTTGTGAGCACCGTGAGAGGTGGTGCACTTTTCTTGGAGGGCCTGATTCTTGAAAAACAGCCAGCAATCTGATTCCATTTCCTTCCATCGCAATGTCCAATTGATTTCTTCCAGTCAGAGCCATGAGCTGGCCCATGTCTGCTCTCCTGAAGTACAGGGTTGTAGAATTGTAGGCTCATGGACTCATCTAGTTTTGAAAAAACCTTCAAGAGCACCAAGTACAACCATCAGTGTGACCTGTTCCATCACTGCACCATGTTGTTCATTTGTACAACTCTTGAATAACTTCAGTACTGGGAACACTATCACTTCTCTGGGCAGCCTGTTCCTATACTTGACCACCCTCTCCATGAAGAAATTCTTCCTAATGTCCATTCTAGATCTTCCTAGTACAATTGAAGACCATTTCTTTGAGTTCTGCTGCATAGAATCCCCAAAGCTGGAAAAGACCTCTGAGATCATGTGATTATGTCTGCCCTGTTCCCTCTTCTCACAGGCCTTAAGTACACTACTTCATGATCACTGCAGTGAAGGCTGCTCCCAAACTTCACCTCCCTTTGAACTGCCCAGTGACGTGCTTCTTAATCTGGAAAAATTTCATCTGTGGTCGATAAACATTTGCCAGCACAGAGCCTTATAGTTTATTTTAAGAATTAAAAATAGATATGTTTAATTTACACATGTCATAAATTTCCCCCCCCCCCTTTTTTTTTTTTTAGTGCATTTTCTTACTCTCTGTATACTGTGCATCCAGGTCTGTTTGCTGAGGGAGCCAGGGTCAGAGAAAGCACAAAACACATCCATTCTTCATTTTCAGATAGCTGCATAAAGGCTCTGGAATGGTACGGGAGGGTGAAAAGAGCACAAGCTTTGATCATACCAAGAATAGTTCCAGGAAAAAAATGTTTTTTTCTTTTCTTAAACATTGTAGCATCCCGTCCTTATTAATGAAAAGAGATGAACATCTGATGTATGCAGTTGTCGCATTTACTAGAGGTGATGACTTGCTGCTTCTGTTATAGCAATATTGTACTGATTGTTTAATCACAAATATTGATTTCATCAGCAGGCCACCAGGTCTTTTCAGATGTGAAGAGTATTAACCACTGCAAAGTAATTCTGAGAGATGCAATTTCCTTTTCTAACTTCTGCTTGTATGTAAAGTCTATCTACTACTGAATTGCAGCTTTCCCAAACCCCAAAGTGTTAGATAACGAAACCATTGAAGAAATCCCGTTGAGTAGCAATGCATCTAGGATGGATAGCTAGTGTGCAGTCTGGACTTCATCTCAGCTATAACCCTTGCAGCAGCAGCACTGATGCACACAATCAGCTTGTGCCAAGGAAACTTCATCCTGGTTGTGATCACAGCAGGCTTTGTTCATGTGAGGGCTGATGGTCTTGGTTTAGGCACCGTGAACATTTTCCAGGAAATGCTGTGACTGTGGCCACTATGACCTCAGCAACAGCAGAGGAGGGACTGCAGAGCTCTGAGTGCATTCTGGTGACTGAGAGGTAAAACTAGTTGGTGAGCCCAGACTCTCCCACCAGGGTTAAACATGTTAGAAACGTGCTAGAACATTAGAAAGTCCTACAGCAGCTGTAGCTTGAAATATACCTAGATTAAAGCTTTGTGCTTCACTGTTATTCTAAATATGTTATGTGGCTAAAAAGTTGTGTGGTTAATGAAACTGAAGTGGACTTTGAGCTGACTATGGAGTGAATGGATGATATTTGAGGTAAGAGAGGTTTGATATACCATTAAGTTCTTGTATATGATTAAAAAATGAAGCTCAAAGCTGCCTGAGCAGTGGGCTTGCTGATGCCACTGCAGCCATGACCCTGTGTTTACCTTCCCTTTTGTCCTGGCTGTGGGATCATCTGATGCCTTAAGGGTGAGGCAATGCTTCCTGAGTCACGCTGGGTATTTCATCATTTCTTGCTGATTGTTGGAAATCTGCAAGCTTTATGTATCTGTGTTTCCTTGTTTGTACAAATGCTTGTGCTGAGGTCTTTATGAGCACCTGAAGTACACTCTGTTTTTACTGTGTAACTTTTTTTTTTTCCTCTCCAAGTCCTTTGCTGTTTTCTCTGTTGGTTTACGTACATTGTTGTTATGATAAGCCGTAGAAATGTGTGTCCACCTCCAGTGCATTCTGTAGGCTCTCCTAGAGAAGGTGGCTCCTCTGGATTTTAGTCTACTGCTCCTTAGCTTCCTTCTATGCTGTCTGCAGCCCAACACTTGTGAAGTAAGCCGTTGATTCTTGATGGGGAACATTTGTCCTGTCAGGAAACAGCCACACTTGGCATGACCTGTTCTCAAAGTAATTTGGGGGGAATTAAGAAGCTGGCAGAATTCTCTCTTGTAACCATAGGTCATGCCCCTGTGGCAGCAGCATGTGCTGCAGAGGAACCTTTGTCTCAGGTGAATCAGAGCAGTGCAACGTCACCAGGCACCAGCAATGCTCTTCTGATAACATGTAGATGATGCTGAACTCGTGACGGGGAAGCAAATGGGTGACTTAGGTAGTCAGTGTTTTATATTATTGTAGAATAAATCTGTTGGAGAAATACAGGATCCCTTCTGTTGTTCTTTCAGCAAGGAAAAACAGATCAGTTGTTTAGGAACAGTTACAGCTGGGAGCATCTACTAGTGTTGCAACTTGCTTGTCATAAAGCACCAGATGCTAATTTTGTGGATGTTTTTTTTCCTCTTACAGGTGCCTGAGATTATAAGCTCTATTCGACAAGCTGGAAAAATTGCTCGTCAAGAAGAGTTTCAGAGTAATCTTTCAGATATTGAAGATCCTTTTGCCAAAAAATTTGAGGTGCTGTTCTGTGGGCGTGTGACTGTAGCACATAAAAATGCACCCCCAGCACTCATTGATGAATGCATTGAGAAATTCAATCGTGCAAGTTGTACAAAAAATTCAGATTCCGACTCCTCATCCCAACAACATGAAACTGCCAATAACTCCGGAGGCTTCTCTTTCAGCAACAAATTTCGGTCTGTCTTCCAGCCCTTGATGGGTGAAGAGGAGGAGAAAAGGCCAATTAGGAAATCCTTTTCCCAACCTGGACTTCGTTCCTTGGCTTTTAAGAAAGATTTTCAAGAGGGAGGCCATAGGAGTAACAGCTTTGTCAGGTCTTTTGAAGAAGATGCAATTTCATTAAACCTAAAAAGTCAACTTATCTATGGACACAGTGTTGTGCAGCCAACAGACATTGCAGAAAACCGGACAATGTTGTTTACGGTAAATCAAGATTTGCAGCTCATGGTGGTGTTCTCACATCTTGGAGTTTGGAATGGCAAACAGCAGAGTTTTTTTTTCTTGCAGATGACAGTTACTCCTTTAATAACTTAATTGTAATTACCAGAGCTAAAACTAAACTTGCCTACTTCTTTATAAAGCACTACCTGTCAGAACAAATTGTTTTGTGTAGTTAAGATAGCTTTATGCTAAGTACTTTAAAGCAGCACTATCTTAAATGTTGGGTATCTAAAGACAGCTTTTTAGAATACAGCAGGAATTTAGTCCCTTGTTACTCAGTTGCAACATGATATGTGTAGGTACTCTGGCTATTAATAGATGAAATAAATTAACAGGTGAATGAGTTACATATAACTAGAGCAAAATAAACAAACCATGGTGTAGTCTAGTAGAATTTATGTCCTACTATAAGCATCATAATTTATGAAGGTTTCCCAGCTTCCTAATGTCTGTGTATTGGCACAGTATAGTGACTCCCTTGCCTACTCCACACTACCTCCACTGCTGTCTTGCTTTTGTGTGGCTGGCAATGCTCTTACCTTGATGGATAAGCAGTGAAAGTAATTTTTTAAGACCTTGGAAAGAAGTAAGAGTTTGTGCTGTATGCCCCTTCTTACAATCCTAATGTTAGATAATTTACCTACCATGTTTTATATTTTGTAATGTCTTATGCAAACCTGGAGATGACTGTACAATAGCTGTCTGTTACATGGCCGTCTCAGATGTGTCAGCTGCTCTTGGGTTTGGAGTTTTTAGGAAAAGTAACAGCATTTTTAGGAGGAGAGAGAGAGCTGCTGCTAGAATGGGGATTGCCAAGGTGTTAGGTCTGTGAAAAGTAACAGGAAGAGATGTAGTTAGCTGTACCTGGTTAAAAACTTCTGTTTACTTGTGTCAGGCTGGTAGTAGAGAGAGGAATGGAAGAAGATGGAGTGAAATTTTGTGTTCTGGTAAAAACAATTCCATCTTTACCTTCTTCTCCTGAGCAGGTATTTTACACTAGAGATATAAATGCCCCTTATAGTAAGATCTAACCTTTAAACAAATCCTAATTCTGTTATTAATTTACATACGTATTTTAGAATTGAGAAGATTAGAGATGGATATACTTGAGTCCAGATCCTCTCACTCCAGTGAGAACATTTTTACTTTATAGTAAACAGGTACAGCAGTTATTCTTTCTTGGTTTGGTTTTTGTCTAGAAACATATTGTTTTTGTGTGCACAGTTGTGTTCTTTTGCTACTCAGCTAGTCTGAAATTAGCTGAATATAAGTTAGTAAAGTAACCCTGCTTCGTGACTCTGGTACCCACGAGCTCAAGGTGTAGCTGAGTTCATGGATAGCCCCCACGTTCATCAGTTTCTGAGTATGCGTGTGGTGTGAACATGTTTTCATCTTTGGTTGTCAGCTTGTGTCTTGCTACGTATGAAATGATCACAAATAAATTTATAGCCAGAGGAAAACAATTGTTTGTGTCTTCCGAGTCAAAGAAATTAGTTTGTTTTTTTTTTCCCAAGCCTATAAGAGGGGCTGGTCTATGAGGTGTGAAATATGTTCAGATCAGTTACCTGCCAGCTCTCCTGACCTGGTTCACATAGTCTGGATTTTTAATTTTGTTCTGAAAAACTGCTTCCCTTGGCTTTTTTGTTTGTTTTGTTTTTGTAGTATTCAGCTCACTTTTGATAATTTCTGCAGCCCCATGACCAAATATAAATGACTGGCATATATGGGGCTGAGCCAAGAGTGAGCCTCTGAGGAAGGGAAAAGCAGAGGGGTAGGCTGATGACTAGGCGTGAAAGGGAATAGTCCCTAGAACACCCATGAGGTTAGCCCTGGGGCAGTAGAAGAAAACTGGTGGGCAGTTGGGGAAAATGGTTGTGTCTGGCTGATGTGAAGGAAGAGGTGGAAGGTAGATGTGCAAGACTGATATTAGGTACAGAGAGGTGTCACACCTCACCTTGCACTTCTCCCTCCCACCTCTTCATGAGGTTGCAAGTGTATTGGTAAAACTGATCTTTTGGGATATGGTAGTTGTTGAAGCTTCAGTGAGTTTGCCTAAGTCACGCTTTGAATGGATCAGGATTCTTCTCTGAAATCTAACACAAGGCTTACCCTTAGCAGACTTTTTGATGTGTTGGGAACTGTTAGGAATCTGAACGTAGTCTGTTAAAATATTACAAAGGTATTTTCAAAGAGTTGAGAAATGCGAAACAGTAAAATCTAAATCTTATACAAAGCCTTCACCCATCCAAAGTTTGCATCAGCTCTTGAGTCACTGCTGTACAAATGGTCTACAGGTTAAATTAGGTTAGAAAATACACTCTAGTAACTTCATTTTTATAGAGTTAAAGCCTTAGATATTGCAAGTATCTTAAATAAATAAAATCCAACTCCTGTTCTCCTTCAATACGTAAATAAAGGAGGTGGAATACAGCTAGAGGCACACACATGGATTTAAATTTTGGGGCATTTTATTATATAGTTTTTGTAATATGGTGTGTTCCAAGACTGTAGAAACTAAGACAAGAGAGTGTTAATATGTTTTCTCAGTGTGAAGTGAATTACTTACGGTGTAACATTATAGTAATCTAATTAATCAGAATTCTCAATCTCATGTTTCAAATGTGAAATTAAATCAGATTTCATTAGCGTGCAGTGCTCTGAATGCCAAACCAGTGCTGTTTATTCTCTCTGTGTCGGGGAATAATTCACTAATTGGTTTAAAAGTACAGCTAGAATGAAATTAGAGATTTTGTCCAGGAAACATTTTTGTAATGAGTAAAAAATAAGTATAGTTTTACTTGTTATCATCTTGTTATTTTGTTCCTTTTCTTTTATTTTTTTATTTTTTTTTAGATTGGCCAGTCTGAAGTTTACCTTATCAGTCCTGACACAAAAAAAGTAGCAATTGAGAAAAGCTTTAAAGAAATATCATTTTGTTCTCAGGTAAGTTTTTCTTTCTTTAAATGTAAACAATAAATAAATAATGTGTATATATCTATATATATATATATATATATTCTCCACTTGTGAATGCATGTGTAATGTATTTATCTCCCAGCTTTTCAAATGGATTCTCACCCATGTGGTTTCAGTAATTGCTACTGACAAGTTGCTAGTTAATCAGTAATTCTGTAAGATTGTCATTCTTTCCTTGGGTTTTGCATTTAATTTCTGAGATAAAGTCTCACTTCCCTGTCTGGTAGATGAATAATACAAGTTTGAAGGAACAACTTGGCAGTTTCTGGCTGAAATTTCAGCAGGCATTATTGACAGTTGTGCAAATCTGTGATTCTCCAAGTTGTATCACAGTATTTTTCAAGAAGTAACAATGAGAAGGAACAAACAATTCGTAAGAGTTCTCTGAAAAATACCTCTGAATTTAATTGTCAAGAGCATAAATTACATGCTTATGAAAGACAGCAGACTGCAATGCAGAGGTAATGTGCATGATGCAGTGAGAGGCGTATTTCAGAGCCTCCTTGTCCACTGGTTTTCTTACACCATTTTGCACTTGCTTACTTGCATGGAGACATTCTACTCAGTGTCCTACAGACCAAATGGTAATGGAGTATTGTTAGAAAGTTTGCAATAGGTTTATATACCTATTTTTAAATATCAGGACTATGATTTGCTATAATTCTAGCTTATTTGTTTTGTGATGTGGGGTTTTTTTGCTGTTTTGTTTTTATAGACTGATGAGGAAAGCTTTCATCATTCAGTATACATGTACCTATTCTGAAAATTTCAGAGTAAAGTCACTAGTTTGCATGATGTCAGATCAAGAGCTTTGAAGAGAACTCCTTGATCACAGAAAAATTGTTATCCCCATGTTCCCTTTGGCCCTTTCCGTAGGCAGGAGCTACTGAGACAAACTATGTCATGCCCTGCAGGCCAGGAGATTCAGGGCAGTAGGAGGGAGGTTGTGATTGAGTCTGCCCTCCTGTCTGAAGCATGTGTAGATGGGCAGGTCTTGTGTCAGCTGGATGAGCATTGATCTTGGGCTGCAGACCCGAGGGCTTTTACCCCAAGAATGCAAATTTCAGAAGACTAACTTGAACTATCTTACATATTTATCTTGGTCATGCAAGAACTTTTTAAATCATTTCTTAGAGATACTGGAGATAAATTATAGGGGGAATCAGTAATGCTTAATATCCAAAAAGCCCAACTCACCAGTAAGATATTGGAAATAGCAGGAAGAAGTATGTGACCCTGGGGCAACGTCAAATTTGGTGATCTGAAACAGCTGAGAGCAGTTGTTTGCTGCTGGTACCTTGCAATTCTGTGAGTGGGACTGTGATTCTAGGTGAGCTCCCTCTGCTGCAGTGATTGAGCTTTCAGGAGGGGACAGGGAAGTTAAAGAAAGGACACAGAAATTTCTATCAGCTCTTTCATGCATTGTGTAAGTGCTTTAGCTTGGACATCCAGTGGTGCTAGAGTTGGAGAAGGTGAAGACTTCATATTGTTTTAGTGTCCTTCCGATCTGCCTGTTCTCATGGTATATTAGTACCTGACGTTTGTGTGATAAAGCCTTTCTTATCTACTTGTAAATATCATACTCTGAGAAACTGGGTATCTGTATATATTATTTTCATTTATTCAGCTGCCATGCTTTGAGGGTTTATTGTTAGTATTTTGAATGATAAAATTTTTGAGTTGCTGCAGAGTGTTTGATGCTACACTGTGTTCTTTCTGGGCTATCTGCCCCTTCTGTTTCATAGAAAATATTCATGTTTTATATATATATACATTTTTTTTTCTTTCTTTTTGCTAAAACGATGAAGAGAATGTTGAGAAGTTCCTGCTGAATTAACAGGGAAAAGGAGGGGGGGAAAAAAAGTCTTGCTAGCCATCTGCAGATTAGTTAATCTTCACTGAAATTTCTGACTTTATGGTTTCTGATGGTTGTTACTGTGAATTCATGATTTAACAGCTTGCTTCATTTTAATATGGTTTTACCATGATAGCTGGAAGGTAACAAAAGGGTACTGAGCATAACTGAATTTGTTTAAGTATGTTCTACCCCTCTATGTGTCATTCATCATGAGTTTAACCACGAATTGTGCACTGAGGAGGCATGTACAGGTATGGCCTAATCCTACTCATCTGAAAGTCATTTCATAAAAGAAAAAAATCCAGCAATTAAATAACTTTTGTAGCATTTTACTGGGAAGTAATGCTTATCTACTGTTCTAAGTAGATTATATCTGACATTGCATGCCTTTTAGGGGCAATAAATGCTTCCATGATTCATCTTTAGTATATTAAGCCATTTTTATTTTTAAATAGCCACGCTTTTAGATTTTATATATATGCATTGATTTATTTGCTCTTACAAATCTAAAACAATTGTGTGTCCACTTAAGCAAAAGGGAAGAAGAACAGAGCAAGTTTTCCTTCGCTGCTGTCTCCATTATTAAGTAAAACACATACTGTGTAGTATTTCTTTATTCTTGTGTTTTCCAATGAATCTATAATCATTCTCATTTAAAATAAAATGAAGCATCTTACAAGTGAATTTTAAAAGATTTGTGAAGGTTCTGTAACAGAGGAGGCTTTCTAAATGACCAGATTAGCTTTAATGTAGCTGTAACATAGATACGTGATGTCTCTGCCATCCTGTTGGCCTAATGAGCTTCTTTTAATAGGAAAAAAAAAAAACAAAACAGATACAGAACACTTAATGTAAATGAGACTGCTTTATTTCTGTTGTTTTTGTGCCAGGGAATTAGACATGTGGATCACTTTGGATTCATCTGCAGAGAATCTTCAGAAAATGGAGGCTTCCACTTTGTGTGCTATGTTTTTCAGTGTGCAGATGAAGCACTGGTAAGTGAAAGAAAAAAGAGGCCTATTGTCGTTCTGTTGAGTATCTTCTACCCTAGGACTATGCTACTGTGCTGTAGGTTAGTCCAGTGCCTCACAACCGTAGTAGGCTCGAGTTTTTGTGGGTTTTTTTTTCCTTTTTTTTTGTTGCTTTTAATCATATAGAAGAAAAAATTCTCAGATAGAAATCATGTCTGCTACTATACCACAAAAATAAAAACAGCCTGGAATAAATGACTTCACAATAAGTTTTGTCTTGCTTGTGTTTTTGTGCACAGTAACAGCACAGGAACAACAACTCTTTGCTTAACATAAGCACCTTCCCAAACAACAGTTTGGGACAAACTTCATTCTGAGTGATGGTTGTGTTTGTGTCAGGGAAAAGAGAAGCTCTGTGGAGAAGTGAAATTGTTCTTTTTCACTCTGTTCTTTTTAGGTTGATGAAATCATGATGACATTGAAACAGGCTTTCACTGTAGCTGCTGTGCAACAAACTTCCAAGGCACAGCCCCAGCTCTGTGAAACATGTCCTCTGCAAAGCTTGCATAAACTCTGTGAAAAGATAGAAGGTGGGGTTTAAATAATTTTCTGGTCTGTTTTTTTTTTTTTTTTCCTAACGATATTATTGGTGGACTATTTTATATGTGAAACAACATATATGTTATATATATATATATGTGTGTGTGAGCCTAGAAAACAAGTTTAAGACAAAAGGACAAAATAAATAATTATTTGCATTTCAGCAAATTTCACCATTAGGTTTCGTTCATTTAAATGATTTTTGGGGTGATTAGAGGGCAGCAGTAGCATATCAGATCACAGAACTAGCTTTTTGGACTAAAACCTACCTAGTATTAATTTTGATGGAATTGGAGAACCTCCAAAACCTCTTTCAACTCTGTTTTGGCCTTCAGCTAGCAATCAATTTTTGGGAAAATTCTTCAGTGCAGAGGAATATTAATGTTTTTAATCATATCGTCTGCTTCTGAAGAAGAAAGAAACTGAAGTACAAAATACTGTTGGTGGGTTGCTGTTTCTCCAGAGAAAATAAAAGGAAAAAGTTAAATGCTGGATGAGATCAGGGGAAAAATAACCTGAATGGGAAAGTAGTCAGCTTTAAGCTGTCAGTAAATATTCTCATCAAGAAACAAATAACTTCTTTGCTAATATGCAGTAAATTTGCTCTTTTTAAGAAGAGTCTAAGACTTACAAATTAGAGAAAATTGATAAAAAAATATATAGCAAGCAAAATCTAGGCAGTTACTAAATAGGAACACTGGCAAAATAGTCTACTAAAATGCTTTAGGTTTTGGGTTAATTTTGTTTTGCATGGTGATGGAATCCTCCAGAGCAGCTAAGAGTATAATCCTTGTCTGTACTCAATAAATCTCCTTTTTGCAAAGAGTTCATGTCCCTCATTTTGGACAAGTTCAGTAGTAGCTTTAAATTAACCTACAGTTCTTTCTAATGTCCTGTTATGAAACTGTTGCAAAGGGTCAGCTTAAAAAATTGGTACTGATGAGCTTTAGCTTTCATTTTATGCATCTTTATGCATTTGCTTATTTCTGACAATATTGTTCCTCTTACTAGGGCTACACCCTTCTAAGACTAAACTAGAACTACAAAAGCATCTAACAACACTAAATAGCCAGGAGCAGGCTTCTGTTTTTGAAGAGGTTAAGGTAAGCGCTAGTATAAAGAAGGAAAATTATTCTTTTTTTTTTGTGTGTGTGTGTGTGAACTATTCATTGGATTTATATCATAGATAGACTGTTAATCACCTTGTGTTTTATTTTCTGTATCATTATTTTTTATATTTTCTTATCTTTAAATTGGCTTATTTTTATTCTTTTTATCTTCTAGTATGTTAACTTCTCCCGGAGGGAAAGCTGCATATGCTTTTTTTGTGGGTCAAGGCAGTAAACTGTACTTTGAGAATCTTCAGCTTTGAGAATAACCAAAACAAATCAGTGTAACATTCCCAAATCAGAAAATGTCCTGCATAAATGTTAACCAAGATCATAATGCTTGTTGAACTAACTTAAAAAAAAAAAAAAAAAAAAAAGTTTCTGTCTTTTAAATGAGATTCAAGTTACCATGGAGGAAACCATAGCTGGATTTAAGACAGATGATGACATAATGATGACATTAAAGGCAGTGTCACTGGGCACATTGCATTAGATTAGGAAATTCCAATCTTTTTTAATACTATTCTCTTCCTCTTTTGAGTTATTCCAGTCTCTGTCTTTGTCTGTTTCCATGTGGCAATTTATCATCCAGTACCAAATTTGGAAGTTGCTGTATGGGAATGACTCAATTTGTTTGTATATAGCAACTAGCTGGCACTGTTGCCTTCTTAGTAGTCTGTACACATTTTAAGGGCCTAAGGCTACCAGTAGTCACACAAAATGAATGTAATTGTTAATGCTTCTTGTAAGAGTCTGAAAACAATTAACTCAGTTAAACCAATGGTTAAGTATCTGCATATCTTTTTCCAACGCTGAGTCAGAGAGACTGAAATTTTAGTTATTGCATTCATAGAGCTTCAAATCTTGTAACTAGGATATGCATTTTTAAATAATTATCTTTCTGAGGGTATTTCTTATTAATCTAAGGTGCTTTCCTGGCATTAGGTCCTTCATACTGTATCTTTTGCATTACCTCCATGGGCTTTTAAGCCTAACTTTGAAAAACCAAGTTTTACATTATTAAGTTCTATAATCATTTTTAATGATTTCTTATGCTTTATTTCATATATAAATAGAGTGCAGCAGATATTGGTTAATTCACCTTAGACAGTCCTGCACACTAATTTTTAAGACACCTATCATTTCCAAAAAGTGAAATTTCTAGTGAGAAAGATTGCTAGAAGCATCATGCTTAACATCAAGGCTTATTTCATGCATGTTACAAACACAGAACCGATTTTTCTTTTTTAATTTTTATTTATTTATTTTTATGGGCAAAAGCATTCTCTGAAGTTATGTGCATGTATTGGTTTCATGCCTTTATCCTTGGCCTTTAGTTTTCACACAGAATCTGTCATTTTGGAAGTGTGGTTTAAGTGTTTCTCTGGCTGTGTTGCTGCTTTTTTCAGGACGCTGCTGTCCTCTGGTGGACAGAGGCGGTAGCACTTATTTAAAATTGTTACATATTGACAGTGCGGTGACATCAAGTGTGAGATGTTTTGCTGATCTTTTATGAATGTGTATGACTGTGCTTGTGGTATTTTTAATTCAAGAAATTGAGACCAAGAAATGATCAAAAAGAGAATGAGCTGATTATCTCTATTTTGAGAAACATGTATGAAGAAAAACAGAAGGACCATGTTCACATTGGGGAAGCAAAACAAGTAAGTAACCATTCAGTTTTAGCTCATGTAAGAAAAGGCCAAGAAAAATCATTCATTCCGTACCTGCATCTTTCCAAAGGGAAATTTCCATCACTAGTATTTTGGTACTTCAAACTGTAGGCAGTGTTGCGCACTGGTTTTCCTTACAGCCAGTGTCACATGCCAAAATTAGGCATATATTGCATGCTTTGAGTTGTCTAGTACAGTTTGGTTCCAGACCTTGGAGGAAGAGATGCAGTCCAGGTAGGCCACTAATTTGGTTGTTTCTTTCTTCTCACTGTAATGACAGTTCTTACAGAGAATATATAATGAATCTCTAATTGCTTTCTCCTGATCTTTGGCTTTTGCCATCTCCTTGTCCTTGAAAACAACTCACGGAGATCTGTATTTCAGAAGATAATCAGCAAATGTTCCATGAAAACCTTCAGTTCTGATTATTTGACCCTTTGCAAAACGTTGATTGACTCCTACTACTGATGGCTGTGGCCACTGTGATACTAACTAGTAAACTAATATATGGGGAGAAATGAGACCACTGAAGAAATTGGGGAAGTAGCAGCAAGTCTTCATTTACTGTTCATTTATTTTGTTTATCTTTTCTTACTTGATGGCTTACTAGCTATTTATTGACCTTTCTGAGAAAGCAGAAAGAAAACTTCATATTTAGTTCTCTGGTTTCTTGGCTTGGACATCTCAGCAGAATTATATTTTTTAGGAGAAAAGAAACAGTATCACAGTGTTGTAGTTTTGACATGACAGGAAGAAATGGGGCTCTTTATCATCTGAAATACCTGAAATATCCTTATTTGAAATAACATGAACTATTAAATGATTGTCAGTTATGAATGGCTTGGAAATAGAGATATTTAAGGCAAGATAATATATATTCAGTGTGTTTTGACAATTCCTGGGGCCTAGTGCAGTTTGTTTGCTCAGCTCCTGAAACCAAAAGTGGTTAATCTGACACTTGTAAAGATGCCAAGGCTCTAAGAATAGAGTTGATTTGCCCCTAGTCCCTCATTTTTCTTAGCATAACATTCTATATTTACTCTGCTAATTTATCTCCAGAGCTGTGTGGCAGCAGATACCTTTGAACATGTATTCTGACAATGTTACTTGTCTCAGCAGTCGTTAACCCATTACATGCTGGTGTCCATTTCCTCCTTTTCTGCATAGATATTCACTTTCATGCTTTTCCCTTCACAGTATGTTGGTGGTGTTTGGTTTTTTTTTCTCGATTTAAATATAAGTGGTATAAGCAAGGGATGCTAGCATACAGATAATAATAATATAAATGTTTTTTTGTAAGAACATAAATAGCAGGCAGCATCTAACTAGCCATTTGAGCTTAAGATGAGTAAAAATAACATGAAAATGCCTAAGTCAAATTTTGCAGTAGTGCAAACAGGAAGCTTTAAAATTATATGTAGACAGAAGTGTTTAGTGTTGCAAGTGTCTGACAGCTGTTCAGTTAGTTGTACATGTACTGATAATTACATAGATCAAGCATTCAGATCTCTGAAGTTAGGACCATGTAGAGAAGGCTACAGTACTTGACAGCCTCAAGGTGAACCCTAAGAATAACATGAAAGTTGTGCTGCAGGTGTTAGGTTTAGATGGTAATACTTGCACTGTAGTGTCATTTTTTTAATTTGTTACTCTAGTCCTTATGAGCACTGGAAAGGGACTTACATGTTTATTTAAGTAATCAAAACTCTGAATAGACTGTTAGTGTTAAAATTGAAGAGTTCCTACTATTGAAGTATATAGAAGAGTTAGGTTATTACACATCTTTGTGGTACTTACAAAGGCCTGTTTTTATATGATGAAGATACTTGAGAGTTCTTGTTAAGTGTGTCATGGCTGAAGAACAGTAATTCTATGAGAAGTCTCCAATCTGTTACACTTGAACTTTAGAACTTACACAATTGTGCTTTGACATTAAAGTGAATTTCTCAGTGCAGCTATAAATTCCTCCTGAAATGGCAATTCCTCCAAAGCATGTTACTACACTACAAAATGTAATTTGAAGAAATGTTCTAGTCTTAAGTTAGGATAGTTTGGTAAGCTTCAATGTAAGTATCAGCGAGGAAAAGATATGAAAAACCCAGGACACTAGGAAAAAGAATTGATACATGTTGCAGGAGTCTTCATATTTTTCACTGAGATACTGCTCCACAGTGTTTTGCATTTCACATTTATGTTTTTAACACTTACAGACTTCACAGCCGTCTGCTGAGAATGCTGTAAATGAAGTGCCCAGCAGTGCTCCAAGATTCCGATTAGATATGTTAAAGAACAAGGCAAAAAGATCTCTGACAGAATCGTTTGAAAGTATTTTATCACGTGTAAGTATCCTCATGTTTATTGCCTCTGAACATAATTTGTTGTTTTCTTTATTCAGATAGCAGATACACCACATTTGCTATCCTTTCAGGTTGTAGCTAAGTGGTCATTAATAGCAGAGTGAAAAAAGTGCTTGGGTACATATTAGATGGCAAAACAAAGTAGGACTTTAGTAAAGAAAATACCAAGCACTGAAAAAAGTAAATTGGTGACATAGTGCATATAGGCATTTCAAAAACTGATATGAAGCTGAATGTGGGAACTTAGGAAGGTTGTCATTGTTTTTTTTCTCTTTTGGATTTAGAAAATAAAAGTATTTACAAATGTTTGCTTCTAATTATGTAGAAGGAAATTATTAGGGAACTGACTAAGCATTCCTAACGAGGCACTGTTTATTTATCATGACTGAACTGATGAATAATGAAGCAGTGTCCTGGTTTTTACTGGGATAGAGTTAATTTTCTTCATAGTGACTGTTTTAGTGCATGTTTTGGATTTAGGAGGGAAACAGTGATGATAACACACTGATGTTTTAGTTGCTGCTGAGCAGTGCTTATGATAGGTCAGGGATGTTTCATCTTTTTAGCACTGCTCTGTCAGAAGCTGGGGGTGTATGCAGAGCTGAGGGGGGACAGAATTAGGACTGGCCAAAGGGATATTCCATACCACGTGGCATCATGCTGAACAATAAAACTGGGGGAGTTGGCCAGGTGGCTGCTGTTGACTGGGACCTTACTGGGCATTGGTTGGCAGGTGGCAGACTGGTTGAGTGGTGCATTGCTTTTATTGTGTATTTTTTTCTTTTATTTATGTTATCATTATTTTCCCTTTCTTTTCTACACTATTAAATTGTCTTTATTTCAACCCTCAGGTTTTAATTTTTTTTTTCCCCAACTGTCTGCTCCATCCCACTGTGGGGGGGTGAGGAAATGGCTGTGTGGTGCTCAGCTGCCTGCTGTGTTAAACCACAACAGCCAGAGACTATTTGAAGGCAAGAAATGTTAGGAACTTCAGAAGGCATTAAGAATGTATGTGCAATATGTGATTCTATTCACATGTAATGCATGTAGTTGCTCATGATAATTCCCTGGCTGTGTAGGCGTCATTTAAAATGCTGGTACCTGTCCTGAATGATGCCTCTGTTTTTCACAGAGGCAAAGTCTATTGCTAGGGATTTGGGGAAATCAAATTTGCTGTTGTCTTTGAAAGCTACAGATTCTGTTTATGCTATGAAAATCTCTTTTTGGTATGCCCCATTTCCTGGTATGCCCTGTGTGTTATAAGCTTAATTGACGGTGTGCTTTGTTTCTACAGGGCAGTAAAGCCAGAGGTCCTCTCGACAGTTCTGGTGGATCTGTGGATCTGGAGACCTCTGTGTCCAGTACCTTAAGCAGCACAAATAAAGTGAGTAAAGCCTGTGGTGCACGTATGTAGTGAGAAGTTTCTGTTAATATACCTAAAACAACTGGTCAGATGTGAAATCCAGTTACCAGCTGATCTTATAACTGCTCTGTTCTGACCTCTTGTTAGAGGTTTTGATTATGTTTGGGAAGTAGACAACCTAATTGCGTGTGAAAGGAAATAAACCTCAGAACATCCAACCAGAGTGCTAAAAACAGAATCACCCAGTAAAGTTTAGAGTTAGTTTCTAACTGTAAGAGTCCTGCTGCTGCTTGTTGAAACATTAGGTTATGTTTTTATCCCTGTGTTGAGTCCCTCTGAGGTTGGTGGGGATCACCCACTACCAGCTTTTTGGGTCAGACACTGTCTTCCCTTCCACTTTCCCAGCTTCAAAGAATTTTTTTTGTTTTTTAGGATTTGTAAGTTGATTACCCAAATCACTTTTCATGCATGAAATATGTTTAGAATATGTTTAAATCCTCTGAGGAACAACTTAAAGTAATTTCCCAGTTTACTCTGATAATAGAATTTCAGATTAAGAAATAACAGTCAGATGCCATCACAGTGGTAATGTGTAAGGTGCCATTGTCCGTAGAGTTTCACTAAACTGTGTACTGTTGGGCAAGATGGGACCCATATTCTAATCTGTATTTCTCATCACCAAAAGTTTCAAGTTTTAGGTCTTTCCACGTGTTCCTTGTATTATTAAAAAAATAAACAACAAAACAGTTTGAATGGGGTTCCATTTGAATTAGAAACTTATATAAAAATTCTATGTTATATGCAGTACATGTATCTTATCATGCAAATCTATGTATGTGAGCTAAAATATAATAAACATCATCTGAGTCTTGCAAAACTGTGTAGCAAAGCAAATTTGATAACTGCCATACTACTGACCCTAATCTGATTAGTTTCAGCCCTGAAAGTACCTACCATGAATGCAGTATTATTTTCTTAGGGCATATAAAACTAAACCAAGAGGAGGGATAGTTTCCCTTTTTGCATGGCTAAAAAGCTCTTACTCTAAGCAAAATATTATGAACGAATTGCAAACAGGAAAGACGGTCATCTTCCTTGGACATAGCAGGCTTGGATACAGCTATCCATTCTGCTCTAGTGCCTGGTCACCTACAGAGGACTCCTGACTGGAGGTAATCAAGAGTCTACTCCTCCTGCTTATGATTTTGAAAGAATGTCTGGCTTTGCAAGAAACACGGGAGGTGGGAGACAAAGAAAGGTGCATCATTTTGGACTAAAACAAGGCATTTAGTTGTAGGATTAAAGTCTTTAGTGTGAGTCTCCACGTAGGCAAAACAAATCTTGTGTTGTTAAATGAAGTGCTAGGTATACAGTAATCTGAAATACTGCCTTTTTCATTACTGTTATCCAAACCTGATCCATCTGTTCATTTCCTCTTACCTCTGAGTCATGTTCAGCATACAGTAAAACGTAATCATTAGCAAAATTATTTTTCCTCTGTAAAATGGAAACTATGATTTGTTGACCTAAGTAATGAAGAACAAAACCATAAAATATCAAAGATTCTTTCTTTGAGATGTCATGATAAAAACATGCAAGCTTGAAGCAGGTCTCTGAGGGGGTTAACGATGACACAGAACTGCAACTCCAAACACTGATTTTAAAACCACGAGTTGATAACCTTCTTTTTTGTTCTGCTAGGAACCACCGTTGTCTGAAAGGGAGACAGACAGAGTTCCTACACTTCCAACAGAGAATGCTGTCAAGACCAGTGGATCAGTGGGTGATCTCTCCAGTGACCCAGATAGTTATCCTATTGATCATTCTGTGTTACCTCAACAAAGCTTTCGAAGGCGAGCAAACACACTGAGTCATTTACCATCAGAAAGCCGGGAGTCTCTGGTACCTGTTGAAACATCGCCATCTGTTCCCCAGAGGAAACTTATGAGGTATCACTCAGTGAGCACAGAAACTCCTCACAAGAGAAAGTAAGACTTATAAAAAGCAGGCTGTGCTTTCATTCGTTAAGGGCAAGTTTGGGGATGATGACTGCATACAGAATATGTCCTCCTAGTGGATATGAAATGACAGCAGTGTGTCACTTCGGAGGTTTGTAGGTACCCTGTCCCATGCGCTGCACAGGGGGGGAAGTGAAACCTGATATATGTATTTCCACTCTTTGTGTCACAAAGCTAAGTGTAAGCACAGTATAGGATTGCTCCTAAGATGCTAGTTTATGTTTTTATAAGTGATGTTCCATAATTTTTGTTACATTTATTTGCAGGCAATGTAAATAAATGCTACGTTTACCTTGTCTGTCAATAGAGAAAAGTACTGTAGCATTTCTGATGCTGAGAATCTTACTATTTGGTGAATTCATGTATGATTTTGAAGTAACACACAAACCTGACATAAATTTACATAACTGTTGATAGATGTGAAGCTCCTATGCAGCATTTCAATTAATCTTTGAATTTTTACTTGCAAAAACAAGCTACTGGCTGTCTTAGTGCTAATATTCTTCAAGCTATCCTCCTTCATAAGCCTGCCTCTGCATTTTCAAAGTCTTTGAACATTATGGCAGCTTTCTTTCCTCCCTCTATCTGTTTTTTTTTCCAATTACTATGGAAACGCTTCTGTCTGTAGACTTCTGTTTCACTGCCAAAACAGCTCGTTTACACAAGTTAGGCAGTACAAAATCTGTACATGTTCCAACTCATTTTTCCCTGCAGGAGGCAGGGCAGCATAAGAACGTGCCTGGAATAGGTGATGACAGTGAAGGAAAATTATAGCAATTAAAAGGAAACATAACCCAGGTTGCCTTTTTGTCCCTTTTCTGAACCTTTTGAATTCTTAAATACCAGAACATGTTTTAGTGCAGTTTAGAACTTGTGCTGTTGGTCTGTCACTTTCATGAAAGTTGCCCTCACATTTGTTGCTGCTTGTTCAGACAGTTTCTGTCCTTAATATTGGAATGCAGTTAAAAACTAAGTGGTTTTTTTTATTTATTTATTTCCTTTGTTGCAGCTGTTAGGGTTTGATTGTATAATTTTTTATTTTTTTTTTTTTACTAAGTCCTGAGTCTACCTGCCCCTTCACATAATTAGACCTAAAAAGAAATCACTGGTTACCTTTCATAGGAAACACACAGAACAGGACCTAGAAGAACTGTATGTTGAACAAGTCTTATATGATTTATGAGTGGTTTTTCAATGGCTTACAGCAATTGTTGTTTTTAATCTCAAAGAACATAATTCTTCACTTCTCATCCATGAAATCTCCTGATCATATGCCTGACTTCATCTTAGAAAAACAAAGGGAAACAGCATGAGGGAGAAGAAATGGATGTTACTGACATATTTTTTGGAGTTTGAGTTTAGTCATTCACTGAAGTGCCTTCTTGAAGTGCATATTTCAAACATGTTTGATTGGGTTAAAATGTTCAGCCTCTTGCAGTTACTGCATTAACTCTGAAAAATGTATGAAATGGCTGATTTGTATTTGACAGGTTACTTTCAAGGATTAGAGAAGATAATTTCACTTTTGTTTTTTCTTCCCTGTTTCTTCTCTCTTACTGTGTTTTGTTCTTTCTGTTACCTCAACTCCATTCCTCTGGTTGGAATCCCACTATGCGGTTTGAACACATCTGTCGGCGAACCTAAAAGTTCTTCTGGTCAACTTGCACGTTCTCCTACTCTAGCTCGTCTTAATCCCTCGGCTTCTTCACCCAACTTTTTAAAATACCTAAGGCATAATTCAAGTGGAGAACAAAGTGGGCATTTTGCACAGAAGAGGTGAGATGGCACCTGCACGTAGTTTGGGACAGGGTTTGTTTTAGCACGCTGTAAATATGGAGCTCTGTAGTGTACAGAATTGAAATAATTTAATAAAGATTTAAGGTGGTAAGTTTTTATGGGAGGAGGAACTCAGCTGTTTTGCTACTGACTGTAGCTCTGATACTTGCATAATTTTTTATTTTAATACAGAAAATTCCTTCAGATACATGGCATTCTTTGGAGCTGGTTCCTCCAAAGCAGCTTCTTGTTATACAGCAGACAGCAGCCCTGCCTAAATCGTGCCAATGATGAGTTGCCAAGAACCTGTGATCCAACTCACTCTGTCTCTCCTGAATCATTCAGTTCTGTTCTGCTTTGTTCATGGCAACACAGAAATACATTAATATTCTTTTGTGCCTGACATTTAAAGGCAAATTAACTGAGTTGACTAAATTGGACAAAAAATAGCTGGACTGTGAAGAACCAATTGAGGGGAAAGAAAAAGGCAGAAATGAGCGCATGTATTTGTCTTGATTAATTTGTCATGGTTACACTAAGTAGTATCAAATGATAATTTTCTGTGCCTTTTTTCTTAGAACAGAAATGTGCGTAGAGAACATTGAAGAAAGCGCATTAATTTCTCATTTCCCTGGGATCCTGAAATAAGGACCTGACTAAAAACCTTGACCGTGAAACCCCTTCAAGTTAAACTGCTTATTTTAGCTCAAAATGTTCATGAGGCTGAATGGCCTTGGAAGCATTGTCAGCACTTCTGGCAAGCAAATTTTATTGTTGTTTGTTTTGGGGTGTTTTTCCTGAGGTGACAAATCTTTTAATCCAGGGAAAGTACTGAAACCCAGTTTCTTCATTTATATTTGCTGAGCGTTATCTAGTGTCCCTCTTAATTTAGCTTCACCTCAGAAGTATGGCATAATTCAAGGGAGGAAATGTGAGTCTTCAGTGTCATCTTTACCCTGCTTTTATCCAGGCCTGAACACCATGTTAATGGTCCCTTACTTGAATCCTGAAGGTTAAATTCTCCAAAGTAGATTTTTCTAAAGCAGATTAGGAGATAGATTCTGCACATACTGTAGCACCTTCTCCTTCACTTTCTCTGTTGTTCAGTGACATTCTGTATTGAACCTCTAAGCAACCAGATTGAGAACTGAAATGGATAGGGATATCAAATCACAGAACTGTAGGAGTTGGAAGGGACCTTTGGAGATCATGGAGTCCAACCCCCCCTGCCAAAGCAGCTACCAGGTTGCACTGCTGGGTGTCCAGGTGGGTCTTAAACATCTCCAGAGAAGGAGACTCCACCACCTCTGTGCAGCCTGTGCCAGTGCTCTGTCACCTGCACTGTGAAGAAGTTCCCACGCACATTTGTGCAGAACTTCCTGTGTCTCAGTTTGTGGCCATTTCCCCTTGTCCCATCACCACACACTGCTGAGTGGAGTTCAGTCATGTCCCTTTGGCTCCCGCTCCTTAGGTATTTATAGATGTGGATCAGATCCCCTCTGAGTCTTCTTTTCTCAAGGCTGAACAGGCCCAAGTCTCTCAGCCTCTCCTCATAAGGGAGGTGTTCCACACCTCTTATCATCTTTGTAGACCTCTGCTGAACTCTTTCCAGGAGATCCCTGTCTTTATTGTACCAAGGAGCCCAGAACTGGACATAATACCCCAGGTGAGGCCTCACCAGGGCAGAGTGGAAAGGGAGGATCATCTCCCTTGACCTGCTGGCCACATTCTTTTTAATGCACCCCAGGATACTATCCATTGAACTTCTTGGCCACCAGGGCACACTGCTGGCTCATGTCCAGCCTGTCATCCACCAGGAAAAAAGAAAGTTAATGAGTTTAAATGAATGAAGTAAAACTGCCCAATCTGACTACATTTCTCTAGGTGAAATCACCAGGTAATTGCGATTGACTGACAATGAGATTGTAAATGAAACTTGTTTACAGGGTACACCACGCTACAGCAGAATGTTCCTCATGCTCAGTACCAGCTACTAAAGAACTGCTTCATTTCATATCATTATGAAGCAGAGCTAAATGCCATCCAAATACAACACTATGGTTTTTCAGAAATTTTTTTTACTAAAATTCTGTTGGTCAACAGTAAATTCTCCTACAAAGGGTTTTCGTGTACTCTTCTCAACAAACCAAGTAATTTTCTACTGGTTTGTTCTCATGTCCTTCTACTAACCAGCTTTTGAGTGTGTTGGGAGGTTATTATTTTTCGAGACAGAGCAGAACCAGGAATTGTGCTGATCAGAAGACAGTTGATGAAGTTTAATGAGTGCTTCTGTCTGTTGCATAAGTAAAGCCACAATCCTAAATAAATCATCAGTGAGAAAGCTCAGCTTTTTGTTTAAATGTTCCAAGCTTGTTTGATTAAAAGCCTGTTAATAATTTTCAAAACAGTCTTTGCCAAAGTCTTGGATTTCATTTGCCAGTAGTAGGATTATCAGAGCCAGCTTTTCCTAACCTTTTCCTCCAACCTTAGGCAATCATTGAAACTGATATTTAGGTAATTTTTCAATTATAAAGTTGTTATTGGTTCTTACTAGGTTAAAGGAACATACTTGAAACATGCACCAAGAGTCTTGTGATATAACAAAGAATAATGTTTACTGGAAGCATATTTATTTATGTTTGAACATTTTAATTTGCCCAAACAAATACGTATTCCAAAGTAGCACTTTGTTAGTGGTTTTAGTTTTGACTTTGGTTTCCTTGATATTTATGCCTTCAGGATTTAACTGCTGTCTGTTTGAAACTTAGCAGTTTGTGTTATTTTTATTCTGTGGATTTATACTTCCTTGTTCTAAACTATACTTTTCCCAACTGCACTCTCAGCATCTCCTACCGTACTGCCTTAAGGAAAAAGCTTCATTCTTCCTCTTCTGTGCCAAATTTCTTAAAATTTCTGGCTCCTGTAGATGAAAATAACACCTCAGACTTTAGGAGCACAACAAGGTAGGGTTTCTCTCTTTAACCCTGGAGGTAAAACTGTATTATTCAAAGGTTTCTTTGTTTGAAGTATTTGAAATGCTTCCCGCACTTGCAAAATCTGACTTGTGCAACAGTTCACTTGCATGTATTCTGCATGTGATTATTGTCAAAAGGATGGAGCTATCCCAGGCTCCTCTCTTGAAGTGCTTGCAGAGCTTATCCATTTTGGTGTTGTGATGGTCACGCAGCTTGCATCTCTTCACTTGTGATTATTCCTGCACAAGAACTCTGTTAGCAGTTTTTAGTGAAGAGAACATACAAGGTTCACTCTAAGCAATGTCAGCCTCAGGGTGGGTGGAGAAGATCTGTGAAACGCTGTTCTCAGTCGCAGAGCTGTTTGAAGTTAATTTATCACTCTCAACTCAAACGAAGACTGATGTTATCACTTAGAAATGGTATTTTTAATAGGATGACAGCATTGCTGTGCATATTTTCGTTTAACTGAATAAGAACTTCCACTGTGTAGTTTGTGTGTTCCGTTAAAGGAGTAACAGCTAGGGGCTCTGGATGCTGTTCCTAACTTTGTTGCTGGTTTCACGCTGCAACGAGAACACTATTACAGTTTTTGCTCTAATTCTGTGTTGTGAAGGAGTGTACTACGTATCTGACTCACAGAAGGCTAGAAGTTTGCTTAATGTTTGTAAAATTCTTTAAGGTTTGCTGATAAAAGACATCAGCAGCACTCTATCTCCTACAAATAACTGCTACTTATTGTGGATGGTATAATAATGATGGCAGCAGAATGGTAACGATACTTAGACATGCACCATCTTTAATGCAGTGGGTTCAATGCACTGCCACAAAGAAAGTTGAAAATGAAATGAAACCATAGATAGCAGGTTGCACAGAGCTGAGAACCCCTTCTGGTGAACTTGAGTGATGTTTGCAGCCTTGTGTAAGCCTGCTGCTACTGAGCAAGTTTCACCCACCTAACACTTACAGCTTGACACAGCATGTGCACAGCACACTGCGCTTGTTAGCAGATGGTTCTGATACTCACTGAACACTGTGTTGATGTTCTTGGCAGATTTGAGTAACCTACTCACAAGCCATTCTGTGTTCTGCAATTTTAGTGACTATGAATCCAAACACAGCCAGGAGGCTGTTGGTGCTGACAGCCCTGTAAGGACTCGCCGACATTCTTGGAGACAGCAGATATTCCTGCGAGTGGCAACCCCTCAGAAAGCATGTGATTCTCCCAGTCGATACGATGGTAAGTCTGTATTGGATTCCATGTATGTTGTTAGTGGGTATAATCTGTGAATTGTGGCCCATTTCATCTGCTTTGTGGGCATGTTTGCCCAGTGCTTTGTCTGTACTGGCTTTGTGGCTTCCCACTTCTGGGTTATGCCAAGCTCATCAGCTCTTAGAGTTTTTATTTTTCAACTTCTTATATGACTTAGTGCTGATGGTACAAAATTAACAAACCAAGGAAGAAATTATTTTCTTGATGAACTGTTTTAATGAGTTTGAGGAGGAAAAAAAACCAACAAAGCAACAACAAGTATCACTTTCAAGAAAATGTGGTCCTGTAATTTTATCTTGTCATGCTGAAATATGGAATCAAGGACCGGAAAAATCCATCCCCAGCAGAAGGAATTAAATTTCTTTCATTACTTCAGTTGAGTTCTGTGGTGTTTACTTCATACCAGACTGGATTTGACCTCACATTGTGCTGCTTCGTTCTGCAATTCCTTACCACTTTAGCATCCACTACACCCTACTTCTTTCTTGAATTTCTGTAGATGTAATGAACCACAGACCAGGGAAAAAAAAGTCACTGCACACGAGCATGCAGGCACATCGTTTTACACATCTCACCTTATGTGAGTTTGACACATGCTGCATTACACACTAGAATCAAAAGTACCTCAGAGAACTTTTGACTCCAGGTAATGGTTTCTGACTCACTGGAACTTGAATTTCACTGCTGGAGCTGTGCAAGCTCTACCTTCTGTCTCGTCTCTATGGCCATAGCATAAGAATCAAAAGGAACCTGAGCAAAAAATACATTGCAGTAACTGTAATAATGAAATAGTTATGTTTGAATAGGGAAAGCTGTCAGGTTAACAATCATTGAAATGTTTTTGTTACATCTTAAAAAGAGACTTTCTTGATGAACTGAACACTGTACATAACAAAAATGTTTCTGTCATTTCTGTATTTCTCTTTCTGTCATGAGTTGCTTGCAATGTAATTGAACTTAATACGATGAGGTGATGTCTGGTGTCCTGATTTCCCACATAAAGTTTGCTGCACCAAGTCCCACTCCTGACCCTTTCTTCTTTAGCAAGTGTTCATTAGTAGTTTGAATGCTAGTTGAGCTAAACCTTTGTCTTGTGTAACTTAGCTGGTGGGAAATGTTTGCTAGCTGTGCTTTGATGGCTGTGTTGTACAAGACAAGGCAAAGAGCAAACCGTTTTCCAGGTACCATAATTTAAATGCACCACTTGCCTTATACTTGAAGGAGTCTGTCTGAATCAGTAGAGTTAAAAACAATGCATAAAGTAGATATATCAAAATGCCTTTTTTCATGCCAGTTGTGACTCCTGCCTTGCCTGACAGCTAGACTCAATTCAGCCCAGATTTTTATTGCCTTTCAGCTGGAAGTTAGAAATTTGCAGGATTATAATGTTATTTTTAATGTAGTGAGCTACAGCGCTACATCTTCTCCTGCTGTTTGTCCCTTGTCATACTCCAGATCTCCTTTCATACTCTTTTGGTCTAAGGCAGAAGGGTTTGCATATCTAAATGATTTGGTTTGCTTTTCTTTTTATTTATTTATTTATCTTAATATTTGCCAGCATTGCCACATGGCGAAATTGTTACTCAGCCATCCACTTGTAATTTGAAAAGAGTCTAAAATACCTTCTTAGACAGTAATGTTTCTGTTGAGTAAAATTTTTCTTCAGCACTTTCAAAAAAATGTGATCTATGGGAGAACTGATGAATATAGAGCCCCGACTTGCTGGAAGGTGAGGAGCAGTGTAGCTGTGCTGCTACTATGGGTGGTGTGAAGCACTTGGGGGCAACGTTTCACTCACTGCCAGCTTAAGGCAAGCTCTGTATCTTGCACTCTGGTATTTCATTGTTTGTTTTTTTATATCCTGTGAAGTGGGGGGAGATAGAAGAGGAGGAGCACAGTTTGCTGACCAAATCGATTGCACTGCCATCTGTTACAGGACTATATTTCTTTTGAAAAAAGACTTTGATTAATCTCTTTTTCTAAATTATTTTGGCCTCTGTGTATGAATTCGCTTTTGCTCTTCTGCTCATTGTCTTAAACATTTCAGATTATGCATGTATATCTCTTTGCCCTGTTTGAACACAGATATTCATATTTACATGGAATCTTTCTAACAAATTACATCCTATGGCTAGGCAAATCATAGAATTGTAGAGATAGTCTAAGTTGGAAATGACCTTCAAGACCATCAACTCCAGTTGCCAACCTGACCTACCAAATCCTGTTCTTAAGCCACATCCTTAATACATCAGTAAAAACGGATTTTAACCAATTGTATTGAAGTACACAAATTTTCAAGAATTCCTCATTTGGCCCTCCCTTGAAGTTGCATATGAGAATGGAAGAACTTGTTTTTTTCTTGTGATTCCATATCTGAAGTTTTCTAGTAACAAATAGCATCTGATCATGCCACTTAAATGATTGTGGGTATTCTCTTGTTTGTTTATTGACCTGAAATTTGATGTTTAAAATGAAACTAAGAAAAAGAATCTAGGACAGAAAATTAAATGTTTCTGTGGAATTATTCTGTGCGCATTCACACTGTATCTTGCCAGACAGAATTTGTGAGAATTTGTGGCTGGTAAGCTACACATTCAGAGAGCCTCTGTAAAGAACTCCATAGTGAAAATGGCATTAACACATTATGTTTGAATCTCTTCTCTGTCAAATTCTTATAAGAATAAAACTAAGCCTAGAATAAAACATTTTTCTACATTAAGTTTTCCAGCTTCTAACCAAAAACAAGATTGCAAGGTTCAATTTGTAGTTGGTTATATACCAAGTACTTCTGAGAGAAAGATTTTAAAATTTAGGCCTTTAAATGAGTTTGTCTCTTCTGTTATTTTGACTTTTTGTGATTCCTTTTCCCAATTTTTGCGAAGTTTTGTTTAATACTGAGATTGCTTGAATAAGAAATGGTCAGTTAAAATTGTTCTGGTCAATTAAAAATTTTCATAAAAGAAAGATTTTAGGACAATATTTTGATAAATAGTGGTTCGATCACTTTAATGTCCTCCTAACAGAAGGAGAACATTTATCTTAGTTGTAGCTCTTTCTGGAGCTAATGGAATTCCCTGTTTATATCTCTACCCAAGTAATGAAATTTAGGCCATTTTAATGACTACTGCAGTCATTCACCAGCTTTTCATTTATGAACTTTCCTCAGTGTGATCCTTGGCAGCTGTACATTTTGATGGTTTCTTATGATCTTTTTTACTTCATTTTGTGTATAGTTTTTGCATGATGGTTTCGTGTAATACATCCTTTTGGAGTGTAGGGATACTCTGCATCTTATGACTGACACCCTGTCACACAAAACCAGAGCTGGATACAAATAAATGTATCTGTATAAACATCTCAGTTTGTTCTTACTCTGGGCCTGCTCTTAGCTTGTTCTTTCTTGAGTGTCAGAGGATGTGGGAGCATCAGAACAGTGCCAGTATGAGGTATGTATGGATGTGCTAGTTCATTTATTCATGAGCAGTGGGGGCTGTAATATATTTGAAAAGGGTATAGGTCAAATGTGGAATAGGAGTCAACAAAAGCTGTTGAGTTTGGCAGATGAAGAGGGAAGCAGTCTTTCAGCATGTGCTAATGTGCTTACATCCTGCTTAAGTGTACTTACTAATCTCATAAGTTTTGAAAGCTGCACGTGGTTTTTAACATATAGCAGTTTGGTTCAGTGGAATGTATGCTTCCAGCTATGTTCATTTAAGTTCAGTTCAGTTGTTCTGCTACTTATCTTTGCTTTCCCTGCTTTCCTCCAGATTGCTTGTACATATTAATGCAATATTCAGTTTCTTGTTGCAGTATTTCTGCTCCAGTCTGTTCAGTACATGAAAGTTGGATGGCTTGTTTGTCAGTCACTCTTAAGTATTCCTGGACGTGGATGAGTGTTGACTTACTAAATGTCCGTTTTTATACTTTGCTTAAAGGGATTACCTGAACATTCACCTTCCCCACCTTTGCCAACCAAACAGCTGACGCAACTCTGCAAACTTACCAAGCCACCTGAGCCGTTAAACAGGTTTATTTAGGTTCCTGAACATCCTGGTATATGGTGGTGGGAAGAAAGGCAGGTTGTGAACATGTTGCATTTTATCAGTGTAGACTTTAGACTTTCTGTTAAATGTCCACAAGAGATAAGAGAAAGGCAAAAAAAAAGATAGAAAAGGAACTGCCATTTGGAAGTCAAAATCAAGCTTAGGACTCTTCTACGGAGGAATTAGAGGTAGGATTGATAATGATAATAGTTGAGCCTATCGAATTTTATAACCTTTCTGCTGTCTTTTTTTCTTCTTATAGCTTTAACCTCTGTGAGCTAAATTTTTTCAATTGTCTTTAGTTTGTCAGCAACAGATGAGAGTTTTCATCATAAAGAGAAGCAGTGCTGTGCTTCCAGGTGATACGTTCTTTGCAATGATGCAGGTGTTGCCACAGTAAGGTTTGATTGCTGGAGGACCTGAACTGAGTAGCACAGCCTGTAAATTGGGTGATGATCTTTTAAGTTGGTCCTTGAAGACCAATCAACAAAATTTGCATTGAGAAATCAAGTGTACATTAAGAACAGGAAATGTCAGGATGTCTCTGTAAGTAGTCTGGTACCTTCTAACACCTACATCATATATATGTACTTAAAACCAGAATACAAGTTTGACTGTAAGAAATCCATAAATCCCTGAGAGGATGAGTTGAGAGGGAAGAGATTTGTTTCCCCCAAGATGTACATGCATCTTATATTGGCCAGTCTGAAAATGTAACAAGATGTGAATAGATAACAGCATACAGTGGATAAGGATATTCCCACCTTTCATATTAACATTTGGTGGCCGTTTTTGTGAAATTTTCTTCCTGAAGTTGATATAATTGTGCATATTATGCATTATTAAAGAAAATGGAAGACTTTCCTAATGGATGGAATTTCCAAGTTCCATGTCTGCTAAAGCAAATAAAGCCGGTTCTGACAGCATTATTCTTAAGAGCCTTTCCCTCATAGTGTTAAATATACATTAAAAAATGGACAAAACCTACTATATGTAGTCATTGTAGGAAAAAAAAATGTGCAGAACATTGCTAGTAGTGCACTGGGTATCGAAGGCAACAATCAAAACAAAATATGTTTCTTTTTATTGCCAGCGCAAGTTGAGTGACTGTTCCTTCTGTACCTGATAACGTACCTAAAACTCTTCTATAGTCGCAAGTCTTTGCCTGGAAATGTCTTTTAATTTACCTGTAAAGAAAATAATCAGATTAATGCTTCCCAGTTTGAATGTTCTAATGTAATTTCTTCATTGTATTGATATTTTTAATAACCAACTGTATTCCTGAATGAATCTGTGTCAGCATTTCCTACTTCGTAAAACATTGCCATGTAAAATGTAGGATATTTATCATTTGCTTAATTTACCATCCCATGAAGTTCAGCGTTCTCTGAAATGTAGATACAGGAAACCTGGATATCCACACTTTGTCCTAAGTCTGAGTCTGAGTTTGTAGAGAGGTTGCATTTATTTTTATAAGTATATTTTAGTACTTGAATTTAACTGTGGTAACACGCAGATAAATGCTGTATAAGAAAACAGGTGGTATTTGGATCCACCCTTGTCCTCTCTGACCCTTCAAGAGGAAAAGACTGACAGTAGCAAAACAGAAAACCAGAAGCCAACAGCTGTGGACATTTCCATTCACATTTAGTTGTCTGAGTTCAGTTGTGCGAGTGCCTTTGAACGAACGAGAAAAGAGTAACTGCATATGAACTGTGTGAGTCAGTACACCACGGCTTTCTGAGCAGAATTTAAAGGGGTAAAAACATTTCCATTTTGTTAGTTTGTAGAGATATTATGTTTTGCATTTATATTTGTGTTCAGTGTGAAACGTATTACTATGCTAGACAATGATAAAGAAATGGATCATGGAGCTGCCATACAAATTACTTGTCTCAGGAGTGTGAACAGAGATACTTGCCCTTCTCTGAACAGTCTGGGCAATAGGATTTTAGTTGCATGGATTTTAAAACATTTTTTTGGATGTGTAAGTGGTCAGGTTATCTGTAGGGAGATCATCCTCAGACATTCTGTTTGTCTGAGGGAGAAGTGCTGTGGTTATGACTTAACTTTCGGAGTTAAGTAGAAGGAAATGGGTGGGCTTTTGACCATTCATTTTAAAGGTGGCAAAAGTAGTAATTTTTCTTCTAAGTTAGACTTTCGAGCCTTCAGAGAAGAGTATGAAATAATGATACAATTAAGTGATTCTGTAGCCAGTATTAAGAAAGCAAAGTACAAGAACTTATGCTTCTTCTGATAACTTGATTAAAAAACGCAAATGTTCCCTGAAAAGAGATGCTTTCTCAATTTGCATGAGGTTTATTTAATTGTTCTTTTCTTCTGCAGCGTTCTCAGTCTTCTTAGAATTGCCTTGCATGCCTGACAAAAAGAATCACTTTGTGGTAGATCAATTGAGGCCAAAAGAAAAAGTGCAGAAAGCTATTATGTGATTAAAAATGAGAAACAAAAGCAAAAATATCTTAGTTGTTTGTCTCCCTTTCTGTATGTTAACTTTATGAGCTGGTAATTATCCTGCTGTTATGGCCTTAGTTGGTGTGTTTGTGCAGCTATGAGTAGGGGGTTTCTTTGTCGAGTATGGTTCAGAGATTATTTTTTAAATTAAGTGAGTTCTTTATTTAATGTGATATGCTTCTTGAACCAGGCTGGGTTTCAACTGTAGGTTGCATTTCTGCAATTTCTCAGACTTGCCTTTTCTCTTTTAGTTCTGTCCTTGTAACACTGTACTTAGTAAGCCACTTTCCTGATGTATGGTGCAGTTTTTATCAGGTTGTTGGGTTGTTAGGCCATATGATTCTTATTCAGAAAAAAAACTTTGTAAATCTGCTTGAAACTGTCCTTTGGAAAACCATGCTTGATAGTTATTGCTGCCTTCTATATTTGTGTATATATATATATACATACACACAAACACACATGAGTGTATGCATGATATGTATATATAGATATAGATGCAATCTTTGGAAACATGTCCCTTTGTTCACTCATTCATGAAGTCTAAGTAGTTCATAACAACTTCTCTCTTTCGAAGATTACACTGAACTGGGAGAACTTCCACCCAGATCTCCTTTGGAACCAGTGTGTGAAGATGGCCCCTTTGGCCCAGTGAAGGAAGAAAGAAAACGGACATCCCGTGAGCTTCGTGAATTGTGGAAGAAAGCAATTATTCAGCAAATACTGCTTCTCAGAATGGAGAAAGAAAACCAGAAGTTACAAGGTTGGTGAAGCCCTTCATTACACACTACTGCAGTACAAGTTAAATTTTTGGTTTGCGCTGTGGCCTTCACAGTGTTTGAGGCAAGCCTCAATGAAATGTTTTCGGGCATATAAAGTTTAGCAGTATCATCCTCAGCTCTCATTACAAAAAGTAATGTTATACTTTTTTTCTTAGCACTTACCCTTATAATTTGTTTACTTCATCTTAATTGCTACCCTTCTTAGTTTTACAGTAGTTGAAGTATTTCAGCCTGTTGTCTGGAAGTGATCATAAGGAATTCAGCATGGTCATTATCATGAACTGAATTCTTTTTACATTTGCATCTATAAGCCTTTGTTTAAGTATTGATCACCACAGCATTCTGCTTAGCCAGTTTTTAAGTTCTTAAGGAGCTGGCTGTGGACTTCAGCCTGTGTGTGCGTGCAGTAGTACAGGCACCATGCAAGCAAGCTTTGTATGCAGTAGTTATAACTTAGATCAGTCAAGTGTGAGAAAAACTGGAGTGATTCTTAACCTATTTTTTTTCTGTGGCCGAATGCATCTCTGCAACAAGTCATATCTTTGGTGTTGAGTTTGACATTTAAATTCAAAGGGCAGCTTATTATAAGTACTGATTTTATTGTAGAGTTGGACACAGAATCACCAGTGATTGCCTCTGAGAGCTGCTCCTTGTGAATGAGGACAGAAATGGTTGTTTGGATTATTCTAGAAGTTCAGGAAGGGAGTAGCCACCTGGGTTCCCAAGGGTGGGGAGCCTCAACATGAAAATGGCAATTCTCATTTACCTTTGTGTAGATTTGGAGAGGGACTGTTTCCACAAAGAACAAATACATAGAGAAAGGTTCCAGCAAAGCAAAAAGGTTGATATACCAGATATAAAATCCTATTTTAAACTGAGACTCATAGCTGTAAGAAGAAAATGCTTTCCTTGGTCATTGCATATAGTCCTCCAAAGTATTTACTGACCCGTGAGCTATTTGCTTCTGGTACTAAGATCTCCTATCTGGGCCCTGATATCTAAAACACTTGATTACTTGAAATTCCTATAAACTCCAGAGGTGTCAGGCACATTAATGTGCTTTATCCATAACTGCTATTACAACAAACCATGTCCATGTAAACCAAATACACAGTGCTAGGTGCCATGACAAGCTTTTAGAGAAATACTGAGAGCATTGATTTATACAACACCTTCAACTGCAGGATATCAGAAATGGGCTTTTATCAAGTTGCTCTGTACCTTGCATTTGTATGGGATCTTGTATTTAGAAACACATTTCCTTTGTTTTATATCTATACTCCTGAATTTTTGTCTTCAAATTGTCTGAATCTACCACTACCAGTCAAGTTCTTGGCAACTGCATGACCCTAATATCCATTCAAGCTTTAATCAGGTGCTCTGATTTTTCTTTTTTTTTCCTTGCAAAACTATCAGAAATTCACTAAGATTAGCATGTCTGAAGCTGGCTAGTGAATGAATGAGGCAAGTTCTGGCAAACGTGAAGGCCCCAGGTGTGCAGTGGGCGCTCTGGGGTAAGGAACATGCCTTAGGTAGCTGCTGAATGAACAGCACAGCCAGTGAAACAGTACTTGCAAAGCAGATTGTTGTGCTGCAGTGAGCACTGTGAGCTGTCAAGCAGTAAGGACTTTCACTGCTTCATTTAACATGTCAAATACTGTTAATGCAACTGCATGTAACACCTTAACAAAGAAACAAAAACCCAAACATCAACCACAGCACACAGCAATTTTGACAATTAATAGGCTTCAGTTTTAGGTAGATTGCACAATAACTAAGTAAATTAATCCATTTTACAAACATTAAACAGTGTTAATTGAAGTACTCATTATATTGTTTCCCAGCCTCAGAAAATAATTTGCAGAACAGACGCCTGAAACTTGACTATGAAGAAATCACACCGTGTTTGAAAGAGGTAACTCTGATTTGGGAAAAAATGTTGAGTACACCTGGAAGGTCAAAGATTAAATTTGACGTGGAAAAAATACACTCTGCTGTTGGGCAAGGTAAGCAGTGTGTGTTATTTTTTGTTCTTGAAATGTATGCAAACTGAAAAGGAATAGGACAACTTAACCACTCCTCCTGAATAGGTTCTTAGTAAAGATGTTTCTCAGCCTGCTGACTGTACAACTAATAATCTTTAGTATCTTCATGGTTATGCTGTTACGCATTGTTCCCTTTCAGCATTAGTTGCACTTGTCTTTGTGGCGTTAATAGACTGGGCATTGTTTGTTTGTTTTAGTGAAAACTTTTCTTATATGAGAGGTGCGAAGTACCTCTGTGTATTACAGTGGTGGCAACCCAATTTTATAAATAAAACGTAATTAAAGATATAAACCTAGATAATGCCAAATACATGACCGTGTAAAGAGCTGAAGAAGCTGTCTGCACTGTTAGCTGGGTAGTACATGTACATACAAACAATGAATATTGCTGTCTCTCTAGAACAGCCTTTTACCACAGTTCATTGCCACAGTTATTCTTCATTTCATGTGGATAAAAGGCTCTGTCCAGTTGATATGTGACCGTGAGAAAAATTTGGTTTCTGTTGATAGTCTGATGATTCTAGCTCATGTTGGTGTTCTGTCCAGCACTTAAAAAAAAAACTTGGAGTGGTGCAAAATAAATACATCCCTGTTTAATTTACTGTTACCAGTAGATTCAAGTAGCCAGCAGATGAGTAAGTTACCCATGGCTTTTAATGCTACTAACATTTCTATATGGCCTAACTGTAGAAAACCATGTTTTTAGAGCCAAGTTTTGTTAGATTTCGTATATAAGCAAAAATGAAAAATGCATTTAAACTCAGTTTAACAAGTTCTGGTTTAGATGAAAACTGTTAAAAGTAACTTGGCAAAAAGTGCACATTTCAGTAGGAATGGAGCTTAAATTTGATTTGTAAATATGTAGAATTGGTTTATAATATACTCTGTCATAGATGCATAAGTGTAATGCATATTTTATCTGCTGTACAGTGAAGCATCCAGAGATGAATTCAGTATGGAACTGTTTCCCCTAAGAGATCTGTAATATATTTGTCATTTGGATTAATATTGAACATCTGTAGATGCTAATTCAACCCTATATGAGACATTCAACTTCACTGGGACTGATTTTATATACATATGTGAAGAGGCACTTTCTCTCACTGCTTCATGCTGGAGATTCTTGATTTTGTGATTCTGCAATAATCAGGGTTAAACTCCCTAAATTAATATATAGATGCATTTTCTAAATAAACTTGTGGTTTGGATTCAAATGCTGTGCAGATATACTAGTATTTTGTGTTAAAGCAATTGTCCGAATTATGATAATTAGTAAAAATAAGATAAATCCATATCCTTTTGTGTTTATATGGGAGAAGATAGTAAAATTGCTCTGTGTTACTGTCTTACCATGTATGTGTGAGTCCATTTTTGTTCCTCCTATTGTTGTAATCATCCATGTTACCAATCCACCAAAAGAAATAAAGCACTCTGAAAAACTTAAAGCCATAGGTTATTTAAAATTGTAATGCCTGGTTCCAGTACATCATGGAGAACTGGACTGTACACTTTCCCAAAGAACAGTGTTTGGAGTTCTCGTGCAGATGATTTAATAGTTGTGGGCTGAATGAAGTATGCATGCAGTAATAATCTTTCTGCTCATTTCAGAGTATTGCATATAGATGCAGATGAGGGTTGCCATAATGTACATGAAATAGTGAAGTAGTTTCAGCCCTTTATATAGAGAAAGAAATTGAAGTTTTAATACATTTCTACTTGCACCAGTGATTCAACATGCCAATAGCAAAATTGGAAATAAAATATTTCCTGATGACATGGCTTTTGTTGTATTCTCTAGACAACATTCTATTTGTACTTGTTTATACTTCTGGTATATGTGCATCCTAGCTTCCTAAAATTTACTGCCAACAACAGTGTCAGTGTTGTATCGAAAGAACACGTGAATTATTTCTATTGCAAAGCTTTATCATGTGCTATGGGGTGGAAAATGGATGATAAGCATCTAGCTTTTCAGTGACCAGTGTTATACTTTTTGCTGCCTCTTCTAGTAGTTCTAGGGTTGGATAGAAGTGCTTACCTTAGACTTCAGGCAGCTCATCCTGTTTCCACCTTAAATCTCTCCTGTCATGTTGCTGGTTTCTTCTATTTGTGAAGGAAGTACAAGAACAGTAGTTTGATCTATGGTCTGCTGGTGGTAGCAGATAGGGATCTGCTTGCTTTAGTTCCTCAATCCTGTTAGCTCAACTGTAGCTAAAACTCAGTGCCAGTGGGAATTAAAACTTTAATGACCTTCTTCTCAGGAGTACCACGTCACCACCGTGGGGAGATCTGGAAGTTTCTTGCAGAGCAATATCATCTTAAACATCAGTTTTCAAATAAACAACAACCAAAGGACACACCTTATAAAGAACTCCTTAAACAACTGACTTCCCAACAACATGCAATACTTATTGACCTGGGTAAGTACAGCTTCGGGGGAGGTGGGGGGGGGTTCTGATTTCTGGAAAATAATTAAATAAAATAAGGTAATGTATTCAAATACTCTCACCATTTAATAATTAGGTTGTTGGTAAGAACTGCTTGTAGTCTGGTCTAAATGAGAACTATTACTTGATGCCACTAGAAAAATGTAAAATGCATGTTTCAGGCACAGAGGGCCTTTGCAACATGTGGTTATTAGAGGTTTCATCTGTATTGCAGGTATTGATGGTGAACTCCACAGGTCAGTGGAATAGAAATTGAATAGAAAATAAGTCAGTGATTAAGTGCAGATTGTTGAATAACAGGTGCTATTCATTTGTGATACCCAGCATTTACTGTCTTTCTTAAATACTTTTACTTGAAATAGTGCAGAAGCTTTGCTTTTATTTTTTCAGTTGGTAGATGATAGTAGCTGATATTTTCACTTGTATTAAAGCAGTTATGAATAGCTTAAAAGCCCTTTTGAAGGCAGTTCCCACTGCTTAAATTCAAGCAGCAACTTGCTCCTAATTTGGGACAGTGAATTGGTCTATGGAGGCACATATGCTGTTCTCCACTGAGTTTAGTAGAGAGTAATTAGAAACCAAGGCTTTTAAATTTCAAGGGCCTTGTAGGTGGGCTTCAGACAGGTCTATGCCCCCAAGCAGCAAACCGCACATGGCTGTTCCTCTGCTGGGTTAAGAATTCTGTGAACTCTCCTGTAGTCATTAAAGGATTTCTAACGTGACAGTAATTGTTCAGAATTATGCAGTTGTTGACTCATATGCTCACATGTCTAACCTTTACCTTTGTGAAAGTATTAGTGCTTGAAAGAAACTCATCTGATGCAATAACACCTCACTGATACATGGCTGAATTGGACATTTTTACAGCTAATCCGTATGTTATCCTTTTGAATACATGGTCATGGAGATGTGTGTATGTGTGTATATATATATATAATATATATAATACATATAAGATCCTGTTCTCTCCTCCCTTGGATATTTCAGTTCAGTTTATTGTCTTGGAAACTGAGAGCTAATGTTTTTCCATAGGGATGCCATCACTTGCATGCGAGATTCTGTGGTCTACTGTGTTCATAACGCTCTTTCAAATTAAAGGAAAGAAGTAGCTTTTTCTTCCAGAGCATGATAGAGTTTACAGAGGCTTGTGTTAGAGGGATTGTGGTTTGAGTCTGGGGGATAGCATGGAACAAGAACTAAGTTTGAATAAGTGAATGTAACATGAAAAAGCTGTCATTGGGAAATTTATGTACTGTAACTAGCACAATATCATATGATAGGATGATAAAAATTATAGAAGATCTGTGCTATGATTCCAATGATTAATGCACATTCTTTTCTATAAAGATGTTATACAGCGTCATTCCATCATACTTCCGCTCTTTACAACTGTATTCAAATAGTATTTTAGTTGTAAAGAAGATTGTACACCCTTTCATCCATGTGGAAGAGCTCTCTCTCTGGTGAGAGATCATCTGTTCTCAGGAATATTCAGGGTTTAGTTGGTGCACTAAGCTTTACAAGCTACAGGAGAATATTTTCTTCCTCTTTCAGTTGGTGTTTTGCAACATTTGGTAAAGGAAGTAGAAATACGAAGTCAGTGCATACAAAACAAAAATCTGGCAGAACAGGCATAGTTCTGCTGTAACTGATGTAGGCTGAGGTGGGAAGAGTGGCCATTGACATCACCTTCACTTTTCTGTATTTGATGGGCTTGCCAGGCTTAGGAGTGGCACTGGGAAGGGTGTGACACTCCAGGGCCTTAAGTGGCCAGCTGGGAATAGGTGACTGCCAGTGCATGCAGGTGTTGTTTCCCGCTAGGCTTGGTCACACAGATTCTAGTAATTCCCCTGGTTGGGTGCCAGACATGTTTTATATTGTTTTGAGATAGGCATTTATGTGTATCATTTTCTAGCAAGTATCTATTAGTCAAGTCAGCATACACAGTTTCAATACCCCCTGGCAGCATATGTTGGGATTCTTATCACATTGAGGTGCCATGGTAAGGGGTGAACCATTCTGTACAACTATTATGTGAAATAGAGTAGAGCTGTGCAGCATAAATGGATAGGCAGCTAGAAGGAATTTGTGTTTTGGCTTCTCTTTCTTCAGGCTATTAGCAGTGTTTCTTTTAAGCAGATCTTCAAGAATCCTTCTGAAAGCTTGCACTTATCCCTGGAGAGAACTTTTGTTCTTGCTGCCTGTGGTTGTAATATTTAAAAGCTTTCCCAAATTAGGCCCAAAACATCTTGCTAACACTGTAAGATGCTAAGCTGTAATAGTATTGCTTGTGGGTAGTTGAACTGATATGTTTTCATGGGTAGATACTGCTTCCTGAGAATGAGGAGCACTGAGATACACATTTAAAGTAGCCACTCTACTGCCCTGGTGTGTTGTTACTGTGCTGCTTTACTACACACATAAGAGCAAAGCCACAGTTCTAATGCTTTTTTTTTTTTTTTTTTTTTTGTCTGTTTCCTTCTCCGGCCCTATCTGCAGGGGGATTTCAGGTTCTGAATGCTGAGTTTATGTTCAGTAAATGATTTATTTTCTCATCAGGTTAGAGTAAACTGACCTCCAAGTACTATAGTGTAGGAAAGTGCTGTACTGATCACTGGATGTTTTCTGAGCACAGTAGAAAATTATGTTTTGTTTTTTTATAGTCCAGAAATTAAGTAGTAAATAGTTACTTTTTCATGTGGCACTCTTGAGGTACCAGAGTTCATTTCAGCCTCTTTTCAGCAGAACCAGAAATAGTTTACTCCTAAGTAGAAGTTAAAATCCTTGGGTTAGTCAGAGCCAGAACACTTGGGAACAAATCTGCTTGTGAGTTTAGCACTTTGATCCTTCCATTTGCTGCTTTTTGGAATTTCTTTGCCTTTCTATTCTTGCTCAACTTGTGGTTTTTCTTTGCGATTTGTTTGAAAGGCACCTTGCCACCTGAGCAAGGCAGCACACATCTGTCTTTAGACTGTACTGCAATAACTCATCATTATGGCAGAGGTGACAAAAGAATGCAAGCTCTCTGTACAAGTGGAAGCTAAAAACATTGCTTCTACAGCATTCAGTTATGTGACGGGGCCTGGCCTAGGGAGACCTGCTTAGAAATTGCAAGCCGAAGTGTGTGAAAGGCCACAGCAGCTACCAGATGGCAGAAGGACTCTGCCCCAGGCTTTGTCTCACTGAAACGGGAGCTCTGATGTTATCTGGCAGCACAGCAGCATTCCAGGAGCTAAGGGGTGGGGTGGTGTTTAACAAGTGGGCAACTGAAAAACATGGTTCGCTTAATACTAGAACAAAAGGCATATTCAAATGTAGTAGGGGAAATCTGATAGGGGGAGTCTAGAAATGAAAATACTGTTTCTGGAAACATTTTCTAAAATATCTGTAAAATTGACGCTGTTAAATATGCTTGGGGAACTGCAATATCACGGAGTGACGGAGGTTGGAAGGGACCTCTTGAGATCATCTGGCCCAGTGCCCTACCCTAGAGCAGGCTGCACAGGACCGTGCTTCTTCAGATTCTGAAATGCACCACAGATGGATACTAAAACCTTTCTGGGATGAAAGGCTGCAGTCTGTTTTTTTTTGTTTTGTTTTGTTTTGTTTTGTTGGTTGGTTGGTTGGTTGTGTTGTTGTTTTCTATTTTTTAACGTAAATCACTAACTTTAACTGTGTTCACAGGACGCACATTTCCAACGCATCCGTACTTCTCAGCACAACTGGGAGCTGGGCAGCTGTCACTCTACAATATTTTGAAGGCATATTCCCTTCTGGACCAGGAAGTAGGATATTGCCAGGGACTTAGTTTTGTAGCGGGAGTTCTACTACTTCATATGAGTGAGGAAGATGCTTTTAAAATGCTGAAGTTTCTCATGTTTGATGTGGGGCTAAGAAAACAGTATCGTCCTGACATGACAATTCTACAGGTAAAATTTCTATTTTTCTAATACAAGAAAGCTGATGATTAGTCATAGTAAGACAGTATAGATAGCATTGTCAATATCTAGACTAGATCTTAAATTTATTTCTCAAAAATGAAGGTGGTGATCTGGTAAAAGAATGGATCATCTTTAATGTACTAGTTTCAAATTAAAATAGGCTGCTGAGAAATCTGTGAAAGCTATAATCAGCAAGAATTCTGGTATACGCTGTTATTGAGGTTTAAATGAACCTGAAAATGAGCCAGTTGTACACTCGTGGGTGACCCATCCTTGGTCTTCTCTGGGTATTTCTCTGTATTTCTTTTCTTCACAAAAATCAGTCCAAACGTCAGTTGACAAATGTCATTCACTGTTTCTAGTGAAGTGTGGACTTTGTTGTTATGACTGTTAAAACATATTTAGGTTTAGTCTTTCTTTTTGTGTGCAGATCCAGATGTATCAACTGTCCAGACTTCTTCATGACTACCATCGAGACCTCTATAACCACCTTGAGGAACATGAGATTGGGCCCAGCCTCTATGCTGCTCCCTGGTTTCTCACCATGTTTGCCTCGCAGTTTCCCCTCGGATTTGTAGCCAGAGTGTTTGGTAATTCTTTATAAAATTTCAAAATATTGATCCTAAAACCTTGTATATGGAATACTATTATAAGAACAGTGTATCATCCAAACATCTAGGAGAAATATTCACTTTCTATTGATGAGCAGAAGAACAAAACAGAAGTAATCCTACAAAGTGTGTAGTGTTTGCAGAAAAACAGGAGAGAGAAGAACATAGGACAGTTCCAAACAGCCTCATATTTCATTCTTGTTACCTTTTTCCACCCTGTAATCACTTGCAGAGAGAACATTAGATTTGTTGCCATTAAAGCATAGAGATGTGACAATGACGCTGAACTGCCTAGAACTACTTTAGTTGCAAGCTGAAAAGAGATGTGAACAAGGCATCATCTGAGAAATGTATCCATTTATTGCATTATCACCATATCCAATGCTGTAACTGAAAGATGATTTTGAAGGTTAAGTTTCCAAAACATACACAGAGATGACCCTTACACTTCTAGCCTTAAGCATTATCTCCTTACTTTGTAAAAACTGGAAAATATTGTGAAGCACGCAGTGTTTAGGCTCTGAAGTCACTTCCGTTACTAATTTTTGGAATCTGTAGAAGTAGTGTTCTATTTTTTCTTAAATAAATTCACATTAGGATTTCACGTGAATGCTTTCTTATGGATGCATTCTGTAGGTTAATTGCTATTGAGAAGGTACTTCATTTTCTTTTTTGTTCTTTGCTTTTTCATTGCATTATGTGGTACTGTATCTTCCATGATAAGCAGGACAGATTGGAATTCTCCTTCTGTTTTCTGTCTTCTTATAGGAATTTTCTTTGCCTTTTCCCTAGTCTCACTTAAGAGATGTAGCTGCACGATGATTAATGGTGACACTTTAATGTCTTTTAAAGTTACAGTATCATCTACTGCAATAACAAATAATAAATACAGATTCCTAGATGAGCTAACAACAATCCAGTCCTGTTTCTGGTCGTGCCACAAGTAATATTAAAAGAAATCATTGTCATAAGGGTAATATACACTAAGTAGAACTACATGTCCTGCCATTAGCATCTTAGCTCCAGGGAAAACAGAAATAGCATTTTACCTTATCCTTTCATTTAGTTTTATTTTGTGAAACAGTTCAAAGTAGATAGTTGTCAATGGAAGTTAACCTATCTGTCAGTAATAATCTTTAAGCATTAAATGAATCTTTGTATGTAAGCATCATGTATTGAAATTATCATCAGTTCACCTTTCAGTTATACTTAATCTATCATAGTACTGTGCATGGCAATAACAGGCTTTGAAATGGACTGCTGACTGCAGTGAAGATTATAAAAGTGCCTTGTTTATCCAGTATATTTGGATTTCTGCCTTTCAGAGCTTTTGAAAGAAAGATTTTACATTAGAATAGAAGGCAAAGATGCCTGATCTCCATAGTCAATAGATTTAAGTCAAGAGCAGAAAAGCATATGTGACTTAACGCTGTCACCTAAATCTCAAATACAGCATAACCAACACTTGCAAGTTACTAATGTCTGAAAGTATGTAGGAATTTCTTTCTTGAAACAGTGTTTACTGGAATTATGTAAATAGAGAGTGGTGGACATTCTTTTACTCTAGAAAGTAAAATCTCACCTTCACCTGCTCTTAAAGACCGAAACAAGCAAGTGCAAATCTGAAAAAGGCTAAGTCTGTCACTTTGTGGGTGACTGGAGTAAGAATTATGGCAGATTAGGACCGAGCCGGTTCTGACCCACGTTCATAGACTTTTGAAGAACAGAAGTACATTTTCATTGCTCACTGAATAGACCTCTTGAGAGGAATGTTACCTTTTAATGTCAGAGCAACTCATCTGTTGGCTATTAAGACTTAGAGCACACTGTTATTTTCTCACATGTTCTTCGAACCCTTGATGTTAGAAGCCCTGGTGTTACTTAATACAATTGTTACAGAATACTGCCAGTGTCTTATCATAAGGCATATTTTTGCAAGTGTTTCACAAGGAATATGTAAAAGCAGTGGGCTAGAAAGAGGTTAATCTAAGGGCAGATTTATGAGTCAAACAGAAAAATTGCTTTTTACTTTTTAATTATTTATATAACTTTTCAACACTTCTCCTGTGCTCAATTTAATGAAAGCACAGTATAACAAAGATGTATTCTTTAATACTCATATTTAGTTATTAAAGGAGGAGATTTGTTAAAAATGATGTTTATTTTATTCCAAGATTATAGATAAAACTTAAATTCTAAATCCTCTAGGCTGCCAATCATGCTGACATTAATTTGGTACCTTCACTGTGCAGGCATTGGCTGGCAGCCCACTGAACAGGAAGTGTGGGGAGTGGATAACAAATGGGTCTTTGTTAAGTACTTTCTATTTTAAATGAGAGAAGGATTTCAGCTCTGTATTACCAGCTCAGCTCATACAAACATTCGTTAACAACTTACAGGTCACCTTGAGTTAAACTGCATTTCTCTGTGGGGCAGGTGCTGAACCACAAATATCCATTATTTTCTGCTCTGTTTTCTCTTTGTGTTTCCTAGCTGTTTTTTAGCATTCTGTGTCATAGCATACAGCTTTCCCTATAAAACATTTTGCCATAATTTCCAGTTTCAGTAGACAGTTGAGTCAGATGCCTGCTCTGTTATCACTTTACAGCTTTTAGAATAAGTAGCAGCAGAATGCTATGGTTAGTTATTAATTGCGCTTTTCTTTCTCAAACAGTGGGAAAGAGAATGAGATGAATGACTGTTTCAACATTTTAAGTGTGAAAAAGCACACAGAGGGTTGAAATTTCATTCTGATACAACTTTGGAAAGAAAAATGTTGCTATTACGAAGAATGGCAGTTAGTGTTTTCATATGTTCTGTACTATATCAAGGAATCCTCTGGTTTGCTAGCACTCATTTCTATTGTGTGGGTTTTTTTCTCTTTACTATTTTTAATCTTGAAGATATTCAATATTTATGTTGTGTCATCATGCTTCTTTGTGATTCACAGCTGCTTCAGTCACAGCTTCAAATACAAGGAAGGGAAAGAGCAAGAGAAAAGCCCTTTCTAAATAAAAACATGCATAGGAAATTCAGAATAATACTACTAAATCTTCGTTCTCCTTACAAGTAAAAGCAGTGGGAAAGAAAGAGGTTAACTTGAAGGCTGTTTTATGAGTCAAATAGAAAAACTGAATTTTACTTTTTAATTATCTGTATGTCTTTCAACAGTTCTGAACAGAATCTAATGAAAGTAAAGCATCAGAATGATGTATCCACCAGTACTGTTTCCTGTGTCATACGCTTTGGCTCATAATGAATCTTTCAGTAACACCAATAGGAGATTCAGAGTTCTAGTAGCAGGAAAGTCAGATGCAGGACAACGCTGTTTATACTGTGGACAAGATAATTGATGGAGTCAGATGGACTTGTTTCTTGTCTAATGCTTTGATTGCAGTCTTCTATATCTTGCCTCTTTAAAGACATAGGAAGTTTGTAAAAGAAAAGAAAAGAAAGGAAGTTGCATTGAAAGGTCGCTATGTACTGTGGCTTCACTGTGCTTGAATGTATGCCAGAGTGCTGTCACTGCAGGGCCACCTGCAATGTTAACGCTTAAGCTCTATTACTAAGATTTCAGGATACTTATTCCTGTAGCTATTAGAATATTAATGTAACTGGTTGAGACACCTACTTAAAATAAGCACATGCACATGAAACTTGATACTGCAGGAAAATGCACATTTGTCTTCACATGCCTCAACACCGTCTTATGGAGATTTTGTAGCTTTATCCACCAGATAAGTAAAGAACACTACTTCAGACTTGTGTCTTTGGATGTAGTTTCTGCCTGTTCTGTTAAGATCTGAAATGGCACTGGGAGCAGAATTCCATTTAACTTCAGAGCTGAAGACTTAGTAGTAAATTCCACAGTTTCTAGTTTATTTCTTTATTCCCGCAAACATCTCAAAAAAAAAAAAAAAAAAAAAAAAGCTCACAAAGCTACTAAATGCACAAAAAGAAGTGAAACTGCCAAACTTGACTGCCTGGCTTATTTTGTGTTCTTTGCTTAAATTTGAGTTGGATTTGTTGGATGAAAACTCACTGAACAAATTAAATAATTGATTATTTTAGTCAAGTGTGCGATTCACAGTCATTGTTCTGATCCTGCAAGAAATGCAAAACCCATAGCCTCAGTAATAGACATACGTGTCTGGCGGAATGTATCTAGCCACCAGATCACCCTTAGGAGAAATTGTTATTCTTGGACATTTTATTGTTTTGATATGCTTGTCAAAAGATGGGCTTACTTATGTCCTCTATTTTTTCCTTTGTTTTCACAGATATGCTTTTCCTTCAAGGATCAGAGGCTATATTTAAAGTGGCCTTAAGCCTTTTGGGAAGCCACAAGCCCTTGATTCTGCAGCATGAGAACCTAGAAACTATTGTTGATTTTATTAAAAACACTCTCCCCAACTTGGGTTTGGTTCAGATGGAAAAGACAATCAGTCAGGTATGAAATAATTTGAATGTATGAGTGATATACAAAGAAGTAATATTTCTTTTAACAAATTCTTGGCAGAAAATTCACTGCAGTGTATGTACTGTGTCACTTCCAGCTGAGAAGAATTCTGTAATTATGAAAATGCTGAAAAATTTCACAAGTGTATGGTTTGTATTGTACCTCTGTGTTCTTACATATATGCATTGGTTATGGTCACTTTATGAAGCATTTAATGAGAGCTTGGCGTTTGTATTCGTCTCCAAATATTACTGCTTTCCAAAACTAATTTCAGAAGCAGAAGTTGACTTACAAGAGACTTAAAAATGTTGACTTTGATTTCACAAAACTAGAGGCCTCCCTGCACTGTCTTTGTCTATTCTGGTTTTTATGATGCTGTTTTGGTAAGCTGCAGCAGTGACTTTGTACTTTGCCCTGAGGTACGTAGGGCATTGTGGCCTTCTGCTGTACCGAGTGATTCTAGACAGCAAAAACTGGGAATCCTTCAGCCATTATTTTTTCAGTAGCAGACAGGGAGAATTATGCAATATTGCTAAGCTAGCAGGTGGCTCCAAAGCTATATATGTGAATTGAAGCAAAAGAAGAAAGGAAGTGGTAGATTTGTAGTGGGTAAACAGAAGTATATGTTATCTCCCAAGCCCAAAGTGCACAGCTTTACTGAGACTCACAGTACTCGGGTGACCTGCAGGAAGCCACTGGCTTTGAGCAGGAGGACGGCAAGATGCTCTGTTCAGGCATCTCAGACTGCTCTAAATTTAAAAGTGGGCAGGCAGAAGTGAGTACCAGGCAGAGCCATTGTCATGCTGTGATCAGGGCTGTGGTTTGAAAAGGGTGGCAGGTTGGCATGCCCTGCAGTCCATATACAGCTCCTCACCCCTTCTGCAACGTGGCCTTCAGTGTATGTGCCATGATTTGCCTTCAGTTAGTTAGCTTTCAAATCAAGCTTTTGATTTGCCTCATTTATCACCCCTTTCATATTTGATACTCTGAATATGATGACAGGGATTTTCCTCCCTTCTCGAGAGCAGAAAGGTTGGAAGTGGCAGAGGCCACGAGAGGAGCTAGCAGTTACCCTGCTGAATTGAACTTTGTTTTTTTCTTCCAGTTCCAGCAGTTTGTTTTGTCCAGAGATGCTCAGAGTATACAGAAAATTAGAGTTCCATATATGTAGCCAAACCCAGATTAAAACTCTTGTCTTCAGTGTTTGGATTTGTATTTTTTCTGCCATATAGCTACTTAAGATTATTTTTAATAGCATATATAACAGGTGTTATGAACATTTTGTAATCCTGATGTTTTAGTTAACTATAAATTATGCATTGTAGGTAATGCAGTTAATAAAACAGGAAATAATTGTTGATATTTCAACAGATATTTAAGTAGGTTTTTTTTGTTTGTTTGTTTGTTTGTTTGTTTGTGGTTTTGTTTTACTTATTTCTAGGAGGAATAAATTACAAGAGGTTTAAAAATAAATACTAAGTCATGAGTTTCAAATCTTGGGCTATTTTCAAGATGCAATTTAAAATCACCTTTGTTTCTTCTATGTTCTGTAATAGGCACTTGCCCTTTTCATTTAGCTGCTTTTTCACAGCTTCCAAAGGAGATAACTGGTTGGTTTTTGTTTTGTTTTCCTTTAGATCTCTCTGTGTACCTCAGTTTCTTTATCTGCTCTTAGAATACAAGGTTTTCTTAATGCTCATGCATACCATTGAGCACTCGTGTTAGTGATTCACAGCTAACAATAATAATCTACTTTGACAATACGTAATGTTTAAATGAAGTGCATTTGTGTAAGGATAGATAATTTCATTTTCTTTCAGTCTCTCAGTAAATCGTAAATAAGCAATGTCTGCTGTTTTTCATTTGAAGCTGTGCTACAAGAAAACTCAGACTTGTATGTGTGGCCCAAGAGCTTGGACTGCACTTTCCAAAACTGGCATCTAATTCTGCTGATGTCTGCTGTATAAATTCTGCACTTCATGAAAACTTCAATATACATGATTTTGCTGAAGGACTGAGTCAGTACAAAAGCTTTAAAACAAATCCAGATCCAGTGCCAGTGTTTTGCCTCAGTCTTGCCATCTCCAGAGTAGAAAATTCTAATGCCAAAAATTGTTCCTTTCTTTTTTTTAACGCAACAATTAGATACTCGTGTGTTGATCTGGGGGATTGAAGGAATCTGATGAGCTGTAGCTTTGATCTGCATAGCACCTAATAATGTTTTTATATACAACAGGTGTTTGAAATGGATATTGCCAAGCAGTTGCAAGCTTATGAAGTTGAATACCATGTGCTTCAGGATGAGCTTATAGATTCGTCTTTGAATGACAATCAGAGACTGGATAAGTTAGAAAAGGCAAACAGTAGCTTGCGCAAACAGAACTTTGAACTCCTGGAAGAACTGCAGGTACAATTTCTATTCATATTTAATTAACATTCTTATTTATCTAGGTTTTTCAGATGAGACCATCCTGTGCTAAGGCACAGAAGAGATTGGTGTTTGGTCTAGTGACTTAAAAGCTTAGCAACATGTGGTTTTATTTAGATTAGCATTTAAAGCTTATGTGTAGAAATAGTTCTCAGAATGGGGAGTGGATAGAGCACTTGCTTGCCATTTGTGAAAAGCTGAATCATTGTACACGTACTCCTTGAGTAATTAAAATCATAGCAGAAGATGATTAAAAATACCCATGGTGTTTTCACATCTTCATTTTTCCTTTCTGTAGTCAATGCTTTATTACAACAGCCTATTACAAATGAAAAGCTCATGCCCCTGTCACAAATCAGAACTTCTGTGGCATATGTTACCTGTAAAGCTACGGTCTTTCTTGCAAGAATGTGGGGTTTTTTGTTGGTTTTAACTATTTACTGAAAAACTGTTACTGACATGACTGAGATAATATGTGAAATAATGTCTAAAATGTGTTCTGTGCCCATTCATTCCACAGCCTTTTTAGAGGCAGTACACTTGATCTCTTGGCTTTCCTTTATTTATCTCAAGAGGTCAGCCTTCTGACTGCTTTATAACATGACATTTGTCATAAATTTTCTGACCGTGCAGTTAATTTGATTGAAAAAAGGAATTTCAAGTTGAAAAAACAGATACTGTACTCTGCTAACAGTTTCAAGGCTCTTGATTGTTGTCAACAAAATAGACTCCATAAGTTTATAGGTGAAAGAAGGAATATAGATTTCTCAAACACTGGTAGCCTGTACATTGACTTAGGCTAGCCGGCAGTGCAGACCTAGATTGCCTTTCTTCACATTTTAAGAAGATTTTTGTTAATTCTGACCACGCAAGATCTGAACCTGTTACAGGTTGTAAGATGGATCTTGCAACAGATATCAAAAGAGAAACTGCTCTGCAGAACATTTTCATAAAGCTTTCAGACACGTGGATGAAGAAATTGTTGAATGTAACACAGTAGAGAAGGATTTTTGGGATCAGATACAAGACGAGATGACCTACAGGTAGCTGCATCAGGGGATTTTCCACCCTGCTACTGTGCCTAAAAGCTTTGCAGTCTTAAGTGGTTTTCATCTGTTTTTACGAAAGTGATCTCTTCCTCACTGCTGTCAACTCAGCACCTAACATCAGAGTGGGAAACTTGACTATATGTTGTGTTGCAACCTCTTTGTCCTGGAGGTGGGCCTCATTCGCATTCCTTTCCAGTGGTGAAAGATGACCTGTTGCAGAGGTGAGCAGCAAATATGACCAAAATATCTGGGTCATGATTTGTCAGTATTCTGCCCCTAAAGGCTGAACTTGTTAACCTGTCAAAATTATGTGAAGGGCAGTGAACTCACCAGAAAGGGAAATACTTCCCTGAAAACTGAGACCATCCATTGCTTTTGCCTGCAAGCATTACCCAATGATGAAACTTCCAAACAGATCTCTGGTTTTCTCAGAATACCTTAGCTGCACATCTCACTCAAGGAATTGTATTTTGTTTCATGTGAATTTAAATGTCCATGTCAGGAGAATTGGGAAAGGACAATAACTCTTGAAGAATTCCTTTTATTGTGCATTTATGTATCAGATTAAATCCTCACCTTTCCCTTTGCTCCAAGTGCAGCATTTATTGGACTTAGTGCTGAGATTAAATGGGAACGCATCTAACAGGCTAAGCAGTCTTTGATTCACAAACAATGTAGAATTCAACCAACATGGCTGATCAAAAATGTCTCACAACTGAGCCATACAGAGGCTTATCTTAACCTGCCATTCTTTGGTGTGTATATTGCAAACTTTCGTAACTTTCTGGTTTGATCTACATCACATTATATTCTAAGCTTAATTGTGAAGCAAAGCAACCAAGTTGAGAGAGGGAAGTTTCTTGTTATAGGGAACACTCTAGTCATTGTCTAAAATACACAGGTCTAATAGCATTCACACTTGGATTTTACCTTTATAGTTTTCCGTCATTTTGGGAAGTATTTAGGTAGATATTAATTTTCTTTTTTTTTTTTTCCTCCCTTCTTTCTGTGAAAGGTGGCTAATGGAAAGATCCAAAACCTTGAAGCCACAGTAGAGCTTTTACTGACTAATGAAGGCAAATTGAAGGAGTCAATTCTCACTCTTGAGCAGGAACGAACAGCTTTGCAGAAGGCAGTGGAAGAGATGCGGAAGAAGATTGGCGATGCAAATGAGAAGCCTTTGCTTACCAGACAAGAGCACCTGGATGCTGACTGATCTGCAGTTGTCTCAGAGCAGAGGAGCTGAGCAAAACACAAAGGGAAGAACTGGGTCTTGTTGATCCATGGAGATTTGATGTTGTCACCTTCATTGTACATGCCTTACTGTAGCAAAGCAAGATAAAGGCATTGTGGCTGCTCAGATCAGATAAGCAGGTTCCTTGGGGAGGAAGCTTTCATTTTAGTATGTAGAAGTGCTATGAACAGCAAGGTGCCACGTCATAATAAGCAGGAGAAACCTAATACTGCGTGCACAGTGCACTGTAAAGATGTCACGAATTCTTCCATAAGTGCTTCTAAACCCAAGTGCTTTATGTTTGTTACATATTTTGTTTGTGTGTTCATCAACATCATGGTAAGTAGCACATCCTTTAGAAGCTCCACTGAAAAAAAAATATGACAGTGTAAAATCTTCAAATTGATGGTTGCTTTGCTGCAAGTATGCAGTGGTAACACTTGCAGAAAGTTTTATGATTGGACTTGAGATATTTTTGATGGCATAATTCCCCTGCAGCTTGACTCAGTTCTGTTAATTATGTTGTTTACACCTTAGATAACTGTTTCCTGATGCTTGCAGATGTCAATCTATTGGACTCCAGAGAGCTGGTCTTCATTGTATTTAACTATGCGTTATTAGGGATTGCCATCTGTTTTTATAAGTATGTTGTTTTAATGTATTTTTGTTTAACGTCCATTAGTGTGTTGTTAGTTAGCATTATCTGATAAACATACATACTGTATATAATAATTGTGTTATGCTTAACAAAATACACTGATGCTGGTTTCATTAAGCCTGTAACGCTTGTGGTATCATCCAAGGATTTATATTTGGACTCTTTTAAGTTTCATTTTATTTATTTCTGATCTGCTGTGCGATGTAAGACATCGTTTTGTTTGGAAACTAATGCCCCTCTCCATTTTTCCTTCCTTTGGTACTCTACCCACAAATCCTCTGGGAAGTGTTATTCTTTAAAACATTTTGTGAGTTTTGGAGGCATTTTGAGAGCTTCGTGTTGTGCCAGAGATGTTTAAACTGCTTTATAAAGGGTATTGCTGTTTTAATTAGGGCACCGTTCCTTTTACAATGCCTCCTTTGAGTAAGATTACACACGTTAAAAGAAAAACAAAGGAAACAGTTTCTTAATGTATTGAAAGTAGTTTTCAGGCCAGTTGAAGCACCACTGCTGCAAGTGCAATAATATCCTTGGCTGTCCATCCAGTTGTTTGGGTTTGCTTCTGAATTAGGGAATAGCACTGTAGTTCTGTTTAATCCCCAAGCACAGAGTTAATATGCATCAGTGTGTCATCATGGTGGAGAATCACCCAGAGATGCGATTTCTGGTTTTCTTCGATTGTTTTTGTTCTTATTTTTAAAATTTAAAAGCACATAGTTGTGTTTTCTTTGTGTTTTTTTTCTGACTGGCAGTGTAGAAAAGGTTTTGTTTTTTCTTTGTGCAAGAAAGGTTGTAGTTTAACATTCATTTACTATGCAGAACAAATACCTCTGTATAGGTCAAAAAGAAAAGGAGAATTTTCTGTTCAGTTTCTGAATGCTTTGTGTCACTCTGTCATGTCTTAAATATGGCTGGTTCTTGCAAATCCACTCTGTATTCATTTAGTATTGAAATTCCAGATAAATTAATACTTATTAATCCACTTACCTCAAAGGCTTGCTTTTTATTTGGAAATCCATACTGAGGCTCATGCTTCATGTTAAAAACCATGTTATAATGGACCTCATACTGTTAGAACACTCCATAACATTGCATTTTTACACCATAGTGCCATAATTCATACACTGACTTTTTAATGAGCAATAAAAATAATAATGATGTATGTCTACATCAATGTTTTTAATTTATTTTTACGTTTAAAAATAAAAATGTAGTTTGTGGGGTGGCAGTTCAAAATCTTGAGACCTGCATCTGCAAGTGTTGACTCCAGGGAAATATTCCTTTCTCATCCATTACCAAAAATCTGTGTAATTGCAGAAGTTCACAGTGTAGATCAGAACTCAAATAAATGTTCTTAGAATGCACAAATAGGGCAAATTAATGGTAAGCAACTTTTTGCTTTTGTAACCATACGATTGTTTTATTGCACCAGGGAACTGAATTTTCTATTTTTACATATGCAAATTAATATAATTTTGTTAAAAATACAGGTGCCTGTCAAAGTAGGGTTTGTACTATGCATTAATCCAGGATCTGAACGTGGATGCAGCAGCTGAAGACATTCTGCAGCTTACACTGAAACCAATATATGGTATGTTGCTTCTGTATGTCTTTCCTCATCTTATTTCGTTTTTGTTACAAGGCCTCTCCAGTTTAAGTAGTAAAAGTAGAAGAACCTGAAAGAAGGTGATGTCCATTCACCCAATACCAAATTTCTGAAAAGCTTGTGGTTTTTTCCTTCACAAGTATAAGAAATAAGTAATTAGAGAGCCCTGAGCAGGTCACAGGCACTTGCATTTTTTCCAGCTACAATGAACATCCTCAAGGATATATCAAATTAGATTTCCTGTTGCCTGAGTAATTGTTATCATACACTGTCTTCCATCTAAACAGTAAGTTGTGACTCCAAACTGAACATTCTAAAAACAAAATACAAATGGAAACTGCAAATCCATACATTGACCCTCAGAAGTCACAAATGATCTGTTTCTGGAAGATCCAAGTTGAAATAATCAACATATTCTACGTTTCTCTTCTTCTGCAGTTAAAAATCCCCAGGTGTAATGCTTAGTTTCTGAATAAAAGGAAAAGACAAGAAGGAAAAATGAAGGAAGGAGTTTTTGTGCGTAGCCTGGGCTTTCAAAGGTGCATGACAAAGGCAGCAGTGAACTCTGTCAGTGTGCTAGTGAATAGCATTGATGCAGTAGTCCAGAAAGAGGTAAGCCTGAAATGTGAAAGAAAATAATGCTGGTGTGTGCGACAAGAAAAAGAAGTCTACTGTAAAACTACAGCGATGAATAGCACTACATAGCTGAATGACCTGCTGTGGTATGGTGTAATGCGTCACCTTGTTTTCCTTTGTCTTTTCCAGCTAGCACATGTGATAGTGTGTGGTAGGTACTACCTGATGTATTTTTGTATTTTGCTCTGTTGTCTATATCCAGATACTATTACTTAATATAGAATTTGGGAATTATATTGCAGTGTCTATTGACTGAGAAGGTCGAAAGGCCTTCATGAAAGCCACATATTTACAGACTGTCCCTTGTTTAGAGAACTGGTCTCTAAATTGTTCAGAGTCTTGCACCAAATATTGCAGTTTCTCGTTAATCACTCGTGCTGAAATCAAGGTATAAGTTGTGGTCAAATTGTCTTCCTGCTTGTCTGAAAGACTGTTCCAGAAGTCTGTAACTTACTCAGTAATCAGTCAGTGCTCAACCCAGAGTGTAAAATGGGAAGCGCAATCACTGAAGCTTTTTTCTTTCCTGGCAGCTTTACCTCTCTCTCAACAGTAACTCACTCAGTCTTGCTAAAACGCATTTCCTTACCAGGTCCTCTGCAGATATCTAGCACCATCCAGCTCTCTCTCTTTCTACTGTGAAGCAGATATACTGCCAGTAGTCCTGAGTAGACGGATTGTAGCAAGTAGCATCGCTAGCCAACCAATGCTTTTTTTCCAAACAGCTTTGATAAGAGCTGCCATTACTCTGGACAAAGTCATGAAACTGCAGCTAGTAGGACTTTGACTGAAGAACAATGATCTCCATGGAGCAAAGAGAACTGTGCCACTAGTGATTTTTCTACTTTGGGATCATCTTCCAGCATACAGTGAAGCAAGGAGCTGAATCAGTGTTTTTCAAGTAGTTGCAGTACCACGGTAGTTGCTGCAAATCCATCATAAGAAAACCACTTGGTACATAAATGTGGCACAGCACACAACTGCTTCTTAACCAAGTGAGTTGGGATTGTGTCCAACACTGAGGCCATTTTCCTCTCCTGCTGCTTGGGTTCAGAACCAACTTAGATAAAGCAAACATCTGGCTTTGAAAAACTTCTACCCTGTTTCTTAGCTACAGTCCTATCAGTCTTACCTCAGAGCCAGGGAAGGTTACGGAACGGTTAATAACAAGAGCTGTCATGAATCAATTAAAGGTCAGCCATGGGATCAGGCCCAGTCAGCATGGGTTCAAGAATGGTAGAGCCTGTTTGACAGACCTGATTTCGTTCTGTGACAAGATGACCTGCTTGGTGGATGAAGGTAAAGCTGTCAGTGTGGTTTACCTGGACTACAGTAAAGCCTGTGACACTGTCCCCTACAACATCCTCATGGAGAAGCTGGCTGCCCATGGTTTGGATGGGCGTACACTCTCCTGGTTGAAACACTGTCTGGACGACCAGACCCAAATTGTTGTGTGGTCAGTGGAGTTAAATCCAGTTGACGGCCAGTCATAGGTAGTGTCCCCCAGGGCTCTGCTGGTTCGCCCTTCTGGTCCCATTCAGATCCTGCAGAACAGCCCCTTGCCAGTGAGATATTCTGCCTGCCTGCTTGTTTTTTCCCTCAGCTCCTGGTTCACTTCTCCCTTCAGAGCAGTGTCTGCCCTTGCTGCTCCCCAGCACATGGTCCTGGAGCATGGCTCCAGCTGTCTGCATTGCTTCTGAATCTGGTGCTGGGCTGGTCAGAGCTTGTTTTGGTGTGCATTGAGCAAACAAACCAGTTCTCTTAGAGCTTGCTTGGGGACCTCTAACACAACGGTCACACTGCGTAAAAGGACCTTAATTAGTCTCCCATATATTTCAAAGTGCTATGATCCTGATCTTTTCCTCTTCAAAGAGAGTACTGCATTTGCATGCTATTTTTGATGACAACGGGAAAGTGCCTAAAAAAGAGAAAAATACACTTGGACTCCTGCTGGATGAATGCCATGATTGCTTGAGGCAAGAGGCACCTTAGATCACTGTACAATATTCATACTGTCACACCCTGTGATGTGAAGCAATTTTGTCTTTAACAGCTTTACTAGAACAAGTACGTGGGAGGGAGAAGAATGCTGGCAGCCAAGCTAACCAACAGTGTGCAACCCAGGCATTGCCTTCAGAAGGAAAATTTGTTGCTGACACCCACCAACTTTTACGTAACCTAAATTGGGGTGGATGACTGGGTACACATTTGCTCGTGCAGCTGCCAGAAAACATGCCTTTTATTCTAAAACAAACCTGAGGCTGCAAGATTTCAGTGCCTCAAAGTAGGCCTTTTCAGCATAACCCAAGGCGAACCACTAAGTTCTTCATAATGCTGAAGATACTGTTTAAGCCTTTGTATAAATTGGTATTTTTTTGTTGTTGTTTTGTTTTTTGTTTTTCTTCTAATTGAATCATGCTTTTCCAGGGATTTTGAAAAGATTTTGGGCTATAGATGCTAAAAGATTATGTTATAGGATGAATGAATACGTAGAGCATTCCTATATGGAATATTTGAAAAAGCATCCTGATGTTTAGGATGCTGTCTCTAGATAATGAAATGCCTTGCAATGTCAAAGACATTGAATTGCAAGGCAGTAATTGACTCAACATGCGTCGTCCATTTATTGATTATGAAGAACTGAGTAATTTGAAGAGCTGCCCACTGTCTGATACTTGGAGATCATGAAGCCATAGGTTCACAGTGGGATTAGCAGTATGTGCAGGGCTTCCCAGCTAGTGAGAACGTTGCCATAGCAAGCCCTTATCTGTACTCTGGTAGCTGTCAAGCTTCACATGGAGGAAGAAAAATAAAGTTGTGTTAGAATAAACCGAACATGCATAGACGGCATATTCTATCATCAGAAAATCCTTAGGTACTAGCATAAAAAGAACATTTCTGATTCTCTCATAATTTGTTTCAAGCGTCTCAGTTGCAGAAAGGAGTACTATTTTGACTGTGGCAAGTGTTTACAAGGTGTTACTAAATAGGTTCAGAATAAGGGAACAAATGCTTAAAATTGTGGACAAATTAAGAAAGATATATTTGGGCATTTAAGTGGAACCACACTAATTATTTGCTATGTCCCAAGTATGGTAAATTCTTGTTTCCCCTTTTGTAAAAATTCATGTTTCTACAAAGGAAAAGAACTTTGATTGTCAGCTTTTGCTTAAAAAAGAAGTAGGAAGTCCTATGATTAAAGGAACATAAGTGTATGTGAGAGAAGGGGGAAATGAGAGTTTCAGAAGCAGAGCTGACAGCAGGGATTTACCCAAGCTGTCTGTGTGACCTCCAGATTCTGATCCCAGCAAGCAACATGCAGTATCTCACTGCTGTGTCGCCTACAAATCCCAGGAATATTTAGCAAAGTGATCTCAAAGAATATGTTGTAGCATACTTCCCCTTGCAAGCCCCTCCTGTATTCCCCTGCCAACCTTTCTTGCAGTCTAGAGCTAGATAGGCATCTAACACACACACAAGATGAAACGTCTGCAAGCTTTCACATGTCATTTAACCAGCATGTCATGGTGAAATGCAAAAGCTAACCAAACAGGATGAAAAACTTACATCACTGGGGACTCACGTACTTGCTGCATCAGCAAGAGTCACCTGCTTTGTATTGACTCTTTTCCTGGGCATTTTGATGAAGTGTATTTTCTGGAGAGCCAGCAGGTTATAATCCAGCAGGCTTCAAGAGATTATGACTTTATAAAGGAGATCTGTAATGAATGAAAGGCTGAAAACCAAGGCCAGCAGCTCTCCTTTTTGATCAGACAGGTCAGCCATTTGAATAGAGAGATCATAAAAGATTTGATGTTTTCTTCTCCGTTGCCTTCATTACCAAGTATGGTTTCTGCCCAGTGGTTGCTGGTACAACCAGTGCTCTCTTCTGTACCAGGGAAACCAAGGATATGGGAAGTCTCAAATCTTTTATGCACATCAGAATATTGCTTCTTCAGTCAGGAAAGATGGTTGTTGGACCATGTCCCATTCTTGATGCATGATTTCAAACCCAACTCCTCCCTTTAGTTTCTGACCCTTGTTTTCTCTCTCAAGGCTCATTTCTATAGTTCTCTATAGGTAGATGCAAAATAAGCTATCTGAGATATGCTGAACCTTCCCTGTGGAGTAGTTTATTTGACCAGAACCAGCATTTTATTTATGTGTTTTATAGCTGTTGTTTGGGCTCAGGACAAACAGAGCCTGTTTGGAGTTTGTCTGTGCCCGACAAGTTTGTATTACATATGTTGGGCTTCACCATTCCAGGTAGATGTGCTTTGGGTGCTACAATGTCAAATTCAAGGCTTTCTCTTGACAAAGGTACTCTCAATATGCCAGTATTGTGAAGCATTTCTCTAGCCTTTTACTTTGGCTTATGCACCTCCTTCTTCCATTTTTCTTGTTGAATGACAGGCATGGAAATGGCGTACAAAGTTCCATTGCTAATCTTCTCTATATTCCTGATTATTCCTTAATCCTACATTATTCTAAAACAATCAAGATCACTGAGAAGTTTTCTTGTACTTTCTGAAAGAGCAGTGGGAACAAAACCTATGTAAACATATTTCTCACGTCTTACTGAAGTTTGCAAGAATCATCTATATTTGCACTGGAAGGTTGTGCAACATGATCAGCAAGTTTGTGCTGTTTCCAGCCCCCCCTCTGCAACATGAGTGAGCAAGCACTGAGCTGAGACCAGACTGTTAACTGAGCTTCTAAATGTAGAAGCAACTTTTACATGTACACAACTCAACAGTTAGCAACTGTGTTAGCCTTCCAAGCTGCTTGGACAGTCAGTGTATACTAAGACTCTCACTGGCCTGATTTTAGAGACAAAAAAACCAACCAGCAGTTGTAAGTTACATGGGTGGTCAGGTGGAATTGTGAATTTTGTGCTGAATACTCCAAGAAAAAAGGCCGAGCTCACTCTCACCCTAATGCATTTGGCCATTTGTCCAAACTATTTTGTGACTGTAAGAGAAATGAGTGGTTTTTCTTTCTTTCCAAGCACAGCTTCTGAAGGATTTTGCAGAAGCTTCAGGCAATTAGCCTGGCTGTGTAGTCACTGCTGTTTCTGGAGGAGGTTTAGAAGTTAAGCAGCTGCCATACCCAGACCCGTACCCAGGCTGATAACTCCTTAATCGCAAGTTTTGAGGACTTTGTGTCTTGAACCTAGCATGTTCTGCCTACAAATGGGAAGAAACGCAGACATAGTAGAGCATTACCCTGGTGCACTTTATTGTTGAGCAGGGAATACATTTGATTTTAAAAAGCTCACAAAACTTCCTACAGAGGTTTAAACCTCATTGTTGTTGTTGTTGCTGCTGTTTCATTTTCCTTTTCCTTTATAGCCTGTTATTAAAGAACTGCTCCTGGAGGGAAAATGTAATCATCTCTTCCAACAGGAAGAAGATGGCAGCCTCATTATTCCTGCCTCAGATAACACTCTGCCCCTGGGAGAGGTTTTTTGCTTTTGCTGGGTTATTTTTTTTAATGCGTTTATTGCCCTAAGCCTATAATCTCCGAAGTGAAGCAGTGACTGTGACCCTAAGCAAAGGAGGTGCTGTAATGCTTTTGTTCAGTGTTATGCAAGCTGCTGAGCTCTGTGCTGTGCAGTGCTTCTACCTCCTGCAGACATAAACTGCTACAAGATGTGTGTTTTTTCTAAATGACACAGAAAAAGCAGGAGACTGAACCAAGTTCTTGGTACAGCTCTTCATATGTGCACATGTCACTAGGCAGGTGAAGATCTGGCCCTACTCACTTGTGGATTTCAGAGTGTTCATTGTCCTCTATACTTAAAACTTTCTACTTTGGCATCGAGGTGCTTTGTGAAGTTAGAGTTCCTTGAGGACGGTGTGTTTTTCCAGCAGTTAACTTCTGCCCTAAACAAAGGTTTTTCAGGCCATGGGATTGATGAGTTAGCCTGACTTCCTGCAGAGTTCACAATCGCAAACTTGTTTCAGCTATGATGCCAAAGCAAGTGTGGCAGTTGGAAAACCATATGAAAGGGTGATGCTGACGTGTAGATCAGTCAGTTTTAAAGGGTGACTGTGCAGTCTGCATGGCCCTAGCACTGGGCTTCACAGCAGAGACCTGAGTGAAGTGCAGCTTGTTGTGCCAAAGGCTGTGCAAGGCACGCAGCTGGTGGGACGTTAGAGGAACGTGATAAACAATCTGCGTGCTGGGGAGAAGCTGTAAGAAGGGCTGGGTGCAGGCACAGGAGGCAGAAGCTCTGTGAGCAGCAGGACAGTCCTGCTGCTGCCAGTGTCTGACGTACATGAGGGCTGCTGAGAGCCAGACCTCACACCTCCTACCTGCAGGGATGGAAGTTTGGGGTGCAGCTGGTGGGTCCCAGGGAGATTTCCAGGAGCAGCCCTGTGGCTGAGCCTGCCTCCAGATTTCCATATACAGCAACTTCAAAGATGTAGATGTTGCTTTGATTGGAATCGATTGAATATAGGTCCTAATTTTTACATAATTTATATTATAGAGGATAATTGCATTTTTCTGTTATCTCTTTCCCGGATATCTGCTTTGACTGAGTCTGTATCAAACAATACTTTCTTTTGGAAATCTCAAGGAATTAAAACTTAACTGTGGAATGCTGTATTGATTGCTGCATTTAGCATAGCTTTCACATGACTGTTTGTGACTCAAGACTCTTTCTTTCCCTATTAAACTAAAATAGTCAGCTGAACTCAGGCATTGATTTTCAAAACAAATGTTCAGTTGACTACCTAATTTGGCATTTGTGTAACTTCGGGTTGAACTGGAAAATGGTGCTACTTCTGCATAAGGGAACTCACTTCAGTGGTGAATCAGAATCTCCACTAGATGGTAATGTTGTTTCAGATCACTTGTGTTGAAACGAACTTCTCTGCCAACAACTGACGGAAGTGGATGCCACAGGATTTGTCCAAGAAGTGTTCTTTGGAATTTTGGTTGATTTGACAAAGAAAAGGTTTCAATTTACCATAATATAAATAATTCTGATTTGGAAAAGCTTTGATGAAAACTTTTGTGCTGTAATTATTAGGATCATGGAAGTCTTAGTCTATGAAACAACCTCTAGAATTTCTAAAAGCAATGAATTAATTGATGAAGAATGCAGAAGACTAACAGAGTGATCTCTGCCTCAAGCATGTACCCAACACTCATCATTGCAGCTGAGTGACTTGAAATCCTTCAGTTGTTGCTAGCCACAGTTTTGCTGGAAAGAAGCAAAATCCTCCTTTTATGGCAAGAAGGAGAAGCTGAAGACCATTTCTGAACTGGTACTGGAAAGCTTCGCTAGCTCCATCAGAGCAAAAATTAGTGGAAAACAACATTCAGCCTACTCTTCACCCCATTCTGGGGCTTGGCTTGGTGCAGCCAAGCTGGCAGGTTCAGCTTACGCATGAGCTGCAGTGTGCACGTGATGCCAGGAGGCTCAGGCTGGCCCTGCAGCCAGGTACACCCAAGCTCTCATGGACAGGAGCTGGTGGTTCTGGGAGGTATCACAGTATTATTCTGTCTCAGTGAAAATCAGATCACGGAATGAACACCTCACTGTTCACAGCAAATGTATGCTGGAGAGCCCACCAAAAAGTGGCCTTCTTTGCAGAAATACCATTTGCCTTTATTTGCGTTTGGCAAATGGTGAAATGAAAAGAAAACAACCTGCTCCGCAAGGAAAAGACAGTTCTTGTATGTGCTACAAACAAACAGCTGCAGGATTACTCCTAGGCAGGATCTCAGGCCAGTGCAGCTCTGGAAAATGTTTTAATAAGTCTTTAAATAGCACATAGCACTAAAGCTAAATACAGTTTTCACCTTGGACCTCAACCTAAGGATCTGCACTAGATTTCAGCATGAAATTTATCGAACTCTTTTACATTCAATTTCATTTCAGTATTGCAAGCGTTCAAAATCAGTTGCGTTTGTTTCTCAGAGGTAGTTCAGAATTACATTATTTGCAAACGATAACTTGCTTTCCACTAGCACTGGCTGAGAAAACATCATCGCTTAGTTTACATTAAGTTTGAGTCAGTGTCAGCACTGGATCCCCTGAGCACATGAGAAGCAGATACATGCACTTTAAAGTTCATCTGCGCTAGTTTTATTTTTAGCACTGAAGTTTAACAGACTTTTCGCCTTTCATTTTGGATAGCAGAGTAAGAAAGGTGCTGCTAGGAAAAATTAAATAGAAGTTTGACAGAAAGAGTCGATTCCCAATTTCGATAGTCCAGCAATGTGATTCTATTAACTAGTGTTAAAGGATTATTCAAGCCTGGGCTACAGATACAACTGTGACTATCGAGAAAGTTACGGGAAGGCATAATCAAGAGTGAGAAAGAAAATGCAAAGTTCTGCTAGAAGTTTGTGTTGGTTTCCCTGTTCTGTACTCCTTGCACTCGTCAACCCAGTGGAAACATGGACACTTCTCAGTTTGTCTTGAATTACAGAAAGAGATAATTCTTCAGAGCGGCAATGCCCACCTCATTGCGGTCAGCCGGGCAGCCCACCCGCAGGCACCGTGCTCTCTCTCTCTGCCTTATTGAGGCAGCTGAAGTTTATAATGAGAGGCAGCAATTTGAGTCAGAACTGACAGGTACTTTGGCTGATGGCACATTGGGCTCAGAATGTGGTCATCTGTGCAGACGGGAAGCAGCAAATGTGATGTTAAACCTAATGGTGCTGGAAGTGCCACTGCTTCCCCTGGAGCACAGTTTCGGGCCTGAAGGTTGAAGAGCAGCTTTCCCTCAGAACGATGAGTGCACTCTGGTTTTTCAGTCTTCAGTTACCACACAAAGACTTTGAGACCACAACCTATATTTTGATGTCAGCTGCTCTGATAATTAACAACGAAACTTAAGCCTAACATACTGTTATGACCTTTCAGGCCGTTGTGAGCCTCCAGCTACGAGGAGAGCCAATCTGCTCATGTTGCATGCTGTCTGAAGGCAGTGAGCAGCCCTCTGGACACCCTGTGCAGGAACATGTCTGGGAGACCCATCTCCTGCTCACAAAGCACATTCCTGTCTGCGTGCTGTGACCCTTGAACTGCGTCACGACCCGTGAGGCTCACTCTGCCATACGCAGCGCAGGTGGCTTCCCACTTGTCAGCAGAGCAACCCAAGTGAGCTTTTCACAGCAAAAACAGACGAGGGATTTGGAAAACCTTTCTTTTCTCTAATTCGCATCTACTTCCGTAACTAGTACTGAGGTGTCCGAATGTGCCAGGTGTCAGACTCCCAGAAGCCAGGGCAATATTTGGCCCACATTTTGTTCTGTTAGAGGGGTTTTGTGTCACTTGCACACGGCATTGTTGTTGAATCACCCCTCAGCTCGTGGATACGCACAGTGCCGTAGGTAACCCCACAGGTGACTCCCATTACCCTGACCTCATGCCTAGCTGAGGGAAGGATGGCTGCAAATGCACAGAGCTGGGCTACAATGGATTGCCACAGGGTGATTAATCCCTGGCTCATCGTACTGCACAGAAGTCCATTTTGGTGACAGTTTTCCTTTTAATTGAAAAAAAGACCTGAACAATCTAAGTATTTGTGTTAAATTTGAAATGAATCATACGTTTGAGTTGTATTACACTCTTATTATTCTCATAATCTTGCCAATATTATTAAATCTAATTTAACACTGGGTGTTTCATTTTGGCAATTGAAACAATAACTTCTCTAGAAAAAAGTTCACTATTCCCACTTGGCACCCCAAATTAAGATCCCTTCAATTTTACCACCGTCTTTTAAAATAGAGCTACAAAGAAAATGTTATTCCATTTCTCTGCTCTTCTACAGAACTTTCCATCTGTAGACTGAAAAGAGCATTAGAGAGGATATCACATTTTCTCTCTCTTTATGTGCATGATAATGAAAATATAAGAAGCTTAAATGGCCGTATTTAGGCCCATCCTGCAGAGCCGAGACAAGAGAGATGAAGTTGGAGGGCCTTAACCCTGCTGCACTCTCTAGCCCTGAGCCACACTGCCTTTGCTGGGGATGATACTCCATCTGAATGCAGGACACAGTGGCACTGAGCCAGGAGAGAGAAGCTGAAGTGTGCTGCAAAGCTGCACCCTCAGCTCCCAGCCCTGGTGCATCCTTACTTTGCCTCACTGGAGCCCCTTTGGCAAATTGAGCCTTCCGCATTAGGTCAAGGAGACAGAGATGAGCTGAACACCTCGCCTGTAGCATCTGTGTGCTGTGATGTGTGAGCTGAACAGAGAGAAGAATGCTTGATAGGGAAAAAGGTGGGCTAATGGAAATGCAACAGGCAGTGGGACAGGCCTCCTACAAAAGGTCTGCAAGTGGCAAGGTCTTTGGATGGTCTACTGCAGGCTGATTTCTCGTGTTGTCAGTAAGTAGGGCTATGAGGAAATATGAGTGATGATTAGTAAAACAAATGTGTAAGTGTGCTGCACAGAGGCTTTAAGGAAATTTCTGCTGATGATGCAGAATGGTACTCACTCTGATCATTTTGAACCTAATATCCAGAACATGCAGGAAGCATTAGAGCAAAAGCAGGATTTCCTCCTAGTAAATTCAGTTTCCTTCTTTTAGTCTAATTACATTGTACTAAGTGAAGCAGTCCTTTTTTAAGTCACAGTGAAGTTAAAAGAAAGAACAAACAAATAAAAAATAGAAAAGAATACCTGTCAATGCACTTCCTTTTGCATAGGAACAGGCACAGGCAGCAGTGGCAGTGGACAGGGAGCATTTCAGGGCTATGTGCCACTCTGACCCGTGCCTGAGCTGCCCTTGCTGTGCTTCTCCCAGCACCTGCTGTGCAAGAACTTTGGATTATTTTCAGTGCCCACCTGCTTGTGCCTACTAATAAAGGGCAACCCCAAAATAATGTGTTTCTTCAGCTACAGCTTCTTAATTCAGGCATTTCCACATACCTGAGCTTACTGTGGATTTCACCTCACTCTAGCTGTCTGATTTCACTGTGGTCTTATTCCTTTTTTTTTTTTCTTTCTCTGCTTGCTATTCATTTGATGCCAATCTTCTCTAATATTTTAATTTTTTTTTGCTCTAGAAAGTTTTTGCTACCAAGATTTTGTGAATTATATAGAACAGGGTTGTTTTTCTTGTCACTCTGCTCTCCCCTTTACCTTTGGAGTAGTGACCAACACAACCTTCAGAGCTACTCTTCTGGAGATTTTTTTCTTCTAGAAGTGCTGGCTTCTGCAAGGTGCCATCAGGAGAGAGGCAAAGGTAACACAGGACTGAAAAAGAAAGGATGCAGTTCTTAACCCTTCTGAGAGGGAAAGCCCAATGCAGTACACCCCAATTCTGCTGCAGGATGTGCAATAGGGCAGAATGAAGTTTAAGGAGGTTTGCACTGTGAATTGGGCCACTGTGACCCACCAGCAGGTGTGGCTGGCGTTGATGGGAGAAGCACATTTTCTATTGAGAGCACCAACAGAATGCAAATGTGAAAAAAATTGGCAGGAAGGGTGTGCTGGGGTCAAAGCCAAGAAATCACATCCGCCTTGGAGCTTTTAAAGCCATGCATTGTGGTCCAAGCGTCAGAAATTGTCCCAGAGGTTCAGGCAGCCTCAGCAGCTCTGCATTGCTTCATTCGATAGGCGTTTTGGCAGCAGCTCTTGTCTTTTCCTGTGGCCAGCATGAGGGTCAGGGGGAGGGAAGCTGGGGCAGGTACTGGAATAGGGCTGTAAAGGTCACCACGTAGCTTCCTGAGTCCGTCATGGGAACAAGGCTGGCACAGGGCACGCTGGCAGCTCCAGAAGACCTTGAACCCCTGTGCAAATTTACCAGGGGATATGGAAAAGTAAACAGAGGGAAGCCCAGTGAGAGCTGCAGTGGTTAGAGATGAATAGAAGGTTTTTAACTAGGCTTGGTCAGGAATTTTACAACTTGCTGCTTTTCAACGGGTAGTGTCTACTCTGATCAGACTCAAGAAAATTTTGCTAGGAGCAAATGTTTTTTCCCTTTTTTATTTTCCTATTTTCCACTTTTTCTTCATTTTTCTATCCATTTTCTTTTAAGAAAGAAAGAAAGAGGAGTGCTCACAAGGAGAAAACAGGACATTTGGCCATAGCGTCCCCTTAGTCCCTTCTCCTGCAAACAACCAGCAGTGGGTGAGTACAGCCCTCCTCCGGGATGAGGAAAGAGCCTAAGTCTGGCTACACCCTCTGCCAGCTCCCGGCCAAAAGAACAGGACTCTGCTTTTCCTCCCGAGTGTTTTCTCTGCTGGGAAATGATAAGGAATGTGTTTTTCAGTAGTTTTTCTGGAAGCTCCTATGCTTGTTACAAAAAAGAAAAAAAAGTTCATTTAAGTAAAAAATAATGTTTTCTATGTTTTTATTACTCATTCACCTCACCTTGGGACAGGCTGAACAAGTGGCTGAGTTCATAGCCTGGTGAAAAGGGCAGATGGTGCTGAATGGCTCAGACTGGTCTCTTGGACATCTCTTGGTTTTTGCAAACTCCTTCAAAAGATCTTGGGCTCCTTCCAATTCAGGGTAGGAAAGGCTTTGAAATTTTGCAGTTCTGTGGGATGAGGAAACTATTTTCCACCAGACACTAGACGTAAGAAAATATGTTAGAAAATAGCCAAGGAAACTGGGAGAACAGCTAAGACTTCATGCGTCAAGCTTAGTTTTAGTGGGGTCAAGGAATGGTTGGGCTTACTTCACATCAGGGCTTTTAAAGCTATGCCTGTGTTACTACATAAGCTTAATAGGGTGAGATTTCAAGTGAAGCATTTTCAGTCAAAAACTTTTATTCCAAAAATTGAGCTGAAAGATATTTCTTTGGGAATCATTGGGACTTTGAGCTTGGAACGGAAGGAGATGGCAGCCTATCTATCTGTTTGTGAGGTAAGATATCTGGACATTATAAGGATATATGTTCTGGTGGTGCTGTGTTTGAAGGCAGAAGACCTGGCATAAATGGTATTTGTCATTGCCACTGCTGCAACTGATTTACTGGTTCTTCTGGAAGCAGAAGCTGTCAATAAGTCATGAATGAAGTCACTGGCAATTAAAATGAGTGAATCTTGGAAGCTATGTTTGGAGACAACACTGAGAAATTTATGTTCTTATTCATAAGAACTTTGCAAAGTATTTTGTTACATCATTATTCTAGAGAGACCAGCAATTCTATTGTTTTGGTAGTGCAGTCTCAGGTGAACGTAGAGGTGGGATGTTTGACAAAAAAGTTCCTTAAATTTTTGATTTCTCCACTTTGAAGATTTAGAATTGCTTTCACTTCACAAATTCAGTGCACATTGACTGTTGCTTTTATTCAGAGCTCTTTACAATTTTTGAAACAGTAAGCAGTTAAATTTTATTGTACCATTAATTAATTAGTAATTCAGTGTGTGCATTATTTATTTTGTACATTATGCCAGTCTCTTTGGCTGAAGTGCTCCCTCTTTGGTGGGTGATGCCTGCCTCTGAAAGTGAGCTTGTGAATATCAATAATTAAAAGTCTATGTAGTTCCAATGGCCTGCATGATAAACAAATTGTTATGCTTAAGTGGATTATTTAATCCCGGACTGGTAAGAAGTAGGCATGGTGCAATTATTCCGCAAGGTTCTTGACATGAAATCTCTGTGTATGTTCTATATCATTTCTTTAGATGGTTTAGCTAGCTCACCCTAGAATTACTAGCTAGCTTTACACCAATATGGAACACAAAATCTCTCTCTACATTCTCCTCTGAGAGCAGTTTTTGCTGCAGGTTGCTAGGAGGGAAGCTTGGTTCCTCCATAACGGATAGTGACTTCAGTTTCCCACTTCATTTTCATAAAGCACATGTGAAGATATTGTTCTTTTGTGCTCTGTTCCTCTCTCTCTCTCCATCTAACACCAGGTCAACCTGTGGTCCCTGCTTCTTTGTCAGTGTAAAATTTATTTAAAAACAGGAAGAAACAGATGGCTGTGCTGAAAGGAGAGCGAGTGGCTGAGAAAAGTAAATGTGTTGGCTGGTGTGGAACTAAGGGAGAAATAGGAGTGATCTGCAGTCAGTGAGAAGAGAGGAGGGAGGAGAGGAGAGTGATGTCACTGCCATGGAATGGTAAGAAAAAGCTGAAATGCATCTTCCAACAATTCCTTTGAACTTCAGCAGCTATCGGCAGAGTAGTAATAGTACAGAGTAAACAATGAAAGTGTTTATTTTTAATGGTGTATGTTACAGTTGCCAAATATTTAAAACAGATAGCGGTTAATCAGCCGTTATATCATTATTGTACAGTTAAGCATCAGTATTACAAGAATGCATGCAAGATTTAATAGGGATCCAATTTTCAGTGTAATTCATGGAGACTTATCTATGTAAAAATATATTAGAGAAAGTCTCCTGCTAATATTACTTATCAGAAGCCACTTAGGGACTCTAAGATGATTGTCTACGATCCTTCACTCACCTTTGTCTCTGAGTGCTGTTTGATGTCTTTCCATGGCAGGCGTATCTTCTTCAGCACAAACCTTTCTGGTCTTTTTTTTTCTTTCTTTCTGTACTCCCTCTGGGCTCCACCTACAGGGCTTGCCTGCTGGTTTTGATGGCTGATTTCCTCAGACAGTGGCTAGTCTATTTCCACTGGCTTTCATAGTAGCTGTAATGTGTGTCTCTTGCAGCATACTGTGCTCTCATTTGTTATCCATCCAATCATCCATTACTGTTTAAAATGTGGAAGGATATCAATATTTAAAAGTATTTTCATCAGTTCCCTTGAGATCCCCAGTGTCTCTGTCCTGTTCAGTAAAATTCCCTCTATATTTATGTTCAGAACTGAAGTTTTCTCAGTTACGCTTAATTTCCACACTACTTTGAAACAATAGAAGCTGCTATTCTCCTCCCATCCCATTACAAATGTCTCCTTTAATGCTAGGAAAAACTCAGAACTTCCAGCCTAAATAACTCTGCTTTTGCAGTCTGTGTGTTTTGATACATTACTCAGTATACTTTTTGTCATCATTGCCTTTATCAGATTCCTGTCTTTGCAATCACACACTGTCAGGTCTGGTCAATGATCCAGATATCATCTGTGAAATCTGTCTCTTCTGGGATTTTGATGCTACTGTATCTCCGTCTAAGGTATTCCTCAGTCAAAAAAAAAAAAAAAATTGAAACAGCAAAAGTATTCAAAAACCTGCTTATCTCACAGTAACCTGTGTTTTTTTAATAATTTTACCGAAGGTTGCTTTCTCAGTTATAGCACAGAAGCATTCCAGGCTCATAACAAAGTTCTAAGTAACACAATTCTTCACAGATCAAATGCATTCTCAAGGTTTATAAAATGTATGTACTAATTTGAGTGCCAGAGGATGTTCTGTACAGTAGGTGGCCCTAACAGTATTATGCTCCTTTTTCTGCTTCTGTAAGCTGAGGTTGAAACCGTCATTTCAAAATTAGATATTCATTGATTGTCTCAGATTCTTCTGAAATACTCTTGACAAGAGCATACTTGATAGAGAGTTAAGATTTCTCCTTCAGGCATTTAATCAAAAGACCTTCTTTCACTCATGGAGGACATTTTTTATTTAATCCAACGTATGCCAGAAATTCGTTTAAGGCAGTAGAAGAGGCTGGACTTCCTGTATCTAACAATTCAGCCAGGAGTGACCTGTTCCACAGACTTGCATTTTCATTTTGCAAGGTCAGAATGGCTTTCTGCAATCCAGCATGTCTTTAAAACCCAGGATGCGAGAGAGGCAGATTCATACGCTGGTATACAGAGCTGGAGATTTTTCAAAGTCTTTAAATTATGGATTCATTTTAAAAGTGTAAATGTTAAACTTGGTCTATGATGAACATTTTGACCCTTAAAGACTGTCACCCTATGAAAGCCTCTTGTCATGGCAGATATGACTTGCCTTGCCTTCAGCTGAAGGGGGCAGAAGTTGGGAATGCTCAGCAACTGACAGGAACGAGCTTCTGGGCAGACATTTCTCAGGAACACCAGGCTACCCCTGTAGGGATGTCCACATCAGAGTGTCACATGTGAAGATCTGATTTCACATGAGATATTGCTACACGCTTCAGCTAAAGCTAAGATTGCTTTGCGGAGATGTTCCATCCTGAGACAGACTGGGATGTCTGCAGCCAGACCATAGCTACTCCCTCATGTTGTGTAAGGGAGAGAGGACTGAACTGGGTGTGGGATCTGGAATAACATCAAGGGAAGAGGGTGAGGATTTGGGTCAGGTGTGGGAGCAGAGAAGGCAGCAACAGAGGATTCTCCAGGGCATAAGAAAGGGGAGGGGAGGAGGGACAGGAGGGCCTGCCCTGCCTCGAGACAAATGCAGGGTGTAGCCAGTGCATATCTTAATCACAAAAACCATTTGCATCCTGAACAGCTCGTGGTAGCATTGGTGGAGATGTAACACTTCACCTTTCGTTTGTGCGCTGTGAGAAAATGCATGGAAACACTATCCTCTCAGTTTTTTTCGCTTAAAAGAGAGGGGGAGTGGCTCACTGTGGAGAAAATGAAAGGGCATGCTGTGTTCTCTGTTTTTGTTTACTTAGGAAATGTATTAAAATGGATTTCGATTATTGGCAAAAAGTGGAATTATCTGATACGAAGTTAGAGAATTAAATTATCATGGTGTATTTTATGTGCTGAGGTTCTGAACTTCTTCTGAGGGGTTCCTCCCTGAGGAATGTCACAGGAAGTCCCTTCCCATCAGAGAGAGTGTGGCAGGGTTTGTAGGATCTTGGAGGAGGTCACCTACAGTACCAAGCTCTGCAATACCAAGCTCTTCAGCTTCTCGTTTTTGTTCCTCAGCTTCATGTCTAGCTTAGAGATCAACCTGATCTGCTGAACTCAGCAGGTGACAGCTGCGGGGAGACAGCAGAGACAGTGAAGGACAATTGAGAGGAGGACTGAATGAGTGAACATTAAAAAAATAAATAAATAGTGCAAGACAGATCAGCCAGGATGGAACTGCATGTTGGTGGCATAACTCTGCATGTTATCAACACAGCTTTGCTCTGCCTCAGCCCTTCCCCTCTCAGGTTTCTGTATCTCTCCTACCACAGTAAGGTCATGCCCACCCTGCTGCTGTAGACGTAGCCATACTTTGCAGGGGCTTTCCCAAGCTGGACTGAAACATGTTGGCTGTCAGCATGCACATATCAGCATCCAATGCAGTGAAGGCTGCCAAATATGCTGGGGGTGGGGGCAGATAAGTATTCAGATGGGTTTTGCAGTGGACCCTCATTTCTGTGTTGCTGTCTTCATGCTGGTGTACGTTTCCAATGAATGTGGGCCTGCAGGGCTGTCCTGATCCCCTACCTGCAAGGACAGGTGTTGAAAGCACTAAGCTCTGGCCTAATCCTGTGTGTGCTGACGTCAGTGGCGATTGTCATGCTGACGTGAAGGAAAGCAGATTTTCTGAAAATGTCACACTGGTGTTTGTTTTGCTTGTTTGCATGAAATGGCATGCAGGCTTGTTGCAGGGCTTGGTCTGCTGCCTCTGCAGCAGTGGCAAGGCATGTCAGGCTGCTGGGCTCTGCGTGGCTGACACATGAGGGACAACATGCTGCTTGCAGACCAGTCAGATGGGACATGGAGTGGCAAGCCAGCATTGCCTTGACCTGATGAACCAGACCATCTGGAAACACTTCAGCAGGACATATCCATGCGTGTTGCTGCTTAATTCCAAGGTAAGTGCCTGAAGCCATGTGGTTCATCATTTGGTTTCTGACCTGGGGTCAGACGCCTTCCGTACTCTAATCCCTTTCAAACACACCTCTGTGTGATTTGTTTGAACACTGGACTGGGTGAGCTCAGTGAATGAAAGTGGTATTACAGCATCATTGCCTTATTGTTTGTTGTATCTCATTTGCCATACTTGAGTGACTTTTTCTGACAGTCTAATTACATTATACGGGAGGATATGTTTTCTTTAGTTTTGTCATCTCCCAGAAGATTGTTTAGCTTTTATAGAGTAGAATGAAATAGAGTGGAATAGAGTAGAGCAGAGAAGGAGTAATTCAGTTGGAAGTGACCTGCAGAGGTCATGCAGTCCATCTGCCTGACCACTCCAGGGCTAACCAAAAGTTACAGCATATTAGCGAGGGCCCTATTGAAATGGCTCTTGAACACTGACAGGCACAATGCATCAACCAGCTCACTGGGCAGCTTGTTCCAGTAAAGAACTTTTTCCCAGTGTCCACTGTGAACCTTCCTCAGTATAACTTTGTGCCAGCACATTTTGTTATCATTTTAAAACTGAACTTGAGGCATGAAATCAGATCTTACTTGTTTTATGCAGGAAAGTGCTTTGCTGAACTTAAAGTCAACACCCTGCTATTAAGTGAGTGGAAAAGAAAACTGAGAATTAGGCACAGATTTCCATTCCTATATATATGGCTAAAGTCAATCCTACTTCAACAGAAACCAATGGCTAGAGTTGCCCATGGTCTTCAAAATGACAGAGACTGAAAGTGAATTGAAATAATAGAGTTAAATGTTGAAAGATAGTAGTTTGTCCGTGTTCTTGTGAACTTCCCCAAGTTTTGAGAAACTTTGTTCATCCTGCCCTGAAGATGAAAGGTCTCGTAAACCTTTTCCACAGCTGTACTTCAGCAGTAGTCCCAAGGCGCATGTTTTCCTTTATTCAAACTATTTGCTTACTCTCAAGTATTTATCTTTTTAGAGATGAGCCTCCTTTTGTGTTAGACACTGTATAAACATAGCACTTGAGCTTCTGCCATCCAGTGACAGACTGAATGCAATGGCAACACTGATATTTGCTTTTGTAAGTAAAGTGATATGTTTCTTTTTAGGTTAAGTTATTCACATTTCATCATTTATTCCCTCTGACCTGTCTTGATATGGCTTCTTAGAGCAGAAAAATGATTTTTTTTCATGGGTTTTAGGGTCAAAAAGGACCATGCTGTAACCTTTCACACTATACAAATCATGGAATCACTATCAGTGATTTCTGTATGAAGTCCAGCAGTTTCAAGAATAAATGGCTTCAGAGAAACATTAAGGCTTGATATCAAGACTTCAGATGGAGGATAATCCATCACAGCCCTTGTTGAGGTTCTCCAGTCAATCAAATTCACAGTTAAACATTTGTTGCTCATTTCCAATAGCAAATTTTCTAGCTTCAGTTTTCCATCTCTGAATTTTATCCTGCCTCTGGATTCAGTATTACTACTGTGAAAAATGTTCTCTCCCCATAAAAATGGGATTGCTCATATTATCTTTGGTCATCTCAACTGACTTAACTCCTTAACTCACTTTTCTCTAAGTCATTTTATCAGACTTCAAAGTGATGTTATGTTTCCTTTCTAGAGCTCTTTCAAAAACTCTGTAAACAAAAGACTACTGGCTTTTGTCTCTTGACAAACACAAATAAGATCATCTGGGGCCTCTTAATTATTCTCTTCAGAGAATTTTCATACCAGAGATCCTCCTTAAGACAGTTAATTTATGTGTGTGGAAGCTTAAATAATAGCTTTGGCTATTTATAGCTATGTTGAGTTTTCCATTTATTTCCATCTCAGTGTGTAAGTCTCTGCCATGCCTACCATTTCTGAGCAATGAGTGCAGTGGGAATTCTTGTGACTGGGCACCAGGAGAGGAAAATTAGTCCCTCTCCCACTACCTTCTAGGTTTTCTGTGGGCACAGAAAAAGCATTAACGATACCACAAGGAATAAAGAGGAGAAAAGACAGGTTAAAACAACAACACCAATTCTTCTGTTGAACAGCAGTATTTATTTTGAGATTCTGATCCCAAATAGACATATAGCAAACTTTTATGCAGATTGTCTTATATTATAATGACTATTGAGATACAATCCTTGAGCTGACACATTTCAGCTAGGAAAAAAGAAAGGAAAACAGTAATGTGTTGTTACATGCATAGAGATCTCAGTTCAGCTGCTTCTGTAGAGTCGTCCAGTACTATCAGAGAGTAGCATTGGGTTCTTACCTGATCTCCAGCATGTATTTGTATCTCATGATAGATTTCACATGTGCCATATCTGCCAGCTGCATGTAGGCGTCTCTCATACTCCAAGACTCCTTAAACAATATTACATGCCTGAATGTGGCCAAGGGTGGTAAGCCATGGATTTACTTATTACTGAATTTAAACTATGTACAGGCCATGAAATATTAAGTTGTTTCTGTTACTTTTATCCAACAAGTCTGGACTACTTGCCACATCGCGATGGAGCCAGTATCACTGTCTTCTGGCACGTGAACAATTTACAACATATCTTTGCAAAGCTTTTATCATCAGTGAGTAGATTTGTCCAACTTGCTACAGCAAAGCTGCCTTCGTGTAAATTATCATTTCTTTTTAATAAATGATTGTAAATAGAATGGAAATTTCATTTACCTTCTAGCTATGAGAAAATGTACTGTAAAATCTAGTGACTGCGTATATGAGAAAATCTGCATAGAACTGGTCACTGAAGAGCAGGCTGAGACTCTGAATGGGTATGAATTGGGCACCATTTTCTTCATCTTAGTATCACTGGTCATGGTAAGGCATTGTGTGACAGAGACAATGACTTAATTGTTAAATGTTAATTTTTAAAATCGCATGTCTGATAAATGTTATGTGGCATTGAACAGACCATGAACTGAGAAGCTTTTCATGTGCATGAGTTAGCATAAACAGTGGATTCAAGGGGCTTTGGTAATACTTTGTAATCCATTTTATGAGAGAAGGGAGAATGAATGAGACTCTTGAACTACTGATCAGATAGCCATTCTTTGCATTTCACCTACACTTACAGAATGAGACTGTTATGGCTATAGCCAAGGACAGATCGACTCTTTAGAAAAAAACCCCAATCACCCACACAAGAGGTGTGCATAGTTCTGAGCCCAATAAGCTGCCCAGGAATAGAGAGTTACAGAGTTCTGATTTCAGCTCTAACATCTACTGAATTTCTGAAGACCTCAAATTTCAGTCAGAAGCAGCAATATCAGAGTTCATGTGGGCTGAGGAAACAAACAGGGTCAGTTTGCCAGGATCTTCAAGTCTGCCTGTAGGAATTACATCACTGGTTTAGATAGAGTGCTGCAGAACTTGCCAATGTCTTTATATCTGATTAACATCAAAGTAAGATAGGAGGAGGTATCCTCAGTTTCTGCTTTATCTGAAACAGTCACCCCTATGCCAGAGGCTTTGAGTTTTTAATTTGCTATCCTAACAGTACTCAGAAAGGGTGGGACTGGGAAAGCTTTTCCTCAGATAGAACATCAGCAGATAAGGCTGAGCTTGTTCTTTGAGGAGCCCTGCAAGGCAGGCATAAAGAAGGGGCAGACTCCTTTGCAAGTCAAACTGTGTGGCATATCAACACTTCAAATGATTAAAAAAAAAAAAAAGGTAGGGGTAAATATGGGTAAAATAAATGGTGGGGATGCAAGAAACAGTCTTTACAGTTCTAGAACAAAGCCTGGAAGGAAGGGAGCCCATATCTCTTACACACTGGCTAACATTGCTTAGTTGCATCTTTCTGCACCCTGACAAGCTTCTTCTGCACCAGCATCCACAAATTGATTTCATGCACTCCTGTTCTTAGCCTTCCTAAGCTCAAGCTTCAACACACATTCTTGCTTCCCTCCAGCTCAGTCCACATTTGTTTGTGTCACTACAATGAAGTAATGTGATTGCAAGCACCAATACTTACTTAATGTGTCCAGTCGAAAGTCAGAAATAACATTCTGAAGATGCATGAAATGTGTCAGAATGATAGGTCTGTGGTAGAAAATACCAATGTTATTTTCAACAAAAATTTCAGATTCTTAAAGAAAGTTCACACCTACACAATGAAAGATTAGTCCCAGCTGCTTGTCTATTGTCAGCATTTTGGTCAGTCATCACTAACACAGGCTACTGGACAATAGGAAATAAATTGGCTGAAGACCAGAGCTGAGAAAAATTGTCTGCTACTGCAATCTTATCTATCATGAACTTGTTTATTCAGTAAAACATATCATTATCTACCTGCAGGTCATTTAAGGATATGACAACAAAGAATTGCATTAAGAAGAAAGATTAGGTTTCATTTGGAGTTATGAAAAAAATTCTGCATTACAGTCAGGACTTTCATTCTTAGATATTATTTATCTAAAGGAAATCATGCTTCCTTTTTGCCCGTGGACAAGTTTTTGAGTGTAACGAACTCACCAGTTCAGCTACATATGAATTGCTTCAGTTCTTCAAAGGAAATCCCAAAGTGTTGAAGACCTCTTTACTGGATAGTGTCAGCAAAAGCCTTATGAATTACTTAAAAGACTCAAACTAAATGTGCATATTTATATATACACATATATATGTATTCATTTTTTGAAGGGATGAGAGATACTATTCTAGTTTTTCTAGCAACTTTCTGCTTCATGCAATGCAGATTTTTTGGAAAGCTGCTATTACACAGTATGAAAGGAGAGCAGAGGGATGCAACAGCCAGGATATGCAGGAGGATGTTGTCTGACATACAGGCCAGGGTTGTTATTTCAGGTGTAAAAGCAGCATTAGATGAGGCCTTGAAATCCAAGCATCTGCAGAAACAGACAGAATGAAGGTTTTTCTATTGTAATGTTTGTTAATATACAAGATTAATGACAAATGAGTTTTTGGCTTATAAGGATAAAGCGAACTAAATTTTTAAATTGTCAGACAAGTATTCATTTTGTTAGATTTAAGATTCATGTAATTAGCTGTCATTGGAACTCAGCAGTCATTCTCCCTCTTGCCTTTAAGCAGAGAAAATAATCCAGATCTTCATCTGGACATGGTCAATGCCCTTTGGCCTGATTTTGATTTACTAAATATATTTATATATTCACTAAAGTGATAAGAGGATGGAACTATCCAAAAGGAGCATTCAAGTACAGACAACCTGAGATACTTCCATTTGTGAAATCCCTGTGTAACCAGTCCATCTTTTTTGTTCCTTTGGAATAGGGTATTATGAAGTTCTTTGTGTACTGATAGCAAAAAATGTCACTATTTGAGGCAGCATGTTGGACCACTTGTTATGGCTATTTGTTTTCTGGATTTTTTTTTTTTTTTTTTTAAGGAGACGTTTTAAGGAGAAGTCCTGGTAGCAATGCAACCTACCACACCTGGTTTATAGCACCTCACCTTGCAGATGTGGGGGGCTGTAGGAAGTTGAGAAGCCTGTACATAACTGCACGAGGGCTACATGGGTTGCACAGATTATGTGTCCCTGAAGAGGCCACGAAAGCAGGAAGGGGGCCAGGCAACAGACAGATTTAACCGGTTCACAAATTTCCATATTACCTTTGGGACTGTTTCCAAACTCTTAACCTAAGAAAGAAAAAACAAGACTTGGCAAAATAAACAATTTGCACTGTACAATGCATGATGTCTCGGGCTGATTTGTGACATTCAGTAATACTGTATGTCATGAACAGCACTGAGGGAATAATCCACAGAAACACAGCTGGTTGAAAATTGCTTCCAAGGCCATTTCTAAATGAACAACAAAACCAAAATTTTGCCCATTTTATAAGCACTGTAACATAAAAACAAAAAAAAGAAACAAAAAACTGTTTTCACAAAAGGGCTGTTGCATTAGAGAAATCATCCCAAAAAAATGCTCATGCTGGGAATTACTTGGCAGAGATCAGTTTTGTATTTTTCATAATTTGCTGTTTTAATTTTGAGATGGCTATGACTAGAAAAAATCACTCCTATGATACTGTTCTATATTAATGATTAAACTAACAGTGACCTTGTTGTCATAAATGCACATGATAAGCAAGTTTAATATTTTACTTCTGCTTAATATCCATATACAAGTGATATTTCCTCTTCATTTCTTACAGATACCCTGACTGTACCCAATTAAAATGTGATCTACAAGGAGAGGAAGGGTATGTACATTAGTCAGGAGAGTTTGAGCATATTAAATTTTTTCTGTTTAGCACCAGCTAAGGGCATGGGGCATTACCCATAAATAGTGAATATGTCTTTTATCACACTTTCTCCCCTGACTGTTTGTCATTTTTGATCAAGAATCAGTGGGAAAAGATTTTTCTATATAATAGTAATTTGCTGTGCTAAAAATTCTCTCTAACAATCTCAGGAGGTTCGTAATGTCTAGCAAAATTAAAATCAGTACTTTTTGAAATTAGTACTTATTATTTACTTACTGTGAATGTGTAGCTCTATTGCATATGTTTTTACTGGGGACACTTACCAGGAGAAAACATTCTCTGTGGTATCAGAGCCATGTATAGTTTATTAAGTAACTGCAGTTATCGTTATCCCAGGACAGGTGATGTAATTAAAAGCATCTATGGACTCTGGTTAAATGGGAAACCACCATTTCCAATGCTGTTTTTTCTCATTAGAATGAGAGATGGAGCAGAAATTAGCTTTCCATGAAGATTTTATGTCTTTATAACTAAATACAGATCATTTTATCCAAGTTTGAGAGATTGTTGTGGTGTGGGAAGGACCACGTTCACAGTGAACAGAGGAACTTAAGGATATATAATAATTAGAGAGCATCACCAAAGAAGGCAGCAAAAGTGGTGAAGGGTCTAAAAGCAAGATGTATGAGGAGCAGCTGAAGTCCCTTGGTTCAGCCCAGAGCAGAGGAGCTGAGGGGACCTTGTGGTAGCCTACAGCTCCTCACAGGGAGTGGAGGGGCAGCACTGAGCTCTGCTCCCTGGTGACAGCAACATGACCTGAGGGAAAGGCATGGAGTTGTGTCAGGGGAAGGTCAGGTTGGGTATTAGGGAAAGGTTCTTCACCAGAGGGCAGTGAAGAATTTCCTGATTTTCTGTTTTTCCATTCTGGTGCAGATTACATCTTTATTAACATAAATATTTATGCATGGCTTTCACTGAGCAATAATATCATTTTATAGAATCACAGGATCACAGAAGGGCTTGGGTTGGAAGGGACTTTGAAGACTACTCAGTTCCAACACCCTGCCATGGGCAGGGTTGTTACTCACCAGCTCAGGCAGCCTAGGGCCCCATCCAACCTGGCCTTGAATGCCTCCAGGGATGGGGCATCCTCAGCTTCTCTGGGTAACCTATGCCAGCAGTACCTCAGCACCTTCTTAGTGAAAATTTTCCTCCTAATATGTAATCTAAATCTCCTCTTTCTTAGTTTAAAACCATTCCCCCTTGTCCTGTCACTATCAGATCATGTAAAAAGTCTGTAACCCTCCAGATTATAAGCCTTATTTTCTAGTACATGGGTGTTTTCCACTGCATATGGCTTGGGTCCAGATATCCTTCTCTATCATACACATAGTTCCCTCTGCTCTGTGCTGAAGAAAGACAGTTCAGGGACAGTATGGATGCCAGTTAGTCAGCCTTTTGAAAAACTGCATTCATCACCATTGCTGCCAGTGCAGTTAATGGGAGAAATTTAGGTTTAGTGTAATTACTGAATAGTGACGATCCACATGCTGTCCTGATTCAGTGGAGTAATGAACTTCTCCACAGTTTGAGATGTCTGTATGACATCAGAAGTAAGAAATGACTTCTGCACACAAAAGTATGATTTTTCCAGTATTACTTCAAGTAGCCTCCCTACTCTGACTGGTTTGCCAATATAAGAAATGAATGTTGTACCCCACAAATGGCTCTTCAGCACTGGAGTTAGAAGGGAGGCACAGGACAGCCTTTGACTTTTGCACTTGAAGTAATCAATATTAATATTAGCCACACTGAAGTCTTTTCCACCTCTACCCTGAGGTGTCCTCACATGTTAGCATAATCTTTTCCCTTTGGAATTTCCCAGCCTCTCCCCTTTTGGGCTCCTCCTTGATGCCCTGGCACAGGCATCCCAGCAAAGTGCTGCTGGCACCTCACCACTCCCTGCCCTGCCTGGGGACACACCTACCAGGGAATTGGGAACCAGGGCAGTTCTGGACTTGTGAGGCACGCCAGGGTGCCTGGAGGTTAAGGAAGCAATGTTCAGTGCTTCAAGGAGTGCAGCACTGTGTGTCTGCCCTCCATCCTCACCCAAACCTGCTTCTGGAGAGGAGCTCCCCTCTGGAATTACTAGAGCTGCTTCTGGCCACTTTCTCAGGGAACTTCATGCCGACCCTCCTCTGCAAGTGGTCCCTTCTGGGTTTCTTCTGAAAAACTACAGTTTGTTCCATGAGGGAGTACAGATTTATGGATTTTGAGTCATAGTTGTACACATTTGTTTGTAACGCTGCCAGCTCCTTAAACCTTGTAGGGAAGGCTAGGATCTTATCACTAAGCTTCAAAAGGGACAGGATAGAGCAACGTAAAAACACTGATGTCTTCTATTGGGACTTCAGACTGAAGGTTGCCTAAAAGTATCCTGAGTTTTATCAAATGAACAAGCATTTTCCTTCTCAGAGTATCTCAATTCATAACTCAAGTTCTGTGTTAAAAAAAACTATTCTAAAAGCATTACTTAGTAATCGTTTCGGCTTTAGCATAGAATTTATGTTACAGTAAAATAAACACCTGAGCAAAATGAACAGGTATTACCTGGCTCTTTGAAAAGGGGAAAAAAAGTGGTGTTTTCTCCCTTGCTACTTTTTTTCCTCTACGGCATACTGTTTCTCCTGGTATTTAACCACAGAGGAGACTTTTTACTACAGTGTGAAGTTCTGGCTCCCCCACCAGAGGACTGTTAGGCAGAAGACAACAGAGGTGACTCTTAACCCTACTGACCATTTTCTTCCCAGACAAACAGTAATGTGGCTAGCTACAGGACTTGGGCATTTGAAACAGTTACCTGCAAGGTCCATAGTGGCCCTGGTGTAGTGGGATGACTTCTTGTGGTATCCTCAGTTCTGCAAGCAAGGCAATGCCACGAAAGCTGGGGGATCTGTGCCAAAACCTTGCCATGGGCTTGTCAGAGGAGTCTGCCAGCTCACGTCATCCCACCTCCCAGCTAACTTGGAAACACTATGTCCAGTCTTGCCTTATGCAAGCCCACAACACTTCCCAGCACCACAACTTGCTGCAGAACTCAGTGGGAGTCTTAATTTAGCTCTCAGAAGTGAAGAATGCTTGTGTTCTCAAGGCAGTGATATTCAGGCACGTCTCCAGAAGTATTATATTCTTCCTAAGAAGGATGTTCTCTAATATTGGGCTTAGAGATTTGCAAAGTGATAACAGGATAGCCCAAATGAACAATTAAAATTTGGCAGACTGCATTTCATATCCCATTTAGGACAACAAGAGCTGTATTAGACTTTTATTTGATTAACATTTCACTATCTGTAGTGATCAAAAGACTACGTCTAAAAAAATTAGCATTTTAGGTTCATGTCTTTGATAGCCAGCAATAAAATTCTCATACTGAGCCTGAAATCATTCCCATCTGCACTCTTTAATGGTTTATAATTTATGAAGTCTCATTAATGAAATCAAACAGATAGTAAACACACCTAAAGCTTCACTCCAGTACAAAATAAAGGCACTACATCATTAGGGTAACAGCTTTTATTTTACTTCTTTGCTCTGCCCCTTCTGCAATCAGTATGTTTTGAGACTTTTCACTGGATGCATTTTTAATCTCACCTTATACTTTGTTGATGCCTTCTGAAAAAGCTGAGTGCTGACTCCTCCTTCACTGGGAGTCAACCAATTAACAGCTTAACCATATGGTTTATGTCCAGGCAAAAAAATAAATAAATAAAAGATCAGTCACTTCAGCTAAAGTCTTGCCTGCTAAAGAACTTTACTGTTTATCCAATGATGTCCACAGAATTTGAAGAGCATGACTTACAAAGCAGGTACTTTTCCAACACATACAGTGCCTTCGGGCACAGTATTTGAGGAAACATGACTATTGACAGCCGGTATACTGCATAACTCAGGGAGCACGAAGGGTAAGGAAAGATTATTGTAGTAGGAGTTGGCTTGGGCTGTTTTCCAAGACTGAGACTATATGCTATAGAACATTGTTATATAAATATAACCTTTATAACATATTGCATTTAACCTATTAATGCCCCAAGGAATGTTTTATTTGGATTTATGCCCTTTTAACAAAGTCTGGAAAGGAAGTATCCGTCATTTATTACTTCTAATGTAAAATTGTTTTTCAACAAATCAAACTTTTGAATAGCAAAATGTCTACAGAAAATTGTAGGTATTTCCACAAAGAAATGAAAAGTTCTTAGGTTTTGAGTGAGTAATGAACATTTTTTCCATTCAGAATTATGGATCAGTTTGCATCTGGGAACAATAGATAATGCATTTGCCTCTGGTACCCACCTCTTCTGTGACCTCAGCTCCCCAGGGCAGAGCACACCCACTGCACCCGCAGGAGCTGCCCCAGGGCAGCCAGCCTGGCTACCTCTTCTGCCACAGGAGCCTGCTTCCCATCACCTGCTGGAAGGAGTGAGAGGAGTCCTGTCCACAGCAGAAAGGTACCGTCTGTCATCATGTATTTGCCTCTGCTGTTTCTAGGCAGGAAAAGCCACCATCTCATCGTAGGTGCTGATTTCCTGTCCTCAAAGGTGCTAAATCAAAGTGGTTTTACAAAGAAGCCGTGAATTAAAGAAAGCAATAGCAAAGTACTTAAAACACACCGAGCAGCATTTGCCTGCAATGTGACAGCAGGCAGTCAGCCTGATGGGCCTAGCAGGGTTCTTTCCCCTATCTGATCATTAGTTAGCTGGCCCAAGAAACTAGGATGTGTGGTGTTAGGAACTGTGGTACTGTTTCTTCCTACTAGATTTTGGAGCACAGAGGTGAAAATCAGAATGAGTGCCAACATGTTGCTGTTAAACTTGGCTCTGTGTTTGCAAGCGTTTTTCTGCGTAGAGCTATCAGAAATTTGTCCTGCATGTGTACATCAGAACTGACAAACTGTTGAAGATTACAGCACCCCACACCGGTAATCACAAGGCAAGAAAAGTGCACATAGCCTCGGTCAGACAAAAGAGGCAGATGAAAAAAGTTAAAAACCTGACATCAAAGTCAAAATTCCAGACTGTTGTGGCAACTTAAAGAAAAGATGTTTTCAGAAATCACATTTTCAAAGCAGCTCACAGAAGGCAGGTAAGCTGATAATCACTGATCTGCAGTGATTAGTTAGGCATATGAATGATTAAAATATACCGTTTTAACTCAAGCCTTGAAAACCTGGTGCCAGAACGATCATTATCTCAGCATCTGAATGTGCTGTGAACAATGTTATCATACCAGCTAGGTATTCTTCATCATTTAGAAACATATTGATCCACTAATCTGAGTATGTTAATTCAGACTGTTGGAAATGCAGCGCAAATACCACAGGAGCACTGTCATCCACTGCTCTCCAGTACAAGATATCAAATGTGACCAAGCCTTTATGTAGCCAGCTCACTAAAGCAGCCATCTCATTCAAACCATTAGCATGACTCTCTGAAGTCCCTGCATTACTTTCCATGCCTAAAAAGCACGTGTGGACTGACAGCCAGTGAGACATGCTAAGAGCCATTCATGAAGCATCAGACTGACATGAGGCAGTGTGAGCCTGCAACAGTCCTCTTATCTTGATGAACACGTGCTTTTATTTAGGCAGTCTTCAGTTATTAGATTTGCTGCATATATTATGTGTTACAAAGGTGATCATTGTTGTGTAGTTGGCTAATCCTCAGTTTGACAAAGGATTGTTTTTTGCCCTCGTATAAAAAGGCTGTCAACATAAGAACTTAAGCTTTCTGTTTCTAGGTGTACGATGTACTTTGTTTTAATAGTGTTATTACAGACCTGATATAAATGATAAGCAGATTTACAGAGAGCAAAATGTAAATGCTGTGAACACAAAAGTGATCTCAATGGACATGAGTTTGGTTCCCAAGTGAAATATGGGAACTCATGTGCGTGGTATGAAATGACAGATCTGTTGTAAAAAGGAGGTATTTGAGCATTTCTGTAAGGGCAAACATAACTTTATTAAGTCGGGACTAAAACTACAGAAGGAATATAAATTTAGAAAAGCAATTTTACTTAGATGAACTTTTGCCTGCACAATAAAAGGGAAAATTTTTAAATGAGAAGGAAGGGTGCATTTTTTTATGAAGTATTCAAAGAATAGCCTACTTTTCTCCAGTTATATACAATTTCCCTTAGAAGAGCTTTCAAAACTTGAAGAGAAAATGGTCACTAGATATTACAGAAGTAATCATCATTTATTTACGTGTTTCCAGACTGTTAGAAAGTAGGTTCTAACAAGTAAGATCACTGGAAGTTAGTTATGAACACTGCCCTTTTGGTGAGCACCTCTCAACTCGACCTTTAAGTTTGTTTATGCCATTTCTTTCCAGTGTCTGTGTTTTAATCACTGTTCATATCACCAGAAATCTTTGAATTTCCTTTGACTGAACCATACCAGGGAATGATGTGGCTCCAGCCCCTGCACACAGTAAGACCGCATTCCTTTTCTCATGTTTCTTTTTCAGCTAAAAACAAATGCTGGAAGCCCAGGAGGTGATCATTTCCCATCTGAACAGGGCCCCTTGAAAGATTTTGGGGTGCCCAGTGCACACAAGTTGTTTCAGAAGTATACTTCTATGAATGGGAAAATTAGCCCTTTTTCATCTGCATATTTAAATATTTTAAGTTACACATATTCATCCTTGCTAATGCATGCACAGAAGTCACTGAAAAATTCAAATGATGCTGATTCAACAATGTGCACACACTTTTACATGTTGTGACAAGCATCTAAATGCTGCTGCTGCAGACATTATACAAGGCTAAAATAAGTACAGATCAGTTACTGTCTAGGTAATTAACTTCAGTAACTTTTTTATTTCTTCATTGGTGTAACAATATGTCAGCATATTAATGAAATACCATTTTACAGTCAAATTTGCTTTGCTCTTATACACTGTAAGTTAAAATAATCACCTTCTCAGAGTTTCAATGAATTCAAGCATGAGCACTGCCCAAACCCTAGAATATTTCAACACGATCTCTCAGTAAATCATACCTAGGTAAGAACAACAGCAAACCCTGAGACATGATGTTCTGTCCAAATAATGAGATGTAAGTACAGGGCACTTAGGTGGGTGTTCTTTGTCCTGGAAATGATGTGAATTTTCCTGCTAAAATGCAACTTTCATGATGATAACAGTACAGAAAAACCTCTGTGTGGCTGTTCAGGACAAAGTTTATACCACACTTAGACTATTTGGTGCAGGGCTTTACGTATGTGATGGTCTGGGTTACGCTTTGCACTGTAATGATTTCACCCAGTGGGAATGTTGATTTTCACATATTATCCTATTAACATAGCTCTCCTCGGGGTTTATTAGCTTTGGTGCAATATAGCATGAACATAGCTAGGCTGCCTTCAGACATGACTTGGTTTATATGCAACCAGTGCAAAAATCACTACTCTTGGGAGCTTTGTGGGTTACTCCTGTGTATAATTTCCCGTACTGGCTCTTGTACATTTTTATTATTGTTTATGCCCAGAAATATTGTATGTAGTGCTTTAACTCAGGAGATTTTCACCAGTGTGTTAATCAGAGCTCTTAATCAGCAACTTGTCCTGCATCAGAACATGCCAGTATTTGTCCATGGAAAAATGCAAATGGCTATATTCCCTCCAGATGGGAGATGGGTGGTAAGATAAAAATTGAGCAGAGGAGCACTAAAAGCTGTGCTACTGTTTCTTCTTTTTGAGAAAATCGATCACTTTTATACCGGGAAGAGAATGTGAAAGATATTTGAGTGAGGCAAAAAGTGGAACTTTCTCTCAATCCAAACACTGCTTTGGCAGGGCACGATGTTCTCGTGAACTGTCTTCTGCAATACCACACTAACCTCATATCACCCCTTTAGTCTGAGGCTTGTCTGACAGTAAAGGTGACAGTATCAAATGTGGTGTCTGCTCTGCAGGTATTACAAGGCACCAGTGGGGCCTCAGTTGAGAGGGAAGCAGTTCTTACCAAAAAGGTCCCATCTGGAGCATGCTGCTGCCACCACAGGGCTGCTCCATCCTGCAGGTGTGGGGGACTAACAGGCAGCCTGGGACAGGGTCAGCGCTCATGGTTAAAAGTGCAGCATGCAGTAAAGAAGCAGAAAATATTAAAATAACAGGTGTGTATCACCACTCTTTTGACATAAATGTAGCCTAGGCTTTTTCCTGATTCTGACAGTGTGCCTAAAGATCTAGAATTGCTGACTCTAGTCACAGTGAGGTGCTGTCTATGGGAATGATTAGTTTGTTGTTTGTTGTTTTATTGCAGCATTTAGTGTAGCACATAGCACCCTACAGGCACAAATTACAGTCTTTGCTATGGTCATAAAACATCACAATCAAAATTTCAAAGGTATTAGGCAGGTATCCAGTGTTAGATCCACCTCTACTTAGGAAGAGTCTCTTTACCAACTTGCCCTATCCCAGTTCCCTGTGAGCTAAGCTCTCCCCACCCTGAATCACAGCGCTAATTAAGAAAGTTTTGGCTAATTATGTTTCATACTGCTGCTTAGGTTGACCTAATTTGTGCTTGGCAGGCTCTATAAGGAAGGTTAGTCAGACAGAATAAGGCACCGTGTGTTGCTGTAAACAACACAATGAGGCGATATCTGGGCAATCTAAAATACGCATTTGTATCTCTTCAAAGGTTAAAGTACAAAATGATTTTTGTTGCTGTTAATTTTATAAGCAACTTCTCCAGCAAAATTAAATGGTGTATTTGTTGAAGCACAAATAGTGTTTGAGCTCTGTGCTGAAAACTGGTGAATCATTTCCTGTTTGCTTCATTGTTGCCTCATGGCTTTTCCCAAGCATTGGGAGTTATGTTGCCCAAACCAATCTACACAGCACATCTGGACACTGAGTTCCATCTGTTCTCCCAGGTCCCTCTTTGCTGTGGGGCCATACGCAGTGTGTGCACCCTGCTGTGTGCCAGAACACACATGGTGGCCAGGGATGGAAGCCTGGCTCCATCTAGCCCTGCCCCTCCTGCAAACCTGTGTTGGGAAGGTGGCACTGCCTGCATGATGGAGATGGCCTGATGAAGCTCACCTCCCCTTCAATGCTGTGAATTTTGACTTGTAAGAGAACAGGGAGATCTGACTCCTTTCTTTGCTCACCTGGCATTCAAATTCCATCCTTAGTCCAGCACAGCAATCTTCAACAGTTTACACTCCTATAGAAAACGTTACTGAAGGCTGAGCAGCAGTGACACAACTGCATTAGCAGGGACGAAGTCCAAACAAATGATTACCTGCATGGCCGCCCTGGTGTCACATGAAGGTATAAGGATATCATGCTTGGAGTAACTTACTGTTCACTTTGCTGGAAGCTCAAAGGCAAATACATAGTCACAGAAATACTGGCCGCAAGATGCCTGTGAAGGCCATCAACTGCAGCCTTCCTCTGCAAGCAGACTGCTGATTGATCAGGTCAGCTGAGACACTGTCGAGTCCTGAAAACATCCACAGGGTGAGGCTACACAGCTTCTCCAGGTACCTTCTTCCAGCACTGCACTACCCTCCTAGTGATAATTGTTTTTTGTAATGTCCATTCCTAACTTCCAGTTTGTGGCTATACCCCACTATACCCTGTATTATACCATCTCCCATCTCTAAGAGAGGAGTTTGTTTTTTTCACTTGCTTCTGACAGCATTAAAATCCTCACTAAAGCCAGTACATCCTCCATCCAGCCTTTTCCTTTCATCAGCATAGGCTATCATTTCATCACAGACTGCAGTCAGGTTTGTCAAGGCTTACCTTTAAATCCATACATGACTGGAAATGATTTTCAGGACAAGATCCATGGTCTTTCCAGGGACTGAAGTGAACTTGACTTGTATACTCCTCCTCCTCCTCTTGATTCCTCGTTCTTGCTTTGTTTAATGATGGACAGAACATTTCCCTTTTTCTAGTAAGAATCAGAGACCTCCCTTCCCCATTTTTACCACTGTTAACACCTCAGCAGTTGTGTGGCAACTTATCTAAAAGTCTCTGACATGTACCACATATTATACGAGCTCCACAGACCCCCATCACTACCAAATCATTCCTGATTTATTCAAGATACCAGTTTTTCCTTTTCCCTCATAGAGAGCATGATCTATGCACTTTATTTGTTCATTTATTTATTTTCATTTAGATGCATCTGTCTGTTTGGAACATGAATAAGAGCCATCAAAGATTGGGAATCATTATGCAGACGGAAAATTAATGCAGCTGATGGGGAGCTCTGGCTAGCTTCTTTTCACTGAAAAAAAATAAACAACCCCAAAACAACAACAAAACAAACAAAAAAAAAACACTTAAAATGTTCAGCCTTTAAGATGTATCTCAAACTCTAGATATTTCTTCATGTTCTTTTTCCACGGAAACATTGCAGTTTTTCTTCTTTTGGGGGGAAGGCTCGGGGGAGAATATAGACTGTTTAAGCACTTTTGCAATCAAATTGCCAAAACATACTTTACACCTTTTTGAGTACTAGCAATAGATGTTTATGATAGGAGCATTTTCTAAATTAAAGCAAATGAACTTAATGACTATTATGCTTTACTCAAGTTAAATTCTGCCTCCCAAAATAAAGAGTTTACTTAATAGGATTTAATTAATGCTTTTGCAGAACACATACATACATTATACAGTTCAGTGTAAAACATGAGGAAATATTCCTCATATGACTTCATCCTGGAGCTCATAAATCACACAGTAACAACTGCTGAATGCAGTTGGCATATGAGAATATATAATCACAGCATTTTTTATATAACAGCCTTTTTCCTTAAGTCTTTTAAATCCCGAATATGGTTTCTAACTCCTCTACTTGATGCAAGTCTGATGTAAAAGTTCATCAAACTGTTGCTTCTTTCCTCTATTCTTTCCATTCCTTCTGATGTCTGAAATCACATATCTGAAATGATAACATTAAAAAGTGAAATTACAGGGGCTGACAAGGCAATCAATCTTATTTACTCAGATTGTCTTTGTAAACGAGCCTCCCTCTGACAAATCAACCATGAAATTGGCTAATGGAATTAAATGAATTGTACATGGAAAGTCTGCTCTGTGCTTTGTGTGTATAGGTTTTTGACTGGAGAGTCAATCTGATAACACATGTGTAGAGATTCTGTGGAGCTGCGCTGAGCAAGACACCAAAAATTAGCTGCCAGCTTTCCATTGCTTACTCTTCAGAGTTGCTTTCATCCAGTGTTGTAGTGTTCCCCCTGAACTCCTGGTCAGCTCCGGGAGCTCCCTGCCCCATGCACACTCTTTTTTCAAAACACAGTAAAACTGTGAGATGATGACAGAAGCAAAGCTGCACATCACATACATGCGAGGAAAACAAAAGATTTCTGCAGCACTGGAGAGCATGGATATACATCGATTAAGTAGCTCAGTTTTAGTCTCGGTGGCCCTCAGAGCAGCTCCAAGAGCCCAGTACCAATGAAGGCAAGTGGCTGGAAAGCAGGTACTGAGAGCCTTCGTATTTCCTTAGCAGCAGTGGGAAGAGAAAATGCCCCTGTGAAACTTAGCAAGCAGCAGCCAGAGTACAGCTGGCAGCCTGCAGGACACTCCGTAGCCAGTTTGAGACCACCACTCCGACAGCTATATGATGAACCCATCACCTGTGCCACCAGTCAGCCCCTGCAGCCACAGCAGAAAGGACAGGTCTGGAACTGACAGCCATTGCAAATATTCTTTGTGCTAACAGCAGTAAGTCATCCCTACATCTGTGCAGACGACAAGTAAAAACTTAGTGCTTTGGGTTTTTATCTTCATTCTTGTATCTTTTTCTGTTACCTGATCTGAAGTCAGATGATGTGTGTTAACTGCACATTAGAATAAAATGGCAGGTACTGCCCTGCCTCTCACACAGCACTGCGTGGATTGGCATTCACTGCTGACGTGAAACATTCATACCAGTGGATAGAAGCCAGTGGATCTATTCACAAAATAGTAAATTACTCAATTAAGGGCAGAAGGGCAAGGAAGGAGGCCATGCAAAACTCAGTTTCCTACACACCAGCTTAATGACTGGGAAGATATTTATTTACTGGTACATGGCAGCAATCAGCAAGAGAAGCAACAAAAATGCGTGCACGGCTGCTGGATTCTCAGGAAGGGTTAAGGTCTAGTGTCGATATTCTGCCACACAGGAACAAGCAAATTTGTTTTCAACACCTCTTTTCTCCAGGTGATTAGATGGGGTGAGACAGATTTGTTCCTACCAAACCATTTCTCTCTCTTTTCAAAAACAGTACACAACATCTATGAAACATAACTGATTGGACACACTCTGTAGGAGATAAATCCTTTCTACCCTTGTGAGCCAACAAAATCTGTGTTTTTCATCTCAGACCAATAGGGTGAAGCAGGCTGCATGCTCAGGGCCAGCACTTCACCGCATGTAACCAAAGCAGCTCTTCTCCAGGCAGCAGAGCAGTGCCAGCTGTGCCACTTGACATCAGATCTCCAAACCACCGTGCATGAGTCAGTCTGCCGATAGGAGCCATCTGAAGTTATCTGCTTAAAGAAGTAGGCCTTCAAAGCTTGTGCAGAAAACATATTCTGCAAAGAAAATTTGCTCTTGTCAGGAATCACTGAGCCAGGGGTCTTTGCCAGAATGACTTCTACTCAGGCCTCTTGCATAACACAGTCCAGAAAATGTCATCAGTACTTCCTCAATTAACTGTGGTGCATTGCACTTTAACCTGGTTCTGCCTATCTAGATTTCAGATATCTATGGTAATATCTACAGTTACTATTTTATGTATTACAATGTCTTACAAGCAGGTACAAACAGAAAAATCATGCAGCACAGACTGTTCTGTCTGTAAAACAGCATCCCATCCAAAAAGTTTCCTTGTAGGCACAGCAAACATTTTACAACACTAAATGATATTGTGTTTTTGAAGTTCAGATTGCTTTAGCACATTTAGCACTCAAATATAACCAACAGACACAGTACAAAAGGGTGGTCCTTCTCATTTTTCATAACCAGGGGTTTGCCTGTTTAACCCATTCAGACACCTGACAAGCTTTGGCTGCAGGAGGCTCAGCTGCTTCTGGTCTCAGCGCTCTGCTCCTTTCCTTCCCCAGGCACAGTACATCCTGGTTTTCCAGAAGAGTGCCAACAAGTATTGGAGGCTGCCCATCACTGTGCTCCTCGAGTACAGGTCCAGCAGAGGGAAGGGGGGAGCCTGGTAATACTTCTCCATAAATACGAACCCTTTTGTCAGAGGAGAGTGGGACTGTGTCTCCTTGAAAGAAAATGGCCCATAGGGTAGCACAGAAGCCAGGGAGGAGTTCAGCCCCACCTATGCGCTCAGTTTAATGCTTCCATCAAACCACAGCAATTCATCGGAGGATGAAGCTGGATGGGTGAGACAAGTGCTGTGTCTCATTGAATCATAGAATGGCTTGGGTTGGAATGGACCTCAAAGATCACTGGGCAGGGTTGCCAACCACTAGATTAGGCACCCAGGCTACCTCATGAGAGTGCAGAAATGGCACTAATCCCAGCAAGAGATAAGCAGCGCAGGTAACACTGGTAGCTGTGCGCAGTGAAATGAACAGCACTGATCAAAGGCCATGAGATAATGACTGATAGAGCTGTGCTGCCCTTTTACAGCCATGAGCAGGATAACTATTTAAACTGTTCTCAAGAAGCAAACTTCAGTCAGTAAGGGAAAATCTTCAATAAAGTCTTACAAAATAAGTCATCCATTTAAAGTTTCACACTTACACAAATAAAAATCTGAAATCAATAGCAGATGTATTGTTAGAAAGTACTTTACCATGACGTTTCCTTATGATGGTATACCAGGCAACCATCTTCAAGAGGACTATGAGAGCACGAGGGCGGCTTAGTTTCTAGTGGAAAATGAAGCACACTGCTCTAAGAAAATGCACGTTCACAAGATGTCATTTTGAACTTCTTCATAACCCATTCACACAGAAGAACCATTCAGTAAGAATGTCGTGGCAAGGCTGCTCAAGGTACAAATCTCATTTCAGTGCTTCCTTTTGGGACCAGCCCGGTTCTGTTATGCTCCCCACCTCCCACTGCTGTATCTGAGCACAGGAGAAGCAATTTTGGGATGAGGTTTGGATCACTGGTAAAGGACAAAAGGCACATCCCAGCCTGGGTAAGTCCACCTGGAAAATAGCTAGAATAAGACCAGAGACAAGTAGGTTAAATGACCAGAACACCATTAGAGCATATGATTCTTAATTACTACTTCCAGAACACTTTGATGTCCTTAGGGAGGGAGCATATAAAGTTCAAAATGAGTACTTAATAAGTGAGATTTTCAAAAGCATTTAAATAGCAAAGGAGTTCCAGAGACCGCTAAGTTCCATGAGGAGCTTTGAAATTACCCCTCAAGATAATAAATGTACGTCCCACTATTTGTTAAAAAGCTTTTCTTCTCCAGTGACAGCGTGAATTACTTATACACATTTTGTAGTCATGTTTTTGTTCTCTGACTAACTGAAAGCATAGCCTCAGTGTATCTCTCTGCGTGTTGTGCAATAGCAGATTTGGAATTTGCATTTTTTAGATTACCAGACAATTAAAAAAAAAATAGAGATTGCATAGATATGCACCACCCTTCATTAGAGGCAGTGATATTCTCTCCCACCCAGCCCTGCCCAACCAACACAGTATTGCACATATGCCTCCAGACAATGAGACTACCACACCTTTTGCCTCTAATTAAAATTATTAAGAAGGAAAGAAATGCATTTTAGTCTGTGCTTGTTAGCCAAATGTCTCGATAATACTGAACATGTTCTGCTGCTGCCCACCATCTGTTCTTATAAATACTTATTAAAAACACTGAACAGGAAAATAAATTTGTCATCACTGACTTTCGGGGATTTACCAACTCTACCCTCAGCTTTGTCTTCAATGCAGACTAATAAACATCTATGGAGCATATTTTTCCCATTAAAAATATTTTGCATTTGACAAATTTCAGTAGAAAAGATTCCAAACTAATGCATGTATGAAGCTGAGTACAGGGAACGAGACCATTTTTAATGAGGATGGTATTTTAATGGGGCAATCTTGCTTTTCCTCTCTTGACCCATTCCTTACATGTTCTCAACCTTTGCACTGCCGAAGAAGTCAGCTACCGCAGAAGCATTGCAACTCCCTGCCTTTCATGAAGAGGTAGCTAGTCAGGAGTCAGCATTTGAGGTATCAAAAAGATCTTATTAATGTCCCTTTGCTGCTGGATATTCAAATATCTGCAAGAAAATGTATTTTGTTAATGAATTAGAAAAAAACAGACTTAACCATAGCACCCAATCCCATCATGATAGTTCACCTATTGCACCTGACTGAGTGAAGAAATCCCAGCTGACACAATGCAACCATTGATAAATAGGAGCTGACAAGAATATCAGTGCTGTTTCTCATGCAGACACCCTATTGAACTTTAGACCTAATTGTCATTCCTAGACTCACATCAGGCTATTTTAATTAACGTGCCATCAGTGACTTCTGTAGAAGCAGATAAAACATTATAGGTACGATGTTATGACCAGCTACAACATTACAGCCAATAGCATTTGGAAAATGAAGGAAAAGGGGACTTTCCTGAGAACAGTGCTCATCTCTAGAACTACCTGAAAGACAGGTAAGTATCCTTCTGTTTGCAGGAAAAAAGTATGAGCTCTATTTCCACAGTAATTCTTATTTATTTTTCCTAACAACTCTTCTTACAGATAGCCCTCCCAGTGAAGACAGAATTCCCAGTACAGAAGTAAGAATTCAATTTTACAGGAGAGATGAAGGAATGGTAGCAGATATCCATGTTATAAGGGTCAGAAGAGGCTCTTAGGTGCAGGTACTTAATTCCTTGGGGCTCTAGTTCAGACAGGACAGAGGCCATGGGTTTTTCAACAATTTTTGGTGAGGCAGAGGCTGAGCCAGGGCTGTTGAAGTAAATGCTGCTCAGCTGATACCAAGCCAGTTGTGGGCACATTGGTACTAATCCCATCAAAGACCAGCAGCATTCAGGTGGCGCAAGGCTGGGGCTGCTGCAGCGCTGTGAGGAGCAGTCATGCTTCCTTCTCAGGCCAACACTCTGTGCCCTGACAGAGGGGAAAGGGAGAACAAGGAGAGGACTGAAACATATCTCATACCAACTGGAAGGGTGTGGTTGTTCTGATCCTCAGCGGCAGAAAGCGGTCAAAAAGAACAGCAGCATGTCTTGAAATAATAACAGGCATTATTATTGTATATGTAATATGTACTAAACAGGTTCTAGCAAACAGTATGAACAAAGAGTGCCTTTTCCACCATCTGCACGTTCTCCCTAGAAGCTGTTAAGAGCAGGCTTTCCCCTGCAATTCTTGGTAGCATCCATTTCAAGTTAGACTGGAAGTATTGTGAAAGAGGCTGTTGACTCGTTTTCAAACTTGGCTCTTCCTGGCTTCTCAAATCCACAAAACTTCTCAGCATGCACTGATGCAGAGGTGACTGAGGATGTTATCTTGTTAAAGACATTAGACTGGCTTCAAAATTCAGGAATGAAACTTTGCATCATTGCCAAGGCTGCCTATATGCCAGCCAAGGTAAGAACAAAAAGAAAAAGCGAAGATGAAAGCACACACTAGATTCCAACTGAGATGTGTTTCTGGTTGCTTTTTTTTTTTTTTCCTCCATGCATGTAGTTGGTGTTCTGTTTTCTTCCTCTTCCTTCCCTAGTTTTCAGTTGCATCCAAAGTACATACTATTAGTTAATGCTTTAAGCTATCCAAAACTTTCTGAAGGCAGTGGGAAGGAATTACACTGGTTGCAAATTTGCACTGGGTATATATGGCCTTTTGTAAATAGAGAAACACAAGATGTTCCAAATACAACTTAATATACTTCAGTAGCTTCACCCTAGATCTTGTTACTGTAGTATATGGCATCTACTACTGTAGTATATTGGCATCTCAGATTTTGTTAGGAGTTAATAGTTTTTGAAAATATCAACAGACACATACAAAATTTTGTTTCAAAATTCAGACATGAGCAGATCAAAACTATTCTGACTCACATTTATTGTTAGGACTAGAATATATCACAGAGATATCTTTAATCAAGATTTCTTCAAATATCCCATTTCTGAAAAAAATAAATCTAATTATCAGATGGGACACTTTTCTAATTCAATTCTTCCAAATGTTATGAGGCTATAATTTACTCAACTTCCATCAGACAACAACAGGAGGAAAAGTAGTGCTAAAACAATTTTTTTTCTTTTGTTGCTTGTGTTTGTTTTAAACTTTTCCTTCTCTCTCTCTTCTGGCCATAATTTGTTATTTTGCAGCCTTCCAAAGTTCCTGTATCTTTGAAAGAATTGCAATGGGAACAGGAGGAGTTTTAAGTAATGTTGGAGTGTTTTCTGTTAATTTAGCTTTTCCTCTTAGCCTCTTAAATTTTTTACAAGGTGACAAAATGATTGATTAGAAAAGCTAGAGGAGAATGAAAAAAAAGTGTGCACTTGCTCGTTGCAAAAGGGAAGAAAAAGCTCAGCCTGCTGGCAATTTCTTTTCTTGTAGTTACTGAAAAGGAAAATATTGAAAGAGGAAAAAAATTACAAACTGAAGAAGTTAAATATCCCTAATGGTTCCTTTTAGAATCCATCATTTATTTACAGGTATTCATCCTTTCTACCTTTGAGTGCAGAGATTTATTTTCTTTATCTTTTACATAAGCATAATTAAATACAAATGACAAATTGGTGATAAGAATTCAGCTCGGGACAACTTTGCTCTCCCAGCTTTCTGTTCTGACTTTCTCGGTGCAATTCTTCCTCCTGCTCCAAGTCTAGCTCAGCAGCACTCTCAGCACTTTCACCATTGGAGTGTGGAGGAAACAAAGATCAATTTCAGTTTCCTTTAGTGTACCTGCCTCTAATTCACGGCAGCTCAGCAACTGTTCCTGAGCAGTTGTGGTACCACTGCTGTGGAGGTGGGAACCTTGGAGAGAAGGGCAGGGCAGTTTTCCTGACTGAAGTCAAGGGCACAAGGTGAGTACATGAGCACGTGCTGTATGCTGTGTTCAGCACATCTGAGGAGTAATGCACTTAGTGAAAAACAAATAGAGCTTGGTAGTATAAATATTTGGGAAGAATGTGAGAAGAAGAGGAGAGAGAAGGTGACACAGAGCCATTAAGTGAGGTCAGATTATTATTCAGGTCTTGAATGCTTAGGAGGAGGTCCTCTGTCTAAGATCTCAACTGTGAAAGTTCTTGTCTTGTACCAAGGTATGAAACAAAGCCATGGTCTCCTTGTTTTGAGACTTCAAAAATGAAGTTAAAGAAGTAATACTCAGCTGGTCATCTAGATTTAGAGATTATTTAAACTTTATTTACATGTAGGCCTAAAAGAATTAAATGCAGAAGAAGAGAATGTCCTTTGGAGATGCAGCTGATTATTTTTCCTATCTGATGTATCATCAACAAACTTGATGCTACTGCTACCCTTAGAAGGAATGCAGCCTTACAGCACTTACCTTTGAACATCCAGTTTCTTTTTAAAGAGCTTTTGTTTTCTCCAACCATTGTTCAATTTGCATTCAGCAGCTGACATAGTTAACGATAAAATGACTGTGTTGGTATGGAAAGCAACACAGATGTCATCCTGATTTAGAAAAGAGGAACAGAAGAATCAAATAAAATACCACTTTACCCTTTGGCTCTTTGAAGCAAAGCAGGAATAGTTTTGCTCATAATCCCAAAAAATAAAAAGAGAAAGGCAATTATGTTTTCTATCTGATATTTTATTGCTGTTTTATGGAAATGGTCTTCCTCAGAGCTTCTCCAGGTAAGCCAGTTATTCATCTTATTCTTCCAAGTATCAGAAACTAGCAAGTCTCTTGGGGCTCTTAAGGATGTTTGTCATTGGGCTTCTGTTTTCCAGCATGAGTTTAAGCAGTCTGTGAAATGAGAGAGATGAGAACAAACCAGAATGCAAGTCTTGTTATTAGGATAATTAATGCACTCTGGACTGTAAATAATAATAATCTTGCTATTGGAACTAGTTGACAGTCAGATTCCCATCCATGCTTAGCACTGCTAAATTAATGAGTATCACCAAGAGCAGAAAAGCAAAACCTGGAGTTGTGTCAGTGCTGAAGACTGGAGATCTGCAGCTCTCTAAAATGACAGACAAGACGAAGTGAAAATGTTTTTATGACTCGGGCACTGGCAATTTCTGCTCTCTAGGGAAACAGTGATGGAAATGATGGCCTCTCTCCTTCTCTACCACCAGGTGCTGGCCAACACTGAGATGCCAAACTAGAGGTTGATATCTCTAGGAGATTGTGCAGGTCCAAGCAGCAGCACAAAGCTCTGTAAAGTCAAATGTAACATTAAAAATGCATTCAGCGCAGTAAGTCAGGTAAGAACATTTGTAATTGCATGTTTTATTAATGTTGGGTTGGGTTTCTTTGAGGAGTTATAAAGTTCTGGCTCAGTAGGAAAAATGTACTACTGGAGACTGCATCTTTAAGTGCTGAATCATCTCAGACAGAGTATGAAGAACAGGTTGCTGCCAAGCGCTTGCGTGTATTGTCAGCTCAATCATGACAGCAAGCCTGCCTATAACAGAAGACTGCAGTGTCTTGCTTTCACCTCCAGTTTGTCTGCAATTCTCAGCTGTGCTAGTATAAGGAGATTTGGGCCTGGTCAATCATTTCTACATTCCAGATAATCTTTGTGAATTTCACTATGATTTTTATATCAAATACATCTAATTTTTCAAAGTATCAGAAACTGTCAATAGGGAACATCTGAGAGTGATTGTTGGCAGACTCAGCTGGCAGAGAACTGGTGTTTAACCTTGAAGAAAAGCATAGGAGAGGATCTGGTTGAACACTCTGTAGAAGTAGAGGTCCTGATGAGATGCAGGACAGCAGTGGAGCTGTGAGACATGCTGGCTTCTATTTGGGGCTCCACAGTGTGTGCCTGGTAGTAGGAGGAAGGCTGCTGTTTTGCTAGGCTCACACTCTCAAGTTCTTCCTCTCATGAGGAGCTCCAGTGTCTTTAAGGGAAACATTTGCTCTAGCCCATCATTTAAGAGGCACATCCTTCTCAGATTTTCTTCTGGCTTCGGGGGATAAAGTGTAGGATACAACAAGGAGAAGGCTGTGCAGTCAAATTCCACTGTCCTAGTCACAGGAATAGATAACAATGAATTATTTTAAATGAATTATTTTAAATGGCAGAAGACTGAATGAGTTTAATGAAAATTGATTTTTAGCTCAAATGCAGTAGTGTGTAAATGCATGAGCTTGACAGGTCCAGCTTGGCCAAACCCGGGCCAGGGTGCTACAGTCAGTCCTTGAGAGACCTGAGCTGCTTCATGCAGCACCACTTCTGTGTCTGCAAAGAGCAGACGCTGGTTTACTGGATCTCATTAGCTCAGACTCAGTAAAGACCTTTCTGGACCTGCTCCATCCCCACACAAAGCCACCCTCTGAGACTGTGGTCTATTTATCAAAGAAGGTGGTAGTTTAATGGCACTGAAGATGACTGGTCTCAATTTACACCACGTTTGTTGAGGAATCTCTGCATAAATCATAGAGGGACAACATCCAGCACATCTGTCATATCTTTTCTCAATAGGAGAAGCTCCCTTTCCACAGCGCAGCCTGTGAGTTCCTTCCATAATCTTTATAGAGGGAACTATTCACACAGATGGTGCACAGCTGCTACCTATAAAGAACACACATCTCAGTGCAAACAAAACAGTAAATCGTTTAGTAGTATGAAGTGACAACATAATAAACAGATTTTTGATTCCTATGTTTTCATTCCTGAGTATCTGCTTATATTTGGAAACATTTATGATGTTCAGGATGATTTATAACTGTTGGAAATACCTGCTTTAAGGTCTGTGCTTTTTTTTCAAGGAAAAAGCACTAGCTTGTTCTTCTCTGTATGACTCTTTGCTTGGGTGATGTTGCAGATTTGAACAGGAGTTAGGAAAACTGCGTGGGAACATTGAACATGTAGATAGAAATGATGCAGTGGGATTTTATTTCATTAGCCTACCAGAGGGCCAAATCCCTCAAAGACTTACAGTGCTATCTATCATTATCAGGATGCTACACTAGCTGAGATGCTGAGCAGGGAGCTGTTCTAGTGCAAAACTCTGGCAACAGGGTGGCCTGAATCCTGCCATCATCAGGGAAAGGTCTTACTCAGAGGTGCATTGTGAAAAGGTGAAGGCAACGGTCGCATGTTGCAGCAAAGTAATTTCTGAATAGATACAAGAACATTTTCACACTGAGGGTGGTCAAACACTGGAACAGGTTGCCCAGAAAAGCTGTGGAGTCCCAATTTCTGCTGCTACCCAAGACTTGGGCTGATGTGTCTGTGAGCAACTTGCTGTACTTAGCCCTACTTTGGACAAGAGGTTGAAGTGAATGTATCCACAAGTCTCTCCTGACCTACATAAGCAAATGTTTCTGTGAAACCCAGCCCCTCTCCATAGCCTGGAGTGCTCACCAAGGAATGCAGCTCAGAATATTGGTTTATTTGGAATCCATCTCCAATAAATTTCTCCTGAAGAAAATCCCTGTAACCATTTCCTAGGAAAAGAAAAAGCAAGGACTACAGTTTCTTTTAAAACTCGTGGCTATTGTGATGCCCCTTCCCAAGTCCTGTATGTCTCTGCTGGCTGAAGCTCTTGCCCAAGAAATAGCTATCCTTAGTGCTGTCCTTGAGAGGTTCAATCGCGTGTATTCCTCTTATACAACTAATTTCTACATCTGTCTTTTGTGGACTGTCTTTGGAAGGACTCTGAGGCAGGAATGGCCACGGAGCACCTGTACTTTGCCACTTCTCTGGCACTGCTCTAGCCACCAGGCTGCAGTCACTCTGTCCCTGCTTGCTCTCCTTCTGGCCCTTTGAGCAATGTATAATTGATTCCACCAAGGCCCATCTTCAATGACGAGCTCTGAATTTCTACCCCTCCCACAGCTGTCCTGCTCATTAGGCTGCTTGCTTGGGAAACATCAGCTTGAGCTTCTCTAGGGTGAGGAAGACCTAGTATTGAGGTTTCTCTGGGCAGGCACCCTAACCACCTCACCATTAACAAAAAAAAACCACGTGGTAGCGCCCATTACCTCCTCCATCATAACTAAGACATAATTTCAAAGAGCTTGGCCTCAGTGGGGCATTGCGGGCAGCTGAACGCCATCTGTGGGTGTTAGGTGTGCTCTGGGAAAAGCAGTGGGCCGAGCAGCAAGGGAGTGGGGCCTGGAGCTGCCAACTTCCCACATCCCTCCCTTCCCAGGCAGGCCACCACTGTGGTGCTCCTGACCTAGCACCAAGCAGAGCTGGAGGTGCCCACAGAAGGCAGTAGCCCACCTTGTGAGCTCAGGCCTAGCTTTGGGAGCTTAGTTTAGCTGTGCTACTTCATTTGGTCCTTGCACTCTGCCACCCAACTATGTTGAAACCAGATCTGAGCTGTCTCTGGGAGCAGCAGAGCTGCTTCTGGATGACATTACTCTTAAACCAGTAAACACAGCTGAACCCCAGCTGCCTCAGCCATCCCAGAGAAAAGTCCCTCAGAATACCAGTCTAATGAGGTACATCACTCAGTTAATGGTATAAACTGAGAAATGTCAGTCTCCTTTTAAAATGCTCAGACAACACAAGCTCCTGTGTATACTTGTAAACTCAGGAACTTGGGTTAAGTTTTCAGGATACCTATGGTGGGGAACACTTCTCATGTGATTTCTTCTGGCTACCATACAACACATGGGCACAGGGGTATAATGCGTTTTGCACCTGTCCATGACTACAAGGAGATCAGTGAGCTTCCCTGTGGACTTCGCAAGGACTCTGAGCTGCTCCTTCCCTTGTTCACAGGCAGATAAGAATGGAGAGCTCTCCCCACTGCTGTGGCATGGGCACTTAGTCTTGAAAAGTGCCCCTTAGAGTGAGGTGCTGGCAAGCCTTCCTGTAATACAACCCTTCTCACAGACATAATTCAGGAAATACACATGTGCAAACCTGGTCTCAGTCTGTATTCTGTTGTAAAGCATTTTTCTGCTTCAAAACAATTCCTTTCAGGTGTCCTGAATAATATGGGGACATGCAGGAGCTATAAATGTTCCTCTCCAAGTACAATTGTCCTGCCCTTCTTCTGACACTGCCTGCTGATCCCCACACTGCACACAGAGCAGGAGACTGGGCATGCAACCCAAGAACACATTTTTGCTTTAAGGTGCTTAGCAAAATCCTGATTATTGGAAGTATATATGCTGAATTCATCATATGATACAATAAAGTCTCTGCTGAGCCTACCCCTCACTCCTGATAATAACTTATGTCAAAACACACTAATATTCTCCCTTTAATCCTGATAAATTTTCCATTAAATCCAACGGAAGCTTTTCCATTGATTTAACTCTATAAAATGCCTCCTGAAATACCCACACATGGCTATTACAGCTGCTTTATAGCTAACTACGATATATGGTTATATACACATTTTATGTAGTTTTACAGTAATAACTGGATGCTTATATAGTGTAGTTAACTATAATGTAGATAAATAGCAGTAATAGCTCAATTTAGCAGGAAAAAGAATATTAACTTTTTACTGGAATGATTTAGCATGTGCTGGTGAGTTCCCTGGAATGAATTAAGAGTACTGCCTGTCTGCTGTGCTCAGAATTCGAGTGCAGGCTGAGAAGCTGTGACTGAATAACACAGAAGGTAACACGTAGGACTAAATTGGTTTGCAAATCTTTTGGCCAGTTTTGAACAGTAAGCAAAGAGTCAAATGCCTTTTGCTAATCCCAGAGCAGATTCAATGCTAAGACACGTTTCTCCATGCTGTGAGATCTCTGAAGCACATCCACTTCATCCCCTGCACCAGGACAGAATCCACCCATGTGTGGCAGATGTTGGTCTAATCTATTCTTACAGACCTCCAGTGTAGGAGATTTGCAACACAGCCTGCCTGGAGCTTATCCCCTGGATAGGGTCATTTTTTTCATATATAATGTAAATCATCTTTTTTGAAAATAAGACTTTTGTTTTATACTCTTCCCAGTGGACATGTTGAACATTTAATTACTCACTGATCTCTTTAAAACAACCTTTAAGTAGTACCAACATTTTCCATTTCACAATACAGAACGCTGATTTACACTTGCTGAGCAGCTGGTCTACAGTTTTAAAAGACCTGTTCTACAGGTCCCAGATGCATCAGGATACTGGTGGTGGAAATCAAGATTTATGCTTTTATTTTCATGTGCTTTGTGGTTCTAATGCACTTATATTTGATAAAAACAATAAGTCAGTGTGTGTTTACAGCTGTGATGGTGAACTGTAGAAACCAACTGTTTGAGGATGGTAGACAACAAGATGGGTATTGCACTCACACTAAAAGCTCCAGGTCATTCTGTCACCAAATTCTCACTTTTGCTCCCTCTAACACTGTTAAATATAAGTTAAAAGCAAATGAGAGAGAAATAAAACTAATACTTCATTTACTACTTAGCAACCTCAGGCAGAAGACTGTTGAAATATTTCAGCATCGCACAAGATTTTTAATTCCAGCTTCTTAGCTGAAATATGTTTCTTTCAGATGTCTGATGCATTACTTTAATGTAAGTGGTCCATTTGTAGAAAATTCTTACAACTATGGCTAGTTTGGCATGAAAAGTGACTACTGTATGTTATAAGGTATTGAAAACAAAAAGATTTCCTAACAGCTTGGAAATGAGTGCTCCTGGGAATCCTGTTCACAGAGAAAGCAACACAGCAGCAACTGATTTATTTTTAATGACTTGGAGATTTATCTTGAACTCATTACCTGAAATAACGCAAAACCAGATGGCCTAGATACTCAGCTGAAAGTTGTGTGACCAAGACTAGGCTCTGCCACGCCTTGTGGCTACTGTATGGGATGTAATAATAATGGCTCTGGATGTTGTAGGGAAGGGGAAGATGGGAGAAACTATGAGAGTGAAAATACACATAAGCAAAAAATAGCATCAGTGTAAGATCTTTCTGATATACCCAAAACACAGCAACAAACTACTGCTCTCTTCTGGACTAGTACAGCTTGCTCTGAAAGTCAGTTAATAATACAAGGCACAAAATAGGCTGAAAAAGATAAAGAAGATCCAGATGAAAGGAGAATGAGTCTCAGAGATAGGACCATGTGAACAAGAGAATGGAAGACAGATTGGAATAAACTGAAACCCTGGAGAATCATAAAGACATAAAATGGTTTACACTGGATGGGACCCTAAAGGTCATCCACTTCCAACCCCCCTGCCATGGGCAGGGTTGCCAGTGACTAGATCAGGCTGTCCAGGGCCCCATCCAACCAGGCCTTGAAAGCCTCCAGAGATGGGACATCCACAGTTTCTCTGAGCAACTGGGTGGTCAGTGCCTCACCACCCTCTAAGTGAAGAATTTCTTCCTAGCACGTAACCTAAACCTTCCCTCTTTCAGTTTAAATCCATTCCCCCTTGTCCCATCACTATCTACCTGCATAACAAGCTGTTTCCCCTCCTGCCTGTTATCTCCTTTCAAGTACTGGAAGATCACAATGAGGACTTCCTGGAGCTTTTTGTTCTCCAAGCTAAACAACCCCAATTCCCTCAACCTTCTTCATAGGAGAGGTGCCTCAGACCTTTGATCGTCTTCATGGCCCTTCTTTGGACCCACTCCAACATCTCCACATCCTTCCTGTAATGGGAACCCCAGGCCTGGATGCAGTACTCCAGATGGGGCCTCACAAGGGCTGATTAGAAGGGGACAATCAACTCCCTCTCCCTGCTGGCTACCCCTCTGTTGATATAGCCCAGGATACTATTGGTGTTAATAAGTAAATATAATGCTGAGAATTACAAGAGATATCACCTCATTAGCTGCACTGAGCTCCTGATGCTTATACCATACAAAGCTTTCAGGATTCATAAGTGAAGAATCTCTCTGTCTGAGTCCATCAGACTATTTGTGACCCCACCTCATGCTGCTGGTTGTGGAGAAGCTCAGTATGGAGCACAGCCAATGGAGCTGTGGTCTTTGGAGGATGTGCCCAGTGGGTGAAAAGGTGGTGTCCACCTTGTGTACCCAGTACTGTCCCAGGACAGGAGAGCTTCATGCTACCATCTTCTTAATTAGGAGCATCTGTTGAAGAGCACAGCTACCAGTTCCCCAGAAAATGCACAATTTGCAGGCAAAAGCCTAGAACTGGGGGCACCGAGCCCCACTCTGTAAGAGCAACCAAGGGTGCGTCTATACCCTGGTGAAACACGGAGGGATGTGGAGCAAGATCAGTCCCTCTTCCATAGCACTTCTTATATAGGTTATAACAAGACGCAACAGGTAAATAAGACAAACATGAGGTAAGGGTGGAAGTGATAAAACGAAATGACAGTGACACAAACACATCAACAAATAAGCCTCTCTGCCTTTCTAGGCACAGTTACATGGGACTGCTTTTGAGGCAACAACAGCAAAGCAGGAGGCATATGGAGTAACTTGGGAGGGAGCAGTTTTATGAACTTTAACTGGGAGTTTGACACTGTTTCCAGTGTGAGAGACAGCTTGAAGCTGGTCGACAATGAAGCCAACAGAGAAAAAGTGCAAGGAAGCATTAGCTTCTGGGCTGGTAGTAACCTAGGAGAGTTAAATGGAAGGAGGTTTCTCTTGGGCTGCTTGGGCAGATCGCTTGCCCTAGAAATCAGTGAGTGAGCAGAACAATCAGTATAGTAGGTGTGCTTGCTAAGCATTATAGGAAAAACAGCAACAATGTTTTGCTTCGGCATAGACATAAACTAACATATAAAAGAAAGATTTGAAAGTAGACAACTGTTGCTCAATTTTTTTCTGAATTGGATCTGCCAGCAGAGGACAGGAAATTGTCCCCCAGATCTGGGTTCCGCTCTGTTTTATGAACAGTCAGTGCTTCTTCATGCAATAGCAGTATTTCTAAGACAACAGAGTTATAGTGAGTACTCAGGCTGCCAGTACCATACAGAAGCTCAAAGACAAGTGTTGAAGAAGTAAATAAAGAACAAAGAAAGCTCTGATACAGTCCGTGGCCTAGGAGTAATGGAAGAACAAAATAACAAAGTGAAGGGTAAGGGAAATGTATTTGATGACTATCCCACTGATAATCAGAGATTTTGTTAAAAGAGTTGAGCCAGGTTTGAAGGACACATCAGGAAGAAGGTGAAACAGAGGGATTAATTAATGAGACATAGTCTCAGGATGGAAATACACACGACTGACAGTGAGTGGGAGAAGAGGAGGGCTGGAAGGCAAGGCAAGGTGGCCAGGTGTAATGTACATCACAACAACATGCAGTAGGAAGAACAGAGAGAGGATATGAAGTGAAGTGATAAAAGCAAGGACAACGTGACAGCTAAAGGGAAAGGAACTGTTATTTTTTGTTCAGTTTGACTCCTGTGTAGAGGCTATTACAGGAATTTACCTTCTGTGTTTCATGTGTTTGTTGCTCAGCTTTTGAAATGTCTTCACATATAACAGCTTTTGTTAAAGTTACCTAACATTGCCCTCCTGTTCCGCTGATACTGAGGACCTTCACAACAAGAGGAGGACTAGTTAAAATTTCTAATGGCTGTGTGTGCATCTGAGTGAAGTCATGAAAAAGTGCTCCCACAGACACAGTGGGAGCTGCTGAAAAGCAATCATACTTTAGTGGTTTAACTATGCTGCTTCTCCTGGTACTAAATGTGTTCTGATGTCACATTTACAAAGGACTACCAATAAAAGGTTGTAGCCAAAGGACTGTTTCCTGATCTTATGCAGAAAAGAAGAATTTAAGAAATGCTAACTCATAGCCTTTGCCATTATAATTGTGAAAATCACATTCCCAATCTCATCAGATCCCCTCTCTCCCTATCCCAGGCCTCTGGCTTCCATGTCTCCTGCAGCGGGGCCCCGTGGCTCTCCCAGGCTCAGGTTTCCTGTGGTCATCCAGGATTACCTCATGGTCCTGAGTCATCTCCAGTCCTTCTGCCTCTGGGAGCCGAGCAGTATCCATCACCAAGCAGCCTTGCTAGAGCAGAGCCTGATTTGCTTAGAACAAAGACAAGACGGAGAAAATGGACCCACAACAGAAGAGATACCTATCAGTCTGCCTGCATGCCTCCCACCAAGGCTGTGCTGGCCCTCCTACAGGATCCCTCATCTCAGCCTCTCCCTCTCAGCCTCTCTTTGAATTGTCCTCTGCCCAGTGGCAGCTCCTGACAACTGCCTGCTCCCTCTTAGGAACAGGAATTTGAGTGTCTAAACTGGCAAAATAGAGCCTGAAGCTTTTAACTCAAGCAGAATATAGGATGCTCAAAGGAATCAGCTTTTCGGTGCCTGCCAGGATATTCTTGTCTGGAAAGTCACTGTGCAGGCTGACATGCTTTGTTCTTCCCACAGTCCTACTTAATTAGAGCAAGCTGGCTAGCCACGAAGAGTTCTCTTATACCTCTGCAAGTCAAACAGATTAGCTTAATTTCCATGGGTACACACATTTATATTGCTGAGAACATGCTGAAGACCAAGCTAGCACTGAGCTGATCTGGCAAGTCCACACAGCACAGCAAAGTACTGTGTAGATATGCCAAGTGGGACTGAGAAGCAGAATAATCCTGTTCAGCTGGCACAGCACTCAGGGCTATATTGCTTCTGTTTCACTGCTGGCTTGCAAAGAGCCTCTGCACCATGTTTCCCAGCTCTTCAGACTGTGGGAGTAAACTGAGCAGCACCAGCCTAGATGTCTTTGTGCACACCCTAAGTTTCTGATCAGATTCTTAGATTATTACATAGCTACTCCATTCCACCACAACCTCTGTCAGTGAGAAAATGTCCTTTAGAATGATCCATTTTACCTCCATCTTGCTACACTTCTGCTGTGAGACACTTACAACCTCAGCTTTGGTGCACTGATTTATTTAAGTCTGTCCTCAAGAGAGTCATATTAGATCTCAGATGCCTGCACTTATCCTGATCTCTTCCTTCCCTTCAGTGTATCACAAAGCCTTTGTGAGAAATAACTATACAACAGTTATTTTACTGAAATACTGATTTGGTTCTAGATATTGCATGGTAGACAGTTTTGCCAGCATCCCATGTTAGTTACCCTAAATTCAAGAAACCATTCCTTCTAGCAGGTCCTAGCAGAGCAAAGAACGGCCAGCATGAGAAAATTAGCCATCTTGCAAAGTTTTTGTAGCACTGACTATGTTCTTGAAGAGCAGCCAGCACTCCATCCCATCTACTTGTAAATGTTCTGCAGTTATTATACTCTTAATAACTCAAGACTGATGGATGAGTGTAAGGTTGGGCAGCTTTGTTTGATAGCCTAAGGGAAAGAGGGAGGGAAGGAGAGAGGGAGGGAAGGAGGAAAACAAGTATCAGCAAATAGATTGTGCATCAGACAAATAAAAAGGGTTACACCATACACTATATTTTAAAATAAGTCTTCTTGAACGCTGTCATTGCCACTAGGTTATGATGCTTAGAAGAGTTCACCAGTTAATGATGCTACAATCCTACCAATAAATTAATTTGAAGAAAGATAAATGGGTTCAAATCATTGACTCTGCTAGTGCTTAAAGGAGTGTCAAAAATGCAGAACAATATTGTCAGTATTTCATTTTCTAAAGTGAGCTGCTCCCTTCTAAAAAGAGATATTTCACTCATTCTGTCTCCCTTTGTAGCTTAAACAGCAGCTCAGGAGAATGTGAGATTTTAAACACGAGGTGAGGGGAGATTTTAGAGTTTTTCACACTTCAAAGTTGTTTTGCTAACGATTCATACACAGCTTTTCTAAATTGTTTAATTGAACAGTTTCAACCCCCTCAGAAACACAGAGCAAAACATTTAATCCTTGGAAATTTCACAAGTGAGAAATGTTAGATTTAAATTTGTTATAAATAGGTATTGCCCCACCACTTGGTGAATACTGCCATTGTCAAGATTGTCAGTGTTCATCTGAAATCAGTTAAGAATCATTCTAGTAAATATAAATTCACTACCTTCTGCTTGTAGAAAACAACATAAAAGTGCTTTCTTTTTTCACCTCTTGTCACTTCCAAGCCATTCCTGCTTCCATTCCTTCTACTTGCAAATTCAACATCTGCCTCATTAACAAGACATGTAAGTATTGAAAACTTCTCTATTATTATTATTTTCTTTTAATCTGAAATATGAATTTTGCAACAGAGAATGCGTGGAAGAATTATGGGAGTCATAATAATTTCCTATTACATTTATGAAATCCAACAAATGTTAAGGACAAAGTATATGGTCATGCATAATGTAGCATATAGATTATCAGGTTCATCAAGCAACCCTCCAGCAAGAAAGTGAGCACCACCAAGTCCTTTTGATGTTTGGGCTGGGCTCAGTGTTTCACATAATTAATACACTTTTTCAAAACCAGTGAACAGAGTATTCATGTGCTGATGAAGGACAGGCATACACAAAAGGTACTCAAATGTACACTTATAACATATAATTGCCTATTGACCTGAGTTGTGATCAGCAGGCTTTGAATGTATGGGAACATTCATCTAAAGCAAAGCGGAGGAAAGCATTTTTTGCAGAGTCTGAGGCCACTGTGTGGCTACCCACACATGGCCACTTTCATCTAGGTCAGCCTGCAGTTTTGTTGTAGCTCTGAGTTCCTGATTGACAAGAATCACACAGTGGAGCTTCTGTGGGGCATTTGCCAGTCTCCTTGGTGGGAACACTCCACCATTCCTCCATGTCTAGTGCCTGAGGACATGCTCTTCTGTGCCATGATACCAAGTTCCTGGAGTTATAGAACACTGTTAGCAGAGCAAGGGCTGCTGTGAAGGAATCCAACCTGTCCCTTGCAATCTATCTTGGCCATCCATGGCACTTCAGATCCAATTCATATTCTTCATCTAGAAGCCAAAGCAAAAGGTCATTGAGAGCTGCAGAGTGAAGTCTGTGATCAGTCCTGGTCCCTACAGCCACAATCCTTCAAGATACAGCAATCTCTGTGGCAAGCAAAAATTAAAGTGGGAAGAAGATAGAACTTTTTTAAGAGCTCTGAATCTGCAGAATGAACTTTCTGAGGAGCTAAAGGCCACCAAAAAACACAGAACTTTCTGCTCCTGCTATTTCACAGAATCACTGAGGTTGGAAAAGACTAGTAAAATCATCTAGTCCACTCGTCAATCCATCACCACCCTGCCCACTAGTCATGTCCCTTGGTGCCACATGTTTCTTGAACATCTCCAGGGACACTGATTTCCACCACTTCCTTGGACAGCCTGTTCCGACACGTTACCACTCTTTCAAAGAAGAAATTGTTCCTAGTAACCAACCTGGTATTATTTTACTTATCTTACTGCAGTTTTTCTCATTTAGAAGGTTCAAGAAAAGTTGTTGCAGAGAAAGCACTGAAGCATTGTTTAGAATCAACCATTTATGGTGGTGATGGATTGATGGTTGGACTTGATAATCTTAGTGGTCTTATCCAACCTTTTTGATTCTATGATTCTATGACTGCAGAACCTACACAGAAAAGAATACAGTGCCCATATGAACTAGTTGAAGGTGCATGTGCAAACTTCAAATACTCAGAACAGTCCATTGTGCGTGCAAATATACTTTAAATCAGTAAATCTTGAAAAAGAAACATGCAATGGTTCTCCTGCTAGAGGCTTCCCACAAGGCTGATATTTCTGCTGTTTGCCAGTTTCAGCTATGCATGAAAAAATTCATTTTTATCTCAGGAAGGACTGAAGAGGCTCCACACTCGCTCTTCTGGAAGCCCTGTTTTTACGGTGTAACACTGACAGATCAAAACATTTTATGTTATAATGCATTGGTCACACCAACATGACAACTGGTTTTACTCATATTTTTTCCATCTAAGCAGCTTGGAAGTAGAGAGCAAGACTTGCATTTACATTTTTGGGTGTGGATGCAGAAAGGTTTAGACAAAATGTTGTCAGAGTACTTACATAAGTGCCCTAATCTGAATCCAACTGCATTTGCTAAGTATCCAATTAAAGTCTCTGTGAAGCTCAGTTTAGAAGGCAGAGGTTCCTCAGTTCTACACCATGCTTCTTTCATCCCTCATTACAATAATATTGAATATTATAGCACCAAGTAATCTAGTAATTGCAGTTTTCCTTTTCAAATGTACTGGAGTGCACTGAAGCATGTGGCATTAAATCAGTCCTGAGATTTCTCAAAAGCAAACCAACTTGCTAAATATCTTTATGTGCAAATGGATTTACTCATATAATCAATTTAATACTAATTTTTGAAAAACATCATGTGAATTGTGTTGTGTCAAACCTGAAAGTTTAACTGCCTCACCATTATACACAGAGAATCTTGCTTGAGCAATAATAATATCATTCCTTTCTTTCTAAGGAGACCTGTTTGACTTGACAAAACATGTGTTGTCAAATACATGACGGAGGCAGATGATTCAAGAGATAACAAGCAGTCACACAGTCTGCAATTCAGGTAACTACCAAATACCCTTGCAATTTTTATTTCATACTTCTTGTGAATTTGTTCTTTCAATGCATTCATCATTACAGAAGTAGATCATCAGTTACTACAATGCCAAAGTACAGGATATGAAGAAGAGTGTGTGGATAGGAAATGTCCTGCCATTTGTACACAAGGCCCCAGCTTTTCTGCTTCACATGACAGGTTTGGTGCAAATTGAGAGAACAACACTCAGACTGTAAGAGAGAACAGCACTCAGACTGTAAGAAAAGCAGCAAGCTGGAAAAGCCAAGGAAAGTAAAGCATTTCTGAGAGCCTATCTGCAGAATTCCGCTTGGGCTGCATAGTCAGGTTGGTCACAGTGGAGCTGCTTGGACCCATGAAACAGCTGTAAAGTCACACCACGACTATTTCGTAACACCACTACTGAGCCTCTCTGAGCAATTTCACTTACAGAATCATTAAGGTTGGAAAAGACCACTAAGATTACCTAGTCTGACTGTTGACCCATTCCTGCCATGCCCACTGACCATGTCCCTCAGTGCCACATCCACACGTTTCTGGAACACCTCCATGGATGGTGGCTCCACCATCTCCCTGGGCAGCCTGTTCCTATGTCTACACTACTCTTTCTGAGAATTAATTTTTCCTAACATCTAACCTGAAACTCCCCTGGCACAACTTAAAGCCATTATGTCTCATCCTTATGTCAGTATTGTGACTATGAGCACTTGAATGTATGTGTACTCCTAAACAAATCCAAATGACAGTATTGTGTTCTATGTGTGAGGGCATTTGTAGGTTCAGGTATGTATATAGATACTTGTGTGTGTTTCCTTGCTTCCCTCCTTATCCCTCTTTTCTCCCATTTAACAGATTTCCAGTACTATGGACATAAAACACTATGGACATAAAACAAAATAATGAGAATAACCTGACACTCATAAGCTACTGATTTTTGTTTTTGTTTTTACAGTGTATCTTTCTACACAGATTTCTTTGAAAATCATAGCTTGTCTGGGACAAGTATGACTCTACATATGTGAGTATATAGTGTATATTGTTGGAGACCTTTAATGTTATCAAAATACAAGTAAAAATAATTAATATTTACTTGTCATATCGCCTCTCCAGTGAAGAACTAAAATCAAAATTATAACCCTTCTGGGAGTATGCCAAAGCTGAAGGAAAAGCTAGAAATACACTATTCTGTAATCAGGTCAAGTTAGCTCATAGCACTTGCTGTAAAAATATGAATTACATTATGTTCCTTTGGCATTTCTGTGGTTGCCAATTTTTTTTCATATTCAGACATTGTAAAGAACCTTGCAAACAATTTGGATGAATTCATGGCTTACGGTAAGAATGACTGCACCTACAGAGCAAGCTGGTGCCATAGCAAACTCCTCTGCACTGGTCCTGCGTGGGCACCTGACCGAGTCCCAACAGTGCCACAAGGCAAGGCCTGGGGGTCACCAACTCCTGCCTGGGGGAAACCCACAAAGCAAATAGAAAGAGAAATACTCTAGAGCGTAGCCCATGAGCAGTGGGTGCCATGCAGCTGCAAGCACTTTGTCACTCAGGAACAGGATTAACTAAGTCAGTGGTTCCCAATCAATGATGGACTTTGGGTTTAATAGGGAAAGTGCTGGTGACAGAGGTATAACGGAATTGTAGGAGAACTGCATGCTATTTTGTTTTTCTTTTTTCTTTTTTTTTTTTATACATCAGCATGTAAAAGTTAAGTCTATACTGCTCTTACAGTTTAACTTCTTTAAATGGATGGAGATCCCAAGCCATTTTTTTTCTTCAGCTACTGAACATCCACCTACACTAGATGCTCAGTGCCATTGAAATTCAGATCATATACATTTGATAGGTATGTCTGGGCCTAATTTTCAGTTATCTTTTAAAAAATGAATCTAGCTTATAGTCTTCAGAAGTAGAAAAACAGTGAGAAGTTTCTACTGTCATGCATGTTCTCACTTTACAGCCAATCTGAAATCAGTATGTTAATAAATCAATGCTCTAAGATGCTGCTGTCTTCTTTGAGCTTAGAGAGTTACGCGGGTGTGTTTAGGTGCCTAATGACCAACGTATTCCATAGGAACTAGGTGTTTAAATATAACCACTTAACCAGGACCTGGACCCATCCCTGAGCAGAAAGAGATATGATTAAAAAAAAAAAAAAAGCCAACTCAGATTTTTGTATCTATCAAGGAAGATAAAAACTCCTATTTGGCATCCTTCTCAGCACTGCTGCAACATACAGAGTGGGGTGGATGGGATGAAAGGGCACCCAACATCAGCTGAGGTTGGCTCCCACAGCCAAACAGGGCCACAGCTCTCAGACTGCTCAGAACATGCACAGAACAAAACCTGCAGCAGCATGTGCCCAGGAGAGATCTGCTGATTCCAAACACGCTACAACAGCTGCAAATGCTGCCCAGACATAGGACAGTGCCCATCTTGCTCCTTTACCACATGGTACAGACCCTGCTGCTTTTTGAAACTGCCCACGTGCTTGTACAAACCTGTACACTGCAAATGCTCACACACAATGTATGCATGAGTTATTCCCAGGTATCTGTAAAATTAGTTTTGAAAACTGTAAAATAATGTCCTGACAACAGGCTGGTCATATTTTCCATGGTTCATTTACCTCAAACAAACTGAAGGATCGGCAAATGTTTTGAGTTAACTTATTGTTGAGCCATCCTTGGTTAAGAAATCAGAAACTTCATATGGGAGCAGTCATACAGGAATGCTCTGTGCAGCATTTCTGCTGCTTTCCTGAGCTGTGGAAGGACCAACACCACCAAGATGGACAATTCTTGAGTATTGCTGCCTATGATAAAATCAACAGAGCTGCCTCATTGCACTGATGTTTGGATCATTTGGTGCCCAGTTCTGCTCCACCAAATTCACAAGAGTTTGTGATGGGGCATGTTCAGACTTCCAGTGTTATTAGTAATGCTGCAAATGATATTATAAGTTTTGCCTGCATTACGGTCTGGTGCTTAGAAAATAAACATCTCAGCTTTGCCTCAATGTTTATCTTCAATAAATACCTCAGCTTTGCCTCAACAATTATCTCTCCACAGCAGACCTTTATCCAGTAGCAACATATAATTCTATTAACATTACTGTTTAACATATATCCTTTCTGTACTGCAGAGAAAGGAGCTGTGTGTGGGAAATGTCAGGATCCCCGTGCATTTTTTGAATTAATACACAAATTAAATCATTCGGGATATTTTTTAATCTTCCCAGTTTTTGTTTTTCTATTTCTTGTTTTGCAAAATGCATGTTCTCTGTAGCTTATGAGAAGATTGCAAATGGAGAAACTTGGAAGGTGCCCAAGGAAACCGTATTTCAGGGCAACTGCGTGCCAAGTACTGCTGCAGTGGATAACTGATAAAGGTCCAACATATCACCTGAACCTGCTTTAATCTGACAGTAGGACTTAAGAAACAGGTAGATGTTGGGCTTTTTTGTAATTCTGAAGGAAGAGCAATCAGAACCTCCTAGTGATAGTTGCTAAACATTACCGTCATGCTGACATTTAAATCTGATTGCACACAAGCCAGCAAGACACCTAGAAGTTAACAAGCTATTTAGAGAAAAAGAAACTCTCAGTAATTTTGGAGGTACTGTAGGAGCACTGTGGGAGGAGCCACTGACACAAATATAGTGCTCTGTGCAAACAGCCAACACAGCAGCATCTGGAAGATAACAGTGCCTGTTATGCACAAGTCCTTTTGTCCTCTGCATGCTGCACTGCACCAACCATGCAGTTAGCGCTCGGCAAATATGCAGTAGGGCAAATTAAATGGGACAGGATCTGTTCTCATGTACATCAGTGTGAGTCCAGAGAAGCTCTTTTAAATTTGCAGAAGTAAATGAGATCAGAACCAGACTCATTGGGCGAATGGTTAAATGCTGGTGAAGGTCTCAAACAGAAGGATCTCTCTGAGGGAAAAAGTTGCAGTGATGGGACGTTACTGAAGAGGAATGCACTGTGTCAGAAATGGATCCAGGTACAGATGGAAGCAATACGTGCAATCTGCAGTGAAAATCTCCATAGCAAAATCCAGTAAAGGATGCAGGTTTCTTTCTATGAATTAACATAAAAAAAAAGAAGGAGGTAGAGGGAGAGGAAGAGAAGTGTAACTTGAGCTGTTCGACACCCTTGCAATCTAGCCTGCCATTTCCCACACTCATGCAGTATACTGCTATTGGATCTCAGGATTTCTGATCTTCTGCACACCCTAAAATCACCATTATCTCACATGTTCTGAAGCCTCAGTGGCTGTGTGGCATCACAGCATGAAGGTCTGTGCCTTGCTAAGTGCCCAGTATTTCCTGGAATAACCAGTAGCACACTTTAATCAGCTTTTGGGATCCAATATGGATGGCACAAGCCTACAGGAGCAGCATCCCCCAAAGCAAAGACCCATCTCTGCCCTCATCCATCATTAGCCACCAATGTTTCTGTACTGCTTAAGTGAAACTCCTTAAGGGAAGGTGAGGATAGAGGCTGCTCTGTAGTCTCAGGGCAGGACAAGGAGTTTCTATGTGGTTCTGTAAAAAAGATCCCTGCAGGACCATCTCTATAGATGTTCCCCACCTCCTTCAGGAGCAGTGTGACAAATGACAGTGTCAACTGGGCTGCAGTTATTGTACAGATCACTAGCGTGACTGATGAGGCCTGGCAAATGTGGCACTTTCTTACTAGGTTACATGAGACACAGGCTTTCTCCATAACCCTCTTCTCTCCACTAACCAGACAAAAATAAAGTAAATATAAGGAATGTGACTTAGCCGTGTGGTTCAAAAGCTCAGGTGGGACAGGATGGTCTTTGCTCCTATTCCTCTTATGTATTTCATCTAATGTGAAATGCATGAGCAGTCCTGAAAGCAGGGACAAAAGCAAAGTCACGTGAACTGATGGAGCAGTCAATAATGAAAAAATCAGGTCCCTGAAAAGGAACAATGTGATGTTCTTGGCAAGCTGCACACAAGGAAACAATTTTTAATGTGAACTTCAGAACAAAAGTAAAATCATGCATCAGGGCACACATTTTGGAAGGCATCAACATAGGTTAAAGGAGATGTTCTCTGGATGTTGAGGACAAAGTCTGTAACTGGTCATGGTTTAAAAGTGTCCTGGCCTCTTGTGTACAGTGCAAGATGAATGTTAATAAACTTCAGAATGGAGTCAGGAGTCCCATGAATGACTGAGGACTGGAAAATGTGTTTCACAGCAAGAGTTTCCAAAACTGAAAAACTCCTCTAGAGCAAAGGGAAGGGATCAGACAGGTGCAATACAGAACTACCAGCATTTGAAGCAAAAGTTTGGAACTGAGCTCTTACACACATCTATCACACCTACCTTGGAAATAAAGTGAGTGGTTTCAGCAGAGAGTGGAAATTAACTTCTGGAACAATTTACTTGTAGTGGAAGTAGATTCTTCATCATTGAAAGTGCTTAAATTAAACTTGACTGTTTTGCTTGAAGAAAAACAGTTATCTGAACAGGAATTATTGTAGGGAAGCCCTTTGGTCTGTTTTATAGAGAAGGTCAATCAAGTTGTTTTATTCTGGCCACCAGCCAGTGAAATGTGGCTCAGCCTGTCACCTGTTTACCCTCTATACTCCATTTCTCATCACAAGACCTGTGAGAAGTAGAAGGGAAATGAAGCATCTCCAACATTGCCTTTCCCCATCCTGGGATGGAGAACTACAAGTACTACAAAAGGAGGAAAGAGAAATGGGCAAGAAGTCTTAAATGCAGGAACTGAGCTTGGAAATTCAGAAATCTTTGAAATTCAGAAATTAATAGCATATTTCTTGGGGTTGCATAACTAATTATTGAGCAAGAAAGGAGAACAGATGTGGGCTCATAGGATGTAGGATAAATTCGTTAGAAACGAATAGTCTGATGGCCAGCTGGAAACTTCCTAGTCTCAGGAGGCCAGAGGGAGCTCTTAAATAAGAGGGTATCACTCTCCATCCACCTAAAATAATTGGCAACACTTACTGCCTGCCTTTCTCTCTTATATAAACAAGTGAAAGAGAGAAAGAGAGAAAGAGAGAAAGAGAGAAAGAGAGAAAGAAAGAAAGAAAGAAAGAAAGAAAGAAAGAAAGAAAGAAAGAAAGAAAGAAAGAAAGAAAGAAAGAAAGAAAGAAAGAAAGAAAGAAAGAAAGAAAGAAAGAAAGAAAAGAAAGAAAGAAGGAAGGAAAAAAAGGAAAAAAGGAAGGAGATGCTTTTGAAATATCTAATGATACTAAGATTATTCCCATTGTTTGTTTGAGGAGTACTGAGTTTTCTCAATTTCTGGGGTTATGAGTCTTGCGCAAGATCTAAACCCTACAAGGCAGCAGTGGCCCCCTCAGACTGCCTTCCTGAGCATGTTGTCTCATGCCTTTGTGAATGTATCTACTAGGGATGCTGCAATGACCTCTCTTGGCAAACTACCCTTGTGTCAAATTGCAGGCATGTCTTTTTTCTCAAGCTGTTTTCTCAAACTTTGCATAGTGTCTGCCAACAGACCCAAAAGAGAAATCAACTCAAAAAACCTTGTTGCTAATTGTTTGAAAGTTAAAGTCAGAACGTTACACATCTGAAAAAAAAAAACAAAAAAAAAACACCTCTATCCACTTTTTTAGTGTTAACTTACCATCACTGTAACAGTTCAGCCAACACAATTTGTCGAAGAGCCAGACCAGATCAAACATAAAACATAAACATTTGATCTCTGAGTACTCAAATCTCCTGCTCCTCTAAAGAATAGCACTTAGTTAGAATCATCTTAAGTGCATTAGCCTCCCTTGACAATTGTATAAATCCTGTCACAAAATTAGAATAGAATCCTATGATGCTTACACAAACTGAAAGCTCATGCCAGTATTTACTTCTCTGACTTCTCTGTTGTTTATCCTCAGCAGAAGACATATTTCAGCTATCTGAAAGTGAACTCCAGGCTTTATCACAGTGTTCCTCTCATCATTCCTGACCTGAAGCGAGTACCTGTACTATCTTTAGGACACTGTATAAGTCATGATAGTGGCTCACCATGGAGCTCCACCTACCTGTGGCTGGACAGATAGATAAGGAATCTAGCCCATGCTCCTATCTGAATAAAGAAAAGGTCCCTATTAGGAAGGATAATGAAGCACTGGAACAGGTTGCCTTAGGCATTGGTGGAGTCTTCATCTAGTCTTTAAGAACTGGTTAGACAAGCATTTGTCAGGAGCAATCTATGTGCAGTTTGTTTTGCCTTCCAACCCTGTTTTTCTAGGTTTAGGATCACGTTCTGATCCTGAAAAAGTGTTATGAGCATATGTCTGTTCCTTGCATCCTGGGAAACTAACAAGATTACGCAGCCATTATCTACTATTGTCCTGCTACTGGAGTCATTGGTCTTGATGGACATTTGGATCACGAAATCCAAAAACAAGCATCAGCTTCAAAACTTGCATTATTTTTGTCCTGTTACATAGTCCTCATGAATGATCTGCTTGGAGTGGCTTTGTAGTAATTGCTGAGGGAGGGGAGAGGAGGGGTTCATGGAGACATAATTTCCAAGGGTGATAAGCTTGCATCTGTTTTGAGCTGTAAAATGGTTCTCGTTGTGAAATCCTCTCAGAGCATACCTTTTAAATGCCAAACAAGCACAGCACCAAAAGCACATAAAGAAATAATTGAAAGGCTCTGGAGGGAAGCCAAGAGGACGTGGCTAATGTTTCACCTAACCTCACCCCCTCGCTCGCTCTGGCCCGGCAGCCCTGCCTGCATGACATGAGCCTCGGAGCTGCGGCAGGCAGCTGCTTCTTGACTGTGCACACTGTCTGACCCGCTGGCAGCAGGACAAGAAAAACAAAGAGGCTAAAAACATAAAACAGAGAGAGATTAGGAACTGTGTGGCCGGGAGTGCTCTCCTTTTTGGCGATGGTGCCTGAGCCGGGCCCAGCGGATCCATCTTGGATCTCGACCTGTCCATCCACCACAGTGCATGCTCTGGAGGGTCCCCTTGTCCTGTCAGGGGAGGCCCAGCTCAGAGGTGTCTGAAATGCCTCCCTGGCCTATGTTTGGTGTTTCAGCCACATCAGGCTGGAGTTAAAGGGAAGAACTGGCCGTTACATTTGTGAGGCTTTTTCCCTTTGAATAAACTTTGATTCCCCAGCCTCCAGCCACTTGGCCTTTTTATGCACATAGTCATTTACCTGCTCCTTCTCACCTCCCAAATACCTTTCCTTTGCACGGGACAGTTTATTCTTCAGTAATCTGTATTAAAACTAATTATCCCGTGTTCTTTTAATTACTTCCAGTTGTGCGCTTACTGTGTACGTTATTGCCACAAACAAAGGATACCAAGGACACAAGAACTGCAGAGCCACGCCTGTCAGTGCTGCCACCATGCTGTTTCCATGTAACCTCCTGGAGACATTACATGAAAAACCAAGTTGACAAACCTGACATGTTAAGAGAAGCAGAGATATTCTGTATGCAGGAATTTGAGCTCAGTGGAGGTGAACAGCGTTAATTATTGATTGAGCATATTCAGCTCCATTCAAGTAAAGTTTTTAGGACTGATCATTTATTTGGCCTTAAAATATAAACTGTGGTTAATGGGACAGTGAAGCCACAAAGCTTTACAGTGGATTTAGAAAAAGTTATTCATGTTAACATGTACCTGAGCAACAAAAGTATTCCAGATCCTAAATGAAAAGAAACAAGTCATAATTTTTACTAGGCGCTGTCCAAAGACCTGGAGTTCCAGTCATAAACCAGCAGAACCGTGGTCTCCTGGCACAAGCAGTTGCAGAGCAGCAAAGCTGTTGTTGAATGGCAGTGAAACAGAAGCAAATATGAGAGACTGGGAGGGGGCTGAAAGCAAGTGTGATTCTCCTTGATAAGAATATGTGAGCCAACGAGGAAGAAAAGACCTAGAAATGAACACAGAGTTTGGCCAAAACCAGATACAAAATTAAAATCAACTGTATTTCAGAAGATTTGGTTATGCTTGTTTATTTGTTTACTAAATTAATTTTTAATCTGGCTGTTTTTCATTTTGGTTAGTTTCATTTTGAGGCCAAAGTGATGAAACAGAACAAGGAAGGAAATTATTGTGGTTTTTCAGACCCTTCCAGAAGCAGAGTAATGGAAAAGTAATAACAAGCAGGAAGGACTGGAAAGAGTGTGAGATCTCTCGAACAGAAACTGACGATTTCACAGAATAGTTAAGGTTGGAAGGGACCCCTGGAGGTGCCATACAGAATATTCCTTGAGGCTGTGCAGTCTAGCACAGGGACAGAAAGACATGGCAAACTCAGAGTGAACCAGAATTGGATTGCCTTTGGAGGCATACTGCTCCATCCATACTTTCCATTCCAACCACCCCTTTGTGCTCCTTCAAAAATCTTCAGTATTAGTCCTCCATCAGCCACAGGACTCACTGTGTGTGTGGCCAGCAATGGCTGGTGATGATTCCTATACAGTCTTCCCTGGGAAGGTCATGCACTTCCTGGCATTAACATTGGTCAAAAATTGCATTAGCGTTGTGCAAGCCTGGGCCAAACTCCCAAACACTGTAAAACTAACTTTTTTTTCTTCCTCTTCTCTGTAAAAACTTGTGAGCTCCAGGAAAATTACATACCCTAGATCTAACTGGTGTCTTACTTAAGTTGTTTCTCTTTCCATAGTAACTCCTATTGCAAAAATATGCATGTGTCTATTGTTCCATTTATCTAGTTACGTTTCAAGTTTGTTTTACAGGCTAGTCAAGACAGACTTTTGAACATAGTTAAAATTATTCTCATCCAACCACTATGCACAAACATAGAGAAAAGTGAATTAACTTTAAGCGTTGAACAGTTGAGGTCCAATTGGGTACACTCAGTGCAGCATACTCTTATACCTGTCATCTGCAAAAAAAGAAACATGTTCAGGAACTCAAATCTGTCTCATGTGCAGACAGTTACAAAAGAAGCAGGACATCAGGGAAGTGCAGCACGTAGAAACCAGCTTATGCACTGAGCAGAAAGTTTCATACTTTTGCTCATGTAATCTGTGGAAGTGCTTGACTTCTCTTTTTTTCCCAGCTGCAGCTAAAATCTTTGTTTCACTGAGCATGCAAATTCCTTCTGTGTTTGACGTGTGTAGCTGCCATTGCTCAGTTATGTCAGTTCTCTGTGGTCTGTAACGCCTGTTCATGACCCCCTGTAAGCAGAGAAGTGGGAAAAGCTCCCACTTTCTTTCACAGGAGGACTGATTTGGCCAAAGTTCAAAATCTCAGGCAGAGCTCAACCTATAAAGGAATGGCTAAAAGATTAACTGTTATTTTCTATAATTATTGATTATTAATGGACTAGATCTTCAGCTGAGGTCAACTTGCCCTCAAATCTTTGAGGGAGTGTTTGCCACTTTGCCCCATCTCTGAGTTTAACCTATGTGTCAAAAGGATTAGCCTCTGGAATTGTGCAGAAAAGTGTTTAATGACCACCCCATCCTTGACAGTTCCCCAGGAAGCAGCAGAGAACATGTGGGACTGTGTCTACCACAACAAGGATGTGCGTGGGGCAAGTTCAGCTGCAGTGGATGCAGGGTCCAGAAAGAGGACACAGGGTGCTCAGGAGATCCCCTTGGACATTATGGAGTTCTCTTGTCTCACCGTCTACACGCAGTGGAGACATGCTTGTGGGTCACAATGAAACCGCCTTTCAAGCTGGTGTACACAAAAAAGTTTCTTTTGTATATTGAACTAATGTGAATAAAAAAGCACAGGATAAATCCCACTTTCATTTAAAACAAATCTGGGTTGACAGTGTTAGTTTAATTCATCTTCAACTGTAACCATCTTATAAAGATTTCTTAAGGCTCTTCACTGAATTTAGTGTTTCCAATATTTTTGTTCAAATCGAGACTGCACATCGCTACAAAAGCTATTAGTCAGTTCTCTTTTTTTTTTCCCTCATTCTATGTTCTGATTTACTGACCATTGTACAAATTGAAGCCTCAGTCACCTGCAAGTGACTTCAGAGTGCTTCCCAAAGACGTGGCAATGAAATTACTGGCACTTTTAATGATAGCAAGTGAATAAGTTCCACGTTTTAATCAGCTGTTTGTTTCTTAGACTGCTTGTTCAACCCAAATATTCAGCAAACATTGTTTAAGGAAACAATTGTTTCCTAAAGATTCAACACTCCCTCCCATCTGCTCTGAGTGGAAAAACTCAAAAACATAATTTCTGAGACCACCCAAATTCATGGAGAAGAAGAAAGGGCAGAGTGGAATTGTCAACTTTTTGTGACTTTATATTGTAAGTCTTATTCATGAAACACAGAATCCAGACCCTGTGAAAACAACAACAACCACAACCACACGAAGTTGTACTATAGAGTGATGTGTTTCCAGGTTTCTAAGCAAATTTGAATCCTGTATTTCTTCCTATTCTGGGGATTTAATGATCTGCCAGAAGTGTAAGTTTATGTGGTATTTTTTCTGCAACTAATGTCATAGAATCATAGACTCAACAAGGCTGAAAAAGACCTCCAAGGTCATCCAGTCCAACCATCCACCATCCACCATATATATGTTTTGTCTTTTTTTTTTTTTTTTAGCTTTAGATACAAACAGACATTTGTTTCAACTGTTTTTCATTTCAAGTCAGGGTATTAAAAAGGTTCTCCATGGGAAAACAATTAACAGCTGGTTAAAAGATGTACATAATTATATTCAGTAGAACCTTCATCTGTCCTATCACCTGCTACCAAATGATACTGGATATTTTACTTTAATGAAGAACACCCTGTTTTTATCAAGTCAAACTCCAGACACATTTTTCAGCGGAAAAGATAAATAGAAATTATAGAGGAAGGACTTTGTGCAAAGGAACCACAATTTATCAGTGTAAAACTTACAATAAATTAAAGCAATATTCTCTGAGGCATTTTAGCTAACAGTGGAACTTCCACACCATTTTGTTAAGATGTGCTCCTCATTAATCACTGCATCCACATGTACCTGCTCTTGTTCAAATGAACTGTTCTGGGCAGCCACATCCTCAGGCAAAGTTCATCATTTTCTTCCCAAGCTTACAAGAATTCTGTGGGATATTTACCAAAGAGAAAGGAGTGCAAAGTTCCAGCATGCATGTGAAACTCTGGGGGTTACATGGATCTGCTTTCCAAAAAGGTGGATTTTTCACATTTTTATATTCCCTGGTCTGCACCTCAGCTGGGACAGAAAAATCAAAAGCCCAGATATGAGAAAGGAACAAGGGAAGGTTCTGCACAACACCGACCCAAGTAGTCAAAAAGTAGACAAGGTCAGAGCTACATCCCATTCCTTTTCAAGGACAGAAGGCAGCAGGAATGGTGTCCCTGCCCTTTTTGAGACCTTGTCCTTTCTGTAAGTTCATGGTTGAAAGAAAAAATGTGGAAGAGTAGAAATCCTTCCAGCACCAGTGAAGATTTTAAGGGGATGGAACATCAAGATGATATGCACAGAAGGAGGACAAATAGGGACAGTACAAAAGTTGCACATACAACACCGGTCTTGGATGGTATTATCTTGCAGGAAATCTACAGGAAACTCTTAAAGGTCTTGAACCACAAAGGTGCCTGGCTCTGCTGCTGAGTTGGGTGGTGTCTCCTCACTGGTGCAGAAATGAACTTCTGGGCGCTTGCGTGGCCACTCCCAACAGGCTTGCTTTGACTGCAGACTGAAATTGAGCAGTGTGTACCCCCTGCACTAGCAGATTGCTCTGAGACATGCTACCAAGTGCACTCAGAAAAACAGTTTTGTGGATAAGCACCCTAGAGTACCATAAACTCCATGTTAATCGGAGTGCTAGCCAAAAGTAGAAAAATCATCCCCTCAGACATACTATCTTTCTAGCAATGTTTCTCTAAATCAAGCTTATTAACACATAACAATGAAGTATTTTTAACAGTTTAATACTACCTGAACTCTATTAAAAATTGTTTAACGTACCCCTTTTGGGTACATTTTGGTTCAGTTTGGTTCACTTTGGGTTGCAAGGTCTTCATCTGCCTTTTTTCATTACGAAAAGCATGAATCTGATCTTGATGTCATGATGTCCCACAGGGCTTGGTTCCATGCTGTGATACTGGAGATTTGTGCCTCTGAGCGGTTTGCATAGAGAAGTGATAGTCATTGAGCACACAGCCATGAAAAAAATGAGCCCAGGAATGCATGGTTATTATATGTATAAGATGAGAACACAAGTTGAGAAGATTTGAGAATATGTATTTTTGAAAATTGGATATAGCAAGACCAACTGCTGCTTTCTCTCACGTGCCTCATGTTAGTACATCAGGCAAGTATAGAGCAAGAATGAAGAATACTTAAACTAGTAGGCAACTCTGACCCAAAACCTAACAAATGTTTTTGTGTGGAATTTGGAAGATTTTATGTCATGGAACAACCCATCATCAGGAGCAGAGAGAAGAAAAATCCTATCCAATCTGAGATAAAGTCTGATCATACATGGAGCTGACAACAGCCAAAATCCACGTGGAGCTTACCATGTATTCTCCCAGCAAAGTTCAAGAGCTGCTGGAAATAAAAGAAGAAATATAAAGTGCATGGAGGAATCACTTTGGTAAAAAAATATTCCCTCTGTGTTTGGGCATTGCTTTTCCTCAGTGTCCTTCCTAGTGGTGCATGCAGCTCCCACAGACCTGGGCTGTGTTCAGCATGCCACTTGGTGAGAAGCAAGGAGGAAAAATGTTAGAAAGGGTAGTCACAAAGAAGGTTAAACCACAGAAAAATGCGGGCTTCCCAGGGGTGGCCTTTCAACACACTCTGTTGATGACAACAGATATGAGGAAAAGGGAGAAATAAGGTTTCCTAAACTGTTACTTCGAGATGAAACACATTGTACCAGCAGCAGGGTGGGAGACTCGCACGAAGCAGCTGATTCCTAGTAGACAGTATTAGAAGAAAGGCATAGATTAGAGCCCCTTCCTGCTGCTTAAGAGGGGGAGAGGGCTTTCATGGCTTTATCTGAGAGGTGCAAGGCACAAAGATGTGGCAGGTGGAGCTGGGTTGTTGTAGCCAGACACCAGGCAAAAGTGACAGGGTGAAGGGAACAGCGTAATGTGAAGGAAATGGGTGCTTCTGCTGCAAAGGAAAGGAAAGGAGTCTGGAGCTGTGGGAGGTTGTTCCCAAAGCAGGAAGGTACTGAGACTGTGAGGAAAAAGGGTAGCCCTTGGGAGCTGTACTCTGGATTTAAATGCCATCGGGAAAACACAGTGAAAAGCTGAAATAAAGGGGAAACAAAAGGAATGTGGGTAGGGAGAGTAATACTATTCTGTCAATCATATTCCATTTCAAGCTCTGGCTAAATAGGTGTTTGCTCACACTAAATAGCAGTTGATGAGTGCAGTAGGCATTTCAATAACCCCCAAAGCATTTTCTATCTGTAGAAATGCATAGCGAATTCTCTTTAATATGGCCTGCATTTCAAATTGAGCAGAAGAATTTAATAGACTGCAGCCTTTTGTCAAAGGACAAAGGCAGGAGGCTGTGTAAAGCTGAGTAGTACAAAATACTCAGGAGGCTGTATCTGGCTGGTACTTACAGCTCTGTTGTACAGTCATGGACTTTGAAGGGAAATGCAGTACAAAAAAAAAAAAATAGAGCAGGAGGTACTTTTCCCATGTAGTCTATTACTTCCTGCAATTCATGAGGACTCTTTCCTTGTGCATAAAGGTCACCTTTCATTTATGGATTGTCTCTGGTTCACTGGAAAAGGGTGTCCTCACAATATATTGGGGAAAAAATAACAACAGGGAAGGAAATGTAAAAAGTAGGGATAAAAGTCTGTCAAGACATAATTTGTTCCATAAATAATGACTGTTGAGGAGAGTTGGTCATTGAAACTACTTGACAGAAACAACCTAATGGCATTCCAGATTACAGACTGTAGACATCTACTGTCTACAGTTACTGCACAGAGACTTTAAAACCTCAGGCCAAGACTGCTCACTGATGTTACACATGGCCAAAAAAATGTGAGGAGAGATGTGAACTGTAGCACAGAGAAAAGCAAAAAGGAAATTGGTAGACCAGAAAAGAGAATAATTTAATGACTGTATGAATCTAGGACCAATGGTGTGGGATGTTTGCCTGTGCCCCTCTGTGCAGAGCTATTTCCATCTTAAACTGGCCCTCTTTAGCAGGAGGGAGGAGTGCAGTGTCCCCTAAAACTGTTTTGCTTCAGTATTCGTAGGACTCAGTAACTGGCCCGTAGCAATCCTCTCAGACACCTGTAGGCACACCACAGACCTGCTTTTCTCTGCTCCTGTGGCACTGCAGCTCAGCCAGCTGCTTCTCTGGCTCTGAGATCCCCAATGTCCCAGCAGATCCCACCTGACTGCCAGGCAGGAGAGCAGTGGTGTCACGTAGCCAAAATATCAGCCATAAAGGAACAAGGGAAAGGGGTGTAAGTTTGGATCAAAAACCACAAATCTCATGCTCAGTATGGGTGATTTGGTGCATCTAAGCACAGAGCATGCCCAAAGGATTCCAGAGAATCATAGAATCTTTTGAGTTGGAAGGGATCTTTAAAGGTCACCTAGTCCTCCAGCAGCAGTCCACTGCAGAACCAGCAACTGGCAGCAACAATTTAAGTTATGATTGGAAATGAGAGATGACATTTTCACTTTGGTGGTGCTTCTTTAGGACATACCTCTTCACCCTTGCTCAGCAAGGGTGAATGTTAACCATTATTACTGCAGTTCATAAGCTCTACTACACCCAATGGCAAATAATTTTATTTGCAAGAACACATTAGAAATCGTGATCAAAATACAGCCAAAGATTACGGCAAAAACTAAACCTACTTCATTGCCTATCCATTAGTGCTTGCATATGTTCTCATGATGTACATAAAATAGCAGGGAGGACCATGAAGAGGAACAGTTGCAGTGCACAGGCTGGTTCCCCTGAAAGGGATCTGATTCACAGAATCATGGAAAAGACCACTAAGATCACCAAGTTTAACAGTCAGCCCATCCCCACCAGGCTCATGGACTATGTCCCTGTATGGGAACTGTTGAATCAAGGTCTGAACCACTGACTGATCACCTGAAGTAAGCACTGAGTCAGCCACAGGAGCACAGTTGAAGGCAATGTACCTGTGTGACTGGAAGGGGAGGAGTCTGGCTCCACCTCTCCCAGACCCCATTTAAGGGCTGATCACCACTGGGGAAGGATCTCCTGTTGGAGATCCCTCCCCTGTGGGGTTATCAGTGCACCTTGACCATCTGCAAAAGGTGAGCCTCTCTTTATTTACCAGCTGTCTGTTTACCGTCCAGATAAGCCTAACAAAATATACCATCTTCCTCATTATTTTCTGTGAATACTATTCTTTTCTGTGAATACTATTCTTTTGAGATATTCACCCTACGCTCCCTCAGTGCCACATCTCCATAGTTTTTGAACACCTCCAGGGGTGGTGATGCTGTCACCTCCCTGGGCAGCCTGTTCTAGTGCATTATCCCTTTTTCTGAGAGAAGTGTTTCTTACTATCCAAACTGAACCTCCCTGGTGCAACTTAAAGCCATTACCTCTTGTCCTAAGAAGAGCCTGACCTCCGTATTGCCACAGCCTCCTTTCAGGCTGTTCAGCCAGGTTTTTACCCAGCTGCACGCGGAGTGAGGGAGGAAAGAAGGAAGGAAGAGCAGTTGGGGATGGGCAGATGGCTCTGCAGCCCCTACACAACAAAACCACCCAGAAGGTTGTGGCTGTTTGCAATGTGGGTGTAGAAAGGTGAACACACCCAATTAAAGCATGTTAGGAAAAAGTCTAAACCAAGAAAATCATCAAAATCAAGATTAATATCAAGCTTATAAGTTTTAGAAAGCACTGTAAGTGTGAGATTTCTTCAGCCCCCACACAGGGAGGGGACTGCTGGGGTGCTATGTGAGAAAGTGCTCGGCACTTCCTGCAGCAGAAGGTGCTGAGAGCCGGCGGCTGAGCGGGGTCTGCCGCAGGAGGGGATCGGGTTTGTCGGCAGCTGTAACTGCTTTCCGCTCCTGCCTCTCTACCAGACATCTGAATTCCAGTCACAAAAGGGCAAAGGCATTTTTTCCCCTTGAACAGCCTTGTGGGATGCTGGGAGGCTGCCCTGAGGACTGCCAAAGCTTTGCTGCTACCCTGCAAGCTGCTGGCACCAGGTTCAGCTCATCAGCCTCTCAGTGGTAACTGGAGTAGTGCTGGAAACATCCTGGATCTGCTTCCTCTTCCCGTTATTTCTGTAGCACAGCTGATGCCGTTTGTCATTTGCAGGTGAAAGAGCCAGGGCCCTGCTGTCAGCAGGATGTATTTCTGATGTAATTGTGTGTTGCAGACTGTGTTACCTATATCTTCACTGTATTTCTTCCTCCACTTTCTTTTCCTTAAGGCTTTCTCTTGAGAAATGCTCTGTTTCCTCATTAAAAAAAGAAAAAAAATCACCACAACCACCAACAGAAGTGGAATTTTGATTGAAACAAAACAAACCCCTGATACTCTGAAGTCACTGTTAGGGCAGGTCCCAAGGTGAGCACCCATCACCTCTCTACAGAGCCCATGCACAACTGGCCAGCCTCCTGCTGGCCCTGCATGCAGCACAGCCTTTGCATGGAAAGGAAATGCAGCCTTGCAGCAGAAAACATAATGTATCAGTGATCAGTATTGCAAAGAAATCAGGTCCTGATGCAGTAGAAGGAGAATAAAACCAGGCAGTGGTATAGTGAACATTTCTTTTTCTTTAACAAAGCATTGAGCTCATAAAAATATGAATGTTTCTCTATTCACTATGCTGTTTAATAATCATTCTGCATTGCTTTACTCATTAAATTCAAATGAGTTTTATGCAGTTGCTGTTGTGATGTGAATTTCTTATTGCTTATATTGCATGTGATTGTTTCCAGGGTACATAGCTCCATGAGACAAATTTCTTCTGAAAGGGGGATTTGGACTGCCAGGGATTTGATTGGCTGTCAGAGTTGGCTGATGTTTTCAGGAGAGGGAATTATATGAGGGCAGGGAGCAAGAACAGGAACAAGATTTGGTTTTAGGGTTAGGAGTCCCCTTTAGTTTTATTATTAGGTTTACTTCAGTACCAGTTAACTAGAGAATCTTACTGTCACTCTGAGGAGGCAAAATTGTAAAGGTCAAATTCTTCCCAGCTCTGTAACCATGCTGCCTGCTTGCTGCAGAGCACTTGCTCGTGGGAGGACCATGCTGCATGCAAATCAATGGAGATGTCACGCCCGTGGGAATCAATAAATCAGAGCCAATTAGTAAATGAGACCTGGAGTTAGATTCACCTCAATAGGACAGTGGGGTCAGAGTAGTGTGGGTTAACTCATCACACTCTGTTCAGTAATCAATATCTATTAAAAAAAATAAAGAGAGGGAAAGTAAAAAGAGGGTCCTTCCTGCCAGAACTAAATCTTCCAAATACTTGGGATGGAAAAAAAAGACAGGAATTTTCTGTCATATGATAGCCTCCGTAATAGACAAGCATCTATACACATAGAGAGTGAAGGAGACAGAGTTATGTTTATTTTACTACAGCTTTTTAGAAGGTGGGAACGCTAAAATTATCTCTCCTCCGAGACCCTCATCAAGTAATCTGCTGTAACAATCTAATGAGAAGTCACATACCCACTGCACATGACTACACCATTTTCACCATTTCATGGTGCCACTTGCATCAGACTTTTGAAGCTCACTAAGATCAGTGAGGCCAGCAGAAATAAAGACAAGAATGAGTATCCTTAGCTCTAAGTCAGGACATTCTGTGCAGTTGTTACAAGTTAAAAGAAACTTAGCTTTGGACAAAAGTAGTATTTATTTATTTTCTGTTTTCAAAAACTAGTTGCTTTGGGTGAGAAGTTTAGTTTCTCCATTGGGATTTCACTACTCAGACTCAAAATATTTCATGTCCTGCCACCCCAAACTGAAGAAAGGCTGAGCCCTGCAGTCCCCAGAAATTGTACTACCCACAAGGGAAGCCTGGAGTAAAGGAGATCCTGAGCAGTGGTCTGTCCCCCTTTTGTACTTCATTTTGCATTTCCTGTCCTCACGCATGGCTGATTCCCATATGATCAGAGGGGCCACACAGAGGAAACTGAGCACTAAAATAAGTTTCCTGCCTGCCATAGCTCTGCATTAGGGATGCACCTTGTGAAAACTAGTTCCACAGCTAGGATGGGTACAAAGTAAAGGAGAGTCTTGTTAAATGTTTTGAAATCATCATCTTCCCAGTGAGAAACTCTCTATAACTTTAATAATATTCCCTGTGCCACAATTAACTGCTGCAAACTTTTTCAGAAATCTTGTGAGCAGCGCTTGTACAATTTGAGCTTCATGTGCAGGTAATCCCAAAGCAAGGAGAAGGGCTGGGGCTTCTTCATGGGGAGAGGCTCTCTTTGACCTGTGTGCCGGTGGCTGAAGGAACACACAATGCACCCAGTGCAAGGCACTCATCTCCTGAGATACCCTAATCAGCCATGGCCACTTGGATCCATGTTCCAGAGCCCCTGAGGCTGCCTGGCCTGGCAGGTTGCCTGGTCTTTCTTGAAGAGCAGCAGTGGTGAGCTCAGGCACATATCCCAGCACCTCTGTGGTACATCCCTGTCCTCCATCACTACCTCTGCCAGTGCTCTCCATCTGTCTTTATCTCCACTTTCCTACTGAAATTGCCTTTATGCATTCAAAAGCAACCGGTGTTCTCAGATACATGTATGCACGTGGAAAATCTCTCTGCCATATGCCTCTGTAGGAATACTGCCTCTCTATTCACTTCAGGATCCCATTCAAAAAGGGCTGCCTGTTTGTTTCACTCCACAGATTTCCTCATTACCTTATCTCACAGGCTTTACTTTTTTTCTCTTCTTGCCCTCTGCTGCCTCTGCTAGGCACTATTGTTTCTTCCCTGGACATTTCTGAGTGTCAGAATAGAGAAAAAGACACTCCATCTCAACTGCTGCCACAAGAAAAAAACGTTCGTTTGCCAGAGATCTATTCAGTGTTGCAATTGGGAAAGCTACATTTATTAGTACTTTTTTTAGTTCAACATTCTACCTTCTCATGTTTAGAGGGCAGTTAGCAGCCTCTGGACAGGAGAACGTGCAACTCAGGCAAATAAAATTGCTATTAACTTTACAGATTTGGCATGAATGGGTAACATTTTGGAAGTAAACCATCTTCTTTAGTTAATAAAATTCATTTCCTTTTCATTCTTTACTCTCTTCATTCCTCCCCTCACATATATTTCCTTCTGCATCTTCCTCTTAATTTCCCCTCTTGTATTTTAGTTTTTCTAGATTAATTTTTTCTGAAGCTTCCTTCATAAAGGCCACACAGCCATTCACATCTGACTGCTCCTTTAAAAAGAGATGACTTCTGTTCATCCAACACTTGCAGCAGAAAGTAACAGATAAGAACATGCATAATTGGAGCCTGGGCACTCTCCCAACTGGGTTGTGCACACCCGTTCTTGGCCACAAGCTGCAGCTCTCTCCTGCCTGGGACATCTACACCATTTAATGTAGGGTTTTGTGATAAACTGAAGTCCCTCGGAAGACCAAGCTATTAAGTCACATCCACGTTTAATTTTCATTTAACTCATCTGTCTAGCCAGATGTCTTTTCTTTTCTTGTCCTAGGTCAGTTCAAAGAGACTGTCTGCATCATCTGGGGTTACCACTGCAGCTGCATAGGCCCCACTTTCTTTGCCAAGTTTGCACTAAGTCTTCTCCCAAGTATCTTGAAGGCTTCCATAAAACTCCACAGTGGTTGAAGCTCCCATTCCCAGGAAAATGCTGTTAAGGCTTGGTTAACCTGGTGCAATGCTGTAACTTTCTGAAGCTTCTGGAACAGGAAGAACACCCTTTCTACAGGAGCAAGGTATGCTGGGTGAACCAAGGAACTTGTACTGGGTAAATCAAGGGAGGTGTTCGTCATTCTCTTTCCTCTGTAATTGGGCAAATGTTAATAGCAGAGGCTTCAGGGACACTGTAGGGTTGAACACCGGTGCAAGTGTAACACCTCACTCTTTCTCCCCTAATGAATATTTTATTTGAAATGTAGCAGAGCCTACAGGAGAGACTTAATAGCCTGGTACAGCGTATATTCACCTGAGATGTATGTCCTGGATTTTAGTTCTCTCTTGAGCTGGGAAGAGCCAACTGATTAGAACATTGTAATGACAGGTCTTCTGTCAACCTCTTCTGCCCAAAAGAGGTCTCCAAATATTAGCACAGATTTTACAGTCGAAAAACTAAAAGACATTTGCAAAACAAGCAAAGCAAAAATCCACAGGCTATTCTGTATTCCATTAGGCTTTGGTGGTTAGGAGATGAGGGAAATTGCAGAAAGAGGATATAAATAAAAAGTTCTATAAAACAATTGTTTTACAAGCTCATGATTTTACTGTTATAGCTACAGACACTTTAATTGAAAATACTGGTAATTCCTGCCAGCTCCCGGCTATGTCTGCAGTCAGATATTAGTGTCAGACAAAACCAGAAAACATTTCACAGGCCATTTTGGGATGTCCCACTCTTTACTAAGCAACTGTGGAGCAGGACAGCATGCCAGCCTGCCTGGCCATCAGAGACTATCACCCTTGTGTGCTTCCCTAAAGGTGTTTGAAGCTTGTGAGTCTCATTCTGTATCAGACCAAGCCAAATGTCGCACCCCCACCCCCAAATGCTGGCAAACCCTAGAGCTGCTTCCTGTACAATTGTAGCTGCAGTGCTCTGTCCCATAGGGCAATGCTGAATTTCACTGAGGGAGGTCCGAAAATGTTGATAAGTGAAAACATAAAATAGACAGAGAAAACTATAAAAGTAACCACTGAACAAAACAGAACCATAAGGAATCAATCACGGTTATTCAGTCCATAACTGAGTTCACAATAATAAGCAACAAAGACATAACAGAGCTATTAAATAAATCAGTAAAAGTCGTGAGGTCCAATCTTACTGACACATTTAATTTCTTTTCAACTTTTCTCTACTAATGTAAAAGATGAAAAAAAAAAAAAAAAGAAGAGCTGAATAGCTTAGTAATTCTGAATACAGAACTGAGGTTAGAAGCTAAGAATTTCCCTCCAAATTGCAGGAGAAAATATGGAGTAGACTATTCTCTGTTCTTCTGGACTGCAAAATTTTAATGATTAGGTCCCTGTGGACAAATGGCCATTCCATAGGAAAGGCAAAGCTGCAGCTCTGCCCTGCAGCAGAACTCACAGAGAGCTGCTGAACCTTCTGGGATCCCCACAGACCTCAGTAGAGGGTTGGAAGGGGGCTAAGGCATGCATGACAGATAAATCTCCAAGGATCAAACTCTTCTTAAAGAAGGGTTCCTACAATTTGGTTGTATTTCTAACAGCCTGCTTCAGTCATCTCCTGCTCCTCTTCATTCATTAGGCTACAGTTGTGAGAATCAGCACAGGTCTGCAGATGATGTGGAGGGAGGGGCTGGGAGAGGTGCAAGCACTGGGCACAGAGTGACACTGCTCTTGTCCCTCTTCCATGAAACTTCATGGGGTGCACTGTGACTCACTTTGTTCAAATAATAGTTCTACAGACAGTTAGGAAGAGCATTTGTGCTTCACCACCCACTGAGGTTTATTTTTGTGCATTTACATTTTGGGGGGTTTAAAGGGCTTCAGCCGACCAGTACAGACCAGCAGGAAGGCTTTTAGCTGCCTAAACTTACATGGCAAATAATCAGAAAGGAGTTCTCACTGTGATAAGACTGTGACCAGTTTTTGAGCTAGAACTTACTCCTCTGAGATGCCTCAAAATACTGCTATTTAAGATATGGTAGAAATACAGAGTATTTCACAAGTGACCTGGAACCAGAGGGAAAAAACAACAGCAACACCAAAACAAACAAACAAAACAACCCTACAGCAACTGATTTGTGTGCTTTTGTGTTTCCACACATTTTTAAAAAATCATTTTAACATTGAGTTGTGCCATAAGACCTAAGATCTGCAGCAGGGGACCTGCTATCTATGGAGCAGGGGTGAACTCCACTACAAAAACAGCATTCACTGGAAATCTACTTTACCAACTGACTTGACAGCAGTTGCACAAGGGAACTTGAGTTTGCATCTCCCAGAACATTTCTATTTAGCTGGGGCTTTCTCGCAGACATAAGCTCTACTGCAGCTGGCTTTGAAGTCCTGTGCACACCTGCACAGACTACAAAGAAGGGAAGGCAGGTCTCTCCACACCCAAACTGTAAATTAACAATGCAACATGTCAAGTTAAGATATGCCCTCCAGCACCCTGTTTTAAAGTCAGACCAATGGTTGACAATCTCCAGATACAGTTAACCCTTTCGCTGGATTTTATACCAACTTCCAGACTCCTGAAAGCTGAAATACACTTACATGATGGTGTGATTTTTTAAAGTAATTTATCAGTTTAAACACGTGCCATCTGCTTTAATCCACAGTAGGAACTCTATCATAACCTTTTTTTTTTTTTTCCCCCACAATGGAGAAGAAATTTACCAGTGCACTAGCTTGATTTTTTCAAACTGCTTTGTATAGCTGTATGGAGCAGTAGTTTCAGCTTGTGAATATGACACAGGTTGAAGAGAGCAGCTAGATTTTACCTTTCCATTTCACCTTTTACTCTCTGAAGAATAGTCTGCTAGTGTAGGTCACCACAATTACTGTTTTTTCTTTCCTCCAAGCCTCTCATGAAGCTTTGCTTTTATAGTAGAGAGGTACATCAACAGGCAACAAAAGCTTCAAAAAGGAATTTTCACTGAGCTAAGAATAAGTACATTCACCTAGACTACAAGATCTCACGGTTTTATGATTGCAGTCCCTTTCTTTCTTCCTCTGCTTTGCCACAGTGTGCCATTAATCATCTCACCATGTGCCATCACTTCATACCTTGTGGAAGATGACAACTAATTTCTGCACCATCTGTAATGCTGATCTTCTCCTGACCTAACATCCTCTTGACCCTATCTCATCTTGTTGTTCCTGTATGTATTATGGAACAAGTATATGAGTATAGTAATTTATGTAAGTATAGCATGACCTCAGTGTGATTTCTGTGGGGCTCAGTCCCGACTACCTACTCTGCACTCCAGCACAACACTTATTTGGTACATACAGCCCAAACCCAGGCCTCACACAAGTTCAGACTTGCAGACATCCTCTCAGTGTGGACACAAGCAGGAACACAGGCTCAGGGTAGAGATACTGAAAGTGATGCTGGGGATGGGCATATAGTGCACTGTCTGCGACGTGTAGCCACCTCTCTGTCTCCTGCTCTTTGAGGGACTCAGGAAACCTCCTGCAGTCTGTCCCTAGTAGCTCCCAGCACCCTCCATGCCTAAGGCAAGAGGCTGGAGGCGTTTAGGTTGGGTCACCACTTTATAGTAAGGAACCAGCGATCCAAGCCACAATCATCCCTCAGGTGGTAGCACTGAATAGCAGAGCTCATCCAGAGAGGGCCCAGACTGCAAAAGAAAGAGATGATTTTTTTTGTGCCTATGTCCCATTTAATAGCACAAGACCTGAAATACTCTTGAGCAATGATAAAGGTCAGCCAGGTGTCCAACAGTACTACCCTGAAAGTATCACCACCTGACTGGTGTCAAGGACACACAGTTCAACTGCCTGGTGCTAGAAGGCTGTACACTTGAGACAAGTTCTGCAAAAAGCCAGAAGACTAAAGGCTATACATCCTTTTTTCTTTTTTAGCTTTTAACATTTGTATATTCTTTGACTGTTTGGTGGGAAAGAAAAAAAAAAGACTAGGTTTTACTTCATCTTCCTCTTTTGTCCTTTTGTCTCACATATCTGTTGGTTTTTTGCAAGTCCAGAAGGCAGGCAATACAACCATGTTTTCCTGAAAGTAGGAATGATTTACTACAGTTAATATTGCTGATTTTCAGAAGTTTCTTGTCTCAGTGGAAAACAAATGTACCTCTGAAAAACATTATTTATTCATATGCATATATTCAGTGATTAAGTATCTAAATGTCAGAACTTTGGTGGTTCCTCTCAAGCTGCATCAAGGGAAATTAAGTATCCCAGAAGACAAGCAAAAAAGGAAGAAAGAAGATTAAGGAATGGCAATCGCCAGAGACTTTTAAAAGATGTGAAGAGGAAAAAAAGAGTTAGACCTGGCATCTTCAGCTGAAAGCTGAACTTTGCCTTCCATTCAAAGAGCACCAGATAGCAAGAGTAAACCATCAGATTGCTCAGTGCATGTAAGAGAAGGAATAAGGAAAAGAGAGAATTGACTGATATGAGAGATGTGAAGAAGGTGCACTGCAATGATGGATCCCTTCACAAAGATCTTGAATTCCAGACTGCTCTTCTGTGTAAGGAACTCTGAATTCACGTGTAGGTTTTTGTTGCTTTCTTGTACAGTTATGCAGCAAAGTTAACTGGAATAGTCAGTATTGTACCATTTTGTAGCATGCCGAAATGTTATTATTTACAGGGAGCAGATAATGTAGGGAAATATAAATAGATTTTTTTCAAAAAAGAACACAAGTGAGCAGTGTCCTGGGGCAATCTGAGACATAACCCATGTGTAGGGTGACATTCCAGGCACTCTCTCTCTTCTTCTTCTGCTGCGGTACTGAAAATGGCTACGATCACATGCCCACAGTGTGGGAATGAAAGGAAAAGGGTCAGGACAAGGAACATTAGGTATCTGCATGAAAAGCCATCAAGACAATAATTTGTCACCTAATGAAATCACTTAAATTTAGGGCAACAGAGCATCCCAATAAGCTATCTCCAGAATGCCAGGATGGGGGATCTAATTCCAGATGGTTCCAGAGGATCAAAGACATCAATTTCCCTTCATAGAGTGTTAAATGGATTTTTAGCTAAAAAAAAAAAAGCTAAAGAAGAGTCCATCTTCAACCTGACTACAGATCATAAAAGGATGTAAACATAGATTCAAAACCATATTTAAGATTTATATATGTTTGTATGTATGAACAATAGGAGAGAATACACACAATCAGCACCACTAAAATTCTCTTCTTGATTCAAAAATTCCTTCAGATGCTTTAGGAGTAACTACTTTAGAATGTCAGCATCTGAATTCAACTGTATTCCCTCTTTTCCGCTTCTCGACTCTGCTTTTATCTCAAAAAGCTTCTGTTAACAGTATCTCAAGAACCTGCATATTCAAACCTCCTCAGTAAAAGAATGTAGTGCCTTACTGGAATAAGCACAATACTGAAAAGATTGACTACCCTGGTATTGATTTTCTCACGTTAACAGTAACACAGAAAGTGCAACAAATACATGAAAAAGGATTGCTTTCATTTCAAAGGAAAGGGCAACTTGATCTAACCTGAAAAGAGACTGAAAGTAGTGCAAGGGAGTGTCACGTTTATTGTAAATCGCTGGATTCATACACTCCAGCTCAGCTGAATGAAAAACAAAAACCGTCTGATAGTATGGGGGAATTTGAACTTTTCCTGGAGCTAATCTTAAAGGCCAGAGTATCTATACACTTAGTAGAGGGATATCTCATTAATTCTGTAAATTAATGACACATAATTTGATAGAAGTATACTTACGTGCCCTTGTAGGCCACAGCAAGTAAGGGCTAGGAGTTCCTATTGTTGAAAGTTCAAGCTCCTTTTCAGTGAATGTAACTGAGCTGGTATCACAGTGATGTGAAACCAACCAGCTTTTATAGAGCTGCTGCTCAGAGGAGAATGCTACACAGACTGTGTTGGGATGAGCAGGCTCCTGAACCTCCTCATTTCCACTTTCATTCAGCGGCCAAATTTCCACTCCCTCTGTCACGTCCACATCTAAACCATTCCTACTACAGGGACCCTTGGGTAACTCCGTCCAAAACTTCTCCACACTGTGCTTTAGAGCAGAGCTGTCACTGGTCAAACCTAATTTAGCTGCCTCCAGATAACTCATTTCAGCCACCTCATTTCAGTCAGCAATGAGGGCACAGTGGGGCTTCTCATCCCTTCCTTTATATCCTAGCTGAATTACCCTTCTGATTGCTTTATTATTTGTCCACAAACCTGCCCGATCATGGAGCCAGGAAGTGTTGAGTGAGCACAGAAAGGGTTAATATTCAGGGTCTTCTCATTAGTCAATAATAATGCAGAGGGCCTGGGTGCCCTGGTAAATATCAGGACTTAACAGTCCAAAGACTGTACAAATAGTAAGGGACAGTGCATGCCTGTCAAGCCTGAAATCTAAATATACAGAGCAAACGTAGGTTGAGCTCCTGTCTCCACTTGGCAGGTGAGAGTAGGTGTCACCACCCCTCTCCCCACGTCTATGCTGTCTTGCCTCTGCTGTAGAGAAGTGGGACCCTGGATCCCTGCCCTGGGGCATGAGGGGAACTGCAGGTGCAGTACCACCTCAAATGTGGTGAGCTGCCCTAGGAACCCCTTCACAGGGCTACCTGCAGGGACTTCTCCTGCTGATACATGATATGATTCACACTCTGCACTTGCATGACATGTCACACACCCTTGAACTCACCTATGTTGTGTTTAACACTGGAAGACGTCCAGCTTCCTCAGGTCCACGTGTCACCAGAGGTGGTAAGCTTCCCTAACTGGTTCCTTACCACAGCACCACACATGGGGTCACACTCAAGCCTGGCCTCACATGTGACTTTCTCGTGTCCTTCTCCATTCTTTCAGGGCTGGACCAAGTGGACCAGCTGCATCCCAATTAAGTCTGGCCACAACCAGTGCGGTCTTTTTTGCCAGACAGTGACAAGTCAGAAAATTCAACAAAAGAGAAACTGCTGTCATAAAAATGAAATGACTGAGAAACAGAACCAAGCTGAAAGCATTTACCTGTGGGGACTTGGCAGTACTCTTGAGCCCTGAGGGCAGACACATATCAGTTGCTCTGAAGATAGATCAGGATGCAAACTTAAATTGCTGAATAATTAGGGTTATCCAAGTATAACTTTAGTATTTCTACTGCTGACAGTTGAGATGCCCCTAAAGACAGAAAATTAAATTAACAGTCAGGCTGCCATAACTCTTTCTCAGGGATTTCCCGGATGGAAATATGTGTGCATGAGCTCCAGAGGCCACATGTTGTAAATGCCACATTTCAGGAAGCATCCAGATCGACTGCACATACTCTGAACAAAAGATCTGTGGGCGTTCAGTAAATCTGAGAGCTTGGGAATAGGCTTACTGTGAATGCATGACTCCATTGAATACTGTGAGCATGACAAATCCAGAATTCTGGATGTTTCAAATGGATAAATTCACATAAGCAGAAAAACAATGTCTGAAATCACCAGGGCTTGTAGGGTGGCTGTGCACATGCTGGATAGCTAATCTATGCACACAGGATTGATGAGGTTTGCAGAAACTTCAGGGTCCCTATAGTCCAATCCCTGCTTAAGTGGGGACTTCCACAGCAGGTTGCCCAGGACCATTTCCAGAGGGTGTTGATCTCCAAGGATCTACACATACACGCTGTAGAAACATTAGTGTGGTGAGGTACTGGAACAGCTTGCCCAGAGAAGTTTGTGGATGCCTAGAGAGGTTCAAGGTTGGATGGGGCCCTGGGCAGCCTGATCTAGTGGGTAGCAACCCTGCCCATGGCAGGAGGTTTGGAATTAGATGATCTTTAAGATCCCTTCCAACAGAAGATATTCTGTGATTCCATGAGTCTGGATTCCCAGATTTGTGGCAGCTCAGTCAGGGATCTACCACAAAGTTGCTCTGTGGGGCTGCCCAACAGCCCAAAATCCCAGAGCAGGGTAAAACCCTGAGGCCCTGCCTGCACAGCACATCTGCAAGGACATCTCCAGGATCACCCAGATGCGTGGGGCTCTGTGCTAACAGCAGTGTCAACAACAAGTGCTTGCTTTTGGCTGCTTCGCTTTTGGCAGACAAACACTTACTTTCTCTTACAGAGCCTGTGGCTGGTGCCATTATTCAAAAGGTTGTGCTTGTTTACACTAGCCCATCAACAATCAGATGAGGAGCCCTGTAAGGCTAATTCTATGCTATATGTTATGTCATTTTACAGACTGTTGTGTGTTTATAATTTTTAAGGGAAAAGTGCAGCAAGTTACACATAAATGAGATCTGGTTTAGCGCAACATCATCCACAGAGAACAGAGAAGAGGTAAATAACCCAGGCAGACCCTCCTCTTGGCTCTTTTGCAGTAAAGGAGGCAGCCACAGTGGCAAGGCAGGTGCTGCCTGCTGAGTCTGCAGTGTTGCTTTGCTGTTTCAGTGTTTCATTAGCACAGCCACCAGTAGACAGGTGCTGCTCAGCCCAGGCAGGCTCAGAGCAACACATGGGTACTGCCTGTGGCACCTGTGGCCCAGCCTCCCCTCCTGAGGACCCAGGGCTGGCTCCCTGCCCTGTGCAGGTGCTGCCTGGTAGCCCCAGGCCAGCATAGGCCTGGCTGGGGAATTAACCAAGAAGAATGAGAGAAGGGAGCTCCAAGAAAGACAGGGAAATAGCTAGGGAAGTAAAGCTCACTTAACCTATGGCCAAACTTCTGGAACAGTGTGATTTCCTAAGGGGCATCCCACATAACACTGCAACATCAGTCCATACACACATACACAAACAGGCAATACAGTGCAACTTATGATGATCACAGGCAATACAGTGCAACTGATGATGATCAACGGGAGCAACAGCTTGGCAGAATTTTTAGAAGGACGTGAACCTGTCTTGAACAATGAAGGATCCAGAACTGGATTACACAAGGGCTTTTTATAAGATAGTGGAAAGCTATGCACTCACCCTTCACCACAAGACAAACCATCAGTGACAGAGATGGGGAAGTACTTTTTCCAAGAGCAGCATCAGATGGAAAAGTCACATTCACTGCGTGCTATCCCTGCATGCAGGGACAGGAAGTGTTTCAAAACCAGATGTGGCTACTGAAATACCCACACCTCTCAATGCTATCTTCAGCTGCTTCAGTGGATGAGCAGGATCTAAGCTAAGCTTGCCTGCTGGAGAAACCACCCTGCCCTCCATCCTTCCTTCCAGACCAGAGATACCTCCTGGGATTAGGTCACCACTCTGCGTAGGCTGCAGAGCTGGGTTGCCAGCCGTGGGTGGATGTGTGATTAGTCACATTTACATGTATAAAACATCGGCTCTACAAACACCCTAGGGCATGGCTATGAATGCTCTGAGTGTAAATATGAAAAAGAGGTTCAATAAGCAGAAAAGCAGCAATGCAGGTGAAGCACCCCTAAAAGCAGGTCAGAGCTACTCCCAGAAAGTTGGCTAAGATGGCTTCTCACTCAATTTACTTTATAATGTGTTTTGTTATTGAATGCTTCTTCCGATTTTATTCGTGTTGCTTTGCTGGTACACTATCTGCTCAAAAGACATCACTAAAGAGAAAAAAAAAAAAAATGAAGTTGAAAAAGTCCAACAGGGGTGAATTCATGTTTCCAGAAGACTCTAAGCTCCAACGTGAGCATTTAAATCGAAGGGACTTCATGTACTGTGACCATAGAGAAAACTTGTTCCACCACCTACCTTGGTGTATACAGGCTGTCATTCTGGCTTTACAAAGTTCTCTTTGGTGATAAAACACTGCTGTCACCAGAGAGTAGTAACAAGGACCTCCAGATACAGAGGGTAAAATTTGAAGCCAGTCTCAGAGAAATGTAACAAAGTACCAGCAGCTGATGATGTCTGAAAATATACTATAAACCTGTTTCAAACTTTTTCATAGCAACAATAACAACAACAAAGAATCTATTTTAAAGGTTCATACTCATGCTTTTCCTTACTTAGGCAAAATTAATCGCTAAAGAGTCAATTTTGCTGTGTAAACCATGCATGAGATATGAAGCTCTTGTTCAGCTGACTCCTAACCAGCTTTCAAGGGAGGAACTGTGGCCCTTCTTCCTCTTGCAGAACTGGGAACAAATAAGGTGCTGTGGCAGCAGCTCTTCAAGGGAAAATCTTAGGGAATCCAAAAAGAAGTCCAGAATAAAGAAGGCTTCAGATGGCTTTTTGGACACAGGATTTTGGACACAGTTCAGTTGTCTGGTCTTTTTTCTGTAACATCACCTGTACCCACATGCTTCTCTTCACCCTGAGCACAGCCCTGACAGCCTTTCCTCTCCACAGCCACCAATAGATACCCTGCACCTGTCCCCAGGCTCTAGACCCACTGGAAACAGCAGTGATGGAGCTGGCCACACGTGCACACTGCCATGTAACCATGCAATCACATTTTTTTTAATTCTGGATCTGGTGCAACCAATTTACCTGATTACATCACTTTTGTTCATGTTCAATGTTCATTGTGAAACCATCTCAAGACAGGAAAAACTAGATAACTAGGGAACAGCTGTTCTCTGGAGATTGCCACAGATGACACCTGTGAGACATCAGTGACTTATGCTTCATTTGAGTTACAGTCAAGAGATTAGATCAACGTCACAGAATTTCCTCAAGAAATATCCCCAAGCATACCACCATTTTTTACAGCTATGCAGTACAAGGCATAAAAATACATATTTGTTTGCATTCATGAAAAGCACTCTGAGAATTCAAAGTGAGACACACAATAAAGACACCCCACCACCATTGGGGAAATCACAAATAACAAGATTTTTAAAAAGAAACCACAAGACAAAAATTTTGGAAGAAATTGACTGTACAACAAAAGAAGACATAAAGGGAATTCACAGAAGTAATGGGCACAGCTGTTAAATTATGTAGATATGGTCAAAACCAACAGTCTCAAAGATAAAGGAAGATGATGCTAAAACTCCTCCTGCTGTTACTAGAAGAAAAATAAGAATGTAAGCAAGCTTCTTTTCAGCAACTCTGATCCTAACCTGGGGCTATCCCTTAGATCATTTCTGTCCTCAAACCATTATCTCCCCGCAGCAGCAGTACAAATCTGGCCCTGGTATCTCTGTTCTTCATTTCACTCATCCAAATACTCTCCCTCCCTTCCTTTCTTCCTGGGTTGCATTGGCAGGTGTAGTGGGGAGGGTGGTAAATTGCATTCCTGCCTGCAGGGATACATTATTAGCACATAGTAGATGATGAACATTTTATAGATCACTAAGGATTGACAGTAGTACATGGTGGAGTGTTTTCATACAGCTTTTATTAAATGGACTTTCTGACAGGAGACAGTATTCTTATATAAGGAGGGTATTTGCTCTGTCTCTATGTACAACACTAACAAAAAAAAAAAAAAAAACAAGGCAATGCCAGCAGGAAGGTCATTGTTGAAACACATATCTAATTCCCCGAAGAGTCATGTTTTGATGTTGTTTAAGCAGATATATTGGTAGAATTAGAACTGTTTTGAAACCACACCTAGCAACAGCTCAAGAATTAGTATGTTGAGCAAAAGCTTCATCCACTCTAAGGGCACAGTTTCTCTAAATTATCAGTAAGAAAAAGTTTTGAAGTAAAATTGAGTTCTTTGTTATACAGATAGATGAAGTTTGCTACTCTTTCTCTTTGGCTAGTGTACTGACCTCAGGCGACCCCAGAAAATGTCAGCTGAGAACTGCAGACAGCAAACCACTAAAGCTCTGTCCTATTCAGTGACAGTCCCATTGATTCCTGTGGTGCATCTGAAAAGCTCTGCTGAAAATAGTCATGTGCAGCATCACCCTAGGATTCCTTTTTTAAGTATAGCATCTTAAACCATTCTCAGTGCCACCAACAGGGCAGACCAGCCTAGGTTTTGCCCCAGTTTTCTTTTTCTTCAGCATGACTAAGGAAAACCTTTTGCATTGTTTCATGTGCTTTTCAAGCAGAAGGTTTGATCCATAAATAATATCTTATTTTGTGATCCTAATGCTTCAAAAATGTTAAGCTACCTCATAGCTCAACCTAATCAAAGAGATGCCACTGACTTCAGTGCATACTGAGACTTCATTAGTGCAGTGCAGATTATTTTTGGTACCTTTCTAGTCTAAGAGACAGCTCTGTTGGCATATTTTGAATATTACTGTCCTTACTCTGTGTGGAGAAGCAAATGGGTCTGTTGCAGGGAGACTTTTGATTATTTTTGTCCAAATAGACTGCAGAAGCCTCATTCTCTTAATAAGGACTGAGCCATGTCTTGGATTTGTTTTCTGCTACTAAGGTCAAGTCTCATATGAAGTTCATCATTCTCCAGCAGTATAACTCAGAGCATGCCCTGCAATCCCAATGGAGATCTTCAGAGTTCAAAAGAGATTATGTAACATTACAGAAAAGAAAGTCACATCAGTTCTCCCAGGCAGAGTTGTGCTTATAGGCTACCAGTATTTGCACTAGCCGAGGAACTATGATCTTCCTCTCACTGTTTTTAATTGGCTGGCATTAGTTAGGTCCCTTCAGCACATGGACATGATTGTTTATACTTGCAAGCAGTAATGACCAGCAATTCTCACTGCTCCCATCCTAAAGCGACAAACCTGCTGTTAATTGCAGGAGGGTGTAGAAAAGATAAATCTTTGGGGGATGCATTTTCAGAAATCCTTTGTCTCACACTCAGTAGGGAATAGATGGCAAGTGGTTTCCCCATTGTTGAAGAGGCAAATAACATATGGGTTCAATATTATGAAACAAAGGTAGAAAGGGCTGGGTATTCAACTGGCCTCCACACTTGCAGAACTCACATTTCACTATATGAGCTAGGAAGGAGGTAAACTAATAAATATGGAGTTAGTGAAAAGGGAGATTCAACACCCATCAAAATCAAGATGTTGAGAACAAAATTAGTCATGAAGACAAAGGACAACAAAAGAAAAAAATTTAATTGCCTTATTATCAGCATCAAGAAGGGGAGAACAGAAAACTGAGACTGGATTTACACAGCTACAAGCAATGTGACAACGTTACAGAGCCCAGCATGATGAGTCTAGGATCTGCATAGGCACAGGGAACAGAGGAGATGGTACTGCATGTCATGTAAGGTCCATCACTACTTTGTGTAGCTCAGAAGTCTCTCACAGCTCAAGCCTGGCAGAGCCCTGTTGGTTATGCTTGTGTGTTAAATCCAGCCACCATAGACTCCTGCAAGCAAGGTGCTCTCTTTGCAGATCTGATAAAGGTGCACCCCCTACAATTCATCTTTGCCCTTGATCAAGAAAAGTATCTTGAAACATAGTAAATCACTTTGTCACAGATGAAATTCAAGATGAGTGAGCAGGTGGTCTGTTTTGAAGACTATAAAATCAAATCAATTAGCTAGGTGACTAGATCCATAATCAGCAATTTGTCATGCCAGAGCAGAAGACTGCATCACACAGAAGTTCAATCTGGATGAAACATGTTGGATGTCTTCTGTTTCCACTAAAAAATACAAAAGTACATGTAATCATTTCCTAATTAGAAAATGAAACGTATCCAAAATAAGGTACAACTCTACGAGAACCTAACCAAAGAGAGTTTGATAATAAGACTATATTTTTGGCACAATGAATTGTATGCCACACATTTCATTTCAAGACACTGAAGTTTAATCCCTTAGTATATTGAGCTGATGATTTTAAAGGATAAATATTACAAAGTAAAAAATGGTTATGAGCTATATCAAAGAAGATATAAATAAGAATTTAAACAAAAATATATGAATGGTTACTGTGAATTTCTGAAAAAACATAGTAGATATTCAGTGAGTCACTGCCTCAAAATGGCAAGGGCAACCATTCCTTCCCCTATGAAGGAATGTGCAGACTTTAAAGAAACTGTTTTGAAGGAAGAAGCAGGATGATAATAATTATTACCTACCAGATAATGCAGACTGATAGAGAAATGAAAGCACAATAACAAAAAGGAAAAAAAAAAAAAGTAAGTTTTTAAAACACATTATGAAGAAGAAAATTCTTAATGAATAGATTCTACAATTCCTCTATAATATAATGAAAATGATAAATGTATCAGTAATTATATGCAAAAGGCAAAAATGTTAACTACATCTTTCCATGCTGTACTGGGAATGATACCAATTGGTATGTAGTCATATAAAGCCGTGATGAAAGGTGAAGTGTTGAAGATCTATCAGTCCTCCTGTTTGGCAGAACAACAGAATCCAAGCGCCAAACTCTCATTTGTATCTCAAAATCTCATGAATTAATTCAAAGATTCAAAGATTATGAATCTGTTGTGATCATCTAACTGCCCACCTACATAGCACAGGCCATCAGAGTTGTGTGAACCCCTCCTCTGAGCTACAGAAAGTCTACTAGGAAAACACTAGCTTAAGACTTGGAACTGTGAAACTGGGAGCTTCCTTCTTGTCACAGCTTGTTTTGATTCAGCTTCTGTCCATTGTATCCTCCAATCATTCAGCTCCACTGAAGAATTCATTACAGGAGAATACTCTCAATAGCACTGTTCACAAACAACAGGCAAGTAGGGATTTTATGTTGTCCCCAGTAAAGTATGAACATTATAAAGGACATTTTGCCATTCTTCAGGACTTCTTTTGCACCCTAGCTAACATGATCACATTTTTGTCCTGTGAATACTGAATGACAGTAATTACTAAGCCAGTGCTAAACACAAGATCAACAGCAGTGTCTGAATGAGAAAACTAAACACAGGCACAAGTGTGGGCACACATTGGCTCATCCCTCTTTCCACTTACATCATCTGCCAGTGCAGACAGTGGACTGACAGAGTACATTTGGGGAATATGTGAACCAAGACTCTGCCAGGCTAAATCTGAGCATGGTTTGAGTCACAGCATGGGGCAAGATTGCTTAAACAAACAGTATGGATGGGGCTACTACATTTGCAGGACTCTAGGTGTATGGAGGCAAGCTGTTCTATTCCATCTCCCCTCGCAGGTAGAGAACTTAAACTGGCCTACATTACTGGTTAGCAAAGACATAGCCTCTAAAATTTTCTAACCACTTTTTCCATATTTTTAAATTTAGGGGCCAGAAAAGTGCATTTTTCAGTGACCATCACTGGGAGCTCATGCTGAGACAGTTATTCATCCTGCTTACCATGTTCCTCCAAACATCCCTCTTCCCCAGCACAGATTTGTTAACTCCATCTGTATGACCTAAGATTTTTGTTCTCACTCCAATGGCCTTGTATTAGGTTCCGTTAAAACAGTCCAAGGTCAGTTGAATTATAATCATGATGTTCCTCCTTTGATGCTCACTAGTTTCTTCAGCGTTAATGTCCTCTGCAAACTCCAGTGAAAGAAAAAACTGAAAAAAAAATATCTCTCAAAGAACTTTTTATAAAATAAATGTATGTATTTTTATAAAATAAAACTTTTTAAGGAAGAGGAAGAGGAACTTTCACGCTAAAGAAGAGGTTGCACAGTCTCTACCTGTGGAGACATCCCAAACTCAGCTGGACAACACCAGAGCAGCTTGAACTGCCTTTGAAGTTGCCACGGCTTTGAGCAAGGGACTAAACTACATGACCTGCAGAGGTGCCTTCCAACAGAATGATTCCATGATGATTCTCCATTTGTACTTCAAGACCTGTCAGTCAGACAGCTTTCAATCAGTGTAACTTGTGCCATGTTAATTTCATACTGTTTGGCTTTCTTTAATTGCACTCTCCTGATGCTGGGTCAAGTGCTTTTTGTCATATCTATCGCTCTTATTTAACTAACTTACCACCTTATCAGAAAAGACGGAAAGTAAGTTTTGCAATCCAAATTTCACACACAGTAATGTTGGCGGGTGTTATAATTATGTTTCTCCTTTAATTTGCTTTTAATCTAGCGCTGCATCAGCTGTTCTGTCCTCTACCAGGATTCATAATAGGCATCGCTGTATCTACCCTCAGTTATCCCGGATTCCCAGCTCTTCCACTGAGTTTCAGGAGTTACTGAACATCAGCAAAAGCAGCTCAGGCATTCTCCAGATGACACCGCTGAAACATTAGGATGCAGCTTATCTGGACGGCCTGATATTAACATTTAACTTCTCCATAAGTTTCTAAAGGGAAGGAAGTTGCGCATCCCAAGCTGGCGACGGGAATGCCACTCTTCTACTTCTTTCCAAACCAAACACACACACTGAACCGCGTTACCCGCCCTGAGCTGTTGGCAGCTTTCAGGGCACAGCCAGCGAGCAGCCCATCCTCCTGCCTGCTTTGCGGGCGGCGGAGCCCTGGAAAGACGGCCTCAATGCCGCCTGCCACTGCCACCGCGGGCAGGCCGGGCGGAGCGCGGCGCTGAGGGCGCTGGCTCGGGCTGCGGGTCCCACCCTGCCGCGCCGCGGCCGCCCTCGCCCTTCCCGGCCTCCTCCTTGGGAGCAGCCGCCCCGTCCCAGTCTCTCCCTCGGGGCTCGCTGTCCCGGCTCCTCCCTGTCTCTGCCACCGCGTCCCGAGGGCTGTAGCAGCCCAGCCCTTTCCTCTGCTGGCCCTGGCTCCTCCACGTAGGCAACAAAGGCATTTTAGCTTCCTCTCCCTCCCATGGGGGAACACCGGCACAAGTGGGATGCTTTTTTGCCCTTCGTGCAGATGAAAGATCTTGTTGATTGATTGTACGCAGTTCACCACAGCATCAAAAAGTTCGGTTTATTACACGTAGCCCAAATCCTGTCTGTTTTGCTGGACAATCTGTTAGCATAGATTCCAGGAGATTCCCACTTTTTGCCTTCCCGCTCTCCATTTGAGGCAGCAAGACACGAGCATTTTTTCACCATGCACTTGAGTACAATTTGTATTTGTCAATACCTGTGGCACACCCAGAGGCAACAGCCAACACCCCTCTTTCCACTTACATCATCTGCCAGTGCAGACAGTGGACTGACATTCCCAAAATATCACAAAATGGCAAACTTAATACTGCTTGCTGAGAAAGTACAACAGATACTTCTGCATTTAACGTAGCAGTAAAGAGAAGACAAATCCTTTTTGCCATTCTTTTTTTTTTTTTCTTTTTTCTTTCTTTTCCCAAAATGGCTGGTTACTTTTGAAAGGAAGTTTAGTAGCTAGCATGACATTTTGGTAATGCACATTAAAAATGACATTCATCGTTCCTCTTCTGAACTTGTGTGAAAACTTGTAACTGTGTCACTACTAGTTGCAAAATCTGCCTTAATTTTTCACCCTGTCAATCCCATGGGCTTCCCTATGGCACTTTGTGATCTGCCTTCTGATCTCCAGCCAGTCAGTGCATTTAGGATTCCAGATATCACCCACAGAAAAATAAAAGGATGTTTCACATCAGCAGGCATCAGCGTCCACCATCTGTTGCTTCCTGAGAAAGAAAGCCTACCCGAACCAATCATTCTATCCTAATTTTAGTCAGCATTTAGAGCACAAAGCTGTCCAAAACACTGCTCTTAGATTCTCCTGGGATGCTGAAGTTCATGATTAACATATAAGGAGGAAGCCCTGGTCAGTCTTCTTTCTTCCCTGCTCTATGTGTACCACCAAAGTTTTTGTGCTTTTAGTACTACTTTCACCTGATACGTCTTTCACAAACAGTATTTAAAATGCATGATGAATACAAGGAGGATGAGCACCATTCGCAGCCCCTGCAGCTATGGCTCACTTAATAAATCATTGCTTTTAGCACTGGGACAGAAATCCTCCCCTCACTGTGAGAGAGACACCCAGCTTCGAACACCTTATCTCCCATCTCACTAGGTTACTCTGCCATGGTAGAAATCTTGGGGCTGTAAGGTAGCCCCTCATTTGCAAAGGACTGTCTTCAGGAGCAGAAATGCTGAAGTTTCACGTAAAATTTCATCCTTATGATACTGTGTGGAGCAACATTTGCAGTCCAACAGTATCGTTGCTTCTGACAGATGTGGAATGACCAAAAGATTATGGGACGAGCTTGGTAATTAGGCAACCTCCAGTGAATAAGTGGCCACATAAACTTATTATCCACAGCCCTATCCTGCAAGAACTTCAACATATCCTGAAAGAGTCGATCAGGCCCTGCTGACATTGGGTTATGTCAATATCACCATAAATGTGGAACAAAAAGAAAGGCACAGTAGGTTTATGAAGGCAAATTGAAGCAGAGTTACAATCCAGGCATAGGAAATTGTTTTGGGCCCCCTCCAAAAAATAAAAGATAATCACTGTTTGAAATGGTTCTCCAGAGAGAAAAAGGAGACAGATGGTCCTGGTTCAGATGTGAGCATTGGACCTGAGAATTTCCCTCTGCTTTTAAGACAACCTCTGTGGCTTAGGCAAAACCATGGGATAAATATGTAAAAGGTTTCCTTCTGTCCTTTGGTATGTAGGTCTGCACTGCCTGTCACACTCCCCATGCTTTTCATTTGTCCCATGAGGGGAATGAGATGCTCCTTAAACAAGGGTACAAGAAGCTGGACACAAGCTAGGAAATGCCAGGAGGGAATTGAATACTCAGCCAGGCTTCTCCTAAGGTGGGCTTCCGAAGAAGAGCTAATGCCTGAGTGCAGATTACAGGGAGATCCTTCCTCTAAACCTGAGCAAGCCAATCCAGGTCAACAGGAAAACGAGGAGGAGGATGTGGCAGCAGAAATGCCTCCCAGTAGCCCAGGGGCAAGGGAACTCACATGGGAGATAGGAGATTCAGGTTTGGATGCTGCTGTCTCTTCTGGTACATAGCAGGGAATTAAATGTAGAGTTCTTGTCTCCCAAACATGCTCTAAATGCAAGCAAAGTGTCAACTTTAGTAGTTTGGATATTGTTTTTAAATACTCATTTGTTTGGAGAAGAACACCAAGTTTTCATACCCTGGTGCTGGAGCAGTGAGCTGGTATGAATGTTCCAGTCCTCATCTAGTCAACATTAAAGCACCTTCACAAACTGAAATAGTAGAGATCCACTGCAGAATATCTTCTAGTTTGTTGAGCTGGGCACTTTAATCAGGACAACAGGCTTTAGACACAGCAAAAAAGGGTCAGGATCTGAATTTCTACTATCTCCACGCAACAGTCACTAGGCTTGGAGCACACAGAAGCAAGGACACTTGCTTCTTGTGCTTCAGGACAGCTGCAGTGCAGAAGGTGTGCTCTAAGAGACAACACGTTTCAGATGAGATGAAGAGATCTGGAGCTGTTAATGAAGCGAGTCTCAGCAGCTCAGGAGCATTAGCAATGGAGGGAAGACTGTGCATGCCCACTGCAAAATACAGGCGCATTATGGCCATGCCTTTTGTCATCACCAGCATCATGAACATCAGGTGCCTCCCAGGTAAGCAGACCTTGGGCTGGGGGTTCTGTCGATCTCAGTAATATGCAAATATCAGGTTAGCCTTAACATTAATCCAGCCCTCAGTATCCAGTCTGCACCTACACTGTGATAGCATCGCACAGATGGGGCTCCAGGCCAGGCTCACCTCCCATCCACTTCATTGACTTGCAGAAGCACATTCAGGGCTGGATGCAGGGTAGCCCAGCTGGTACTTAGGGGAGTGAACTTCACATGCACCCAGCACATTATGGTGTATTCAAGGGCATGCTTACTTATGTGCTGAGCAAACAGGTCCTGGGACTGTGAAGCTTCTCTTTGGCCCATTTGCCCGTGCAGTCATTTCCTATGACCTTCATAATCACCACTGCAATCACTAAAGTTGGGGGTACTTCAGAAGAGGCAGGAAAGCTAATCTGACAGAGTGAAGGATATGAGCTTTTTCCTAGAAATACTCCCGAGGCACACAGAATAGAGAATATGAAGGAAGAAAAACGAGTGATAACATCACTGCCAAATCCCAGCAGACCAGAGTCATGAGTCAGGCCTCAAAGAATCATAAGATTTCAAAACAAAATGACATTTTTGTTCTTTCTAGTCGCCATCTGATTTTTGAATCCTTAGGGCTTATATGCAAGCTATTCCTCTCATAGGAAAATTAGATTAGATTTTGCCATAATCATTTCTCTTCAGAATATGCAGTAGTAACAAATGCTCTGAAGAGGGTCAAGCTCCAAATGAAACCACCAGACCTGACAAGTCTATTAGACAGAGGGCTGGAGAGAGAAAGAAAACTGGGAAAAACAAAGAGCAGAGTTGGATATGTCAGAGAAAAAGGCTGAGCACACCTCTTCAGGCCTTTCCTTAAGGTAGGAAGAGAGAGGAATTTGGAACGTAAATTAGGGAATATGACGATAATCAAATCTCTTAGGAGAAAATGAAATTCTCTTCAGCTCACCTTTCACCCCAAAGAGGCTGCAGCAAATGCTGAATTTTGACATGCAACTTAAATGTTGAATTTTCGCTAAGTTAAAACTCAGACGTATAGTATGGATAATCAGTGGCATGGTTAATTTGGTGACTTCCACAATCTGTTCTACTGTGAAACTTGAAGTGTTCCATTTTTGTTTAGATTGCAAGTCTGAATGGAATAGCAAAACAAATATCTGAATGTTTGCAAACACTGTGCTACTTTTTTTAATCAGTTAGTGTTCTGTTAGGAGAAGAAATAGATTTGAGTAAGTGTGCTAAGGTTTTTATAGCTTGTTAACACCTGATGCACACAGATGAGGCTGATGTGGGAAAATGTTAAGAGTCATTCACTTTGTCTTCCCTGAAATACCAGCTATGCCTATGCTGTTGCTCTGTCCCTGCATGTCAAAGACCTCTGCTGTTGTCTAGGAGGCCCTGCAGACCATGTGGCTGAGGTCCAGAGTTGAGAATTTTTATGAACTTGGGCAATCAGAATGGAGTTGATGGCTGACAGGAAGCAATATAAAGAGGTTTTCATGTTCACGTTTACAGTGTTGCAAGTAGGTGAGTTTAATATCAGTGTTAAATACGTTCAAGTAATAAATCACATGACAGTAAATCAATGTCTTATTGTACTGTGAACAGTCTTTTTGAACTCTTTCTTCTTTGACGTGGAGTCCTTGTTCCCATTATAAAACTGTATTTCTCAATGACTTGCTTTATCAATTGGCCAATCAAGCTTCACAGGAATACAAAAGCATGCTAATTTCAGTTCCAAAATTCTAAATGCTAAAATCATAGATTTTTAATAATTAATTAAGTTCAAGTCCCTGTCATTTCAGACAAGATTGCATATTCAGATCCAAACCTTTATTTGTTTTTGTGTGGTATTCAATTCAAACATACCACAAGAGCCTCAAGGGAACATAAAAATCTCAGTTGTACCTATAGGTAGAATCTTTAGAAATTCCTAAATTAAAGGAGTGTACATGGAAATGTTTTGATTCCTTTAATTATATCAAGAAAGCTGGCTTCTGTAAGAGGTCTTTAGCATGTAAATCCAGATTCCTGCCTGGAATCCCCTGTGAGGGGATTGAGAGCCCATGTTGCCAGTGACCCCTTAGCCTCCCTCACATCAGGGATCTCTACCATCCTCACCCTTGTTAACTTTGAGCATCTTAGGCTCTGCTCAGCGTGGGGCAAAGCAGAGTTTGCAGAGGAACACATGGCTGATACCAAAAGCTGCTCGTCCCAACCATCCTCCAATGCATCCAGTGCCTCTTCTCCTGTTCCACAGTGGTTTTCCCCTTAAGGGCCTTTAGCATCTGAAATTGCTACAGGTTTGGAGAGCATGTTTCTTGCAGCATCCTCACCTGAGGCACAGTCTCTGCTTGTAGGTGACACACTGAAGTGTGCCATCAGGCAGAACAGCAAAGCACATGTCCAGAAGCTCAGATGTATCCCAGCTCAAGTTCACTTTCCAACACTCATGTATCTGCCCTTGAGAAGACTTTTAGCAGTAGGAAACCTCTCTGGTTTGCATCTGCCTCAGCTCATTCCCAACTGGGGCCCTTCCTGAGTGGACACATGACTCAGCGTTTCCTATGAAACAGGATAAATTTGGTTCTCTTCACAGTTCCACTTTGCTTTGCTATGACAGAACACAGATTTAGCTTTGTTAGAAGATGTGACGCCAGTAGCAATCATGGATTTAATTAATTTCAGCTGCAAGAAAATTTCAGTTAACTCCGTTTTTTATGTCTCTCCTGACCTCAAAAAGCCAGCTTTATATAGAGAGAGCATTCTTTAATAGCTAGAATGTGGCTAGATCTGACTTGGAAAAGAAATGACTCCTTTTTGTCCAAAATGTTCATTTTGAAAATATAAAAAGTGTCTCTTTAATATATACATATACTCATATATTTAAGAAATGCCATTATATAGTTGCATAATGAATTGTACAAATGATATTTGAATTTCATTATGAAACTGCATAATGAATTTCTTACATATGCAGGCATATGTGTATTGGCACATAAATACATGTCAAAATCCAGAGTGTCTCTCACACGTATACTGATAGCAAGACTTCTCCATCATCTTTATTTATCAGATCCACTACAACCTTGAAAGAAAGCAAATATGCTTGCAGAGGATGATAGTGCCTGTCAAATGCCTCTCAGAAAAAAATAACAACCTGTGATAGTCTTCATTTTGTTACATATTTAATAACTTTCATTTTACCTTATGCATATTTCCTATCAATAATTGGTTAATGACTCATATCTGCACAATATCACTGTCACCTTGGCTTAGATAGTTCCTCTGCCCCAGCACTTGAAAAATACAGTAGCAATGCTTTAAACTCTTAATTAGAAGTATAACACTCCTCCGTGCTTTTATAAAGTTTCCTCTTTCGGTGGAGTTTGTTCTTCTGTTTGTTTGTTTTTTTAATCATGATTTGATTATATACCATAGAAAGCACCTCAGAACAAATGTGGAAAGGAGGAGCTGGTATTGCACATACCAGTAGAGTAAATGGCACATTAGGATAATGAAGAAGAATATGTAGATATGAGACAAAGATGGTGGATCTGCACAGCTCCCTGCTGAAGCAATGCCTCACCTGAGGCAAGTCTGCACTCCCAGCCCTCTGAGCAAGGCCACTCCTCCTCGCCTGCCACACCAGTTGCAGCACCTCAAAGCAGAGCTTTTCAGTTGACACATATCGAAATTCCAGGCCCTTCTGCAGTCTCAGAAACATTTTTTTCTTTATGGGAGTATGGGAGGGCTGTAAGTGCCACATAGGTATGTAGCATGCACACACTAGCAGTCGGGTTTCTTAAAGACTCAAGGATGCTTTGAAGCTAGGAACCTCCCCAGTCACCTCCAAGAAAATATCTGATGTCACAGATACTACCTCTTGATAAATAATAAATACAGTTCAGGGAACAAAGCAGCTCCTGTTCAAACTGTTTCACAAAATTTGGCCCCTGTATTTCATCAGGGTCTGGCACACTTTATTCATTGTGCCTCCTCTGGCTTCCAGATAGATTCTTATGTCAGTGGCATGTCTTCTGTGTGTCAGCTGACTAAGCACCAGCAGAAGACAGTATATTCTAATATGAAAGGATAGAAATTGTAGGACCTCTTCTGTTAGAGAATCAGCAGCCTCAGGGTAGGACCAGTTATTTTATTTTCAATTGTTGTGCTTGGTGTGGTGTAGGGGAAGGAACTGACAAGACGATATACAGAAGATGGGGTTCTACTAAATAATAACAAACTAAAGATATGAAGAAAAACTAAAGAGGAAATTGTCTTCTTTCTCTGTTACTTCATGATGCTTCACTTTCAGCATCCATCAGCTGTATTGCTGCTAGAGTACTTCCCAAACCAGGCTGGGCTGGCAACATTTGTTCTCCTACAGTATTACCTGGAAGGAACAAACTCAGAAATACAGCCTCTGCTTTTATGGCTGCTATGGTAAGCACTATTTAAATCTGAATCTGAAGCAGTCTGATAAAAAATACCAAAACCACTTGTAGAAAGCATCCATCCAGTATTAATTCAGATTATGCAAAACTTCTCTGGTAGCTTAGTTGTGACTACTAACTACAAGCCTTATGCCTGTCCCATCATCACAACTGTCTGATCCCTCCTACTCAAAGCTTGCACCAGCATAGAGACACTACTGATTTGCTGTGGGTAAGGATGCCAAAATGCGATCACATGCCATACCTGATCTGAATCAGCTGTGTTCTTCTGGGAGATCCAATCACACACAGACCCAGCACTAATAACCATGGAATCACAGCCTAGCATGCTTCTTAAGAGAAAAGGACAGAGCTGGGAACTAGGTAAATGTGAGTTGGATCTAAAAGCAAAAGAAGTCCTTGCTATAACTGTGAATTCTCTCTTTGCCTACCAAGGCCTGTAATATCTTGTCTTTTGAGAGCTCCCAATTAAGCAATTTTTAATCCTATTTATTCTGTGGGGTTGCGTTATGTTTTCATCTGGTACTTTCTCATCCAGAGGGTCAGATGCCCTTTAGGTGTCCAAAGGGAAGGAGTACTGTTGTTCCAATCTTTATCTAAAAGTAGGAAGAGAAACTGCTAATAGACTGCTAGCTATCACAAGGTTATGCTGCTGGGCATTAATTGTGCAGCTTTTCTTTATGCTTGTAATTAGTGCCACATTAGTCCCTCTCAGTGTCCTAGCTAGCTGTGGGAGTGCTGCTCCTGCCCTTCCAAAGAAGGCTTGATGCAGGTTGTGGCTGCCTAAAGGCCTTGCACCTCACTCAGCCCCAGGCTGGTCCCCTTCCACCAGCCCTGGGCTCAGCCTTGCGCCCAAAGCCCTGGGTTGTTTGGTGTAGGCCTCTGGTATGGCAGCAAGGCAGGAACTGCAGGAATAGTCATTCCCTTGTAGTCTGATCTGCTATTTCTTGCTCCACTGCCCAAAACCCTCCCTGTGCTCTGAGGGCAACACCCTAGCTGAAGGCTTTGGGGAAGGTTCTTGCAGTAACTGTAGTCTGTCATAACATGGGTTTATTACAATAGTCACTTTAATGTAATAGGCAGAAATGTTTGTTCCCTTATGAAACACACAGATGCCGGAAGATTTATGTGGGTAATGCAAACAGCACCACTGCAGATTACAAACCACAGTTGATTTCCATACTGAAGAAGTAACAAAGGCAATTTATAAAGTCACCAGCCTAAAGCAAAGATTTCATTAAATTATTTACCTTCAAAGGCATGACACACCATCTCTCAGTGATGCTTCTCTTTTGATAGCCACAAGTTATTTGCTGTCACTTAAAAATAAAACATGAGGGGATCTGTCTATTCAGGGAGATTATTACTGATGGCTTTAAAAGCATTAGCGAGCTAGAGTCTGCATTAATTTGTTGAGGTTGCACCAGCAGGCTTCAATTCCTGAACTTTGTTATTTTGGTGCTGTGGTGGGCATCCTCTGAACATGGTGGTGAACACCTCTTCTGCTGCAGATGCACTCTGACCCTTGTGCTGCAGCTTGCTGTAGTAGTTAAGGTAGCTGGAGGTTTTTAACAGTGATACTGTATTTCCCTGCACTTCTACATGAGCGATGCTGTAGATTGTTAGTCCTGTGCTTGTTGTGTTACTGTTTTACTCACCTGTGTCAGCATGTCCCAGGGGATGTTGCAGTGTTCCACGAAAACCACCGTATGTGCCTTGGCAGCCAAGTTCTTCACTCAGTATTCAAAACATCTCTGTGGCACTGGTAGAAGCTTAATTTGTGTAAAACTGATACTTTTCAGTTGGGAGTTACATTTGTGTGATAACATTTGTGGGTCCACCCTCCTAACTTTCTTTGGAGCAAACTTGCAAAGATACTTGCATTTCACATAATAGTTCATCTGTTTGTGCAAGCTACAGTTTCTCATCTGTAAGTCAACTCTCTGCATGCTGGGGTGTCAGCATGACATGCAAGGGTAACAAGTGCAGTGGAGATAACAGTCCCTTTGGGTCTGCTTTTAATTCTGCTAACTTACTCATTTCCCTCAGGAGAAGCAGCCAGGTACACACCAGTCAGGTACAACCGGGGAGATTATCAGTATCATGTAGCATTTAGAGGGCACCACAAACATCTTTGTCACTTTAAGGAGTATAAATTAAATAGTATTGAACAAATATGCAGGGTAGTCCCAGCTCCAAAGAACTCAAGATAAAATTAATGAGGGAGAAATGAAGAAAATAGAATGAACATGTTATTGAAATAGATGTTAAAGTGTTCTCTACTGAACATATTTACTTGCTTAAGCGCTGCTTGGGCTTACTCCATCCTTTTAGAGCTTTCAATATACTTGATGCTTAAACTTATTCCTTACTTTAATTACTTTTTGAAACCATAGAAGCTTATAGTATCCACAGTATTCAGTGCCAATGAATTCTGTTTTAGCAAGTTGCTGTATTTCTCATTTGTTTGAACTTCCCCCTGATGATTTCATTTGATGTCCCCTATTTCATATAATGCAAGAAACAGCAATTCATCCCCACACACCTTCTTCCTTCCATTGCATTAATTCATTTCCAGTTTGTTCTCCCTCAGGTCTCTGTCATAGGGCTCATTTAAATACTCCTGTTATGAAAGCTATTCCATACATCTTTGTGATGTTTGTAAAACTTCAGTATATCTTGCATAAAATTAATATAACCTTTTTGAGAACAGCACACAGAATTCACAAAGATGACATTTTATGGATTTATACAGTGATTTAGTTTTACTGTTACAAGCAATTTAGTATCTTCAGCTGCTAATTCAATTTAATTTTAGAATGATGCATAATGATGACAAAAAGTAAATCTAAAGCTCCTGGTAACTTCAGTGACCTCACACTGATTCTGTGATTTGGTATTCTAACTTAAGAGCTTCTCAAGTCTAATTTATTGATTTGGGGAATCTAGTTGCAATATGTTGGCATATGATTCTAAACATTTCTAATGCTGTGAACAGAGACTTCGGTGCCTACATCCAGCACAGTAAGTCCAATATAAACTTCTCCAGATTACTGTGTGGGAATGGAGTGAGAAACTGAAAGTTCACATCTTCAAAGTTGGAACACTAAAAGCCACAAATCTCCTCTCTGCCTCTGTTTTTCTAGTAATACTTCTCTGTTTGCTCCTTCAAGCTAAAGATATGACCTGTTTCTATTATTGGCCAGAAACAGAATCTGAAAGAGCTATATTAATCACTTACATATACATACATATATATACACACATACATTATATATAGAAATGTAATTTGAGTGGTCATAATGTAAGGAAAGCTTTTCACACTATAAAACTATTTATAATATATATAGTCTGTTCAGGGTTCTATTGCAGAGCTACAGTACTCCTTATCACAGAACATTTAGGTACCTGAACAAGATCTAAATCTGCATGGCTTCTCTGAAGCTAGTGGAGACATGCTAATCTAAATGAGTTGAAGGGTGAAGCAACTGCCTGACCATGGCTGATTTGTTAGAACTCTCCTGTCCCTTTCCACAGGGCTTCCACAGGTTGAAGCAGCATGATTTACCTCACCATAGGTCTATGCCTTACGATGCATTTGCAAAACTTTGGTCACATCTGTACTGCTGACAAAGGCATAATTTGCACTAGTGTGGTAAGAATGTAAACACCTTAGAAATGCCATTCCTCTTGCACAATTAGCTCTTCAGTGCTGACTCAGTGCTCTGGGGACAGCACTGCTCAGCTGATGTCCATGTGTGTTGCCATCGTACTGCCATTCTTCTCTGGGCTCCACACAGGCCTTCTAAGGCCTGCTGAAGCTTACTGCTCTCAGTACAGAATTGTCACACTCCTTTTCTAATCCCAGTGCTTCAAAAACTAACAAATCAGGTTAGCCACTTTACTTGGGTCCTTCCCATTAAGGCAGGAATAACATGTGAGAATTCTTACAGAGCTTTGGCATTTGTTCTTTTTCAGCTGAAATACATAGGACTGAACTACCAACCCGAACCCTTTAGATGAAATATGTGAAGCATCCCAGATATAACCATTGACTGCTTTAAAATGTATATATATATATATATATATATAATTTTTTTTTTAAGGTTGTAACTGCTTGCAAATGCCGATAACTCCAAATACTGAAACCCTGTACTATTTGGGTAGGGGTAGATATAATGTGTTTGCAGAACACACAGCACCACCTGAAATCCATCATCCTTGCTGGGTAAAAATCAATGGATCTGAAACAAGGATAAAGGTTTACCTTTGATCACCTTGTAAGAGATAACAGCAGGGCTGATGATAGGACCAGATGAATGTTTACAATCATATTATTGCATTTCATCAGCTTCTTGACACACCTGTTAGCATATCCCTGAACTGTAGCTACTGTGCCAGATGTGGTATGGTGACTTCAAATAATTGAGCTGCTAGCTCATTGAGATGCCTGGTAAGAGTAGTAAATCAGTAAATTTCAGCTGTATATAAGGAAAACAGGGTGACCAAGTACTGGAAGAGGTTTCCCAAAGGGACTGCGGATTCTCCATCCCTGTAAATATTTAACATGGGAGGACATGGCCTTAGCAGCCCTCTCCAGTTGTCCTGCTTGGAACTGGGGCATTGGACTAGGCAGTCTCCAGAGATTCAGCCTAAATTATTCTGTGATCCTGTGAGTTTATGCCCACTTGCCACATTTCAGTTGAGGGAGCAGCAGTTAATAGGTGATGAGTGTCAAACAACAATATGAAACTCTTCAAGGGGAAGTAGCAATAAAGTATAAAAGAAAATTCAGAGAAAACAAAGCAACTATTAACTACAGTAAAACAAACCAGAAGTTGAGAGGTTGGTAAGTTGCACTCAGCCAAATGATCAGATGGAAGCACAGCTCCTCAGGAAATGAAGCTTATTTGGGCCACAGGAAGTTCCAACACCTCAGAGTCTGTTTTCAAGTTGAGATGAAAAAATGTAGATTTATTTTGCAGGAAAAATTCAGGAAAAGTGAAGAAGTCGAATGTGAATAAGACAGGAATATCCAAATGAGATCTGTCCCAGTTTTGAATTTCTTTGGAATGTTCCCATTCAGAAACCCAGTTGTTTCCAGGCTTCATAAAATATACTTTGTGCCCAGTGAAGCAACTTTTTCCACAGGGAAATTTCCATTTCAAAGCTTTTTATCTGTTTCTGCATTGGTAGTTCAGCTATTCTTCCAAGAGCTGGTACCTTTGAGGAATATGGTTTGTCTTCATTGATAAATTGTCATTTTTCCTAAGCCAAGCTTTTCCTTTTTTTTCCTTGTGTTAAAGGAAATTATTTGTATTTTGATATATGCTCTTCTAGTCTTTTATAAAAAAGATAACTACATATTTTGTTGTCCTGTTTCTTTCTGAACCGCCCCTACAAACAACTTCCACTTTAATTTTAGAATTAGCCCTTCTTGCTGGCTTTTTTCCTCTGCAGTCCTTATCATGATTTACTGTAATTCAAAATTATCTATCCGTTTGCTGCACGTGGCACAAATAGTACCTACCTATGCCAGGTACTACATGTCTTCCATTACTATATTATTTGAGTAACAGAAAAGCATAAATGTCTTTTTCAAAATGTGAAGGTGAAGTAGTAAATTAGGGTTACAGAAATTCTAACTATCAGTCTTTCCTGTGACCCCATGTATTATGTTCATGTCTGCAAGTATATAAAATTTATGGAGGCTTACCTATGCCTAACAAAGGAGGTTTTATATCTATGGGCATAACACCTCTAAGTGTCATGTTAGAAGGACCAGAGAATTGTGTTATAAACTTTTAAGAACCTTAGAGCTTCAAACTGCTGAAAATGAAAAATGAGACCCTCTGGAGCCACCACATAGTTACTGTATGAGGCAACTGCTGCCCTGTAAAATTGGTCATGAAAAGGTTAAGATTTTTTGGAAGGGGTGCCTCCACAGGTAGCAATTTCCTCTTTCTCTTCAAATAATACTGTCAAAATCAAAACTACCTCTTTTCCAGAGAAGGAAAACTAGTTTTCTACCAATTCAACCCATTCTTCTTCCATCATTTTTTCAGCTGTTGATTCACTTTATCCTCAGTCTTCAGCTCCCTTTGATTCTCATGTGTGTTGTTGCTGCTGTTTCCCAGTCCCAGTTACTGTCCTCTTACAGTATATGTTACATCCTCCTCTCTCTTCTCATTCCTACTTTTTCTGTTGCCTTTATGACTCCAACTTCAGCTTGCAGTATCATACATTTAAATAAGAGATACTACCTTTCCCTATAAAACCTGATTCATTCACGCCTCTGAACTCATAAACCAAATTGCCTAAGGGTTTTTCCATCTTGATGACTTCTAGCTAAGCCTGTTCTCCTAATGATTCAGCTTCAAACCTATGTACTACCAACCTCTTTTCCAAATGTATGTTTTTTTGTTTTTTTTCTCTGTGATTAATATTCATTTGCTTTACTGGTATCTTCTTTAAGGATTTATGAATGTATAGACTTGCCATTTACATGCACTATCAGGACCATTTTTCCGTAGACATTCTAGTTCATGTTCATCAACTTAGGGGCATCAAGATGGTCAATAACTTACACAATACTGCACTTCCTGTTAAAGTTTCACACTTCTACAGTCATAGGACTTCTTAATTATATATTCTGATTTATATCCAAATTTATCCAAGAATATAAATTAACCTTTTATTTAGGTGAGCAAGTCAGTGTTTGAACAAAATTTTGTTAGGTGCAATTTGTAGTGAAATAACGTGTTCATCTGAGAAGGCCAAATTTTCCAAAAATTTCCTGAAATTCATGAATCTCTGAATTTAGGCCTTGGTTGCATGTGCATTTAGCTCTTATCTGCACACATGAAACTGGGCCTGCAAGCTGGTAAAACACGGAGGGCCTGCTACAGAATTTCATCATTTTCAAGCAATACAACCTCATACAATTGCTTTGATTTGAGCACATAAAAAACTGAGACAGAGCTGAGGGTAAAAAAAAAAAACCCAGGCTCTGAAAAGCTGGATTATTTGTGCAGCTGGATTCCTCCTCCTCCTGCAAAGGAGGAGCAGGAGGCCACCTACAAAGCCTTACAAGCCACCTGATGTCAGTGCTGTGCTAATTCATTGAGTATGCCACTTTCAAGCATTTATTCTGGTTGCTCTTCCATGCACAGCACACACAGGAATGCTTTCTCTAGCCTGTCTCTATCTGCAACTAGAATATGTCAAATTAGAGTTATTCATCACATTTTTCTGCTGCCTCTCAATGTTTTTAACTTTGCTTTCGCTTCCTTCCTAATTCTAACCCTCCCTCATCAGCATCTCTTCCAGAATCAGTGATTTCTGTCAGCACCTAGCCACTGTGCCTTAACTGACTGATTCACAGATGTCTCCGGTGAGTACTGCTGATGAGAGAAGACTTAGTGGGCAAAAGGAATGGAAAATGATCTCTTGTTTTCTTGATCATAATTTCAGTTGTGCAGACAGATCCACCACCATTTCTCTTCTGCCTTTTTCGCAGTAGTAGACACAAAAAATCACAGAGTCTTTGAGAAAGCTATGCTGGCTGGCCAAGTTATAAATAATATCATCTATACCTTGGCTTTCCCAGCTCAATTGAGTGAAATCTAGTATGCTTAGTTTCAGCTAAGGAGCAACCTGTTCCACTAACACTAAAATGAACTCAAGCTTGTCAGGTTTTACATCAGGAACTGATGTCTTCAGTCATTTCGAGAAGTTTTTTGATTGTTAAATTTAATTCTGCTGTGATAAATTGGCATTTTTCAACAAAAGACAACTTTATAATTCTCACATTTCTGTAGAAAAATGTCAAATGAAACAGTGTGGCTAAATTCCAGGTAGCGTTCTGGAAAGCAGAAAGGTTAATTAATCCTCAGTGTAGTTTCAATCTTGAAACAATAAAAAGATTTAAAGAGCTCCAGGATTTAGATTTCATCAGAGGCTGCTCTGCATACAGCAAAGCAACAGTGCTCTTCATCAATGTGTGGCACTCCCCAGGGATCTTTCTGGATAGGATCCAAAGTTTAGGGTTTGAGTTTTCTACACATGGTAGGGCTCAGGCTCCACAGCTGAACCAAGCTTCCCAGGACATCTTTCTAGCTGCAGCTCTTCAACTTTCCCTCTTTCCAGTCCTTTCAGGGTCTGATTGTTTTTTCCCTTCATAGATCACTGCTGTTGCTCCCATATCACAGACAGGCCATAACACACAACTTTGCATTAATTCCCACTAGAGACCCGACCATGTTCACCATGGTAAACATCATTTTCCAAAGACATTCATGACATGAAAAATCTTACACATACTTGTGCCATGTTTTCTCATTCTAGGTACTACATTTTACCAAAGTCTTGCTTTTTCATTCACAGAGGAGTTAATGGAGCTTTTTGCTTCTTCTTGTAATTGGATAAACGTTTAGTTAGCAACATTTTTAAGGAAACCATTGTAGCATTGTAGTTATAGTTAGGATCTGATCTTTGGAAATCTTCAAAAGCTGCCTGGGCAGCCTGCTCTGGTGTCCCTGCTTGAGCAGGAATTGGAGCAGACAAACCCAGAGGTCCATGTCAACTCAGTCATTTCCTGAGTTTTTCTCTTGACTTTGGTGGGAATCAAATCAGACTCTAAATCACTTGGAAGACGCACACAGGCAAGTCCATACTAAATGCTGGCTCTTCAGGAGCAAGACATATGAAAAATCAGACCTGCAGCTCCAGTACCAAGGAGGTGAACACTGAGCACGCAATTCATTTTCTTGTGCAGGGAGCGTGACAAGTGTGATGGCTTACACAGCAACCTGACATGACTCGTATCAATGCTTAAAGAGCAAGCCTACAGAGAGCTGAAACCTGATCTATTACCTTCGCAGAACACAGGCATAAGGACAGAAACATAAAGCATTATTAATATGTATTAGAAAGGGATAAAAATTCTAACTGTGAAACATTCTTTACAGGATAAAACTGTGAAATAGGCCACAGCCAAAACTGTAGATCTGAGCTTCATATTTCTCTGCTGTGGGGAACTACGACTTCTGATAGTATTCCAGGGATAATGACTTTGACTCCAGATCCAGTGTTTCCATCTTTTCAAAATGATGTTCAGATTTGATCTAACACAACTTCAGACCCAGGTCTAAAGTCTCAATTCAGGCTCATCTCCATTGAAAATGAGTTACCACGTTTAAACAATTCAGATCCAGACTCATACAATTTCTGATGAGGTGCAGTCTCAGCAAGTTCTGTGGTGAAGTTTAGATTCAGATGCCTGGAAAGGCTGGGGAAATTAGGATACCTGGAGTCAGAGGAAAAGAAAAGGATGGAAATCAGAAGCAATATGGTGTGAGGACTAGCTGACTTCCAAGAGAAGAAAGAAACTCAAAAATGGGAGGGATGCAGACATTGCTACTTAAATCTGTTCAACACTTGTATCAGGTATGATGATAAAAAAAGATCTAGTGTGGAAGTCATTGAGTTATGTCATGTGCAATGCATCTATTGTAACAAATCTTGCTTTTCAGGTAGACTTACTGCAATAAAAACACTCCCATCCTAATCAGTCTTGCAGCCCTGGGAATAGAGCTGACTTGCACTTCTCTTCGAAACAGCAGCATGACTGCTTCCACCTGCAAGCAGGTATCCAGTAATTTATCTAGCTGACACACTGACATGTCTGTGCATACATGAGACAAGCCTGGGTAAGCTGGCCCCAGCAGAAGTAACTTAAACCAGTGACATCTCTTAATCTGTTGAATACCCTCATTATCAGTTCTAAACTCTTGATGTAAATGCTGGACTTCCTCTAAACTGAAATGGTGAGCATCCTTTCTCTGTCTCTGAGGTCATTTCCATAAATGGAGCTGCATATGGAGTACCAGTGTTTCAGCTTTGTTATTCTTGACGGAGAAGGAAACTGTACATCCTTAATCGCTCTGTACTACAGAGAGAAGAAAAGACAAAAAAGTCACAATGCTAAGTGACCACTTGTCATGCAAGCAGAGCCTCAGAAGAATGTGAAAGCTGGTAAGAAGTAAACCTGAAGCAACCTCTGTGAGACCAAACTCACAAAACTCCTCCCAGTGTCTTTTGACTAGCAATGTCTACATGCCCTATTATCACTCTCTCATCTCTTGTGTACTTAGCTTTTAAACACCCCTAGATAGTTCTCAGACCCATAAAGGCTATTATTCAGAGAAGGATTGTGCACTCAAAAAACATGCAAAATCACCAAGCCACTGCCCTTAGCAGGCATTTGCAAAATCACGTCTAACCCATCAGAATTATGTATTTTGTCCTTTTCTACTATCCACTTCTATATTTACCTACTTATCAAGTGCACAGGTGAAAATTGCACACAGATCTACAGGTGCAATTGTTGCTAAACTGCATTGCACACAGCTCTGTGCGTGTGGGAAATCGATGGCATAGCCCAAGCAGTGAAGATCTGTAGGGAATTACTGGAGTCTTCCACACCCCAGATACAGCCATTTGTGGATCCATGCATGAATGCTTATGCAGTGAACTGCAGCTAACTTTGCATTACCCACAACACAAACAATGGGAAGCATCTTCTCAGTTAAAACATTAACCAAATTCTTCTACAGCCCTGAAAGAACTTATGTTAAAGCGAAGATTTTTTTTTTGTTGTTATTATTGTTTGTTTATTTTTTAGTGAGACATTCAGCACTTGGCTCAGATCTGATATAATGTTAAATGTACTCAGTGCTCTTTTGGATATTGTGGATGTCGAGCATCCCCTAGGTGCTTCAAGTCTAAGGATAGACTATTCTTAGAGAATATTTTCAGGTTACCTTAAAAATTATAAGACAAATGGCAACAATAAAATGGGTAATAAATCACTATCACAACCAGAGCCCTATGTCTCCTTGTAAGCAAACATCTGAACAAGACCGAACTACCATCAGCAGAAAAAAAACAAACACAAAGGGTGTGTAGTTTGAGCAATATGAAGACGCAATTTCTGGTTCATGAATGTACTTACAGAAAGAGGAAAGATTTCTGGGAAGTAGGTGTGATTAAACAGAAAATAAACTTCAATGAGTATCATAAAAAAGGGAGGGTAAACACAAATATGCGTTTATTTTAACTCGATAAAGCTGATCAATAAGAATGTCTTACATGCAAATTTTGTTTTCAGTTTAAACATTACAGTTTCTTTTGTTACTTTGGGCAACATGCTGTCCTTACCCTGGAGTCACTTTCCTTTCTGCTCCTTTCCTTAGGCCTTGTGGCTCCACCAAGACACCAGAGTTCCTTCATGTGAACTAGGCTGCAGGACTGGGGTTGCTTTTTGCTTATCTGAGCGTGTGGAGTGATGTTTTTCAGTTACAATCAGTAAAGCTTTCCTGCTCAATTAGGTTAGCTTGAAGTAGAAGAAACTGCATGTGTCACTACTCTAGGGAAAAAAAAAACAAACACAATTTTCATTCTCTCTTTTCAAACTACAGTATCGTTTTCCACCATAAGGAACCTACTTCTGACTTTTAAATTAAAAAATGCACACTTTTAGAGCAGCAGTGTGTGAGTTGGCAAGTCAAGTCAGTCCCTGCTTTCCTCTGCCTTCTGATCCTATTTCCTCTTTTAAAAGACTCTTCACAATCCTCTCTAATATGACATCTCAGACATTCACCATCCAAAGAACAAAGAGGCAAAAGATGGTTTCTATTAACACCCACACTGTCTTTGAGAATGAGATGGTGAGAATTTCTAGAAGGATATATGCTTCAGCAATACATTTTTATAAGTCTGCCTTTTTAACCTTATAGACTTTAACTTTTATCACAAGACATAACCATTTTTTACCCCCAGCTTCCTTATTCTCCTGTGAGCTGAACCAGATGACATTTATAGCTTTAACTGTTAGTGTGCCGCACATGCTCTATCTTAATTCCCACATGCACACAGAGGCACATGCACATTGGCAGAAGAAAAAAAATATTCAGGAGATACAAGTGTTATTTCCACATAACAGATCCCAAGAACCCAAGAAGATAAAAAACAAAAGGCCACGGGTCAAAGGAAAGACATAAGCTGACCCTAGGAACTTCAGTATCAAGGAGTCAGACATTGGCTTCCGTTGTCAGTCGCAGCAGAGCTGGAAAAAGAAAGTTCCCTATTTACCCACACCCTGTCCTTTTCTTACAAAAATCAAACTCACTTGGAGCATTAAATGTTTCTGGAGACCGTGTCATTGTTTTGATCTGGTTAACATTTTGTGCTGTCACTTTTTATAACGCTTTTCAAACAGTGTTAGCACCAAAATGACCTGCCACCTTTTATTTTAAAGAAGTACAATTGGTCAGATTCCTAGGAACAACATGTGTTAGCTGAAGATCCACTACACTCACAGCCAAGTACTTCTACGTGTTGCTTCAAGCAGAGAAAATATGGCTGATAAGGCACTATGATGACAGTTACATTTTCCTCAAAGTAGTAAAGACAATGTTGAAGTTCACAAAGGCCCCATCTCTGTCTGCCTGAAATTGAGCAAAACAGAAAAAAAAAAAAAAAAAGTATTGTTTTCCATTTCTCAAGAACTCACAGTAACAAAAAGACAATGGATAAGCCTTTATTGCATTATATATATTTTGTTTCTTCATGAATGTTATATATACAAAGTATATGTGCACAAAATGCAGATGTCAAGAAAAAAGAATGTAACTAATGCAGCCACAGAGCTGAGAACTCAAGCATTTCCAAGTCAGAAAACGCAATCTTAAAAGGAAATGTTCTCCCTGAACTCTGCACTCCTGTATTTATTGTCAGATAGGGTTTTGTCGTAGAAAAGACTAGGAGAAATAGTGGTGATTCCAGCAGCACAAACAACATAATAACAGTTTTTGTGCAATTCAGCATAAAACCCTCCACCAAAAACGTTGTTTGGCTCTCCCAAGTCTATAGACTGGAGAACTTCAACTCAGCCAGTTTTCTGCAACTCTGGTCATTCTTGAATGACAAAGGTCTATTAATTAAGATAGCTTTAGTTAAACCTTCCTGCTGAACTATGACACCTAATTCAATTTGACAAAGTTATTCACAACTGAGACAAGGATTTAGAAATCTAAGGTAAAGACCTCCCTTAAATAAATAACATCATTAGTAATATATCTTTTTTCCCCACCTGAAAGCTAATGCTCTCCTAAATTAGACATCATAAATTATACACACATCCAATTTCTCTTTATGTGAAATAATAATTATTAATTAATTCTTTGTACTGGTATCAACAACTGATATTCATGAAATGTTTTGCAAATTCACATACGAATGAAGTGCCAAAATAGGTTAGTAATGTAAATGTAATAATACTAACTCCAACATCTAGGGATTGGAAACAGTAATTTCTGCAGTGTGGCAGAAGTTACCAACTGGGAACACAGAAGAGAAGACTGAGGATGCCAGAACCATAGGATACATATTATTTGCAAAAATAAACATGAATGTGAGCCTGAGATATTTCAGACAAAACGTTTCCATTAGAAATAGAGTAGCATTCAAGGCAATGTGCAAAGCACTGCTGCACCTTCATCTGAAATATTTTGTATACAATTCTGATCATCCATTGTTCAAGAGGGATGAATTCAGGATGCAAAGGCAGTGCAGATGACTCAGATCATCCAAAGAATGGATAGGCTACAACACAGATGAGTACAATAGACTCATTTGTTTAACCTAATGAAATGAAGGTCAAATAGGGATACAGTATAAACATCAGAAAGCTAAAATAACTTCTTCAGCTACAGAATAATGCTGGCATTTGATTGAAATTGAAATTGAAATGAATACAGTTATTCCATAATTTATGTTCTTAGCCAGCAAAGAAACAAAGTTCTGAAACAGACAATAGAAAAAGTGGGAATAGAAACCTAAATGGTTTTACAGTTAGATTTGAACAACTTGAAGTAGGGGCTGTATGACACACTTGCCTGCATCAAGGGAGATGCAGACTTAACGATCCAGGAAGTCTGTTTGAACTGTACTGTCCGACATGAGCATCCTGTATGGACTGTATATAACCCACAAGTTTTCAAGGGTTCAGTCACCCTCAGAAATCCGGGCATCACCAATGTTTTAAGGATTACATCAAGTTACAGGAAAGACTCCTGAAAATAAATCTTTCATTTGCATCAAGAGCTCTGGGGCAATATCTATTTGTATTTACTATTTCCCCCCCCCCCCCCCCCCCCCATAAAAAACGAAAATAATGCTCTGGATTGCTGTGGTTACATGTGTACACCCACTGGTAGTGGCTGCCGAAAGCACTTGGGATCAAAAAGCAGAGGCATGCTCATGCTGCCTGGTCCGTATCCCCAGGCAGGTATTGCTGCCAGGCTCTGCCTGCCGGTGCAGCCTGCTGCTCCTGGTGCAGCCTGCTGCCAGCTGCAGCACGCCGAGCACACGCTCTTGGAAAGCTGCAAGCCCAAAGGACAGCGTTGAAGAAGCCAGGATTTGGAAATTCGGGCTCTCCACAAGAGGACAGTTTGTTAACATAAGCTGTGGGCCCTGCAACTTTCCAAGGTCGACGCTTTGACTTCAGCCCGCTTTTGCCAAGGATCATCTTCTCTGATGAAGGAGTGGTCACACACATGGACTGATTTCTGGTCCATTTACAGCCATGTGAGTGCACGCGATCTAGAGAACCATAGCTACTGCATACTGAAAAGCAGCCTTCCCTGCTTACAGCCATCACCTACCATTCCTTCAGCAATCTCATTAAGCTTTGTTTTGCGTTGCTGACACCAGCACTGCCAAAGAGATCAGCTGGCATTTGTAACAGGGTTGGCATTTTGCCTCCTGCAGTTGACATCAATTCTGAGCACTGGCTCTCTACCACTCCACATGGATGTATGGCCTAAAACTCCATCCCTAAGTCCAACTTCCCTATCATGTAGTGTATTTGCCATTGAACTATTGCAATGGCCCTACTCCATCCCACTGATAATATCTGTAATTATTATTTTTCATGCCTTGTATCTTCTCTTCCCTAGCCAGCCCCATGAGCTGTTGAAACACTTGGGTGAGCCTGTGCTCTGTTCCTAAACCTCCAACTAGACCTGTAGCCCATTCTTCATAACTCATTATCATACCCCTGCTTGCTGGAATATTTCATTTAAATTGTTTTTCATTTGGACTAGAATCTTGCTTTTCCAGGTGTTCCCTCTCATTCATACAAATCTTTTCATTTCCATGACCAGTGATGTGAATTGTAAACTATTTCTTCTTCATACAGTGAGTTAACAATCCTTAATGCAGCATCCAGACTCATCTCACTCCACCTTAGCCATCTAAAAATCAGCCTCACTCAATCACCTAGACTCCCTCTACTATCACAGGATCATAGAAGTATAGAATGGTTTGGGTTAGAAAGGACCTTTAAGATCCTCTTTAAGATCCCCTGCTACAGGCAGAGACAACTCCCACTAGACCAGGTTGCTCACAGCCCCATCCAGCCCGGCCTTGAATGCTTCCAGGGAGAGGGCACCCACAAACTCTCTCAGCAACCTGTTCCAATGTCTCACTACCCTCACAGTAAAGAATTTCTTACTAACATCCAGTCTGAATCTACCCTCTTCCAGCTTAAAACCATTTATCCTCAGCCTGTCACTACATGCCCTTATAAAAAGTCCCTCTCCAGCTTTTCTGTAGGCTCCCTTCAGGTACTGGAAGGAGGCCTTAAAGTCCCCCCAGAGCATTCTCTTCTCCAGGCTGAAGAGTCCTGGCTCTCAGCCTCTCCTCATAGAGGGAGTGCTTTAGCTCTCTGATCATTTTCGTGGCTCTCCTCTGGTCCCACTCAACAGCTTGATGTCCTCCTTGTATTGGGGCCCCTGAACTGGATGCAGTAGTCCAGATGGGATCTCACAAGGGCAAAGTAGAGGGACAGAATCACCTCCCTTGACCTGCTGGTCACACTTCTCTTGATGCAACCCAGGATACGGTTGGGCTGCAAGCACACATTGCTGGCTCATGTTGAATCTTTCGCCAACCAACACTCCCAAATCCTTCTCCTTGGGGCTGCTCCCAAGACATTCTCCACCCAACCTGTACCTGTGCTTGGGATTCCCCTGTCCCAGGTGCAGGACCTTGCACCTGACCTTGTTGAACTTCATGAGGTTGGCGTGGGCCCACCTCTCAAGCCTGTCCAGGTCCCTCTGGACAGCATTCCTTCCCTCTAGCCTGTCAACTACACCACACAGCTTGGTGTATTACGCAAACTTGCTGAGGGTGCACTCGATCCCACTGTCTATATCACCTACAAAGATGTTAAATAAAACCGGTCCCATGACTGGTCCCTGAGGAACATCACTTGTCACCAGACTCCACTTGGACACTGAGCTGTTGACAGCAGCTCTCTGAGTGCAACCATCCGCTCTATTCCTTTTCCAGTGAGTGGTCCATCCTCCAGTGTGGCGACCAGGATGTCATGCAGGATAGTGTCATATGCTTTACACAAGTCCAGATAGATGACTGGAAAGGGAAAATTTCTTCCAGAAATTCTGAATGTTTGTTCCAGAAGGAAAACTTGTATCTTGTTAACACAAAAGACATCTCAGTTTCTGGAGGCAGAGTGTATCTAGGACACCACCTCAAACCAGACATCCAATACTCAGAAAACTAAAGATAGATGAACCTGATGATTGAAGTTTTGTATCTTGATAGTATTTTGAGAAGAGTAAATAATTATATGCTAAGTAGAACTGTTTCTAGCCCATTTCAGAGAAGGCAAATGGAAGTCCATAGAGAACATATGACCAGGCAAAAGATTGACTGGCTATCACTATCGAAGTTGCAGGAAGAACACAGGGGATACTCAGTCACAGCCCTGCGCTGAGACCATTAAACCACACCTCTTTCAACAAATGACCTTTTATTTGTTGCCAGCAAACATCTCAATAAGAGTTTTACAGAGGTTATTAATTGCGTGCAGGCCTTGCCTTTGACTGACAATAAAAACTGGTCACACACCAAGAATTCTCTGAAACTGTGTTGCCCATTCATGTTCCCCAACCCCCTTCAAGCCAACGCAAAGAAAGGAGCCACGTGCAGCATCCAGATCAGCTCAGAGCCATCCTTCCCTGCTCTGCAGTTAGCAGAACTCCAGTGGAGACACAGTTGTACCAGAAAAGGGTAGGGGGTTTTGTTTGTTTTTTATTTTTCACCAGGAAAAATATGGATATGAGCAAAAGCAATCTTTTCACAATCTGATCACGACTGTGGAAGGCTTGCCAGCTCCAAAAGCACTATCCAGTGAAGAGCAGATCTTCAAATGTACTGTGAAATCTCCCACCCATCGAAGTCAGGCCAACCACCTTTCAAGTTCTTATAGCATTCAAGCCACTAGAAAAATGTATCTGTTTGTGTGTTTGTATGTCCACATGCACCTGCAAGCGTCTGCACGTGCACTCACTATTTTCTAATGGATAGAAACTAATTATTGACAATTAAACATTCAGTGTTACTCATAACATACACTGCTCACCAGAAATTTGTATGCACCTAGAGCAGAACTCTGGAGAGTTTGTTTTCCACTTCATTGAGACAGATCCAGACTTCATAGCATAGAGGAGACCTGCAGGATCAGGAAGGGAGAGGTATGGCTGTAAAACGAGAGTAAATAATTAGTGGTGCAATGTAGCCATAAAAACGCTGAACAAATACTTGCCTCGTCTCCAGTCCATGGAGCTGCTGAGCTCGCTGGCAGCCAGGGAGGGCATGCCACTGAGCAGCTCAGCTGTGTCCTACCAGAGGCCGCACGGGAGTCTGGAATTCGTGCTGCCAGCTTATCAGAAACAGTCATAAGACAAAGAGAAGGCTTTGCTCTTTTTCAGACAACTCGGTAACAAAGACCAGAAAGCAGGAGATTTGTTTCTGGTAGAGGTGGCAGTATATCCTTTACTCACTTTGCTACTGCTACGAAAAAGAAAACATTTGAATGCAAAGCAATTGCATTTTAAACTCAGATTATAAATGCTGTGTCCTGTTCTTCACGTCCCATGTTTCATGCTGGGGAAAAGCTGCAGCATGCCAGAAAGGAGCTCTTTTTCAGTGTACAAAAATAAAACTGGGAGAACCAAAAACCTACATTATTTACTGCATCTAAATCTTTCTTATGGTAAGCAACAGCCCTGGCCAACCAGCCACAAACCAAAAGACACCTTAGTGGTCCAGGAAGTTCAGAGTTTTTTGAGTTAGATACTGAGCAATGGAGGTGCAGGCTGCAGATGGGAGGTTTGGGTGTGAAAGCATGCCAAGTGAATAACAAAACTCGATTGAAGGAAGCCAATTTTAAGATTTCCATTTGAATTAGTCGCACATAGATGGCAGGAATTCCACACATACCCTGTTAGAGAAACAAGAATTTTCAAGGATCTTTGGTGTGTGTATCACTGGCACGAAAAGGGACTGTCATTGATTTACTTTGCTTTCTCACAATAAAAGTTATCATCAGGCACACCCGAATATATATCCTGGAAAATATGTGGGAGCAAATAATTCTTGATGCAATTTGATTGAAGTTTGCAGAGCATTTTGTCTGTATTCACTGAATCCATTCTTTTTTTCAAGATTTGAGTCTAATTAATTAAAAAACTAAGAACAGAGGATTTTGCTAAAAGTAATGATGCAGACTATCAGTATTTCAGTTCCGTCACTTTCCACTTTCCTTTCACTAATCTTTTGTTTACTTTGTTTTGGCATCTTTTTCTTACCTACTCATGGAGAAAGAAACAAGAGCTCTAGTCTGTAAAACTGACAGAAGTTCAAGCAATAAATCAAATTATCAGGAAAACAACAACAACAACTAAGAGATGCTGGGGTGGGAGGTACTTGCAAAGAAATCAGTTCAGCCTGAAAAATCTGAGTGCTAATGAGTAGGCAGATTTTGCCTTGTTTTCAAGTCTTGAATTCTCCCTGTTCCTGTAGAATATCCCAATTAATAGTCCGCCATTTAGGTGGAAAGTACAAGGTTGATGTAGCGTCTTAAAGCAAATGATCCTTGCTTGGCTACAGGGCAACGTTCAAGCAACACAAACCACAAGGCTTAACAGAACTGCAGCTACCCAAAAGAAATCCACCCTGTGTGACACATTCCACTGAAGGATCAATAGCCCCTCAGTAAAACTACTGGCTTACAGGCTCCTTGAATGGGATCTTTAAAGAACAAAAGAAAATCTGATAGACATTTCCCTCTTTGTAAGTCTTCCCAAATGCATACAGTATCCCTATTTAGCATGAATTTTTAAGTATGAAGGCTAAATACCAGTTTGCCTTACTAATACCTGGCCACACAGCTACATAATAATGACTTGTTTACGACTGCTTAAGGTGTTTTCTCCTAACTTTGTTATGATGTTTACTAGAATAAGAAAAGCAAATACCTGGAAAAATAGATACTACGATTTATTCTTCATTCCTATATTTCTATGCTTAGGCCCCAGTTCTACCTAACCTTTACAGCAAGCATGCTGAGACTACACATTCTCAGTTGTCATCATCAGAGTATCTGCAGTATTGTAAGTTAGGCACATACATAAGTCTTTGTGGGATACAAGACACTTATTAATTCACAAGGAATGGTATTCTCTTTTCTACATTATGCCTTTGAAATTCTCCTAAACATTACTTCAACTTAAGGGTGTAAATGAGATTTACGTGGGAAATGGGTTTTTTGCTGTTTGTTTACACACAGGTGAATTCTGCCTACTGTGTATGTTGACTTTCTACTCTAGAATTTCTGATCCTCCCAATTCTTCATTCATTACTACCTGCCAAAAGCTCTGTTGTTAGTTTGGGGTTTTTGTATACTTGAAGTCAGATTTACTGCCCTTGCGGTCAAAATATTCCACACTTGATCTTTTTTCCAAGCACTTTTTACTCTCTGCCCCAGCACTGATCATGACTGCTAAAAAAGCTTAAACGGATCACTGACTGCTTTATTAATTGCTCTTGTCACTAAATGCTATTTTGTTAACAAAGTAAGTCTTGGTTTTTGGAGCACTACGGAAAGAATGGGTCACTGAGGACTTATAATTTCTAACTTTCTCAAGTGCTTATTTCTGAGAACTTCCAGCTCTAAAGGACTCCTGTTTGCAACAGTCTTCCTTGGGAAAATTGAAGAGCTTAAAGACTCCAAAATCAGTGACAAACTCTACAGGACTTACACAGCCTTCTTTGAGAAAAATATTCATCTGCACCTTTATTATGTAACTTTTTTCACAGAGCAATAAAATACAACTGCTTTTAAATTTGAATGCCTAAATTTTTGCCTGTCATAACTTCAAAAATATTTTCCTTAGGCTGTACACTTAAGCTAAAGCCTTTCTATTTTCATTTCGTAACTGATGTTTTTATGATCATACGTGAAACCTAATAAGTAAAAAGTCTGATTTGAGATTTCATTCTTTTGAATTGGTACTTCTTACCTGTCATAAGTACGTTCCAAAAATAGATGTAATTTAGCACCAAAATATAATTGTACAACAACAGATTTCCTTTCCAGAAGCCAAGCACTCAGATATTGCAGAATAAAACAAAATGTTGTAAATGGCTTAAGTGAAAATCATTGGTGTTACCCAACAACAAGTTTTTTTTTTTTTTTTTTTTTATGAAATATGAGAGGCTCCACAAGCCCACAACTCTATATTTCCGACTATTCATGGAAGACATGGCTGATTAGTAGCAGTTTGCCTAAGCTTTTTATTATAAGTATGTAAAGTCAATAGCCTCTCCCTATGGCAACCGGCTCAGTGGACATTAATGAGAGTTTCAGAATAGTTACAGCAGGTTCCTTTGAGGCTATCTCTAAACAACTATTCACCAAAGGTGGAATTTCTCTGACTTTAACCTGCTTTGACCATGTCTCACCAGAAGTTTTGCTGAGGGGTCTCTTTCAAGGGGTGATTATACATGCAGCTTTGCTGTTCATGAATGGGGTCCAAAGAAACCTGAAAAGATCACACTTTCAGTGTAGACATAGGAGAATAAATCTGAATGTAAATCACCTTTGTGTTCTCCTAATCTTCGTCTTCTCTGTCCTATGCAATCCAGACATCCCAGACAAACAGATACATGAGCAGTAAGTGCCTCCAGCACCAAAGCACTTCCAATTGCAGCCATTAGCATACCCATGTCTCTTTCTACTCCCTTCCCTAGTAAAATCCTCTTACCAGCTCTCCAAAAACATCTCTGAAAAGCAGCCAAGCTGCAGTTCTCCCCAGCTCCCATTTCAAATCAGTTCTCTCCTCTCTGAAGACTGTATCCTCTCTTTTATCTTTCTTGCATGCTGTGAAAGGAGACAATATAGGGATAAGAAACTCTTTGATAATCTGTATAGACCCTGGAACTCATTCTTTTGCTGTATGTGTGACCCGGGAGAGGTAAGATCTCATCTCTGGATAGTTTTCAGTAACTTTTTCCTGTTTTGGTAACTGTTCTATTTATGTTTGAACGTTACTATAGATACTGGAATTCAGCCTCATGAAGTTATATAAGCAAGCTTTGCAGAGGCAAGGGCAAGGATGTCAGGAGGGACAGTCATATCCTCCTCTATGGACCACATGCAGGAGAGAGCTCAGTGTGGGAGTGTTTAGAGGGAGAAGCACCCTCCATCCAGAACTGGGAGTCTTTGTGGGTTCCTTCAGACCCATAGGGACTAAACATATCTGGCTCATGTGGAAATGATTGCACAAAACTAGTCATTGGACACTCATAAATAATTTTCAAAGGATTGTAGCAGATTTTGTTCAGATGTCAGGAAATGGTAACACATACAAGCAGGCATTTCATGGTTTGGGGAAAGCTGGTGGCACATCTCAGAGAGAAGAAACTGAAGCAGAAACAGGTGACTGAAGAAACGAAATGTTTTTGTTTTGTTTTGTTTTGTTTTCCCAAGACAGCGGTATGAAGAGAAACTAACCCAGCTCAGAAGAAGCTATCTCCAGGCCCTGGAGCAGAGTGCTGGTGTGGTGATGCACCCTGACCCACCCCACCCCAGAGCAGAGCTGGTCAGCATCTGTGGCAGTGGTCTGCTGGGACTGCCTCCATGCCTGAGACCCGAGGTGCAAAAGTCACCAGTATGCTCAGAGCAAACTCCAAGCAAAATTACCTAACCATGGTGGTATGCTCTGTGTCCTCAGGCATTTTTCTATTACTCATGAATATTTCTCTATCACATGGCATGGAAAAATAAGTTTCTAAACCAACTTGTCAACACTTCAAGTCATTTGGCTTTGCCACCATCATGTTCATGATTCCGGAAATGACTTAGAAAAAAAGTTCATTAGCCTCAAAACCTAACATAAACAGATTCAGAACAGACACTTTGATTTAGGAAGGGGAAAGAGGGCTCACTTTTTTATGTGCAGTTTCCCAGCATTTTCAAGAAAGGCATCTTCAGTTCCTGACCCACTGAAACATAAAAGTCCAAGCCCATATTTCAAAACCAAGACAGGTATTTGAAAATTCCACAGAAAATTTTCTGGTTTAGAGACTACAATTTTCACCCTACTTTGCCTACACTGCCTCAGTTTTCCATGAGTTAAATGATTATTAGTTTGCCTGTTTCGCAGAAGTGCAGCAAAGAGAAACTTCCTTAGCAAGTATGCAGTGCTTTTCATCAAAGTTTGAAGAAAACAAAGAAAATGAAGAATTAGAAATGATCTGTATCACAGGTATATAATGTGCCCACCTGCTTTTTATTTATACCAGTGTCAGCTGTAATCTCATCCTTTTTGACCACTACCACAAGTACAATCTGTACTATTTTTACAGATGCTGCTCCTTCTTCAGCCAAGAAAGGAGAGTGCTCAGCAAGGCAGAAACATAGGGCACAGTCATTAAGGACCGGAAGTGAATAAGAACTAATTAACATAACATGGCAATATAGGTGGACAGATTTTGTGACTAGAAGACCTGTTTTACCTTTCCTGTTTTCTTCATCCACACCTGCTGCCCTAGTTCTATTCCTGAGAGCTCTCTGCATATAAACTATGCTGATATTTGAGTTTTAATGTGTACATTAAGGTATCTAGGTATTCTTCAGTGATCCAAATATTCGCAAGCTATGCGTGCAGAACTGTAGCTGAAATAGAACCTCTGAAGCTATTTAGTATATCTGAAGTAAGTGTACTGTTACTAACATTTTGGTTAGTAGTTTTTGCAAATCACATAAATCAGGTAAGAGATGGGACCATTGAAAGTGCATATTAAAAAACACAGTGTTTATGTAAATATAATGAGGGATGTTAAATGATCCAGAACCGATAAGGCAAGGAGGTGGCCATGACTCCAGGGCTTGCAGTGAGTAGATAAACACACAGACAATTCATTTCTATTTCCTCCTTCAGTCACCAGTAACAAAAGTAAAAAACAAAAAGGCCAGTCTGCCCTATCTGAAAAATGCCGACAGTCTGAGAAAACAGTATCCTGAATGTACTGATTCTATATTTTGACAATCTTTCAAAAGTGTCTCAAGATACACACTGAAAAGTTGAAGACTTAAAAAGGATCTGGTCATTTTGGAAAATGTAATACTGACATCAAATGTTGTAGATAGATAGGGAGGTTCAAGAAGGAACAGAAATGGTGAGTCTTCCCTTAGAGCTTAGATTGGGAAAGGTTTACTTGCTAGTCATCATGTTAGCTTTCAGGATTCAATTGAAAAACAGCGAGTGACATTAAAATACTCATTTTATCTGATTCATGAAAAATGATGAAGGTGTTTGGCAAAACACACTGTACAAATGCTTTTCCTATTGTATTGAAAAAACTATGAGCACAACTGGAAGATTTACACATATTGTGAAATAGTTTCTTTGCTTTCACGTCATTTTAACATCACTTGATATTTCTCAACAAAATCTTGAACAACAAAATGAACTGCAGGCAGGATACCCCCTGCCTTTCTTAATGCTGTGTGCTCTGCTACAGCAGAACAGTACCTGCTCTTTAACAATCTCATAGATTGTGCTTGAATTCTAACAATTTTGAGAGTATTTCAAGGAAATTAAGGCTACTTTGACCAATCAGTTGTCTCTAATATGGTTCCTTGCTCAGAAATGCCAATGTGACCTTACCAATTGCTGAATCTGTAAGTAATTATTTGGCTTACTTATTAAGGTAACACACCCTAGCTAGGATGAAAAACCAGACCTACAAGATAATCCTCATCTCAAGTTTCTGCTGGCTGTATTGTCTCAAAGTATTTGCCCGTATTATAATAGTGAAATTTCATCTGTGCTTCGTGCTGCAGCGGGAAGTATGAGGTACTGGGGGTCAAAGCACTCACTGACTAACAGACATATCCTTTCATTAATAAACAAGCTTAGAATTTTGTTCTGCAGATAGCAAAATTCCTTACTACAGAAAATGTATTGCTGAGTAAATAATTAAAATTTTCTGACTGGTAATTATATTACTAGGTGCCTGTGTAGAAGGCAAAGGATTGCATTCCATATAAGTGGAGCATATTTCCCACGACAGTCCTTATCACCCCAAACATTAATCTTTTTGTTTTTACACTGATATTCTAGACAACACTACTTACAAAGATGATGACCAAAATATTAGACAGGATAATATGAAAAAAAATGTATATTTTTTTGAAAAAAATTGCAGCTGTGTTTTCCCTACTTACTCTTTTTGCTTTTCATACTTAGGATATGCAGTAAGGGGGAAAAATGAAAAAAAAATGAAAAAAAAAAAACAAAAACCCAAAGATAAAATATTGATGTTATTGCTGGTAAAAACAGAAGACAATATTGAGAACAGTATTTGATCTCCATTTATAACCAACAGACACCATTCTTGCTGGAGTATATGTTATGGGTGTTTGGAGTACATGGCATGGAATATGGCAGCCACTGGCTATTCCTTTACTTTATCCATAATGGTAATTTTAACCAACAATTCATTTTCATTCAGCTTTAACAAGTACAACATTTTAAAGGCAGCAGCTGCCACAAACAGCCAATGATTCTTCCCTTCTCCTAAAAGTAGTACATAGCATAGAATCACAGCATTAGGCTGAAAGGGACCTCAGGAGTTTAGCCCAGTGTCTCACACAGAACAGGTTCAGCTGTGAATTCAGAAGAGGAGCTATACAATTACAGGGTTTAATACAGTCCAAACTGGCTCAGATTCTGCAAAGTTTAATCAAACAGCAAGGGAATGAACCGATATTATGCCTACTTTAGTACAACTCTTCAGACAAAAGAATTAAAATTCTATGCTTTGTTTGGTAAATCACTTCAGAGCCTCAGAAATCAGCAAAGAACTGCAGTAAATTTTCAGTAACATTTCAGAGTAAAAGACACTTTTGAGTCCTATATTAACTTTTCAAATTCTATTAGCATAGATTTTTTTCACACAATACCAGCTTTTGCAAAAACAAAAACAAAACAAAACAAAACAGAAGAACAACACTTTCCCAAAATGGCATGCTTTCGGAGGCTGTTTTTGAATATTGGGTACTCTGAGTCATTCATGACTGTGGAAATTCCAGTAAGTTGAAAGAGTTATGTCAGACCTGAATTTGACTCTGAATTTCTGAGTGTATGTTCCAAACTGAACAAGTAAACAAACTCTCCAAATGAGAAAGGAGAAGGAAAACAGCAAAAATGGACATCATCTTCTTCTTATTTATTTAGTTAGTTAGTTATTGATCATTCAAGTTAGACCCAATTCCTCCATTCTGGAAGCAGTACACCTGAAAGCTTTGTCTGGATACAAGGTTCACAAAGGTTAATCTGTGTCCTACTCAAGTTATATAAAGCTGAAGCTGTGCACAATAATAATAAAGATAATTAAAAAAAAAAAAAGTAGGCAAAGAAATGTTTTAATCAAATCAAAATAACAAAATATCTTAAGGTTTATCTGTTTTCCTATCAATCAAGCAAATAGATCACTGGTGACTCTAGGCATAGCAGCCTTCACTACAGAGTACTATGGTTAGATACCCTTAACTCTCTCTCCTGGAAGATCCAAGATACATGTTCCTGCTGGGATGAATCACCAAACCACAGAATGGCTCGGGTTAGAAGGGATCTTTAAAGATCGTCTTTAATGTTTGGCTCCCCTGCCATGGGCTGGGACATCCTTCACTAGACCAGATTACACTGATCTGGCATTGCATCCTGAGTTGTCTGACTCAGCAAACTCAAAATGACTTCTACGTGATATGGACAGACATAAATTGATACAGTTAAATTACATTCATCAACTATTCTATTTTCTGTCTAACCAGAGCACAACAAGGCTTTTTGACAGTAGCAACGAGAGTGTTCTTTCTCTGGACTTCCCACTGATTCCAGACTTTTGCAGGGTAGTATGGAACACAGAATAGGTCTTCTCTACAGTGAAGGTCAACACAGACTCATTTCCATTGTGTACACAGTGAATTAAGCTGAACAGGGTAACTCACACACACATTTTTATCACTTTCTGTTGGGAAAGAATAATGGGCAGGAATTGACAAGCAACAGAACTTTTATAATGAAACTACTGACTGTGTATATATTTATATGAGCAAATCACGTAACCTTTATGTTTTCTGTTTTACACACTGGGGAAAAGAAAAAAAAGCAGCCCCCCCTCTGTAAGTAGAGACAAACTGTGATCTTAACTACACCAATATCAATATCCATACCTCCTCTGAGCTCATATCACAACAGATTTGATGAGAAGGGTCTCCACACCCAACTTTATTGACACATAGATATCTGCTGTTACTGCTATACTTGCTGCTATTCTTTCCTCCATGGAAATCTCAGATCTCGCTCAGCTGCATCTTAGACATCAGTAGCTTATACAACAATCTTTCTACACATCAAATAATGAAATTCAACTCCAGCAGTCTTTGGTAAAAGTTACAATTGTAACAAACGCTTGTTCTCAAAAATATCAACATGTATAAAGAAATTAAATCCTCCTTCACCCTCTTTCCCCAAAGCCAGTCTATGTCATTTTGATTGCTGTCATGGACTTGAGGGTTGACCCTTGGAGAGCTGTTTTTTTTTAATTAAAGGCAGTCATGTGTGACTGGGTGGTTTTAACTAGAAAGAGCAGCCGTCCATCCCTTCCTTGTGTGAGGCTATGAGCACAAAAGAGCCTTGTGTTGTGGCAGGTGAAATTTGTTTCTGCACAAAATGAGAATTCATTTTAGGGGTGAGCAATGATGGCAGTTGTCTTGGTCCTAGGGCAACAAGAAGGGGAGGCAGTGAGGAGGAACCTCAACTGGTCTGGGCAGTGGCACCTGGAGGAGAGAGGCCTCCACCCACTGCCCATCCACCTCACCACCAGTTCTGACCAAACTCTTTGGGTGATGTCCTCTCTCCTACACCTGCACGGCAGATCCACAGAGCTAGGCTGCTCACCGCAGCCCAACCCTTCCTCTAAGCAAAGAGTAATGTACCAATTATGCAAACACATGGGTTGACTCACATGTTAGTCGCGTGCCCAAGAGGCTACAAGATGAGGGGTCACCCCTTCAATATGAGAAGCTTCAAGAAATGTTTAGGTGTTATACTGAGGGACATGCTTAGTGGGGAAATATTGGTAGTAGGTGAACAGTTGGACTAAATGATCCCGGAAGTCTTCTCCAACCTTGGTGATTCTGTGATTCTTCCACACAGTGAAAGTGTGCCTTGTGTTGTACTGTGAAGCTTTTAGTATCTAGAAAATACTTTCATGAGGACCTGTGGGTTGACACTACCCACACAGCTCCCAGAACTGCATGAACGTCGTCTGTCAGGAGGCAGGGCTGAGTCACACAGCAATACTGCACACTGCAAGCACAACTGATGTGATGGGAATATAGTGCAAACATCGCTGGGCTAGCTTTAAATTAGTCAGCTCGGGCACTGATAGTAGTCTAGCTACAGTGCTCAGGCCAGCCTAACCCCACAGGTATTTAACCAGCTTTTTGGGCACGTTTTCCAGCCAGCTCCGATTTCTGTGCTGCCGCAGCTGGATTGCTCCTGAGCCAACTTGTTTAAACCCAGCTCGGGTATGTCTGTGACTGCAGCGTAGACACATCTAAGCTTCTAAGTCATTTAAACTCCTGCTGTTCTGATTTCCACATTTCTGAAAACTTGGAATCACAGCACTGGGGTATATTGTTACTGTGCTGCTGAGATGAAACATTTCTTGTAAAAGAAGCATTAGCACACCCTTTTAAGTGTGAAATCTAGAGTTTTCCCAAGAAGCATCCCATGTTTAACAAAAATAATGAATATTGCTGAATATGTGATGACCTCTCTCTCATTCATTCTAGAACAAGTTTAGAGAGTACAAGATGCACAAGGTGAAAATCTAACTTGAAACTCTGCAGAGTATTTCACAGCTTATAAGTTATATATTTCTGAATTTATAGATATGTTTGTAACAAAGATATCCAAACACCTCAGATGTGTTCAGGCCTTATCGTGTATCTGTGGACTAAAGAAAAAGTACAGGGACTGCAGTGGACATTTTCCCTGTATAATGCCACTCACTGACTAGACAGTAAATTTTCTAACACAGCTCAACGCAGAATAAATGCCAGTATAATATTCGTGTTGCTTGGGACCAGGAAACCACTCCAAGTTCTTCCCATAACCAGTAGATGAATTAAGGATTAGAGAAACACTCAAAATTCTTAGTTTCTCCTTTATTTTTTTAATGGTTTAATGGAAGCACAATAAAATGCTTTACCTTTAAAAGCTATGAATTTGTATACAACTTAAGTCACATTCATCACAGAGCTAAGTTAGCAGATGTAAGGGTTTGTTTCAGCACAGCCAGATTTGATCCTCCAGAAGATATCAGAATATCATATACCTTTTAGTCTAAAGTTTTAATACTGTTTCTTCCAGACAAGGGCGTGTACACATTCCGTTCCACTCAGTCCACGTACCACTTTCTGTCTGCCTGTATCAGAAATCCCTATGTGCCATGCTCTCTCCAGCACTTCTGAGTGTGAATCCTTCATCGCACGACAAGGGCTCATGCCACGTGCTACAAACAAAGGGAGAACAGAGCAGCATTCCTTACTTCTGTCATTCCCTGGACTTGCACACTGCTGCCCTTACAACCGTTTTAAGAGAGAAGTTATTCAGCACATCAACATTAAAACTGCTGCAGGGAGGGATGATGGGCAGAGCAGAGATGGAGGAGGTGTTGCAATGGAAGATGCTGAGAGCTGCCATCAGCCAGTCCTTTGATCCAGAAACACTTCCAGACCTGGTTAAAACTGTCTGCGAACCAGATGGTGGGACTCTCCACATCCCCAGCTTCCCCCTCCCAGCTTCTCAATTCCCATTGAAAGCAATGAGATTATGTTCACTTCAGAATTTGGACATCCTTTCCAATTTTGGGTTAAGTATGAAAAGCAAGCGCAGGAAGACAACAGAGTGCTGACAGGTGTACAATCCTGCTTTGCACCACAAAAGCATCACTCACAGCCCTCTCCCTCCTCGTCTGCTAACATAAATTCCAAGTGACTTTACAGAGCACAGAAAAATTACACTGGATTAAACGTGGTTCATCTGAGGCCACCACGAGGTAGTAGTTAACGGGAAACACCAGTGACTTTACCCGGAGCAGCATGCTCACCACTACAAAATATTTTGTCCTGTATCACAGTTTGACATCAAAACCACTCTGTCCGTCTCTTACAGAGTTGTAGCTAGTGGTGACATCTGCGCTAGTTCCCCGAATAAAACAATGCCAAATTGGGACACAAATGCATTATCTTGAGTGTGTTTGCTACTGCAGCTCCTCTTCACAACCCTAACAAAATGCTTTGTGTCTGCACGTCTGTTCCAACACAACGATTTTATTTTATAGGCTTATAGTAAAAAAAAAAAAAAACACACACTTTATGAGCTACATGATAATATTTCAACAATACCTTGTTGTGACATGATGCAGTGTAATTATCCAGGAGATACTACAATGTATTGTTATGTCAGTGACTCATACGCTTCAGGGCTTCAGATCAGTGCCTTGGTTTGCTTTTTAAAGGCAGAGTAGCAAGCTAAGCCAAGGGACACACTGAGACATCCTAGAAATAAAGATGTAGACCGAACACGTGCTCTCACAGCACTACTGACTCAGTTAGCAATAACCAAGGAGAGCAGAAATAACAACTCAAACGTGCATAGAGAGGCGTTACGCTGGGGTCCTGCTCGGGGCGCTAAGCACACAGATGGGTCTCAAGGAGCGCCTACCGAGCACAGCGGTCGCCCCTCGCTTTACGTCTTAGGTGCCATTGATCAACCAGGACAGGACGGGCTTTCACAGCGCCTACGGAACAGTTTTACGCGCAACGTAGCGTGGCAGAACTTTCGCCAGAGCTGAGCCAGCAAGCCCAGATTACTTTATTAAAAACAATTCGCCAAGGGAAATCCACAGGTGGCTACGGAGACAAGCGGCCGCTGCTTCCTATCGGCGCGGCATCCCGTGTGCCCGCAGCCACAAGAGCCGAAGCGGGGGCCGAGCCGAGGGGCCGTTCGCAGCCATAAAAAAAACACCCCGGCACGGGCCTCAAGCAGCCGGGCCGGGCGAGCCGCCAAGCCGGGCGGAGGCGGACCCACACCTCTGCCCCCTGCCCGGCCCTCGGCCCTGCCCTCCCCTCCCGTCGCGCCGGGGCGCGGCGCGGGCAGCTCCGCACCGCCCCGCCGCCTCTCCCAGCCCCCGCCGGCGAAGGCGGCTCTTCGGCAGCGCCCCAGAGCGAGCCCCTCCCTTCCTGCCCCCCCCGGGCGCTGGGTGTTGCTGTTGTTTTGCCGCCGCAGGTCGGCCGGGGTGGGCGCGGAGGGAGGGGACGGGGTGCGCTGCGAGCCGGCTGCCAGGCGCACGCCTCTGCCTGACGGCCGGGCGGGGAGCAGCAGCAGCCGGCCGGGCAGGTTTGGCGGCGGGCGGCGGCGGCGGCCCCGCTCCCCTCCCTCCGCTCTCCTCCCCGGGCTGCTGGGGGATAATTAGTGTCTGCGCGGGGCCGTCTGCCCCCGGGAGGCAGGGCGGGCTGCGCGCTGGCAGTGCGTGCCCGGCTGTCGGTGCCGCCCTCCCGCTCTCCCCTCCGTGACCCTCCCAGCGCTCACCCCGCCGGCCCGGGGAGCCCGGCAGGGCGAGAGGCGCCGCGTCATGTGACAGCGCGCGGCCCGGTGCCAGCGGCCCCGGGGGGGGGTGGGGGGGAGAGGCGGGCGGAGGGCGGGAGGCAGGGCGGCGGCGGCGGCGGCGGGCGGCTCCTCCTCGCGTTCAGACCCGGAGCCACCGCGGAGGCGACTCAGCCGCGGGACACGCCGGCCCGGAGCCGCCGCAGCGCGCCCAGCCCCCGCCGCCCCGCGGGAGCGCCGCGTAAGTGCGAGGGTCGGGACGGGAGGGAGCCGCGGCGGCGGCGGGGCGGGCGGCGGGCGGGGGAAGTTTGCCGGCTCCGCGGAGCCCGGGGCGGCAGCGGGGCAGGTCTCACCGGCCCCCCCTCTACCCCCCCCCTTCCCCCCGCGGCTCTGCCGGCGCCTCCTGCGTGGCGGAGCGGCCGGGGCTCCGCGCACCTGCGGGGACTCTCGAGCCGCGCTCCTCTGGGGCTCGACCGCGGGAAGAGGGGACGGTGTCAGCGGATCGCGGGGGGGAAGAGAGCGGCGGGTTCCGCGGCCCCGCGGCGGGGAGCGCCGCTGCAGGAGCTCGCCGTTGGGAAGCGGGCTCTCGGAGATAGGTTCTTCCCGCACGTCGTCGCCGAGCGTTGCGCTGAGGTCGGTGAAGTTCAACGTTAAACGGGGAATTGGAAAGAACGAGCGCAGTTGGGCTCCCTTTTCTGGATGTCGCTTCGTAAAGCCGAAAAGGGAGCGGGATGTTCGCTCTGGAGCGGCGGCAGTTGGGGCACGCCGGGCGCGGGCACCCGAGGGCTGCGCGGTGCTCGGCGGAGCCGGGGCCGCCTCGTGCTCGTGCCGCCGCCCGGCAGCGCGGGCGCTACCTGCATTGTCCGCCCGCTGCGTCCGCTTCCCGGCCCCCGAAAGAGCAGTAAGCGGAGCTGGGCTCGCAAGGCTTTATTGCTCCGTTTGGGTGGCGGGAGGAGAGCCTTGAAGACTTTCTTTCAGCTCGTAATATCCCTGCGTGCTCGATACCTGCACCCAAGACAAAGGATTACGTGGCCGCACGGTGATGACTTTTTCCACCGAGTGCTTATAAGACGCGTGTGCTTGGTAACTGCACGGGGAACTCCGTGTGAGAGGAGCTCCATCTGGATCTGATATTCCCGCCTGACCCAGGAGAGTTACTTCGGACCAACTTTTCTCTCGTGTCTTTGAGAACTTTGCGTCTAATACCAAAATACGAAAACCTGAGGATGTTGACATGAGTGACCTCTTCTGATTTTGTCCAAGCAAACAAATGCCTTTTTTTTTTTTTTTTTCTTCCCCAGAATGCACTGTGCAGACTGTGAGGGAGACTGGGGTCAAGGGCAGGGAGAAAAGATACTAAATGCGTTGCTTCCTTCCACGAGGAACTGGACACAACTTCCTCTAAGTAGCAGAGCCCTGAGCAAGCCCCGAGGTGCTCTGGGGATGTGACCTGCGCAACCATTGCCTGCGTTGCCGACAGCAAAAGCCTTCAGATAAATAACCGTGCAAACGTGAGTGAGATCAGACAGAGCTTCTGAGATGCTGGAGATAGGTGTTTGTACAACCCGTGCTGCTCTCAGTCCCAAATACTGGACGTGAAGAGGAGCTGACGGATCAGCGTGGTCAGTGCTACTGCTGTGACCTGCCATGTAGTTTGCTGTGAGGTGACCTCATAGCGGGTAGCATTGGGTGTCCCACCCTTGGGGTGCAAATAGCCAGTGTGTCAGGGAAGATGGTACTGAAGCCTCAGCTTCTAAGGAAAACATCTGTTCAAATTGCCGTAGAGGATATCTAGGCAAGATGCACTCTTGCTCTGCTTCCACCCTGAGGAGTTCATTTGTCGAGCTTTGAGAACGACAGTATTACATCCACAGGTCATGAGGTGAGGTCTGTATGGGGAGTACGAGGCTCTGGAACAATGTGCTGAGCTGTGCCAGATGAAGGAGGCCTGGAGAAGTCCCTTTCTTTACAGTTGGAGGCAGTGCCTGGTGCCTGTGTTTCTCTCCACGGGGACCCATGCTTTGGACTGGCTGCTGGGAACTGTGCTGCTGTTCAGCTACTGGTGATGTCAGTCCGGCAATAAATCCATCGGCCCGGGGAAGGCTGCAGTTAATCATTGTGACCCACGGTGTCTGAAAATCTCCTGCTCCTTCGTGTTGTGCAGGGCGCCCTATTTGTCAATAGGGCAGGTCCCCTGCATAAGGACAGTGTTTTTCTTCACACCCAATGAACAAACACCTCCACCCACTGTTGTTGTTTTAAAAGACTCCAGCTGCTCATGAATATAGGGTCAGGGAGGGCCGCCTAAATGTTTCTCTGTGCTTTCTCCCCAGCGCAGCCAGCAGAGCTGTTTCCTGTTCTTTGTTTCAAGGCTGGGGTTTGCGTCACACATTCCAAGTGGCATATGTGGTGCTCTTTCCTGTTTCAAGCTGTTTTCTGGTGGATTGGTGGCCTCGTCCAGGCCCCTTGCCACTGCCCCTCAACTCCCAGTCCCCACCCAGTGAGTTATCATGTCCCTACACACTCACAATTGCTTAAGATGCCTGCGTTATGTCATGAGGTTTCCAAGTTAACCTGTAACGCGCACCCACGATTCCTAGTGTGTTTATGGGGGTGACCTGAAGAGCCGCGCTCCCTCCGCTGGGAACTAGTTTTATCTTCTGGCTTGTGAACACCAACTGGGCTGGAACCACTCCATTAAAGCCATGGAGTTGCGCTGGTGTGAGAAGAGAGCCCACATCTGCAGAGTCACCTTTCTGAGGGAGCCTTGGATGCTGCCCTCAGCCAACCTGGATGACCCACCACCAGTGCTTTGCAGTTCCAGTTCTTGAAAGGAATAAACTCTCATTGTCCAAGCTTGAAGATTCTCTGTCTCATGGATGTAAAATGACTGTGCTGGCTGACTTTGGAATGAATAGATATAGCTGTTCTGCATTTGATGTTTCCAAAGGTGCAAAAATAATTTTTCAGTCCTGGTTTTATAGTTTACTTCTCCCCACGCCCTGTTACCAGCTGATATAGAGAAACATCAAGAGGAAACGTAGAAAGAAAATGTAAATCTTTCTCTTCCTTTGGGTCTGACTGCTGAGGAGCTGAAGGACGCAAGCCAAAACTCATTGAAATCAGGAGAAAGGCTTGCATCAACTTCAATGGGCTTTGAATTAGGTCCTGGATGGAAATGTAGGACGGGCTGTTTATTCTTCTGTCTCTTACATGCTGGGGTATGCATGTTTCCAGTACACATTGAAGTATTTCAACTTTTTTATTTCACCACACTTTCTAAATTGCATTTCTTAAAGTAGTCTTCTAGAACGTGATGTTGCTCTTTTGGCCGCTAAGAAGTAATTGTGATCACTGCGTGTTTTAAATCCTGTTGTTACTTTTAGGAAGTGTCTAAAATATATGGTGTAAACTTCCTCCTTTTGGGCTTAATTGTAGGGGAAAAAATTTACAAAATTATGTGCATGTCTTCACTTTAGGTTCTTTTCTTTTTTCTCTCCTCAGAGTTCCAGATAACAAGAAGGAAGAAGTATCTGTCCTCACAGTTTTGGTAAGTTTTTTATTGATTATTTTTATTTGTTACTGCCACTTATTTTTACTTAATTATTTTTACTTAATTTGTGCAGGATTTCAAACACTGAATCTTTTTTTTTTTCCATTGACAAAGGAAAAGGGGTTGCATGTAACTGTGGTTTGATATTGGAAACTAGCATATAGTGAAAACAGTAAATGTTGCAGTTCACATCTTTTTGTAGCCAGGAGTTTTACAAAATCCAAGAAAAAATTAAAATTATAATAGTTTTGTAAACCAAGTTCTTAATATTAATGAGCACAGCTAACAGGAGGTCTTTTAAAGTTCCTTTATACTGTCAGCAGTGAAGCTTTGTGTTTTCATTCCAAGGCTAGTTGCTTCCAATCCAGAATATGAAGTTTGGCAGGGCTGGCTTGAGGAGAGATTTAACCCTTCCCTATTAAGGATTCACTTGATGCTGAGGCTTCCTTTGAGGGCTCCGTAGCCATAGTGGATAGCTCCCAAGGGAAAAAAAGTGCAGATGTTCCTCAGCCAAATGAAAATGTAAAGCTCTGGTAGGCTTTTAATAGCAAACTAAGTCAGAATAAAATAAAATAAAGAAGTGGGTGGCCTGCCTATCATGCAGTCAGTATGCTGTTAACAAACATGATCCATGAAGGCATGTTCAAGAGTCTGAGCTTCTTTGATCACATTGATACCCACTGCACTGTCCAGCTCTCCTTGTTTTTATTTCACTTCTGTAGACACACAGAAGTTCATCGACATTTGCCCTATATTCAAATCCTCATTCAAATTAATCATTTAAGCTATTTTTCATAAATGCACACTTCCTTTATTTAGGATTAGATTTTTTTCTTCTCTCCCATAATATAAAAAACATTAAACCTCTGTCATGTGTTTCATGAAATAGTAGTATCTTTATGATAGAGAGCTGTATTTTCTGTCATTCTTTCCCATTAATTAAAAAAGTTAGGATTTATATTTGTCCTTTAAAATTTTGAAATGAACCTTCTAAGAAAAACACAAGAACAGTTTGGAACAGAAAGATTATCATACCATTCCACATAGTTCACTTGTTTTCAGAAGTCTGATCTTTTATATTCACTAGGCTATTTCTTTTTCTAAGCAGTAGCCTGAGACAGGAAACCAGACAGCAGTCTGCCCCGATAAGGGAGACTATTGTCTAATGGAGGTGCCTTGAGATCTTTTCTCTCTCCCTTGAGGTCAGTAGATGTAGCACTGAAGATTGAACAGTGTTCCGTTTTTTCCTTTTAAGAAGAGGCATACTGCAAGAACTTTTTTTTTGCCCAATATTTTTACATTCGAGAAATCCGTTTCCAGTCACCTGGCTTCAAAGAGTCCGCAAGCATTACAGATTTAATTGAAACTCTGATTACTCTGCTACACAGCTGATACATGATTATATCAGAATAATTCTAGGTCGAAGTGACATTAGCAAAGTTAGGCTGCATGAGATGCTCAAAGTTGCAGGTTTTTCAGTGTGGAAGGCAGAAGGATTTCAAACCAATAAAAAGCCAGAATAGTCTGAAATGCTTTTCTATACAAAATGAACAAATAAAATACTCTGTTACGTAAAAAGAAGAAAATCTAATTGTAGTAGATCTTAAGAAGCTAATTATTTGGGTTAAAATAATTGAAGCATCTAGTTTAAAGGTGTATTGATCTTAGAATAAAGTAGGTTGGAGGCACTGGAGTGCTATGTATCAGTTCAGAGCATTTTGGAGAGGTTTATTTTTAGATGGCACAACTTAATGAAATCTAAACAAAATATTACTGTTGATCTTAGTATCTCTTTCATGCCTAACTAGTAAAACATTCAATAGAAAATTCTTATCTAGGTACCTCTTTCTTTTCACACAGTATACTAGCTTTTCCAGCCGTTACTACCATTTCCCAGAGAAAATTCAATGAATAAGCAAACCCAGGGGGCTGCCCATCAGTAAAACATTTCCTTGGTGTGCTAGTTTCTCATGAATTCCCCCCAGCTGTTCCTCGTGGGCCAGCTGTGCTGTTCCCTTCCCCCAGCACTGAGCCTTTGTGCCTTCCCCTGCTTTGGGCTGGGTCTGACTGCTCTGCTCTGTTGTGCAGTGCTGTGGAGGTTCTTGGCCTGCTGCTATTTTGAGGCCCTGCACAGTTCAGCACTGGGTTACTTCCCATTAAAGTTAATGGAACTTCAGAAACCCTTTTTCTGTTGTTGTTGTTTTTGTTGTTGACTCAGGTCTTGATGAGCAACTGGTGCTGTCAGTGCAAACAGACTTGTAGGCTCACCTCAGCTGGAAGGGTCCCAGAAAGGTCATCGAGTCCAGCTTGTGGATCCACACAGGACCACCCGAAACTCAAACCAAATTTCTGTCAGCCAATCTTCTTACTAGGACTGGAAAACACTTTTTCTAACTTTCTAGTTAATTCTACTCTCAGATGCTGTGTTTCTTCTCTGTCAAACTGTCTTTCAGGGTACAGTTGAAGGGGTTCTCACCCCACTTCAGAAAACCTCCCCTCCCTTTGGATTTCATCAGTTGAGAGTCTACTGCTGTTGTCACTTCTCCTTAGTAGCAGGGGAAGTTTTACAGAAATGCAGAGTGTTAAATCCCAAAGGGCTTGGACCGAAGAGCTGTGTGCACTTAAGATACCGACTGCACTGCAAAAGCTGCAGTGTCTTCAGGGAGGGCACTCACGTAGCGGTAATTCAGCAGATACTATTACATTATTCTGTAATTATACCAACAATAACAGTAGTACCTTGATGCTTCTAGACAAAGCCTCACTGTACCACAAGACAGCATTCCTTTCTTCCTCAGGCAGAAGGATTGAGAAATGGAACTCCATGTGTAGTTTTACACAGTGAAGAGAGGCAGACATTCTGGTCTCCACCGCGCTATCTGCAGCAGTGGTAGCTGTCAGGTTGCTGACTGCCCCTCCAGCTATTTTGCGAGAGCAAAGGCTCTGTGCCATAGGGGTTTTGCAGTGCTGGATGTGCAGGGTCAGAACTGGTCTCCACCCCACTATTTCCTTTCGTAGTAGATCTGCAGAGCTGGTGGACCTTGGAGGTAGATGTGCAGAACTGTTGGCAGCAGTGGTTGCTCTTTGGCAGCTGTTGTGCAGTGCAGATGTGCAGGCTGGGTGCTCTCTTCAGCCACTTGGCTCTTCTTCTCCACAGTAAATGATCTGAATGAATGCTCAGTAACTTTAAGCTCTCTTTCACTCCTAATTATGTCTCTGAAACAATAAACCTTAGCAATCTAGAAATTAGTATCGAAAAGTCCCCAGTCCAGACAGGGACATGAGCTATCCTGATGATGAACTTCCTTTATGGAAGGGATACTTTTGATTCATATGGGATCATAAGGGCAGAGTCTGTGATTTTTGTGCTTTGCTGTTGTCACTGGACTTCAGCCTGGAAAATACTGAGGGTCTTTGCCTGGACTTTACCTTGCACCTGTCCTTATTTGCATACAAAACCCAGTTGCTTCATTTGTCTTTCTGAGGTACAGGGCGTGAGCAAAGTCTTATCGGAAGCCATGTCCTGTTTGGACAAGTCGGGCTGACTTGGCAGAGATCCACAGGGTGGGGTGAATGGGAGGAGGCAAGAAAGTAAAACTGGGTGGCTTGTTAGCAGAAAAAGAGAAGGAGGGCAAAAAAAAAAAAGAGAGGGTGGAATGTTTGCCTACCAGATTGCAGTTAATTGTTTAGTTTCAGATTACATGCATTTTAAATTCTTTCAGCCCACATGAAAAAAACCCCTATTAATGTAAAATAATTTGTCTGATATGTGAATATCAAGGGCCTTTATTTTTTTTAATGCATTTAATATGAATATATTGGTGTTTCCTTACTCTTTTATTTATTTATTTATTTATTTCAGGGTACCTCAGAAACAAGGGATAATATTTTGAATTTCCAGAAGCTAGCTTTATTTACTAAACAGTTTGTGGGCTTTCAAACAAATAGGTTGTGAAAATTGTGTGTAAAGTAGAACCCAACTGTTTTTCTCATTCCTCTGTAACAGACACAGGCGAGACTGTTTACCTTCTCTAGTGCTCCTTTCTCAACTGTTTAGGGATAGAGACTGGGAGGTTTTGATTTAGTAGGCATGATTTTACAAGTAGACTAAGAAAAGCTATTGATGCCTGGTATTCAAGGGAGCATGCTGTATCTGTGTGTGTATGAGTGTATACATGCACATACTTCTGTGCGAGTGTGGTCCAAGCAATCAATTTTGAGCATTATTTCTAAATGCAGAGAGAATTGTTCTGTGAGTTTATTTGCAGTCTTGGGAAAGTGTCACTCTGAGCTGCACTGTAAGTGACAGACCCAAAACTGATTTATATGAACTTTTCAGCAGCTCTGTCAGTCACCACAGAACAAGCATCAGACTTACTAATATGGACAAAGAAGACCAAGAGTTATGTGTTCATTGATTTTTTCTTTCTTGAAAATTGGTTTCTGCTGAATACCAAATGGGAAAGAAAACCAACCTCTTGTAAGAGTAACGTGATAAAGGAGTACTCAATTTCTGTACTGTGGTGCAGCAATAGAAAATATCCTTTCTGAAATAGAAATTATCTTTACTGTTCTTAGATGACTGCATCAGAGAAAGGTTGAGAGTTACTTTCCACTTTCACTCAGTGCAGTACACTTTCTATTGTCAGCGTCACTGTAATTTTTGCACAGTAATGTAGATCCTTCTCAAGAAACACTCAGATACGTAGCATGAAGTGAAATGAATGTCTTCATGCACTGTTGTGAAGTAAAAGAAGAAAAGGATTAACTCTAGAAGTCGGAGAAAAATCCAGTATTATAAAAAGAATAGCCTGGGAGCATTGGAGCATGGCTGCTTACTTAACAGCAAACTAACCTATTCCTTCTTACTTCTCTTTTTCTCTCATTTTCTTATTCATTCTCTTTTGTTCATTTATTCTCTGCTTCCTTCCTCTCTTCCTGAAGTACAAATTGTTTTGTCACTGTTTAAACAGAAAACTGAAAGTTTTACTGTAAGCATTCCTTATTTCCAAAGGTACTTTTTAACGTTTTCATGACACTTACATGTGTGTGCGTACATGTGAGCGATGCATAGGTATGCCGGAGTTCTATCTATGTGAAATGTTAAATACCTGGAAGGGGTAACCATTCAATGAAAACCAGTAGAGCTTATAGCCTCGCAAGGAAGATTAAAGTATTTACAAAACGATCACGACTTTTGTCACATAGAGTCGTGATACACAAGTGCTTCTAAAATCAAGCTACAGTCTAGGTTTAAACTGGAAATTGCATTGAGCTGCTGTTTCGAGCTGCAGTTTGGTTCTGTTGGGCGTTGTCTTCTTTCATGAAGATGCTTTTATTTACATTTGACCCTGATTTGTTTCTATTATTAAAAAACTACACTGTTGTAATATTCTTCTAAAAGGCTTCAGTTTTTATTCATACACTGATGATTAATTATAGACCTGTAACAGTTCACACCTTCTTTCTCTGGAAGCAATTACCAATTTCTTATCTATAAACACAAGTCACGGTTAACTGCAAGATTGTTCATTAGTGTGGACTTGTTAGAATGGTTTTAATTTGAAGCAGAAACACCTTAACATTTTATTTAAATTTCTGGGTAAATCTTGCAGCCAAAACTCCCAATCTGTTGTTGGGCCTTTAACCTACTTCCTTGGGGTGAAATTGGATGGTGCTGTGTGGCTGTATTCGTTTATTTCCAGTGCCATCTACTGGTCGAAATTAAATTTGTGTTTTTTATCCTCAATATCTTACAGAGATCAGAGCATTTCCTTGCAGGGCAGTGCAGGACTTGCTGCTGCAACGTCAGTCATGGAACTAGTATTTAAAAGCTTGCCAACATCTAAATGTTTCTGAGAACAACATTCCTTTGCTTCTCTTGGTTTTACTCTGTTTCCTTTGAGCCCATTCCAGAAGAGGCATCTCCTCCTTTCTTGCATGGTATCTTTCCAAGCTGATAGTGAAAGATGTGTAATCTGATAGTTAAGTGGTGACATGCTCTGTGCTAAATACTTCTTTTTCAGGCAGTTCAAGACAAAGTAGAATTGAAAAAGTAAGGTTGAACATTCTCTAGGAAAAAAAAAAAAACAACAACAACCAAAATGCAACCAACAATTGTTGAATTGTCAGTAAATCTATTATTGTAGGAAAATAACTTAGATATTAAGTAAAGTCATTGCAGCATTTTGAATATACGTCTCCAAATTAGTCCCAGTATTTCATCTTCTTTCTTTTGCATTGATTTCAGTGTCACGGCACATGAAAATTTTGGCTTTTCTATCAGCACTTCTAGGACAGTGATCCACCTCAGAATCAGTTCACTATGTTGCAAACTGTACAAGATTATTCTGAAGCTTTAATGATGGTGGAAAGTGCATGGTATAAAATGTGATGCATTTATACATTTACAGATAACGAAAGTTGAGAAGGAAAGTTGATCTGCTGACACAAACAACAAAATTTCGCATTAGCTTTCATTAAAGTGAGCAGATGTCTCTTTTCCATTGACAATTGGGAAAGAATAAAGTTTACAAAAATATTGTAAATGAAGCTTTGTCTGACATTTAAGAAGTTATATTAGAGATGAATAAATACAGACATTTTTTAGGCAAAACATTAAGCTGTCTCCAAAAAGCTGAACTGGGGCTTTCTTGCAGCTTTCTAACACGTTGTTTTCCCTGTGTAGGCCAGGACATCACAGGCAGCAGAAGAGGTGGATAAAGAAGATGCTAATGTTTGATCCAGTCCCTATCAAGCAAGAAGCCATGGACCCTGTTTCAGTGGTAAGACTTCTAAGATATTCTAACCATTGTAATAATTCTATATTTTTTCTATCTGTACATTTGAACCAGGATTTTTCTAAGCTTTGTACTACCCTAGGAAAAACTGTGAAACTGTATTTTGATTTTAGGTCAACAGGGTTCACGTTTATATTATACTTAATGAATTTATTGCCCCTATATGACCTCTGCCATTACTTCTGCTGGTGTTCCCATCCACAGGGCAAAGGAGAGAACATCCAAGAACTCCTCACCCACATAGTATAATCACTTCAGGTCATGCTGCTGATGGAAGTGGATAGAAATTAAGCTGTCAGACTTCAGAGTGAATTGGCAAGAACCTGTGGTTTCAGTATTACGTCTTTGAACTAAATGAACAGCTTCTCTTCATCCTCTTCTCTGTTTCTCTTCTGGTCTTGACCACGTGTGCCTGGGGGTAACTCAGTGCTTTAACCAGCAGAAAAATCCTTACCAAGAAAAAAAGGCTTTTTTTTTTACTGTGTAAACTTGATTATTAATTATCTTATGATCAGATGAGAAACAGAGCAGTGGAGCAGAAATGGGGGGAAAGGAAAGAGAGACCTGTCTTTTTGTTTTAATTTTCCATCAGCTTGGTGTGTAGTGCTGGCTCAGCATAAATAAGCAAGTACAGCAGGAATGCATAGCTGAGAAGGGACACTGGGAACTGCAATGATTTTGTTTGCCAGGGAAATGTGACCTTAGGAAACAGTTTCATCTAGACTTCACCTACTGGACTGCAGGCTGCTGCTTTCTTCCTCCTGTGCTGCCACTGTCTTCTTTGTATGATGTGAAACCTTTGGATCAGCTCATTGAATGATCAGGATTGCTCACCCACCAAAAACATCCTCCTTTTGGTCAAATTGGATTCACTGTGTAGCTGCTCAGTGCTAGAGCTAGGAGAGGGAATAGGACCTATGTTTTCATCAGTAGCCTGCAATGAGATGAGATTAAGTGTGACGTGAAGTCACACCTTAGAAAGGATGGATCAATTAACAGTGAGAAGTCAGTATACATAAATTAGGATGCATTAAATCTATGCTATAAGTGATGCCTCTCAGTGAACTGTTGTTTACTGTTTTATTTTAAATGTAGAATAATTGCCTCCAAATAAAATGTGAGAGCACTCTAATTTTTTTCTGTGCTACTAATGACACTTTCTGAGAGTTAAATTTATATGCGTTTTAAAATTCAAGTTTGACTTTCATTGAATTTGTTTACTTTTAAGCAACGAGAGAAAAATTGTTGGCATATTAGAGGGTGTAGATGTATTGACAGTTCCAAATATTTGGGTCAGGAAAGAGCCTTAGTACTGTCCAGTCGGTCTGTGACTTTGATCACATAGTTATTGCATGTCCTTGTTCAGATCAGTGGTGATTATCTGTGATTACTTAAGGATGTTCTGTGGTGTCTGTCAGAGGCAGAAAGTGGGCCACTTCTGCAATAAAAGTGTTAATAAACGAGTGACAAATCCTTAGTGACACCTTGTGCTGTTCTTTTGTACACATGTGCCTTCATCTCCATCTGAAAATGTTCTGCAGTGGTGAACCTTTTACCAAATGTGTATACTTTCTTCTTTGTTACCAGGTAATGCAATAATGCATAATACAAAAGAAAAGCAAAGGGGGGGATCGGGAAACTCATCTGAGACAAAAGGACATTATTTGAGGGTAGGTTCCCTCATGCAGATCGCTTAGTTCCTGCTGAAGGCTGAGGAGTGTTCGTTTCAATTCCTGTAGGCTCCCCGGCTGCTGAGCCACAAGCCTTTGCAGTCCTTCTGGCTTCCCCAGAGCTATTTGGTTGTGCAGCTTCCCCTGAGCCTTCTGGCCAGGGGCTGCCCAACAGAAACTGCTCTGGAAGCATTGTTAAATGTGAGGCAGGGAGAGAACATAGGACAGGCTAACAGGCATTACCAAGTACGTTAGTGTTCTTGACCTTCTTGCTTAGGAGGAAAGAGAAGCTGTTAGAGTGGTGGTTTTGGAGCACAGAGTCTGGTTTACTGTGGGCTGACATAACTCGTAGTTTTAAAATCAGGATTTATTTGTATTCTGTCTGTCATTCCGATAGTATCGTTAGAGGTCGAGCTCAATGAAGCCTTTTGTGAATTACTGATTATTTTCTCCAAGCATATGCTGTCTGTAGGTGTAAAAGCTGCCTTTAAAAATTCCCATTAATTGGGGTGGGAGAGGGAGACAAATTATAGCTTTGGCAGCACTGTATTTCAGGGCGTGTGGCTGAAAGGATTAGCTATACTTCTCAAATGGCTGAAGCTTGCACCCACACTATTTCATCACTCTTCCAACAGCTTATACTATTTATTGAATTGGATTATCAAACAGATTTTATGGTAGTTCTTAAAGAACTAGTGACAGAGTTATATGAATCCTACCTACATGTTTTCTTTGAGGACCTTTTAAGTGTTTGGATAAATACCAGTAATCGTTAACTGAAGTAAGTCATTTTTTTTCTATGTATAAACATCTTTGAAAGAAACAGATATTTTTCTGCCCTTCCCATCAGTCAGAAAAACACGTTTCACTCCTTTTTAAGGCAAAGTGCTGTGCCCAACATGAGGGATTGAGGTCTTAAGGTAACAAGTGTGCTAGTTACTTAACTAGTCTACTAGTGTGCTTTTTCGTGTATTAGCTACTATTTGGATTAGATCCTGTTTGTCCTCTTCTATGATACCTATTTGACAGCTTGTGTAAGACTGTAAGCAGGTTCTTCATCTGTTCCCAGTTTTGCAAGATGACAGTTAAATTCATAGGGTTATGTAATTTGTAAAAGATAGGATTTGTAATCCTATAAAACAAGCAGTATTTTTTGCTATGGCAGTTTAGTAAGAGTTTAGCAAATTTTATCAGGCTAGTGCTTCATAATGTCCCCTCATGGAAACAGCAGTCTTCTGGGGATTGATGAGTACTGATCTTTTTTTCTAGATAGATTGTCAAGAGGAAAGGCATGGTGACTTTTTCTCTTTTTGGAATTACTGATTTGATTGTGTGAACATAAGGATATTTTCAAATGATAAAGAATATTAGGAATTCCTGTAACTTATTTTCCAGTTCCTCTGTGAGTTGAGTGGTGGATGTTTTATTCTTTTGAACAAACATTAACAAAAGGGAAATTAACTGCTTAGTGAGGTCCAAGAGGGAAAGTGATCATATCAAACATCAAAAAGACATAAGCAGAGACTGTAAAGGAATATACATTGAATTACCACCCTGTATCTTTATAGTGAGCTGCCATAGTAATATACAATTCTGTGCAGGGACTTTCAATAAAAGCAGAATTTATAGGAAAGTGAGAATTTGTTGTTTTTTCTTAATCCAAATCATGCTGGCATGTGCTCTTAATTACAGTAGAAATCCAAGGAAAATGTATTGAAATATATGAGCTTAAGTATTTCGGGCAGGCTGAGCAGTAATACCTAGTTCTACATTGTTTCACCAGAATACTTCAAATGGATACTAAGTGTTTAGTATTTTCAATATAGGATACTTTGTGCTATTGCAGAGTTGGTCGGGCTCTATCAAGAAGTTGAGCTAGGTGGTGGTGAGCGATGAACATAGCCCGCCGGGCAGTGCTTGTGGGTGGAGGGAGGCAGAAGTCTCCCTTCTCTTTCCCTTCCTGCCCTTTGTAAATGCTATAGGACATTCCTACTGAGTCTGAATAAGACAGGGTTAGCCTTGCTGTGTAATTGTCATTTGATCTGCTGACTTCAGCGATGCTGTCTGTGCAGCTTTAGCCAAGCAGGTTCAGTTTGGTTCTGCTCTGAGCTGTGGTTCATTACAGTGTTCATCCAGAACAGGCCGTGGTCCCCCAAGAGAAGTTCTAGGATTGGTGAGGAAAGATGTTCTTGTTGTGAATGAAATAGACTCCTGGTTACTGCAGTCGGTGACGTTTAGAAAACCACAGGGTTGTAGTCAGGCTTTTTTTGTTTAATGCTCCCAGTTTACAGACTGAGACTGTGAAATCGTTCTTACTCTCCCATCCCATATCCCCAGAGGGATTTTCGTTGCTTCTCCGGCAAAGAAAAAGATAGTGACCTTCCAAATTTGAAATCAGTGCTTTTTGTCAACCTGAAGGCAATTCCTGAGTCCCAAGGAGATGGAAATTGCAACTTTGCTTTGCTAGAAGACACAGGAAGCTTAACTTTAGGGCCAGCAAGGAGATGGATCTGAGCATGACCTATTCCAAACTGACAGCATTTCAACTATGCTTCATTGATAGTGAAGCAAAAATGCATTCCAAGTAGGCTCTGATTAACAACAGAAATACCAGTTTGGGTTGTTGAAGCACTCTTCTTGTCTTTTTCACCCTTTCTGTAGCCAGCACCCTTTCTGCACACAGCACATTCACGTACTGTGAATAATTATGTGAACAAATCAATTCAGTAAATTCTTATTTGGCTTTTTTTTGTTGTTGTTCTTGGATGAGCAAGAGATATCTTTCTGCTTCTTTAGCTTATGACAATTTCTCATCTATCATTCTAAAGAAAATAATTTATCAGACTGCATTTTTATCACAACTGTATCTGCTCTTCAGGTAGAAACATGACAATTAGAACCTCTGAGGAAGAAAAGTTTAGAAAAATTATTCGGCTTCCCCGAACTGCCACAAAAATACCTGATGTTAAATCTGTGCCAGATTAATGACAACAATGGAAACTTCCTATGGAAAATGTTGCAAGGCATGCAGGATAATGCCAAGTCCCTAAAATAATTCCTTTTAAAATATAGCTATTTTCTCCACAATTCTTAGAAACTATTTCTTGCTTGTAAACTTTTCCAGTTTACAGGTCTCTACACAATACTTTAATGATTTGGTAGTTTTTCAACACACACTTAGTGAACTAGGAGAGGGTAACTGGTTAACCAGTAAGGTTACAGCTTGGAAATGCTTTGCTTATGGTCATTGAGGGGATTAAAGAACATTCCTTAAGATTTAGATGGCAGTGTCTTTTTTCCTTTCTAGTATTCTTGCTTCTTTCTAAGCTGTAGGGTTCAGAGTAGTGCACTTGTGCAAGATCTGTAAGGCTCCATTGTGCATCAGTTCATGCACACTGTGGTACACAGAGAGCTCTGTAAGTCATGGGAGTTTGTTATTTTCAGGCAACTGTTACTGGAATATAAGAGCACTTCAGTTGAATAAAGGTGCACATTCACCTGAACATGGACATTCCTTACAAAACAAAGTAAATGTTCCTATGTGAACGTCCCTGGCAAACTTGCAGAACTGTAAATACACTGATGCAGTGTTAGAAAACTTGCACAGTTCACTGAAGCTGAGCAGAGTAGACTTTGTACTGTGAACCCATAGCAGCAATTTTAACACAAGTACTTAAGATCACCTAGGCATTTAGATTGGGAATTTTTGCCTGTGCTCATAGCTTGATCAATATTTAGTTGGTGCTAAATATTAAGTTTTAGTCTCTATCAATATTCAGTGGTCTTCATCTTTCAGAGTTCAAATAAATTTGATGTTGCTTGGCTCAGTAGTAGTGGCATACCCACAGAGCTCGTTTTACTCAGCATTGTATGTAGTAATGGCATTTTTATAGAATTCCGCAGAGCCAATTACCAATATGAACACATTCATAAATTGAGTTTGTAAGTCATGACAAGATGAATTAAAGTTTCAGCATTTTTGATGTCGTATGTACTGTTTAGAGATCAATTTATTTATGCTGTTTTATTTGAACATAGTCTTAGCTATGAGTGTTTTGTGGAATCAGTTTTGTTGATTCTCATCACAGTACACGAGTGCAGCAGTAAGATAATGTTTTCTAAACTCACCATTTCAAAAAGCAACTGGAAAGAAAAAAAATCCGGTGGTGTCATTTTGCAATAATACTTGTGGTCAGCATTGACGGTTACAATCAGATAAATGTTCTTTACAAGGAAAACAGAAGCAAACTGAGAGATGTACTGCTAGAAGTTTTCACTCCAAGTCGAAACATTTTCAGAAGTCACAGAAATGTTTGTATAGATATACAGTAATTTTATACTATCTGTTATGTTCACATCAGTTTGTAAACAACCACAGTTTTAAATACTTCTTATATGTAAAACTGATTTGGGTAGTTGTTCAGTAATACTGTGTTTTGCCATGAGTGTTAATACCTTGTGGTTTACAAAAAATAGTTTTAATGAAATGTGGAGGTTATACTGCAGGTTAGGCTTAGCTTTCGGTTTTAAATGCTCCTGTGAAGGGAACTGCTGACTACCACTAAGCAGCAGGAAGTTTCTTCTTCCAACACAGCAAGTCTTGTCCTTCAGATTCTGTGTTTTCCAGAATCACACTGGCTAGTTAGCTGCTTTCCCCTCAGTCTCCTCACCTGGGAGAAGATAAAAGAGGTTTAGAATTTGCCTCTTGCAACTCAAGTTTCTCACTCACTGTTCACACAACTCTCTTGTATAATTTTTTATTGCCCACGTGCTGCAGATACACAATTCCTTCTTCTATGGCAAGTGTGAGGTGTATATACATACTGGGTATAGCATCTTGTATGTGCTGGGTCAGTTAAGCATCACACAGCTCAGTATATCAAAAGAAGTTTCTCGGGGTGGAAAAAGTGCTGAATAAGCTTTAAGGATCTGTTTTCAACATCTGTGTCACGTTGCTTCTGAAACAGTGAATTGGAATGTGAGTAGCTTCCTTTGAGTGAAATCTTATGTTTTATTCAGTTCACTTTTGTTTAGAAAACATATCAAAACGCTTTCTGAAAACCTTCATCTTGCCTCAGTTTGTTAGGCATTGTTCTTTTTCAGCATTTGTGTTGCTTCGTTATTTGTTTTTCTTTACTATTTTTCTGCTCCTTCCGACAGTCGTACCCATCCAATTACATGGACCAAATGAAGCCAAACAAATACAGCGTCATTTATTCTGCACCCAGCATGTTGCACAATAAATTCTACTCAAACCCTGACGGACTGTCAAATGGAATCCAGCTGGAGCCAGTAGACCTTACGGTGAACAAGAGAAGCTCACCGCCTTCGGCTGGCAGTTCTCCTTCCCCTTTAAAATTTCAGACTGTGCATAGGAGAACTTCCCCTGCATTGACTCTGTCCTCACCCAGCTCTCCCATCAGTAAATTCACGCCGTCACCCCCAGGAGTACAGCCATTATCCATGCCTATAACGATCCCTCCTGTAATGGCTGCTGCTCTTTCTCGCCATGGACTGAGAAGCCCTGGAATACTCCCGGTCATACAGCCTGTTGTTGTCCAGCCCGTTCCTTTCATGTATGCTCCCCATCTCCAGCAGCCCATCATGGTTTCCACAGTCCTTACAGATGAGATGGAAAGTCCAAGCAGCATGCAAGGTTGGTGCTGTCACAGTTGCATTTTTTTTGTCCTCTAATCCTGTGAAAATAACTACATATCCATCCAGGCTCACCTCTTTGTGAGTTTTTCACATTGCAGGAAATAATTTCTGTTCTTCTGAAATACACGAGCATATAATTTGCAATGTAAATATTTCATGAAACTTAACAAGGTTGCATTCTGTTCTACTTTAAACCTGCATAAAAGTTGTTTATCGTAGTAGATCTTCTGAGATTTGAACTGATGAAAAAGTTGAGTTGAAATTTTTTTCATCATGGTTCATCAGGACTGAAGTAGAAGACTTTACAGTTTTTGTCTTAGTATTTACAGATTCTTGGGTGTATCTTTTTATTTATGTGGCTCTCCATATTTCTGATGTGTTGTTTTCCATCTCTGACCTTCCCCCTCACAGTGCCTGTTATTGAGTCCTTTGAGAAGCCAGCACTGAAGAAAACGATTAAAGTAGAACCTGGAAGTGAGCTGTCAAAGGCTGACTTCTATCCTGAACGAATGTCACCTCCAATGACCTCACTGTCTCCCCAGGAAGTAATGCTGCAAGAGTAAGTAACTTAACAGCAGTTCCCAGATCAGCAAAGGAACAAAATGCAGTTCAGTGCAGTATTTAATTGATTTTGAGGAATGAGACAGAAAGTAGCTGTGCTTATAATAAAAGCCAGAAAATCTTCCTTCCCAGCTGCTGTTGTGAGATGCAATTTCAACTTTTTTTCTTTCACTGTATAGACATAGATGCATATTTCTACATCACAGCTGCAAAATTCTCTCATGTAATGCATTTCTGAAGTAATGCTAGTTCCAACCTGACAATTCACTGGAAGTAGAACTGCAGTATGCTCACGATATCTTTATGTAAAACCAGCAACAAAATAGAAAAATCCTTTAAAGACATTTAATTCTGATCTTTGTATTTATATTACCTGAAATACTCCTCTTTAAAAATATTCCTGTGATTTTCTGGGAGGACCACTTTGTCTTTTAAAAAATGTTGGCACCTCAGTAGAAGGAAACCCCTCAGACCTACAAATTCTTTGTATATTCAGTGAAGTTCCATGCTTACTGAAGCTGTTTTTCAACCAGTGTTTGGAGGGCAACTTACATAGTTCCTGAAGCTCTTTCTCTTCCCCCCCAGCCACTTGTTTCCAGCCAAATACTGACACAGCTGTTAGAGCATTGCATGATCTGGGTCACAAAGCTGTCTGTCCAGGTTTAGAACAGCAGAAGGCAGAGCAAGGGCTGTCTAGATAGTAGAAGTGAGATCTGGGACAGAAACTTTTTGATTGGAAGAATTAAAATAATTCTCATGCAGTACCTGGTGTACCATGGCTACATTTCCGTTACTGTTTCCCTCTGGAGAATTCAGCCAGCTTACCAAAACCACGGAACTGCCCAGGTCCTGGCTCACCCTTCAGCAGGAACTGCTCTGGGCTTGCACACTGGCTGCTGGTGTGGCTTTTTGGGTGCAGTAGCAGTGAACTGGTTGCCAGCTATCTTTTGTAGGCAGTATGCTGTTTATTTAGAAGTAAAGCTTGTATATTCTATTAGAAGAAAATTGTAAACATCCATGTTTTCCCGGTGGATATTTACCTTCCATAAGGACTTGCCACACATGGCAGCCAGATCTGTTTGTACTCGGACCTAACTTCTGTGGGGTCATGGCAACCAAACACTGTGCTTCACCTTTGTCTCTTGTTAGGCCTCTTGAATAAGAGCAGACCAGCGAGGGTTTTTCCTGGCTGATAACACACCCTTCCTCTGGGCCTAAGGCTTCTGTGGAGTTGTCACCTGCATTAGTGATTTGCATTAATTATTTCCCAGTGAGTCCAGTTTCCACAGGAAATCCATCCGCTGAGCAAAGAGCTTTACGTTTGGTACAACATGTAGGCAGCATTATTACATTATCTGTTACGTTGTTCTAAATTAGCATCTCTGCTTGGCCATGCAGAGACATTCTGTTTATGGGGACACAGTCCTTACGTTGCGATGACTTCCACTGTTTCCCAGATGTCTGCAGAGCTGCATTTCTTCTCAGCTCTTTTGAGTTCAAATTCTGCAGTAACTGCATCCATTGTAGGTGGTAGTTTTTAGCTTTTTATTATTTTAAAAAATAGACAAATCATGCAAGTTGAAAGATGAGCCTTAAGCATCTGTAAAATTTCCTGTTGTCTCACATCTTCATCAGCCTCTCTCTGCATTATGAGGTGTAATTACATAATTTCTTATCATTTTTCTTGGATTTCACCTGTCCAGAGTGCACTTTTCAGACACAGAGAGAGGTTACATTAAGAAGCTTAGGCGGCTCTCAGTCTCACTTGTAAGTAACTGACATCAGTTTTAGGCAGATGCATGACATACATAATTTTCTGGCATTTCTGTAGGGATTGCTGGATTTTCCAGCACATCTAATAAGTGAAGCAACTGTGCAGTTGTTTCCAAAATCAAACTTAAAGTAAAAAAAAAAAAAAAAAAATCTCTCTCAACTATAAGAAGCCTAATTGTATTTTCTTGCAAGCATGAGTGTTTAAGTCCAACACTTCCAATTTGCTGTGGTCTGGTAAAGAAAGAAAACTTCTTGAAGTTTTTTTTTTTAAGAAAGAAAACTTCTTCTTGGTAAAGAAGAAAACTGCTGAAATTGTGTCATGATTTTTGGAAGACAACTGTTAAATAATGATGCTTACCTGAGAATTGCAAACTTTTCTATCTTGCATAAGAAGGAATGGAGGAATAGGCTGTGCTTTCTGTATTGATACTTGCTTAGTTTTTACATCTGATTTTTGACACCATCTGAACCATTTTTTAATGTGCCTCCTCCTCCCTTCTGAATACTGTTAACATTTGTAGTCTTAGCAGCCTCCTTTCCTCCAAAGGGAAAATGAGACAGAGACGGATATTCGCCATTTTATTTATGTACTCTTAGGTCATGAACACAAACAGCATACAGTCAGTGCCTTTTGCTCCATTTTTCCAGCTGTTGCCATGTCCAAGACTAGCCTCCACACCCAGATGTTTAAACAAAGTCAACTTGCTGTGGTGAGCCAGAGCTTATCCAGAAAGACTGGTGTGCAGCAGCAGTAGAACCGAGCAATGATTTAGAGAAGTTTCTCATTAGAAGCTCAAAACCTGTTTTTCTTATTTAAGAGTGTGTACATCCATGTCTAAAATGATCGCCCGGGGTTTCCTGCTATTACAGTATTTTTAGCTAGATTTATTGTGTGCTTGAAGGGTACATCAGTCAGCAATAGCAGAAACACCCAAGGAGCAGAATTTGGCTCCCAGTCTGAAGCTGGTAGCTCTAATAACAGGAGAATACCAGAATTAAACTTTTCTCCCATCAGTAATTTCCACCTTGCTGCTGTGGAGATTAATAGAAACTACTTTCCTTGTTCAGCCATGCACAAAATTTTCTTTTCTGTGCCTGATGTCTTTGTCTTTTACCAAGGGCCCTTAGTACATGCCTGTAGCTTTGCTATGAGAAGCAGTCATTCAGCGTTTCTGATAAACAGACCCTGGAAGAACTTGGTTAATGTATCAAATACTTTTCAGTTAGTGATATTGATTATAAATCAGTTGGTAAAGAAATTTGAAGTACAGTGACAGAGAAAGTAGTGGAAGCGTTGGAAGCTTCTCTCCATCAGATGGAGGAGCTGGTCTTACCACAAGGAGCACTAAAATCTGCACGTTATATATTAAGTTTCAGCTACAGGCTGAGAAGTACGTTAAAAGCATCAATATAGATCTGGTGATCAGCTGAAAGATGCAGCTTTGTGAGGTTGCAATATTTGTAGTGCTGTTTACATTTTTGACCTTTTCTAGCATTAACACGGAAGAAAGAATCAAGGTCCTACCCAGTTCTACAGTCAACTTGCTGTTAAAGCCTAAATATTGATAGTTCATGAGTTAATGGCATCTTTTAGGACACTCGGTGTGTTTTCAGAGGCACAAATGTTTATATTTTGTTTTTTTATAGAGATCTGTAGGCCCTTACTACATGTCTTACCTGCCTTGTACCTGTGGGCTTCAAAGCAAAAAAATGATGTTTATATGAAGGTGGAGAGCTAACTTCAGACATCCTGTGGGTGTGTCTCACAGGCTGAATTCTGCTTTTAGGAATTGACGTCAGCGGTACAGAGAGGCCGCACCCTCCTGCCAGCACCAAACAGGAAATTCTTAATTACTCTGTAAAGGAGTGGCTGAAACAATAAAGATTGAGTTCTGCTTTGAAAGCCTAGAGATACGGTTCCTTTAATCGTATGGAATAGCTGTTTCCAATTGTAAGCCAATTAGCTGCGTTTGAAGGCAGAAAAAAACCTGCATATAAATAAACAAGTTCAGTATGAACTCGTAGTTTGAAAAACCTGGGTTTTGAGAGGTTTTTTTCCTTTCTGAGTTTAAAAAAATTAGTAGAAATGGCTACATCGTGCCACGAAGTAAGTAAGTGCTAGAATGCATGAAATTTGCTAAAGCCTCTTGAATTTTTCGACATGCCTGTAATGTTGTTCTTTCTGCCAAGAGTCAGCGTAGTAGTGAATATGAGAGTCTGTCGTGGATCACAGTAGCTGAGGTTTGCAGTGCTAAGCGTTTTTCATTTTTAACATTGAACAGGAATCACCCTTCGGTTATAGTTCAGCCAGGGAAGAGGCCTTTGCCAGTGGAGTCACCAGACACGCAAAGAAAACGCAGAATACATCGGTGCGATTATGAAGGCTGCAACAAGGTCTACACTAAAAGCTCCCATCTGAAAGCTCACAGAAGAACCCACACAGGTTTGAGCCTGCTATGCTTTTCTTCCATCAAGTCTCTGTTAAAACAGTAAAATAAGGTTTTGATTTGTACTGTTTGCCAGGTATAAAAATCAAAATAACAGTTTTGGCAGTGTAGTGAATATAATCACAGGCTGAGCGAATGAGAGAAGGTAGTAGGAAAAACACATAAGAAGAGACTGTAAGCTAAAGCAAGGTCATACTGTATGCTTTACGTTCACTGGTTCTTTGCTCATTTTCTGTCCAGTTGCTTGTAGATTACTCACTCTGCACACCCTGTAAGCACCAAATCAGTTCACATTGCCACACCCCTTACGTCACTGCTAAATTTGACTGAGACTTCCATGGGAGTAGCCAGTTTGCAGAAGTCTGGACTGTATGCCAAATACAAACAGACCTGGTTCATGTGGACACGTTAACCACTGGTCCAGTAGTGCTCTTTTCTGAGAGGGTGTTATCCCCATCTCAGTTCTCCACAGAAATGTTCATCTTGGCACACTGAATGGATATATTTATGTATGCACAAAGAAGATTTTGGGAAAAATGAGAGGCACTTGTAGGTGAAATGAAGCAGTTCATGTCTATCTCTGCACAAGCCAAACCTTTACTTGTTTGGCTGCAAAACATGAAATAGAAGAAGAGTCCAATATTAGGGAAGAGTTATTAAGGAAGTTTTTAAGTTGAGCTATCTGCAACAGAGGTACCAGTTAATACAGTTAATGTGAATGCTGTGAGGTAACAATGAGATTTCTGCCAGCTGTGCTGATTGACAACACCAGTCCTTTCCCCCAACTAATTTCCACAGGAGGTGAACAAATGCTTAAGCCTTCACACTTCTAGGCTTGGTGAGGCAAAACAAGCGCTAATGCAACAGAAAGAGGAGCAGAGAGACAGAAACAAAAATAGGTTGTGGCAGGAAATAATTTTTTTATCTGTTAACTTTGCACAGTGCAGAATACTCTTTCAGCCCAGTGCTGGTGGAAAGCTTTTTGAGTGAGCGTAAAGGTACATGATGAAATTTGGCAAGGCAAGAGGATAAACCTGTCAAATAACTGATGTGATTGTATCATAAATCCCACTTCTCTGTTTCTTTCTTCAGGTGAAAAGCCATACAAATGCACTTGGGAGGGATGCACGTGGAAGTTTGCTCGTTCTGATGAACTCACGCGGCATTTCCGCAAGCACACAGGAATCAAACCTTTTCAGTGCCCAGACTGTGACCGTAGCTTTTCACGTTCGGACCATCTTACTCTTCACAGAAAACGTCACATGCTAGTCTGAGTGTCTTCTGTCCCTGACTCCTGTCAATGCTTTTTTTTACACGTGCATTTTAATTTGGGTTCAGCTGGTCTGAATCTCTGGAGTTTATACCATTAAAAGCTTACACATGGTCAGTAATAGATGTTATCTAACCCTTCTATGTCCTTGCCACGGGTCAGACCTAAAGAATGTGAACAGGTTTTCTTTGTTTTGTTTTTTTTTCTTTCTCTTGGGGATGCTAAGCAAACCCTGTCTTCAGAGAGTATGTTTAATATTCCATTGTGAATAAGGGAATTTGTAAGCAAACAGCTTTTGTTGTTTTCTTCATATAATCAACCCAGCGTATACTGATAAACTAGTAAATGTTACTGAGTATCCAAAATGCTCATCCTTGGCAGAGACATTATTTATGTGCCATGTACAAGGCACGCTCTCATTTTATGCTCAGCAATGCAATGAATGGACTTCCTCAACCTTGCTGATTTCTGCATATGATTAATACAACAGTTTTAGAAAGACACCTGATTTAGAAATGCCCTCTGCCCAAACAGTGGATAACACCGCAGAAATAAATCTAAGCAATATACTTTACAGAACGATTGAGTCATAGTATCACTCACCCCACACAAGAAAAAGAATAGCAGGAATTGGTCTGTGCTTAATACTGTGCATCTAAACCAATGTCATCTGTCCTTTGTATTATAGCATGGTACCAAACCATGTTTTTATCGCATACTGCCCTGGCGGATTTGTTGAATGAAGATCTTGTGTGACACTGTATGTCTGTTTTCTGTGCAGCTGTGTGGATGGAACGCATACGGTACTCTCCTATAACATGGCATTAAAAGATATTCATTGAAACCTTCCACACCTCATTTCAGGGTTATAGACCATCCCCTTGTGACCACCCCTCTACTTTTCCTCTTCTCTAAATTTTGTCCTTACTGTACCTCAGAATAGAAATCATCATGTCAAAAAATGCTCCGAACTGTGTTATTGCAAGTGCCACTTTAATACACTACAGTATTTTAAAGTATCACAACATTTTTATGACAAGATGGCATCAAATGCGAAACACTTCTGTGATAAACTGAGTCATGTATTGTTTGGTTAAAAGTGCATACGTCAGATCATCCATTTGACAGCTCTCATCTGTGGCTCTGCTGTTCTCCCAGTGCTCAGTAGACTGAACTTCCCTTGTGGATACGTCCATTGCATTAAATGTCACATCAGCGACTCTCACATCAGTAGCAAACATACCTCGATTGCTAAAATACAAACTGAATTCAGACAGCCTTCAGCTGATCCTAGCAATGTTCCAGTACTTGGAACCTTCCCACGGGAGGGAAGGTTTCTCTCTGTATTAGCTGTCAGGTTCTTCTAAAAGGAAGCAGGATCTGCTCGTCTAGACTAGAGCATGCTGTTAAGTGTTCGTTCTTTACCCTGTGTGAGGTGAACACCATTCCCTGCCATATAAACTTGTTGTAAGTCAGATTTTCCTTTGTCTTGGAAAGCCCCTCTGGAAATCAGGGCTGTGGGGAGGAGAATGTTTGCAAAGTCCTCCGGGAGGAGGCAGGATGGAGGTGCATCTGCAGGTGGGTACATCAGGACCTGTGGAGAGCAACGCTGGGCTGCATCCCAGGGAGTCCAAGCGCGGGATGAAGTCATCTGCAGGTGCATGAACTTGGAATGTGAGGAGCCTTCCACTTTTGCTTCCTTGGTGGTGGGGTTTTCAGCTCACCTGCTAACATCCGTGTACCTGAGAGAGCAGAGAGAGAGGAGAACTGTTCTTGAAGAAAAATGTTCATAGTGATTGCTATAAAATGCAAAAATCTGTTCAAATTGTGTAGCAAATCTCACATAGGTGAATATGATACTGTCAATTTTATTTAAGGAACAGAGCCCTCAGTGTGTGCTCTGCAAAGGGCAGAACGGGGATTACCGTGGCTAGGGTGGTTCTGCACACCTTTTATGGGGAAGATCCTGAGGCTCTTGTTTTCTAGATGGTTTAGAATTATGCTTAATATTGGGTTTTTATCATTGTTGTTATTTTGGAGTGAGCAATGTCATAGGGAGTCAGGCTTGGCCTCATTTGCAGGACTCGAGGTTGTAGTGGTGGTTCATCGATGCAGAGCTGTCACTGGCAGGGGGCTGTGTGTAACAGCTGTAGCATCAAACACGAATTACAGCTGTGTGGTGTCCTGGGATAAAAAATACTCAGCTGTTTGAGAGAAAAAAAAGAGATCCTATTGACCCATGAGTGGGTCAAGGACAACAGACCCCATGTTTGGCTTAACAAGTTGAAATGCTTGGGATTTAGGATAGTAAAGCAACATTTCTTTCCAATGCTGTTTTTCTTTTAAGACTTCCACAATTTTTTTTAGTAGAAATCTAAAATACCATGAAAGTGTCCATTCATTTTCCTGTGTCCATTTTTCCTGAAAATATTTATGATAATGGTGGGGACGGACACTGGAGATGCAATAGAACTTCTAAATGTCCTTAGCTACGTGCCTTGTGATCTAGGACACCAGAAATTTAAATATGAAAGATAAATATTTAAGATTATCTCATGTAATTGCCTTGTTGGTAGGATTTTTCTCTTGGGTCCGTGGGCGTCTGTGTGGAACATCAGAAAAGCCACACGCAGATAGGCTTTCATCTTTAAGCTGAACACGCACATCCCATCTTTTGTGGCTGGCTGACTCCTGGAGCAAACTTTGGTTTGAGGGCTATTGTGGAATCTTACAGACCATAATAAAGCGCTCATTCCGTGTATGGCCTAAAGAAAAGCCCATTCAGATAACAAGACAAACCGATCCTGAAGGAGGTGTCTATCTAAAAAAAAAACACAAATCCTTTCAGTAGCAGTGTTGCACTGTGCAGTATGTAGCAAATAATACTGCTCCTGGTTCAGCCTATAGGTTATAATGTTCTATCGGGTTCTACGACAAAATCACGTGAAGCTCAGCGGTGATGATGGTGTGCTTTTATTTATACACACTGACGTTCTGCCGTGATATTTCTAATACCACATCTTGTCCAAACACTTTGTCTCTGTCAAGGTTAGATACATGTAGATGAGTATAAATCCATTTTACATATCCGAATAGGGCTACACCCATTTTCATTACCTTTTACAGATATTAGCACTTTTATGCTATTTACGTACTTCAGATGTTAGAGGGTCAAAATAATCTTTTTGCTTAGCATCTCTCACCTGCAAGTGTAGCAGGGATGTTATATTTACTTCAGTATGTGTATAAACTATGCAGATTTTTTTTAATAAAATGTAATATATTTTATAAGCTAATAAGACTGAATGGGTAATTAAAGGTTTCTAGCGTGCATTACTATAACTTGCAAATATGGAAACATTTTGGTAATCTTTCTTACTAAAGATGTGAATGTTTGATGTACTTTTACTGTTTCTACTTTGGTAGCCAATGGGAATTCAGTAATGACATTTTGTCATGTTGAACTGTGAACAGAAATTTGTACTGTACAGTCCTCATACTATATTTAGTATAAAATACATATCTATGATACCTGTTAATAAAGCCATCCGAATATTATTTGTGGTCATGTCATCATGTACAGCATGTGTACACACATATCATGTTACAAAAAGAAGCTAAGGAAAATTTATACTGAATTTAAATAACAAGAACCTCACCCCTTCAAAAAAAAACAAAAAGAAAAAGGGGGAGGGGGGGGTGGGGGTGGTGAGAGGGAAAAAAAATGTAATGTTTGAGTCTGTAAAGGGAAATGGTTTCAAAATGAGTGAACATTTAGGTTGGTTATAAAGAAGAATTTCTTTTTTAATATAGGAAGTGAGGCACAGATTACCCAGAAATGTGGTGGATGCCCTGTCCCTTGAGAAATCCAGTGTTAGGGATATGAGCACCCTGAAGGAACTGTAGGTGTCCCTGTTCACTGCAGGGGGGTTAAACTACATGACCTTTAAGGGTCCCTTCCATCCCAAATGATTGTATGGGTCTAAGGTTATGTCACTGAAGCTGTCTGGACACCCTCAATGGTTTTGGTCCACAGCAGCTCTGAGCCACAGTAATCCCTTCTGCACATGGTTGTACAATGAAGTTTCATCTTTATCAAAGAAGTTTGTTTTCTGTTTAACAGTGACTGTAGCAAAATAATAGCCTTTTCTTTACCACTTGAACCTTTATTAACATAGTTCACTTCTTTTATAGAGAGTATTACTTGTGTCCTGTGGCATTACATGAGCTACCAGTAAAGAGGGCACTTACTTTCTCAGATCAAGAGCACCAAGTGCTTTCCTAGCAGATTCCTACAAGTTTATAAGCCTTTATAGACTGCAGTGTGTCCTCTGCCTTCTAAAATCTCTTTCTAGACACCATTCTCCCATTTTCTCCTAAGAGAAAATTATCTCATAAGAGATTTGAAAAACTCTTTGGACTTTCATCTTAAAAAAACATTCTGCCTTATGTCTCAAGGCAGGTCACTTGGGAACACCCAGTTATCAGCAGACATCTTTATATAAATGTCGTTTTTTTCCCCTTCCCAACCCTGTTACCTTTGCTTTGCTTTCACAGGCAAAGGGATCACTGTAATGAAAACAAATGGGCAGACACTGTAGTGGAGCAGTGATCCCATGGGCCTGCCTTCCAAGGTATTTTAAAAGGATTGACATTGGGGTATTCTACCAGGATCCAGAGGCAAACATTTTGCTGATGCTGAAAATGTTCATATATATCAGAGAAGAGTTCTGGCTCTCCTGATTACTCCAGGAGAAAAAAATGAATTTCTTACTATTGTCTCAGGAAATAAAATGGATTGACATTTTTGGTTTTATGACAACATTAAAATCAGAATATAATGCTAGTAAGCTCAGAAAAAAAAAAAAGAAGAAGAAGAAATAGAAGTAGAGATAAAGAATAGAGAAAGAAAGAGTGCAGTTGCTTCCCAGCAATACCTCATATCTCTAATATGTTCCTAGCCATTCACTGTGCATTTTGCTGGTGTTGAAGAAAACAATGCCAGGGGGCAGTTGAGCATGCTAGTTCATATGGAAACCATGTGTCATTTGTTTCACTGTCTGGAGATGAAGAGATTCTGTCATACAATTGGAGAACATTCAACCTTATTGATGCAAAGGCAGTATATACAGCTGTACAGGCAGGACAACAGCTATGACTCTCAAGTAATCTAATCAAGGCTTTCTTCTTCATAGACTTTATATTTGTTTGGCAAGTTTCCGTTACTTCTGCTGACAGATGCTTTGGATTTTGTGCCATTAAGCTGACAAAATCCCAAATACTAAGTACAAAGGATCCCAGATTTTAAAGGACCTGATGATGTTCACAAATGAAGAATTTACTGATCTTGTTAAGGCATATTTCAAGGATGGTTAAATAGTACTCCAGCCTGGGCCACCATGTAGCCAGAAGATTTCCCTGGGGGCTATGAGGGGACAGGCCAGATGATGCTGTGAGTGGACTGTAACTCTCGGGTGAGTCTGAGGTCATTTTGGCATTCTGTGCCTTTTTAAAAATTCCAGTGGATGTTGAACAGCAGCTAGAAAGCCCTGACTAATCCCTGCAGTGATCCAACAAGCCATGCGACACCAAGCTCACACCCTCTAGCAAACGTTACTGTAAGTGACAATCTCAGCTCCAGGCTGATGAATGCTAAACAAATTTGTAGCTGAATTCGTCTCTATAGATACATATTTTCCGAGAAACCAGGGATTTTTAAGATGACTGTTCAATTTTCTCTGAAGTTACATATGTTTCTGTCCCTGATAAACCAACTCCTTCTCCATCTGTTATCCCTTAACTTCCTCACTTCTGTCCTTCCAATAATTTATATTTTACCACCAGAAAACAGAAAGATTTAAAAAATAAAATAGTTACCCCAAATGGTTACTCAAAAGTACAGAAAGGATATTTACCATACCCATGAACTGTTTCAATTAGGCAATGCAAAGTAAGTTCTGGTCAACAGCCTCAGATAATCAAGGGGTGTGCTGTCACAGAGAAGTTTGGGGTAGTGATGATTTGAGAGCTTTGACAATTTGCTGGAGGTTCAGCCAAAGAGGGACAGTTCATGATCTGCTCTAAATAAACTTCATGAACCTGCTGAGGGAGATTACAAGGTCATGCCCAAAATAGGATTATAGAAAATAAATTTTGTACAACATTCAGTCAAATTGCATATGTCATGAAGAAATATATTTTCACTATACTTTTATATTTAAAAGCATTTTTTTTTTTTTTTTTTTTTTTTTTTTTTTAGAAACAAAGCACTCATCATGCATCTTTTAACAATTCCTTTCCATTCTTGCTGAGGTATTTTTTTTTCCAGGGCATTGCTATATTGCAAGGTGAGTGCCTATCCAGTGTTGGTGAAGAACAGAACTGAAAGCAGGGACAGTAGAAATGAGGCAAAAAAATAAAACCCTGCAAACTGCAAGCAAGATGTGAAAATAAAAACCAACAACTTGTCTATCTCCATGCTCCCCATGAAAATAAGAGCAGCTTACTGTGAAGCAACCTAGTGTTTGCACTGTAGACTTAGAGAATCACAGAACGGATTGTGTTTGAAGGGACTTCAGAGACCAGGCAGTTCCAACTCCCTGGAGCCTTCTCTTCTCTAGGTTGACCATTGCCAATCTTTCAGCCTTTCTTCACAGGAGAGGAGCCCCAGCCCAATAGATCATGCATGTCAGTGAAGCAGTACATGCTTCCTGCAGCCCACTTACCAGGAGCAAACTACGGAGCAGGGAACTGACCCACAGTCAGGGAGCCAGCACAAGATCTGCAAGCAGGACACGTCCCGACTTGGAGTTTCTGTTAGGTGTCACGCACACACCTCAAGGGGACACAGAGTCTGATGGAATAATACAATTATTTGTTTCAGCTTTTCTAGTTAAAAAAAAAAAAAAGTTGAATATATTCTTAACACAAAGAGAATAAATGTGTTGAATATATTTTTGCATGTGATCATCTTAGGAAATGCTCTATGATAACCCAATTGACCACTAGGTGTCACCCTTTATCTGAGAAAAAGCAAACTTAAGCTGACAAGAATCAGAATCACTTGGGTTGGAAAGAACCCCAGGGATTATCGAGTTCCAACCCCCTCCCACCCTCCCCACCACAGGCAGAAGCACCAATCTCCAAATCTGTTACTAGATCAGGTTGCCCAGGGCACTATCCAAACCCGATCTTGTACACCTCCAGGACTGGGGCATCCACAGCCTCTCTGGGCAGCCTGTTCCAGCACTGCACCACTCTCTCTGTAGAGAGCTTCCCTGACTTACAATCCAAATCTTCCATCCTTGAACTTAAAACCATCCTCCCTTGTTCTGTTACTGTCTATCCTGTTTATAATCCCCTTCTAAATACTGGAAGGCTGCAGTGAGGTCCCCTCACGTACTTCTCCAGGTGTTGTGGAAGTGCTAAGTTACGGCTTGAAGCACTGATTGAGCAGCTGGTAGGAAGGCAGAGCCAAACCAAGGGAGCTCACCTGCATACAGTGCACCTGAGTGATCAGGAGGGGTGTAGCCAGGATCCACCCCCACCCAGACCTCCCAACCCTTAAGGGTTGGCAGTGAAAGCAAGGGTATCTTGTTAGATATCCTTGTGTGTACCTGAGGACTTCTGAAGGTAAGCAGCTTCTTTCTTTTGTTTCTGTGCCTACGGCTGTTGTAGTTGAGCAAGCCTTTGTCTGTTGTAGCCTAGAACCTTGTTATTCTGTTGTCACTGCTACACTTTTCATTGTGTTGCACTGGGCTAGACAAGCCTGCCTCCCTTAACCTGTCCTTATAGGGAAGGTGCTCTGGCTCCCTGACCATCTTTGTGGCTCTCTTCTGGATGCTATACTTTTCCTGTACTGGGGCCCAAGACCTGGATGCAGTACTCCAGATGAGGCCTTATGAGGCCAGAGTAGAGAGGGACAATCACTTCCCAATCCCTGCTGGTCACTCCTCTTTTGATGGAGCCCAGGTCACCATTGGTCTTCTGAGCTGCAAGAGTGCACAACTGGTTCATGTTTGGTTTTTTCATTCTCTAGGGCTCCATAGGGCTACTCTCAAGGAGATCTTCCAGCTTGTAAATGTATCTGGGATTACTCCAATCCAAATGCAGAATCTCTTACTTTGCTGTGCTGAACCTCATTAGTTCTACCACTTCCTGAAGGGAGGCTGTGGTGAGGAGGGGGTCAGCCTCTTCTCCCAGGTAACTAATGACAGGACAAGAGGGGAATGGCCACAAGTTGCGCCGGAGAAGATTTAGATTAGATTTGAGGAAAAATTTTTTCTCTGAGAGAGTGGTCCGGCACTGGAATGGCCTGCCAAGGGAGGTGGTTGAGGCACCGTCCCTAGCGCTGTTCAAGAAGCGTTTAGATGAGGTGCTAAGGGATTTGATTTAGTAGCTTGGTGGGTAGGGATGGTGGTGTGAGGATGGTTGGACTAGATGATCTTGTAGGTCCTTTCCAACCTAATGAACCTATGAATCTATGGATCTGATCTCGTCAAACAAGGAACACGTAGAAGGCTTCAAGATTGATTTTCATGCTTTTTAGCCATGAAAATGCATTCTGTGTACCCTTTACAATTAAAATTCTGGTCTGGCCAAATACTGACTGAACCAATACAAGATGTTTTCACGTATGCTTCCAGTCCCGCAGTTTCAATGAAAGGAGCTCTTGAAAACAGTTCTATAAATACGGACATTAGTATGACTGTGTTTCAACATTTCAACCAACTATTCAGGTCCTGCATCCTGAATGGCTTGAAAACTCCCTGAGAAACAGCTCTATGAATGAACACACACACACATGCACATGCACACCTTTCCCCCCCCCCCCCCCCCCTTCCCTTCCTGAACAAAAATGTTAAAGTAAAAAGTTAAAGAAAAGTTTTGCTTGGTGAAATCTATGCATGCTGGAAAGTCTGACTTAGAAATTTCACTTCCTCTTTTCTCATCTAGTGAACAGGATAGCATGTGAGCTTATTGCAAGATTTGTTCTAAATATGAACTCTGTTTACACCCTTAGACTGCAGAGGTTTAGAGTAGTGCTCTGGGCTGTGAAACTCAGAGGAACCCAGGAGATGTAGAGGCTGTAAAGCCTATGACCAGCTCAGTGCGTTGGCCTGTACAACTCCTTACATATCTGAGATCTGGGCAGCTTTTCCGACCCTCAATTACAGACAGATTCAGTCCATAGCCATCACAAAGCAGCTACTAGAGCTGTTTCAGGCAGCTGCTTAAAGCAGAGAGCAGTATTAGTGAGGAAGTTAGCGATCTGCAAGTAGTGAAGCTGTTCAAGTGGGGAAAACCTGCTGAGGAGGACACACTGCACCTCCTGGCTGCAGCCCCTGTTGGACATCAGCGGTGCTGTGAAGAAAAGGCCTGGCAGCTGCTGCCATTGATCTGCTAGTCCTTGGTGCCTGCTGCCCAGGCTGCTTGGATGTTTCCATATGGAAACACACAAGGCAGGGCAAGGTCTTCTCCTCACAAAACTCTTGCAGGTCCCTTGGTGCATCTGCTTCCCTGCCCCTAAATGACCTTGTTTTCAGCATACCACTTCCTCCAGCTCCAACTGCAGTGGTTAGCAGTACACAAGAGGGGTCACGTCCTCAATCCAGCTCACCTGGTTTGTACCCTGCAGCCACAGGGCCTCTCACTTTCACCGGGTGGAGAGGGAAACTGTGCAGCTTCTGGCTGCCAGCCACATCATACCAGAAAGAATGTTAAAAAAAAAATGAGGCATTTTTTAGGTCATCAAATTGAAGTCACACACAGCAACAGATTAGATGTCTCCTGGGGCTAACAAGGGGTTTACCCACAAAATATCAGTCCTCTGAGTTTAAACAAGGTTCTGATATTGCAGTTCTTTCTCAATAGTTGTGCAAGTTCTGCTTCCCGTTGTTTGTGCGTGGCCTTACCAACTTTCTGGAAGACAGGCTTTCCTGCAATGCCATGTGACAGACTCTAAATACCTACTAAGATACATTAGAAGTTGACTACTTAATAGCAGCTGCAGAGAGATATACATTTTTTGTAATTTAAGGGAAGAATGATAGTGATGCAACTGAAAGGACATTTTGTAATGAAATGGTCATGGGCATCTTTTTTTTTTCCTCTTGCCTTCATAGGTGAAAGAGCTCATAAGAAAACGTGATTGAGAGAGATATAAGTACAGTTTAGAAAAAATGCAAAACAAAACACAGTACAGCTTGCTATGAACACAATTTAAAAAGTAATATTTTAATAGTATTAAGAATCATAAATTCAGATTTTAACTGTTATTTTGAAGACACCCAGTGGCAACTTCCATGAAATCACTACTTAATGGGTAAATCTAGGCAAATGGCAATGTAGGGCACAGTGAATTATGATATATATTAAACAGGTACTGAGGGCTCTAACTTCCAGCTTTTACACAGGACAGTTTCTGTCTGTGACTGAGAGAAAGACTTGCCAGAAATGAAAACAGACTTGGGGTAACTACCAGCCAGGTCTGAAGGTGTAGAGATATCCATTATACTGGCCTACAAAAATGGATATAAACAAGAGTTTTCTTGTTTATATTATTGAGTCAAATCTGAAGGATGAAGATCACGACCACATTTACTCCAGAATGTCCTCCTCAGAACAAAGATTAAGTGCATGACCTTCGTATTCCTGATGGATGGAACTGAATGAATCGGTACCTTTTTTACTTTCAAATATGGCTAGAATCAATGGTATGTATCCAAAATTAAAGCAACACGAGTTTAAAAAATGTGCAATCATTAGAAAAATTTCTCTCATTCTTCACTTGAAAATGGGCGAATAACAAAACTTCTGAGTACTTGCACAACTAAAATAAGTAACAGTGTTATGAAAGGCTTCACAACACTTTGTAACAACCTAAAAATACTGTTAAAAGAAAAAGATGACTATAAAACTCTGGTTAACATAAAATAATGCAAGATGATCAAGTCACTTAATCAGAGGTTGGGTTATGTTACAAGTAGACATGCCATCACTCTGCTCCTCATTTGTTTCAAAGGACCTTGGCAGCTTAACACTAATGGCTGCCCTCAGGTTAGCCCAGAAAAGGGCACGCTTGCTCCTCTCCTTTGGCCATTCAAGGTAGGTTCTCTTTGCCATGAGAGCCTTCAGCTTGTGGTACCTCGCAGGGATAACATATGAAGGGATCGGCTCCAGCAAGATCAGGATTAAGCTGTTGGAATTCTCACTGAACAACTTGTGATGGGCAAAGTACAGCTCATAGTGACACCATTCGCTCTGCACGAAGTTGGGAGACAACACAAAGACGGACTTGTAGCTCTTCTCAATGCAGTTAATGATGTTCTCCACAATGCTTTTGCCAGGGATGAAGTTTCTCTCATGCTGGCACAGCCGGATGGAGCCCTCTCCCTTCTCCAAACTGGGAATCAGCTCGTTCTTCACCCACAGCGCATCGCGTTCACTGTAGGAAATGAAGGCATGAAACTGCAGAACGGTTTCCCGCTCCTCACGGCAGTCATGCCAAGCTCTCCGCTTCATCTGTGTCCACTGCCACAGCATTCGCACGTACCACAGCGTATCCAGGTAAATGCACAGAAAGGCCACCACAGCCACCAGCACCAGGGTCAGCAGCAGAGCTGTCACAAGCAGCAGAGTCGTGTTGCAAGCCAGCTCAGACAAGTGGAAGTCATTCAGCCGAGTTCCGCTCAAGTCTTCTGGGTACTGGCACACATATTCCTCTGGCCAGCCAGCCAGCTTCCCCCCAGACTGCCTTTCCAGGTGCAGGAAGTCCTGCAGCTCACACGAACACTTGAACGGGTTTTGCCCAGCTTGTAGCTCCTTCACGCTCGGGCAGCTCCCAAAGAAGTCGGCAGATGGGGTGAGGATCAAATTCCGCTCTATATTCAGGATCTCCAGGCCCGTAAAGCCCTGGCACCCTGGCAGGTCAGCCAGCCTGTTTGATGCCAGGTTCAGCTCCTGCAAGGATTTCAGCTCAGCAATCCCCCTGGGGACACTGCCAATCTGGTTGTTTTGTAGGTCCAGCTTGTTGATATTAAGTGGCAAGCACTCAAACACGGACTCTGTCAGTTGGTTGGAGGACAGGTCCAGCTCTGCCAGAGAATCGGTCCACTGGCAGTGCTCTTCAGCTCCACCGTTACGCAGCAAGTTGCTGCTCATGTCCAGATACCTCAGTGATTTCATCTGGCTGGTCATTAAGCTCACCTTGAAAAGGCTCTCAAATTTATTCCTATGCAAAATAAGTAATTTCAAATTAGCCAGATTTTCACAATTTTGGAATAACAGATCCGTCAGGGCATTGCGAGAAAAATTTATATACCTAAATGAGCTTGGATTTTTTGGGCAAAGCATGTGTGGCATAAATGCATCGTATATTGTCAGACTATCTATATTCATCTCTGAAAACTGTCTGTATAGGATCTCCTGGTTGAAATAATACATCTTATTTCGAACATGTTCCAGTGTTAGTGTTTTCATGGAGCCACGCAGAGAGAGTAATTGTCCTAGAGATCTTAAAAGGGATACAAGTTTATATTCAGCCAGCTCCACCACTGGTCCCCGAAAAATCAAATTTCTCACAGTTAAGTGCTCCACAGGTGAATGCTCAACTAGCAGGTAAATTTGCAGAATGACAGTCCATTCTAAGTCCACAGCTTCAAGTGTCAGATCTGTTACCTTGATTTCCTTCAGAAGCTCTGAAGGAGGAAAGGGAAAATATTTGTGACTCAATGTATACCTTAAGTTAACTATTTTTAAGTTTTCTGAAGTGATCATTCCATCATATAAAAGGGAAAAACTGAAATTTTGGTTTGCTGCAAAGACAATATGAAGGCTCCTTGTATTTAAGGCCGTCAGACTCAGAGGTTCATACAGAAAAAAGTCTTCTAAGGTTAGGAAGACAGTGTTCAGCTGCAAATGTGTCACATATTTGAAGTCTGACCTTCGTATCATCATGGCACTTAATCCTAGGTATTCCAGATGAAACATGATCCCAAATTCCTGACAGATGGGCAAGAAGGTAAACTTGTTGAAAGAAAGATCTAAATGCCTAAGATGTCCGAGTCTCTGACAGTAAGCTTTTCCAATGTTATTGCGAGATAAATCTAAGTATTCTAAATGTTGATTAAATGTGAAGACGCTAAAGTCAAGCTCTGTAATTAGATTATGAGAAAGGTTTAATATTTGGAGGTCAGGAAGAGAAATAAATTCCAAGTTACTAATTTCAGAGATCCTATTATGTGATAAATCTAATATTTGTGTATGGACTGGAATGTTTTTTGGAAGTTCACTTAGTAGATGTCCTGAATAGTTTGCAGTGATTTTATTTTCCACAGTTGGCTGGACGTTATCCCAAAGTATTAATAAAAACACACAGGCAATGACATAGATACTTGCAAGAGATCCCATTATGTGTCTCAGGATTTTCTTGGTTCTTCAGAGAAACGTGAAAGCGTATATTTGTGTTCTGTTCAATATGACTCAAGTCCAACCTATGAAAAGAAAATGGACTTTTCTGAATTTGCTGAATGGTTGAAATACGAAAGTTACACAATTGAAAAATAGTTTTGTATGTGTCCTCTAAGACATTACCAATACAACCAAAAATTCCAGTTATCGATTTTCTCAGTTAAGTAGAATTCTTATATAATGTTATAATTTAATACAATTGGTATGCTTAAAAAATGCAAAGATATTAAGGAATTTCTCAATTATCTTCAGAAATTATACAGATATCAATGTGGAGAGTTGGGCTAGATGACTTCTAAAGGTTCCCCTCCAGCTCTAAGGATTCTCTGATTCTATAATACGTATAGTAGGAATAAAGGAGAATACAGCAAGCCTCCCATGTGATTTTTCCCTTCAGCCCATGTCCAGACATGCTTGGGGCAGACCTTCAAAAGTCCCATTGACTCCCCCAGAAGACAGTGCAAAAGAATCATTTTCACTCAAAAGAGCTAAAGGATACTCTCCACGTCCCAGAGAGGTGGGATGTGGTCGTGCAAACCCTCAAAGTCAGCAGACCAAAGAAACACGAAGACATAGGTGTTTATTTTTACAGTAAGCCAAGAAGCTTGAGGAATTTTACTATTTATATGAATAAGGTAATGCTGGTCCATCCAAAAGCATGCTAACAGGAAAAATACAGCTCACCTGAAGACTCCCTATGAAGAAGTGTTACCCCAAATCTGAAAGAAAACATTTGAAACTTCTAAATATTCCAAGATTTTGTAATATTCTAAGAAATGTCCTACATTTTTCAAATAATCACGTAGTTGACAACTAAACAGAGAGCCTCTCTAGAAATGATGAGGGACAATGAGTCTAGTTCTAAAGACCAAACAATGCAGGGATGAAAAATTCTGTGGCTATAGAAAATGGTCCAGTGGAATGAATAAATGGGGAAGCCTATCAACAATTTACTTACATTTGGAAAGGCATCCATTCTGTTATGAAAAATATGCACTGGGCATTACTCTTGTGTCAAGACAACACAGACACAACAGGCAGAGACCCAGAAGCATGAATGACTCTGAAACCAATTCAGGAGAGAAAGCATCTGTTTGTCTGTTTTGGTTTTTTTTTTCCTGATAGTTTTCTTTGGAAAAAGAAAAATTAAATTCTTCTAGGTAATAAGGTAGTCTTTTGTTAATAAAAACTAAATGCCCATTTTTTTAATTTTTAGTTCTACGTTTTAGTTGCTAATAATTTGTTTGCTTGATATCAAGTCATTTCTTCCCTTTTGAGTCTCCTGCAAAGCTTCATCAAATTTTCTTTCAGATAACTAAAGCAAAAAGATACGTAGTTAACTTCACTGAGAGCAATACAATAATGAATCATTAAAGTGTAAACCTACCTCTACAAAATCCATGTAAAATCCAACTCAGAAGTCAAATTCAGTCTTCAGAATTCTGTCCTGAAGCTCTTCATTTAAGATCTGCTCTGAGCACAGAGCAGATCTTAAATGAAAGCTATACTTGTTGATCAAAGTATATATATATATATATATATATATATATACTCTGAGCACAGAGCAGATCTTAAATGAAAGCTATACTTGTTGATCAAAGTATATATAACTTACATGAATCAAGACAAGGACCCAGATTCTTTCGAAGAGTAGCTGACTTTGTTGGAGTCCAGGCTGGCAAAAAGCTTCTTGAATCAAAGGAGCAAAGCAAGACTTTTTTTCCAAAGAGAGAAAAAAAAGGAAAACATCTTTTGGTCCATCTCAGCTGGTAGATGAGTTTTAATTTAAAGTATATATTTTTCTATACACAGCAAGAAAGGACAGCCCACACAATACACCTCTGAAGCGTTCCAAACACAAAGAATAAAGCAAATTTATCTGGTGAAGAAATATTAAGACCCGTAGTAACCAATCCAATTATTATACAGTGATATGAAATCAGAATTGGTTGAGAATGAAAAAGGCCATACCAATTTTTTTTCTTTCTTTTGTATTGAAATTCAAGATACAATTGAGAATTTTCTCTGAAATTTCAAAATTCAAGAAGAAGCATGAGAACCTGAGATCTGATAGCTTCCACAACACATATAACAAAAGAAAAAAGAAAACAAAGCAGCAAATATCACCCACCTCTTACCTCTGAGTGAAGAACCAACAAATTAATACTGCATACTCAGTTAAAAACCTCAAAGCAAATTTTCAGACGTGAAATACTCAAGCTGGAGAATCTCACACAAGATGCTCATCCCTTGACTGCTACACAAGAAAGAAGGAAGAGCAGGTTTTTATTCGTAGGCCACATAATGCTGAGGAACAATAGATTTTCCCTTCCACGCAGGTATTAAAAGCACGATGAAAGGAAGTTTTTAACAATCCAAACTCAAAGTATGTTTACTTCTACAGCATTCAACTAACAGTATGGTTTAGGAGGAAATAATCCTATTTGCTGTTCTCCAAAGCAAGATTATTTAAATATTTCTGCATTTCTAACTTTGGGTCCATTTCTGTCGGTTACACAGTTCATCAACTGCATCTCCTCTTTTGCATGCACAGAAAAGAGGAAGCAGAACTTTCACAGACCACTTCTCTTCATATCAAAATGTTTTGCAGAGCTCTACCCCTCTCAGTTATTTCCCTCAGCAGACACATTAATTATTGTCACACATAAGCAGACTCAAAAGCTTAGATCTCAAAAAGTATTACAGCATAAACTAACATAATTCAGAACTTCTACAGGTCAGTCATCTTTACACTAGATGTAGCTTAGATGTTTAAACCAGGGAAACCCCACTTTATACTTTAAAAAAACCCAACAAAAAAACAACTGCTGCTACTATATGCCATGAAAGCTGTAGGACAGCCAGCCATGAAGAACGAAGAAATAGAGGGCAATATAGGGACGGAGAAACCCAATAAAGCAGTCATTCAATTAGAGGTTTGAATAGGGGCAAGAGCCTAGTGAGCAAATCAATGGAGTAAGAAACAGTGCACTGCAGAGGCAGAGTAACTGAAAACATCTGATTCCCATGAGCCTCCAAACTAATTTAAAATGCTTCAGTAAGATTAATTAGCATGGAAGAAAGAAGCTGAGTGAAATAAATTGCGATTCATTTCATCTTAATGATTTTTAAGATTAAATCCATGAAGTATGTAATTAATTCTTCAAGTATAAGCAAACCAGAGCATCCTGGCTGATCCTGGACTCAGCTTATTCCTCACCACAAAATAGCACCTTGGAGATTTAAATGCAAGAAGATATTCAGCTAAAGAAAGCTGATAAGTATGAAAATTTATTCTAACAACTGGTGCCAGATATGCTTGAAGTTTTCAGTAGATTCCTTTTAAACTTCTCTTTTACAATTACCTTTTCAATTTTGTAAAGAAGAATGTAACCTTTTTGCTTTACTGGAATAAAATTTGTTTTTCTTTTTCAGATGGGTGAGTAAGATTTTTGTGCTGAAACCCAATGATAGTAAAGCATTCTGCTTTCCTCAGTGTTGTGGATCTGAATAACTCATTGCTGGTAACACCCTGAGCCATCTATCTGTTTCCCATGACAAGAATGGGAATCATGAGTGTTTCTCAATAAGCAGCAAGAGTTTGACTGTCAGCTGATACTGGTTTTTTTTTCATCTTAAAGGAGAAGTTGCCATTGGTGAGCATTAAGCCATGAAAATGAGTAGACTAAGGCTCTTGTTGACAGAATATCTATTTCCAAAGGAAGAACAAAATTCTGCAAACCAATGCCAGTTTTCTTACTAGTATAATTTCTGAAAAATCTTTGCTGAGTAAACAAAATCAAAAACACCATCAGCTTCCTTCAAAATTTACTCCAGTGCACACAAAGCTGTTGAAGGTACCTGTCTTTATTTGTAGTGTGTTTAATTTTCTCCAAACTGTTTCTGAATGTACTTTAGAGAAATTTGTATTATAAAGAAAAGTTTGGAAAGAGTTAAAATAAAAACAACACTCCTGAAATACTTCTGTTAATTCTTCAAGGGCAGTGCTTAATGTTATTTTTCCTAACGCATTCAGGAAAGCTTTGTTTGAGGGTGGTTTCTGTTTACTGATTAAGTCATTTTGCATGATATGAAGAAAAAAAAAAAAAAAGCAGTGTATTTTTGTCCGTGCATTATGAAAGTAGCAGCTAAATGCTATCCTTTGTCCTGAACATACCTTTACTCAACACAGAAGTCTTGCTCCATTTCTTAAATTTAAACTGCTGCTGTCTTCTGTTGTGGTTTTTGTTTGATTGTTTCTGTTTTTTCTGTTGTTTGTTTTGTTTTTGTAATTGATGCTACCCATGAGCATTTATCTTCCTCAAGGTGCACTTCACACTTCTGCCTACATGTTGTGTTTACTTACCAAGAGAGGAACTGCACTACAGTCAGCTGGATTTCAAAAACTATTTAGGACTGGTGCTGTCCCGGTATGACTGAACAATTTCTCCACTGGGAATGGCTAAAGGTAACTTGCATGTGCAAAACAGAGTTAAAACACAGCCAGAGCAGTTGGATTCATCCAAGCATTTACTAAATGTTAGTAGAATTATTAGAAGTTGCTAGTGGCTAAGTTGATGTTTGGTCACATCAAGGTCCTTAACTTCAATGCCAACTCTTTCACTGTTACAACTTACTCCCTCCCGTCCTTCAGGTAAAATGAATGCTAATGCCATCACAAGACAAACTGAGACATTGTTGCATTTAATGCCCAAGCCCATTTTGCTTGAGGGTAGACAGAGACAAGGAACAAAGCATAGAAGTCAAACTGTGCTCTCCATAACAAAGATCCACCTTGCAGAACACAGAACTTTCTCATTCATTGGCTTCTCAGTATTGCTTCCCCTCAGATGAGTAGTAACTGAAAATGACCATTAGAGGAACTCTTAGTAAAGGTTTCTGAAACAAAAAAACTGTATGGACCTGAAACACTGAGTAAAAACATGGGTCTGAGGGAGGTTTTGAACCTTACCTTCAGCAGAATGCCTCATGTCCCAAGGGGCCTCCCTTTTCCCTCTTGATCACTTTTCCTTGGTCTCATTTGCTGCAGCTGAGCCTCAGTGATGATGATTTGTAATGTTTCTAAGATAAAAAGTAGCTGAGCCCCCCACGCACATCCTGACTTCCATTCTGTCATAGTTTGGTTTTCTCTATAGATACTACTTAAACATACATAAAAGCACATTTGCTTCATTCTGCACAGTTTCTGGGCTTTAAAGGGTGATTAACTCCTATGTTATCGGTTCTGTCTGTCGATGCTGTGCACGTGAAAATAGCATTCCCGCTAGTCACTGAAATGACCGGCCAAATGCCAGGAATCTGCTGATATGGTATCTGACATCAGAATATATTTACATACACCCTTTACTGATATGTGGAGTGCATTAGCAGTTACAGCTTTCTGTGTAAAACCAGTCACAGCCACACATTCTTCAGGACTGGTAAACCTTACACAGAAGTGGTGGTGCTTTTGCATTACAGAGCCCCATTCATATATCTTAAAAATACCTCCAGCGATGAGGACTCCACCATTTCCCATGGGAAACCACTCCAATGTTTGATCACCCTTTATGTTAAGAAATTCTTACTAATGTACAATTTAAACCTCTCCTGACACAACTTGAGCCCTTATGCCCTATCAATTGTCATATGAGAAGAATCACCATCCTCTCCACTGCAACCTTCTTTCAGGTAGGTGTAAAGAGCAATAAGGTCTCCCTTCAATCTCCTCTAGATAAAACAACACCAGTTCCCTCAGCCACTACTCATCAGACTTGTTTTTTCAGTTCCTTCACCTGCTTTGTTACCCTTCTCATTACATGCTCAAACAACTCAGTAACCTTCCTGTAGTGAAAAACCCAAAACATAACACAGTATTCAAAGTGTAGCCTCAAAGTGCAAAGGACAATCACTTCCACAGTCCTGTTGCTCACATTAGTTCTGATGCAGGCCAAGCTGCCACTGGCCTTCTTGGCCACCTTGCCACACTGCTAGTTCATGTTCGTCCAGTTGCTAACTGGCACCCTCAGGTCCTTTCCTGCCATGCAGCTTTCCAGCCACTCTTCCCCATACCCACATGACCACATTGGGTTGTTAAGACCCAAGTGAAACATTCTTCACACAGACCTCTCCATAGAGCCTTCCTAGCATGAAGCAGTTTCTCAGTCCTGCCTAACTTGGTGTCATCTGCGAATGTACTCGACCCAGTCATCCAAAAACATGAAACAACACTGGGCACTGGGAATGCAACCAGTGAGCAGGCACCAACTGGACTGAGCTCCAGTCACTGTGACCCTTTGAGTCTGGTCATCCAGCCAGTTCTTCAGGCAACAAATCACGCTCTTATGCAAGCCATGAGCAGCCAACCTCTCCAGAATGCTGTGGGAAACAGCATCAAACACTTCACTAAAATCCCCATAAATCACATCCACAGCCTTCCTCTCATCTACTAAGCAGATCATCTTGTCATAGAAGGAGTACACATTGTTTTGATAATAAAGCTTAAAATGAGATATATGCATGAGAAAGGGATAAAGCTAAAGAAAAAACTGAGGTAGAGAAGTCATGAATTTCTTGAGATGGAGCCAATGATAATGAAGGATGTTCTGATGATACCTTAGTTTCTTTGATCAAGATAACCCTCAGGATCAAGATGGTACCAGGAGTCTATCACAGGATGGGAATTACATCTCTGCCCATTTGCTACTTCTTTTTGGCAGCAAACATGAAAATTAAAACTGGTTCATCCTTCTTTTTTCTTCTTAAGGAAAAAAAATCCCCCTTCTTTCCCCATTCAGTTCTCTTTTTTGATATGGCCATGCCTGCCCCCTTGTGCTAGATATTCAGAAACCTACACCTGGGTCACATGCTGTAATTTTCACAGTCTAAGAAACGATTACCCAGGAACCATCTCAAATCTGAACTTTTAGACACCTTCTCAGGATACATAATTTTCACCCTTGCAAATTAATTTTAATGGGAGGTACTGTGATCAAGAAGACTAAGCTTTGTGATTATTGTATATCTCTTAAGTCACCAGCAATTCAGGCATTCTTCTACATGACTATATTAACTCCTTAAGATTTTACTTTGTTGAGAAAAACAATGCTAAAATATTTCAAGAATGGTTTCAATATCCAAACTCTATCTTTCTGTCCATATCAAGTGACTTCTGGTACACTGAGCTGAATTTTTCATATAGTGACAAAGTTATCGAGAAAGAGTTTCGCCACTTATCTAGAAATGGTTTTATAATACAAAGTGAAATATATTGAAAACCAATGGAAATAAAGAAGTATTTATTGTTTCACAAAGAAGAAAAAAAAAGGAGAAGAAACTGCATTATAAATTCTTTTAATCTCTTTCTCCACACTTCTGTTCATCAGCCACTGGTAAATTAATGCAAATAGCTGCTCTCAGGTTAGCCCAGAAAAGGGCACGCTTGCTCCTCTCCTTTGGCCATTCAAGGTAGGTTCTCTTTGCCATGAGAGCCTTCAGCTTGTGGTACCTCGCAGGGATAACATATGAAGGGATCGGCTCCAGCAAGATCAGGATTAAGCTGTTGGAATTCTCACTGAACAACTTGTGATGGGCAAAGTACAGCTCGTAGTGACACCATTCGCTCTGCACGAAGTTGGGAGACAACACAAAGACGGACTTGTAGCTCTTCTCAATGCAGTTAATGATGTTCTCCACAATGCTTTTGCCAGGGATGAAGTTTCTCTCATGCTGGCACAGCCGGATGGAGCCCTCTCCCTTCTCCAAACTGGGAATCAGCTCGTTCTTCACCCACAGCGCATCGCGTTCACTGTAGGAAATGAAGGCATGAAACTGCAGAACGGTTTCCCGCTCCTCACGGCAGTCATGCCAAGCTCTCCGCTTCATCTGTGTCCACTGCCACAGCATTCGCACGTACCATGGCACATCCAGGCAGATGCACAGAAAGGCCACCACAGCCACCAGCACCAGGGTCAGCAGCAGAGCTGTCACAAGCAGCAGAGTCGTGTTGCAAGCCAGCTCAGACAAGTGGAAGTCATTCAGCTGCGTTCCGCTCAAGTCTTCTGGGTACTTGCACACATATTCCTCTGGCCAGCCAGCCAGCTTCCCCCCAGACTGCCTTTCCAGGTGCAGGAAGTCCTGCAGCTCACACGAACACTTGAACGGGTTTTGCCCAGCTTGTAGCTCCTTCACGCTCGGGCAGCTCCCAAAGAAGTCGGCAGATGGGGTGAGGATCAAATTCCGCTCTATATTCAGGATCTCCAGGCCCATAAAGCCCTGGCACCCTGGCAGGTCAGCCAGCCTGTTTGATGCCAGGTTCAGCTCCTGCAAGGATTTCAGCTCAGCAATCCCCCTGGGGACACTGCCAATCTGGTTGTTTTGTAGGTCCAGCTTGTTGATATTAAGTGGCAAGCACTCAAACACGGACTCTGTCAGCTGGTTGGAGGACAGGTCCAGCTCTGCCAGAGAATCGGTCCACTGGCAGTGCTCTTCAGCTCCACCGTTACGCAGCAAGTTGCTGCTCATGTCCAGATACCTCAGTGATTTCATCTGGCTGGTCATTAAGCTCACCTTGGAAAGGCTCTCAAATTTATTCCTATGCAAAATAAATGTTTCCAGTTGAGTTAGTTTGTCACAGTTCTGAAAAAGCAGATCTGTTAAATCATTCGTTGAAAAATTTATATATCTAAAGGGACTGTCAGAAAAAGGACACAGCATATGAATTAATTCAGATTCAGCTATTGTTAAGGCCACAATCTTCATGTTTGCAAATATCTTATAAATGTCATCCTGTGAAAAGTATAGATCTTTGACTAAAACCTTCTTCAGTACAAGTGCTTTCATGGAAGTACCTGAATAATCAAAGCGAGAACTTATGATTTCGTCCTTTACTGTTAAACTGTTAATACTGAAGTATTCGATGGATGAGTGCCATACAGTCTGAAGTACTTTAATAAAATATTTCCAGTCCACTGATACATTTTCCAGTGTCAGATTTTGTTGCCTGGAACCTTTTCTAAAATTAGATAATAAAGTTATTAATTTTCCTACATTGTCATTTGTGATTTCTGACAACAATAGGCTTTCCGTAGTATTTTCTATCACAACCCAACCATAATTAGCTTGGATCTGCTGATTAAGGCGAGGAATGCTCGAGGGTTTTTCGTCCAAACCATCTTTTGAAAAATTGTTAGAAACAGATCTAAAGAGTTCATTTTTTTCAGCCAGGCCAATACTGTTACAAAAAGTGAATGCAAACAGATGGTTGTAAATGAAAAAGTTTCTGAGATATCTCATATACTCTGTCATACTGCTTTACGGTTCCTTGGAGATGCTCAACATTTATATATCCATCTTCGTTCTAATCCTGCAACAACAGCAACAACAGAAGATTGTGTCATTAAGCAGCTAGTTGACAGGGATTGATTCAGGGGGATCTAGTCCAACCCCCCTACCAAAGCAGCTCCCTAGCCCAGGTTGCACAGGTAGGCATCCAGGTGGGTCTTGAACATCTCCAGAGAAGGAGACTTCACCACCTCTCTGTGCAGCCTGTGTCAGTTCTCCATCACCCTCACTGTGAAGAAATCCTCACACTCATTTGTGTGGAACTTCCCATGAACCAGTTTGTGACCATTTCGCCTCGTCCTATCACCACCCACTGCTGAGAAGAGTCCAGCCTCATCCTTTTGCCTCCTGCACCTTAGGTATTTATAGACCAGAAACTAGACTTGGAAACTACTGAGACACAGTAAGGCAGCACAGCAAAACTTGTCCAGCCTTTTTCCAAATTCCCTTTTGAGAAATTATACCCAGTTTTACCATTCTAGCACTCAAAACACATTTGGACAAGGGCAGAGAACAAATAGAAATAAAAATAGAAATATAAATAGAAATAAATAAAAATAAAAATAAAAATAAAAATAAAAATAAAAATAAAAATAAAAATAAAAATAAAAATAAAAATAAAAATAAATCACCACTCTCTAGCCTGTTCTTCTGTCTTTTTGGAGAATGTTACTCCTAACGGAGTAACGGGCTATATGCAGATAAGCAATTCATTAGGCTATGGAAATCAAATTCACAGGGAGAACCAGTCCTGATGTTTAAAGAGAGAGGAGATAAAAACTGAGGTTTTAAGAGTTTATCCATTATGAACTCAGTATAAATCAACTTCCATATAAGAAATAATACAGCATGCAGTAAGCAAAGACTATTTAGTATAAAGACATGCACTTTGTGAGTCACCAGTACAATACAAAACTCAAAAGCTAGAAGTATCTTTCATATGGATGAAACGTATTATACCTAATATTTACCTGCAGAAAACCTACTTCAATCAAATCACTGTGTTCCCCTTTACTATGACCATAGTGCAAATGCAAAGAGAGTGATATTTGGCAAGCTTCTATGGATAAATTTACTGAACGTAAACAACATTCACTCTCGTTTTTTTACTCATATATTCGAAAGATATCACACATCTGCTAATAAATCTTTGTGAAAAACATGGTCCATTTTCAAATAAGATGTAGAATACAAGAATATGCTGTTTAGCTAAGTAGAAAAAGCGTAAACCCAATAAAAAATAGAACTTTCTCACCTGAAATCCATGCTCTCCTAAAAAGAAGAAAATGTGTTCAGGAAAAGACAAAGATAAAAATTCCTGTAATTCTATCCTTTTTTGCAACACTATTTAGAAACACCCAAACTTTTTGTAAAACTTGTTTGTGCCATCTACTGACTGTTTGAGAAATAACATTTGTGTTTCTCCAGATGTTCTTTACGCACAGAACATTAATATAATTTCCACATTATTTAATTATTATTGGACTGTGTGTTTTCATGCCTTGTAACAGGTAAGCAGGAAAAAAAAACAACAGTATTTTTACCAATTTTCTGTCTTTGCCATATTAATATGGAAGTAAGCACTTCTTTTGAGCAAGTTTTACACCAAAATTCAAGCATCTCCCTCTCTTAATAATGATCAAGGTATTTATGTTATTCTGATTGTTTTTTTTTTTTTACTTAGCTCTACTTATTCAGTTGCCAAGTTCTTATCAAGGCTAGTTTTCAAAAGCACTATTTGCCTTATTTTAATTTCCACTTAATGGTAAAGGAGGAATCTTTCTCTTGTTCCAGCAGTGTTGTAAGTGGGTTAAACAGCAGACATGAAACTTCTGAATTAAAACGGAGGAGCAGCTTGAGTACTGAATGCCCAAGCACTCGGGTTATTGTCCTGGCAAAGACATAAACCAGCCCAAGGAACTCAGCTTTCTTTTTGGCTTAGCATACTGCCATGCATTCATGATTTAGCTTGTCAGTGATTCAGGAAGCTGAGGAAATCATCTTTAAAATTACTTTTTCATTTTACAGCATATTCTGTACTTCAAGTGAAAAAAAGTCATCCAGAAAAGAAAGAGAAAGATGGGACAAAAAGCACACAACAGAATGCAGACAATTCATACTCTTGGTGTCATGTTGGTAAGTTTTACGGTTGTAGTCCGCAGCTCTTTCTCCATTACTGTTAATTACAGACAAGAGTATTCACATCTGATTTACAAGTGACACTTTGTGATGTTGTTACAAGCCACACTACGGCCTGCTGCTGCCTGAAAAGATAAAATCTTACAAGCCTTCAGTTGTACCATACATTCATTCCTGTTTTGGAATGTAACAGTTTAACAAACTGAACATACTAACCTATCACTCCAATGAATATAGAATCAGATGTACGTCTGGTTAACACGTAAAAACTGCTCTAAAAACTAGAGCCTGTTAGAGGTGAGCATGCTGGCCTCTGGCATAGTTTGAGATCTCCAGCTCTTCACACATACGACAAAGATAGATCGAAGCATTTTACTATAAATCACAAGCCATTAGCTCTCATATTTATCACTCTTGTGCAATCAGTAGGAGAAGATGAATACATTCCCAAATGTTATGCATACCTCTGTGTCTTGATAAACGTAGTCAGAAGTTGTTTCTTTCCATCTTTTCTTTATAATTGTATATTCACTATGAGGCAAGTATTTTTCAGAGGTCCCTTCCAATCTCTACAATTCTGTGTTTTTTCTCTGAAGCCTACCAAGGACTCTTTTAGAAGGCAACGGCACTCAGAGTGATAACAAACTTCAGTGAAATCCAAGGTGGGAGTAGAAAAGCTCCATCTCTATTGCCTCTTTCCCATATCAACCTTTTGTTCCAAAAACCATTTGTGACGTCACCGCAGTGAAAAAAACTAAAATAAAATGCAAGTTAAATTAATTACTGGTAAGTGAAAGAAGAAGGAAACTTACTGTAACACACAAGTGCTAAATTCAAACAAGTCAGTTAGCAATCCAGGGAACTAGCACACCCTTCTGTCCCGCAGGCACACACACATTTACAGCGGCAATTCATCCTTAATGAACAACTTTCCCCAACAATATTCATGAATACTGTCTGCCTTTTCTAAAACTTGCATGGACTTACACAGAATCTGCAAACTGACATGTTCAGATCCATTTCATAGTCCCAATGAGAGTTCACGATGGGGAAGAAAATATCTCCAGCTGCTGAGCTGTATCCATTAGGATTCCTCCTAAGACATCGGCCTTTACTCTTCCACAAATCCCATTAAAAAGCAGAGGCAAATCCTCAGGATTGCTCAAGAGTTCTCAGTAAACACATCTAAGCGTTACTGCACAAACGTGACAGGTGGCAGAACAGCCAGCACGCCCCGATACTTGTAGTCTCACTGAAACTCCCCGTAAATAAGCGTGTGACTTCGCGATAAACGCGCTTGCTCTGCCGTCCTTCACCTTAATGCGAAGCTTCAGACTTGCTTGGTAAGGGCGTCAGTCCCGCGGCTGTGTCCCTAGCTGTGAAGCGACCCTCTGCGGACTGGCGTTTGTTTTGTGACCTCCCACAGCAGCTCCGCTCAGTGATTCATAGGATGTGTTATTATGCTTCCTGGGGCAACAGCTAATAACTTTCTACCGCGAAGGAAGTCTGGCGGCAGAAATGACGCCGCAGCTGCTGATCGCAGCGAGAGGGCACGCTTTGCCCTAAAAGGAGGAAGAAAGAAAAAGGGAAAAGGCGTGAGGGGCACTGCTGGGGAAGTCTGCGGGCACGCCTCCGAGCGACTCGGCTCCGTTTGTAACCGGCACGGCCGGGGTGCCAAGGGGCACCTGGAAGCGAAATCGCCGTTGCTTTAACTCCGCGGCCAACTCTCGCTTCCGCCAGCGTTCGGCTTCGTTCCGAGGACCAAACTTTCAGCGCACAAGTAAACAAACAGACGGACGCCAGCTCAGCGGCTGCTACTCGCAGCGCCTCAGTTACGCGGAGCCCCATCCCACCCCTCGGGGTCGCGGCCGTCTCGGAGGGAGAGCGGCCGCAGTGCCCGCCCTCGGTGCGGCCCAGCCCGGCCGTCCCGCCGCGCCCGGACGGCGCTCCCTCCTCCCCCCGCTGCTGCCGACGTGGCGGGGCGGGGACGGAGCCGCGAGGGACCGCGGAGCGGTAAGCAGCGCGGCGGTCTCTTGCTTTCCTCGCCGCCGCTTTTGAAACGGGCCGCGGGCTGCTCGTCGAGAGCTCGAGGCCGGGCGGCTTAAAGGAGCGAAAAGAAAAGAAAAAAAAAAAAAAAAAGAAAAAGAAAGAAGCAAAACGGGGAAGCTGCGGGTTTGAGGGTGCGGCCGTTCCTCCAGCTTTGTGCTGCAGGTGGCGGCGGGGCCGGGTCCCGAGGAGCGGCTGTCGGGTGGGAGCGCGGAGCCGTGCCACGCCGTGCCGTGCCGCTGCACATCGCGCAGGAGAACTTGGCCACGGCGGCCCCCGAATATCAGCTCCTGTGGTCAAAAGCGCGTGCGTGTGATCCTAGAAATGCTGGCGATGCCGTTGGGTGTTTGCTGTTGGCATCCAGCCCCGTGCGGAACTATGGTACACGCGTCTAAAGGTTTTGCAGGTTTTAGTAGAGGGCCCTCCTTGGTGATGCAGATAGAAACGTTTTCGTTAGGTGGTGCTACTCATCGCGGAGCGAATAGCGTTGAAACTACAGTGATGGTTGTCTACGTCGAAACATCTTATAGCATTTGCAGAATCTTAATGGAAAACTGCAAGTGCTTGTAATGAATGTAAAGATACTAATGCTTCCTAAAGATAAGTTCTAGTGTAGGCCGAGGTAACATAAGTGGCATCGACTGCTTATTTATTTATGAATCCTGTTCACTGATCCCAAATGCTATTCTTGGTGCCATTCAAACAGCTGATCTACATCCAAATTAGTTTATCAGGCTGCTAAGGCCACAGATGTACATGATTCCACAGATTTTAATAAGTCACGTCAGTATAAATACATGCTTGTCAGGCAGTATTCTAAATCCCAGTCATATTCCTCTTTTCACCTTCTTTTCTTGTTCTTCAGTCTCTTCTAGAAATTCACTCCTTCAAAGAGGTACTTTGGACTGTGTTAATTCAAATGAGAGTCAGTGGGTGACAGCATCCCCAGACAGATTGCTTGAGTTGATTTTGTGCCATACAGCTCCATGTGTAGATGAGACCTTGCGATGACAGCTCTCTCGTAGGGTTTGTCTTTCAAGTGCAGTGCCAGGCATGCTACTGTTGTCAACCAGTAAATAGCGGTAATCACTGTACAGAGCTTTTGGACTCTGCCAGTGCCTCTCCTTAGTCTGTGGCAGAACTTGCTCAGTGCCTGGATCCTTGATCCACTAACAACAGCATTGTTTTTAAAGAAAATTACACTGAAAAATGCGGACTAAATGAGAGAAATACAGTTCTAAAATTAGAAAACCAAAAAACAACAATAACTGTACCTCATGCAAGTCTACCTTGGCTTCATAGTTGAAGCTTAATCATGCAGCATAGTTCTGTTTAATTGATTCTTAATTCTTAATGCCTGACATTTAAAGAATAGGTGAGAAGCATTGCACTCCCCGGGAAGTAAGCCTTCGAGACAAGAAATGGAGACTGTGTGAGCAGTGGATTTTTCCTGCCTATAAAATGGCCGCAGGGGACCATGGCCCATCATGTTTTCAAATTATTTCCCTTCTCCAATACGTTAACAAGTGCTTTTTTCAGCTCCTTGTCATCCTCCTCACTGTCAATCAGCAGACTGTAGGAACCTGTGTAAGTGAAAGTGTAGAAAATGAGAGTGTGAGCTGCTTGGCCACTGTGTTCCAGAGCCATCCAGATCAGATTATACCATTAACTGTTGGCCTTTCTTATATACCTAATGAAGAACATTGGAATTAACCATGTGGAAGCTCTTATACTTGTCTTTTCCAGATAAACAAACATCCATTCTCCATCACCAAGCAGTATTTTGGAGAACAAACTAATAATGCTGCTCTTTTTATTTGAATGCAGTCCTGCAAGGTGATAGTCTTTTGGAAGTAATCACATCAGGCCAGTGTGACACATGTACCTCAGGGCTCCATGCGTACCTGTAGGCTGTGTTGTTTTTCATCAGTAGCTTTTGGGAAGCACTGCATGTTTTACGGATATTCATTTGCTTGTACAGTCTGAAAACAATAACTTCTTTTCTATATTCAGAATTGAAAATGTCTGAAGACTTACGTGATGGCATCCCATCTGAAGAAAAACCTGAAGTAATGGAAATGCCCAGCAGTGATGTATTACCTCAGGAATCAGTACTGCACCCTGTGGAAGCTGAGATCCTGCCTGCATCCTCACAAGATGAACCTGGACAGGCCACTCAGGGTGCCAGTAATGGACAGAAGGGAGACATATTTATTAATGAAAATCCTTTGCCTGATGAAATAGCTGAAAGTCTGCCTTCCAGTGGAGAGGTGACTGAAGACATGCCCACTGAGTGCATTGAGACTGTAAGCCTTGATACAGAACCTGAGCCTGAAGAAACGCTGCCTGAACAAAGTAGTTCAGTAAGTAATGCTTTCTTCCATGAAAGCCCTCCCCTCCCTGCTCTGTAAGAAAGAATTTTGTAAAACGCTTATACTGTTTTTCACAAAAACCTAGCGAGTTAAGTGCAGAGAACCTGCACAAGGATAGAATCAGTTAGACTGCACCACTGGCTTTTGGAAACGTTGAACAGCTGAATCTCTCTTTGCTGGTCTGATATTAATTTAATCTTGCTAACTTGGTCTCAAAAAAACTATGCCAGAGTCATAATAAGAACTTAGTCCATTTTATATAGCTAGTATCCTATGATTTTGTTTGGTTTTCTGTACAGATCTCTTTCATTCAGTTCACAGAATGAACTTTGAAGAGAACAGATCTTAGGCTGCATTTGTAGCACTATGTCTCATGCTTTCTTGTTTTCACAAAAATAAAGTATCTTTCCCAAGACTCAGTGAAACTGACATTCTTTGTTTCAAGCCAGTGAAACTGATTTGTGATCCTTAAACCTCTGAGACTACTGTGAGCACATGCAAGAAGTTCATTAAAAAAAAAAAGGAAAAAAAGAGCTTTTTTTCTTTTACAGTATGTGTGTTCAATACACGTGACATTGTTAAAGATGTTCCTCTGGAAGACACTGTGGTTTCACACTGAAGTTGTAGTCATGTATTCACTGTACAGATATGTGCACAGATATTAGCACCTTCCCAATTAGACTTTGAGTTAGCCTATCTAGCTTTGTTTTAGGATAGTCAAAGGAGAAGGTCACCATTGAGAGATCAGAGTGTCAGAGTGAGCTTCACGATCTCAGTTTGCTCCTGAGGGGAAGAATAAGTGAGGTGAGAGCAGCAACAACCCTGCAGCGTTGTTAAAATTATACCTTGTGGACTACTTTGCACAGAAGTTTAAGCATCTGTTAAGAGGAACCAGTGGCAAAGGTTTTGTCAAATAGTCATTCTGGGCTATTTCTCTGTATGTTTCGACTATAAAGAATCATTCTTCAGAGGATGTCACTGTGATAACATGATTTTTAGTCAGTAGAGTAATATATCTGTTCTTATAGGGCACAGACTCATCTAAAGCAAGCAGATGGGGAGCTTGGGGTTCCTGGGGCAAGTCTCTCCTGTCGTCGGCTTCGGCCACAGTGGGTAAGTGTTCCATCAGTAAAGTCTGTGGAAATAAATTAAATCATGATTTTAATGACACTGGACATGTCCTGTTGTATCTTAAAGACAACATCTAAAGTCAGAGTGCTTCCCTTGACTAACAGTATTAATTTGTCTTGATTGGCTTAGCAAGGTGTCAGCGTGCCATGGCTTCTAACCTGTACAGCATAAACTGACTTCTCATAAATTATTCCAGTTTTCACTGACACACAGTGAAACTATTAGGCTTTATCACATTAGTATCCAGGCAGTAGAACAGCATGTTGAAACATGGACCTTGCATTCCCTCCCCATATACACTAATTTCCAACAATACATCATCCCAAAATGTGCACACTAAATCTTCGGGTAAAACATGACCATTGCACATCAAAAACTCACATGGACAGAAAGTAGAACGTGCAATATTTAGTTTCCAGCAGGTAACAATTTCTCACAAAACTACTACTAAGCTGTTAGCTGATCAGTTCTCATCAAGGATCAGAAGAACATTTTCAGAAGATGAACCTAGGAATTCAGATTAATTGCTAGTTATGAAAACAGTGGATTCAGTGGAGTTACTGGTTTTGTGACCACATATAAGGTTAAATAATTCTTCACGTCCACCCAGGGCAGTAAGCTACTTCTGTCCATTCCTCAGAGGAAGAGGGAACTTCCCTGTCATTCCCATTTTCACCTGCACTCAACAGTTTCTAACTATGTTTTTTCTTCAGACAGTCCACCAGTTAATAATAATAAACTTAGAATGTGTTTCTGTGATGTTTTAAACTGATAGAAACAAAGGCTTCTGCTGAAAGGCAGTGTATTCCTTCTCTTACACTACAGTAGCCTTCATGTAGCAGTGTGGGAAGGTGGTTTCTGGGACTGATTTTAAAAAGTACAGATGAAGTGAGAGCTGGATCTTCATCTTCATTAGTTTGTAAATTCACTAATGTGGCTCACAATTTGTTCACCTAAATATCTTAACTAGCATTGAAACTGCAGAAGTGTTCTCAACTTGTATTAAACAATATAGTTCAGTGTTTCTCCTTCAGAAGGGCCTTCTTTCCTTCCTTGCAGAAGGGCCTCTGTGTTGAAAACGTCCCTAGCATTGCTAGTAGATGGAGTAAAAGATGCTGCTTTCACAATTTCTGTGAACTAACAGCATTCTGAAACAAGTTGGGCTTAGTGTAAATCACAAAAGAACAGTTAGATGCATAGAAGTAATTCTGAATTTTACTAGTGGAAGTCATAATGAGGATTAGTTATTTCAGTTCATTTTTATCGTTGCAACATTGGGTCTCTTGGAACACAACTCTTTCAGGACATAGATTTTCACCTGTGTGATAACCAAGTTTACATTCTGTCTAGATTCTGTAGTAAATAGCATTGTAACAAATGGATATTCTAATGTTGCAAGTTCAAAAATTACTTCTTACCAAATTGACATTGTTTTTGTAGACTTGCAGTGACAATCCCACTTACAGTATTACGTTGCTAAAAAGTCTCAGCTTCACAGAGCAATTAGGATGGTGTCACGAAGTGTATACTTTTGCTGTGGGGCAGCGTAGCCATGGATATTTTCTTGCCAAACAGACACGAGCTTGACTGGTTGATGAATGCTGTTAAGAAAGGTTTGGGAGGCAAACAAAATGTGTGTTGTATCCCTTCTTATTGTTTGGTAAGTAAACAAGACATCCTATTTACAGCTGTTTGCTGCTTTTGTCTGTAAAGCTGCCAGCATTGTGTATTAGTGAATTTCCATGTTGTATTTTATATCATCTTGGTTTTTTTATAGGCCATATGAAGTATTGGTTCATAGACATCAAAAATTCATTCTTAATTGACATTAAATACCATCTGACTGTGTCAACATTGTAACTAATTTTCAGCGGGTGTAAATATGCAAAAATGTTGTTGCCTAGGCAGTCTGACTTGATAAGATTGTGTGATGCTGTCTATTTACAGTGGCCATATGAACACCACCTATATATTTGCATTGTTATTATTATTATTTTGAAATGAGTGTAGTTGGAGCAGATTGAGCTGCCTAGGTGAAGGGGTATCCAAAAGTAGAAAGGAAAATAAGAACATTTAGAAACTAATGCAATTTTTCATGTGAAAGGTTGTATTATGTCACAGTGAGGGTCTATCTGCTATCTAGTTTACAGCGACTGGGAAAGAGTCTAAAAACACATATGTACAGCACTTCCTCTACTTTCCTATTTCCTGGAATCCACATCTCAGAGACACTTTCTGACCCTGGGGTCCAGGTAGGGTTGAGTTCCCATATTAACATCTAATAATTTTGAATTTAACTATCCTTTGGGAATTAAATAAAATAGGCATTGAAGGAAGCAGAAACCAAATTTGCATTTTTGTACCCATAGTCAGATATGTTATGTTTCCATCTGCTTTTTTTTTCCTTACAAGATAGTCTAAGTCTGATATTGGATACTAAATCTTAATTAACAACATTTATATTTGTTTTCTATGAGATTATAGCTTTGGATGCTAAATCAAACACTGTAATAGATATAGTTCACTGAGCCTGAAATAAAGCTCAGTATGCCACATGCATACTCTTATACTTGTTCTAGAAAATCAATACAGCGAGTAATAATGTATGTTGATATACACTATTGTACTGATATAGATGGCTTATTTCCTAAGTGTTTGTTATGAAAATTCATGCTTGATCCTGTAAACTATTTGCTGCATTTGTCCGCATCACACACGTGATGTGGGACTGGGTGTACCATGTATCTGATCAGTATGGTAACCCCTAGCAAGAAACAGAGAGAGAAAAAAAAAGCTATTGAAAATTTCTGTAACCTTTCTTCTTTTTATTAAATATTTATTATTCCCCTTTAAAGTTACTCTGTTTAATATTAGAGCAGTTCAACCAATAACAGAGCAACTTCATCTCCTGTTCTACAGCAGAAAATGGATTTGCCGTAATTCAGTTCATTTAAATGTTGCTTATTGCTTTAGTGTAGCACATGGCAAAAAGAAAGCTGCTTTTCTAGAATTAGACTGATTAACATCACCTTCAGTATGTGATTTTTCTTTCTCTCCATCATTGTCTTTGTATAACACAGGTTCTTGTCTCGTCAAGTGTGACAAGTATTTCCCATTCCTTTGTTTGTTTGTCTTCAAAATCGTGAAATGTAAAATAGAAGAAACAGTTTGGGGTGGTCTAGATAATGTATTGAAGCCCTAAGTACATTATGCTTTTGCCAAATACTTTCCTTTCTCCTTAAGACTGAACTGAAATTGTTGTTCAGGGATCTCAATTTCGTTATCCTTCAATCCCTGATTTAGAGCTTCCAAAAAAAAAAAAAAGACAACAAACCACCAGCATTTTTACTGCGTGGCTGTATGGTTGGCATTGCTGATTTTAGTTTCCAGCAGTAGTTTATCTGTAATATGCATATTATCTCTGCTTAACTTACACACCATGTTGCTACTGATTGTTTTGGTGGTGGTTTTGTCTTTGGAAGAAGTCTTTTGACTTTTAACTGACTTCAACAATTTTTTTTCATCTTGGTCCCTTTCCCTGTCATTTCTGCCTGTGATAGGCAGACATGACGCTCCTGCATGTAGCAGGTTCCATAATGCCTCCATGTCACTGCCAGAGCCATGCTTAATGTCTGACACTAGGTGTCACACTAAGAAAGTTATTGACTGTGCCACATGTACGGAGATGAAGGGTTTTCTTTTGCTTTTAAAAGGTACGGGAAGTTTGTTTTGTCCATCTGTGGAACCACAGTCAAGTCCATCCACTGTTGATGCACAATAGTTGCTGGGATAATAATGTGGATGAAGTAAGCTCACTGTGATCTTGAGACACAACTTTGTAGTTATTGTCATCGTTTTACTCTCTTTTAAACTGTACTGGTTAGTAATCAGCAATTATACAATCCAGTTTTAAGCAACAGCTGATAAGACTTTAACACTGCGTTACCAGTGCAAGCTAAACCAATCTAATGTCCTGAATGTCCTGCACATTTCTTTTCCTTGCATGTTTCTTCCTCTTCCTTGTGCCAGTGCTCATGCCTTTCTGAAAACTTGATATTTACCTCTTATGATGATAAGAGTAATCTCTAGGGTCATGGGAATAAGAATAACCATAGAGGAAAGAAAAATCAATTTTCTTCCCTCTTCAGTGCCTTGAATCAATTTGCTGTGGGATGAGTTAAGTGCAAAGGCAGGCAGAATGGACAAATGTAGAAAGCAGGAGCAGAACCTCCCGTACAAGCACCAAGAAGCCATTGGGCCAGCCTAGCTGTAAAATCAAACCTTAAGCTGGAAGACTAAAGTGAGGAAAATACCTTTTCAGTCTGTATTTGAAGCTTGTGACTTTTGTTTTTAAGAAAACAGCTTGTATGCTTGAAAGGTTGCAGGGGTTTTTTTTGTGTGTTTTTTTTTTTTTTTTACAACTAAGAAGTCTGCTAGCTTTAGGAAAGCTACTGGATTCTTCTTTAAACCTTGCCGTCCCATTTACTGTCTTTATTTCTTATAATGTAGAAGAGGTTGAGGAACAAAAAACTGTTGCAATAGCCTTTATACCTATTACTTTTATAAATAAAACTGTTATAAATTCTGTAAGGTGATCTGAAAGCAGTTGCATCTAAGAGCTTAGTTGGAATGATTCCTGATTCACAGACTGGATGGCATAGGTCTTATCACAATCTAGCCTGTGTTTTTGTTTTAAATAGAAGAAAGGAAATTTTGCTGAAGCCCTGAAGTGGCTGGAGTGTTGGGTAGCCTTAAAATGGGTACAGTTTGCTCCCACTGTTTTAATGCACATAACCAAAGCACAGCTGCCTTTTCCACATACTTGTACGGATATAATGGAGCGGTTCCCTCTAGCCTTGTTCAGGTTCCTCAGTTTCTTGTTCAGTTTCAGATGCTATATGAAGGACTTAATCTTTAGCTGAAATCTTTAGCTGAAGCTTCATTCATTTATCTAGATGAAATTTTAATTGGAATCCCCCTGTGGTACAAGGATTGTGGTAAGCAGGGATAAAATCTCCAACTCCTCCCTCTACAGGGTGTGGAGATTGAGAGGGAACAGAGGTAACTGCAGAGGATGGCTGCAGTTTCGGATGTGTAGAACTGTCCTCCAGAGCTGCTTGTCTGCCTCTTTCAGCTCTGCAGGCAATCCAAACCTGCTAAGCTGGGAGGTCAAAGATAAGACTGCCTGATGTGAAGTGAGATGTGTCTGACTACAGCATTTGTGTTCACTGTGATCTGGCCTTGGGCAGATCATGCAAGCGCGAAGGTAGGCCAAGGTTTTTGGAAGTGCTTTAGAAAGTTTCTTCTTCAAAGGAAAGATGCCACCTAGCAAGATGAACAATAATGTGTTGCTGAAGTGGCCAGCAAAGAAAAGAAATTATGCAGGCAAGAAAAACAAAAACAACACAGAAAAGCAAACCACATGCTTGACAAAGCTCTTAACACTTCTGCTTTTACAAATGAGTAAATGAGGGCATCTGAGGTCCCCCTTCTATTTCTGATTTTTGGGATCACAGAGAATTGTTTTCATTTCCAACACAGCGTGTAGTTCTGCAGTATTTGTGCATGTGTGTGTATCTAACAGCACCATGCAGCTTCAGTTGCAGTATTCAGTTTTCATCTGGTTTTGTTGTTGTAGCTAAAGTTATGTGCCACACAGCTTAATTCAGCGAAACCAATTGTAGCTGACCTGATTTTTTTTTTTTTATCATTCTAGTGCATGTAAATACTAGCTTGAAAATGCTATGTGTCATAAGACTATGGGGGTATAAGCTTGTCTGCAAAACTGTAATTTATTTATATTCTTACCAAAACTTGTCATTTTGCTTAAAAATCGTAGTTAACTTTTTGTATAGTTACAGGATAGTAATATTTAGTTATCAAGTCAAAATCTCTGAGCAATTTAGATCAATAGAAAAAATGGAATTATTTTCCTGATTTAAAAACTTGTGAGCAGTAGAAATGGAAAGGAAGGTGATACCAAGTGTCTTTTACTCAAATTTAACAGCATGGTTAGTAGTTATTTAAGTGATTCCTGGGAATCTGATAAGTAAATAAGTTATTTGAGAATCCATTCATGTTAATATTTTCAGTGAGCCAATTAAAATGTGCATGAGATTGTGATTAGATGGAGTAGCACTTCACTCTCCAGTATCTGCGTCATAGCAGATTTCACAAAAGGCAAGAAGTTATCCAGCAGTGACTTATATTGCTGTGGCAGATAACCTAGCATGTCCTTTGCAGTTGTAAGACATGAGATAAAATAGGGAAAGGCCATATTTTCTTTAGACAGGTAAGAGCATCTATGTGCCCTGTCTCTCTGTTTCAGTGTAAAACATCAGGACCCGATGTGGTTTATACTCTCATATAAAAATTGACTTGTTTCTGGTGTTCTGTTCCTAAGGGAATATCTGTTCTTCTTTTTGTGTTTTCCTGCAGATACTCCAATTTTCTTGTATGCCATCTTTCAGTAGTGCTACTTCCCATATGGTTTCTTTATCATATTTACTGTTGAACTCGTTGAGCACCTGATGTCCAACCCATATGAAAATCACAGAATCATAGATTTAACCTTTCCTTCTTCTTACTCCATTCCAAATAGTTTTGCCGCATCTTTCTTTAATGAAATTTTCAAGAAGCATATTTGTATGACTATATATATACATAAGCATATACATATATATGTGTATTTATATGGCATATAAAATAGAAAATCTGTATTAATGGCTCTACTGAAATTATTAATGTATTTTCAGTTCAGTTTGAGGTAGAGAGGCGAAGAAGGACTAATACTTTTCCTGAACAGATAATTAAAGTACTTTATGTTGCTCTACTGCTGGAAATGATCAACTTTGAAAGTGATGCAGTGAGTGTGCGCTGTACAAGAAACAATAAAGCAAGATCACTGGAGCCATATCATTTTGTGTTGCAATAGAACAGGAGGGCTTGCCTGCTTGGTTGTTTATTTTCTGTGGGCCAGCTGACGTGCAGAAGCTCCCAGACAAGGAAGGTGTATTTGTTGCCTCACTTGTGATGAGTATTTCTTGAATGTGCTTACTTAGGGGTATATCCATAAACAGAACAGGTGAACAGTTTGAGGATAGTATCCTCTAAGGGAAGTGTTTTTCATCTACATCTGTCTTCTAAAAACAAAATAATGCCAAACCCCATGGCATTATGTCGGCTTTTAATTTCTATTAGAAGTATTTGTAGTAGAATATTTAGTGTTTTGGAAAGTAGAGAACTAACTTCAACTTATTTGTGCAACTGAAACAAGTTTTTCAACGTTTTTGATGCAGTGTTGTTTGTATTATATTTTAGCTTTATCATTTCTAGTCAGCTAATGTACTGGATACGGTAGAACAAGCGAATTACTGACCTAGAAAACAAGCAAGTCTTACTTAGTCTGATTATGAGTTAGTTTTGGTGATCATTCGTGGTACATAAGGATGCTATGCACTGTTAGGAATAAGCTTTCAAATCATATTATCTAAAGTACGTTTTTGCTGCAGGTCACGGGATAACAGCAGTAAAAGAAAAAGCAGGAACTACCCTAGGAATTCATCATGCAAGTTCAGCATCTTCAGAAGCAGCAGAGCATCCTGCAGCTGAAATATCAATTACACGTACGTTCAAGGTCACTGAAATCTTTGATGCTTTTGCCACTGTCAAATTAATCCAATTCACAAAATGTTAAGATTTTGATCACACATTTTGATCACACTTACTATAATTTGTGACTTTTAGAGGTGAAGGAGTGCTGTAGCTTGCTCCTTTTTTAATTATTTTGTCGTTGTTTGTTAGAAGCAGAAGATGCTCCTGACCAAAGCTCTTCGGAGAATATTCCTTCTTCTCCTTCATCCGGATCTCGTGGGATGTTGTCAGCTATCACTAATGTTGTACAGAACACAGTGAGTCATTTTAGCGGGTCTCTCTTCTCTAGGGATTTGATTTTTCATCATCTGTAGTTCAGTGCAGGTCACATTTAACAATTATTGTGTGTTTGGTTGTAGGTCCTTTTAGAAACAGCTCTGTAATACCCCTATTTAATGTTATTTCCACTGAAACTAAAATCATTAGCCAATGAAAATCCATTTTCAACATAGCTGAAAAATGGTGAGTGTGGGATAATGCGAGTAAAAATACACAGGAAAAACAACTGCATTTTTGTAGCTGTTTCCTATGCAATCACTTGCCAAAATGTTAGAAATCGGTCTGAAAAGGCAGTCTTGTTCTGCTCATGGTTAATTTGTCTTCACATTTTTCTTGCTTAAAATATGTTCCCAAAGAATAGCTGCCACTTTTGGTAAAATAAAAGTGGTATTGTTCTTAAAATTTTCATTGTCAACAAATGTTTTATTTCCTCTTTTGTGAGGCTTTTAATTAACTACAAATATTTGTATAGTTCTTTTCATTTTGGAAATGTATTCGGAACTGTGTAACATAATTGTATGAGCACAGAAATCCAATTGTTAGCTAAAGCAGAGACAATCTAGGGAGCAGAATGTTCTAAGATGGTGTCAGCAAAAATAATACTCTTTACAGTTCCTATTAGCATAAAGTGGAAAGGAAATAACCACATTTCATTCTTTTATACAGGGGAAAAGTGTATTATCTGGAGGCTTAGATGCTTTGGAATTTATTGGGAAGACAACCATGAATGTCCTTGCAGAAAACGATCCTGGATTTAAGAGAACAAAAACACTGATGGCAAGAACAGTTTCTCTGTCTCAGGTTGGATTTATTTTAATACAACACTGTCACTGCAGTTTCACATTCATTTTCCAGTATTTCAGATGCCTCAGGGAGAGGCTTTATTTATTGTAGTAGATATTGGCTAGGCTTATGAAAATAAATATTATGCGTTGTATTTGCTCGAACTTTTTCTTCTTCTCAGATATTACAAAAGGTGAAGTAAAATCATCCTTTTTGCACAATTATATTCAGAATGGTTGATTTTGATAATATATGTGGACCATTTAGGTCCAGAGAGACAATCAAATTGTTAGCATTTTTGTAACACCAGCATAAACATCACTATACTACTTTTATTGAAAATAAGTAAAAATGATGTCTGGTTCATTAGGAATCAAAGCTGCAAAAATTTACGTCTTATGTCCAAGTAAATTAAAGGTACCGTTAGAGAGGAGTCATGTCATGATCTGTGTCTTTAAAGATTCAGAAACATGGTAATAGAACAGCAGTACATGCACTACCAGTACAAAATCATTTTTGCTCTCCTGAGGGGAAGAAAGCTGCAAAAATCAATAGACATGGAAAAGAAACTTAGATTTTACCATGTTTACTCCCTTGTAGAAAGTAGTAAGGGATTCTTCTTTTAATGAGATGTTTCATCTTTAGTATCGGTCATCTTAAGTTGAAACAGACTGTTACTGTCACAGCAGGTCAAAAAGAAGTAGAGAACATTAATGCAGTTACACAGATGGCATATTTCTGTTGCAGCAGCACTCTGTTTTGAAGTTAGCACCAATAAAGTGGAAGTACATGTTAGGTATAACATGCTGCAGTCTCAGTATCGCAGCTGAAGTCTGTGTTGTGGTGTGGTTCTGGACATCTAATTAAGTACTTGTAGCCATTGTGCTCAAGCTAAGTTTGTAGAATGTATTCTATGGAAGGAATCTCAAAGCACTTTACACTGTAATGGCACTAGATCTGCAGTAATGAAAGCAGTTTCTATGAAGACACAAGAAAATTTTGATCTACCCAGAAAAAGCTATCTAGATTGTAGCATGCACATATTTAAACACAAGACTTTTTGTACAGGCTTACTTGATACCATATATGAGAAGCTGGCTGTATGTAAAGCAGAGAGATTTTGTTGTTGACTTAACTGAGGCATGGATTTAACTTTTTTTTTTTTTTTAATTTCAATGTTTCAGATATTTCTAAACACATGAAAACTAAAGAAACAGGATAATCAAATAGCTCAAATATGAAGAGAGATTAAAATAAAACTGATACTGTCTGTATAGGAAAAGTCTTTCAGAAACAAAATTTGACATTATAAATGATCAAACTCCAGTGCCCTAGCCATGCTCAATGCTTTGCAATTTGTTACTCTGCTCTACCTGTATTAACTAAGTTGGGTTGGCTTTAAACTGGCCTATAAGTAGTCTGAGCCATTCTACTGACTATACAAACAGCCTAAGAAAGTTAGGCACATAGGCTTAAAGTGAGACTTTGAGAATACTCTCCTAAATAATATGCATGAATCCAGCCACAAAATCTGATATAAAAAGTGGTACAGATTGGTTTTTATGTTTTTCATAACATGTTGTTTCATTTTAGGTCATTTGTATGTAAGATGTTTGTATATTCTGTGAGTAGTTTTTTTATGGTGGAGACTGAATAATCTGTCGTCATAAGTCTTTCATCATAGAAATTTTGAATGATGCAACAGTGTAAGTGTAATTTACCTGTATCGAGAGGCTTATAGGTGGTTAAGATACAGTTGGGCTGTACTTAAGGACTTCAAAGTGGCAAATTCATACAAGAGACCAAACTTTCCATAAAAGTCTGCTTTATAAGAAAATCACTCCAGAATATCTCCAAGTATATGCAGTATAGTTCTGCCCCATCCTTGAAAAAGACACACCTGATTAGATCTCTCTTGTCAGTTTTGATGTCACATAAAACTGATTTTAATGTCTACTAAAAATATTTTATTTACATAGGAAATATTTATGTAGGTACATTTTTATGCAGAATGGGTAGTTGGTCCTGAAAATAATATTCTTTCAGTTTTGTGATCTGAACTGCAGGAGTCTTTAAGACTGTGTATGAAGTAATCCCTTTTAGTTTTCTTCCATTATAATTAGTAGCTACATTTATGAAATGGTATTCATAGCAGACATTGCTTTTGAAAGCGTAAAGATTATTTGTTTGCACATTGTTTAAAAAAAAAAAAAAGATGGTTAGCAACTGCTGTTGGGGAAAACACACTTAGAGTGCTACATAAATATTTTATTAGACTTGTTTATAAAAAAAAAAAAGTTGTATTTCAGCTCTAAAATTTCAGCTCTGCAGGTGTGATATAGTCCCAAATTTTATTACTACTTTCTAAACAAGCAGAAGCAGAAAGTAATAAAATCTGTCATAGCTACAGCACCACCAATAAAACAACAGGAATGATGTATATTTTTTCAGCTGCTGCGAGAAGCTAAAGAAAAAGAGAAACAGAGACGGGCCCAGCAAGTTACTGTTGAAAGAACAGCACACTATGGACTTCTTTTTGATGAGTTCCAGGGTTTGTCTCATCTTGAAGCTCTAGAAATCTTGTCAAATGAAAGTGAAAACCAGGTATGGTATGCAGACTGGATAAATCGCAGTAGTTGGTACAAAACTGTTCTTTACTTTTATTTTGCTGTGCCGTTGCACATGAAATGAACAGTAAGTTTTTCATCAGCTTTAAGAAAAAGCCCGTTTGGCCTTAGGGGCCAACTAGTTTGTGTCTTCAGGAAATTTGTTTCAGTGCTCCAAGAATTTTAACTCAAAGATTAGCTCAAAAGAAACAACTTCACGACTGAAAATTATTTCTGTTGAGATTATATAGTGGATATCTCATCTTGTGATGCTATGCAGGCTGATGTCTTTCCAGAATTTCAAGGAGGCTCAAGTCTTCTGTTTTTGTATTAGGCACTGATACTTAACATTCAGGAATAATTGTTCTGGTAGAAGGTGGAGACCTGATGATATTGCAAGGCTGGTGTAATTTTTGTGACACTCATCATTTATTTTTTATTTATTTTAATGAGAACTAAAGACATATCTACATAGGTTGGAAGGCTAGAGATATTTGTGTTTAATAGATGTTTCCACTTCTTAGCCAGTTTTGGCATCAGACTCAAAATTATCAATTTAAGAAAGGCCCTGTTTCATTTCGGAATGCTCACCCTTTCTTTTACAGATTCAGTCATATTTGGAAACACTTGATGGAGAGCAGCTGGAGATTGTGAAAAATGATTTAATTGCTATAAAAGAGATTTTTGTTCCAAAGGAATCAGACAATGAAGTGGTACAGGCACAGAAAGGTAATAAGAAATGCAGAGAATTAACCATATGAACAATTGTTACTTTTGTATACAGTCATTTTAAAAATTGCAATCCAAACTATGATGTCTGTTATCTCAGTATTCCTCATGAGAATGTCACTAAAATGAATACTCTTAATGTTCTGGAAATTGGAAGAATATGTAATTTTGGATTTATGTTGTAATTGAAGTGTGAGGTAAAGAACATACAAGGTAAGAACGTGCTATACTATTTTGCCATATCATCATTTAAAACTGTAATAAAAAGGGAAAATAACCTTCTGACTGGGGCTTTCTTATAGAGTCTGTTTCTAAAATTGTTTAATCTGAAAACTTATGATTGTGTAGCAGTGCTTTTCCATTTAGCAATTTTATCCTGACTGCACCCTTGCTTGCTAGGCGGGGAAAGGATTAGAATGCAGTTAAAGGGACCTAGAAGAACCTGAGCTTTTTGAAGGAAAAGCACTTTCAAACACAGTGTGGCAAAGCTTCATTCTAGGTATTGCTTAGCAAGATGTGGTATGCAGAGGGTGAGAAATAAGTTAATAATAAGCAGGAGCATGCCTTAGCTATCATAGTGCATAACACTGAGCAGGCTGGGACTAACATGGTAATCCATGTTAATCAGCTCTCAAAATTGAAGGTAAAATATGTGGATCATTTGCCTAGTGGCAATATAAGTGTCTTAAAAAGGAACTTTTTTTTTTTTTTTTTTGCATTCTCCAAAATAGGCTGGGATCAGGAAAAGTTACCATAATTTACCTGTAAGATACGTACCAAATCTCTTTTAGCAAATTAAAAAAATCCCCTTGACTGAAGACTAACTCATGCCATTACACTCCATATTCAGAACCTTACTTTAAAATATATTCCTTCACATCCTTTTGATCTTCTCACAGGTGCTTTGCCCGTAAACCTATATTCTACAAGGTGGTGAGGTGTCATTCCCCTGCCCTCAGCTAAGGTGGAAGAATTGTGTTCACATCCACATATTCCAACTGGAAGATCTTTTTGAGACAGACTGCATTCTTTCTAGCAATGCTTATACAGTGTGCATGATTTCTCTCACAGGTAGACTATTGCTTCTCAAAGGTGCAGCAAGTGTTCACTGTGAAGTCTTGCAGTGGCAAAGTTTTGTGCTGTTTTAGAGTGAGGATTCATGACCTGTGTTGTGCCTTAATTTGTGTGGGAAATAGCTCCTTGCTGGGAAACCAGACCCCATGAAAAGCTCTGTTTCTTGCACCAAGTGATATTTACTCTAGTGGTTAGATGTTCTGGGTTTTTTGTTTGTTTTTTTGTGAAACACAATTGCTGAACACTGCTTGAAACATTAACTGCCCCCTTAATCACACTAGAACCAAGGTAATGAGCACCTTAAAAAAAAGAAAGGAAAAAAAAAGAACAAATTGAAAGTGCTGCAGGTTTTCCCCTGCACAGTTGTCAGTCTGCACTGAAACATCTCTTCCTCTCTGTGAGAGCAGAAATGCTAGCTGCAGCCTGTTTCACCTTGCAGTCAAATGGGTGTTAGTTCACGCTGCAATTCAAAGTGACACGTGTCCTTCCATGCAGTCAGACTCAGGATTTATTAGTACTTGAACTACAGATAATTTTCATCTATTACTATTAAATTGGATAAATTTTAGTTTCACTGGAGGACATCAAAAGTTAAAAAAGTGAATCACACTTCAGCATTGCATTCTTAGGACGGAGCTGACAGAAGGTAGCCACTCTCCTGACTGGGAATTGTGGCATTTCTTCAGCCTCATCTCTAACACAGAGTATATGCAACACTGCAGAGAGAGAGCTCTGAACTCCGCAGTACTTTGGCATGACCCCTCGAGGCAGTGTCCCAGTCTGGGTCCTTGTCACAAAAATGTGTTATCTTCATTAAAATCTGTCAGAGGGAGTGAAGGTTTCATAGAAGCTTCATAAAACTTCCTGAGCCAGGGAAAACAGACCTTTTAGTGAGCTGTGAGTGCATAGGATTTGCAGTGTTTTTATTAAGAATAGCAGATGCATAAAACCTTGTAAAAACTTGAAGGCTTCCATGAATAAGCCCTTACATGACAGCTGCCTGCCATTTTCAGATAAACAATATCTAGCACCTTTTCATATAACTCTGCTTGGAATTTATATGTCTGTTTCCTCAAAGCACAGTATTGTTAAACTTTCATATTCCACTCAGACTTTTTTTGCCAGTTTTTACATAATTCAAGTTATGTTCCAGCAGCTCCCTTTAAGGCTGCACTTAGTGTTCTTGTCACGTTTAACAATTAAGTTTAGCTCTTAGGTGTGAGCCAGTATGTGTCCCCCTCTGGAAGTACAGTTGATCTTTAAATTTACCCTGAGCAAATGGTCTGTGTTAAATGTTAGGAGAAATTTTAAACATCATTTGGCATCCAGCATAGATAAAAGTACAGTTTAACAATGGGTTTGTTGGTCAGGGTTAAAAGCAGTTCATGTCTTTCTCTAAAGAGGAGGCTTCATTCTAGTTTTCACCAAGCAAGGTCCTGTTAAGCACATTAATAGGTTTTACACTTACAAAATTAAGCCTGCAAGACATATGTTCATTTAATGGCATATTTTTATTACAGAATTATGTAGTTTCTTAAACTTGATCGTCTAGTAAGATGCGGCAGGCTGTGTTAAAACTTGGGAAAGAATTTTGAGTTTTGGTCCTCCTTGCTAGCTAGTTTATAGCAATCATAAACTTACCTTCCATAGGATTTTCCATGCTTCTGTGCTTGATAAGACTTGTGGATTTTGTTCCTTTATATGATTAAGCCACCCCCTTGCAGAAGCCAGATATCATCTGTTGGTGTCTGAAGATGTTAAAACTTGCCTAGCCACTGAGCAATATTTAAAAAACAAGTTAATTACCACTTATTGATTAATTGACTTCTCTGCCAGCTCCTTGTAAGCAAGGCCATGTTAGTTATGTGGTGTCATTTACCAGTACTAAATATACATATATATATATATATGTATACACACATAATAGGGTGAGAGGAAAATATTCTTGTAGTTGAGCATTTGCATTTGAAGAAGAGTGGCTGCTTGTTCTACATACATAAGCTCTTTGGATGTCATTCAGAGATCTTATTGCTGCTTTCAGTTTATAACTTAAATGCTTTCAGTCCTACACAAGGAAAAATCACCACAGTGATTTTTGGAGGGCTGATCTGAGAAAGGAGTGGGGCTGGACTTTGTTCTTGACAAGACTGAAACTGGGGTTGGAGGTTTTTTGTCTCTTTGCCAAGCTCAGTAAGAGGTGAAAAAGAACAGGAAAAGAGAGGAAAAGGATATTTTCTGATACCAGTAGGAGAAAGCCCTTCTTTTTTCTGATGTTTTCCTCGCACTGTGATTGTACAACCCTCTCATGTAATTTTCACTGCAGCTTCTCTTCTTTTTCTGCTGTTTATGAAAAAGCTAATAGAGAATTGGCTTTGCCTACATTTTAAAAGCCATTTACAGCTAAGATTTCATGTGCAAGCACGTGTGATTAAGGGAGAAATTACTGAGACGAATATGCCAGTTCTCAACAGTTTCGCTAACTTTGCAGTGATCTGTTGAACTGCCTCTCTGTTTTCAGTGCACTGCAGTTTTTAGAACAATTCAGCATTGTCTTAAGAACAAGTGAATTCAGTGTTTCCAGGACATAAAGTAAGGACAAAGCAAGACATGACATTCATTTTTGAAGTAGCTGAACTTCTATCAGGCTCAGTAAGGGGACTTCAATTTTTTGAAGTTATTAAGCTAAAAAAATGGATTTTGCATATTCCGTTAGGAAATGTTAAGAGTCCAAACTCAGTCAGCATAGCTTAACAGAAGAACCTAATTTACCAGCTTTTAGGAGCTTGGAGCATGCTAGGCAATGCCAACTGCTGGTGGTCTAAGAGATATATATAACAAAAGTGAAGTTCAAATACCAGTGGTATTCACCTTTACCTTGTGCAACAAAGATGCAGGTGTAAAACTCATTTCTCCAAAAAATTCTTCTTTTAAGCAAAGCTCAATCTTAAAATCCAAAGAAAACATACTTCTTAGTTGCAGTTTGCAGACAGAGTAATTGAGAATATATTTTCCAGTGTTTCTTATGAGACTGTGTCAGTATCTGGCCGAGATAACAGTTTTTATTCTTTGGCCTGAAAGAAGAGGTTGGTGTCTATTTTTTGGTTACTTCATGGTTGTGCATTTTCATCAGGTAACAAGGAAGCATGCAACTTCTCTGCTTACCTGCCTTAGTGAAATATGGTAATATTTAAAACAAAGTGGAAAGAATAGTCAGTGTCGAGCTACGACATCTAATTGTATAGCTACCTCTATTGCTTTTCCTCTTCTCTAAGCATCTGTCTCCCTCTTCATTATACCATTGTCACTGGCCTTCAATTTTTAGAGCGTTTGCAGGAGCTATTTGGCTGGAGTTATTAGATTGTGTAAAATATTAATAATAATAAAAAGTGTCTTTCTCTTGCAGTAGATATGGGAGAAGAGTTTGTCAGCATGCTCACCGAGCTGCTGTTTGAATTACACGTGGCTGCAACTCCTGACAAACTGAACAAGGTTAGTGACTGTCAGTGAAATGCCCTCTTTCACTTGGGCAGAGAGAAGTCTTTGTTCCGGTCTGACACAGAGCTGTAACTAGCTCAGATCGGACAGTTTAGAAGAATTGGGACTAAAAGTATAAATACTTTCACAGAAGAGCTGAGATTACTGACAGCTGAAATGCCCAACTAGCACAGTAGGCCATGTTAGAAAGTCTTGAAGCGGAGATGTCTCATCTGAACAGAGATAAGCAGACTTGGTCTTAGGTACAAAGACCTGTGGCAAAATTTGGGAGCATGTTTCTGAGAGACTTATCCAGACCTTCTCAGCTAGAAAGGAGGTCTTAAATTTATCTCATCAAGCTTTACCATCTAAAACTTAGATTTCTAGAAACAAATTACATCAGTAGTCCCATTTTTGCTATCAAGCACCCTTAAAGCTTGTTCATCTGCTGATCAGATAAATGTTTTTCTCTCTAGCTGCATACATAGCTTACTGATCACCAGTTTAGGCTTAGGTTGTTACTTGTTTTAATTCAACTCTACATTAAAAAAGAGAAATAATAAATTTCCTACTAATTATAAAAGTTGTCTCAGAAGCTTGGATACAACTTTAAGGTTTTTTTCACTCAAATCAACTTTCAAGCCTGGGAAGGGAGCAGAAAATGCAGTGATTTTACAATTTTTTTTTCTTCAAAGAACTTAGGATAATTCTCTTACCTCTCCAGTATTTTTCCTTTTCTTTATATTAACCTCTTCTTAATTTGAGAAAATTATTTCCATATAAATTCCTTTGAGCAGTGTCTCATTAAACTGAAATATTAGTCACTTCGAAATATTCATAGCTGTTAACACTAATTCTTTGTGTTGGCTAAGAACAGTATACCTGTACAGGATTTATCCCTGGCTCATCCATCTTTATGTAGTCAGAAGTACTTCTACTGTTTCATGAAAGCATGCATAACTAAGCGCCACCCAGAGACTTGATGTGTTTAAATCTTCTGAATAATAATAAAGTAATTATATGCACTGTTAATTAATATTTAGGAACATTATTTGATATTCCCTATTGTAACTGTACTTTGGGGTTGGGTTTTTTGTTTGGCAGGCTAGGAAAAAAGCTCATGAGTGGCTGGAAGAAGCCAGTTTATCCACCCCAGCAGACATAGAAGAGAAGCTGAAAGAAAAACCTGGAGAACCAGAAGAAGAATACGCTGAAAAAGACAAAATTGACAATGATAAATCAGAAGTGAATAAAAGCAAAACCGTGGAGGTAAAATATCTTTGGAGGATAAGTTAATTTAAGCAAATTCTCATAGTTGGTTAGATAAGATTACTTCTTTTCCTATGTGTTGGTATTGTATCTTCTTCTTACTTGTTAAACTCTTTGAATTATTGAGAAAAATTAATACGTAACTGCTCAGTGTAGACCCAATAGGAAATTAACTTAGAGAAATATTTTTACTGTTAGTCTTTTCCCATTAGTAAATATCAAAGTACCAAAACCTCTGCTCATCATATTTTCTTCCTGTGTACGTTTCTGTGTGTGCATAGATGTAAGCAACATACAGTGAGCTGGTGTAAATCTGAAGAACAGGGAAGGTCAAATGTCAACATTCCTTAGGATCATTTTCTCCCAGTCACAGTTCATGGCAAAAATTCTGCCGCTTTAATCTCACAAATAGTGCAAATCATGAACAGACCAGACAAATAATATTCAGGCAATTCGTAAGTGTTAATTCTCTTGATGAAAAATAACTGAAGGCTAAGTGTACTTTTTTCATTTAGACAACACCTCTTGTTGATGTGGTAGATAGCAATTGAAAATTTTATGCAAACTTATAACAATTTTAAATGTGGTTAGTATCTTTGTCAGGATTTTTTAATTAGTTGCAATAGAGAAATTATCTGGTATGTTTCCTTACAGAAAAAAATCAGTCTGAAGAAGGAAATTGAGTTACACTGTATATATTACAGATTTTTATGTGATTGCAGATTTCCAGCTGGCACCAGCTGGTAGAAGTGATGCCAGAGTCCTAGGTGCATTTTTTTTATCATTGCTGAGAAGAAGCACTTTTTTTATTGGGATTTTTATCAACTTCTAATCTGGAAATGAATGACTTAATACTTTGGGCTCCATACAAAATCAACTGTGACTTATTCTACAGTAAAGGGATCTTTGTATTTGTTAGGAACAACTTAAAAGCACTGTTTTAGAAAATCTAAAACCCTGACAGATTTCCCTTCCAAATAAATGAGAGATTTGTTCTTACTAGTTTTTCTTGATCACCATATGGTCTGTATTTTGTAAGCTGTGGGTATTTCATTTTTCATTTCTGAGGATGACTTTATGGTGAATGAGTGGTGGTATCTCTATCTGAGGAGGAAGAGAAGTATTCTATGATTCAAATTTTCACGTATATATATATGCATGTATATTTATCAGTGCAGCTATTATTGCTGATACTGTTCCCTGTTTGTTAATTTAAGGAAATCTACATGCTGTCCATTGAAAGTCTGGCTGAGGTAACTGCTCGTTGTATAGAACAGCTTCATAAAGTAGCTGAATTAATTCTGCATGGGCAGGAAGTGGAAAAAACAGCTCAAGATCAAGCAAAAGTACTGACAAAGTGAGTGTTGCATATTTCACATATGATCATTTGACATTTGCCTGAAACTCATTAAGTTCTTTTGAGCTTTTGATGCTTGAAGGTGCAGTAAGTTCATGAATCAATAAACAACACTTGGCTTTAGGGGTCTTGGCACTGTATTTCCTCATGTAGTCAAGTCACGTAGGCTATCTATCAGTAATTTTGTAGCAATACCCAACAGAACATACATAAATTTAAGAAGTTAGTTTACACAGGGGGACTCAGAATTAGAATGTAAAGCTCTCTGTAGTAGTAGATTCTAGTATTTCAGTGAGTTTTGCTTACCTCATAAAGATTTCACCCCAAGAAGTTGTAAGCATTTATTTCTTAAGTAAGAAAAAGTATGTCAGCAAGCGTTTGTCTTTAGAGATAGTAGCCCTAGCAAAGTCCGTAGAAACACTTAAGTCAGAAGTTCTTGAACAAGTGCTTTGCAGGATGAGGTTTAACATCATGTTCTTGTGAATATTTAGCAAAACAGTTAAAGGCCTAGAATTAGAACTAGGTCTCCTGTTCCTCTTGTACTTTAACCACAAGAGTGAATCTTCTCACTATTGTCATTAAAATTCAGTTTATTTCTAACAGTATTTCTGGGAGTTGTGTTCCTGCAAGGATCAGAAAAACAATAGTAAAACTCAAAGCTTAGAAATTAAAAAATGGAAATATATCAAAAAAGAGTAGTGTTTAAGCCAACATGGCAACATTTTGCTGCTGTAGTCACCACTGAAATTTTCAGCGGAGGAATATAAAACTTATATGATGAGCAAAATGTACCCTGAGATATTTTAAAAATTACTAGAATTGCCTTAGGAACATTCCTGGCTTCTGAGATGAAGTCAGTGCCTGCGGAAGTCACTTCCAGGAAAAGGTTGTAATTTTGTATCTGTCTCCTTTTTTAAAACAGTTTAACAAGTGCTATGTGCAATGAAGTTTCATCTTTATCAAAGAAGTTTGCTGATTCTTTAACATCAGCTGGGGTAAGATAACAACATTTTCTTTCCCATTTGACCTTTTGTTAACATAGTTCACTTCTTAAAATAGGAAGTACTACCAGTAAAAAGAGGGCACTTCTTTCTTCAGATAGAGCACGAAGTGCTTTCCTAGCAGATTCCTACAAGTTTATAAGCCTTGATAGACAGCAGTGTGTCCTCTGCTAAAATCTCTTTCTAGACACCATTCTCCCATTTTCTCCTAAGAGAAAATTATCTCATAATCTCATAAGAGATTCGAAAATCCCTTTGGACTTTCATCTTAAAAAAACACTCTGCCTTATATCCCAAGGCAGGTCACTTGGGAACACCCAGTTATCTGTGGCCATCTTTACAGAAATGTCGTTTCTTTCTCCTTCCCAACTCTGCTACCTTTGCTTTGCTTTCACTGGCAAAGGGATCACTGTAACAGAGACAAATGGGCAGACACTGTAGTGGAGCAGTGATCCCATGGGCCTGCCTTCCAAGGTATTTTAAAAAGGACTGACATCAGAGCATTCTACCAGGATTCAGAGGCAAACATTTTGCTGATGCTGAAAATGTTCATATATACCAGAGAAGAGTTCTGGCTCCCCTGGCTACTCAAGGAGAGGGGCAAAAGTACGTCAAAGGAAACTTCCACAGTAGTCCATGAGCTCTTCCAAAACATCAGTGAAGAAGGTTTTTTTTCAGATATTTGTTGAGAAGATGATATATTGGATTGCTTTCATTCTGAATAATTTACATTCCTTCCCATTACCCTTGAAGAATCCACTCGTTTTGGAATTTGGGATTGTGTTTTAGCATCTTTTTATGACATACCTGCAGTAAATACATACACAAACAAAAATAAATTTCACATGAAATATTAAGCTGGGACAACTCAGAAAATTGGAAACTGAAGCTGTCAGAAGCATCACACTAAGTTTTGTGCTTATCAGCTCTCTACTCAGATTTTAGGCCCTGATTGATCTTGTGAATATTTGTATGGACACAGGAAGAAATCAAACACAAATACACTTCCTGCTGCCAGCATACTCTAAGAGAAAGCTTTGTTTGGTCTGTCTGGTGATGTTTAAGCACTGTCACATCCCTGCTAGCTTCTAGAGGATGATGTTATTCTATGATTTGGTAGTGAAGCACTGGAACAGGTTACAGAGTGGTGGATGCCTCATTCCTGGAGACATCCAAGGTCAGGATGGATGGGGCTCTGAGCACCGTTATGAAGCTGAAGGTGTAGCTGTTCATTGCAAGGGAGTTGGACTATATGACCTTTAAGGGTCCCTTCCAACTCAGATTCTATATGGGCTTTCTACTCCCCGTGATCAGTCATAGAAGCAAGGAGCACGCATCACACAGCAGTGTGCAACAAAATCTGTGTCTTCCTACATGTCCCAGTGGCTCAGTTGTCTCCTTAAGCTGCCAACCGCACTTGGTTTAGCAAACACTTTCCAGTTTCTTGAAACGTACACTGGCTTGTGGGAGACAGAAATAGTTTAGAACAGAAAATACTATTGCTTTTTTTTTCAAACATAGCACTACCCTAATTAGCTGTATCTTTATAGTTAGATGTTAGTTGTAGTGCTGGCTGTGCCCATAGTCCATAATCTTGCAGTATTTCTAACAGGGAGCAGTAATGCAGAATTCAGGAATAGCAGCTTCTCTTGCTATGCAGTATGTCTTTCAAACTTAAACTTACTGATGCATGCAGTCAGTAGTATTTGATACTGTTCTCTATCTGAGACAGCTTACTGATGATGAACTACACAGTACATTCTGTAATGGTTTCCCTAATAACTGACAGTGAAATTGCTTTTATTTTTCCTAACCACCTTCCCTTTGTTCTGCTATGTCTGAGCTAAAATGAAGATTTGTCATGTACCTTTAAAATCTGTAATATGAGAGCCACAAGGTTGTAACGGGACATCCTTTAGTTAAATTAATGGATACAGCATTCACTTTGTTCTAAGCAAGTCTGCCATTTGGCATTAGAAGAAATCAAATCTTCCTGGAGGTTATTTTCATTCAAAAAAATACAATGCAATACATAGAATAGTGAGAAGGAAAAAAGGAAAGAACTTTTGTCATTACGAAAAGCAGAAGAGATGATTACCCTTGGTTTTCTGGGGTTTTGGTTCTGTAGCCTCTAGTGACATCTCTGCTCTGTGTACCCATCCTCAGTCCTGGCAGGTAGCTGACAAAAATGCTGTGTGTGCCAAGCCAGTCACACATGTTCACTGGCTAGCTGGTGTTGTCCAATTCAACTGCATTGTCTCCAGGCTGAGGGTCTGCTTCACCCGTTTCTTCTTCTGCAGGGAAACTACTCTGGGCCTTTCACTTCTACCTAACCACAGATTTTCAGGAACTTTCTAAGAATATCTTTATCCTTCCAACCTGTACTTCCCCTTGAAATCAGGCAGGGGCTGAAAAACTAGGAGGGGGATGAAAAGGGCACTGGCAGTCAGACAGGAAGACAATGTAATCACATAAATCTCAAATCTATGGGAAACCAAGCAGTGTGAAACTCTGCATTACACTGAACTAATGTAGAAGTAAAATCCTGGATCTGTCTCAGTTCACTGTACTCAGTGATAGAAATGCGTGGGGGCTACTGAGGTGTATATGAAATGTAGGCACAGTTAAAGGGAATACTGTGATAAACAGTATGAATGAGAATCAAGGTGAAACAAGAATCCATAAAAGCACTGCTCAGATACCAATATATTCCTGTTAAATGTATTTCTTGTCCTGGCATTTCATTCTATTTTCTGGTTTACAGAGCAGTATGAAGGCAGAGGTTCTTAACCCCATCATTGACAGCGTATTATTAGAGGTAAGCTGTCACCTTTCTCTCATTAGGAATACTCTAGTGAAATGATTTCAAAACGAAACAGTCACATTTATGTCTGAAGACAGAACTCTATAGTAATGGTGATACCATTCTGACTGAGAAACCCCTCATTTTGGTGTTCAGCCTCTCCCACAAATACTCTAAGTAGTAATACTGGATTTGTGAAGGTTCTTAAAACTGCATGACTGAAGACTGACCAGCTCATAAGTTCAGTGGTTTATTGCTTAGAGCACAACAGAAAGTTTGCAGGGTGCTGTTGAGCCCTTTTTTAACTTACACACAAGTTGCCTGGGCTAAGTCTGCTCTAACTGTTCTGATAACAGTTTCAGATCCTGCAAAGTGTTTCTTGCTCACAGATACTTTCAGCCTGTGCTTTTCTTTAAAGTTTGGATTGCAGGAATGCTGCAGTTTCCTACCCACAGGCATTTAGATTTCTACTAAGATTCACAGTCCAGCAGCATTGGTTAGCACAGGGATAGCCATGTGTCAGACATCAAAATGTTCATTAATTATTTCTTCTGTGATTCACCATGATCTATTTTTCGTCAGAAAAGCACAGTAAGTAAAATGGGCCTCAATTTACCATGGTGAGCAGAGGTCAAGTGGGAGTAATATGCTCACACATTACTGTAATGTGTACTATTTACAGCATGAACTCTTTTCCATCAGCTGATTAGATCATATTTCTTTAAACATAAATATACAAATACTAGTGACTGCAGTTTGTCGTTCTGTATCTAATAGCCACATTCTTTTAAAAATGACGAAAAGGTTGTTTTAAAATAAGCAGTTTTGTGTAGTTCAGTATCTTTAAGGAAGATAAGAAATAATTGAATAAGACTGTATTAAAGATTACTAAAGATTTCTTGCACTGTAGGGTAAACCTGCTGTTGCAACTGATGCATCTTTATATTGTCCAGGACTTGCAGTGTCTGGGAAGGACCGGAATAGTGGAATAAGCCGTTTTGTACTTCTATAACCTCATTATTTCTATAGAAACACACATTAGTCCAGCCTGGGTTCATGAAGTATTACAAGCTGCTGTACTGTTTAGTGTTAGAAGTTCTGTAAATACTAAATGGTGTATTTAAATCACTGTAACAATTCAAACTGTTAATTTCAGTGACACTTCTTCCACCTACACCAAATTTAAAATTAGTTCAGTTGATGGAAAGAATAGTTGATTTGTATTTAAAAAATCAGATCTACTTCTGAATACAGCGCCATGTTATTCTCTCACAGACAAAACTCTCCAGGAGTTCAAACTGAGGGGAAATCAGATTTTTATGAAGCGATTCAGGCCATGCTTATTTACTGAAGGCTTTTGTAATGCATCATTTTTGTTATCTAAAAGATTCTAAAATCCTGTGGGAATATATATGCTAATACAGCATGACGCAGATCTAACAAAGACAGTTTATTCTATAACTGCATTGTAATTCCTGAAATACATGACAAGTAAACTGATGAACCTTGCTTTCTCTCCCCATTAGGGTTGCAACAGTACTACTTATGTTCAGGATGCTTTCCAGCTATTGCTTCCAGTGCTGCAAATTTCACATATCCAGACCAGTTGTTTGAAAGCACAAGAGTGACAATCTCCCAGCAGTTGTCACCTCTGGGCTTAACAGAGACCACAGACCCTTTAATGTATGTGGATGAAAGAGGTGATATGGAAGACGTCTGGCCACAGAGAGTCCTCTGATGACACTCAACACAGTTTTGCACTAACAGTATCAAGCAACATTTTAAAACTCTTTCAGAAAGACTTTTAGAGTTCAGAAATAGTTAGAAAAATGAGTCATTTCTTTTCCATCAGAGTATACCTTTTGCATTATTGTGAATTGGATTCATGATTTGTTGATATTGGTATTACATCAAAACAAATCCTAAATGTTGACCCTTCCGATTATACACAACGTATGAAGCAACTTGGAATCCAAAGTTCTTCAGAACCTTTCAGCCAAATAATAATTTCCATTGCTTGCTCCCTCTCAGTTAAAAATGTGTATTTCAAAAGTTGCTTTCAGTATTTAAATTTAGTCAACGTGAACAAATTACCATAGTGTTGTGCTTGTTAAATATTATTTACAGTAGTCAGTGATAACCTCATAATAATCTCACCACTTACGTAACACTTTGTGTTCAAGGGGGTGCACAGTAATAGGCACAAACTTTCCTGAGTTAAAATTCTGGAGGATATGCATACAGAATTATACTAAAAAAGAAATGGGGTGAGCCAGAAATTTTCTCTTAATTAATTGACAACTGTTTATGAAATACCCACCAAATAATCTCCTATCAGATGTGTTACCAGGTTACCACTTTGGTTTCTAATTTGATGTTTAAATATGTTTAAATATTATGAACACAGACAAGTCAGAAGTAACTGTTTTGGGGCATAACAGTGAAGTTGTGAAGGGAGGTAATGAAACAATTGCTGTGGGTATGTTGGAACTATTGCCTTTTCTTTGAGGCAGAGGATAGACAGTGCAGCTGAGCAGCAGAATAACACTAAAAACCATGAAAATTTCTCATACTCTTAGCTTAAAATGCTGCGCGGTGAACCTTGGAATCTCTTTAGCCTAGTTTACCTCAAAGACAGGAAGAACCTTCCAATATTTTATGTATCCTGGGTTTTTGTTATTACATTTCTCACAGCTGTTCTGTATTTTTTTTTCCTCCTGACACACTCATAAATTGTATTTTTATTTTTTTAACTGTAGCTAACATCTGAGTATGTTTAATCATAGCTGCATAGTTCATACTTTGTAAAAATTATGGAACAGAGGAAATTATTTCCTGCTTCTTAGAAAGGAGAAACCGTGTATCTGCTTTGCATATGGTGAGTCCACAGAAGTGATGACAGAAAGGTTTGTCTCTTTATGCTGCTGGGGTTCCTGATCTGCAGTTACAGGCATTGCGACTTTTCCATCTTTTGATATTTAAAGATGTAGTTTTCACTACCCCTGCAATCAGTTTGTTATGCAAAATGTATTTTCTGCTACCCTGTAATTTTAAAACTTTGAGGTGTCTTTCTGGGGAAGTAGAAAGTGTACAGCCTTCAAATCCACTTGCACAGAATGTGCTTTGAAAAGTACCAGGAGCAAAAGTAAGCAAACCCCTTGGCAGCTGGAAAGGGAAAGAAAGTTTGACATTCATTGGTATTTATGCCATATTGAACAGCTGACTTCACTACAACGTGGTAAAAAAAAGGACACTGGAAAATGTAACTGGTGTGCAGACTCAGCAGCCTGAGGTAGGATACAGCTTCTGGGATCTGTGTCGCTTCCATCTTGACATTGCTTTATTTCTGGAAGTGTGTTTTCAAATGAAATTTTTTTACTCAGTGTTTCTTTGGCCGCTGCACTTTGAGAGGAATAAACATACTCCTCTATAGTAGTCCTGTCTGGTTGCTGGAAGCAATGTGCATGCACATATGTGACCAGGAATGACTCCTGTTTTCACACGGGCCCAAAACAACTCCTCAGTGTGGATAACTGAAGACCACATGCTTTCTCCATACACTTGACCGTGAGCAGTTTTCAGTTGTAAAGATCTGGACACCAGTTAGTCAGAAGATTGGAAAAAGTTCTTTTGTGTAAAGCATTTTTTCCTGTTCTGTGCTGGCAAGCAGAATATGATAGCTGGTTAAAAACCTGTTTATTTTTCAAACAAAGACTGTCAAGAAAGCCTGGTGTTTTCAGCTCTCAATCATTACATCTTGGGTTTATTCTTACTTTAATCTGATCATAACTTTTTGTCAAGAAGCCTTTCTGTCCCTGTTGGGATAGAGCTCTGCGGCAGGTAACTGTAAGCACAGTGTTACTGCCCAGGGTATTATCCAAGGAACATACCAATAGCTCTTTTATACAGCTCCTGTGTTAATGTTTTCTGATACAAATGATTTTAGTTACTTTTTCTTATGGACCTTTCATTTTCCTCTGAAGTACAGTGCAGAATATATAGTGTTAAACCTGTCAGAAAAATGTGGTAACTAATAGTGGTGCTTTTTAGTGTGGGCTGAACAATACTGTATTAGAAGCCTCAGGGGATAATGTTTAAATTGTTGAGGGACATTCTTAAGACAAAGATTGCTTGTTTGAGATATTCCTTGTGAGAGGTTTCGCTGTCTTGCTTAAATTATGTATGTATTGAATAAAGTACTTTGCCCTAAAGTAGAGGAAGTTATAAAAATAACATGTAGCATTGAGTGCTCACATCTATACAACATAGGAAGATAAACAGAGCAGAGTATGTGAGTGAGCACAGGAGTACTCCATGTGATCTCAGATTTATCCCAGGAAAACTGTAATGCTGAATCTTTAAATCAGTTTTAGGTAAGTACTATATTATCAGAAAAGCACTACAAAGATGTAACCAGAATATTTTGTTTACATTGGTTTGTATTTTTCCATCAGTCAAATAAATCATGCGAGATACGAAGCTGGGACAGTGTACTAAAAAGTGATATCAAGAATAATGTGATGAGAAGATGTACTGAGTCAAGTATTTCTGATTTTGTGATTTACCCTTGTGTGAGTGATGAATGGGATTTTATTGAGAGCCTGACAAAGACAGATGTTGCCATAAACTTTTATGGGAACTCTTCCTTCCTTCACCTTCATCTTCTTTCCCAGTCAGTACAGCGAGTGTGCTCTGGCATTTGGTGAACTACTAGGTACTTATTTGAAAAATAGCCTCAATTGTGGAAATTACCTGCTGTCTTGAGCAGACTGGGTTTTCATGACATTCTGTTACTGTTGAGTGCACCTTAGTACACAGAGAAGAAAGGTTTGACCAAGGCAGGCTTTTGAACGCTGGATTGAGAAATATATAAAGATTAAACTTAAAACAAAGTCTGCACACCCAAAGGCTCACAGATAATCCACTACTATAGGTCTCAGCAAAGTAAACTATGAGATAAGTCACTTATCATACTTGTATATTAAAGATACTTGCTTTTTTTTTATTTTTTTGCAAACAAAGCAAGCTGCAATTTGTTCGCTGCCTTTTTGGGTGTAGTCTGTTCATGTGTAAACATCTCTTCCCCATGATTTGCTCCTACACTCCAGCATCCATTGCTTCAGACAGCTACACAAAAGAACTGTCTCTTCCATTTCTTTCATGTTGCTTAGATAAGCCACTGAAGCCCTTAATATCATTCTCTAAAATGTGCCTTAATTGTCTACTACAAAATTACAGTTATTACAAGTTGACATCTTTTTTATATCTCCGGTGTCACCCACTGGTCAGAATTCACAACAACCTGAAAGAGTCTGAAACGCAGTATTTTGAGTGACAAAAACAGACTTTCACCCTTTTTCTTCAGAATCACGGAAGTGTATTTAGCACACAAGCAGACACCCTGCTCATAGGATTATCTTTGAGACATTCCGCTTCTATCTCAAATGACAGCCCTGTCCTTTCTGTTAGTCTCAAAAGAATGTAAAGAGTGGAAAACTACTTTCCTGAGTTCTTTTAAAAACCATCTGAGAGCAAGGTTTAAAGTGACACCCTCAGCCAGTCTGACCTACTTTGAGATTCATAGTCTGACTGGAAAGCCCTCTGGACTTGATGCATTTTTTTTCTGTTTCAGGTCAACCTTTGTTGCTGAGAATATGAGGGCATAAGCAGCTGCTTTACTGTGCAGCCTTTACATTTTCCATGCTCAGATACCCTCCTCAACACTCGCAATGCTCAGTGTTTAAAGAATTGTGTTGCTGATAGCATACTGTTTTGCATTAGGAAACAAAACCAGAAAACAAAACCAGAAAGTCAAATGTCAAAATTTGACCTGTATTAAAGAAATGGAAGAGGAAAGATGATTTTTCAAAGGAAAAAAAAAAAAAAAAAAAGGCATAATGTCTGAAAGTAGAGATAATTTTCAAGGTTGGATTAGAGAAAAGAGTCTTTCAAAGAATTCTTCAGCATTGTTCAAAATAAACAGGAGATGACATCTGATTAGTTCCAGCAGAACTGAAATAACAGCACTTCTGAAGTAAAAGAAAAATCTGCATGGAGTTGAAGTAAGTAAAGCAAAGACAAGAACATTAAAGGCAGTAAAGCTCAAAGGAAAGAAGACAGCTCATTTGACTGCTAGTTCTGCAGTGCTCATTCTCCCTTTATCACCTGTACCCCAAAAGTCTCTGAGCACAGATCTGCTAAGAACTTATTAGTCTATCCACTTTGATCTTCTTTTCACAGCTTCTCTTCACTGTCTTTTGGTTATATTCTCTAATAGACTTAAGAAAGAGCACTAGCTATTCATTTTGCCTTTCAAATATTTTATCCAAAGAGTGAAAGAATATTTCTTCTGCAATAGTAGAATAATGGGCAAAAGGAGTCCTAAAAAGTCTGTAGCAAGGCCTAATCATAATTCTTAGTAAACTGGATTTGCTGCTGCTGCTGCAAAGAGAAAGGTGTGAAGACATTACTCAAACAAACGTGAGCCTCTTCTGCGCTACAGGGGTGAAGCTGAAAGGCATGCAACAAAAGGTGCCAGATCTGGAGTCAGACAGTGTCACCTAAATGAAAGCCAGAATGCTGGGTAATTCAAATAACTTTTATGCATCTTTAGATGACTCTCAAGACTTTGCTAGACTTGTAAAACTACTATTCTTACTGCTCTGGTTTCTCTCACTCTATCAACAGCCTATACTATGCTTATTTTAAGGTGACAGAGCATCTTTCCTTCAGTACCCTCATCAGTTGTCCCCCCCACCCCCACCCCATGACTACTTCACATGTTCCTTTACACGATCAGCTCTGTCCTTCCATCACTTTTGTTCAACCAGCTCCTCCTCACTTCCACACCTCCTTTCCCCACCAGCTTCTAAGGTTCTTCTTTCCATCCCTCATCTTGTGCCTGAGAGGCTGCACCAGGACATCTTCCTCTCTTCACATATTCACTTTCCAAAAAGACCAAGACAAGGGATAAAGACAACTAAGGAGAGAGGCCACTAAAAAATTAGTTGCTTTTTTGCCCCCTCCTTCCTCCTTCAGTGGAAGTGAGCAGGTTCAGAAAACAGTTAGTCAAAGAAGTGATTCCTTCAGGGGCCATCTGACTCCTGCCCTCGCCCAGCAGCCTGGCCCATGTCTGTACCAGCTCCAGGTTCAGGTTGCCCTGAACAAGGCAGACATTTCCTCACAGCCCAGGAATGAGTTTGGTTACAGTACTAGTCATGGCTGTTTCCATGCCATACACAGATGGCCTCCATGGCAAAAACATTCACTCCCACAACACACTCAAATCCCAGAAAAGCTTTTCTGTTTTCAAATGCAGAAGTGAAAAAGAGTAATGAGAAGAAAGATCCTCATAAAAATGCAACTTTAACTGCATGACCTTCCTATCCGGGAGGGGAAATCAAGGGAACCTGTATACATGCAGCCTTGAATCACGCTTCTTCATGGGTGACATGGAAGAACTGTCTCACCGCTTCAGCAGACAGACTGACTGGGAAGCAGCTCTCTAACAGGGACCAAGAAGCCTTGGTGGAGAGCAAGTTGGGTGTGGTCAAATGCCTTCACAGCTGTATTAGAAGGAGCAATTATCCACCTTAGCATTCATGAGACCGTGCCTACAGGCTTGTATCTGGTTTGGAAGTGAAGCGTCAATAAACTAGAGTAAGCTCAGCAGAGAGTTAACCTGCCTGGGGCTGGGGCATATGCCCTGTGAGAGGCAGAGAGAGGTTCTGCTTTCCTACAGTTTTGATCCTAGCTGCAAAACAAGGTAAGCTCTACTCAAGAGAGATTAAAAGGTTTTACTTGTTCTTGGTGTTTCACAGTGGTAACTCAGGAGATGCAAACTTCCAAGGTGGTAAAACACTTAGAAAGCTGTTGGATAACTGTGGGTAATAAAGGCACAGTTTCTTCCTCCAAGGAGGAAAAAAAGGGGGAGGCTGTACGCAACAGCAACGAAAAGAAATAAATTGCAGGAGAAAGGAAATTAAATTGGGGTCACAAGGAGCAGGGTTATCTCTACCACCAAAATCCCAGGATTACTGAAGGGGAAGAGTGATAGATAGTGCCATCATCTGAAGCGTTTAAAAACTGACTCAAATGGCCTTAGCAATTCTACAGTGACTTTAGATAGGTATTTCTCTTCCATCCGTAAGTAGTAGATCCACAGAAAAGGGAAATAAAAAAAGAGGTTTATGTTACAGGCTGCATTAAAAAAATCCGTTTCTGAAAAGCTTTAAGTTATTACCATGTATACGCAATGAAGCCTTGAAAGCTCCTAAATCGAGAAAGTCAATATTTTTCTTTGACTTTTTCTATTTTTTGTTATAAGATGGTAACAAACAATAGAAACAAATGCTACAGTTTTGTACAACTAAACTTAAAAAAAATCTGTATGGCTGGCTCAAATTATTCTGAAGCTAATGTTCACAACAATTCCTATTAAATCTGAACTGCATCATGCAGTGTAATGGCTGGAGAAGCAATTTCAGAAAGCTTCAGGAGGGAAAAGCTATATAAATGTAAGGGATGGAGGTTATGAAGTATTAACGTGACGCTAAATTGCTGCATATCATATTTGCAATGGGCAGTTTACAATCTGTTCATCCTGATGGATTTAGCACAAGGGAGTCTGAAGCCCTAGCTCTGCAATTTCTGTCTCTGCCCAGTAATTTATGGTTAGATTATACTCACAAATAACGTGTTAGAACCGAATGAGTTTGGGACCCTGCTCAGCCCAAACAGCTCCATTATGCTCAGAGGAGCAGTAATAAAAGGAAAGTAAGGAAAAGTTCCAGGAGATAATGAGCTTGAATACTAATGACCTAAGCTAATCCAAAAAATAGAAATGCAATTTTTCAAAAGGTACAAAACCCATTTGGCATCTTAATGGCTTATAAAATAAAACAGTAATAATGATTCAGTAGATTTAAGCCAAATGTACAAATTTTCCACATTTTTCTTCTTTATCCTCTGAGATGTTGTGGAATTTATGAATGTCTTCCTAGTTTGCTGCAGAAATTAAAATGTACTGCAGAACTCTCTCCTTCTGTATTCCATTGGCCATCCTCCTCAAAAGTAAGAAATTATCTTTCTTAGGCATCTCAGTCACCTAGAGATTTAAAAAAAAAAAGCTGAAAACTGTGCTCATTTCATGAAAACAGGTTGATTTCTATCCCTTATCAGTATTTTATTCTATGGAGATCATAAATTTCCTCCCAGTTGGAACAATAAATCAGTGCATGGATTATCTCAGAGCCTTATGATTAAACGTAAATCCTGAATGAATAGAAAATAGATGGGAAATCTATAATTTCCTACTGAAGTTGATTCTAAAGCAAAATGTGTTCATCCGTCATTCATATTCAGAAGTAGATCCGTTAGATAAAATGAAGCTTCTCAATTAAACTGCACAGCTGGCATTATCCAGAAAATATAAAGTAAACAGTAAATAAATAAGTAAACAGAGTTCCCAAACTGGAAATGGGGATGTTGCTTTCTGTGGTATATTACGTTTTTTTCTTTCATGCAATAGGAGTTGTATATCATATGGTACCACCTGAAATGAAAGAAAACATTAAGATCAGAAATAAGAGGTTAGAAAGCAGTATTTTCTAATTTGCTTAAGTGTCAAAGCAGTGCACTTCACAATTCTACATTTCTTTCAACATTTACAGTAATTAATTTCATAGAATCGTAGAATGGCCTGTGTTGAAAAGGATCTCAAAGATATTCTAGTTTCAACCCCCCTGCCATGGGTAGGGTCACTAACCATTAGACCAGCCTGGCCATGAATGCTTCCAGGGATGGGGCATCCTCAACCTCTCTGGGCAACCTGTTCCAGAATGTCACCACCCTCTGAGTGAAAAACATCCTCCTAATATCTAACCTAAATCTCCCTCGTCTTAGTTTAAAAACATTCCCCCTATCACTACAAACACAAGTAAACAGAATTTTCCTCTATTGTAAAAGGGAAAGAAAGAGAGAAGGGGGGTAATTCTAACTAAGCAGTTAATTACATAGAAGATATACACCAGATTGCAGCGAAGGAGCTGCAAAAGACACCTGTAAATAGAATGGTGGCTTAGGTACCTGGTACATGGATAGAGGAACCCTAGAGATAACCACAGACCCTCATTTTTCAGGGAAGCTTGGCTGTATGGGGCTGTCTAAAGCATCCAGTGTGCAGAGGCAAGCTGGGACACAACATCCCACAACATGGGAGAGCACTGGTCACATCCAGCTCAGTAAGCCAGCAAGATATCCCGAAGTGTATCAAACTGGGCTTCTACTGTCTCCATAGAGGTCATTCTGGAACTCTCTTTTAAAGATAGGTGGTCATCAATCTCCTTGCAATAACTGTGCAAGCTCCACTCTCACCTCCCCTCCTGGCAGCTAGATGAGGGGGGGAGAGTTCAGTGTAATACCTGCCTCCATTCCATAGTCTCTTACTCAGTGTCAGCTCCAAGACATCTCTTTGTGAACTAATTCACCTACTGCAGAGTGTTCAGAAGTTAATTAAGCAACTCTCACTTAGTGCAGCTCAGCCAAAAATTAAATTATCCTAATGGAAATTTGCAGACCTGTGCCCAATTTCATTTCATGTAGTTTACTTGTTTATTTCAGGACAAGCTAGGAAATAAAGAAATATGAACAGCTTTTTTTTACACATTCCCAGATGAAAAATACTCTTCAGTAATCATCAGTGAGTCTTTTGAAAACTGGACTGCAGCTCTTGAAGAAGTCAAATGCAATGCGGAGATTAGATGTGAAAGTGCCCAGATCCAAATCAAGTTCTGCTTTAGTTTTCAGGGAACTATAAAGTGCTTGGGAAAAAATTGCAGCATTTCCTTAGTTCTTATTCTCACAGAGTGAAAAAGCAAATGCAGCTTGTCATCCATTCTGGTAGTTCATGTAGCTGAGGGCTGAATAACAACATCTGCCTCTTTTTTCCTTTACACTGTGAGAACTAGGATAAGAAGTGTTTCTTTGGCTGTGAAATCATACTGAAGGCAGCAGCTGCTGAAGCAATCTAGCAAATGCGTAGGCAGGATACAATGCATCAAAAATTGATGCCAGCTAATGGAACAGAGGTTTTAAACAGATTGTACAGTGCCCGTTACAGTCCAGTTCTGCAAGCATGCAGGACTGCTTCCCTTCAAAAACTTCAAATGTCTGTTTAGGAGAGAAACACATCCAAGTGTGCACTTCAAGCAGAGACCAATAATCATGCCAGGTATCCTGGAATTAGACTCGGCAGTCTGATTCTATAAGCCCTTTCCTACTAAAAGGAGTTTTAATTTATATGAGTAATTAAGATTTGAATCCATTTCAAGAGCAGGAACAGTAACAGAATTATCTTTTGTGATACTCAAATATTGAAAATAAATAAATATTGAATCAAGTAAGTTCATGTAGTCCTCAAATGAATTCAAAACTGCATATGGGCATAGGTCTTTTTTTATTGTTACCTACAGAAATTCATGGAAGCATAAAAAAGTAAAGCAGAATTCCATGTTGTAATTCTCGTCAACTGGAAAACCTGGATGTGGCTGAACTTCTCAGCATGAGCACATCCAATTGTACAATGACTCCAACCGCAGGACATATATCACTTCAGAGCACTCAATGCTTTTCCAAAAAAAAAGCACCAAAAGGATAACTAGAATGATCCCAGCAATTTGAAATCACACCTACTGTTCTTTACAAATACAATTTACGTGAGCCTAATCTCACTCTTGCTTCCGAGCACACTTAACTCTGTGCTTCCTCTGCTAGGATGTTTTGAACAGTTTCACTGTATCCCCTGCATTAGTATCTTCTGTTGTTTGCATGACTGTCTCTCACAACAGGAGATTCTTTTAAATACAAAAATATTTTTGTGAAGTCACGATCACATAAGGAAAATCATGGAGTCATAGAATGGATTGGACTGGAAGGGATGTTAAAAACTACCCAGTTCCAAACCCCTGCCATGGGTGGGGTTGCTACCCACTAGATCAGGCTGCCCATGGCCCTGAAAAGCAAAACTAGTTCTAGTTGTTCTTTCAGTCTGTGCTACTAAGCTTCAAAATAAAGATATTTGAATGCCTCTTTGGGAAGGCAGAAGGGACCTAGGCTCAAGTCTGGGTAATGTCCTAGATATACCAGTGCTGAATTAGACTGGACTCTGTACAAATGAATTTCTATACTGCTAGGGAAGGGAGATATCCTTAGGAAATGACAGCAGTGATGCCAATCTGAATGTAGCTGGATAGGAATCAAATTGTGATACGCATAGTTACTTGATGATCTCTTGTACTATGTGGGCGGTGACATGTCCGTGTGCTTTTGGACTGCAAGAGAGGAAAAGTACACATCAGCTTCTTTTATTTTCTGTAAAAGTGGTTTTCATCTTTTCAGACATATATGTTCTTCCCCTGTGCATCCTCCCTGTCAGTTACCTGTCATCTACCTTATGTTCCAATTTTATAATTCATTTCACCTGAAGATAAGATTGTGCCTTAAATTATACATTCACTGGGAGACCAACTTGTCTTGCTCAACTACACAGCTACACTGTCACTCAGAAAGAAATACAGAGATCTGAAGCACTACGTATTCAAGGATCTGAAAACTCTCTATAAAGTAAGATGAAAGTGCTGATAGAAAAGGGAAGCACACTAGAATTGTTAGCAAATGCTGATGTGGAACTTTCATTAGCAGCCTTTGACACATCAACCACTTTTATCCAGAGAATTAATGGGAGGCAGGGCAGTAAGATTATTTCATCTTGTCCTTGGGGCATTGATTGTCAAAGAGACAGATGCAGTAAATAAAGTGCTCTTAGGGTAACAGTGACCAAATTGTGTGAACTCGATCTAAAGACAGCCTAGAGCATGACACTGGACACTGTTAATAATAATAATAACAATAAATGTTCAAAACAGTTGGCTGAAAAACAGAGTTTTCTTCCTTTTTTTCCTCCCTTTTCTTCCTGTTTTTCCTGTTCTTTCTCATTTCCTCCTTTCTTCCTCTCCCTGCTTTCCCTTTGTCCTCTCTCTGATTTCCTCTCTTCCTTCTCTCCCTCCCTCACCCCCTTCTTCTCTCCCTACTCTTTCCCTCCCTCCTTCCTTCTTTCCTTCCTTTTTCTTTTCCTTCCCTCACAAAATGGCAGCATTTCAAATGAGAACTGTCAGTTCAGTATCTGCCTCTAATTTCCCCAAATAAGGCAGAACGCTGTTCTGCCCTTAGTCAGCCGTGAAATCCTTTAATGCTCCTTTTGAGTCAGAGAATACAACACTGCTTCCCCTTAAAAAGGCAGAGGACAAAAATGCTGTGGTGGAAAGCTCAAGATACTTTTCATGCCACACACACGATTCTTACTCTGTTCTGATCAGTGCAAAGCTGAAGTGTGTCTGCGGCATGGAAGAGGCTGGCTAGTCTTGTGACAGTCTGCTTTGGGAAGGACAGATCACCACCAAGGGATGGATATGGACAGAGCTGGAGAAAAGTCACTCCTTGGGATGTGCTTGCTTCAGCCTCAAAGGACAAGTTATCCCTAGATAATCATGATTTCAGGGCTAACCAGCAACAAAACCACCTTGCTGAATGTTCTAATACCTTTAGACAGGCTGTTCACCATATATAGGCGTGTTTTAATGGGCGCACTGAACTGACTCTTATTTGTTCTCTTTAATTTCATACTGCAATAGTTATTTTCCCTACACTGTTTTAGGGAACTGTTCTTGAAAAAGGTGCATTCAGTAACGTTAGTTTCCTTATGGTTTGTTGTGCTGAATTTTTTAATTAAAGGAAGCCTAGCTTCAATATATCAATTCAGTCTTTCTTCTGATTTGCTTTCCTGGATCGCTTATTATCAATATACCTTCTTGTTTCTGTCTTTTCATTTGTCACTGAAAATAATAATCATTGCTGACACTTCAGATAAAAAAATAAAAAATAAAAAGCAACAGACTCAGATAAACATCTCATCGCATTTCAGAGCTGCTAAAAATAGTAGTTGATGCCAGGTGGGATCGTTAAGTTAAGAGTACAAGTTGATGCAAGTAGGGCTTTGTAAGTAAAAAGCACAACACAATCTCTTTGTTTTAGCTGGGAACAAACATTTAATGTCACAGTGCAATTAGTAAGATGAGTCGCCAGAAGAGACTGAAAAAGAAGTTAGATCTCCAGAGCTCTATTCTAGCATCCTGTCCCCTGAAAAGCCGTGCCTCCTAATGAAAATGTTTGTCCTGAACAAAATGTTCATGCTTTCTAACCAAATAAACAGCAACCTTGAACTCTGCAGTCACTTCTTATATCACCATTTGACAGCACTTAGGAAATATATCTACAGCTGTCACACATAAGCAGAGAACTGTCTTACAGCACCTGAGACGCTTCACACATTCATTTTTTTGCAGGACAGTTGCTAGTATGGTGGCTTAATGAAAGATGGCAGAAATAGAGAAGGATTCTTAACTTCAGCTCTCAAATGTAATAATAATAGTTTTCTTGAAAATATACAGAGATATTCAAGTTAACTAGACTGAAAAGGTGTCAAAGGTGTATGGGTGCAGAAGCTGGTGAGAGTTTTATTTGCTGAATTTTTTTCTTGTGTGCCTGTTGGTATGTGTGTGCATAGAGAGACATACACTCCCCATTATTTCCTGTCCACTGGTTAACACCACACAGCCAGTCTTCATTTTGTTGAGTGTTCAGAAAGAAATCACCCTTATTTTACTTACTTTGATGTAGTACTTTGTCATGAGGAATAGAGCATGTTGGGGACAAAGTTTAGCACAGCTATCAGAGAGATCTCCTCCTGTCTCCACAACATTTTAAATCATGTCTTTCCCAGGAAGATTTAAAAGCAGTAAAATAGATGGATTAAAAAATGAATCTTATCAAACCTTCATTTCAAAACTCTCTAGGGTACAAAGATATAGGACATGACAAAAAGTCCTCTCATATTTCACACCTTAAAAATGACAAACATGGAATGTAATGTTGTTTGTTAAAAATAAGATTCATTTCTTTCTGAAAGCTTAACAAACAAAATGAAGACTACTTATTTCCTGCTCCTTACAGCTTCTGTTGCACTTACTGTGAAGCTAATCTTATTGCAGAAAAATCAGATAAACCCTCTGCAGTTGATGTTTTCTACAAGCAGATTCAACTTCTTGGAATCTAGAAAAAGCATCACTCAAAGAAAAGTCATTTACTTCAAACCCACCTCAACAGCTGAAGTATTTTCAAATGTGTTTCTCTACTAAATCTGCAGCTCCAGAGAAGGTGCCTTGGCCAAACTGACAGCTCACCCAACAGCCTGGGCTGCCAAAATTTACAAGTGTAAAACATAAGTGATTTAAAAGCTGAAGTGCATACAGGGGAATGGATACACATTAACTTTAGAGCTCACCAACTTGCCTCACTGATCTAAGGCAGGCATTGTGGTAACTCTTACCAATAGGACTGAAGTCAGATCTGAAGAACTGAAGGGCAGCTGTGAGTACTATCACCACTGGAACTCTGGCAGCTTTATATCTCAGGTTAGAACCTTTCCTCACTAGAGGCCTGACTCCAAGTTCCTCTATTTGTGATTTGAAATCCATGTGCTTCAGGGAAGCAACTGAGAATGTGATAAAAAGGTGATGCTCTTTGATCGAGAAGCTTCTGATACATGCTTCTTCCCTCCACCCTACCCTTATTCTTGTCAAACAAACCAATCGGATTTTATCATGTTGATGACATCTGTGAATGGCTTTGTCAATTCTGTGAATTCAATAATCTTATTATTTTTCAATCTATCTCAGCACTTAGCTGTTTATGTGCAGCCCTTTTAATGCAGCCAGCTCTTGCCTGTTGAGCAAACTAGTTTTTGGTAGAGTGCTAGAGACTTAATAAAGGTGACCTAAGCTCTTATGAGAGAAGTAGGTCACAGCCTCCTTCCACATCCAGAGAAACCCAAAGTACCTTCAGCCAGCAAGCTTTCCTGCAAGCTGTAACTGCAGTGCTGTTAGCTACTAAGCCATCCGCAAACATAAGTAGTAATGAGCTGCATCTGACTTTCTGGATGAAGTGTTTCTTTGCAGGAAGTGAAGCAAGACTAAAGCAGAAAGTGTTTTTATTGTTTTTACCAAGTATTGAGCTTTGAGACTATTCCTGTGAGAAATATTACTCAAAATCCAGTTGCAATGGAAGACAAGATCTAGATCTAATTCTTGTCTCTCCAGATACATGTGAGTCCTTCTCCAGCCACGTTCTTCAATAATCTTTCTATCCAGTGTCATGTAACATTAAAATATCATGTACTGAGCATTAATCCCACATACTGCATTCATTTCACCTTGCTGCCAGCAGTCCTTCTGAAGGAAGACTGTGTTATGACCATGGTGCAGCACAGCTCTGAAACAAGCTTATCTGGTGTTTCTCAAGACACCTAATCTTTTTCTTTCAATGACAGCCTCAGAGATCAAAGAGATTACTTCAATCAAAAATGTCCTGAATCTTATATACTAGCTCACAGAGTAATCAGAACATCTACAAAGCTGTTACATTCCTCATTTCTATTCTAAGATACAGAATATGTAAGATAATAAAAGCAAAATGGGTACTAGCAGATCAGTCTGAATGGTCCTCCACTCCCAGGAACACAGACGTTAAATTTGCATAGGAACAGACCATAACATTTTGTTTCCTGCTTCTAAAAGATGAACTTTTGTTAACCCCACAGAAAGTCTAATGCTGAAGTGGTTGGGAGGAGCCCCTGCAGAAAGAAAGAAGGACCCTACAGAAAAGCTGATGGGAGCCATGAGAAAGCTCATGACATCCAAGTGGCAAACAGATGAACTCAAGTGATCTGAGAGATCTCTCACCTGTGTTATAGAATGATAGAATCATTTGAGTTGGAAGGAACTCTTACATGCCATCTAGTACAATTCCCGCGCAATGAACAGGGACGTGCACAGCTAGAACAGGTTGCTCAGAGCCCCATTCAGCCTGACCTTGAGTATCTCCAAGGATGGGACATCCACCACTTCTCTGACTTTCCAAGTCATGTTATTTTTCTCTGTCTCTTGATAGCTTCATTTTAGAACTGTAATAATGTCAACTTTCCATCTTTATAAGTTCTCATAAGATCTATGGATGGGAACCACTTAAAAATTGCCTGCCTTTTTGTGATGATATGCTGCCCCATAACACAGCTGGTCTCTCTCAGAAGCAGAAAAATAAACCTAGCTCGATTATTATTTGGTAGCACTGCTGTTGCAAATTGCTTCTTTAGCTCTGCTATCAGTGCAGAACTTTACTGCTTATGATTCCACATGAAGCACAAGAAACAAAACATACCTCATCTTTTTCAATATGTCGAAAAGATAACATAGCATGAACTTATTATGCTTTTAACCTAAAAAAGTCACCACGAAGAGTAATATAAATTTATGTAAATAGCCATAACCCCATTTATAAAATCTGTGTTAGTCTATTTGTGTTACTTACTTGAGTAATCTGTTTCTAGGCACTACAAGCATTGTCAGGAAGAGGTATCTCTTTACTGCACCTTTTTTTTTCAGACCTTTTCCAATAATCTTGACTTCCTGAAACACTTACTAGAATATAATGACCAGAGAAAGTTAGAAATGGTATTCTAGTTCCAAGCTGAAGTCAACTTCTTGTCACTTATTCCAACTGCTGTAATAACAAAACAGTGCATTTCTTTTGTTTTCAGAATTTTATCACCTAACTATTTATTTCAAATACATGATTATTTCCAGAGATTAATTGAAAATTGTTTCTTTCTTTTGCCCTTGTCAGAAACAAATGTCAGCAAATTGCTAAGTCTAGGATTCAGTGTTCTGCACCAGAAAAATAGCATCAGAATTAGCACTGCCGCCTTCAGGGACACACAGCATTTAAAAGGCTAACAGATTAGTCTTTTCCATACCAGAAGGAAACTTGATTTTGTTTTCTTGCCATCTAGCTCCCACAGAACACATTTTCCTGTTTGTCATCTTAGATATTTGGCTAGAAGAAGTAGGAACTTACTTTGAGCAGATGATGCTACATATGGTGTACTGTGTCCAGTTCTGGGTTGCCCAGTTCAAGGATAGGGAATTTCTAGAGAGAGTGGAGGTCCACAAAGATGATTAGGGGTCTGGAGCATCTCCCTTATGAGGAAAGGCTGAGACATGGGACTGCTCAATATGGAGAAAAAAAGACTGAGGAGAGATCTTATCAATGCTTCTAAAGGGCAGGAGTCAAAGTGGATGGAGCCAGGCTCATTTCAGTGGTTCCCAGTAGCAGGACAAGGGGTAATGAGCACAAAATGGAACACAGAAAGTTCCATACAAACATCTCAACTTTGTTTCTGCAAGGGTGACAGAACACAAGAACAGATTGTCCAGAGAGGTTGTGGAATGTTGTTCTCTAGAGATACTAAAAATCCACCTGAACATTTTCCTGCGCAGCTTACTGTAGGGAGCCTGCTTTAGTAGGGGGTGAACTAGGTGATATCCAGAGATCCCTTCCAGCCTCTCTGATTCCGTGATTCTGTGAGTCTGCGTTTGCTTGATAATAATTCTAAAAATATGAAGCAAACAGAAAAACTTGAGCACTGTAAGGTACTTACATACCTTCAACAGTTGATGTACTCAGACGACAATGTTCTTGTTCAGGAATTACAGGCAGTATCTTCATGTTCTGTGCAGTAAGTGGAATCAATTGTTTGTTGTTCTTCACTGTTAAAAGTTAAAATACTTTTAATTCACATTGTTAAACAGCAAATACATCTGCAGAGTGTTTGAGTACGGAAGTTTGAAAATCATTGAGAACTATCTAAATACAAGACAGAGGTGCATAACCAATTTTTCAATAGAACTTCAGTGCCTAGAGATACAGACAAATGTCTGGAATTCCTGCAAGTATTAACCATGTTCAGGTATTTCACTTCTGCATGCTAGTTAGACTACAACAAGCTGATCTTAAATCTTTATGGAAAGCAGCTCACAGGTAGGCAACTAAATTGCTGGTGAAAAGTTTACTGATAGTGAAAATACATACAAATTTGGGTTTAACTAGAAGTCTCCCAAAATACAAAAGCCTACTGTTGGCCAGTTGAGCAGAAACAACTGAAATTTAGAGTGTAAACTTTTCAATCCATTTTCATGTAAGGACAGCCCAGATTGTCACTCAGGCACATTTGATGTGGCTTCAGATAACTTGCTGTATGCACAGGAAGAGTATCTAGGTGTCATATAGTTGTTAACAGAGATGACAGCATAGACCTCAGAAACAGGGTGAGGCATGGTGATACCTTTAGGACACTGACAACACAGATGCTGATATAGTACCTTACTGGAGTACAGATAAAAATAGACTGAAATAGTATTTCCAGGCTAATGAAGTCAGTTACTGATGCAATCATTCATTTTTCAAAGAACTACAGTAGAACCCCAGATACTTTTAACTTCAGATCCACCCAATCTCTGAACATTCATAACTCGTGTAAACTTACAAATGGGGTTCTGCTGTGTTTATAACAAGAGGATGTACTGTACCATTTACATTTAGCTACATCCCTTCTCCACTTACTGTATCAACTGAGCATCTCTCCTTTACAAACGCAATTAAAAAGTGGAGTTTGGAACTTGGTAATTAAGAAACTGAGTATGAAAAACAAAATAAAACTAGGGCAGATTTTTAAAACGGATCTTATTTCACCCTCAGGCTAAACCCTGAAAGAATGGGAATGGAGGCTGATATTCCCTTCAGAGCCTATGTGTAACACTGCTCTGCATACATGCAAACTGAACAGAGAAAGAAAAGACCATTCATTTTAAAGCTCCCTAATGAAAGCATACAGGAGCTATAAAAGCTTGATAAGATTACCTGTTCCCTTTTGATTTTATTCTCCTTTCTGAAGCAGCAGAAGACCAAAAGTGGTAATTAGGCTTCACACTTTTTCTCTGGAAATGTTACATCTTTGAAACATGTAAGTCTGTGTTGAGTATTGAACACCATGATAATCTTTGCTTTTCCCAGCATTATTCATCTAAGTCACAGTACCAGAGACAACAGCTATGTCAGGAACTAACTGGGAATGATCAGAATCAAATATGTGATGCTTCACTTGGCCAAGATTAAACAAACCTCACCTGTCTTTGTTTTGAACCTAATTAATCCTGTAGAAGTTGTATCCTGCCTGTCCACTCGCTAAAAAGAAAAATGACTGCAGAATACAAGGACTGAGTCTGAATTCAATGGGATTGCAGCTCTAACACTATTGAGCCAGGGATTGCTTCTACTTCCAACCTGCCAACGAACCTAAAGTTATAGCAGTGCCGCAAAGAGATGGCAGAATGTGTCCCATTTCTTCTAATTTCGTAGGCTAGGAACTAATACTTTAATATGATAACATGGAAAACAATATAGGAATTCAAATGACTGATGGAAAATTTATCTAATCATTTCTTTCATGCAAATTAAGGTTGTCAAGCACACTTAGATCACATGCTATGGGTGTCACAAAATCTAAAGTCCAGAAGACAGCAACAGGCCAGAAACCCTGAGGTTTCATTCTCTGAGTCCTGGTTGTCACTGTGATCCTGCAACATTCTCCTCTAAGAATGAGTTAAAAACTAACTATTCCACTGCTTAGCGGCTGAAGGACTTTTTTAGCATTTTATAGTACGTGATTTAAACAAGCCACCCTATTTCTCATGTTCCTGGAGAGTTCAAAGCTGCTATATCTGAGAACTGTAACTATTTCTCTTTGCTGCTAGCACTGACGCTGTTTTTCTGCTTTTCCATTTCTCTTAGCCTAAACCAAGAGTGTCAAGCCATACACTCAGACTTGCTAACACACTGTCTTTTTTTTTTTTTTACTTCATATTGCCATACATTTTATTTAATTATTTTTTTCATTTGAAATGTAGATCTAAACGTTGATGTACTGGTCTCTTGCTTCACTGGATAGTTTTAATTGTTATATTTTATGTCACGACTGCAGCAACTGAGCTCTGTGCCACCTTGTTGGCGGCCTTTGTTCTTTCGGCTCACCACCTTTACCCTAGGCGGAACACAAAAGATTTCCTCAGTAGCAAAAGACACATGAACTGCTGACCATCCACCCCCAGTCTGACCCCCAGAGATGGGTGGCTTCTGCTCTTGCTGTTGTATTGGGAACAGCTGCTAGCCTTCAGGAGGAATTTCTATTGCTGCTGGAAGTTGAGGCCAAAATACTGATGCTGGTCTTCGCTAACGGTGAGCTCAGCAAACCACAGAGTAGCCAAAGTGCTGTGCGCATTTGCTGACGCTGGGCTACATTCATTTTCACTAGAGAAAATTTATAACTCTAAGATTCCAGATAAGTAGCACAGATACAAATACATCTTGTAATTCACAGGCTAATGAATTAAATCTCAATTAAAAAGTTACTGCTTCAATAAATATAGTCTTTGGAATACTCAGTACCATGACTGGGATAAGTTCAAAATCTTTTTCAGCAAATGCAGTATGTACATGAATTAATCTGACACGGCTGAAAGCCAGGAGCATTGTAATATAATCAGAAGAAAACATACATTGGAATTAACTTAGCATTACTGCGAGCAAACTCAGGGAGTGAGTCAGGGAATCCTGTATTTGTATACCAAAATGCAGTGAGCCAAAGTATGACTCTGTGAGCCAATGGAGTATTGCTGAAAATGAGAGGAGAAGTAATAGACATTTTCAGCAATGTAGAAGGCATTATGTCTGAACTAAGATTGCTCACAAAGACTGTAGTGTGTGAATCTGAAGATATTAGCAATATGGTTCCCTTTCTGTACAGTATTCTTCTAGAACAGGAGTGGGGACAGGATTTTTTGCAGAAGACCTTATGCTGCTTTCAAAATAGGACACAACTGTATGTGATTTTTAATGCTACAAAAATGAGATCTGGAATTTATAGTGGTAAACTTCTAGTATGAACTCAAACTGCAGCTTATAACCCACATACTTACACTAATGAAACTTCCAGTATCATTCTGCTAGGCAGATTCACTTATAGGTATTAAAACCCTTATTTAAGAAATCTGTATTTTTTGAGCAACTATTTTATTTTTTTCTTCTTCTATTTCTTCTCTTTTTTTTTTTTTTTTAACAGAGTAGTATATAGTTCACTGTCCTACTCCCAGTAGGTAATTATGTGCCATGCCCCCAGGCTGAAATTCTTTTTAGGATACAGCTGTATGAGAACAGTGATATTTAATCAGTTGCTAGTAGTGGAAAGAAATTTAAGTAGTTTGGGGAAAATGGGTTAGGGAAAAGGTATGAGAGCAGCATAAGTACAGCTACCTTCCATTTTGCTGGAATAGAGGTGATTTAAGCAGTGAGCCACACATGACAATTTAGCAGTTTCTGAGTGGGAAATACTACCTAGTACTCGTAATTGCTATTACTAATTTATTAAGCTCTTCCAAAACCTTTTCTACTGCCTCTTCAATTTGAAAAAAGAGAGTCTTGAAATAAAAACCTGTGATGTGGGAATCTCCCTAAGATTCTATGTTATGAACACAAAGCAAGAAATTGATTTTTTGTCTGTACTTTGAACTATTACTATCAAGTCCTATTCAGTATGAAAATGTTCCATGGTTGGAAATATAGGTCAGCCATTTAAAGAACATAAACTTCTGGCACTGAACAAAAAGCATTCTGTACTCTTGCAGCAGAATAGAAGGAAACTGCGCTGTCAATTCAAACCATACAAGGGATTGTTTTACATAAATATAACGACAGATCCAAATTCTAGATATTATGTACTCTGTATGCTCTCTCTCACATACTTTTTTTTTTTTAGCTTAACAGAATAGACATGATAGAATCTATGTTCATGCCCAGAACACACTAAAGCTCCCCTATCATCACTGTATGTGCCTACTCCTTTAAAGCATCATGACTTTCTTAATACAGAAAGTTATCATTTCATTCCCACCATAGATAACAGACTGCAGGTTTTTCCTTCTTTCCTCTGGCCACTGGGCTAGATGGTAAAGATTCATGTACGTAGTGGTAATAACAGTTTCAAAATACATATGTGCTGTAAATTATCTATGTGTAGTAACACAGTGATACTAAGCCACTAATTTACTAAGCCTTCTTAAGAAATTGTTCTCTAAGTATGAGTTTTCTCCTTTGTCTTTTTTTGGGATTTGAGGAGTACCTATTCATCTTTTCATCCATGTGAGATACCTTCCCACTCTCCTGTAATGTAGATTTGTTTATTTTCATTACAGTGCTTTCAGGATGGTTGTAGTGTCTTCAGTGGATCTCAGTGTTATGTTTTCAAATTTCAAGCTACTAGTGATAAATAAAATATTATCAAGAGTTGTCAAATAAGTAATCTACCACAATTTATAACCCACAGTCACAGTTGCAAATCCTAAACATAGTAGCTTGAAGAAGTAAGCACTTCTCATGTGGTTCTGATTCTGCTTTAAATTATATAAGTATAAATTAGGAAAATGACTGGATTCATTAGAATCATGGTGAGTGAAATCAAAGAATATCAGATTAGAATAGGGCCCATTATTGCAGTCCATACAACTAAGCACCTTTCTGAGTTAAATGGGTAGATTGAAGCAGGAGGAACATGGAAGTAAGAACAACAGACCAATATGAAATTCCTATTCTCTTCAGTACAATAAAACTAGGTTTGAATTTCCATGAAATTTCATCATCAAAAATGCCTTTGGATATTCAGCACTAAAGATGACATTGTGCTAATAAAGCAGGTATGGTATTAGTGAAACTACTAAAGACAAAAGATGTCAGAGAGATAATCCCTTTCCTGGGGGATGAAAATAATGAGCTCATAAATATATCTTAGAGGTAGCTTGTGCTCTAAAACTGGGATGTATAAATTGTACTCCCAGGAGCGTTCAGACTGACAGGGAGCTATTCACACTTTTCTAGGTAAAATTGAAATGCCATGAGTTACAGAGTTGCAGAGAGAAATTATTGAGTTTTCTCTAATACATGAAATTGACAAGACAAACAGCAAGGTATCCAAACCTAGACATATTTAAAACCATTTATTTCATTTGTTGGCTCTGTAGCTGCTCTTGTTTTGAATTCATTCAAAGCTATTATTCTTCATGTTCACATTAATCATTAAAAAGACAGAGCTCCTTTTGTGGAACCAGAATCGATGGAAGTTACTGAAGCATATGACTTTTCCAGCAGTATCAGTAACACTCAGAGCTGTATTTGATAATTTACCCTCACACAGAGAATTATTATTAAATTTTAATTTCTACAACTAAAACTTTAGTTTGGCCATCTCCTTAATTTACCTGTGCTAAACTCAGAAGACTATACTTTAATACTGTTCTGAAACTATTAAATTTTACTTTGTTGGAATTTTTCTCTAACACTAGGTTTCTAAGTGCCAGCAGAACCATTCTCTGAGTCTGCTACCTTTGTCCTCCCATCATTTAGTAGCAAATTTTGTCAAGTCAGAAATACATAGAGCATACATGTATGTGTCCCTGCATCTGTGTACACTTTTCAGGCACAAAGTACTCAGCTGCAAGACATTCAATGTGGCACACAACTTGACTAAAAATTAAGTGGAAGTATTAAAAACAACAAAAACAACAAAGGTGGACAGTCCTTAATGTAAAACTTTTGGCAGACTTGACAGAAGCATTCCCACATAACATATAAGACTTCACGCAGACTCCCTGTGAGAATTGTTTATTTCTGGTATAAGTATGCTTCCATAACATAAGCCAGATCAAATTTTTGTAGGATCAAGGTAACTCTGAAACAAAACAGAGGCATCCCTTGACAGGAAAGACTCAGAAAGCATTTCTTGAACTCTTCACGCTTCAAGCTGTGTTAGCTTTTAATTTCACTTTTATATTACTTACCAGGAAACAGATGAACTTTAGTAGCAGAAATGGTTCTTATTGCGTGTCTGGAACTACTTTTCCTTTGAATAGTAGAAACTGCTGTTCCTCTGTGCATACAATCTGTTTTAAACAAAATGAGATATCCTTACCTATAAAACTATATATAGCAGTCATTAGAGGGAAGGTGGGTAAACCCCCTATACTTAAACTGAACGTTCTATAAGACTGAGAGAACAATGGAGCTGGGTCGAACACCTCTGACTATCCTTAGCACCCAGTTAATGAAACTGCTCAGTCTTACATTGTTCTGCTGCTCTTAATAGCACTGATCTGCAATAACAGCAGTTCAGGTCTCAGCATCCAACAACAGACTTGCCCCAACATTCTTCTTTTGAGAATGCTAAAAAAAGAAAAATCATCTTTAATAAATTCATAAAATTAGCATTATTTAGGTCATGGTATTTTGTGAACACCCAAGTGAGATCTAATATGCTGAAGTCCTAAGTCTTTGTTTTAATGGTTAACATTAAAGGAAGCTCTGAAACTGGCTTTAAGGCAAGACTGGAAGAATAACGGTGAAAGAACTAATTTCTAATTTAGCTCCTTTGTCATGGATCAGTTGTAACCTCCTTCAGTTTTATTTGGGTATTTTATTTGATGTACTTTTGGAAATAGCTTCATTAATGTTTCAAAGAGTCTCAGAGTCTGCCTAACAGAATATCTTGGAATGTCTCAAGAGGAAATGAATAATTCCATATTCCTTACCAGATTTCAGTAGTACTCAGAAATTAAGAGAAAAACTACTAACTGAGCTATGACTAAAAATTCATAGCAGCTGTTTTACACACACAGTAATATTCTGACAGATTCTTCAGGCACCACTGAAAAAAGCAGGATGTAGTGGCACAATATATACGTATTAGGAATAAAATTTTAAAATCTAATTTTTATGCACTTGTCTTTTTGCCAGTAAGATACTGATGTTTTTCATGATGTTATAAATTGTAAATTTAACTAATAGAAACACTATTCCTTTACTAAAAGGAAACATTTTCTAGAAGCAAATCAGAAATCTGAAGTCCGCAAAGGGCATCTTTTCCTTCCTGTTTGTGTCTACAGCAATTCTGAAAAACTTCTATTTAATAGAAAACCAATGTTTAAGAGTAAAGGTAGTAAATAATTAATCATTGCTACTAGCAGCTCTGGGTTAAAAATGAGATGTTATGACTCAAAGCATAGAAAATCACACTCATGAAATTTGTGGTAGCTTTCACAGTGCAAATAAAAGTCCTTTAAACCACAGAATTTAATAGCCCACTTATAAAGATTTCTTTTACAGCTCGTGGAATTTTTATATACATTAAATAGCATCTGTTCTTTGGTTCTAATAATAAATAAAAGGTCATGCATTTTAACCATGATACTCTGATGGGGTTTGTTTTGTCATTTTGAGGAGTCATCACAGATTTGTCAATTTAATGCATTATTTCACTTATTAATTAAAATGTATGCATAAATATTAATATATGTAAAAACAAAAAATCACGGAAACATCCTGATCATGGAAACATCTTCTGCGCAGGCACTCTTCTGCCTTCTGTTCAGCTATGATTAAAGCAAAATTACTATCGCTCTTTCATTACAAATCTTCCTGTGGATATAGTTAGGATGATAACAGGAATGCATGTCGCTTATCATTTTTTTATTACCCTTGTGACCAAGGTCTCCATTCTGCAGCTACCAACTACAAGGAGAATGGACATCTGTCTGTTAATAGGAACTAAATGCTTGTTCTCAAGAAGCTTTCTACCCACTCAGGGCTGACACAAGTAGAAATGGCTGTGAAAAGCATCTGAAAGCTATTATATTAGGTAAGAGGTTAAGTAACACTTTCACACTGATGAAAGGGGGTGTGCTCTCTGTACCACATACTTCTCACTTCTGATAAAAAATAAAGACCAGCAACTGACAAGAGGTCAATTTTCTGCATAGATTTCGCACAGAGGACTTCATCTTGGTTGTTCAGAAGTCTCATGCTTAGAGTACTCCTACACTTTCATTTTTGCTTACTCCAGGGCACACTGCTAGAAGAAATACTGTGAATCCTGATTTCAGACTCTGTCCCAAGTAAATTGCATAGGAAGAGCCTGTTTTAGTTGATGAAGGCAATATGCAGAAATAATTTTTTTAGTTTCAGAAGTAAGAATAAGTTATTCCATAGCAAAGTTTGTTTTTAATCACTTTGAGTAGGAAGTGGTATTTAAATGTTTATATTGGTCAAAGCTCGACTGTAATCATTTCCTCTACTGAAACAACTCTGCAACCAGAAGTTCTTTAGACAAAAGAACATAGGCTATCTGTATCTGTTAAAAAAAAACCAAAACAAAAAAACCACAACAACACACCAGACTTCATTTAGCAGCAGCAAGCATGGATTTGTATCCACAATTCAAAGATGAATGGGATCAATCATCTGGATATTCCAGAATTTTCTACCTCACTACAATTAAAATGCTGTTGTCTGAAACACATTAATAATCAACAGCTCTGTTATTGTAGGTTTTTCATAATGTAGATCTTTAAATTCATGTAGATTAACTTCTTGTTACTTACAGTTTTGGCCATTTTCTTGAACTATTTTGTAGATGACGACTGAAACAGTCAAGACAATAACAACTGGAATCATACTGAGCCAAATGATCTTCGTCACACACATTGGATCTGTCCAAAAATGTAGAAGAGATTAAATGAAGCTGAAAGTCAGTGACAGGAGAAAAAAAAAAAAAAAAGCAGAATAATCAGTCTTGGTAGGTTTTTGGACAATGCTTATCCCCACAGATTAAAATTTAAAACAAAAGAGAAAGTTATGCCTTTCTCTTTCAGCCTTCTTTGCTGTTTGAAATAAAGCTTCCTATCTAGAATTTAGTTTTGTTTTCATCTGTACCTATCTCTTCGTGTCTGAAAAAGTTTCATGTAGTTAAGTGAATTAAACTTTTTCCTATTGATATAAAATTTTACATGCAGCTCAGCCAGTAAGAAAGTGCTTCAAAGATCAGTGTTCATATTTAATGTAGAACAAGGGAAATAAATATCCACTCTTTGTTTGCTTTTTAATGGAACGCATAAGTCATGTTCAGCTGTACTGGCACTCTCAACTTCATGGTCCATCTTCACGTACCAAAGAAGGAAAAATATTATATACAGAAATTTTCTTTTCAGAAAGTAAGAAAATATCTCCCACGCAAACCCTATGTAGAATTCGTTTAAGAAAAGCTACTCTGGGAGAGAATTGGTGGGAGGCTCAGCATGCACAGGAGGAAGGCTGCTCTTTTGGACTGTGGCTGCTGCAGAAGTTCACCCACATTCCTGTGGAATCAGTTCAGTACCTTGTGCGAGCCAGAACTGTGTGCCACAAAGGAAGGACTTGGGGAACTTTCATCCCCAGTTCTCCAAAAGACCTTTGAAACCTTGGCAGCTGCATGTTAATGCATACCTTGACATTGTCTAATAAAATGTTTTAAACAGTACAACAATTTGACTATGACTCATATAGAATCAAATTACTGGCTACAACCAAACCACTGTTTCCCCTCTCTTGACTTAGAATATTATATTTGTAGCTATATTAACTTATTGAATGTCTTCTCCCCTGAGAAGTCAAGAGGTAATTACCAATAAGGATTGCAAGTAAGCACAGTTCATTCCTCCTAATTCATAACTAAAAAATACTTTTTATAGAAGTCATTTAAGCCTTCTGCTTTCAGAGAGGGTACTGTACTCCATCTTGTAGTGACTTGTAATGGCTTGCGTGCTAATAATGCCCAGTTAAAGCTCTGTGCACCTCTCTAGCTTTGTTTTGAAGTAAGCAAAATAGTTGTCAATTCTTACTGCTAATTTGAAAATACCATTATGGAATGGTGGTGAGCTCATAGCTTTGAAGCTAGCAGCCAAGTTAAAAACTATACTCCTCTTACATGTAGGCCTATTTATATTAAAAAAAAAAAAATACATTGCCCTCTCTTTACTAGGATTTTACCTGGAAATATTTTACACTGGTTTATCCAACTCAGAAACACTTAATTTTTTTCTTGCAAAGGCATAGCATAAAATGCATTTGCCTCACAATACTAAATAAATGTAATAATTTACCAATTCCCTGATGAAAAGTGTAGCATAAATGGACTGAGAGGCCTGACTATGGTCAGGCAATCTCCTGCAGCACAAAGAGAAACTTAAATAGCTGTCAGGCTGTCCCCTGAGAAAACTAAACCTAGCTCAACTGAATATTTCTCTTTTAAGTAATGCTAAAGTAGAATGTTGCTGCACAACATTATGAAAAGTCAAACTTGTCTCCTGGCTGTTCTGCCTTCAAAGTTAACTGAAATTGTTTAATTTACCTCCTAAACAGCAGAGTTATGCCACTGTGGGGGAGGGAAAAGGAAAAAAGTAATCCTAGCTTTTTTCAAACGTGCATTCTGTAAGTCTGTCATCATTAAGTGGAGGAAAAAAAGAAGTGAAATTTTACACTTATTTTTCTGTCTTGCTTCTAGGAAAAACAAAAAAACAAAAAACAAACCATAGTAAAACATGTCAGTTGAGTACTGAAGATAGTCTTTTACTAAGGGATGATCAAAATTGCATTGTTTTGTTGTGAAATAGTTTCTAAAGGTTGCTAAAAGCAGATACCTACTGCAGATTTTTTGCAAGATGCAGATTGTTTCTGAATTTCCCCTCCAAATCTTTTTTGTAACTTACATTCCACATAAGACTTCAGTTGCAGTGAAATATTCATACAGTCATTTTGGTCGTTGATCATGGCCACGAGACAAGAATGATTTAGGTATTCTTCAGCTGCATTTCTTCTGACTACAGAGTTATTTATGTGGATTTCCAGAACGTAGTAGGTACTATGCTCTACTTCTTCATTTGCATGAAGCATAGTGAAATTAAAATGTTTATAAAAAGAAACAGCATCTTCTGTGTTTACTTCAGATGAGTCATTTGCTCTAGGAACTACAAATTTTAAAAAAGCACAAACTGTTAAATAACAGTACACAATGAGAGACAACTGTCTGAGCAATAAAATAATTTCTCTGTCTTATTTAAGAACATAAATAGTGCATTTTTACATTATTGACTATAATAAAGTGGACAAAAGGATATAATGTGAAATCATCCTGAACAGTTATGTGGAGAACTGATTACAAAATACATTTCCCCAGCAAATTATTACCTTTTTTTATATATCTTACAACCACCTTCAAATCTTTTCTTTTTTTGTTGTTGCTTTGTCATATGCTGTCAAAGCTAACAAATCCAAAAACTGAACTATGAAAGAAAAGAAACAATAAAAGCTGTACAACGATAGACATCTGCAGTGTGCATCCAGCCCATGTGCTCTCAGTTGCAGAAAGTCTTTGTTTCATTTCAAACCACAAGCTGTGAGTCTTGCAGAACGTTAACAACAAATACAGATGAATGAGACATTGTCAGAAGTGTTATACGTGTATAAATGAGAACAGAGTTTGTCCACATATTTTCTTGTTTTGGTATTTTCCACAGGTGGAAAGACAGCTCTGTTTTTCAGTGAGGAAATGATGCAGTTTGAAGAGAACTGCATTTCTCATATTCAGGTCTTGGCCTCTTGCTGACAATGTTAGGAAAGCAAAATTCAGAAGCTTCTCCTCCAAATGTTTTCAGATACACTGCAAGTGCATAAGGCACAGAAGGAACATGTTGCTACTTCTCAACAACTGTGAATATTGCTAAACTCTTCACATTACTGGGCTCGTCCTTATTCAGTGCTGTCTTCTATTAAACAAGTAATGCCACTAAACCTTTATGGATATCATAGATAATAAGCACAGAAATGGTCATTTAGCCCTTTTAATTTTTGCATAGCTGCCATCTAATTAGTTACTATCTTTGATTTAGTTCTTCAGATACTTGTTTGAACTTTTTATCATATATCAGCCATCAGCAAGCAGAGTTTCACAATGACCCTTAAAATTAAATCCTCTGAGAAAACTCATCAACAATTATAAAACAAATAAATATTTTATGATATCTAGCATTTTAAAAAAAAAGTATCAAAAAGCATTCATAAAACCCATCCGGCAGTCAGATTTGCAACAGAAATATTCCAGATGGTTTCTGGACAAGGCAATCTCACAGCATTCTCCTTGCAGACCTTAAGATAATGAATACTACCCCCCACATAAGATCCTCAAAGAAAATAGATAAGCATTTTGCTACCCATGGTCCACTCAGAGCCAATAATTACTGCCACTACAAATCTGGTACAAAGCCTGTGTTTTGCAGCAACGTAAAGAAACCTACTAAGAAAAAAAAAAAAGTATTTGCAGGATTTTCAAAGACCAATAGAAAACAAACATCATATTATCATTTTCATTCAACTACCAAACCAAGACATGTATTTTTATGCTGCAATTAACCACTTCCAAATAAAGTACTTTGCTTTTCCTACTTACATTTTGTACTTATTGATCTTGATTGTTGATCAACATTCATGTCTCTGCTGGATTCAGAATCTGAGTACTCAGCATTTGACTGTTCCCTACTAGGTGACAGGCAAATACATGGAATATTTTGGAAATCTGAATGATTTACAGTGGTCTTCAGTAAGACAACCGGATTTTCTCTTTTGTGTTGCAGTGATCTTTTGCATGAATTATTAAAAGTACAAAGTGGAAAGGTGGTGTTATTTAATGAACAGGTATCCATGCATGATACAACTACAGTGTTAGCTGAAAAACAAAGAGTATTGTATTAGCAAAACCATCTCTTAGGGTACATGGATAAGTGTGAGCATTTAAGTATCAGGTAAAATATCCTTTAACCATCATACATTGGAATGCACTTCTTGAGGGTTATGGCAGAATACTGAATGCATTATCAAGCAAGAGGAAGCAAGCAGGGAATATTCTCCCAACCTACACGCTGGATTTTATTGCTGAGTTACACAGAATATCTTCCAGTACTCAGTTGCATTTGTGGTGGTCTCTAGTATCGTTCCTGTTTCAAAGTTGTTCAAATTACATTCTGCTTGAAGAGAAAATGAAACCCACTTGTATTTTAAGCAGGAAATACAACCCTGCAACCATGCAGTTGCAACTGAACAGAGTGATCACACTGTAAAATAGCTTTGAGAATGAAAACTTTCTCTGCAATAACACTGAAACCCTACATTGAAACTCCACAGAAATACTGCTGAATCCTCCAGCCACACTTTTCCTGCTCTTTTCTATTCAATCATGAAACTTCATGCACAATGTTTTTGTTAGTTGAATTTCAGTACCAAATTACTGCAGCTGGAGCATATTAATACAACTTTAACAATAAATAAATAAATAAAACCCCACACTGTTAATTATTAATGCATGTTATTTTGACTGTCTTCTACATTAAAGCAGGGCTTTTTTGTATGAATTGTCTATTTCTACTTGAGTTGACCTTGAACTATTTTTTTTTCAGTATGAAAGAAATTGAAGATTAAAACTCTTCTGGGACTCCAACATGAAATATGTATTTATGAACACAAATAATCCCTCCCATGAGTCGATGTGGTGCTAACCCATAGTATTGCAGCTAAGCTTCCAATTCTGGTAGTACCTTTGCATCTCTGTGATGTGGAAATTCTGCATCTAACACTCATTATGAGTAATTGGAGTGATGTTCATAAATCCTTATGTATAGACAGGAAAACAGCTTTTGATTGCTCCAGCACTCAGCTGCAATCTGACAGTTTCAACAGCCATCTGTGCTCACATCAGAGCTGACTGGCCTCAGAAACAGATCGGTAAAGGATTTCAGGCAGGAAGCAGAAATAAAATCCAAAATTTAGTGCCAAAGTCAGTTACCTTCACTTTACTAACATTACATCAGAAAGTGATAAACTTGTAAAACACGATATATTGCGATGTAAAATATATCATATTTGCGAGTAAGAAAAAATCTAGGATTTTATCTTTCCATTATAAAAGTCACAAGATTTTCCTCAAAATGCTTTTGATCTGATCATCACATCCCAGAGTGGAGCAGGCTCTTGAGACCCAATTTTTCCAGCTGGAAGAGGTGGTTTGGGCAGCCATTTTTCAGTCAGATGAGCCAGCATCAGATGGAAAATGTATACTCTACTTTCCTGGCAAGGCACGCATGCGTGTGGGGAACTGGTCTAAGACTACTGCCACAGCTTTCAAGATCAGCTAATGACAGTTCCCAAGTTCACCAAGTTAGTACAAAGCCTTGGGAGTCTGCTGACTGTGTTCAGGGGTCTGTGCGGAGCACCATGAACTCCATTTTGCATTTTGTGCTCCACGTGAACAAACAGGCTCAAGAGATGCCTAACGTTGGCCAGTTTACAGAGTGTAAAGGCAATGCTAAATTACAGGAAAAGTTTGAATGCTGTCCTGTTAGGGAGGGTGCCTACCATCCTCTTAAAAGATCTTTACTGAGAAAAATCTGTAACCCATATATTTTGTATTAAGAAGTTCTCTGGCTACTAAATCCTTTACTAAGCCTCTATTTAGTTTTTTGTTTTGCCTTCTACTGAAAATCCAATTCCATTAAAGTGAAATTATTCATAGGGAAAATCTGAATTTGTAAAAAAAACTCATTTCCCTTTAAGAAAATAATAAATATTTCATTTTGGAAGAGTTTAACTGATTTTTTTTTCTTTTTATCTATGATACTCAGTTTCAAAACAATTCAGTAGAATACAAAACTGCATTTTTATCACTTTCTTGCAGAAATGGTAGCAAACACATAATATGTCAGAGATGGCAGAGGCCTATAGTACAATATGGGGGATACACAATGATGGATTAATAGGGACACAGTCCATCAAATAGGACAAGAGGACAAGACCAGAATTGAGAGCATCAGGCTCCAAAACAACATCTTGTTCTAAACCAAGGTAGATTAAAGCTTCAGAGACTTACAACCAAATAAGTATGATGCTTTACAAATTTAAAGGAAACATCTTTCAGTTTTGGCAATGTTTATCTGTTTTCTTTTGATAAGTTTATAGTGGTTTGGGTTAGATTTCCTGCCAAAAATGTCTCTTTAAGGTGTAATCTCCATTTTTATTCCCATTCTGGACTCAAAATAAATGCTAGAACTTCCCCTAGGGTAAAATAAAAAACCAAGTTTCACTTGGATTATATTCACTTATATTAAAAACACATTATATTCACTTATATTAAAAACCTGAAGTACCTGCAGCATTAATATGATCTTAGTCAAGCCTGTGGAACAAGGTCTCAAATGCTCATTTAGGAGCTGGTCACAGAAGGTATAGTGACTGCTTTTCACATGTCAAAGAAGATTTCCAGTAACAAATTCTTGTGGGGAAGTAATGTCCACAGCCTCCTGTGGTAGCCAGCAATTTGAAACACCTACAGGAAAGTAATTCTGCACATTTTAAGCTTGCTACACACTTTGAATTAAAAACAGTTCCCAGGAGGTTTTCAGTGAGTCAGAAACCAAATTCATTAGAATTATCATATTTAATTGTTCAGCATATTTACTTTCTCACATGATTCAGACATTGTTGCAGTCTCTTATATAGTCGTATAGTTTTTAGAACATTCAAAATATGATTATGATTCTAATCTTCCAAATATAATTATGTGGAACACTCTGATCATCTTATTTTATATATAAAGTGATTAAGACCATACATTAATTTTAGAATTGCAGTGGTCATGTTACTGCAGCATGAAGCAACTCCAAGAACAATCTAGCACAATTACAATGCATAAATGCAATTACTCTTGAATTTTAGACAGTAGTGTCAATGTTGTCATCTGGTAATATTCATGGCATTGTTTATTTGTGTTGCCTGTGCTTTGATCACTTTTGTGTGGAGGTAAAACATTCATTATTTCAACATCTTAAACTGAATGGTTGTTATCATAGTGTTTGAAACTTATGATAGCTTACCAAGTTTGTTGGTTTATTATCTATAAAAATCTATAAATTATATTCCAGCCACTGTCACAGCAGCTGTTTTTTGTGAATGAAAATAAAAATACAAACAGAAGTAAATGAATCTTGGTATATTTTGGTATTAATTTGTTTGCAGAAAATTACTTCTTAAAGAAATTGCTTCATAAATAATTTAGTGATGTCTACGAACACACCATTTGTCAAGAGGATTCTTTTTATTATAAGACTTATCTTAAACAAAAGCTTACTTAGGAACAGCTGTGACAAAGCTATTTTAATATTAATTTATTTATGAATTTTAAGAAAGCACTGAATGCATTACTTATACATTTTGTATTCATCTTAAATACACTATTGAGCTTAGGGTCACCAATATGTATTGGGGATTTCTGTTAAAAGATTTGCTTCACTGAGTTATAATACCAATTCTGCTCTACTTTTTATCTCGGTACCTCTGCATATCTCCTTCACAGGTTATGTCTCTTAACAGATAGTAACCGTATGGAGATTTGAAGGCATTTGTGTAGAGGGATTTAAAAAATCTTATTTTTTAAAGATGTGGATGGCTGCTACTCAACATACACCTTTTAACTACTAACTTAAAGCAAGTGAAAAGTACAGTTGCATGCATATCATTACAAAAAATCTTTGTGATGTACATAAATTAATGTCAAACTCATTTAAAATTACTACATAGAATTAGCTCTTGATTAAAAATCTAAAGAAAACAATATATATATGTGTTACAAAGTTCATACGAGTATAGCATCGTAACTATCACTTTCAGGAAAGCACATGCCAACCATGCGACTGCAGTTAGACTTCAGAACAAGCAAGGGGTCTATTAAAAGCTGATCACTCACCTTCATGGACTTTGAAAAACTCAGGTAAACATAAAATAAACATTGTGAGTACTCCTAGTGCTAATCTGAAGAGTTCTGATTTTCTCAAAATCAAGCACATGCCACTGAAGCACTCCCATCTAGCACAGTGGTGGCAACTTCCTTCCTGGTTTAGCTTTCAACTTGGTGTGGGCTTTATGCAAAACAACGTCTATCCATTTCCTTTTTCTAATATGACTTTTTCAGTTTACTTCTCGTAATGGTAAAGTTGTAGAGAGAGAGAAGTTCTGTTCTTACACTGGCATGTCTGAGAATGATTCAAGTGGATACAGTGAAGATAAAACTAATGTATCACGATGAAAATACAAGAAAACTCGTGCATAGAAAGCATTTCATTCATCTGGGACAGTTTTGTTTTAGGAACGTCACCCCCTAATGGCCACTTTCATATACCTTTTGAACAGTGACATAATCATCTTTGTGAACAACTTCGTCGTCATTAGGCCAAGAAATTAAAAAAAAAAAAACAAAAAAACCCCTCAGTAAAAAGATAAGTTAGTCAGATAGTCAGATATGAAAACTTTATGGTTTTATTTATATACATGTGCACTGGGGCAAGGATGTGAGCATATGATATTTTAACTTCATTTAATACTGTATCTGTAAGACTTAGACTGGTGATTCAATCATTACAACTTCAAGTTTCTGATCTGGTAAATAAGCAATGTTCTAAGTTCAATGAACTGAGGATGAGATGTTCATAGCATCATCGCTGCTCTATTCTCAAAGGACAGCAGATGTGTTGCAAATCTGTACTGTGTCTTCAGTGTGTTATTGACCTTTACATAATGGGAAGTCTGGAAAGATCCATTACTATTTCTATACATAGTAGTTATAACTTACAGCTAAACCTTCCAGTTAGAAAAGTGAAAACCAGAATGATATTCCACAAATTCTTCCTACAGATGAGACTGCAAATAACATTTCTGAAATGTTCTGTATAAAAGTATACCGGATAATGTGTAGTAAAAACAATTTTTCTCAAATACAGAGCATCTACAGTGTGAAATAATTAATTCATAAAGGTTTTTTTTTTTCTGACAGAATTTTTCCTATGACCTGTTAAATAGTGAGTACTTCCTAACAGAAGCAATGCCATTGAAGATAAAATTTAAGAAATGTCCCATGAACCTGAAATGCCCCATGAACCCAAAATGCCCAAAATGTTGTCTGGCTGTCTCAGAAGGTGAGTAAGGCCAGGTGGAAGCTAACACAGTATTCACTCTATAGGAAGACTTATAATGGGTCTTTAATGAATATAAATTTGTTAGCACAAAATTTAAAATGTAGCAATTAAATGAAAGCAAAATGAATGTCTATTTGAACAGCAGGGTGCAACTTAAGTAGTAATCATAGACTTATCTGAGGGACCTTTAAAGGCCATCCAGTCCAACTGCTCTGCAGTGAACAGGGGCACCTACAGCTGGATCAGGTTGCCCAGAGCTCCATCCAGCAATGATACAAAAAGTCATTGGCATGACTTTAAGATATAAACTATGACCACAGCACCATTTATATGCCATTTTAGCAAGTTAGCTCTACTTTGTGAGAGATTATGCTGCCCCCACAAAAATCTTCCATATTAGTTATTTATATTTTACTGTTTTTTGCTGGTGTTTACCTGCCAGTTCTGCCCAGACGGAATGAAGAAGTGTTTGAGGAACTGCAGGATGACTTTGGCAAGTAATATGCAGATCTGTCCTTTTCAAAGACACTCATTTTTTTTTTCAGGCACATTTTAGCTCAGTCTCCAGTTCAGGAGAACAGCACAGGGCCTGTCCCTGTGCCCCACGGGCATCCTAAGCCTACACATGATTCCGTGAGACGGCTGTGTGTATAAATGAGCATCTGCCTGGACTGACCACTGACTGAAGTGAAAAGCAGGAGTGATCCTGCTCAGGGACATGCTTTTGTCCACCTAGTTAATGATCTTTCCACAGCTTAAAGCAATTAGTGCCTCCGAAAACTCCACTTCTCGGTGCAGTTCAGTTAAAAACTGAAAGTAAATCTTTCAGAGTCGGTCATGAAGAGCACAGGCAGGCAGAGCACAGCCAAGCAGGCTGCGTGTCCTTACAAATTAGGCAAGGAAAGCCCTACATACATCACCATGGCTTCAAACACGTCCCACCACGCCTCACCGATGATCTCGCACACTTTTAAATCAGCTTTATCAGTAAGAGGCACATCTGACTTTGTCACACGGTCTGTTAATTTGGGAAATTATTCCACCTTGGGCGGCAGAAGTCAGTGGTAAGGTGTTATGAGGAAAGTCAGTGCTAAGGCGCTATGAGGAAAGTCAGTGCTAAGGTGCTATGAGGAGTGCGGCAGAGGTCACAGCGTGTACATTAAAGGCTGAGCAAAGGCCGCCACAGCACCACGCTGCCGTGAGAGGAGGTTAAATGTTACATAAAGCGACTAGTGTCACTGCTGATTTATCTCAACTAAATGGAGGACGGAGAGAACGACGGAAACGCTGCGCTTCAAAAGACAGACACGGGTACGCAGAGCGCAGAACGAGGTCCGCAGCGGCGTTAAGCGAGGGAAACCGCGCGGCACAAACGGCTCCCCTTCTCCGCCCAGCCGCCAGGGGGCGCGAGGCGCCGAGGGGAGCAGCCCGGAAGCGGGACCGCCAGCCAAAGGGGCGGGGCCTACGGCGCGAAGCAGGCGTGGCGAGAGGCCCCGCCCCTCCCCTCGCGTGCGCGGCCGGCCCTGGGGCCGGAGCCGCCGGAGCGCGCCCGCGGGGAGGGGCCGGCGGCGGGGCCCATGGGGACCCGTTAGCAGCGGGGAGCGGCCGCCCGGTGCCCGCTGCCTTCCCCGGCGCAGCGGAAGCGCTGGCCGCCGGCGGGACGGAGCGGCAGCGGGAGGGCGGGCAGCGCCGGGGTCAACGTTGCGTTGGGTTTGTTTTCCTTCTCTCTCCTCCCGGCCTCAGCCCTGCCCGGACTGCGAGAGGTGAGAGGGCGGCGGGGGCTCGGCGGCGAGGAGAGGGGGCTGGGGCTGCCGGCGGAGGGAGGAGAGAGCGCGGAGGAGGTGGCTCCGGAGGCGGCTCCCGCGGCTCAGGACGGACCGAGGGAGAGGAGGAGGGCGGGACGGAGGGGGAGGAGGGCGGCCGTGGCGGCTTTGACGGTGGCAAACGCTGCGCGCTGTGGGGATGTGTCACGTTGAAAAACGGATCGCGAGTGGTTTTTCCCGAAGGAGTCTTTTCCGTTCCTGTGAGGGTGTTTTTTGCAACAGAAGTCCAAGAGATGCACGTAAAGATAGAGTAGAAAATCCAAACAGACAAAAAACGCGGACAGCGAAGCTTGCGCTTCAGAGATGCGTTCCTCGTAGTGGAGATCGCGTTCCCAGCTTAACGCTTTTCCTGTTTTCTGCTTGCTGAACAATGCTAAGCAGCACGGTGTGGGATAGACCCCAAACCTCAGTTGTCAGCATCATCGAACCGTCCCTTGAGAATGTCCTCTGCAAGGGCAGGTCCACTGCTGAGCATGCCTGTAGATTTTAAAGCATTTTTTGTGTTAGAAATGCAGTGAATACGAATATAAAACAAAACAAAACAAAAAAAACCATAGTGTTGAAAAAGTCTTGCCTTGCGCTGTTATGGTTTGAGCTCATCACAAAGTGTTGCTAACTGCTGTTGCACGCAGATGAAGCTGTGCTGGCTCTTTAACTCTGGGTCACCAGTGTTTTTACGAAGACCATCCTTTGGTTGTTCTGCTGTTCTGTTAGTACTGATGTAATTCAGTGTTTCACAATGTGGTGAAGGGGATTACCTAAATGGATAAAATATCTCCCAGTAATGAGAGTTTTTTCAGCTTTTGCCCCCTCTTTATCAGTTAGATTTCCCTATTATTACAGCAAGTTTACCAAATAGAGGAATGTGTTAATTGCAAACCTCACTATCCACCATTTGCTTTTCTTCAATAGGAACAAAGTCATTATTAAACTTTCATTCAAAATAACCAATGAAGCATACATAAATATATACATTAATTGACTGCATGGCCTTAACAAATACAACCATGTAGGAGTGATGAGATTATGCGCTCCAGGTGAGTTCATGTTACTGTTCTCACAGCTGGAAGGCTCGTGTAGCCAGTAGGAAAGATCAGACTGTTGAAGGTCAGATATTAAATATCACATTATGCATGCAAATGCCTTACAGGGCTGTGTTCTTTCTTCTTAAAGTGTCTGTGGTCACTTTGATTCAAAAAGTGAATGCGTGCTGTCTCAGCTGGCTAGATTCTTTGAGTCTTTGGCCAGAAAATTTTGGTGGCCTGCAAATTGAGAAGCACTCTTAACAGTAAGTGTTTGTGACTTACTATACAGCTGTTCATTTGTTAAAGGGCGTTCAGCTTGTCGTTATTCACACATGTAGTTGATGTTACTCTTTGGCAATAGTTTTCAGCTTAAGTGCTTCATTTGGCAGAACAGTTCTCTACCACTCCTTTCTAGAGATACAGCTAGACAAAGGTAGTAAAATGTACTAAGGTTATTAAAAACAATTTGTAATGCAGTGTTTCTTGTAAGCTTATGTGTTCAGATTTCATACTCACTCCTCCTCTTTGAACTTTTTGTGGTATATGTAACTTATGTAACTTGTGTAAGAAACTGAGGTGACAGTTGCTCAGTGACACACTTTAATCTCCTTTATTTCAGTTTACAAACTGTGGGACAAATGAAAGTTGTGTCTAAATAGAGTAGGCAGTCTGCTCTCAAGGTTTTTTCAGTTCCTGGTTCTTATTTCTTCTCACTGTTGTTTTTCTGTCCTTAGATTATTTTCTGCCTACCTCATCTTCTTGGAAAGAGGAAGACAAATGGAACTACATGATTCTGTAAACACCTAGAGATCATTCTGGTGTTGTAGGTAATTATTGCACTTGCTCAGTTCCAGTATTGAATGATGCTACAGTGAATAAGATTTTAGCCCACAAAGGAATTGGGGCCTTCCGGGTTACTCCTTCATTAAGTTTTTTACTACACATGTATGAGGTTTTCCTTCTGATGCGTGCATGCAAGCAGGATTTGGCTTTGCTTTTGTGGACTTAGATTCTAGTGTTTGGAACACTTCTGTGATTTCATCACTTACTGCTTCTGCTCTTTATCAAAATATGCATTATAGAAGACTGTCAGCGTAACCATAACATTCAGTTATAATCTTTTCGAAATACGTGAGTAACTTCCAACCATAATCTTCTAATCATTATGGGAGAAACAGGAAAGTTTCTTACTGAGTCTGTATGAGGCATATTTCTAAAGCAATGCTTTCCACGATAGATGGGTACAGACTGCTCAGTCACATCTCGTTACATCAATAATACTAACTGGCTTTTACTTTCTTTCATTTTTTAGATAGAAAGTAGTAAGACTTTTCTAAGCCACAGTCATTTTCAAAGGCAGAGCTTTGACATTTTCACAAAGCAAAGGGGTAAATAGGTGCCACAATCTGGCTTTATCTGAACTCTTTGTAAATTAAAATACTGCTGAAGAATAGTGATGAGGGTAAGAAAAGCAGTGCCTTTAATTTAGGTTGTAGAAAAATGAAAAGAAAAAAACTGCTTTCTAGACTGAGATACACCTGCACTGGGAATGTTGATAAAACAGTTTTTGTGAAATAGCTGTGTACTTCACCACTGTCTAGAATTCATTCATGTCATGATACAAATGCAGAAGAGAAGTGATCCTTCTATCTATTTATTTCTTTATCTGTGAAGTCAGTAGCAATTTATGATGTACATACCATTTTTGACAGTAGATGCTTTATTTTCTTTTGGGAAACTGTGAGTGGCTTTCCAGGAGCAGGGAGTCTAGGAGATTGTTGTAGTCTACACACTGGAATAAAAGGAAGTGTGCTTCATGTTAATTAAACTCAGTGATTGCTGAGCAACTGATATCCTTTTAGCTCTCTACTGGGACAATCCTAGTCTAGAAGTACACAACTCAAGACTTTTTTTTTTTAAAGATGGTGACAAAATAACTGAGAATTCTGGGCATAGCTATTAAAAAGCTCTTATTTTCCTTTAAGTATTTCCTGTGTGTGGCCATAACACTTCTAAGTTAAGAAGTTGAGACATCCTGTGTTTTGAAAGTTTTCCGTTTGTTGCCATCCTTTTGTCCCTTCAAAGAGTACAGCGAGCAGTATGGTCACCTTGTTGTTTTTTGGGGTTGGTTGTTCTGTTTCTTTTTATTGCTCCTTATTAAATACTTGGAAGAGCTGTAGTATTCTTACTCTAGATTGCTATTTTATAGTATATAAATTATTTCTGTTTTGTCACAAATATTTCTCAGTGATCAGTGTATTGGAAAAAGTTAACATTTTTAGCTGGCATTGTATTTAGGTTAAATGAAATGCGTACCTATAAGCTTGTGCTGTCACTTCAGTATTTCTGTTTCTCTAGGTCTTGAAGAACAAAAAGCTTGTTAGACGTTTCAGCACCATATCCCAGGTTTAGCATTGTCAAAGTAGTACTGACATTGGCAAGTAATTGGCAATCAAACCACTTCGAAAACTATGATGATTGTCAATACAAACAGCAGGAGAGTATTTGGTGTTTATTGGTTTACTATGCATTTTCCTGGTAGAACACTATGGGAGAAATATTTCTGTTTTACTGCAAGATAAAATACCTAATTATCAGTCAGGGCTTCTGAGGAATAACTGTGTCTTATAGACTATGGTGGCATTTTTTAAAGAGAACAAATTTCTGCAAAGTTGAGAAATGAATTAATTTCAATCTGTTCATAGGGTTGTTTTACCAGGTCATTACCTTCTCAGCTGTAAGTGCAATTGACGCTGAAATTCTGATGTATTCCTTAACAACAGAATTCAATTTGAAAAATGATTTTTGAATAGTAATCTTTTTTTTTTTCCAAGAGTATCCCTCAGATTTTCAGAATTAATGTAAAACTTTATGTAATTGTGCAAGAAGTATTTGTAAACCAGAAATTTCAGGTTGAAGGATGATTCCCTCTCTTCTAAAAATGCATCTGAATAGACTTGTCCCACAACCTTAGCTGTCAAAATAGTCTACTTGCGTTAACTCTCCATTAAATTCTTTTCAAGGAATTTTACTGAAAATTTCTTAATTTGCAATGGTTTGCAATTCAGTAAATTGTCACTTAACATTCTGCTTTTATTTTGAGAAATATTCTGTGGTCTTGTATTAGGCATTCAGTGGTGGTAAGTTTTTTTTTTTTTTTCTTCAGAAACTTTTATTTCTGAATGTCCTTTAAACAGTATTCTAAGTTCTTTCCTGTTTAATGGGTACATACCTTTTTAACTTAGAGAATTGTTGCAGAAACACAATCATGCAGAACTGTAAGGGTCGGAAGGGTCTTCAGAATATCAGCTAGTCCAACCCCACTGTTAAAGCAGGTTCTCTGGTGTAGGTTGAACAGGAAAGTGTCCAGGTGGATTTTGAATATCCCCAGAGAAGAAGACCTCGCATCTCTCTTGGGCAGCCCGTTCTAGTGTTCTGTCACAGTTTCAAAAAGCCATAATTTGTCCAAGTGTTTTGCATGACTACAGCTTTTAAAGCCTTTGAAAAATACCCTAAAAATGTAAGCTGTTTCTCATTCTTGTACATCCTCAATTTTATACAGGGAAGGGAGGGAGAGGATAGGTTTTCATTCTTCTTAGATTAAACAGTAGTAACTAGCAGAGCGCTGTGGACAATTCCTTAAGTCCCGTTTCTGCTAGTCTTTCTTTAAATGTTTCCTAAGGCTTGCAATTGGAGACTTTTTGTTCAGCTCTGTAGGCTTCATCAATAAAGCATTTCTCACCTTGGCAAAGCATTTCACAAACAGCTTTGGAAAGGAGAACATTAAATGAAAAATTAATTAGCTTCCTGAAACCCTGGGCATTAGGCGGCCAGAACCATGACAATGTTCTGGAAGATTCTTGTTTTAAAAAATAAAAACAAATCCTCCTGTCAAATCTCAGTTCTAATTTGAATCTAAACCTTTAGGAAGAAAAGTTCTGCAGTGTACACTTTGCTAATTAATATCTGAGGTATTTCTTCTTCCAAAAGACCGTATTAATAGCAATTACTAAAGAGAATTAAAAGAACTGTGACAATAATTTGAAGAATAAAACATGAAACATAAAGAAATAGTTCAACTTTGTAGCTGCAAATGACAAGTTTTGCTTTTTAAACTTTTTGCTTCTTGCTTCCTGCTAGTTTCTCTGAAGCTAATTATTTTCATCTGATTAATAGGCAGAATTTTGAAAGCTGGGCTTAGATGGAGCAAAATGGACTTCCTGTTCTTGCTTCTGTATGTGTTGTGCAGTGTATTCAGAATAAATGGGGGGGTGTTGTGTTATTATTTACTCACGGTTTGGTGACTCTGCTCAGTGTTGTTTATTGACAGCTGTGTGGCAACTACCGACTCAGCCTGAACCTCTGATTGAGCGTCTGAAGGAAAGACCTGGTCAGCCCTGGGAGCACAGGTGAAAGCAATTCACCTGTGTGACTAGAAGGAGTGGAGCCAGGTTCCACCCCTCTTAGACCTCATCTAAGGGCTGTTCACCACGGAGGAAGGATCTCTTGTTGGAGATCCCTCCTCTGGGGAGTTTTCTTTCGTTAGCCTCGATCCTCGGAGACAGGTGAGCAGTCTTTTCCCTTTTTTTGTAACATCTACTTGATTACACTGGTCCTTTTGCCGTTACACCATTACAACAGCCATATTCTTCACTGCAGGAGTTATTTGCACATAACCTTTTGAATAACATCATCAAACATGCACATCTTGCAGCCTATCAAACTATTGTCTATTTCACTTTCTAAGGACTCCTCTTTTTTCCTAGGAGTTCTTAAATCCAACTTGCTGTATAGTTATTACGTGTAAAAGAGAACAATGAAGGATAAGAGGAAGAAAGAAAAAGCTGTGGTCAGAATGCCTTCTGCATTCTTTATATCAGCCTGCTCTCAAAAACTTACTTAAAAGTATACTACGCTGTCATGCAATCCTAATTAATCAGAACAAAATAAAAATAATTAGAAAGGAGATACATAATCTCAAATCTCTTCTAGGTGTTTTTTTTTTAATTTCTTGTGTTTATGTTTTGATGTGCTGTCTGTTTCTTCTGTCACCTCTCTGTTGTCTCCTGTCTTTTGAAGCTGTAAAAGGAAAATACTGGTAATATTTTGGTATGATATGGGCTCTATAGGCAAGATGATAATGTAGTCTGTCTAGTATAGTTTTGAGTTGATTTGGAGAGAAATGGTGTCATTCATCATTCTAAAAATAAAAGCACACACCAGCCATATGCTCACTGTAGGCCCATTTTCAGAGTCAACAGCACCTGTCAACATCAAGTTGGAATACTCCTCTAGAACAAATGAAATATTCACAGTACCTGGCTAGATAATATGGGTGTATATTCATAATGTACAGAAATTCCAGAGATTTATCTTTAGCTGTAAAGAATGCAGAGAGAAGCATATCTGAATTACCAAATTAATTATGTGCTGATATGTAGCATGTATGCAGTGAGGAGTAATGACAGAAGCTCATGTGAAAGTAAAACTTCTTTTGGTGTCTTTTTGGTGTTGATACTTCCGTACATGCAATCCATACTTATGAGTATATATATATAATATATATATATAATATAAGTATATATATAATATACTTATGAGTAGGCAATGGTTGCCACTCCAGTTAAAGTATTCTGCATTGATTATTCATTATATACAATGTGAGATGCATTGGTTGGTAGATAATATAAAATATATTCTGATGGCCTAAAAATCTGCTTTAGAATATTAAGTGATCACTTTGTCATTGCCAAAGATGTACAAAGTTTAAATCTTGCTCTTATCTGTTCAGTGAGAGAAACAGTATTTTGGATGTAAATCTAATCACAAGCTTGTGCATTCAGACTGTCTAATTAAAACATTACAAAAGTAGAGCATCTAATGATGTTATCATAACTTGATAAGCTTGGCAAGCTTTTCACCAGGAACTGAAGCAGTTTAAGCATTGAAGTAAAGCAAATAAAACTAATTGGCGAAGATTAATCTCTGCATTTATAAAAATGTGGGCAGACGAAGTGATAAGTAACAACTTTCCTTGATAGATTTTTTTTCATTACCAAATACAAATTAGAATTGCACCTTTGCATTATAAACTGACTGTCTTTTTGATTGGAGAAGAATAGATAAAGTGGTAATTTCTTTAAATATTCAGGCATCGTCTGAAAACTCACAAGTTTGATAAATGAATGCTTTATAAATATTGCAAGCTTAATAAGTACTAATTTTAGTACTTTCAGCTAATGGGGAGGATAGCTTGGCAGATAATCTCAAGCTAATGAGAGCTATATGTCGTTGTATGATATGCTAGTTTCGTGTTTTCCTTTGGATTGAGATGCTTTTTTTTTTCCTCACTCAAGTCTAACAACTGATAAGCTAATAAAAAAAGCTTTTTGTTAATTCTACTTTTTCCATCTTAGCTTAGCCAACAGAGTTTGAGTTTTTTCTTTAGCATACTAGATTGACAGTGGACCTCGTACTGCTAGGAATACCAACAGTTCTTGTATTCCCATTGTTTGGTTTACTATCCTGTGTTCCTCCTGGCTTTTTATTTATGTTGTTGTTGCCTAGTATTCTCTGGGCAGAGCAGGGAATGTTCTAGGAGTCCTGTAAGATCGGCGGTGAAGCAGTTAAGATGGTGGGCTTTGTGCTTAACAGTTAATTTAGTGAGTTCTTCAGTGATTTAAAGGCTTAATGCTACCATTGTTGTTTACTTTCTCTAGTTAATTTTAATTTTGTACAGTTGTGGAAGGTAGTTTTGTGTTTAAAGCTGTGTTTGAACAATCTGTCAGACACTGTGATGATTTTTGTTCAACTTCATTTCTAAATGCTGGGCTCGGGTGATAAGTAGCCCCTCAAGGTGAAGCAGTTGTGCATGCCTAGAAGCAAGATATACAAAGTTTGTGAGTCTGTAGTACCCCAGACAAGCAGGATTTGTGTCTTTTGGTTTATGGGTCCCCAGTGATAACTTCTGTGGCTCTCTACTAATTTCAGTCTAACTCTGACAGAGCGTACCTTTTTGTATGCTTAAATTTCTGGAAGGTATTGAAAATATATGGGTAGTTAGGGAAGTTCAAATAGGTAATACTGCTTGACTTGCTAGCTGGTGAGCCTGTCTGCTTCTGGGTCTGAATATGGCCAAGGATTTTCTCATACTACCTGTCTGCCAGAAGGTAGGGAGGAAACTGTGGCTGTGTGTAAGTCTATGTGAGAAGAAGCATCTGAGAGAACTGGAGTTACTGTTAGGAGAGACTATGAAATAAACATAAGTGGAGAACCTGAGGTTATTTTTGCAAGAAATGAGTCTTGGCTGGTTCTACAACTCAATTTATTGATTCAAATAAAATTGTATTTGCAAAATACTACTCTGTGTACGTTTTAACTTTGCTTACTGTATCTGTTTGTAGTGCAAGTTTTGCTTTCTGATTACAGAAAATAAGGCTTTTGCAGACCGGAATAAAATAATTACTTCCATTGGTGTTAAATTCCACTGCCATTCTTCGCTTATAGCTTGATGTGATTTTATCAGGGATACTGATTATAAATAATATAATATGGAATACGTAGTGATTTGATAGAAGATTTAATCTGAAATTAATTAGCATCCAATTACAGAATTAAAGATGTTTTCCCTTCTGAGCCTTAGGTACATATTATTTGTAGAACATAATTTCCAGGAAGTTTTGCAGAACTCACAGCTTGGATTCTTCTCTTCCTGTGCATCTAGTTACCATAGCTGGGAGTCATCTTCTGTGCTTATAAGTATCATAACCACAATCAGGCAGTAGATATGTTTTCTATCTAGCCAATCTTAAGCTCGACAGGGGAGGTTTATTTCTACCCAGCTGTTATTTTTAAGGATCTTATGATATAAAGGCACTTAACTGATGGGAGTACACAAATAGAGTTGGAATGTTCATTTGATTATATTACTGAATGCAAGTTGCTGTTAATAGAGCAAGTCTTTCATTGCCACAGCAGCCAGTCCAGTAAAGTCAAAGGGCCCCCTCTTATCTCCAAGACTTCTTCCAGCCGATCTCTGAGGAGGCCATGTCTGCTATACTGAAGTTTGTGCACCTCAAGCACTGTTTGCAGTTTTGGGTGCCACAATAGACATAAGGCATTCTGAAGAGAGCAGCAAAGATGGTGAAGGGTCTAGAGGGTTCAGTGTATGTGAGAAGTGGCTGAGGTCCCTTGATTTGGCACAAAGGAGAGGATGCTGAGGGAGACCTCATGGTGGCCTGCAGCTCCTCGTGGGGTGAGAATAGGGGCAGCACTGATTTTTGCTCTATGGTGACAGTAACAGAATCCAAAGGAATGGCATGGAGCAGTGTTGGGGACGGTTAGGTTGAGTGTTAAGAAAAGGTTCTTCACCTTAGGGTGGTGGGCATGGAACAGGCTGCCCAGGGCAGTGGTCACAATACAGAGGTGCTGGAGTTGAAGAACCATTTGCACAAAACTCGTAGAAATAGTTTGAATTTTGAGTGGTCCTTTGTGAAGCTGGGAGGTGGACTCAGTGATCTCTGTATGTCCCTTCCAACTTGGAGTAATCTCTGATTTGAATATATATCTGCTGAACAGTGTTTGTGGCATAACTCATTCACAGCAGTGACGTTTCTAGGGGAGGTGAGTTGTTGTTACCGTCTCTGTATTAATTTTACCTTGTTTTCATTAGAATCGGTAGTACCAATATTATTAGAGTGTATCGAATAAAGATCTTATCTTAATAGATGTATGATTATTTGAGCCTTTTGGCAGATAAAACTGTTTTTGTCAGTTTGGAGATTGACGTGCCATACCATTGTCTATTTCATATTGTAAATGAATTTTAACTGGAAAAAAAAACACACCTGACTGTACACAGAGCACAAATATTTTTAGAGTGAATAATCTTACTGCAGTTTGTACTCTGGAATAGCACTGTTACATTTTTGCTTGTAGATGATGCCGTTTCTGATGATGCCTGAATGTCACTTGGATAGACAGAAACTGATGTTAAACATTCCGATGTTACAAAGTGTAAATGTGTTGGGTTGCAACTGTTGTCCTGTGTGAGCCACTGTGGTACTCGAGCCAAAAAAAAATCTATAATCTGGCAGTGTAATCTTCCATAATGTATGGGAACCTTTGTCTTTTTTTTTTTCCCCTTTCTATCTTGAGTAAAATAAACTGTAAAATATGCTGTTGCTCTGTGAAGGTCTCTTTGTGCTAGCATAAAGCTGTGTGCTCTGAAGACTGTGTTTCTGAGCAAATGGCTTGCACCACTCAAGGGAGATGTGAAGTGCTAAGTAGCAGAAAGTTGCAATGCAGTGCCCAGAATTTGGCAGCAGTTTATTTCTGCTTTGGCAGTGCATTCTAACTGTAGTAGTTTTTGTTTTGTTTTGTTTTTTTCCTGGGTGAATTACACTGTTCTGCTGAAAGGGACTTCTTACATAAACATGAATCAGAATTGTTTGTACTTAAAAAAAAAAAAAAAAAAAAAAAAAATTTGGTATTGGAAGTGATCATTCTTTTATAGAATCACAGAGCATAAGCTATTTTTCTGAAGTCTTGAAGCGATTTCTTTAATTTTTGGACTAGAACACAGGAATTGGCAAGAAAAAATAACAAATGTTTAACATTTAACATCATACAAGGAGCATTGCAATGTCAGGGTTTGTCTACAGCAGGTTTTTGGGTTTTTTTATATAATTATTTTAATGTCTTGAAATAATTGAAAGTTTAAAATCTCTTTCAAAAGGTGTTATATTTTGAATGCCTTTTAATGATCTAAGTATGTATTTGATTAATTCATGAATGTGTTATGGTCAGCAAACGTTTCTGATGCTTCAGAATAAGTATCTAGGATCTCTAAATATTGGCAGTAAGATATTACCTCGTTATATCTTAATGATCTAGTTATGTCTCAAATACATCTTTTGATATGTAATGCTTTTGCTAAGAAGAGCTTTTCAGAAGAGAGAAACAACTCTTGCAGTCAAAACAAGGACTTCAATTATTTTGACATTTTCATTCTAAATTAGCACTTAAAAAGGTAATTAATATAAGGACTAGCTGAGCCTTTAAGTCCCTAGATCTTCAATTGAAAAATGGATAATTTTAAATTCATTTGACAGAATAAATACCTTGAAAGTGTTATGTCTGAATTGCAGTGATGTTGGATGGCAATAGTTTTTTTGAAGCTGAAATGTAGCAGTGACAGTAAAAATGTTGCCATGAAAAGTGATGCTGAGATGCAAATATTAAAGATGCCTCAAAAATGTATCTGAGAAACATATCTGTTTACTTGAAAATTGAGCTGACTTTCTAGTGGAGCAAGAAGTCACAATGAATAAAAACACTTGAATCTAATTTATTAAATAATGATTTTTCTATTTGGCCCACTAATGTACTTAGATGTGTATGACTATTTGGAGCCAACGTACCCTGTAATTATGCACTAAACGTATTTGAAGAGTGACGGTGTTACTTAAAATTTAATTTTTTGTTGGATTGTAATCTTCCTTTAACATCTGTATGAATAAACAGATATATAATATTTCTAAATGTCTGTAAAAGTTTTTGATTCAAAAGTTAGTTTCACCTTTTACTGCAAGTTTAACATACAATATACATTCAGATGTTCATTTGATCACAAGGTATCATGTGGGTAACTCCTCCCCTGCTAACAGTCTACAAGGATTGATTTCTTACTCTGTGGAGCTGCTTATATGAGAGAAGTCATTAACTTAAATGTAAATGCTGCTCACTCTTAAGAATATCAGTCAAAGTCCAGGTTCTCAACACTGACTTCCAGTAGTTTTCCACATCAGTAATGTCAACAGAATCCTTCAGAATCAGGTTCACAAAGAGGACTTTGTACCTGTAGTGAAAAAATTATGACTCACCACAAGATAGAATATGGTTATTCATCTGCAACAAAGGTCAGAAAAGGTGTGTGAGTGCTTCAGATTTTTCTTAAAAACAAAAACGCTTGCCTTAATAAATTAATTACAAAAAAATAGATTAGAGTCCTTACAGAGTCTCTTTTACTGTGTTTAGTCAAGATGCTGTCACCTAGTTTACTTTTTTAAGCAGGTTTCTAAGATATGTGTTAGTGTTATTTGAAAGACTTACGATAGGATGTAGTCATGGTGTGGGCATTTGGATTTGTCTGCACCCACCCCGAGAAGAGATGTCAAAGATGAGGTTTGAGTGATCCAAGGAAATGGCTGTCCTACCAACTCAGCTTCCAAGATCTCCACAAAGGTTATTAACTCCCAGCAGGGAACCTTTTAAAATCTGTCACGTTACTCATATGTAAGGAAGCTTGTTGAGAACAAGAAGGGGGCCTCAATTGTTTCAGGCAGCCTTACTAATGTAAACTGTGTTAAGTGCTGCTTGCTTCATTTTGTCATTTTTTTTTTAATAAAAGCTCGTGTCTAATTTATATGAAAGAAATATATAAATGTGTTTTGTGTTGAGAGAGCACGTTTGCATAATCTAGAAAAATGAAAGAAAGTAGAAAATGGTTCTGTTTTTTCATCTTTTAAAACCACAGCACTTTCTTTTCTAATCTCTGTTTGAGCCCATAGCTTCACAGCTGGAAAAAAGCAATAATTGGACTGTGTTTCCCATAGAGTCATAAGAAAGTGCTGAAAAAGTGCCAGAGTTGGCAAATCTGCCATTGTCTTTGCTTACTTTTACTGGGATGGTTTCAATTTCAGATGAACCTGTTACATTCAAGAGAATTCAGGTCAGTCCTTAATGTTTAACGGATTTACCATACCAGCAGAAGGAAAGGTGTTTAAAACTTCTTAGAGTTAAATGGGCAATTGAAATACTACTGCTCTAGTGAACGTTATAAGCTACTGGTGTATTTGTTATTGTTTAACCGCATTTGAGAAATGCTCAACACCAACACAAAACGTAAGGAGAGGTTATATTTAAAAGATGACATTTATTATTAGTTCTTGGATTGTATTGTCATTTCACCCAACTTGTGGTTGCATGAAGGATGGTATTTGAACAACAACGTACAGCTGAAGCTTCTGAAATGTACGTAGCTGTACAAGGTGGGTAGGGACTGGACTTCATGTATTTTGGTTAAACATCCATGCAGTTTTTATGCTCATCCTCAGCAAAGATGTTAATGGCTTTGCATATTTATCTGCTTGATTGTCTCACCTCTCAAGTTACTCTCAGCTATTTCTGGATATGTTGCAACTGACACGGTACACGAGTTTTGGTAGAATAGGACGTTAGCAAGGTACCAGTTCTGAAATTCAGCATCTCCTGTAGAGAATGGCTGGAATACTGTTTCTGTAGTAATGCGCTTTGGTGGATTTTGTGAGAAGCAGTTTCAGAAATAAGTGAGTTCTGAGCAGTGGTGGGTGAGTTTTCCAGCTTAAAACTGGCCTTTTTAGTATTGTAGTTCCCAAGAAAATTGCACGGGTTTCTGATGACATTAAGCAGTGTTGGCTTTTTTGGGTGATGAAATTATGCAGTGTGGAAATAGTCATGTGGGATCTACATATAGTCTGTTACAAAGAACACTACAAGTGTCCCAATTGCCAGATCAGATAAGCATATTTTGTAGTTTGCTTTGTTCATCTGAGAGGTAGTTAACTTCCACTCTTGATGGCAAATGTAGGTAAGAAAAGAAACAATTCCTATAAATTGATGGAATTTGTATCCTGGAGAGTTGAGCAGACAGATGAACTCTGAAGTCTGAATGTAATTCTGTTTATCAAGAACTGATAAAATCCAGTATCTCTTTGTTATTCTAAAATTGTTGTTTGTGCATGTGACTGAAATTAGTCTCAGCAGCTTAGACCTAAATAGCTCCATATGTCGTAGAGGGAATAGGCTACTTTTCAAAGGAAATATAAATAGGTTGTCGTATATTTTGTCTTTGTGACTTGATTTCTTCCTCATTCAGATGAAACCCTGTTGAGATGCTTTAATGCATTGTGTATACTACTCATGTAATGGGAGTTCTGTCCCAGAAGTACAAGCATACCTTTTTCTTTCCTCTGTCACAGAACCTTTAAGCTGATGTGAAGCAGCTGATTCCATATGATGAGAGAGAAGCAAAGCAGGTCTGGGGTTGTCCCTTGCTCAGGGTTGTCTCTTGGGCAGTGAGTGGTTAGCCTTTTTGCTTTTGCTTTTACTGATATATAAGTGAATGGAAACCATTAGCTCATTTCAGATGGAGAATGCTAGACATTTTTCTTTACTGCAGACCTAGTTTTGAATCAAGGCACAGTGGGAAGAAAGGCTCTATAACCCTGTGCCAGTCCCTTGAGCCTTTCAGGCTGTTCCTGTACTGCTTTTTTTTGTAGTTTTATTTTTAGTTTAAGTTACCGCATGTCCTGTAAAAGGAAAAATATTATTTACAGTTCAGTTTCTCCTCCATATGATCAGTTATCTTTGGATGGGTTTTAGTCCTTTCTGTAAATTTATTCTTCAGCAGTGCAGAAAGAATTTTGTTTGCTTTGTGTGTGTGTGTTTTTTTTTTTTCTCCTCTTGTAGAAGCAAGAGTTAACAGAATGAGAAGAGATTCGGAGATGCGGTACAGGAATTACTCCTCTGTCGTTTGTGGTTTAAGAAAAGGGGGTGGTATTCATCTCTGTAAAGGGCTTTAATGAATGCTGTTTGGTGCTTTTGAAAGCTAATGGTCAGCAACAGACAGCCTAGGAGCTTTTAGGGCAAACTGACTGGCTTTTTTCCTAATGGAGGTGATTGTTTCACCTCCTCTCTTTATTTCAGGATTTTTCATCACCCGTTGCCTTTTGTTTATATTCAAATGGTGTACCGTTAAAGAAGCGTTTTTGTGTGAACGCGGTCCTTTCCCCCCTCCTTCCCCTGTACAACCGCTGCTTGCCACAGACGGCAGAGCATGTGTTTCCCTTGTCTTGGTTGGGTGCACAAATCTTCTTTTATGTGTGCTGCTTCTTACTCTGTTGCCTAGACGATCAGTGGCTTTCACTGAGGATGTCTGGTTCTCGTAAAGACTTTGACGTGAAGCAGATTTTAAAAATCAGATGGAGGTGGTTTGGTCATCAGGCATCAGCCCCTAATTCTGCAGTCGAGAGTCACCAGGGAGACTTCTGGAACAGAGGACAAAATGTAACGACTGGTGGCACAAAGTTTTTAGATTCAGGTAACCTGCCGTTAACAGCAGTTGGTTACAGGAGGTCCAGCCAACAGGATTTTCACAACTCACCTCCTTGGCCAATGGCATCCACCTCAGAAATCCCTGCATTTGAATTCTCTGCAGAAGACTGTGGAGGTGCACGCTGGCTTGGCGGACAAGAAGCAGATGATAGAGCAAGTGAAGAAGAAAATGAATCGGACAGCAGTTCATGCAGGTTAATTGTTACTTTCCTATTGTGGGAAATATGTTTTCGTTTTGTGTTTGCAGATGGTGTGCATGTAAAGGCTAGCCTTTATTCTGGATTAAAATGCTTCAGAAACCTAGCAGTCACTGTGTATCAGCAACAGGAAATGTTCTGTAACCAGGCTTCGGCGTGTTTACTATGACCTTTTTAAAAGGCAATGTTATTTACTCAGTGTGGGTAAATAAAGCTCAAGCGAGTGCATGCACTTTTGTTTTCAGTATTATACCCATCACATGCAGACATGAACAAGCTAATGTCCACAATATGATGATGTTACTGGATGCTTTTAAGATTATTTTGAAGTGCAACTGATCATCTGGGTATGGTGAGAATGGGTCCCCTGCTAGTTAGGAGAAAACTGAACGTTTAAGCTTCTTGCAACTCTTATCTGATATTTCTGTGTATTTCTGTAGATAAGGGAGATGATGCTTTAAAAAAGCGTATTTAGGCTATAAGACAAAAACCATCATTTTTGCTTGTACATACACAACTTGAAGGAAAAAAATAATCTGCTGTATGTCAGCCAGGTTATGCTGTAAACTAATACCATATGGTTGCTTTAAAATGATTGCAGTTGTCTGTGGGAGTCTTAAACTATACCCGGTTTAAAAGAAAAAAAATGGTTTTCCTGTATCTGTAAGGATGTTTTGGTGTTCTTTTCTTACATATCGTTTCCAAAGATGGAACTGTAAAATTTGTTCTTAAGTGAAAGGTGTTGGAAACGTTGGAAAATTAGGCAAGTTAATATCTTTCTTGTTATATATTAGTTTTTCTTTTATCTGTTAGTGCATTCTTCACTGAAAGTATTTTTCCCCTTTTGTGCTGCCTGTAGCGCAGTCATAGTTACCTTATTATGTATGTACTATATGGAAATGTTAAGGTATTTACTTCCTTGATTTTTCAGGTAATTTGCAGTCATAAGGCTTTTTGCAAGTACATTGGTTTAAAAGGGTGCACTGCTTAATAGAGCATATTAGGGATGGATCAGTCTAGTTAGGGCAGTTTTACTGTTTTGCATTCCCCAGAAGAAGAATTCATTTAGTGCAAGGGCAAAGCAGTCCAGAATATAAACACTGACTATTTGTGGCTTATATAACCTTTAAAGACTGGAGGCAAGGAGGGAAGGTAGAAATACTGAAGAGTTTACACTGTGTTTCTTTTTGTCACTGACCTGCAGTAGTACTAGCATTACAGTGAAAGGAAGTTCTGCGTACTGATTCATCGTAACAGGCAGTCTTACTGTACTGCAACAACCAGGTAGCTATAAATAACAGACGTCTAAAGAGTTCTTTTTTTTAAGTGATATTCAGGTATGATTTTTTAAAGTAGCAATGTCACTAGGTAGTATTTACAGTATAGATGTGACATCACTGTATCGCATCTGTTTGTGATGTTAATTTTTTGGTGCAGCATTACTCCAAATGAGAGATTCTCACCATAGCAAGACAATAGATGTAGAAAAAAAGCATGCAGTTCAAAGAGATGTGTAGCTTGGGATTATTACAGATTTGTTTTTAATGATAGAAGAATTCATGCTTGACAGAATTTGTTACTTTGTAGAGCTGAAGAGCTGCAGATACGTATTGAGGGGGTGGGAGGGATCTATATATCACTGCTGTTTTATTTTTTCTTCTTTGCAGATGGACTAATAGACTTTAATGCACGTAGGATTTGAACTTGGTAAACTTGACGTATCTTTTAATTATGCATTTAGTCACAAATAGCATCTGAAGTTGTGTATCCTTTGTTTTATAATTCTTGCTAGTGTTTTAATTACATGCTTTAAATATTGTAGGTAATTTTTCAGTTCAGTGTTGGTATACAATTTAACATGTAACTAATGGTAATATAAAGACTTGCTTTGTATCATCTATATTTTTGTTTTCAAGGGTAGATGTTATCTTGTTCCTTCTATTAAGAGTTATTTTATTAAGAATGTATAAGGTTGGGTCTGTTCAGCCTTGAAAAAAGACTCAGAGGGGATTTGATCCATGTGTGTAAATATCTAAGGAATGGGAGGCAAACAGATGAGGCTGGACTCTTCTCAGCAGTGCGTGGTGGTAGGACAAGGGGAAATGGCCACAAGCTGATGCATGGGAAGTTCCACACAAATGTGCGTGGGAACTTCTTCACAGTGAGGGTGATGAGCACTTGCACAGGCTGCACAGAGAGGTGGAGTCTCCTTCTCTAGAGACATCCAAGACCCTCCTGGATGCCTACCTGTGCATTTGGTCTAGGCAGCTTCTTTGGCAGGGGGGTTGGACTCGATGATCTCTAGAGACCCCTTCCAACCCCTGCAATTCCTTGACTCTGCAGTGTATAACCTACATAAGTCTACTCAACAACTGGATTTTTTTCTAATGTTAAGAACAAGAGTAAGTGGTTGTCTTTTTATTATCTAAAATATGACTTCTTATCTACTGACCTCATTCCATGTAGTTTTCAGATGGCTTTTTCCCATGTGAAAACCCTGTTTCCTGCATTAGAAACGAATTGTGCATATGAAAAAAAAAACTTTTTAAAAAACAAACCAGTTTTTGTAGAAGCTGTGGGAATTAGCTTGCTTCTTCAGTCCTCTGTAGCTTCTTGCCCGTGCCCAAGGAGCATGAAATGACAGAACCAGCTCACTGCTTTGTGCATTTTTTCTTCTTTGCTATGTCACGTGGCACAGGTTGTAAAGCATTTTGATTGGGTCTCTGTCATTTTAAGAGCTTCGGCTCATTATGGGATTCATTTTGAGGAGAGGCAGTGCAGGGTTCTTTTCTTATCGGTACAGAGCTTGGTGGTGTAATGGATAAGCACATCCCAGATTTGGTTCCGAATTTCTGACAAAGGCTGCCACAGCTGTCTGAGATGCAGTCATTCAGATTCAGGAATAAGAGCTGGTTGACTGTAAAGCTCTTTAAATCATTTTGTTGTGTTGAGATCATCATTGACTCGTTGAACTAGCATTTGAGACAGTTCGGTATAAATTCTTTACTGTTTTTTACCTCTCATGTTTCCCCTCTTGTGGCTGTTGGTTATAACTTTCCTGAGGTGTTGGATTTCTAACTTCTTAAAGTTTTCAATAGGTGTACAGATCCTCGTATAGCAAATTAATGCCTATTGGCATTATCTCTGTTTTTCCTTACTTTTTGTGGGTGACTTAAAAGCAGTCCTCAGGCCTTGGAGGCACCGTAGATAACACACTTGAAAATGCCTCAGGTGTACCTAGAGCGCAGTGTGTCTGATTCACCCTGTCACGCATTAAAATATTGGAATTGTGTTACTGTAGATATATAAGCATGGAAATAGATTCAAATATAAAATACATATTCACATTTAAACATTAAATACAAGCAGTAAGTCAGAAATTGTTGGTTGTGGCGTAACGTTGAACAGTTTACTAAGATGCCTGCAATCTTTAAGACAAGGTCTGAATGCAGAGGGTGATAGCTACTCTGCATGTGGATTCTGTATAGACAGTGCTGGAGTTGCAGTATATTGGAAGTTCCACCCAAACTATCCTCTCCAATACTGGAGTTCTCAGTTGCAGCTCAGATTCTTAACTTTAAAGACAAAAATGTATAGCAGCATGTTAAACTGTGGAAACTGACATATTGTTTTGGTAGGTTGTGTTCTGGTTTCCATGTGCAATAGAATGTCACTGAACTTGGTGGAAACAGTGTAAACAACAAAATTGTTACAGTATTCTTAACGTTATTTTGAAAAGCGTTATTTTAAAGCAGCAGCAGTGTTCTTAAATTCAGATTCGTTTGAAGTTGCGAAAGAAAACTCTTAATATGTATCCTAATTTGACCAAGAGACATACTCCGTGTTTCTAATGAGCTAAGGAATTGACTAACATTCATATTTTTTTCCTGTTTTTCTCCTTAAAATGTCATATTTACTTAGTTTTAACTATCTGTTCATTTTGAGATAATCCATCTTGGCTTGTTGGTTTTCTCTTTAAGTAAATGTTGTGGTTTAAAAGGTAATATTGCACACCTTTCAGAAAAAGATTTTAAAAATCATTTCAAATTTGTTCCTCTTATCACTGTTCCAAAATGAAGAGTTTGAAACATGTATCCCAAATCTTCTGAAAAGTAATTTAGAATGCAGACCATGGAATAACGTGCTTGAAGAAAAGGATATTCGCAAACTTTGTTACAGCCCAAGGTTCTTACTTAATGACATTTATGGGTTATAACTAAGATGTTTGATTACTTTGAAATAACTATTGTAACTCCTGCTTTGAAATGAATTTTGATACTCTAAAATAATTAAAAGAAAGATGCAAATCCTTGTACTAGAAACAGATTATGCTTCTCCCCCATCAGGAAAAGAAAAAAAAAAAGCCAGCTCTTTCATGTAGAAGAGAGATTTAGTGAATGTGGGAGGAAAGAAGGCTGGTATGTGTTCTGGTTTTTGTTTTGTTTTTGCACTGAAAACTCTGCTGTGGCTTTGTTTAAGCTATGAGCACAAAACCTCAAACAGCAGCAGGAGAGAGATGTGAATTTAGCTCTCCAGTTGTCATCATCTATGCTGTTACTTTTGAAAGTCGTTTTTGAGTGGTTTACTACCAACTATGTTAATTGCTTTGTTGTTCTGCAGTGAGCTCTTTTAATGGGCAAAGCACCTCATTCCAAACGTACTACTGCAAGGAATAAAATCCTTTAAAAATGAATGGTTTTATAGTGTACCTTCTACATAGTTTTGATTCTAAAAAGGTGCATTCATATATCAATATTAAACAAATGTCAAAAAAAAGCTAGCATCTTTCGTATATAAATTTTTTATGCCTGTCACCGGGATAACAAAATATGTAGCCCTCACAGGAAAGAGCTTGCCTTTAGGGTAACTTACATTTTTATGATCATTATAATTTAATAATAAAATTATTAATTGGTCAGTGCTAGATCTTTTTGACATAAATAGGGAAATAAAAGAGACCAAAAAGTATTACAGCTAAAGGCTGCAAAAAGAAAACCCTACAGACTAAGGTTCTGTGATACTCATAACAAAAATATTTCTACTGAATGTGGTAAAAATGCTATCTTAAAGGAAAATGTAGAAGGGGTTCTTAGATATGGGTAGCTATTTTATGTGCTAGCAGCATCAGTCTTTCCTGTAATTTTCCTGTTAGTATGTGTGAGGTGTGCAGAAATCCCTCTAGCCTGCATGGGCTATACTTAGAGATAAACCTGGATCAAGAGCCAGTTTCAAAGGGAGCAGAATCACCTGTGATGCTCAGAGATGCAGGACCTTATGTCTAGGTACTTGCTCTGAGCGCACAGACCACACGTCAGCATTCAGTACCAGAGATTCCTCTCTGGGTGGGAAGGATGGCAGCCAAGAATTCTGGGTGATTTTGGTACTGCTGCTGGGGGAGAGGAAAGCAGGTTCTTCTCTTCCTCTGTTTCTGCCTTCTGTGTGTATTCTCCCATGCCATCATGGCTGAGGCTGAACTGAATGGAGAAACAAATTTGTAAGAGTGTCTGGAGAAAGGGTTAGAGAGGATATAAATTTTTCATAGGCAGTCACTGTGTAATAGGCATAAATAGACCTTGAAGCTGTATCTTTCCCTTTACGTAAGCACTTCAGCTATTTAGCTACATCTTTCATGTTCTCTTTATGGATCACTGAAGGTTAATGTTTCTTTCCCTTTCCATTTTATTTCCCTGAGGAACATGGTTTTTGAGGTACTGGCTACAAGATAGGATGGGTGTGGTGTTGAATTTGTTCAGGTAGGGGGAGTGAACAGAGTGTGGCTTTCTGGTGTCTTAAGTGCTTTATCCTGAGCCTGTGCAAAGCATGCTCTGCTGCCAGCTACTTTTCCATACCAAGTAAATGTGGTGAGTATTGCAGAGAGCATGCATGCGTGTGGGCTGACAGTGGCTCAGGTCAGGATGTCTTCTGGGTAAGTGCTGCCTGAGGAATTATTTTTCCTCCTCCATCCTAGTTTGTTGCTTCTTTGGGTGTATCTGCACAACTCTTTGTGAGGCTAGCTGTAGATCAGATCCCTGAATGCTATGCAGATTTTGTTTTCTTTTCGATAATTATTAATGCTGTAAGCTGAGGAATCTGGTTTAAAATACAGTTGAACAACAAAAAAAGATTTGAGTACTTGTTCCTTAATCTGTGGTAATGCTGCCCAGTTCTGACAGCATAATGGTTTTTATGGTTACTTGGTGAGTCAGATAAGGGAACTGATGTGGCACAAAGTAGTTTTTTCCTGCCCTCATTTTCTTTCCAGGTATGAGTTCTTTGATTCTGTTTCCCGCATGGCCACAAAGAACACTTGTTCACAGCAAGTCAGAGGGCCAGCAGTGGAGCAGAACAAGTGACTCATGAGGGATGAGAAGAACTTGTCACAGCTTAAATAGATGCCTAGCCACTACTTCAGAGCACATTTAAGATATTTAAGTCCTTAGAGGGAAGTAAGTAGGCAGGTAGGTATCTCATTTCTGATCTATTACTTGGGTTTCAATTACATGTTAGGTTACTTGGCCTGTTTAGCTATCTGAGTTACATGCCCAGGTGCGTGCACACATGCACACAGGAAAAAACTTTACAGAGCATTTATCTCCTGGAAATTTAGACTTCAAATGTTTGAGGATCCCTCTTCAAATAACAGTTCTAAGCTAAGGACTGAGCTCAGGATGGAAATCATGTGGATCCATATGTTTCCAAACACTGCAGTAGATCTAGAGTATTATTGTAATTTATCTGCATAGTGGAAAGTGAGAGAATTGTAATCAAGAAGAAGTATGCTTCCCTCAGTGTAAGTAATTAGGATCCAGCTCCTTTCTATCCTAGGTCCATGCATTCTGTTTACTTCTTACTCTTTTCTTGAAAGCAGCTATGTGTATGGACAAGGATGATTGTTTTCTCTATCCACTGTTGCTTTTCCCCCATACAGCCTTCTGTTCTGTTAGATCTCATTTAAAATGCTAAAGACTTCATGAAGTAACATAGTGATATAGTGATGTGTTTCTTGATGTATTTTTTTTTCTCTTGCATCCATCCACTTTTTGTGGCTCCTTATATGCCGAGTTTTGTTGTAACCATCTTAAGCTAAGCGTGTATTGGAGTGGCAAGGAGAAGTGTAATTCCTTATTGCATCACTTTTTCACTTTGTGGGGTCCTGGTGTATGCCTGTTCTTCCACAGTGTCTACAATTCTATAAATGTGATTATTGGACTGATCTCCATGTATCCTTTAGTTGAAGGGTACAATGAGTCATCGTTTCTGTTCTTGTGAGAACTCAGATAATGTTTGGAGGAAGAAAGTATGAAAATGAACAAAAATTAAATGGGAAGGGAATATGCATTTTTCATTTTATCATCTGTATAGAGAATTTTTGTAATTTAATAGTGCGAACTGTTTTCTGTTACTGTCTTCAGCAGAACCTCCAACAGCAGTCATACCATATCGTCTTGTCAAACTATGGAGCCCTGTACATCAGATGAATTTTTTCAGGCTCTCAATCATGCTGAACAAAGCTTTAAAAAGATGGAGAATTATCTTAGACACAAACAACTATGTGATGTGGTGTTAGTTGCTGGTGATCGTAGAATTCCAGCTCACAGGTAAGCTTATAATGACTTGAAGTAACTTTGAAGACACATTTGTAAATTAATATTGTGTGTTCTGTTTGGAACATCTTAAGCAATTTGGAATACTTTAAATGTGCTTAAGCTTTTTAACATATATTTGGAAACTAAAACATTATTTCTGTCGTATGTGACACAGCATCAAAAATGATCATGTTGTTCTCACATTCTGCTTTTTGTCTTCAAGCATATAGGAGGATATTTCCACAACAAAGTAAGTATCAATTGCAACTTCATGCTATTAAAAGCAGTAGTGGCTTTTGTACCACAGAATGGAGTAAACAAATTTTGTTAGACTGTTTATTTTTGTACTTCCAATTAAGTTGTTGGATTCATAATTAGTTAAGGACAGTCTGTGTCTGCATGGTTTTTTTTGGTCCCATATTAACAAGAGTCCTTTGGTAGTAGACAGTAAGTGTTAAAAGGCTAAATTAGATCAAAAAGTTCAAATCAAAAGATACTGTATCTGTTGTCCTGTGCTAGGAAAATATTAAGAATTATAAAACAAAAATATTAGTAACAGAAGCATGTTTCAGTATTTAATGCACAGTTTTAATAGTTTAATTATGCCCAAGTACCTATTTAAAATGTGGCTCGAAGTTATTTCTACAACAGAAATAGCCTGAAGCATTCCTGTTTTCCGTTGCTGATTCCTCCCATCACAGTGGATGTGCTATTTTTCTGGGAGCAGGCAGGTAGTTACACAATAACTTGTTGCTCTCTGAGTGAACCTTCATTTTTTCACTTTTGATTAAAGTACACTTTACTGCAATTAATACAAAAAGAGGTGGTCCTGGTCTTTACCCAACTCCTGACCCCAGTTCCTTTGTAAACACTTCTATAGATGGTAACATTTGTTTCTGAGAGGCGAGGAGAGTGCAGTTGAGCAAGGTGATTTCATTTTCCTTATTGCTATGGAGTCGCACATGATTAGTTTTTGTCATATTCAAATTCATCACAAAACTTCATCATTCCTATGGAAAAAGTAAATCAGATGGAAACAGGGAATGCACATAGCCCTAGTGGATTTGCATCCACTCAAGTAATGTAGAAGGCAAAGAGCTTTTGACTGCTTGCTCTAAATTGCTGTAAATAGGAAAAATAGTGATTAATACAGACATAATCTTACTTCCTTATGTGGTGTGGTAGCATGTTTGCAGTATGCAGTTTTGGGGTTGAGATTATTGAATGGTTAAAAAGCGCGGAAAGGGTGCAGATGACAGCTGCTAATATCTTGTATGGACTGGAAGATTTTTTTGCAAGATAAACAGAAACACAACGTTGTGTACTAAAAAAAAATTCTTTAATGTGGTTCATACCTGTTCCTCATTTATTTATAGAACTGACTTTGCACTCCCAGCTTCTGCTGCTGTATCTATTTTTGTAGTGCACTGAGTGCATGCTGCCACCTGTTATTTGCATTGTTCTCTTAGGAGGTGAAGCTTCTTGCTGTAGTTGGAATGTTTTATTTAAAATATGCATAAAAGTTAAGGCCGAAGAAGTGCACACTGTACTTTTAGAAGGAGGTGGGAGTTTTACACTTGTCCTTAGTTCACTTCATAGCATTGGAGCAGCCTACAAAGGAGCTTTGTCTTTTGCACAGTAAGTTATTTCTCTTTTTGTTTTGTTTTCTCAGAGAAATAACTATGGTCCTCATCTCAGTATATTCAAAGCACCTCACTGAAAATTGAACTTTTCCATAGTCCAGAGGATAAAGATGGAAATTTTTAAGTTGGCTTATAATCTTACAAAACTTCAGTAAGAAGATTGACTTGATGTACTTGCGGTAATCTGTGTTATAAGAAAAAAAATGTGTAGGAAAAAAGAAGTGTGTCCAAATTCAGACTTAATTGGCATTATCTACAGAAGCACTCAGTGTACTTCAGTATTCTATTGATTATTTTATCTTAAGACTTAATTAGTAATGAACACTTATTAAACAGATGCTAGATTAAAGGATTTCCATTAGAAGGCATGGAAGAAAATAGAAAGTTCATTTACACTGGACAATACTTTTAATTTAAAAATTGATAACATTTTCCTCTTTTATTAATCCTGTCCCTGTTATCTTCAAGGTGTTGTGAAGCTTCGTTTCATTTTGACACATGAATCAGCTTGGTAGATAGTAACTGTAAATTGCCAGGTTTGATGCCTATCAGCATTTTACTCAATGATTGTTTTGGAGGCCTGGAGAACTGTCCAGACACTGCACCTTGTGGCTACTCTGGCAAGAAATATACATTTTACTGTCTCATAATAAATAAGAATGAAATTAGCCTGGCTTTTCAAAATGAGTTAAGCTGTCTGGTTTTGAAACAGTAAAAAACAGAAATTAAAGACATCTGTAATATTGCAACTTCCTGTAAGAACAGGAGGACAGGGAAAAAAAATGCCCACAAGACAAGATGTTGTCAGTATTTTTTGCATAACTATTGTATGTTTTTCCAGAGTTGTCTTAGGATTTTCCAGATGAAAAATTTTGACATTCATTTGTACTTTTTCTCCACATGACTCTCGTAAGTTGGACTGAATGATCCATGTGGTTCCCTTCCCACTTGGGATGTTCTGTGATTCTGCATTTCCCTGTGCAGTAAAAAAGATCAGACAATTTTTCTGGGTATAATTCATAAACCAAATTCTGCAGCCTTATCTGTGCAGAATTTGACAGTTGCTGGTAATTAGATAAGGAGTGTAAAAGTGAAACATGTTCTACATAAACAGGACTATGATGCCAACTGCATGATTGCTGTTTCTTTCTGACATTTGGAACTGTTAGAGGCTTCTGTAATGCCACTGTATACTAATTCCATAGGTATTTGTAGGCATTCTGTAGGCTGGTTTTGAAAGAAATATTACACTTAAAAGGAAAAAAAGGACTGTAAACTCAGAATACAGATAGTGTGACTTAATTTTGTAAACTGAGGGAAAGCAGTATTTTGTAACATAAGTAGTTTCCAGTGAACTCTTGACGCGTTTTGAATGTTTTAAAATTAACAATTAATCAGTTATAGAGAATCATTTGTAAATGACTCAAACTAACAGGGAGATTGATGATGTTACTTTTAAGTGGAGTTTCTAGAGCCATTGCTCAGATTCATTAGCAGAAGTGTCAAAATTTGAATGGGGAAATTCTTCTGTGGACTCTTGTCACATGAATGTATAAGTGCTTCACAATATATAATCTGTATGTAGGAATGCAGTTTATTTTCAGACCATCAAAGAAACAGTTGATAGAAAGATGCAGTGAGATTAAGAAATCAACGAAAAGTGGATGTCCTAAGGCATGAGTAAAGTAGTAATTGATTTTTATTGATGAGTGGTAAAAACATTGGTCAGGAAAAGGCCAGTTAACTAGAATTCTGCCTCAGTTTTCTCTTACTCTCTATCTCAGTGTTGCTTGATGCATTTCTTTGAAAATAGGTGCATTTAGTTAAATATGTGGATGCTTGTCTAAAATTAAAACAGAATTGTTATCAGTATAATGTATGCTTTTGCACACTACTTATATTAATCCACTCTTATGCTGTTTTGGCATATGCAAGTTACTCTCTGGAAAGCACTTAACACTGAAGTGCATCTGCTTTCTCGTGATTCTTAACAGAAGTCAGCAAGAATAGGATTGTGCTTTACATTTTTAATAATTTCTTTTGGAGAACTTCAAGGCTGGAGATCACAGTGGTCTTGTCTGATACCACCGCAGTTGATACGAGGTATCTGGCATTCAACAGCTGTTGCTAAGATATGTGCAGTCCTTCCATTTACTGAATTATGGTGCAGCTAACTCTAACAGTGCAACTATTTCAAAAGCAGAAGTCTGTGTCAATATATAGGCGTTAGGTTCTGTTTCCCATGGCTGAGACCATTCTTTTACAAGCTGTACTAAGCACAGAAATCCAAGTCAGTACAGAGAATGAATATTTTAAGTTGCTTGTTTTTTATTAAAAAAAAAATTGTTGTTATTGTTTTGAATTGGAACTGAAACTTTATTTCAAATTGACAAGATTTTAAAATTAGTCCTTTTTCACATGCATTCCTACGTAACTCTGTTTGTTTATTGAGTAGAAAAAAGGCAATGCTGGACTGTAAGTTTGTCCAAATGGTCATCAGTCAAAAGATGTGCAGGAAAAACAGTAGTTCAGCAGTAAACAATTTATTACTTTTCAGTTAATTTATCAGGAGACAGTTCAATGCAGTTCATTTTGCATTTAATTAAGGGACAGATCTTTTTTTTTTTGTCTTCATGTACACACCTGCAAATTCTTCGTACTAATACATCTGAGATCTGTTCCTAAGCACTGGTGCTTACCTTTTCAGTGAATTTTACTATCTTTTGAGGTTTCCGATCTCTGTCATCTTAACAAGCCAATATAACGACTCCACAGAATAAAGTAACATTTTCTGAAGTATTGGATTCATTGAATGTATGTAGATGTGCCTGATTTAGTGTTTAGCAACCCTGTCCCACAGGCTAGAGATTGGAACTTGATCTTTGAGGTCCCTTCCAACAGCTCAAGCCATCCATCTTCATTCTTATCCATTACGTGGAGTGTCACTGAAAAATAAAACATGGAATATATAAAACAATAATTCAAAGAAATGTCTGAGTACAGAGGGTTTTTTTTTTTAACAATTCTGAGTACTTAAATATACAGAGTAGATACTGAAGTAAACCATGTTTATCTACTCTGTATCTTTAAGTACTCAGAATTGTTAAAAAAAAAACAACTACATACCTATCCACAAAAGACATTACTACGTTAATTAGTTTGTTTTGTGCAGCATTCTTCTTCTTATGAGGTTTTGTTCTCTGTCCCATCACTGTGCTGACTTTGCGTAGCCCTGTCATCAGTAATGATGACTGCATGCGTGCACCAAGAATAAAAGTGTTTTAAAGCACTGTGAAAAAGGACTAGCAAGTCATTATTTCATATTTAGAAAACGTAACTGATACAATGCAAGTGGAACTCAGCTTTTCTTTTTTATTTCCATCATGTTTATTTATGTTTAGCTTCCAGTTAAGGTGATTTTGTGGGTTGTGTCCATGTTGACTATTAAAAGTCACTGAGCTTTGACAGAGTAATTCGTTTACTTCAATAGCAAATGTAGATTCAGTAACAGCACTTCATTATTCATAGAGAGGAACTGGAGTGTGGAGCTGTTTGTCAATTTAAAAATGTTTTTCTCAGTACACTGTTTCTTCAAAGGACAAAATAATGAATTATAAATTAACAAACATCGGATTGACAGTTCTTTTTCTTTCTTTTCCTATCTTTGTCTCTCTCATTTTCTCCTTCTTTATGTTCTCAGATTGGTTCTCTCCTCCGTTTCGGACTACTTTGCAGCAATGTTTACTAATGATGTAAGGGAAGCAAGACAGGAGGAAATCAAGATGGAAGGTGTGGAGCCAAATGCATTGTGGGCTCTGGTTCAATATGCATATACAGGTAATTAGAATGAAAATGGGGATTTTGTCTAATGAATTGGCCTCCTGTGAGCATTGTATTCCATTACTGATTTCAAATGCTGTTAGGAATTCACAAAGTTTCTTGCTTATATTTAAAAAATTCATTGTTGCTGTTACCGAAGACAGCCTGGTCAGGTATCGTTTCTTTTATAATAATACTTTCTGATGGTTAACAAAACATCTCAATATTTCAAATGTATCTTGGCTGATGAAAAAAGAAATCTTACTAGGTTTCCTTTTCCTTGCATCATTATAGGTATTCATTTTGAAAAGCTGGTTACCTACTAAGAAGGGGGATATTTTCCAATCCTTGTGTTCTGTCACATAACCTGTAAATAATTCTCTTCTGTCTGAGTTTTTGGGAAGTTAACAAATCACAAATGCAGAATTATATCATCTACTTTTTAATATTGATAGGTCGCCTTGAATTAAAAGAAGATAACATTGAGTGCCTGTTGTCTACAGCTTGCCTTCTTCAGCTATCTCAGGTTGTAGAAGCGTGCTGTAAATTCCTCATGAAGCAGCTTCACCCGTCCAATTGCCTTGGAATCCGATCTTTTGCTGATGCACAGGGTTGCACTGACTTGCACAAGGTGGCTCACAATTACACTATGGTACGTTGTTATTTTAAGCATTATCCACTGATTTTAGTATTTAGTATTATTAGTATAATTATGTATTCTCTTTACTAATGCTTTTCCCCCAGAAAGCCTTGCTCATTTTCCAAACAAGAATGTGCATATGTTCCACTGATGAGAAATGACAAAATAACTGCAAAGTTGCTGCCTTAGAAGTGCAAGGAAGGAGGGATGCATGATGTTTCCTTCAGTGAAATCTTTCAGTGGGTAGTTTTTATTTCTGTCGAGCCTAAAACTACAAACTTGACAGTTGGTAAGCTGCTGTGGTCTAGTCCAAAATAACACACAAATTAATGGTAAAGTTTCATAATGAGATGGAAAAGTTTCAGGTTCTCAGTCACACCTGGGGGTGTGAATGTGGGTATTCATGAAAACAGATACTGCATTATACTGAATTCCTTTGTAAAGGAATAGCAGCGTGGCATCAAACAACTTGATCTCATGCTATACAATATGTGGCTAAATAAATGTCAGTGAAGCTTTCAGATTTAGAGAGAAACTGACCTGATAACCAAATTTCATCTTTTTAGTAGCTGTTCTTCTATTTTAAAGTAAAATGTTCTCTTATTCTCACAAGCATATTTAAGTAACATTAACAGCAGAAGGAAGCAGGATACTAATCTCTGAGTCAAGTCAGTTCATCTGTTACTTGCAGATTTTTGTGAGGTATTTTCCTCTATTGGTGAAATTTCACCTATATAAGCTCTTGGGACCTGAATGAAGGCATGAAGATACTGCAGGAAATAAGACAGTACTTAACAAGTTTGTGTGGCTTGGAATTACATTACTGCTGTGCTTAGGTTCAGGAGGTGTAATTTTTTTGCCTTCTAATTACTATTAGAAACTCATGGCTTTCTTCTTACCTGCTGTTTGTGTGGTGGGTTTTTTGTGATTTTTTTTTTCCTTTGTAGTGTTAAGAAGCGCATTTGTTTTGTGTCATTTATTTTTCTTGATTTAAAGTAACTAGGTTTAGTATGTATAACAGCTTAAAGTAGCTGCCTCTTTTCCAGTGATTTGTTTCCTCAATGAGTAGATCTCTGATCTATTTAAAATGACGTACATGGTGAAATTTACCAAAACAAGTCATTAGTGTGTAGATTGTAGCTTATATATTTATTTTCTTGACCTTCATTATGCTCAAATAAAAATGAGAAGACTGCCATTAGTTAGACAGTTGGATGAAACAGTAAAGAAAAATGTGCTTTGTGCTTTTGAGGAGTATTAGAATTAATGCAGAGAGAGACAGTGATAAAAATGTAAGCAGAAGGAGAACCTCCCTCCTTTGACCTGTTTGTTCTTTGTTCAGAGTAACCTTGTGTTATTTCCATGTCCCTTACAGCTTTTATCAGCTGGCTGCCAAAGATCGGAATAGTAATAAACGTTAGATCAGTGTAGTACGTCTTACTATTTTGGTTGGCAGTTTCTGACTTTTTGTGGGGGAAAGAGTCTATGAACTTTATCAAAGCTGTACTTTTATAGCCTTTTTCTTCTGTTCTTATCACAGCAATATAGTTCTATGCCTTTTAGATTTTATTTATTTCAGGGGCAAAATTGTTTCTTTTTAGGCTTTGCTGTGGATGAAATTTAAATCAGGTGGATTTTAAAAAGCCATTTTCAAAACTAATTAGTTGTGCTAGATGGATTCCTCCTAAGGCCTTTTTTAATGTTGTTTAGTTCCAATGGAGATGTGAAATTGAATTTTCTTAATAATGAGTAATAGAGAAGCAGCTTCTATAGTTCAAAATGAATGTTGCTATGGAAACTGCATAGAAATACATAGTCCAATTGAATCGTCAATTAAAATAAATCCCCAAGTAATTTCATTTGTTTAAAAGCTGTTTGAAAGAAGAAAATACTCAGCAGTATTGAGTACTGGCCACTTGACGCTCTTTGCATTAATTGTTGGATCACAAGAGTTAAGCACATCAGTAGTACCTGCAAATTCTGTTTGTTGAAACATGCTGCAAACAATTAGGGATTGTGCTGAACAGTAGATACTTTGAGCTTTTCCATGTAATTGTGCTTCTTTGGAAGCATGTGAAGTAGAAAGTGTAACAAATAAAAAATAGTTGCATTTTAATTTATATATTTTACTTTCTATGAGTTTTCCTTTGAACTTGTGCTTCCTCAACTAAAGCAGCTTCTCAGTTTTAACAATTTTTAAGAGACAGTTATTTTGATTAGCATGTTAGCAGATTATTTAAAATATATATTTGTAAGAAGACCAGAAATTCAAATGAAATGGGCATTTTGTAAACTGAAGAACCCACCAGTGAGTTATCCCAGTAGGCTTACTTTTCTTAACAGATCTGCTCTGTCTAAATAATGTTCATTAGTGTCATTGGAAAATGTTAGCATGATTTTATGGCATGGTTTTAATTGCACAATACAGTGTGATTAAACATAGAAATAAGGTGGATTTGAGTGCCGCAGCTCTTCATACTGGAGGTATAGATGCTAAAAGAATATCTGTGTTATGTTACTTTATTGCGTACTCTGTTGTCAGTTAAGCTATTTATTCAGAAGAGAAAAAAATTCAAGGTTATCATCAAAACAGGTCAATTTTTTGACACAGCAAACTAGGCAAAGCTTGAAAAATCCTCAGGACACATTAAGTGAAACACGAAATAAACTACAGTGATGAGTTGTGGATGTAACGCTCTTTGAAGAGCAACTCTGTTCTTGATTCTTTCTTTAATGCATCAGGGATTTAAAATAGTTGACAGGATCATGAGATGTATGAAAGATACCTTGATCTAAAAACAAATGTTTTCTTGTTTTGCTGTAGTTTTGGAGTCATATAATTACAAATCTATGACTTTTATTAACCTAGACAGTAATGTATCTATTCACTTAATACATAATGCTTTTCCACACAGAGTGCCTTCTGTGCATTTTTTTTGCCCTCTAGCATAATGCCTACTGATCAATTTTAGCAGTCTTCGAGTCTGAAGAAACAGCTTTTTGTCTTGTTTGTTTGAAATGGTTGTTAGTGTACCTGGAATGAAAACAATTAGCTTCATTATCTGCTCTTTTATAAAGGTAGAAAGTAAACCAAAGAAAAGTTAATTTCATGGAAAAAAAGGTAGCCAGTGTTATTTTCAGAACTTGAAATACTATGGTGAGTAGAGAGCTGTTCTTAGGTTAACTGTCAGTATCTTCTTCTGTAGTCTAATTTGTACTCTGTTAATTACTACTTAAAATAAAAAGCAGACATTTTAAACATTAAATGTGATAGTGCCTGAGTTAGTCCACATGTAGGTGACTTTATAATCTTCGCTGTTCACCTTTCCACACACAGGGCAAGGTGAATAAGTCACCTTGTTGAATTTCATCAGAAATCTTCCATACATGAAAAAGAAGTTTTTTTTGTCTACAAGAGTCCAGACCCCAAGTTTTCAATAATGCCCAAAACAAGGATTTTATATTTCTGCACCTGTAATTTGCTGAAACAGCCATTAGATGACAAGACTACGTTCACCCTCAGATCTTATGAGTCGAGCACTTCTTGCTTTTCATTTGTGTTCAGGTTCAGAGTATAAACAGATCCCCGTGGCTAGAGCTTCCTGTTCGACACCTGTGTACAGTTCTTCTCAGCTTTGGAGCGTTTTGATGCACTCTGAGATTATTTTTTTTATCCTACTGGTATAGTTTAGGGGGAGCCTAACCATCTAACTGGATTAAACTGTGAGTGTTTTGTATCACTTGAAAATAAGTATCATGACCTTTTTCATGTGCTTCTAGTATTTTTTGCTCTGTACCAAGACCCAGACAGACCTCTGGTTAAGAATGTAAGTATTATTTATTCTGCAGCTGCTCAAGGGTGAATTTAAGATTGTGATCTGAATGAATGTTACTGCTGTATCCGTATATTAACTAGTACATAAAAATCAGGCTACTTGCTTGATAAAGTTTCCAACTGAAACTGCAGGCCGTTTGTTCTCTGAAATATCCTGTTCTTCCGGAGTTCCCATAAGAAGAAAGAAAGCAAAGGCTAATGAGGAGGTTAAGAATGCTAGGAGATACACTGGCTCCTCCTTTTTGTCTTCAGAATCTCTGTCTGTAGAGGAATAGGAATTGTCAGATTTTGATCATAAAAAAAACAAAACCCAGATACAGGCCCAAGATTGTGGCTGAGAATGCTTTGATATATGTTCAAAAGTCGTCTCTAATTTAAAAATAGAATGGGAGCAAGAGGAAGTTGAATTTGTTCCCATCAGAAGGCAATTGTCTGCAAGCAACAAGAAGGAAAATCGTGTTTTTTACACACAACAGCTGTTGAAGTGATTAAATCCAGTTGGAAAAAGGCTTTCCAGGGATGTCTGCTTACTGTTTTTATATAAGATCAGCTTGTTGTTGCCTTCAGAGACAAAGGAAACTTTCCATACCAGGTGCTTTTCCCTTCCTCTTCCTGTGATCCAGAGAGATGGTGTGGAAAGCTTAAGGTAGTTAAGTGTTGACTTTTCTCTCTGTCAGTGCTCGCTGCCTGCCTGTTCACCAAAACTAAAAGCACAGCTGCAGCTTGCATACACTCTAGGACAGAATCAGCTGAAAACTAGCAGTGAAAGAAATGAACTCGGTGAAATGTGAATTTCTGTGAACTGCATGTTCAAACTCTGGAAATAATTTCCAGCTGTAACTTACTCCCAAACTGAGTAAAATAAACAAAGTGCATGTGTAGTACTACTGAGTATTGTACAGTCCTTTCACTGTTTTTAATTATTCTATTTTGTCATTTTCTTTAATTTTGTAATAAATAGCTAATTAAAGAGGAAAAGACAGTTCTGTCCCCCTTGTAACCCATTACAATTTTCGTGTGGAAACACTGTGTAGCTAGTTGGATCGTGCTAGTCAGAAAGCTTTTCAGATACTAAGTGTAAAATTTTTCTTTGCAAATTCTGTCCAGGGATACACAGCTGTTTGCTGTGTGCACAGATAACACTTCTAGGTCTCTTCCTAATATCAGCCCTAGAGATACCCGTGGAGTAGAGTCGCTTTAATCTTTCCCCTTAAACATTTTGTAGCCATTTATGTATGTGTGGCTTTAAAATAGTATGGATTGTTTAAATACTTACTAGCTGTTCCTCTTTGCTCAGTATTCTTTAAATCATTAGCATTTTTGGAGGCACCTAGCTTTGAAAATGAAATTGAGATTAAGCAATAACCTTTTCAATGCCAAACTGTATTGTGTGTTTTTCTTGACATTTTTTGCTAAGTTCATATCTGCTTTGCAGTATTGGTTCTGCTTCAGTTTTCAAGTTTCACCCTGTTGCTTTTCTCACCCTAAAAATGTTTTTTGGGGGAGCGTATGTCCTAATTCAAAGTTTTTTCATTACTGTGCACTTCATTTTAAGTTATTAAGATATAAAAGAGGATTAATTTTGATGTGGGGCCCAGTTAGACTTGCCCATACGTGAATCTACTGCGTATTATCCTCCACTGTTTCTGGAGATGTATGGAATGTAAGAGCAAAACCAGCATGCAGTTATTTAGCTATCTAGCAATCAACAGTACATTTACTAAATTGATGGTAATACTGTTTTATTGTCGTGAAACTATTCTCACTTTGGAGTGTGAGGAAGTTGGGTTTTGAGCTATTAATGTGTAAGAACCTGTGATTTATAGACTGCTTCTACTTTTCTTTCCTTCATTATCTTGTAAAGGTGTGTGGGGAAAGAAGTTAGATTTAATCTTACACTTTTCTCTTGCATTAAAAAATTAAAATAAAATTCAGGTTTCTCATTTTAAGTGTGTGGTGCTGATTATGTTCTGTATATGTACTCTTCTGCCTAAGCTTTTAAGAATCTGTATGGAATATTCTGCATGTCTCAGTGTTCTGAAGTAATGGGATATCAATGTGAGAAATGTTATCTACTGAGAATTTTCTTACTCCGAACTAAGGATTTGTAGCTGGAAATGACAGAACAAAAGTCAGAAAATTGAATCTTAGTAAATGAAAGGGTATACAATATTCTGGATTCTTTGCATGTTTTGCTCCCGTCCGTGTATTCAATCAGCTGTGTAAAATGTACAAAATAAAATTCAAATGCCCCAATGAAAATCAGCAGTGAAATTGCTTCCCCTGAAAACAAATTGCTGCACTTTAATCTGTCATTAATGAAATATGTTACAGATGTGTTCAGTAACTGCTGTAGCATGTTGTGCTCTTTGCTTGACAAAGTATTTTCATAGTCAACAGAAACAAATTAAAAAATTAAAAAATACATTTTTTAAAATGTACATTTAAATGAACATTTTTTTAAATGTAAAAGAGGGACCATAAAAGTCTAAGAAATATTATTAGTCAAGATAACTCAGTACATAGTTTTTTGTCCTGGGTCAGTTCTCCTATGGTGTTTGCTAGCACAACTGAGAGATAGTGTGAAGGAGGGACAAGTGGAAATTCATTTAAAAATAAAAACAAAGCACCTGCAACTGTCTTCAGATGATGCTGGCCCCTATATTCAAATTCTTTTTTTTTTTTTTTTCTTTTTCAGGAAAATTTCATGGAAGTAATTAGAAACCAGGAATTTCTATTGCTGCCAGCCACTGAAATTGCAAAGCTTTTAGCAAGTGATGACATGAATATTCCTAATGAAGAAACTATATTGAATGCACTACTTACATGGGTTCGACATGACTTGGAACAGAGAAGGAAAGATCTCAGTAAACTCCTGGCTTACATTAGACTGCCTCTACTCGCTCCACAAGTAAATTGTTCAATTCCTCCCTAGTTTATACTATAGTCATAATGGGCATGCCTACAGCATCTGTATGGAGATAGCAACAGATCACAAAAGCATCTAGATTCCTTAGCGTTTTGGATTCTTAGAGCTGCATGTAAGGACTTAACGTCTTATTTAGGCATGATGCTTTGTTGTGAACTGCAGCACATTCTGATCCTAACCTGAGGTCTGTAAGGAGACAAAAGGGGTGGACCTTCTATGGAAAAAATGGCTTGCGTTGCCCAAAAAGATGATTATCAATGATATATTTGTCACTAAAATTTGTGTCCTTTTTACTATCTTCTTCAAGGAATTTGAACAACTGTATTTCCTACATATAGTTAGCAGTTGTCCTTGAGATTTAAGAAATGCATTTGAATAAATCATTTAGAATTACTTGTTTCTTCCATTAACTCTTGTTAATCCATCTTTGGGTACTTGTTCTTCCCAGTTGGTGCTTTTTTTCTTTGTTAGACATTTGCATGTATTATTGAGGAAGACAATAGTTGTTTTGAATGGCAGTTTTCCTACTCTAGTGGGAACGACTCCTCTTGTTAGTGTCACATGTGGCACTGTAGTTGTTAAATGATAGCAGGCACGTAAAGCGTTTTCTTTTTTCTTGTGCTAGACTTCCTTGCTGTCCTTTCATTTAGTAATATTCAACACATATTACAAAGTCTTAAGTATTTTGTCTTGGATTTTCAGTTTTAATGAAAATTATCTCTGTTAAAGAACAGATTTTTTTTTATGAAATGTGAATTCATTAACATAACATAGAATACATACAAATAATGCTGTGTATTGCCTCTAATCTGGAATCTTACAGTTGGCTGGTAAGATGCAGAAGCAGGTTTTTTTGTATTAATGCTTTCATACTGATTATGACATATGCAGTGGCAGTATTTTCTTGCTTGTGACCTTGACTTTGCAACACGCTTCTTCTGGAAGCATAATGCAATGAAAGAAACCAGTTTGCCATGGAGGAAACTATTCTTCTTTTTTGAGCTTTTAATAGATTGATGTTTAAGTATTAAGTCTGTAACCATTTTTGTATTCCTTATATTTAACTGAAAAATATTTATAAGTTGAAGGTACAGAATTTTCTCCATGAGTATACACTGAAATCAAATTATGTTCCGTGAATAACTGATGAGGAAAATAGGAGAATGAAACACAAAAGCAATATCAAATTTCACATATTGTTTTAGCTTTAATTTTTCATGTCTTTGCCAAATATACGCTTGCATTTTTAATTTTTTTTTTTTGCTGTTGTCCTTTTCTTTATTACTTTATCAATTGACAGTGTTAAAGCTGTGATTTTGATGAGGAAGCTATTAGTGCATCAAGTAAATTGGGTTAAAGTGCCCCAAATAGCCTTAATGAATTTTCACGATCATGTTTTGCTTCATGATGATGTGAGGCAATCTGACAGAAAACATAACATAATGAAAAGGTTTCCAATTTTACAGTTGAAGAGTTAAAGCTATTTGAAAGAAATGAAATTAGAAAATTGAACAACTTACCAAAATCAATAATGCTGTAAGCAGAGATGTAAAGAATTCTAGATTGATATACTCAAGAAAAACTTTGGGAAATACTTCAAAACTGTAGCAATGGAACAGAAAACAAATGTGATGAATTGTCAGTTTCATAGGTTGTGTTTCTATGCATCTCTTTGTACTTAACATTCTACTGTCTATTTTGTTAATGCAAACAGTGTCCTAAATATTTGTAAGAAGCTAAAGATGAAAATTTGTCAGCTTCTTAAGTTGTAAGGTGGCCACTATTCCATCTCTGATAGATAAATAAATGAAAAAGATGATTAACCACTTCCTGAGTTACAATATGAGTTCATCTTCCTTTCTGATCAAGGATCTGGGCTATGTTTCTTTTCATAAAGTTTCCAATGACTGCAATTTCATGCTCACTGTATCATTTGTAACTACTCAGTTATAAATGCTTCTAGTACAAGAAGCTACATTAATAAAACTTGGATATAACAGGAAGGAAAATTTTCACTTAAGCCAGTTCAAAGTACTTTATGTGAAGAATGTTTACAGTATATTTGTTTACAGTAAATTTAATTTGAAGAACATTTGGATTTTTTGAATCCCAAAACAATCTTCTGTGGGTTGCTCCAAAAGTGATGCCACCTGTTTATTTACGTGGAAACAACAACAGTTATAAAGAGCACAGCGCCACTATTTGAGCAAATTCTCAGCTCCAAAACACTTTCTCAGAATAGCCACGTTATTAGCCATGCATTTTTTCCAGAGATGAACAAGAGCCTGCATGCCAGGTCGTCTGTTGTTGGCTTGTCTTTTGTGTCTCTGTTGCCACTACTGAAACGCTGCTTGACTGTGCTACATCTATTGATGGATCTCCATAAATATTCAGCAAGCACGGATGAATGTCACTGGGTGCAACCTTTTCTGCACAGGGGAATTCAGCAATACACCTTTGCTTCATACACACTTCCATATCAGAGTGCCCTTCTGCTGCCATCTGCCACACTGCAGCAATATTAACAGAATAGTGGCAGGAAGATTCCACCTGTGCTGTCATAGCACCACCATCTGCCTCTGACATTGTGGGTCAGTGTAATAAAATAAGAGGCATTACTTTCAGAGCACTCCTCATAGATTGCATTTCTTTTTATCTGAGATGAAGCTGCATTCAGAGATTAAGACTGGTACTATGAGAGACCTTCTCTTTAGTTTGGGAGAGGGGGTGAGAAACCCATGAAACAGGTAGGTAGGTTGTGTTTTGATACTGGCGGTCAGATCAGCAATAAGATCTCATTGTGTCTTGTGGACTTGATATTTTCATGATTGCTTGGATTTTGTGATGGGGAACAAAAGGTATTTGTCTTTCTTGTACTGACAACTGCCAGTGTCACAGTGGGGTGTTTCTCTTGTTGCTTTTCTTCTGTCACTCAGGTCATGTCTTGCAGCTCAGAAGATTCCCAGTTGTCTAGACTTGTAATAATTGCAGTTGGGACACCTAACCTACTAACATATTTTTAGCAATCTGACCAATGTGGAGTACAAAGGGCTCAAGAATCTTTAAATTTAATAATTTTTATTAGTAGCCTTTATTTAGGTCAGAGTTAAAATGTAACATTTCTCAAATTTGCTAGTATCCCTGATGTTAAAATATTTTTAAAGTGTTTGGAATAATTGATATCCTACTGTGGGTCACTGCAGAGTCAAGAATAGAATACATTAAAACATTCAGCCTGTGTCTGGAGCAGCTTTCACAGGCCTTGGGTGCATCTGAGAAACAGAGAGTGAGGTTGAATTGACTCACATACCCAAAGTCTGATCCATTTCATTGAACATACTTGGGGTGGCAATGAAACTTGAGAAGATTGTTTTCTTCTTGCTTGCATTAGGCTTAAGTCATCCATTAAGATAAGATGGCCTTCCTGTTTTGCATACTCCAGAGTTCCACTTAAAATGTAATTATTTTTAAATTGCTGTTTTATCTTTGCCCTTTGTCTTGTTTATGTGAACTTTTTGAATACGTCTATTATAAATCAACCAATGGAATTTTTTTGATAAACTGATTTTGTTTTTATACTCTGTGTGGTTTATAGCAATTCAGCTTGTTTAGTTTTCAATCTTTTTTTGCAGTTTCTGGCAGATATGGAAAATAATGCACTCTTTAGGGATGACATTGAGTGTCAAAAACTCATTATGGAAGCAATGAAGTACCATCTGTTGCCAGAGAGACGACCTATGTTACAAAGTCCTCGCACCAAACCTAGAAAATCTACAGTGGGAGTGTTGTTTGCAGTTGGAGGAATGGATGCAACAAAAGGTCTTGGCTTATATGATGATTAGTTGATGAGGGTTGGGTTTTTGTTGGTTTATGGTTTCATTTCTTTCAAGAAATGATGGAAAGATGTTTTTATAACATGTTAGTTATATAACATGTTAATTCTATTAAGTCAAATATTTTGCAGCAAAGAAATGAACATCATAAAAGGACAGCTTATATTACGTTTAAAAAGCTAGGTAGCACTGAAGAGAGTAGAAATGTGCTGGAAGTAATGATTGATTTGTATTTGTCAGGGGAATATCTGATTTCTGAGTAGTAAAATGTTGAACTGAGTGAAAGCTAATCCACGTTTACTTGAGTGGGAAGTAATCTAAAAAAAGAAGAAAATGCATAAAGGTGATAAGTCCATGTATAAAAGAAAAAAAAAGAATTGCTTTCTGACTAATTGTTAAATAGGTCTGTCATCTACTTGGATTTTTTTTTCCTTATATAAGCTTCAATACTGGCTAATGGTAGAAGGAATCTGGCAAGTTAGAAAAGTTATGGTAGATAATGTGTTTTCGTTTAGCCTATGTTTTGAAGTTAATTCTTTCGGTACAGATAATCTGGATCTTGATAGTTTCTCATCTCATAGTCTGTGCACTCGAAAGCTTCATGTCACGTAACTCTAGATTTTTTTTCTAGTATTATGAAACAATTGAGTTCAATATACAAGGTTGATTTATATTCCTAAAATTCATTTTTCTAAAAGCTTCATTATTTAAAGATGGTAAAAATTCTGCTTATTGTCTTGAAAAGCACTGAAAAATCCTTATTTATTATGTTGTGGTTGGTTCTTGAGGAAGTCAAAAAGGACTATGTGTATATGCAGTTAAGAACATGCCGTAGGATTTTATGCTGTCATGTAGGATCAATGTGTTGCTGAAATAAAAGCTACCATAATAGTTGAGATTAATCTTGCTTTAATAACTTGTGGATGTTGTCATTCAGGAGCTACAAGCATTGAAAAGTATGAACTTCGTACCAACATGTGGACTCCTGTTGCAAACATGAATGGACGAAGATTACAGTTTGGAGTTGCAGTCTTAGATGATAAATTGTACGTTGTTGGTGGCAGAGATGGACTGAAAACCTTGAATACTGTGGAGTGCTACAACCCTAGAACAAAAACTTGGAGTGTAATGCCACCAATGTCCACACATCGCCATGGTCTTGGTATGTAGCTTTCTGTAAAAGCTGAACACTTATATGCTTTATAAGGTTACATGGTCAAAAATTATTCAGGAATTATATTTTGGCGATAGAGTGGGAGAATGTCTTTGTTTTAATGCCTACTTTTTATTGATTTTATTTTCTCTTCAGATTATATCCATCAATGTCTGCCTAAAGGAAATCTGATTTTTGTTGTAAAATATTTTTGATGCACACTGAGCTGTCACTAGGAAAATGCAATCTTTATTCTTTTTTTTAGGAGTAGCTGTATTGGAAGGCCCCATGTATGCTGTAGGAGGACATGATGGCTGGAGCTACCTGAATACAGTAGAAAGATGGGATCCACAAGCTCGTCAATGGAACTTTGTAGCTAGCATGTCAACTCCAAGGAGCACTGTTGGTGTAGCAATATTAAATGGAAAGTATGTGAAGGCAACTTCCAATTTATTACTATTATGTATTAATACATAATTACAGGTCTTCCTCAATGACTGTTATTTCTCTTGACAGATAATATGTTGATAGCATTAAGAACCAGTGAGACTCGAGTGATTTCTTCCTACTGTGATAGCTTAAAGAATCAACTTCCAAAATCACTGTGAAATTCAGGAAGGGTACTCATGTTATATTGTATTAACTCACCGAGAATAGTAAACTGTTGCAGAATTAAATCTGATCTGGAGTAGAACCGGAAAGTTCTAAAACTGTTTTTCAGTGAAAATACGCTTAAATCCTTGTGCAAATCATACTCAGACAACTAGGTCATTTTGTGCTGTCACAGGATGTGATTGCAAGTGACCTCAAGGAGTTTCCTGATCCTATCTGTAACCACAAAGCTGAATCAATTATATCTAAATCACTCAGCAAAAGTGATTTTATTAAATCTTTCTCCTATGGGAAAGTTTCAGCAGCTTCCCTGAGCAACATGCTTAACTGTTAATTCAGCTCTGAGTTCTTCATTTGTCAAGTCATTAATACCTCTTGCTGGTTTGTACTTTTTTTGTTTGGTTTGGTTGGTTGTTCTATCCAAAGTGATCATGGGAAATTAATCTTTTCCTTCCTATTTGTGCAGCATGTTGTGCTTAAAGACACATGTCCCCTAAGGATTCTCTCCTCAAGAGAGAGTAACGCTAGCTCCTTCAGTCCTTATTAGTAGGCTGTGTTTCCTAGACTTCCAGTGATATTGTTTTCCTTTGGACTAAGCTTAATTATTTGATAGAGCTCAAAACACAAGTGTTTCTTGAACAAAGTAATTACCAAAATAAAGTTAGAATCACATAATACTAGATGAATTAGGGTTGGAAGGGATGTTCTGAAGTCATCTGATCCAGCAACAACTCAAAGTAGGACCAACCTTAAAGTTGTAGGATCTAGTTTCAAAGTTAACTGAGCTAGCTCAGGCCATCTGAGCTTTAAATGACTGCTAAGGATTGAGTTTCAAAAGCCTTTCTGGGCAACTTGTTCCATTATTTTACCATCTTTGTACCAAATGTCTTTCCTCTACAATCTAAGTGGAATTCCCCATATTTCAACTTGCCTCTTGTTCTCCTTTCAGTGTGTACTTCTGTGAATTACGACCTGTATAACCACTTATTAGTGGCTGGAGACAGCTAAAAGATATGTCCTTAGCTATCTTCTTAAGATTGCCCAGTTCTCCCATGTTGTGTTCTAGCTCCATCATCATCTCAGTGATCATCAGCTGGACTTGACACCGTACAACAAGATCTTACACCAAGAACCAAAAGACAGACACAGTGTGCAAATGCAGTCTTATACATACTGAATAAGAGAGCTCAGCTATGGTTACTTGAAGTCCAGTATACTGCTAATTTGAATTCAGTTTATTGTCTACTAGAACCTCTAAGTCTGTTTTTGCCAAGCTGCTTTTTCTTCATTTATCTCCCACCATGTACAATTGCATGGGAATATGCCATTCCATATGCAGGACTCTGCCTTTGCTAAACTTCTTAAGACTGCAATCGGCCACTTTTGTTGCCTGTATGAGTCTCTCTGAGTAACAGCCAGGCCCTCCAGCATACCAGCTACTCCCATTAATTTGATGTTATTAGCAAACTTCCTAAGGCTGATTTTCCATTACATTTTTCAGATGAAGACATTAAGCAGTATTAAGGCACTTTTATCAGCCTGGAAGCGATGGCACTAGTAAGCAGCTGCCAGCTGGTTACTTCAGTACTGCTGATCACAGCCCTTTGCACCCAGCAGTCCATCCAGTTTTCCACCAGCCCTGTAGTCAGCTTATCTAAATCACGTATTTGTCGTTATGGCCAGTGAATACCAAGTTAACCTAATTTACTATTACTATCTTTATATCAGAATATTTCACCCTCTTGACCATAAAGTTTATCTTCCTGGTTACATCCTGTCTGACGCATCTCCCTTGAGCTGTCTGAGTACTGTAAGCAAGCAAAAAGCTTTCCATGATTTTTTTTTTTTTACCTTGGAAGGCTTAATTAGTACAGCTGAAATGCACTTGCAAAGGGTCATGTGAGATCTGGAACAAGTCCAGGAATGAGTGAAAATGCTCACCTGGATGCAGGAAGGAGGGAAGAACTTGAACAACCAGCAAGCAGAGTGCCTTGGGCTGCTTTTGGAACTAAGTTAGGTCTAAAGCTTCCTATGTTTTCAGAGTTCCAGGTCTGGTAGAAAGCACCAAAAATAGTCTAATATTTTCTGTTGTTTTATAACATAGCTTAAACTCTTAACACAGGCAGCAGCGTTAGATGCCTATAGTTAAAGGTTTGAAAGTGCTTGCAAATGTATTACCTTTAAGCTGGGGAAGCAGTAATTTCTGCACATTCTTGTAGCATGTCTGTAAACTTAACAGATTTCAGATTTGCTCAAAACCTTTGTGAATAGAATATATCTTTTTTCATATCCTGAATGTGTAATCACTGCAGATGTGATCAAAATTCTGTCATGTTTCTAGGGGAGGAGAGAGCAATGGGCTTCTTTTAAATGCCATGTTGCTTAAAAGGATGATTCTTAGTCATAATTTTTTTTGGAACTTCAGTATGATTTCTTAATATTCTTCTGTACATTCCTTACTTTAAACAAATTTTGGCTATTAACACGGGCACTTCCGTGGAAGTGCCCATATTTAAATGATATTAATTTTTTTTACTGAGAACTACTAGGTCAATCATATTTACCAGAGGTTTGTATTTAAGTTTGTTGGTTAATATATATTGAAAAGTAACAAAACAAAAAACCTCAAAACAACAACAGCAAAAAACAACAAAGACACAGTGATATTTCCTGGTCTGAGAACTTCTTGAACACAGCTTCACAGTCAATGAAGGTAATTGTTAATATTATCATCACATAGAATCACAGAAACATTTGGTTGGAAAAGACCTTTAAGATCATGAAGTACATCCATTATCTAAAACTACCAAGTTCACCACTGAACACTGTACTTAATGTTTGTATGATTAATTAACGGTACTGAAATATGCCTTAAACTATGAAGGGATATCATTAATGGTAATTCAGGTGATATCAAACTGAAATTCACTTCTGATGTGTTTCTTCTTCTACAGAATGCCTTCTGCATTCTTACTTTTCAAAATAACATTGCTGGGCACTTCTTTTAAGCCTATGTTGCTTATAAATGCTGCCCAAACTATTTATTAATTTTTTTTATTACTTTTAAAGATTCATCAGTGGTAGTAGTGTAGTGCAACTAAACCAATCTTTTCTTTCCATCCTTATTTTCCGAAGAATTTAAATGGTGTGTTAATAACAAATGTTAGAACTGAGGTAACTAGGCCACCTAGGGGGGATATAAGGGACTTAACATAGCACTGCTATTCATAAACTAAATTTCAGGCTCAAAAATACTTGATGCCTAAGAAGAGGCATGGTAGAGTTCTTGCATGCACAGATAGGTTACTGAATTTGTCCCTGTGACCCTGCTTGAGGTGCACCTTTGTCAAGTCACACATTTCGAAACTCTTAGCTATAGGCACAAGTTGGAAAGTAAATGTGCTATAGAGATAATCCATTTTCTGTCATTATTATTGTGTGTTAATCATCACAGTGGGAAAATTTGGGAGCATAACTGTATAATCTGAGTTTTAGAAATAGAACATTCTATAGAACGTCTAAAGTCTTTTAAACTTGGCTTCTTAAGAAATTTGAAAGTTCTTCATACATCACTGGAAACCTGAGTTAACTTGCATCTTGTTCAGGCAATATTTATTTATACTTTTTTTTTTTTTTTTTTTTAACTTTATAGACTTTATGCAGTTGGTGGTCGAGATGGAAGTTCTTGTCTTAAGTCGGTAGAATGTTTTGATCCTCATACAAACAAATGGACCCTCTGTGCTCAAATGTCAAAAAGAAGAGGTGGTGTAGGTGTAACGACCTGGAATGGGTTCTTGTATGCCATCGGTGGTCATGATGCTCCAGCATCAAACTTAACATCCAGGTTGTCAGACTGCGTAGAAAGGTAATATCCCCATGAAAGCCTATCCTGCTAGTGGTTCCAAAAATGCCACTCTAAAGTGCAATTTAGGACTAACTTCATGGAAATAGCTTCTCTAAAAAATTACTTTAATTACATAAAATCACATGAAGCTTCTGAATAGCTGTTTACCGCTACATTTTGCAATAAAAGACACTTCTCCCAGAGAAGTACATTACTTTATGAATGAATTATAAAGTAGCTTAAATTGAAAATAAATTCTATCTGCAGCTTAAGAATTTCCCTCTTTCACTACATTGTACTTCTATTTGCAGCATGGGCTTTGTTAGCATTTCCATACTATGGGTATGCCTGCATGAAACGTACATTTCTGGAGTACTTGGAATAAAGAACAAAAGGTGAAATTGTTAAAAGAGTTCATTACATTCGTGTTCTTTATACAAACAAATTAAGACCACTTGCTTCTACCAAGTATGATCTTAGGATGGTTTCTTGGCCAAATATTTTCTTTGCGTAGTTCCTTAGAGCCCTTCAGAGCCATGTGATTCCGTCAGTTGGGTACTTATATTTGTCTCCTTCAGTCAAGTTAAAGCAAGTTTCTTAACATAACAATAGCATGGACCCTCCCATCTAATTATTAGTTTGACTTGTAAAGAATGCCCGTATTATTCTAGAATGACAGTTATTTTCATTAAACTGTCTTCAATTATTCTGATGATGCACAGCTGTGATTCAGGAAGTGCTGTAAATTGCCTTGAAGAGTTTTGCATTTCATCCAGAACCTTCTCCAACAGGGAAGTGGTGATCTCTCTTGACAAGTAACTTTCTTTAGAACCACATTTTAACTTGAACTGTGACATTTGGTAATTACCAGTTAAAGCAAGTACTTGCTGTACTGCAATATAGTATAGCACCAGAACTATTCCCAGAGTGGTATGTTTATGTTTATCAGTGCACTACGAAATATAGCAAGAACAGCTGTGTGTGTGTACATGACTGCATGGAAAGCAGAACAAAATGGATGCGTAACTAGTACTTTGTTATCACATGACTAAAGAAACGTTTTAGAAGAGAGTACCAGGGATAACAGTCTTTTGTAATTAACACCCAAGCCTGTGTTTCCATACCTGTTCTCTGCTACGCTTAAGGTGTCAGTTTCAGTAGTATTCTTTTTTTGCCATGAATTTTTGGCAACAGTGTTAGAGCGTAACACAAATTATCTTTTAGGTATGATCCAAAAACAGATGTGTGGACTGCTGTGGCTTCTATGAGCATTAGCAGAGATGCAGTGGGAGTGTGTCTTCTTGGTGACAAGTTGTACGCTGTTGGAGGATATGATGGTCAAACGTACCTTAACACAGTGGAGTCTTACGATCCCCAGACAAATGAATGGACGCAGGTATAGTTTGTGATCAGAACATACTACATGTTAACTTCAAGTGTGGTTGTATTTGCAAAGTGAAAAAAGCCACTCCTTTTTCATGAAGCACTTGCTTGTTAGACTCTAAGTCTCCTGCCCCCTGCTTCCTCCCCCCACTTCAATCTGATTTACCTTAGACAGCTGTTAAAGTCTAAATTTTGGGCCAGTATGTATGTTTGTTTATTTTAAGTCAAGATAACATTGCGTTTGGATGGTACCACCTCTGCTGCAGCTGTACAGCCATTCTTACAAACTTTAAACATTGTCATTCTTAAGAAAAAAGATTTAAACCTGACTACATGACTCTCACAAATGTGTGTTTTTGTTACAGGTTGCACCGTTGTGCTTAGGAAGAGCTGGAGCATGTGTTGTGACTGTGAAACTATAGATTATATTCTTTGAGAAGGTGACTTTCTCTACGACAGGCTCAGCTGATACCTTTTTTCCTCAAGCCAACTAAGAATATGAGGTGCAGGGTATCTACAACAACAAAGTGTTTGGCCTCCAACCTATATACATACATACTATTTGACGGTTGGACTGGATGGGTCTTTTCCAACCTTGGTGATTCTATGATTCTATTCTTTTGGACCAATTTTAAGCACTTTTTAAAGAATTATCTTTGTTACCCGCACATTAGAAGAATTGCAAGCAAATCAGCTGCAACCAAGATGTTGCCAGCAAGGGACCTCCACTGAGGAAATACTAAGAAATGAGTGAACTCATTGTAAACTCACTGGGATAATTAAATGTTATTGATTTACGGCCTTGACCCCTCAAACATGCAGAGGAATAATTCTATTAATAGATACAATTCCACCGAATACAACTGAGGATACCTCTGGGTGAAGCAAGTCACAGAGTTCGACCCCATATATTTAATTTGCCTATAATGAACATGTTTTGCTGTAGGTATCTGAGTTGTTACAATCCAGGCTGACAAACCAATGCAAACCATTGTAAATGGCAGGTGTAATGCTTGCCTTAAAAATGAAGTTGTGTATTTGGTGAATATTTGCACTTTTACCATCATTCCTAGTTTAGAAATATTTTTATTTAACCAAAGCCTTATTTTAAATATTGTCTTATAATGCTAGCAGAAATCTGCTATTTAATTACGTCTGCGGGAGGTTTTTGAAATCCAGTCTGCTACTCGGATTTTTGAAGGCTTATGTATGATGGAGAACATTGTACCTTTTCTCTAATTTGTTTTTTATATTTACATTGTTATTTTTAAGGAAAACTCTATAAGCATGAGTAACTAGTGGAAAGAATTCTGAAGTGTGATTAGAAGTTAACCAGCTGATGTTTAATAAGAGCACTTTGAATTTTTTCAAAGCATTCCACTGCAACTAGGCTCAGAGTCTGCTTCGATTCTCAGTACGTCTTACACGAGGCTTTGCACTAATCTGAAAGGTATAGTTTCATAAGATGAAATGAAGCAGTCGTCCGTTTTTTCCTCCGGCGAAGTTACTTCAGAATGTGAAGGGCCCAGTCCTGCGGGATGCCGAGCCGCCATTTGAGCGTGCGTGCTCAGCACCCGCAGGAGCGTTGCGTATGCCTCACATATGATACTGATTACACTCATGCGTCATAATTTGCCTTCTTTTGACATCTGTTGTGAACAGTCTGAATGTTCTCTGTTGGTCTTTTAGTATTTGCTTTCCCGTGCCTTGTTCCTCGTGTTTTCAAGGCAGCGTGCGCTGCGGTGCTGCTCCCTGCGGGCACGTGAAGCCGTCGGCTCACAGAATGTTTTCCAGGAGCTTCAAGTGTCGGACACACAAAGCCTTTGTACATTTGTAGTTAGAAATTTCAGCGCGTTCGTGCTCTCCGCGAACTAATTTATTGGTTTAAAGGAAGTTACTGAGCGGTGGAACTGTGCGTTGAAACCTGCTTTGTTTGAAACTGAATACAGCTGAACTTAAATGCAGTTTCCATGGGTTGGTGTCTTTTTTTTCTGTTAGATACACGGATCTGGCGTACCCGAGTCCGCCGCTTTAATTAGGAAACGTTATTCTTAACGCACCTCTCGTCGTACGCGGTTTACGGGCGTTCCGCATTCCTCACTACGCCGCCGGAGGAATCTCCGCTTTCCCATTGGCTGGTGAGCGCGGCCCCGCCTGCCACTTCTGATTGGCTGCGGCCTTTTCCCGCCTTCTCGTTTCCGCGGTGACGCGGACGCCGTGGGGTGGGGAATTCGGGCTTTCCCCTCAGCTGGGGGCTGAGTGTTGCGCATGCGCGCGGGGCGCTGCGCGGCGAGCGGTGGGCGCGATGAAGGTGAGTCCGCCCGGCCGCCGTACGCGGAGGAGGTGTGCGCCGACGGGGGTCTCGGCCTGGGGGGCGGCGGCGGGGACGTCCCCGTGCGGCCGAGCGCCGAAGTTCGTCTTCCGCGCCGCCTCGGCCGCCGCGGTGCGGTGCGTGAGGCCTGTGAGGGGAGCGCCGGGCTCAGGAGCCGGCACGGCGGTAACGTCCCGGCGGGACCGCTGTGCTCGTGTCCGTCCGCGGCGGAGGGGGAAAATGCAAACCAAACAAGTAAACCCGAGCGTTCAGGGGACCCCAGGCGTGGTGTCTGCGCGGTGGTGGAGAGGGGAAAAGGGTGAATCCGTTGGGGTTGTCTCACGCCCGAGTTGCAGTCCTGTGCTGCGGTTTGTGGCCGTTTCCCCCTGTCCTGGCTCCACACACTGCTGAAAAAGAAAAGAGTGGTACTGCTGTGAAGAGTCACAATAGGTATCAATGCAAACACCCAGCATCAGAAACTTCAGTTCCTCCGGCTCAAGCCAAAAGAATATTCTCTTGAATTTTAATGCTTTGATACGTTAGCATCATCTGGCAGATGGTGGTGGTCTTTTTTTCATGGGGGAAGCTCCTATATTGTTTTAAACTTATAATGGTAAGATGTGTAATTTACCCCCTTTTTTTTTTTTTTTTTCCTTTTTGGCTCCAGCAAGTATTCAGTCTATTAGAAAAAGCTTGGTCTGGTTCCTCAGTGCAGTTTGCTTGGCAGAAAACTCTGGGGCATTTCCTTGCTGTATCGGGGTAAGATTGCAAATATTTACTGCATTTCTCTATAGTAATCATTGGAAGTATTGTTAAATACCAAAGCAGAACGTCTGTTTTCTCATTTACAAATGTGTATACACAATACTTCTGAGGCACGTTACTGCAATTATAAAACCACAATGTATGAAAAGTTTTTATTTGTAACTTGCAGTTGAGGAAAGGGAATCATTCTGTGTGTGTTACTCTTTTTTAGAGGTGATCACACTGTGAAAATTTTTGATCGTCATGGTCAGAAGAAAAATGAAATTACTTTACCAGGGTAGGTATTAAGATGAGTTTAAATTGTTTTCTCTATTTTTTTTTTTTTCCCAAAGTGCTTATGGAGTCTGACAACTTCATAGGAACAGATGCTGTCGCTGGTCTTGATACCTGGAAAAGAAAACAAATTGATGAGCATGTATGGAGTGTGAGGCAGTAAAATCTGAGCTTATACTAAGCTGTCAAGGACAGCTGGAAAAATATGTCCCCTTATCTGAAGCACTATTTGTTATTTCTAATAATATGCTCAACATAATTAATTAAAAATGTTAGAAGATGCCTATTATGATAATAAGAAAGAATGTAATACGGTCACGTACAGAACACCCATGTTAAACACTTTATGACTGCAGTTGTGCTAATGCCTGTTCTCTAGTGATTTGTGCAGTAGTCCTAGTGAGGAGTGTTGTGCTGTGTTTTGGAGTCCTTTTGCTTGTATCACTGGCACAATGTGTATGTTGGCATTTTTGCTTCAGATGGGGCATGTGCTTCTGAAGTCAAACTCCCTATTTTTCCTGCTTAAATATGCTTTCCTTCACTCTAGAGATCTATGTTTAGAATTTTGGTTTTTGGTTTGGTAATACCCATTGCCCACCTCATTCAGCTCATTCTGCACTGCACTGAACAGCAATTACAATAAGAGCTAATTCTGCCCAGCAAAGTGGCAAAAGAGAAGAAAGCTGTTGGTTATGTGGAATGAAAACTGTGAGAAGAGGTCCTGGACAGTATGTTGAGGGAGGGTTCCTTACTGATGGACTAAAGTGGTGCTTTTCATGGCAAGGCAAAGGGAAAAAAACAGCATTAACATATTCTGAAGTCAGTTATAATTAGCATTCACTGACAGCAGTTTGAGTAGTGCTGACTTTTTCAGGCACATCATCAAATCTTCTGCCTAGGTTAGTCTAAATGTCCTTTTGAATTACTCTCATCTTTCTGCTGCAATTGAAGAACAGGTTTCTCTAATCACTACCCCTGAAGTAAAACTTTGTTTCTGTGATTCTCAGTTTAATCAGAAACGAGGACACTTATCTGGAGGGTTTCCCACTCAGTCCAACTTTTGGTTCCTTATTTGCTGGTGAACTGTTGAAGTCTTCTAGATCTCACCTTAACTAAGAATGAAGTTCAGAATATCAAATACTTTCTGCTCTATGTCGTAAGGGTCATCTTACCCTAGAATTCTCTTTGTTTAATACTTATTAATTTAATTTCCTGTTTGTTTCTTTTTGTCCTTTTTTTCTTCCTGTTCTTGGGGTTCTGATTGGCTCTTAAGTGTTCATACATGCATTTGGGGAATAGACGGTATTTTTTTTACTAGACTAAACCCAGGAAGGTTTCAAAAAAGGAAGAGAAGAACTTGACGTGGAGGTTCACTGAGTTAGTTCATAGCAGTGTACGTTTCAGCAGGACGCTTCTCAAGTTGCTTGCATTAGAAGTTTTAGTTTGAATGGCAAGGAAGACTTTCAAAGAAATATCTTTTCAACCAGAAGCTGTGACTTTATATATTGGAAAGGAAAGAGTGATGGCAGATGGCACTGATACTTAGTCTGCAGTATATGTTACTTATATGTGTGTTTTGAACTGTATTGTTTCAGTTCACCGTAACTCCTGGGTAAAGCTGTTTTGATCATTCTGAGAAGGATTTGTTTGAGGATTTTTCTGCTTCTGCAAGGCTTTGTTATCCAAAATCATTGCACTTACTGAATTAGGAGAAAAAAAATCCCAACAGTGAGTAGTCTCTAGGAAAACAGAACCTTGCAGGAGGTTTTTGCTGTCTTTTGAAAATCTAAGTGGCAGTATTTCAAGCGCTTCAGCCTGTATCAATTTTATGAGATTTGAGTATGGGGTATGGCTGCTATAAAAATACACTTTCCAGGTAAGTCTGCAGCCTGTCATGGGTTTGCTTGATAGGGAAAGGGAAGGGCAGGTACTTCAGCTGGAGAATTACAGCTATTTCTGTATACTTTTAAACATAGTTTAATGTAATTAACAAAACTCTACTTTTTTTTTCTTCAGTAACTGTGTTGCTATGGACTGGGATAAGGATGGAGATACCTTAGCAGTAATCACAGACAAATGCAGTGCCATTTTTCTCTGGGACGCCAACACAAGCAAAACAAGCCAATTGGACAGTGGCATGAGGTAAGAAAGTGTTTTTGTTTCTTTTTTGGAAGTCTTCACGAAGACCTAGAGCACTGTGAGCTGCTGCAGCAGCTTATTCCATTGCCTCATGCAGCTTCTTACTATTCCGTGCACGCTTAGGTATTTCTGATACTTGAGACTATTTCCTTGCTTTAGAAGTTCTGCCTTCGTGTGTATGGATTCGTAAAACTTCAAAAGAAGTGTGCAAAATGTTTTTGTACGTAAGGACGCAAAAGGAATCTACTACAGAAAGTAATCATTTTCTTTATTTTAGGGATTCATTGTCTTTCTTACTGTGGTCTCGAGTAGGAGCTTTACTCGCTGTTGGAACAACGAAGGGAAACTTACTTATATATAACCGTCAGACGTCTCGCAAGATTCCTGTTCTTGGTATGCATTGTTTTGAACTTAGGCTTGCTCTTTGCAATGGTGGATTTTTGTTAATCTGCTTACTTTCCTTTTTTTTTTGTTGTTCTGTATGCGAATATGCAAATCAAAAATGTGCTTATGGTCAACTTCCACCATCTATTTTGTTGTAGCTGCAGGAGTATTTTCATGGTTCAGTGTGTTTGCTTCTTAAGATGCCTGTGGACAGAGAAGGGCAGAAATTTAATTTAAAAGAATGGAACTTTTTGTTTCTGTTTCAGGTAAGCACACTAAGCGAATTACTTGTGGTTGTTGGAGCACTGAAAACCTTCTGGCTCTCGGTGGTGAAGACAAAATGATCACTATAAGCAATCAGGAAGGGGATACAATAAGACAGGTAGTATTTGTAGTATTTGTAACTCCTAGTTGATTTTAAGACATACGTTGATACGCCTGGTTCTTGAGAGAGCTAGAGGGCTACAGTGTAAAGGGTGCTGATGCTTTTTCAGTACCTCTGCTTTCAAGGACGAGGAGGCTTTGGGAAAGCTGATAACAGGAGGAGGGCAAATCTTCATATTTGAACCTCTGCATTTTTCAGCATAATATATGGTATTGGAATCTCAGTAGCTTCGCTTCTCTTATCCGTTATCCTGACCTGTATCTTTCACAAGAGAGTCCTAGGGGTACAATCTTAGGTTGGCTTTCTCAGTAGTAGCACAGGACTGCTCTCACACAACTGTTTATGAAGTCTTCAGTGTTGGTTTTGTTTTAGATATGTTAAATAAAGATCTTGCCTCTGTTGTTCAATGATTTCTTCCAGGCTGGACCTCTCACATCACTGAGAGGCTAATTTGGGGGTTTCTTGTATGTGATTCAGATTCTCTAATCAAGCATTCCGTTTGCTTGCATAGATCAGTCCTTTCAAGTAGTGATAGTTGCTGCACAGTATGCAAAAGAAGGTAATTCTCTTTCTAAATTTAACAAATGATGTTTCGCTCAAGATTTTCAAAGGTCTTTCATAGCTCACTTCATATGCTTAACAACTTTACGTCTGAACACCTACGTGGACGAAGAGGAGAAATAGTAAAAGTTCTTAGGAGGTGTTGGTACTTTAGACTAGCGAGCTTCAATAGGAGAAGCGGTGTGGGTGAGACAGCCAAGACCTAAGCAAGGTTTGCTTATAAGGTTTTCTAACCTCACACAGACTACAAAAGCGTTACTTTGCTGTTCCTGCACAGAGCAGATCAGGTGTTTCTGTATTGTGATATGTTGTAAATACTGCAAGTATTCTTTGAGTATTCTTCTCTCTGATTTTGCACTGCAGTAGCCTTGTTTCTGTTGTATCCGTTAATACTGCCTGTAAAACACTGTTGTGCAAATCTTCCTCCTTATTTGGATCTTTCCCTCTTTAGGTTTTCATTTCTAACTTTTTAAGATACTTTTCAATATGTAATTCGTGACAACATGTCTTCCTGATTCAAATTAATTTCGTGGCTTTTTAAAACTTTTTTCATTTTTGTTACTAAATGCTAGAGCAACTCTATCTATCCTTAATGCTTAAATATACAGGGTAGGAATAATGCAAATATTTACCATTTTTATTTGCCGCATCGAGTACTGATTTTTCAATCTGACCTTCTTACTTGCAGACCTCAGTGAGCTCAGATCCCAGTGATATGCAGTTCTCAGTTATGAAGACTGATGAAAGAATATCAACCAGGGAAAGCACAGTAAGAACTCGATACAAAATCCTGCAAAAATAGTGTTGATTTGATGTTTCATGATTTCTGCTAGCAACCAATGTTGGCCAGGAAGTAATTTTTCTTTTTCCTTGACTCAGAACTTCACTTTGAAGCTTTATTTTCCAACCCTACCCTTCCCTTCCCATCTCCCCCCAGAATGCCTTTACTTTAAAGCTTTACCCCTTTGCTCAATAAGGATGTGTCCACGAAAAGGCCGTGGTGAGCAATAAGATAAATAAGGCAGTTTTGCAGTAGTTTTATACACAATAGATGGAGATAAGTGCCGTACTTAAGGAAACACACAGTATAACTATACAACAGTATATGTGATGTGGTACGGGAAACAGTGCTGGAAAGTCTAAACTGCAGAGGTGGTTTTCAGCAGTCAGTTTTAGAAAAAGATAAAACACTCACTGGGTTTTTGTCTTCTGCGAACCTCATCATCAGTGAGAGCAGAAGGCTGTCTGTTAAACTTCTCTGTGAGTGTGATGCGCTCTCTCGAAATGGCTGCACTTTCACTCCCTTCACAGTCTTGCTTGAGGGAATCAAGTTCCATCAGATCTGTCAATGGTGAAGTACAGAAAAATGGGGTAATGATGAGTGTAGCAGCACCTATTAGTAAATGATCAGTAATGAAGTACCAAAACAAGACAGAGAAGTCATGGATAATTAAGTGACACTGTGCTTTACAATTGGTGCAAATCTGTACACTTAAATATAGAATTCGAGATGAGTGTTCTGCTGGGCTTGCATTGTGAACTGCTGGTTCACAAGGGGAATAGTCTGGAAATCTCTTCACTATTAATAAGGATTCAGGATTAAAATTCATAGCATTTGTAAGGATTACTCTTAGTGCAAAATTTTGTCTTTTATTGAGGGTGCTGAGTTTTATTTTAATGTGACTCTGTTCCTCCTGAGTTAATTTTTTCTTTTCATTCATTGTCAGGTAAGCGTAGTGGTTGGCAAGAAGACTCTCTTTCTTTTTAATTTGAATGATCCTGATAACCCAATTGATCTGAAATTTCAGCAGCCTTATGGCAGTATTGTAACCTACAGATGGTAAGCAGAGCTTCCTTAATGCAGTGTTCTCATATTAGCAAGCTGAAGATTTCCTCAGCGTTTCTGGTAAATGCTGAAAACGAAAGCATGTGTCCCCTGCTCACATGGAACTTTTCTTGAATGTATGAATCTACATTTTCTAATTCTTAACAGTTCAGTGGCTGTGAAAGCAGGATTGCCAAAATGCAATTGCCATTGGTATGTTCCATTGTAGAATGGTAATACTGTTGCTGTCCTGGCAACAGATAAAATTGAGGGCTTCACAGGTTTGGATGAGTAACTAATGAAAGAGCTGTGATGGAGTTGCATCTTTCAACTATATTGTTTGTTTATAAAGTCAGGTAAAGTTCTTGTAGCTCCCCTTCAAGGTAATGTTCCTTTGAAGAAATTCCAAGCTAGAAGCATCAACTCTGTACCCAGAAGTAGCTGTACAGTTTCTTTATTTTTGAATCACGATGCAGTGTCTGTTCAGTCAATGTGTTGTTAACATTTAATGTTTACTCTTAAACTCTGTAGCTGTGTGCTTCTTTGTTTTGGGGTACACACCTTACAAGGTGTGCCTTGATTGTTTCCTTACAATTAAATTAAATTAAAATTGCAGTATTTTTTTTTCCCCAAGTAAGCAGATCAGACATTTGTTTGGATTAACCTTGGCACACTGCAACTATTTCTGTTTTAATCTGCATATTTGTACTCGACACCATGAATATCGAGCTATCTATTCACAAATGCACACTCTGGCTTTACCACTGTGTTTGTAGTGGTGTGCCTTAAGGGCAGAATGGCCATTATTATTTTTAGCATAGCTTTGAAGAGATGGAGTCAGAAATAACCTTGAAATTCTGGCACGCTTGTAGTAATGAAGTTTGTTCTTCTGGCATTACTGCCATGTATGCTGCTTGCTGAAAGTAAAGAGGCACAAAAGAATGTGGAAGAGAGAATAAAGAGGACTTGGGATTGATTGCTGAGCACCCTTGTGTGATAAATGTGTATGTCTTTGATTGTTTTTCCCTTAATCTGTGTTATACTTTATTGTTCTACATTATATGTACAATTCCCGTAACTTCATTATTTTTCCCATTGGAGAGAGACAATAACAGAGTACCTCTGAAAGTAGCCTGAAAGAAAACACATTTTGCATAATACATAAATAAATCTCTTTTGCTGATGTCCTTTCTTTTTATCAGGTATGGCGATGGCTACATTATGATTGGTTTCTCACGAGGGTGTTTTGTAGTCATCTCTACACACATTCGTGAGATAGGTCAAGAAATCTTCCAAGCTCATAATCATAAAGATAATCTAAGTGGCATTGCTATATCACAGGCATTAAACAAAGCTGCCTCGTGTGGTGACAATTGGTAAGTGACAGTTTTTATACATAAGGAATAGACTTCATCTCATGTAATTTTAGCTGTTTGGTGTTAGAGCTAGTCCTCAAGGCTCCCAAAGAAGTCAGTGAAGAAAAGATGAGCAGAATTACTCTCTTTGCCTAACATTAGAGGAAACTAATCTCGACCCATGTCTCTGCACTTGTACTTAACTTTATTCTCATTGACTGTGTTTTTAGGGGTTTTTGTTTGTTTGTTAAAGTAATTAAAATTCAGTACTGATTTTTGGTACCTTCTTTTTCTAATCTGTTACTCATCTACTGAAAAGTCCAAATTTCTTTACGGTAATTGATTGGACATAGATGCTTAGCAACATTACTATTCGTTTAAATCTGTACTGAACGTGCTGATATTCTGATAACTTCTTCTACCACTTGATCTTAACTGTAATCTAGAGAAAAATACAAACGTGCAAGCAATTAAGGAGAAAGTAATTTGAGACTGGAGTTCTTCCAAAGCATGTTGTGTATATGATGGATTATGCCCTATAGCTCCTCTTCCACTGCTTCCTGTTCCTGTAATAACCTGAATTCTTATGTGGGGAAGAAGCTGAGTGACAGCAGGAGTCTGTTCTGTCTGTCCTCAGTTCTTCATGTGTGTGTGACCTTGGCAGGCTGTTGTGTTAAGGCACTGGCACATTAAGACTTGTATACCTTTGAGAAAAGCATGATACAACTTCATATCAATTATTGTACAAGAAGTATTATTGTTTAAGAGATTCTTTCACACATACTAGGTAACTTGAAAGCACATGAAAGCTGTCAGTCTCTTCACTCCTGTGTGTGTGCATTGCTCTTTAGGAAATATAGGGTGTTTTGCATTCATTTTGCTCACATTATGTTCCATTAGTCCATTAGTTTCTTCCAGTTTATGACGACTGAGAATTAGTGCAAAAGGCTGTTTATTTTTGTTTTAGCATTAAAATCCATGATCTGTCAGACCTGAGAAAGATGTATGCCATAATAAACTTGGATGATGAAAACAAAGGTATGTTAGTAATTTCCTTGAGGATGGATTTCTTTTCTATTTTTTGCCTATTCTATTTTTTATTTATAACTTTGGTTGCGACTCTGCTTACATGTATGCCTTAACAGAAAAGTATTGTTGAGGAAGTATGTCAATGTGGAACTTGTCATGAAGTCTTTATTTCCCAACTTTAGTTGATGCACAGCAAAAACGGGACCTTGCAGTTATTTCTTGAAAGTTTGGTTCTATCTGTTTGAAGTGTAGAGAAGTACAGCTCTAAGAATGTTTGATCAATTAGAGTTTGTTAAGTTTTTGGTCTGTGGGGTGTGGGTGTTGTTTTTTAATCTGTAATATGGTGTATTCAGATTAATAAGATAATACACAGCTGTTTTCTGCTTCTTTCTGGGTTTTTTGGGGGGGTGAATTTCTTAATGTTTTTTTCTGCATCTCATGTACTACATGGTGATAACTTCATCTGTTCTCATCCTATATACGAGTTTTGGTTTTTTTTCTGTGGCTTCCAGAACACTCTTATGAGTCTAATGTTCTTACATAGTGAGTTACCACTGTTATATTGTGTTTCAGTTTCTGTAAGCATTTCAGTGATTGTTAAGTTTTCACTCCTAGGAAGACACTTAATTTAAAAACATTATGGGGTTGGTCTGAAAGTTTCAATTTAACCTTGGAATTATGTTGATTGGTTTGGTTTGAATACATTAGTACCTATATTCCTAGGTGTGAATTCTACTATTGTTACATGTTCAAGTGAAATTATTGCTTCTTGGTTTCATTTCAGTTGCCAAATAAATGATCTTTTGCCACAACTTGTAAATGTTTCAGGTGTTGATCAGCTGGCTTGGACAGATGATGGACAGCTGTTGGCGGTATCTACACGAAGAGCATCCCTCCATGTTTTCTTGACAAAGCTTCCAGTCCTTGGAGATGCTTGCAATACACGGATTGCATACCTCACTTCTCTTCTTGAAGTTACTATAGCCAATCATGTGGAGAGAGTATGATAATTTTTAAACTTCAGTTAGATAGAAGGAAAGTGAGAATAATGGATGGAAACTGATATTGTTTATGTTGCAGGAACTGCCGGTTACTGTGGCTGTTGAAGTGGAGCCCAGTTTCATTGCTATTGGTGTTTATCATTTGGCTGTAGGAATGAACAATCGGGCTTGGTTTTATTTGCTTGGAGAGAACAGTAAGCATTAGTTTCATTCTCTTATTTTAAGCTGCCACACCATTGCTTGTCCTTTTTTAATGAATGTGACTGTGAATTAGCAGTGCTGCACATTCTGCATTGTACAATAACAAAGTGATTTGCCCTTAGGCAATTAGGACCAAATAATGATTTTCACAAACTGAAGTCGCTATGACGAGACATTGTAATCAAATGAAATAAAACTTCAAGTTCCAAATATCGGTAACGAAATGTTGAATGTTTCTCTCTCTTTATAGATGTAAAAAAGCTTAAAGATGCAGAGTATCTGGGTACAGTAGCAAGCATGCATCTCAATTCTGATTATGCTGCTGCTCTCTTTGAGGGTAAAGTCCAATTGCATATGGTAAGTGTTCTGTCAGCTTGGATTTCTGAAATAATAGACATAAGCTGACCAAGATCAAGAAATTTTTAAAACGAATTAAAATAGAGTAATCTTCTGTTCGTGGAGATAGAAATAAAGTTCTTTATTTTTTATGCTGGCTAATTTAAAATACAGACCTGAATTTCTGGACACTTTAGAAATAAAAAATACTCTAGGACAAGCAAGAAAAGGCCTTTTCTTGTAAACTGTTTCTTGTGACAGGAGGAGTTATTTTCATCTCATCTTGGGACAGTTTGATATAGGCAGAACTTTGATATTGCGTTCTTAACAGTGTAGTCCTTAAGTTCATTTTATTCTTATGTTTAGATAGAAAGTGAAGGTTTGGATGCTCAGGAAGAAAGAGAAACTCGACTATTCCCAGCAGATGATGATAAATACCGAATTTTGTGCCATGCTTTAACTGGTGACTTCCTCATATATGGCACAGATGTGAGTATCATCTCCATTTTTAAGGATATTTTAAAGTTGAATATGCTTCTGTTCTGTTCTGACTTGAATTATTATAATTTTTAGCAAAAAAAAAAAAAAAAAAAAGATGCTTCTGAGAAATTCACTTTCACTGCTTTTGCATAGAAAATAACACAAAGTTGCAACCAACATTCCCTTACTGTTGCACTTATGAGATGTTTTGGCAGAAATGTTGTTTTCCTAGTGCTTGGTGCAGAGCACTGCTTTTTAGGAGCAGAATTTAATGGTGTTTTAGTAGCGAGGTGATTGTCGATCAAAGTATCTTCTGGGTATAAGAAAAAAGTATAGGGTTTATCTTGAAAATAGGTTGATGTCAATGGTGATGTGACAGATGTGGACCAAAAGATAACGAGGTAAGCAAGTGGTACAGTGTAAAGGTAGGTCTGAGCTTACTGTTGAACCAATTGTCAGATGATAGGGAATTTTGGTTCTTAAGTGTTTCAGTAAGAGAAGAGAAGAGGATAGGAGGGCATTGAAGAATCATGTGAATATGCTGATGGACTTTTCAGGAAATTTTCCTCTATGTGAGGTGTAGTTTTTTTGGTTTTAGTATTTTCTGCCGCAGGAAATACAGGGCACGCTTGACGTTGTTTTGTGCTCTTTATGACACAGGGTGATGTAGTGACCTTTCAGAGGAAAGACAGTGTTGCTTTCTCTGGTGTTATCACTGGTTAAATAACTTGAATGGTTTTGTAACAGTTGAAAGCTTTCCCATTTCCTCAGTTCCCTTTATACAAAGTTAAAACTGGTACTGATAAATTTTAAATGCTAAATTCAGAACTGATCAATTTGGTGCACAAGTTCTACAATTGACTTCTAAAGCCTTCTTTTACTTCTAGTGTTCTTGTTTGTGCAACTCTAGTTGAGAAATAGTGTTTATCACCAGTAAGTTTGGTTGCTTTTTCCCCTGTATTAGGTAAACCTGTACTTAAGAATTTGTGATTCTTCCTGGGAAACAAATTATTCAGCGTTGGATGAAGTAATAGATAGTAGTAATAGAAGTAATAGAAAGTCTTTTCATTGTGAAAGGCAGGAAGTGAGGTAGTGAGGCCCTCCTGTCTGTTTGGTTTTTGTCCCTCCCCCACAAAGCCTCAGGTTTTCCTATCCTGCCCAAACGTCCCTCAATGAGGAAAGGAGTCAAAAGAAAGCTGGAAATGTTTTTTTTTCGCATCTTCTTTATGCTCAGATCTCTGAGATAGGACCAAAAAAAATCAAATTAATTATCTACTTGCCACTTATTTTTGTTCATATTAGCTTGACAAAAAAAACTCAAATTGATTATCTACTTGCCACTTATTTGTGTTCATATTAGATTTTTCTGTCTTTTTTTTTTTTTCAACTAGACTGGAGTTATTCATTATTTCTACATCGAAGACTGGCAGTATGTGAATGAATATCGTCATCCTGTCAGCGTGAGAAAGATTTTTCCAGATCCCAATGGAACCAGACTGGCTTTCATAGATGAAAAAAGTGACGGCTTCGTCTATTGCCCGGTAAGTTACTGTGGGATATCGTGCCCTTATATTTATAAGGGAAGTCTCAACGTCATGTAAAATGTGTTTATAGAGAGTGGTAGAAGTTTTGTCACTCAACACATACGCTAGAAGAAGCAATTGCCAAAAAGGGTTGAATGGTAATGTAAACAGTAGTCATGTAATGAAATGAGTTGTGCGTGGTAGATCATGGCAATTTAATTACATCAAATGCCTGTCAGTAATTTTCAGAAATTATGCATAAGTGAATTCCAATATTGATATTTTATCTCATTAACATGTGCTGCCTTTCAGTTTTACTGCCTGTCCCAATGCTCTTCTTCTAAGGAAAGTAAATACCATGCTATTCTCCATTTGCTTCCTTTCTGAATCAACCAGTTACGCCATTCAGAGTCACTGCTCATAAGAAAACCTTCTGTAATAAGCATTTCATATTTCTGTACCATTTCTGTTCCTTTGTTTTTAATCATTATCTGAGCAAGAATTTAGCTTCTCGGATTAGTCTTGCTTCCTTGTAATTGTACTTCTGCATTCTTTTTAGGTGAATGATAGAGTATATGAGATTCCGAATTTCTCACCGACCATTAAAGGAATCCTGTGGGAAAACTGGCTGATGGATAAAGGTGTTTTTGTTGCTTATGATGATGATAAAGCTTACACTTATGTCTTTCATAAAGATGCCATTCAAGGTACTGGAAAGGCTTTAAAAATCTTATTAACTACTTCAGTTATTAAAGCAAAACATGTTCTGTTTTTCATTTGTGTGAAGTATTTTCATAACTGCATAGGAAAATGAACAGTGCAGTGGTTTGGAGTTGTAACATACTAATAAAAGTTGGATGTAGTATAGGTTTCTGGCAAGAGGCATTTTGGTTTTAACCCTTCAAGCTTGTTGCTCCTATACTCCTTTGTACAATAATTACACGTTATACTTCAATTGTATTTTGAATGTTCAGGAGAAACTCTTGGGATCAGATGACAAAGCTTCTATTCACTTAACAGTATTAAGCAAAATTGTAACCGTAGCTATTTCTGTATGAGTGGCAAATGACCAGAAGTTAATCTAGCAACGTTTGCGAAATGACTTCTATCATTTAGAGTTGTAACTGTTTTTACTATTTCTCTGAAAAACACACACTTTTACAGTAGGTTGTGACTATCAGAATTAGACACTTCGAGTTAACAGCCAGCACATCTACACTTACAGGCTGCCACATTTTTTTTTTTTTTTTTACCAAGTAGAGTTTTTTTTAAATGATATCTTTTCTTCCCAATCTTTGAATCTAGGTTCGAAGATTATCCTGGCAGGAGGTACAGAAGTCCCCTTTTCCCAAAAACCTCTGCTGCTGTATAATGGAGAATTAACTTGTCAGACTCAGAGTGGGAAAACAAACAATGTCTATCTCAGTACTCACAGTTTCCTTGGAGATTTGAAAGACTTTGGACCTAATGAGCTGGCACAAATGCTTACTCAAATGTTAATGTTGAAAAGGTACATCTGTGTTTTAATTACATTGTGTAATTTTTTTCTTCTGTGCTTATAGCTCTATGCAGCATACCCTGGTTATCTAAAAACTGTCACGCAGACTACTGATGAATTAGATTGATCCATCAGGCCATATAGGTGCCTGTGCAAACCCAAGAGACACAGTGCTGCTGTCTGTTTTTCCAGTGTCAAGTAAAATTAATTTTTTCAAGAGCAATTTGAGGTCCTATGACAATGGCTTTTCCAAAACAGGCTAAAGATTCTTCTCACCTCACTCTTCTTCCACTGCAGTGAAGCAAAGCAAAATCAGTATAATGGGAAGACTGACTACATAAGGCAAGCAGGTGGTTTCATGAAACATGATGGTGAAAATAGCAGAGACAGAACTGTAGGTTATACATTGTACTCCTTTGTTCATGGCAATCATCTGTCTCTATGCAGCTTAGAAGGAGAGATTTTTTGAGTTTTCCCTGTCCTCTTATCGGGAAAAAAAGGGGTAGAGAAGGAATTTTAGGTACAAGTAGTATCGGTTTTAAATTACTTTTCCCTCTGTAGATTTTCAGAAGCGTGGGGGATATGCGTACTTCTGAATGACCAGAATAGTTGGAATGAGCTGGGCAAAGCTTGCTTACATCATATGGAGGTGGATTTTGCAATACGTGTTTATCGGACGTGTGGTAATGCTGCCATGGTGATGTCACTAGAAGAAATAAAGGTAAAACAAAGTCCCTTTTAAGTGGGGAATGCTGTGGTTTAATTCTTCTTAAGACTTGTCAATTTCTTTTTATTTATTTCTTTTTAAAAAATAGGTGAATTGTTTTCAAGAGAGTTAGTTATAGAGGAGAAAGCTTTCAAACCACAGAACTCCTGCTTGCTTTCCTCTTCACACAAGTGCAGCACTCTACTGGAATGCAGAATTCTTTCCCACGTTTTCTTGAAAGTAGTAGAATATATTCATTTGGCAGACAGGTGCTCTATTCTTTGTTATTTGTAAGATAGTACTCAAGGCCACTGATACATATTTTTTAAGCAGGTTGTATTTATACATCCGAAAGCGTACATAAAATGCTAACTTAAGAATATGCAAAGTGTTGGTCTTAGACAGTGTTAGTGGCTTTGAGGTGCAGTAAGAAAGTGAGGGCTTTTTCTGGTTTGTAGAATCTGTTGTGTGTTGTCAAATGTGGGGATGTATTGTTTTATTGTATATACCAGACTGTGTTCCCTATAACTTTTTAATGTTGTTGCACCTCCTGTGTCCTTTTACAGGGAATAGAAGACCACAACCTTTTAGCAGGACACCTTGCCATGTTTATTGGTAATTTTAATCTGGCTCAGGATTTATACTTGGCATCCTCTCGTCCTATTTCCGCACTTGAGGTATTCAGAATGTGTAAATATTTTGTATGCAGTTTTCTTTATCTTAATGTTGGAATATTTTACCTGCTGGTAATTCTGCCTGCTGTAGTTTTGTTTTCGCTATTGTGTGACTTGCAGACATTCTCTTAAGATGAATGTAGCTCTCTCAAATTGTCTGCATCCTCCTAGAACACTAGCTTTATAATTGCATTTAGAATCCTAGCATCACCAGGGCTGAAAAAGAGCTACAGGATCATCCAGTCCAACCATCTGCCTGTCACCAGCAGTTCTCACTAAACCATGTCCTTCAACACAACGTCTAAACATTCCTTGAACACCTCCAGGGTCGGTGACCCCACCACTTCCCTGGGCAGCCCATTCCAGCACCTGACCACTCTTTCTGAAAAGCAGTATTTCCTATCGTCCAGCCTGAATCTCCCCTGGCACAACTTGAGGCCGTTCCCTCTTGTATCACTAGATACATGAGAGAAGAGGCTGACCCCTAGCTCACTACAGCCTCCCTTCAGGCAGTTATAGAGAGCAGTAAGTTCTCCCCTGAGCCTCCTCCAGACTGAATATTCGCAGCTCCCTCAGCTGCTCCTCATAACATTTGTGCTCCATAAGCCTCACCAGCTTTGTTGCCCTTCTCTGGACATGCTCCAGGGCCTCAGTTTCTTCCATGCAGTGAGGGGCCCAGAACTGAACACAGTACTTGAGGCGTGGCCTCACCAGTGCTGAGTACAGGGGGACAGTTACTTCCCTGTTCCTGCTGGCACCACTATTGCTGACACAAGCCAGGATGCCCTTGTCCTTCTTGGCCACCTGGGCACAGTGCTGGCTCATGTTCAGCCGAGCATCGACCGGTGCCCTGAGATCCATTTATTCTGCACGGTCTTCCAGCCACTGCCCCAAGCCTGTGTCATTGCCTGGGGTTGTTGTGGCCAAAGTGCAGGACCCAGCACTTGCTCTTGTTAAATCTCATCCCATTGGCTTCAGCCCAGTGATGCAGCCTGTCCAGCTCCCTCTGTACTTGCTACCTCCAGGCAGATCGACGCTTTCAGTCAACTTGGTGTCATCTGTGACTAATTTAGACTAATAGAAAGTTCATGTTAAATTCAGAATTTGATCTCTCCATCAGAAAATGGTGCTCTTCTTTGTTAACAGATGCGAAAAGATTTGCAGCACTGGGACAGTGCGCTGCAGCTGGCCAAGTGTTTGGCTCCAGACCAAATCCCGTTCATATCAAGGGAGTATGCACTGCAACTCGAATTCATGTAAGTTCTCCTGTAAGGCTGTAGTGTAAGAACATTAACTGCATGTTCTTGTTAACATGAGCACTGGTTTGTGATACTTCACCTGGGATAGCTCAGCTGCATTGCTGAGTCATCAGAGTTTGCAGCTGTAGACCCAGAAGATGAGTTTTGTATGGATGCTTCATGCTAGAGGCATAGGTTAGCAAAGAATAGTGACTTTTCATTAATCACAGCATGTCTATGTTCTTTTTGAATGGTAGGTCCACTATGTAATGTGATCCACTAAATAAGTACTTTGTTGCATGTGAGTGTTTGGAAAATGGAGAAAATCCGAATCACAGCATTTAAGACTCCTGTGTTAAACAGAGCCTTTTGCCTGTCTTTCCTTCATCACTCAAGAGCCTTCATATTCTTAACATTTTTGATAGAAGAGTGTCCAATTTCAAGGCTGACAGTCCCCAAAAGAGAGAATTATTACCCATTTGCTGTGATATCAAGTCTGTGTGTTTGGCTCTGCAGATTAAACTCAATCAGTTTAACATCTAACCCGGGCGGAAAAGCTCTATATAGAATTCCAATTTTTGTAATACCTCCACAACTGTTGGAGGACGCTTGTTGGTCACAGACAGCAGGCAACTGAAGCAATGAGACCACCTGTCATTTCTGTTGTGAATGTACTTAAATAAATAAAGTAGATTGGCTTATTTTCCGGCAATGTGTGTGGAAGTAGAGATGAAATTATTGAGTTGTCCTGCCTACGTGGGTATTCTGTGCCTGTCTGTCGGGGAACTTGGTTGGTCTCAGTGTAAAGGAATTGACAGACAGACTTGCCTTTTGATGAATAGCTTAATAAAGGAATAAAGGGAAACACCACAACGTACTGTGTAATTCCTTCTCTTGCGTACTTCACATCCTAACCTGCAGTTTTCGTGTCTTAGGCAAATCAGATACATGTGTAATCTGTCTGAAAGGGCTGTTATGGTAGGAATGTAACTATCTCTTCCAATTAAAACTTGTTCCATTTAATTTCCAATTTCTTTCAGGGGCGATTATATTAACGCGCTGGCACATTATGAGAAGGGAATCACCGGGGACAGTAAGGTATTTCATTTCTAGCAATGATAGCATGTGTGGTGTCATATACTGCACTTTCAGGTGTTTTGTTTCAGACTAATTTGAATTCCGTTATAGATTTCAGCTCTAAATCTACACTTCTATTGCTCTGGTGATAGTGATGCTTTATGTACCACTTTTGTCTTTAATCCACAGCATGATGCTTTCTCTGCTTGTAAAGCATTGCTGCCATTGTATTAGACTTGCATAATGAGACTTAGTTTGAGCAGTTTCATAGTAGATGTGCAAATACTGTGGGTAATGTTGCTAGGGTTTCATTGTTAAAGCAAAAGTCCTCATTATCTTTGGTTATTCTTTGCTGATATTTTTTCTACACAAAGAGAGAGCAGGATTGCATTGCAAAACAGACATTCAGTGGGTGCTCCCTTACTCTGGCATTATTTTCCCTAATATTTGCAAAATGCCTATTATGAAATTATAATAGGGGAATTTTATAAAGGATTATAGCAATGTTTTCTGAATTCAAGCCATCCAGCTTTATTAAGTGTCAGCGACTTTACCATCTTTGAAATAAAAAAATAAATAAAGTTAAGAGAGCTTACAAGCTTGATGTTTCCTTCTTTTTCTCTACTGTTGACTTTGAAGGAAAGAATGGAGTAGTACTGAGCCATCTGTAGAAACATGTGCTCTGTATGCTTGGCCTGCACAGATCTTGTAAGTAAAATGTACCAATAAAAGACCACAAAGGTTGAGGGAAAAAAAAACAAAACAACTAAGCAGGGTTCTTCTTAACTAGTAAAAGGTAGCTGAAGCTGAGCAAGAATTTCTAGACAAAAATTGATGGCACCAAATCCGTGTAGTGTTTTGTTAAATTGTTAATTTGAATCAGTGTTTTGTTACTGTGGATTTTGTGAACTGCAGTTTCCAGTACGCAATGTTTTACTTTCCATTTGGTTGCTAGTACCAGGAGCACGATGAAGCTTGCCTTGCTGGAGCAGCTCAGATGTCCATTCGAATGGGAGATATCCGTCGAGGCGTAATCCAGGCCATGAAGCATCCCAGCAGGTTGCTGAAAAGAGACTGCGGGGCTATTCTGGAGAGCATGAAGGTATTCAAACAGGTTAATAAAGCCTGAGGTGGAATATGTGAATTCATGAAGGTACTTATTTGTAATCATCATTAACGAATGAGATTACAGTGGCTTTCAATATTACAGCAATTTTCAGAAGCTGCTCAGCTGTATGAGAAGGGACAGTATTACGACAAGGCAGCATCGGTGTACATCCGGAGTAAGAACTGGTAAGTGCAGGTTGCAGGGAGGTGCTCAGCTTGCTGAAACAGAGGAACTGATGTGGTGCTCTTTGGAAAAGAACAGGTCTGCTAATGTCTTGGGAATTTTGTTTCATTGGTTTTGTGGCTCCTTTCCTTAGGCGTTCACCTCTTAGAAGCATATGCCTTAGAACCATACAGCCTTTCTGGAAATGGGATAGAGTCTTTCTTTCTCTGTTTGTTTTGTTTTTTTTTTAATTTTCTTTTCCTGGTTTTGTGTCGTGTTACCTGCAGTTTCCACTCTTTGCATGTGTGGATGTGTATGCACGTGCACTCTGGATTTGGTCATCTAATTCATGTAGTTTCTCTTAAGTTCACTAAATTTTGTCGGTGATCAAATAGTTAACTAAGACATTGAATATTCAGACCATTGGAAATTGTCCTCATTTGCTGGTTCAGATGGAGTCTATATCTATGAGCTGCCAAAACAGCTAACATAATGTGCAGTACATCTTTTCGTAGTGGAAAGTGGAAGTTTACAGTGGAGAAGTACAATTTTATGTAGAGATTCTAAGTCTTAATTGTTATCTAATTACATTTTTTGCTGAATAAAGCAGAGATCAGAAAGCTACCCTCTCTTTCATGCAGGTGCTCTAAAAATTAGGCTGGAATATTATGCTCATTTACAATAGCAAAATGTACCCCACTGTAGAACTGTATTAGCAGCACTGGGGTGGGACAGGGGAACACTTCGTTAAATAAGAGTAGCTTACGTATAATGACAGACTTGATGTGGAAGTTGGGCGGGGTAAGTTTTGTTTCTTCAAGCAGAAGGAAGTTCAGGTCTCCTGAAGTCTTAGGGCGTGCTCTGCATTCTAGGCAGAGTGCAGATTTAGGGCCAGCCCCTCTTCGGCCTCACGTGTGCTCTGCTGTGTTGGATGTTGTCGTTCAGAGATCTGCTTCCAATTGCCTGGGGTCCTCTGCACGAGGCTGTACAACTGAGCCAGCACTGGTTTCCTTTCTACTCTTGCTCAGTGTGTCAGGTACAGTTGTAATACTGTGCAGCTTCTGCACAAAAAATGGCACTTCTAGTGCTCCTGCATCTCAAACGAAAAAGAGAAGACTCTGTGCTCTTTAAGCCTGTGTGCTCGGGAAGCAGTTACTTCTCATTCTGTTTCCAACAGTAAAGTACAGCTCTTTGAAAGTACTGAAGTGCCTTCAAAGCTTAATACACTGTGTTCAAATACTTTCTTTTTTTTTTTTTAACCTGCTTTTCAGTATTGATATAAACATGCCTGTTCTACTGGAGAAAATCTGAAACCTGAAATATTTCTTAAATGTCTTTCTAGGGCAAAGGTTGGTGAACTTCTTCCTCACGTTTCGTCTCCAAAGATTCACCTACAGTATGCAAAGGCCAAAGAAGCAGATGGCAGGTGTGTTTGCACATTTATCTGCACTTACCAAATATGTTGTTATTTATGACATGTTCTATTTCTATAAAATATACTAATTGACAGACTTCAAATTTTGCATAAAACATGCTTATGAAAAGGGATTCTGAAATACGTAAGCATTTTAAACATAAGTGTGAGGACCTACCACTGGTATCAAAGACATCGTTTGAATGATTCTTTCCCATCTAAACACTGATGTCATTTTAACAAAAACTGAAGGTTTTAAGGAGCTGCAGCAATGCAGCTTTCCACTTTCTGAAGCATTGAAGGTCAGCCTGTTTCTGACAACTCCTTTCATAGAGCTGTGATTTTTAAGGCCCTTCAAAATTGAAATAATCATGGAAGAAATCTTTTCAACCTGGAAGCAAATTGCTGTTACATCTTAATAACTGCTCTTGCAAGGCAATGAAGGAAGTGAAATTGTTGGCTGTTTTGGTCCTTTATCATTTCAGCCAATAATCACAAGATTTTAATCATAAAATTTAGTTCCCAGCAGGTGACGAAATGCACTTCAGAATAATGATGGCTTATAAGGTGAGACAGTCAGGGCTAAATTCTGGGATTGATGAAGCTAGAAAATGCTGTTTGTGTTAATTGTACAGTGAGAGAATGAAAAATTGCTGTAACTCATCTACAGGACAGAAAGTAAAGTCTCACTTTTGAAATTGTGCAAGTAGTTATCAGCTGTTTGGATGCTGCCTGTTCTCTGCAAACTGAGGAGGTGTCACAGAATCACCTCTCAGAAGTAAAACGCTGTGTGTCTCTTTCACAGCATACTGAAAAGAGTCATTTAAAAATTAGAACTGCTGTGGAGCTGTTATTTTTCAGGTACAAGGAAGCTGTGGTAGCCTATGAGAATGCAAAGCAGTGGGACAGCGTAATCCGACTGTGTTTGGATCACCTTAATAATCCCGAAAGGGCCGTTAATATTGTGAGAGAAACCCAGTCTCTCGAGGGAGCAAAGATGGTGGCCAGGTAATATATGTATAGGTTAAAAAGTTAGTCAGCTTTTATTGAACTTACAGCTTATGAGATGGGCAGTTAGAGTTTTAAAAGCATGAAAGAGATCAAACCTGTTGGAAGTTGGTGGGGTGAGGCAGTGTATCGGACCCAGTTACTAGAGCCTGGCTACTGACTATATATTTCAGTTTAGTGATTTGAGTTCTTTGAAATGTGGACAACTAAGCAGCTACTGCTTTATTTCTTTTTAACTCTTCAGCTGAAAATTAGATTAACGTGAAGTAGTGAGTCTAGACAATAATAAAAGTTTGCCATGCTGTGTTGTTTATAGTAAGTTAATTTTAGTGACCTATTTAAAAGATAAAATACGTAGATACAAAAGAAACGAGAAATACATCATACTTGCATGCCACAAAATATGGTGTGTTTCTTAACGTTTGGAGTATTCGCTGTGTTACCTAACTAAGGTATTAATCTGTTCATTCCGACTAGATTCTTCCTGCAGCTTGGTGACTATGGTTCTGCCATCCAGTTCCTGGTCATGTCCAAGTGCAATAACGAAGCTTTCACATTAGCTCGACAGCACAACAAGATGGAGATTTATGCTGATATCATCAGTGAGTATTCCAGTTCAATACTTTGCTCACAGTACCTTTTACAGTACTTGTACTTAGACCAAATTAAAGTGATAAGACAAGAGATGTGTGGTTTTGTTTCCCAGCACTTTCCATTTCTTGTTTTCAGTCACCGCGGACAGATTTGGCATCCTGTTTCCTATTCAGGTCCATAAGCTGTGTTTCACCTTCAGCTCAGGTGTTTCAAAACCTTGGCTGTGTTAGAGCTCTTTCTGTTTATCCACAGAGGTAAAGGAGGCCATACTGTTGTTACAGTAAGGGATTGATTAAAGAGGGCCCTGCAGAGAAGCTGACCTGTACCTCAGGCCATCAGGTCACTCAGTGGCCAACTTGCTGATTTGCAGTATCGTGTTACCGTGGCCTTCTCTCTCTTGCAGGTTCCGAGAGTACCAGCAATGAAGATTATCAGAGCGTTGCGCTGTATTTTGAAGGAGAAAAGAAGCATTTTCAGGCGGGAAAATTTTTCTTATTGTGTGGCCAGTATGGACGGGTCAGTACTTAAATGATAAAGCAATGGAGGTTGGCGGTTGCTGGAAACTGGTGAAAAGCTGTACTTCCAAACCAAGTTCACTTGGAGACATTTTATCTGTCTGAACTGATGTATATACTGATATAAAAAGGTGTTAGTAAGCCCTCTGTATTTATGATTGGATTCTATGGATTATACACTGTCCTGCAGGTAAGCTTTTCACAGTGGGAGGGGCTGCAGACGGATTATCACACTGCCCTCTATGAATCTCTTAAGTGGTGGAAACGTGGGTCAAATTTGTTTGTAGCATATTTGCTTGACCAGTGAAGACTTGGTTGCCATGGAGGTAGTTTGTTCAGTGGTGTTGCATACCCAAACTGAAACAGATTTTTGAGAAGAAGGAAGTGTATCAGTTGACAGGTGAGTCTTGTCAGCTGATGCTTGCTAGGTGCTTGACTCCTGCTAAAAAAAAAACCTGATTTTTGCAAATGGCAGCCATCACAGGTGGCTGCTCTTCCAGCTGCAGCTAGGGAGGCTTCTAATGCCACATTAACCACAATTAAATGAAGGTATACACCGGGATTTAGCAAAGATTTGACCCTTTTGTTCATGAGTAACAGCAGCCATTACCTGTATAGCACATACGCCTATAAAATACAGCCAGGATAAGTATCCATTGTGCCATTTTTTTCTGTCAAAAGACAGAGAGAAACGACTTGGTAAAAATGGGAAAAATGTTAGCCTCATGTATTTCTAATGAAACTCTTTTTTTCTACTCTATTTTAGGCATTAAAGCACTTTCTGAAAAGTTCAAGCACAGAAGACAACTTGTCTATTGAAATGGCAATTGAAACAGTAAGTAAAGTTGATAAAACAGAATATTCCTTATCTATTCAAAGTTACTTTCAGTATTGTGGCATTTTCCTAGCATCAGTTGAAAAACACATCTAGCTGCAGTTGTTTATGAAAAGTCTCCTGCTGTTGTCACTATGTTTCCTCCTTCCTTCAGATCGTGGTGATTCTGTCTTTATTTCATAGGTGGGACAGGCAAAAGATGAAGCCCTAAAAAATGAGCTGATAGATTATCTTACGGGAGAGAACGATGGCATGCCTAAGGTACTGTATTTTCATCACTGCCGTTGTGATCTGTTGCTGTACTACGAGATCATTTGAGCTTGTTTTATCCTAAAAATTTTGGGAGACACAAGGGACTTTGTAAGGACTGCGTTCACTAAGGAGTGAGGCCCATAGGATCATTCTGTGCATCATTTCACCCAGCAGCTCCAGCTTCAGAAAGATAGGAAAGCCTCTGAGATAGAGTCATCTTTCTCTAAGCACTACGAAACAGCAGAGGAGGTCCAAATTTATAATGCTCACGCTGAGCAGGAGACAGAAGTGAGCTGTTATATCAGTTAGCCCGCTGGTGGTTGTCTCACACCACGGGGAACTGGTTGTACTATGGCAGCAAAAGAAAGTCAGCTAGTAATTAGACTGAAGGTCAAAAACACATCAACTAAAGGGATGTGTTGCGGACAGGTTTCCGTACTATTCGGCCCCCTGCTGATTTCTTAAGTAATTGCTGACTTTGTTCTCAAAAGGAAATGAGCCCAAAGCAGTTTGAAAATGTGAACTGAAGGGAGAAGTTGCCACTGAGATCACCTGAAAATGCAAATGCTTCATGTGGATGCTCATATGACAGTTAAACCCTTTAAAATAAAAAGGATTCCTCTGGATTTCTTACTACCTAGCAGTATTTAGTTTGAAGTTTGGGTCGATTATTCGTAGATCGTGTCATGTTCTGTGTTGGAGAATAAATTCACATTTAATTTATAAGAAAATGAAAGAGCAGGGAGTACACAGGAGAAAGAGATTTGCTGACAGATTTTTTTGTTAGACGGTTTTGGTGGTAATGTAAGTAACGTCGAAACTAATGAAACAAAGAGAATCCACCCAGAGGAGAACGGGGCCATTAGAGACATCGTGCGACGAATCCGTGCAGCGTCTGTGTAAACAAATTCCGTGTTTACACTGCAGAGCGGTGGGGCAGCGCCTGTCACATCCTCCTGCGTTCTGCTGGCAGCAGCACGGCCCCTGGTGGCAAACGCAGTGCGTGGGGTCGGCTGAGGGAAGCGGGCTGCCGCGGTCCCCTTGTGTCATGGTTCTAAAGACTGTGGAAAATACTCAGCAGTCGTGTGCGTGCCGTAATCACTGTATTTAACGTTGCTTTGAAATTCAGTGCAGGGCTTTTTCCTTATTTAAAAGCTCTTCCTTGTTCTTCTAAACGCTTTAATCCGATCTGCCATAGTCTCTCTCAGTGAGTAGCATCGTTTTACTTTATCAAATCCCAACTATTTGTTTAAAAAGCCGACCTAGATATCCATTGTCCCTTCTCCTTATTACACCATTTCGGAGCTGGTGCTTCTAAAATCACCGAGCAAGGCGGTTTGGCTTTAGAATAGCAGCTTTTCTGTGGTGGTGTTCTTGTAAAGCTGAGAGCAAGAGTGAAATGAAAGCAGCCAAGCAGCAGAAACTTGCTAATCCCTTCAGCACTGCTCTTCTCAGCAGGCGTTCGCTCGGAGCTGCCTGGGTGCTCTCCCCAGCCAACAGCTTCATGGGGTCCTCATGCAGCACCGCAGCATCAAAAATAGTATATTAAGCATACACCTGCTACGCCACTCTCACCTTTTGTATCTGTTAACTTAAACACGCTGAGATTCTTCATTTGTTGTGTGTGTTTTAGTGCATCTCAGGAAGCGTTACGTAGCAAAGTTCTGCTGTTTGTCTGTGCGTGTTTTCTAGGCACGAGCGTTTTAGAAAGCGAAACTAAGTTAAAATAATAGCTGTCTGAAATTAAGCTCAGTTGCTTGCTGAAATCTCTTCTTTAAGATGCAGCAAAGGGCATGGCAGTTCTGTATGAGGCAGCTGCTCTGTCCCGGGCAGGAGCACAGGGAGAGGAACAGCCCGGCAGGGGAACAGCAGACACACTGTGCCCTCAGCAGGAGGTGTTGGGAATGGGAAAATGACCCCATATCCCACCCTGCATCATCCTGTGACCCCGCTCAGGGATCTCAGGACAAACAATACCCACCGATACATTCAGTCGCATTTGTTTCTTATCCAGATAACTGTACGGTTCTTACAAATGTTCCAACTTTGGACTGTTGTTTAAAATTCTGTTCCATCATCATTTAAAGTTAATTACTTTTGTTCACTTCATGTTTTGCCTCATAAGGACAGATAAGAGAAGAACTGGACTCACCCTTATGCTTTCTGCGTACTGGTCTTTCTCTCTTGCCTTTTATCTCCGTGGTTTTTCTTCTCTTTTGTTTTGTTTTCTTGTTTCCTGCATGTTGGATAAGCAGTCAGTCTTTGCAGTCATCTTTATTGGGCAGTGCCTTTATACCTTTCATGTATCTTTTTCCCTTGGATTTCTTTCTTTATTCTTTTTTTTTTTTTTCCCACTGTGTTTGAGACTTGCATACGAAGACCATGCAGAGAACAGCACAAGTAATTGTTCATAGAGGATTTTGATATGGTTTTAACATAAAATACACATTGTGTTTGTTCGGTGAACCCTTTCCTGCATTTCCCATTCTTGCGTTCCACAACGTATCAACGATACATAGTGTAGCAGCAAATCAGAGACATAATTGCCCCCTTACCTTTCGGTTCTTGGAGCTGCCCCGGCCCTCATTCACAGTGTGTGCACCTAGAGCCACAACACAGTGACCTCGGTGAGAGTTTGGAGTCCCTTGCTTCCTTTCTGCCACCACAGGACACACCTGCCCCACGTGCTGGTTCTCCACCAGCAGTTGTGGCAGCTCAGCCACTCTGCCCCAGCTCAGGGCCTCAAAGAGGGCACAGTGGGGGAGAGGAGGAAGGGAACACCGCGCTTGGCATTTACCGCTATTAACGGCTTTTGTATTACTTAATTAGGACGCTAAGTACCTGTTCCGCCTGTACATGGCACTGAAGCAATACAGAGAAGCTTCCAGAACCGCTATAATAATCGCCAGGGAAGAGCAGTGTTCAGGTAAGTCAGGTTTTTCTGACAGGACAACATACGTGATGCTGTGGCCTCGCAGTGCTGCCACTGTCAATACCGATTATGCCATAGAGCCTGTACTGTACAGCCTTACTGTTTGGTAAATGCGAAGCTTTTAGTTACATTCATTTAGCTTTGAACCTGAAATAGCATTTGTTAAAAGATGGGGACTCACCGCTGCACGTGAAATGCTTGGAAATAAGTAGAATTATGGGAAATGATGGCATTCTTTGTATTCAGGTGAACTTACTGGTGGAGACAGCTTGATACTTCTCTGTATAACAGATCTTAGAATTGCCGTTAAACCACACAGAGTTTTCAGCTTGGATTCTGATCCTTCAGTCTTTGCACGTTTAAGCTTTCTGTAGATGTGCGGAGGAGATGGGCTGTGCCATAGAAACCTGTGTGCCTAAGCCTTGTTTTCACCTCAGGTTAGAAACAGAAAAAAAGAAATAAGAAGGGACAGGGCTGGAAGCAAAATAACCATCTCCTGTGCTAGCTGCTTTCGCCATGGCAACAGTCCTGCCAAAACACTGCTTCCTTCTCATCTCAAATAAGTTAAATATATATATCTATCTGTAAAGGAAAAGCAGCAGCCTCAGGAACTGGAGGACAGTAATGCCCATGGAGATGAACGTTCACAGATGAACCCTTAGCAGCGGGCCGGGGCCTTGACAAATGCGGTGTCCCAGTGTGCCACAGCAGTAAATTAAGCATTAGTGCTAATAATGTAAGCAGGAAATGTACAGGCTCAAGGGTTTAATTATTCATTTGAATTCGTATTCATTTGAATCCGAAAACATCTATCTAAAACAGAGTGTCCCACGTTGTGGTTCATATTCCCTGGCTGTACAGACGTGCTCAGCAACAGTGTCCAATTAGCACTGTGTTTTTCCTCGCTAAAATCACCTGTTCTGCAGCAGCTGTTTCCTCTGCAGAGGCACGCAGAGGATTCTCCCCTCTTCCTTCAGGAGATTTCAGCAAGTTTGATTTTGAAGTTTTCACCAACATGATTGGCCCAACTTTTCCTTACAAATCCATTTAAAATTGTGTTTCGGTCTTTACTGTTTGGTGTATATACTTCGGGTTTGCCATTTCCTCTCCAGTTTTCCTTTAAATTGTTTGCCATGTAATACTCGCATGATGTCACGACTGCTCGTGCTGTGCCACAGTTACAGCAGCTCCAGTCCAGCTGCGTTGAGGAGCGAATGGGCTGTGTGGTTTGCAGACACCCACAGGCACAAATCTGGAAGCAGTATAATAACGTTCACATTTAAGTGATCTCCGTGGAAGGTTTAGGTTCTGGTTACAGGATCCTGTGACGAACAGCTGCTCGTGACTTTGCAAAGAAACTGCCACGCAGGAGCGTTGCTGCAGGAATCAGCACAGCTTCATGTTTAGCTTCCTCAACGTGTCGTCAGCCAAGAAATTGTTACCAAGGAAAGAAATCACACTTCAGCGTTGTTTGTTTTTAAGGAAACTACCGAAACGCACACGATGTTCTTTTCAGTATGTATTCAGAACTGAAGACGCAGAAGATCAAAATTCCATCTGAGATGGCTACAAACCTCATGATTCTACACAGCTATATTTTAGTCAAGGTAAGGCATTGAGGAAATGGGTCTGTGGTTTACTCGAGTGTGCACGTGGGTGCGCTGTACTCGGGAAGGGCACTGCCGTGTGGGCTGTGCAGCAGAGCTCACGTGTAAGCTGGCTGAGCGTCGGGACGCTGCTTCTGCCTCTTTGAGCATTATCTTTAGAGTAATTTAAAACCTGAATGTGGCTTCCCATGCACGAGGCAGCCATACTTAAAAATGTTGGCACTGCTTCACAAGCAGATCACTGCCTTTCTTTAATTGAAATTACGCAGGGCAGCCCGGGCTATTTCTGGTGGCCGAGACGTGGCCAGTCAGGAGGAAACCACTGGGCCACGCGTGGCCTTCTTGCACCCCGTGCCTGCCAGCTGTAGGCAGGAGCGTGCTGCTGCTGGGCTGGAGGCTGCACAGAGCTCTGGAGAACGGCTCCCATCAGTGCCTGCTCCTCCCTCTAGAGCTCAGCTTAACTGGCAGGCTGTGGGTGCGTGGCTGCCTGCAGGCCGAGCACCAAGAGCAGGAAGTGTGCTCTGAAGGCTGCGGATAATCGGGCGTGTTGGTTGTGTTCCAGATTCACGTGAGACGTGGCGACCACATGAAGGGAGCGCGTATGCTTATACGTGTGGCCAACAACATCAGCAAGTTCCCATCGCGTGAGTACTCACAGCATGACTGAGGAGGCTGTGCCCTGAGTCCTCGACAGGAGGTGCCTGGGGTGCTTCCTCGGTAGGGAACCTCCAGGGAGAGCCCCTCAGCCATCTTTCATCAGCGCCGTATTAGCTCCAAGGTTTTACACGTTAATACTAGTACATAAATATTGCTGTCGGTTCACTCTGTTGCAGACATTGTGCCAATTTTGACTTCGACAGTAATCGAGTGTCACAGAGCAGGACTGAAGAATTCAGCCTTCACTTTTGCCGCCGTGCTGATGCGACCTGAGAATCGAAACAAAATAGATCTTAAATACAAGAAGAAAATAGAAGCCATGGTCAGGTGAGCTGCGTTGATGCGCGCTTTCAAACAGCGGCCAGGCATCAAAAGCACTGTGGGACATCTGCGTTCAAAGTGCTGGAGTTCTTATTCACGACGCTCGTCTCTTCCTCCCAGGCACCCAGACAGAACCGAGGCGGAGGAGCCCACAACAGCCTGTCCCTACTGTGCGTTCCAGCTCCCGGAGTGCGAGCTCTTATGTCCCAGCTGTAAAAACAGCTTGCCCTACTGCATCGCGACGGTGAGTGCCAATTCTGCGCTGTGGGAATGAACACAAAGCTGCTTTTTTCTTCTTCTTCCATCTTCCGTTTGCTCCTTAGGTTCGAGCCAGGGCTGGGCTGTTTTTTTCCAAGCTGTTAGCGAGTCAGTGAAACCCACTGCTGAGAAGTGGTTCAGTACTGGGCTCGGTGTTACCGTGCCTTACACAAATGAGAAGCCCCAGTGTTTCTGTGTGGGGACTCTCTGCAGGCTGCTGAAAAGGTACGGAGCGCACTGCCCAGGGAGAGAGCCGCACAGCTCAGCACTGCCCTTCCCAAGTCCTCACGCTGTGGGCAGCGCCTGCACACGGACGTTTCGCTTTCACAGGGCTGAAGTGATCGGTCACACCAGAATTACAGAATAAGTACGGATTTACTGAAGCAGGAGTCAGATAACAGAGTTAACATTCTTTTAATATTAAAACTAAAGCATCTGCCTTACAAAAGATAGTAATAGCTTTTTAAACTGTTTTTTTATTCCATCGGCTTAGCAGAATACAAGGTCTGTGTACATGTATGTTCATTTCCTTTGACATACTGAAGCTGTCTCTTGGTTATGGTTCCTTCGCATCACAGTAATGTCATCAGGACTGCAGCGTTTTTCTCTTATCTTTTGAAAGCATCAAAACAAGCCACTGCTGCATAATGCATTAGAGCATAAATTGTTAAATGCAGTTCAAGGCACTGCTGTGCTCTACAGTGTTAACCACGGTACGTAAGAATTCTCTGCATCAAAATCAAATGGGAAACCAAAATTTAAAGAAAAGAAGTTCTGTTTCAGCCCTCCCAGTGTTCACCCACTCCGAGTCGCACGCGTGCTGCTGGGCTCAGCTAATGTGGCTTTGGTGGCATTTTCTGAACTTTACACATCACCAAAAACCGCAGCAAGTTTATAATCATCTCTTTCTGACGTATATCCACAGGGGCAGTATGGAGTTGCCAAACTAGATTAATTTTTAAAGTGATACTTTCATTCTTAAGCTTATAAAAAATAGATAAATCATCGTGAAAACCTTGGTTCTCATTTGGAGCTCATTTTCTAGCTACAGAGTTTACACAGTAAGCAAAGTAATGCTGTAACACTGCGGGTCCTTTCATTCCTGAACGTCCGCAGAACTCAATTGCTGAGCCACTTCCCCAGTCACAGACTGGAGCATCGCCGGCACGTGCCCCGGGCTGACTGCTTCCTCTTGTGCGCAGGGCCGACACATGGTACGGGAGGACTGGGCCGTCTGCCCACACTGCGACTTTCCCGCCCTCTATTCGGAATTCAAGAAGTAAGTTGGGACGGTTTTCCTGTGAAGGGTTCCAGTGTCCGTTCCATCTAACGCACTGCAGAGCATCACTTTCAAGAGAACCAGCCCAGCAGCAGCCACTGGAGTAGGGGTATGCACGCAGCACTGGGTGCAGACTAACAGCACAGCCATCATCGCTTAGAAACCCCTCGTGTTCTACTGCCAGCTGCTTTGGTGATGCTCTGCTGCGTTTCCCTCATGCCCACTCAGAGAGCAGCAGCCTTCCCCTAGGGGCTCGCTCTCAAACAAAAACAAATTAAGAAAACAGAACTCACCTTTTCTCCACCCAGCCAGAAGCATCTGCTGCTCCGGCCTCTATTTCTTACACTGGTTATGTTACAGGACTTTGATATAGTGTTACGGGCATCGTCTGACCTGTTGCCTCTCTTCTTTTAAAACAGCATGTTACAGACTGAAAACATATGTCCAATGTGTTCTGAAAGAATTAACGTCGTTCATCTTAAGAAAATAAATGACTGCACACAGTACCTCAAACAAGACGACACGGAGCACTAAGTTCAGGTACGTACAGCCTGCTTCTGCTTCTGCGGGGCTCTGTGGCTTCAGTTGCTGAGGTTGTGGGGCTTTGGTTCTTTCAATTAGGGCTCATTTGAGAAGGCAGCAGCAGTGTTTCCCAGCAGGGAAAGCTCAGTGTTCAAGAGTTTAACGTCCAAGGCTGCATCTTGATCCCTCAGGTAGCTGAGGTGCAGATTTAACGCTTACCCACCCTCACGTATACAGAGTACTGCTTTTGTTTCATTTGCACCTTGTGTTCGCGTAGCCAGCACTGGTTCTGAGCTTTCATCATTTCGGTTTCTGTCAAACAGTTCTTAATTCTTTAGGTATTGTTCTGGCTTTGACTGCAGCTATAAAACACTTCAAATTCTGGAACAGAATCCCTCTCTGCTTTGCTTTTCTGTGGCTCTGGGCCAATTAAAGAATTAAAGAAACAGAGCCTCAGCTGCAGGAAAGCCAGAACCCCAGACAGGAGAACACCTCATGCAAAACGAATTTTATTGTAATTCTATACACTGCTTCATTGCTATCGTGTACAAATATGCAGATTCGATTTACTATTTACAAGGTTTCAGCACATAGTAACAGAGCGTTTGTTAAAAAAAAGCCAGTCCTGTGAAGACTGAGCATAAACCCCAGCTACCCACGCATCGCACCCGCACTCTGTCCAGGAGCAGTTATGGCTTGGAACAGTGTGCTGGCTGAGTACAGCTTTGCCCAGTGTAACACTACAGGAGCTACACCACCACCTCTATAAGAGGAGCATTCTCAACGCACTGGTTCTCTACCACCAGATCTGTGTCGTGGTCCTGACAGAAGTTAGACAGACAAAGCTGCAGCCAGAGCAAGATTATTCTGTTTAATGTCTTGATTTCTCTTTTCTTTTACCTTCTTTTTTTGTTGTTTCTTCATTTTTCTCTCTTTTTGGCAGCCTGGAAGACTTCACCTTTTTTTGCTACGAAGAGAATAGAGGGAGAGTTTAAAATACAAAGAGCAACCTGGCAAAAAAGCTTAAGTGAAATGCAACGAATTAAAAAGGAGCAGGGGGAAGAGCCTCTCTGCCCTTCCCTTTCAGGTATCACATTGTGAAGTGCAATGGAATACAGACGGTACAACACCGGCACCGTTCCCTGGCGGAGCAGTCAGTGCAGGGAGCTCTGCTGGCTGCTGCCTGTAAGGACACGAGCAACATTTTTGCTGTATATACCCTATTTAATGCTACAGAATGTCTCGCTGTGGTCCAACATTCAAAAACGGATCAAAACAGATCAGGCTTTTTTATACTACTACCAGTCAGGAACTGAAAAGTAAAGAGACACCGCATTCAAAATCTACTCCGGTTTTGGTTTGGTTCTTCACGAGTCCCCGGAAGAACGTTTTGTGTGGCAGTGTGATGGGCAGGAAGCCAGCTCACCTTGATCATTGCATCACTTTCGACAGTATCTTGCTCGTCCTCATCAGATGGGATCTCTTCCACGTTCAGCTCTTCGCTCGGTTCAGAGCTCCCCATGGATCCCGACTGCCGTCTCAACGTCTTCACAGAATGAAGGGAATATGGAGTGAGATGCACGTCCCTGTTGTACGCACGCGTGAAGGCCGCCTTGACCTGTCCGGGGGAGTGGCACACTGAGCATCAGCTTCTCGAACCTGCTCTTTGGTGCAACTGCAACCTCATCTTCAGTGACATAACTACTCCACCTGCAAATCTACACAGGGAATGTACGGAGTTGCAAGCAGATGTTCAACTCCAAGAGTTTTTTTCTTTACGAGACTTTTTATAAGTAGTCTCACCTGAGCAAAATCTCCCTCACTTGAGAAATCATGCCTTATTCTAATCACTGCTCTCTGGCACTGCAGCACGTGTGAACAACTGTCAGCAAGGACCAAGGATGGGAAGGGTGAAGTTTCATCAAAAACCCAACGCCACACTGAGAACTCACTAAGAATGCATTAGTTTCACCAGAAAACAAAACAAAACAACAACAACAACGACGACATAAAACCAGTGGGCTATTTGATTTATTACTGCTTTTTTAAAATGTCTGAATAAAAATATTTTTTTAAAGCAAACAGGTACTGTTACTTCCGTACATTAACTACATTATGCATTTTATGTGTGGCCCAGACAATCCCTCTTCACTCAGCACAGCCCAGGGCACAGGCTCAGCCTACCTCTAGAACAGCTCAGGCTGCACGGCCCGTTCCCTTAGCAGGATGTCTCGACAGCTGAACTGCTAAGGATTTCCACGTTCAACTACATTAATAAGATGAAGCATTTGCATCTTCAGAACTATCACGGTAAGGTTTCCTTAGGAAGCGTAAGATAAGGAAAAAAAATCTACTAGTAGATCTTACCTTGGGATCGAGCTTTGAAAAAGGACTGGGTTTGCCTCCCCACATGCTTATTTCCATGATGTTTTCAGTATCTTCTTTCGTCAGGCAGTAGGAGTCCATGAACGCTATCGCATCTCGTGCACCATCTGCTCCCATGTCTTTCAGCGGCTGGACAAGCGCGTCACGCAGAGGAGACAGATATTCCATATTTACCGTCCTCTTGCACGCCTGGGTTCTTCGTCAGATTGAAAGAGAGGAGTAAATGTGCACGGCTCAGCACAGCTCTTTTCTAAACACAGCCTGGAAACTCAGCTGCCTTAAGAGTTAACTGCAAGCTGAGCCGCACCCTGTCTTTTGTCGTATTTGGATCAGGGAAGACCTGATGCGAGGTATTCAGCACTGCAAAACTGAAGTGTTCAGGGAAAGGACTCCAACTTAGAAAAAGGAAGGAAAAAATTTAAAAAGATTGTACCACTAGTAGCAGTAATACCTGAGACTCATGTGCATTGCCAGTTCTTGGATGATGCGTTCGTGTTTGCCCGTGGAGGAGAATTTCCCCAGCCAGGTGGGAAAGACAGGAAACTGGGACATGTAACCTCTCATCAGCTCCCCAGGAAGAACACTTGAATAAATAGCCTGAAAAAATAACACGTACGTGAAACTTTAAACGCAGTGGATTTATGCTCACTGCCACCCACACATGCTCCTCAGCACGTTGCACTGTTTGTTAGCGGGTGAGTGACAGAGACAGCCCCACTCTGCAAACAGCTCACCTGAAGAGGAGCTCGGCTGCTTGTTTCTGTTTATCCCTTCTAGATGACAGCTTCATCTCCTGTACCACCCTATTTGTTATCATAGCGTAAAATATCAGTGAAGTGACAAGTTTTTCAAAACCTCCTTTCTTTTTAAATGACTCGTCTCTCCAGTTTGGAGTATGGTCACACAGGCAGCTGACTTCATACTAACAACCACTATCAGCTGCAGGAGGTGGACGTGGTACAGGAGCCACCTCAAGAGAACATGGCTGCTAAAAGATGTTAGACCTCAGTTAGACAGAGGTCTCTCCCAGTGTGCGGTGTGGTAGGTGCTCCAATGCCAGCTGTGGCCCTTCACCCACAAATAAATACCAGTAGCCCTGTGGCACACACGAGTTCTGATGTAACTTTAGATGTCTGTACAGTTTATAAAGAAAGTCCTAAGTGTTTTCAGTGTTTAGCAGACTGTTTCACAACACGGCATGTGTTCAGCCACGTGACTACAGGAAGCTGCTCTACTCCCCAGCAGAACAGAAGAGTACTACATAAAGCATGAACTAAAATAGGTCATAAAACGACACCCACGTTTAGAGGTTTGAGCTCTGTACGCTGCATCCTGAAGCACGCAGAATGAGTGCTGAGTGCTCACCTGTGTTGGTAGAAGGTTCCAGTTCTGCCTGCTGCGAATCTGTTTGTCCACCAGATCGCCATCACATATGCTGTCAGCAGTTTTACTCAAGAGCATCAAGTGTTTCTTTAGATCTCCTCTGGGGAAGGAAAAAAAAAGAAAAGCAGCTGATGCTGTTACAAAGCAAAGGATATTTAGACAGGTTTTAATCTTAACCTTACTCCTCGTGAAATTCTGCATGAATTGAGGGTGCGGCATCACTCACCCAGCAGCAGCAGGTTTCACGTGCACATAGTTCTCCTGGACAAAGAGAGGTGCTAGGGAGTAGTCGTGGAAGAAGAGATCCGATTTGTCTATGAGAGACATCCGGGAAGCCTCCTCTCCAGCAGCAAAAACCTTGCGGACAACGTCGAAAGGGCCCTGAACGATAAAGGCATTTCAAGAACAGGGTCAGGAGTCAAAGAAACCAACCCTCAGCACAGTGCCAGGAGTCACTGTAGTGGTTGTACACAGTGGGTCTGGACTCGTCAGCACAAGCTCAGTGTCCACTGCTGCACTTTTAAGTGCACCTTTTCAATACTGCCTTGCCAGTTTTGAGGAAGTTTGAGTTTAAAACAATTCTCTCCCAAAGACAGCAATGAAAATGAGAAGTACGAGATGAAGGACACGCCTGACTTAGAAGACAGCACATCAGAATATGTCAGTGCAGGATTCACCGCTGTCCCATTACTCGTGGCAAGTCTGACACGTACTCAAAACATTTGGCAGCGCCCTGCACATCCAGGCTAGCGCTGCCTCTCTCCAGAAGATGCTTTCAAAGCCCAGTGACTGTAGCAGAATACCGCAGTCAGAGTCAGTCCCATCTTTTACACGTACCAGTTTGATATCCTTCTTGGCTCTGCTGGCATCTGCCTTGGCCTCATCGTAAGTCAGTGACTTATCTTTGGCACACCACATATTGAGATTATGCAAAACCTAGGACACAAAAGTGACAAACTGGTAGCTTAAGAACACTTGACTTGGACTTCAGCAGGAAAAAAAAAAAAAAAAAAGCCTAATCCCTGTACCTAAACTCAAACTAATGCAGGAATGGCACTGACCTGTCGGATGTCTTGATTTGCTGCCAGGATTATCTCATTCATAGCAGGTGGTGGAATTTTTAAACCTTCTTTAAATGCAATAGACATCATGGCGCCCTGAAACACATACAGTTCTCTGAGAAGCTGGCACCAGAACTCCTGTCAGTGCTTTCCCTCACGGAGCACATTAACAATATGCTGAGGGTTGTTTTTTTTTTTTTTTTCCTTTTTTTGAATTAAGCATAATTCAAACCGTTTCCTTTGTGAATACACAAGTCAGCCCTCGTCAGTGGTATGAAAAAAAAAAAAGAGATCATTAAAAAATAATAATAATCTCTGGATCTATTTAAGATGGATGTCTAAATCTGAATGGATTTGAGACACTTGAGTCTTTCCTCCCTGAAAGTCAGACATCCCCATTTGGGAAAGCAGTTACTCAGTGAGCAGACACACTGAGTTTCAAAGTGGTGTTTTCCAGTTCTGTGTGAACTGCACCACATGGAGAGCAGTTGCTGCTGGGAATTCAGAGCAAGCCATGCAGCCATCTTTACCTTAATCTGTTCTACACGTGGTCTCTGAAAACGAAGATCAAAACAATAGTGGACCAAGGAACGGATTTTCGGATGGTTCCGATCGTTACACATACAGATGATGGGAATCTTCGTGTGTCGAATCAAACCAATCAGTTCCTGTGATTCAAACACGTAACAGTTGCATCAAATACCTCACAAGATGGGAATGCTTAAGATGTCATAACAAGCAGCATTAGTTCTTTGCCTTTACTCAGATCCTTTTCAGATCCGAGTCCATAAACTAGCTCCTTGCTGTAACTATTTCTACACTGAAAACGTTGCCCCTTTTCCTACTTTTTCTGCTCGTTATCCCCTCGAGCTCCACCAGTACCACTGTCTAACCAAAGACCAGGCTGACCCAGCCTGTGCCCAGAGGGAGCACCCATCCTCAACTATTCCCTGCCACAAGCCATGAGGAAGCAGAAGCAGAAAGATCAACCGTTCCCAGCCCAAATAGCTCAGCCCTACAGATTCAGCTTAAGCTACGGTAGCACTCTTTGTTCTAACGGAGGTGAAATTCAGTTCCATTTCAGATCGTGCAAGGTAAATACCTGTATCTTACACAAAGACAGATCTCTAAGAGCTCAGATGAACCATACTCTGGAGGGACAGTGACCCACAGCTGAGGACAACAGACTGGCGTGAAATATGGCATGCACTCTGCAATGGCATTAGCTAATAACTGTAGCAGTTCACCTGAATCCCTCCTCTGTCTTCATTGCCTGCCATACCATCCACTTCATCCATGATCAATACGTGCTTCCCGCTAACTGATGAGGATGTGCCTGAAAATGAATATGGATGACAAAATGAGACTGCAATACAATATTTTATTCCTAAGGGAATAAAATAGGGTCTTGCTTAGAGTTTTACCCAAAGCTTTACACAACACGAAAGCCCAACCCAGACAACTGGAGCAGTGATGCACCTTTTGTCCTCGCTCTGCCAACATGCTGATATGGAGTTTACGTTCGCAGAATAGAGCTGTCCGTAACTTGTGTCATCTCCCAAAGAACTGAGCCTTGGGCATCAGAAGAGCAACTGCAGAACCCTTCAGTAGTTTGTGCTGATTTACAATTTATCCTCTTAATAATGGGATTCAATCCTACGTTGAGGATGAATTAGCACAGCTTATTAAATTAAGCCATTCTTATTTGAGCCTGATCACTCCCACGTGATGAGCACACTCAATTCCTAACATTACTGTGCAGTAAGGCAGCTCCGTCCCTCCTGCAGCTGGACCATAGCAAGTCCTCCTTCAACCAACAGACATACCAGAACAGAAGTCTTTGATGCTGGTGTTGTTCAGTGACTCAGCAACTACTTCCTTTAGACTGCTCTTACTTCGAGTGTCACTGGCATTCAGCTCCACGTAGCTGTACCCCAGTTCCTAGTCCAAACACACAAACCACACAGACTGGTAAAGAACAAACGTGCTCATTGAGAAATGGCGTTTTCAGAATAAAAGAAGAAAGCCTTTACAGTACTACTTCCAGATCTAATCTGTGGCTTTGATTCCCTTCTCCGTTTACCCTTCTGTATTCTCACATTCTTGAAATACTTTAATCAAATACGGAGTAGACATTCCAAAAAGAGAACTAATCCACCTCTCGCCCCTTCCACACAAAAGAAAAAAAGGACCAAAAAAAAAAAAAAAAAGGCACAGACTTTGCTGTGAAAGATAAAACAACTGTTCCAAGGGACAGAAGAAGCAGAACTACGAGCCAAGGCTGGCTACGTTCCATAGTATTTCCAGATGCATATTAAAATGTCACGGAGAGAGTCAGGAGAAGGAACATCCCACAGAAAGCTGATAGAAAGAAAAGTTTTTAACTATTTAGCGGCTAGAAAATACACGTCTCCGTCAGCAGCTGCAGCACTTCACAGCAGGGCTTGTCTGCCTGCAGCCCCTGAAGGAGCTCAAACCAGCTGCTCCTTTATCAGCAAACTCTCCCAGCACAGACAGATACAGCTGCAGCAGCGCGCTGCACACAGCTTTGTTTCTGTAGCTTGGATAACCCGGTTTTGTTAGTCTCGTCTGAGGGGCAGAGCTAAATGCTCTGCAGAGAGACCTATGGCAGCTGTGTGCAAGCTAGGTGGAAAAACTGGAAGCAGAAAGACCACAGCAGTGCAGAAATGAGCACAATTCAGCACACAGCACACTCAGCTCCAGGTGCAGCAGCAGTCAGGGAAATCAGCTCTGGGTTATCGAGCCTTGGGTTGGCACAAAGCTCTAAGGCCTCTGGGGAGGGGAGGAGGGAGGAAAGAATGGAAAAGCTGAAGTTATTTTTAACAATTGAATTGTAGAGAGTAGGTAAGCCTCATTTCCCAGCACGAAAGACCAGAGAGCTGCTAATTCTTCCCAACTTCTGCAAGCTAGTAGTATCTTTCTGAGAATTCTTGAGAGATTTGTTCTTAGGAACAAAATCATCTGTAACTCGTTATGATATCATTATTAATAACTTAGCTTTAAAGGCATTTCTACCATACGGAGCCCCAGCTGACTGCCATGGAACAGCACTGCACTGAGTCTGCAAGATCTCATTTCTAAATGCAAGTTTAGAAATGGACACCCTGCTCTGTCAACTTCGCTCATCCTAAAGAGACAGCCAAGACCAGGAAAAGATACATCTGTAAAATTAAAAAGAAAATTACTAGTTTGTCAAAGGCACTTTCCAAAAGCTTGGCAGAATTCTACCTCCCTCTAGGATCACTACAAGGATGGTCCAATTTGTAGAACTGTTTAAAGCTTGCAATTTTTGAAAGCCATTTCTCAACATATCGTGATGTGATTCTTCGTAATACAACAAAGAAATGCAGACACCCATTGCTGCATTCTCATCCCAAACCCAGAACAGTATCCAAACAGCCACAGAACTGTTTGAGTTGGAAGGGACCTTAAAGCCCACGGAGTTCCACTCCTCTGCCGTGGGCAGGGCTGCCACCCACCAGATCAGGCAGCCCAGTGCCCCATCCAACCCGGCCTTGAGTGCCTCCTGGGATGGAGCAAACATTTCCCCAGGGCAACTTGTCCCAGTGCCTCACTGCCCTCTGAGAACCAAAAAAAAAAAACATCTGCTCATCTTTGTGGCCCTCTTCTGGGCCACCTGCACGTCTGCTCTGACCAGACAGAGCTAGGCTGGGAGCAGAACCCAGTAACTCAGGGAATAACCACCCGTGCACACCCACAGAGAGGATCACTATAAAACTAACAGCCTTGGGAACCAGTTCTTTAACTTGGAAACCAGCACTTAATGAGGACTCACCTTACAAACTAAAGAGGCTGTGGTAGTTTTACCAACTCCAGGAGGACCAGAAAGTAATGCTGCTTTAAAACTGGTACCATCATCTTTGCCTCCAGATTTGCTGGGCTTCTCTATAAAAGAAGATTCTTGGTTTTACATACATATGTGAACTGCACGTATTGCACAAACCTTTAAAGACAACAGCTGTTACAGGAGTCTCACATTTAAGGTTTGATACGAGTATCAAAAAGTAAGAGAAAAATATACCCAAGCAGTGCAACCAGCAGGAAGAACAGAGAGAAGTGAAGCATGCTCACTCACCTTGCCCATCTTCTGAGGTGTTCTTGTGCCAGCTTCGGAGCCACCGGAGGAGTTTATTGGCACAGCTTTGCTCACCCTGCTGTCCAATTATTGACTTAAGAGATGTAGGTTTGTATTTATCTACCCACAGTAACGTCTCTGCTCTATTTTCACTGCCCTCAGAAACCACGTCCCCCTTCGGTCTGGGGGTTTCTTTCTTCTGCACGGTTTGATGTTTAAAGTCCGTAAGCTTTCGAACAGCAGCAGCTTCTTTCTTGACAGATTTGAAGGTACCTCCCTTCTCAGGTGTGAAATTACTTTTCTTCCTATCAGCTTCCCTTTTGAGAGGGCTACAATTCCTTTTGCCAGACTCAGTTTTCTGTGGTGTCTTTTTACGACTCGTCTCTGCTTTCTTTGCCTTAGGAAAATTAAAACAATATATATATATATATATATATAAATATGCTGTGCTTGAACATACACAGAGCATCCAGGAGTAGATCAAAGAACTGAAAAATAAACCACTGTAAACACAACACCACCTGGTTTTGTAGGATGACCCACTACACGGGCAGGAAGTGCTCTGGTCAGCCCAGCAGTAGCCCATGTTCCGGAGCTCTCCTTACACACTGGGAGCACTGTATGAAACTGATGACTGCCAGGTTGTAACGAACGCGTCATCAGACAGACACAAAGCGGAAGTGCAGCTCTCCAGCAACAATTCCAAGTTTCAACACTAAAAACAAATTAACACGAGGAACACTTCCAGGAAACAATGCGTTTCCCCAGAAAAACAAAATAAACAAACAAATGAAGCAGTCCTCTCAAGTACACACGAAAGAGAACTGCAGCAGCCGTCGTTACAAGAAAAGCAGAAGGTACTTAACCCAGGACAAGCAAAAAGGGAGTGAAAGCAATCAGCTAGCACAGCCTCAGAGCTGCTTTCTGGGATGACACCAATATTATATGAATTCTTAGACCATCAGCCACTGCAGGCTAGATTTAATGGTATTTAAAACCTACTTTTGTTTTTGTTTTTCTTTTAAGAGTAAGCACTAGATAAAATCCATTATTGAAACATATGGTTAGATATGGTTCTGACGCACCCATATAAAAATCAAAGAACACAGAGTGTTAAAAACTGAAACCATCTATGAAGATACAACTGTCCCTCACACAGCCACCTGGAATACCTGAACACACAGCACAGTGGCAGAGTATAAGAGGTTAGAATAAACATTATTGGTCCGAAGTACAATTTTTAAAACAAATAGAATTTTTCAGTTCTGATATTTTTTACCTATGAGGTCAAGCTGACAATCACAGCTGAGGCTACACTTAGCAGAACAAAAGATCAAGGCACCCTGCAGTTCAAAAATAATCAACCAAATAAACCAACCTCTGTCTCAGCTGCCAGCTCGTACTTGGACTTCTTGCCTGGCATAGTCCGAACAAGATCAAACAGGCCGTCCTCATCAATAATTTTTGTCCCTAAGGTCGATGCCTGGGGGCAAAAGTAAGAACTAAGAGTAAGGTAAACCACAGTTACGCAACTCACTTCAGAATCCCTTCCAGTAAAGACTACGTTCTGGGAACACAAAATAAAAGCAACAAAAGGCTGCTGCTCTTATTAAGTGTGCTTATAAATAAACTGAAGTCATAACTATGCTAACTGACTTCCCCCTTTTAACACACATTTGTAATACTTGCTCTTTTCAGAGGAGATACGAAAAAAATCAAGAGAAGTAAATTAAATAACGGTTCCCCTTCACTCAGGGGCATCACTCACCTTTTCACATTTCGACTGCCCGCAGTCCCGTCCCATAACCAGATAGTTTGTCTTCTTGCTGACACTGCCTGTTACCTTTCCTCCGTAACGCTCAATCAGAGACTTGGCCTCATCTCTTTCAATAGACTCCAGAACTCCCGTAATTACAAACGTCAGGCCTTCCAGGCAGTTCTCAGCTCCCTGACAACCGTAACGTAGGAAATAACACTCAGTGACAGTTCTACAAATACTCCTTCCACCCTAAGTTTTGGTTGTTGTTAATTCGTTACCACATCAAGTGCTCTACGAAACATTAAAAATTAACCTAAACTACACCGACCTATAGAGAGCAGGTACATAAGGTCAGAAACCATTATGAGGAATAGCTGTCAACAGTTCACTCATTGTTTACCTGACCCTATTTCATTCCTACAACGCTCTGTGCTTCAAGCTCAGCCACGTCAGTCAAAGGAGTGACAGCAACCTTCAAACATTAAGACCAGTATCTATTTTACTTCAGCATGGCTTCGTAAGCCAGATAAGGAATTTCATTTCTCAGTATACTTTCTAGAATTCAATCATTTGCATTTCAATTTAGCCTTTTTTTTCCCCCCCCCGTTAAAAAAAAATTCCAGCAGCACAGTTGATGCTTGTTAGATCACTTACAACTAGAAGCCTGTGACGCACACCACTTCTACACACTGAAACTCTGCTGTGGCCAAGCTTACCTGAGGTATCTCTTTGGAGCCCAGAGCTTTCGGGCCCTCGCGATTGAGGAAGCTTCGGTAGGCTTGATAGTTGTTTCGTCTCTTCTCAGAGTCCTCAGGACTTATAGACTTGGGCAAAAGAAAAACAAATATATGGCACTTATAAAAATGCATTTATTAGATGAATGAAACGCAGTGAAAAACTCAAGGATCGCAGTGTGAGTAATTTTTATCAGCAAAGACAAAGGAAAATTACACACGTGTTTTTATCTGTTTAAAAAGCAACACCAAAGCCCATGGGATTGTTTTGTCATTGCTGAGGGAAGCGGGTTGTGAGTTTTTTTTTTTCCTTTGGGGTGGGGAGAGAGACAGGGGTGCTCACAGAGGTTTATTTCAGCCGTTTAAAAAACTGCACCCAACTTTTATTCTCATTTTTCTGCACCTTTATCTGCATTCAGCGTATACATGTTCATTTTATTAATAAGACGTTGCTTTAAATTCACATCTGATTTGATCCCGGGATGGTGATCAGGTATTGATAAGATCTATGCTACCGTAAGAAGCAGAAACACTAGAAGTAGGTTATAAGTCACTTAAGTTTTTATCTTTTTAAATTTAATTCAGGTAATCAAAAAATAATGAAATAATCAAGGTTGGAGAAGACCTCAAAATCACCTAGTCCAACCACCAACCCACCACCACCACGCCCCTCAGTGCCACATCTCCTCAGCTCTTGAGCACCTGCATGGGCAGCAGCCCACGCCAATGCATTGCCACTCCTCCAGGAAAGACATTACCCCTAGTACCCGACCTGAACCTCCTCCTGCACAACTTGTGGCCGTTACCTCTTGTCCTAGCAAAATGCTACCAGCTTTCCCTCCCAATTGCAACTGTTATTTAAATGTGGAAAAAAAAAAAAAAAAAAGGAGCAATTTTTACTTTCTGATTAAAAAGCACACTCTGAAGTTGCCAATAAGCGTGGGAGTGTGTTCAATAACTTGTTACTGCATCAGGCAGTGAACACTAAACTCTATTCCTATGTCACATTTCAACAATAAGAAACAGACTTCAGAAACAGGAGATTTCAGAGGGAGGGGAGGAGAAAAGAAGTGATACCTTTAAAGGTACAGCACTCACAAAATCATCTATTCTTACAACAGAAGTCTCACTTGCTGTCAAAAATTCTGCAGCACACAGGTTTTCAGGAAGTTAAAAACAAAAAAGCACTTCAACTGCTTTTTCAGAGTTCATCACACCTCAGTGGGCATGAAAGAACGCTCAATTCCTGGATGCACTTAATCTGTATTTTTCCAGCTAATTTACCTCATACGTTTCTGCAATTGCTAGGAACTTGAATTCCACTAAGATTCTAAACCCTTAAAAATCACCCAGAAGATACAAAAAAAAGGACCTAGATACAACAGTGGCACACAAACAATAATAAACGAAAACCGTCCTCCAGTTTTCCACACATTCATATGGATAGCTCCTACCTCAGCCTTCTTGGGAGAGATTTTCTCCTTCTTTGGCGTTCTTTTCTCTTCTTTCCCCATCACATTTTTCTCTTTAGACTGCAAACTTTGAGCACCTCTTTCCTTTTTAGTAGTCTCTTCCTTCTGTTTCAGAGCCACAAGCTTTGAGGTAGGTTTCAAAGGCAAGGTTTTCTCCGTCAGCGCCCTTGCCATTTTACCATCAGATGACTGTGGATGTAAGGCAGGCTCTTTTGAATTTTCAGACTGGGTTTGTTCTTTCACCTCACCTGCTGAGTTTGTTGCTTTCGCTTGAAAGAGGGAGAGGAGGGAGAGTACATAGGTAAGAGCGTACTGAAATTGCAAAACGTTTCCCCAACCCGTACTATGAGAAGCCCACCTCTTGAGGATTGTTTGCACCTTTCTGTCACATTAGGACTGCTCTTGATGCTCAACACCGCGTGCTCCTCTGAATCTCTCCGAGCCTAAGCAAACAAATGATGCAAAAGTCAGAAACGCAAGTCCCAAAACACCGTTAACAGTTGGAAAATAAAGGGTCTGGGATTAAGTACATCAGGCTGAATAACATTCCCAGAAAAGCTGATTCCTAACACAAGCAAGAACACCATTAAAAGCAAGCAGATGAGCAAATGCTACGCTCAGCCATACACGCAATTGTTTCTTAATTCAAACAGCAGGCAAACTTCCAGGTTACAATACATTTCAATTCTCCTAGTAGTAGTACTAGTAGACATGTTCGCAGTATCCAGAAGAGCTATCGTAAATTCCAAAACCCTGGACGTGTAACTCAGGAACTGTTCTACTGTACCTAAAGTGATCTCGTGCCTCACACCACAAGCTTTGATAACTAGGAGAACTCCCACCACTGGGGTTAGAGGTAAAACTGATGTCCTCTGCTTGCTCCTTCTCTCTAAGGACGGAATGTATTCTCCTCCTTTCTTTCTCTCCCTCCACTTCTCACCAGCTGGTGCCCTTGACTCATTTGGCTTGATCTGGTGCTCAGGAAACAGAGGGGCTATCACAGAATCACAGGGCTTGGAAGGGACCTCAAAAGATCATTGAGTCCAACCCCCCTGCCAAAGCAGGTTCCCTACACCAGCTATAGCTGACCTAAGGCATCTGTCTTCAGCACATCACTTCAGGTATCAGAGAGCCAAGCAGTACACCTATGTGAAATGAGCAGGGATGAACCTAACTCCAACCTAAAGGATATGATCCATTCTATCTGAATCACTGCTCAAAGGAATGAGCGATGCTCTACAGTGTGTACATTCCCCCAGACTTGAGACCAGTTCAAAAGCAAATCTCAGCAGGTTGCAGATGATTGCTCACTGTCCTCTGGAACTGTACAAACTATCTTGTATTAAAAAAAAAAAATCCACTGTGAGTTCCTAAATTCAAAACTTCATACTTTAGGTACACACCTTCACCCACTGAGATTACACAGGGAAACAATAGTTAAACCACTAGTCTCAGCTGTGGTATGGCAGTAATGAGGACTTTTTGCCAGACAGTGTAAAGATTCCAGGACCCGTTTACTGTAGGATGAAACCTACAGACGGGTACACGTGTCATGATGCAGATGAACTCCACTAATAGTGGGAACAGAGGAAACAAAACTGCTTGGATGCATTCACTGGCACTTAGGTCACAGTTATCAAAACTATAATTTAGATTTACATTTCAAGATAAAGAGAACAAAGACACAATAGTGACTGTTGTTCTATTAGAAATGACATAATATACTGAGTGAAGAAATCCCATCAGCAAAGTGAAAGGAAAGTGAGCATGTTATTTTCATGCAAAAGTTGTTGGGTTTTTTGGGGTTTTTTTTTTTGCTATTTTTAAGGCATTTGTATGGAAGCCTCATAATTTTAGACACAGATTAGGTGTCTCAACAAGGTCATTCCTAGTGATACAACTGAAAACTGAAGTTTAAAGAGAATTCAACCTTTTTCTTCTGTGGTGTTTCATCCAACATTGCCAAAGTTCTAGCAAACTCTTCATCTTCATGCAGCTGTCTCTCCAGCTGGGAAGAGAGAAAAACAAGTTTTAGATTCGCATCTGACAAGTTTTATTTCTACTATCTTCTAAAACTCCCAACCATTCAAGACAAAACACCTCAAACAGGATGGCAAAGAGCTGGGGGATGGAATACCTACCAGATTACCAGGTCCAAACAGATTTCTGAAGGTGGCACTGCAGGATGATCTGTTTCCCCAGAAGTGACAGACCTAACTAGTGCAAAGCTACAGTTTGGGTTTGGTGCACCGGACGCATTACTATGCCCATACAATCTGTTTTCAAAGATGTTTTCTGTCCTTTCAGATTTTTGTTTCACATATGAAGGTGAATGAGACATGCACAGTTTCATTCTACTTTCACATTACCTCTTCTAACAAACGCGTTCCTTTGGGGAAAATCTCTGTCCTTAATACACAGTGCATTACTGTAAACAAGTACTGACCACTGCTATCAAAACAGCAATCATTTCAGTACTACCCTCATGTCCAACGTGCCACACTGTAAGATTCAAGCAGATGATTTCACAAAAACAGGATGCCACAGGCACTGTTTTTATGTGCCCATCACGATTAAAGGAATGTCTTCCTTGTTTACAGTGAGACAGGGGAAGGGTGGTGATTACCAAACACAAACCAGACTGGGACAGATACACACTTAAAAGGTACATTCCTTTGATGATATGTTAGACAATGAGAGTTACAGATAAAATTGCTGCTGCTTACTGTTGGAATCATCTCAGTTTTCCTAACAGACTACTCAGCTTTCCAGTACAATAAAGCCAGATTCATCACATCTCTGGAAACATTAAGGATAAGACTGTGTTTTGCACCTTAGATATCTAAGGATGCGCAGTATCACTCATGAGAAATGAATCTATTTTCCCAGAGTAAAGCCAACATGTGTGACCTTCGCCCCAGGGAATAAAACAAAACTATTGTGAGGAAGGAGAAAGTGAGTTCTGTGAGAAAAACAAGATCATTCCAGACACCTGCATGGGTAGAAACAGCCTGCAAAGACAAAAAAAAAGGCAAGAAAGTGCTCTATTTACAGTTCCTATAACTGAAATAATGCCCTTAAAATCGCTGTCTGATTGTGTTTGCAAATGTTTGCAGGAGCTGAAGTAAAACAGTGGTGTGTGTATGCACGTGTTATTTATAGTGTACACAGAAAGCTGATCTTTATTTCTTAAAACTTTTAAGTTAAACAAACTGCCCCAGCATACAGCAACGAATTTATACAGCTTTTACCTCCGAATCTTCTTCAAGCTGCAGCTGCCGAGCAATGGCCTCATCATCTAGTGTGCTGTCCCTGCTCTGTGAAGGCTGCATTTAAGAAGAAAAGACCGACAGCTCAGTATCCCCAACATTTTATAAAAATTCATTTTGTATCTTTCTAGAAAAGGGCTGGTAAGTAGACATGCAGCATTTTATCCCTCAGCCTAACGCTCTAACATACATCTCTAAAGCTACCACAGCTGGGCAGCTTGACAGAGACATCAACAACTACACCGTGATTTTTGAACTTCCTCCACGCTCCACTTGAAGCTTTGTTATTCCATGAATACATATGCTACAAAGCTCTGGAAAACAACATCCCTCCTCTTCACCCTGCACAAATTCTTCACACCCCACCCTCACTCCATTTAAATTACAAGCTACCCCTTTCATTCACTCCTCTCAGAAAACCACTGAAATATTTTAAGAAAAGTTATGTGGGAAAAAGCAGTAGAGAAAGCACTACTTTGAACTTCATGCTGCCTTCTCAAATATGGAAGCATTACTCTACAACTGCATTTGCAGACCTGATATGCTTGTACAATCTGTCAAAATTGCCCTTACACTCAAGTGCTTATGAAAAGGTAACCTTAAGTAGTACAAAAAGAAGAATCCTCTTAAGGTCATTAAGTTGGACATCCTGTTCTCCATTCAGACACACTAACAACCCTAAAAGAACATCAGCAGTACTCACTTCCTTCCTTTTACTTGCTACCAGTTTCTTTTCCGATCGCTGGACACTTCTTGTCCCAAAGTAATCAAGAGCTGAGGTGGGAGTCAGTTTCACTGGGGATAATGGCTTGGTTTTAGCCTGTGGCTTCACATCTCCCTTTTTTGTTGCAGCTGTTCCCGGAGAACTGACTGCTGATGTCCCGTTCTCCTTCGGTTTCAGGGAAATTCTCTTATTGACAAAGTCATCATCTTCATCTAAATATGAAGAACGTTATATTACTTCTGGCACGTGGTTCTTATAATTCTTTGGAGTTTTTACAATACCAAGAAAATTACTTCAGTCAGATCACATTAACAAAGACCCTAAGAAAGTATTAAATGCGTTTAGAAGTTGATTTGGAGCAAAAAAGGAGGAAAAAAAAAAATCACATTCCACAACATAATATTTAGCAACTAAATAGCATAGCTAAGTCTGAATAAATTGATTGCTAGAATAAAGCCAAAGAAGTCTGCAACCTGCATAAATACATTTCTCCTCCTTTAGAAAGGCTTGCAGTGTGCCTTCCTTTCTTAGATAAGGTAGCGCATAAACAGAAATACAAGTCGCTGAAATCTGAATCTGAAGTCTCCTTAACCAATGCAACATCCAACTGTGGAGCACAACTCTTAGAACACGAAACTTCAGAGAAAACAGGGATCACACAGGAGTTCTACTCCAAACCACATATTTCGGCTAACAAAAATAGTGAAACCACTGTCACACACGGGAAGTGCAGGAAGCAGCATGCACAGCAGCAGCAAGCATTAGCCCACAGAACACTGAACAAAACCAAAACTCTGTTTTTCCCTTAGGCTTCTTCCATGATTGTCAGTACACTGTTTTCCTAGCAATGAAAAGCAAAACAAAAGTTTGATGGCCTTCCATTCATTACGGACCCAAACTCTTCAAATAGTCCAATCAATACAAAAGATCACCAAGAACTTCAAAGTTTTGTGCCAAGTTGTGAAGCCTCGCTGACAGTCACACAAATGAAACCGTATCAACGAAGCACACAAAGAGCTACAGACACCACAGCCAAAAAGCCCCATCAATGTGACACCACAGGAGACAAACACTGGTGGACAAACTTTCTGATGAGTGATAAATGCGCTTCCTTGTGAAATCTTTAAGAATTCAAGAGTGTAAAAGGCATAAGAAGCAAACTGAAAGTAAAACCCTAAACTGAACAGACAATACAAAAGGAGTAAGGCACACTGACAGGAAAGAAACGTGCAGTCTTATTTGCATGCCCCTAACTGAAATCTGGTTTTACTTCTCAAGATGTAGATGTTTTGAGCACTCGCACAGCGTACCATGAACAAAAACACTCTAAGCTGCTCCATGATTAAATTTTAAATTCCCATTACTATGGCTACCGTATGTTCAATCTCCAGCTGCTAAGTTAAACACCAGGATTTCTTTTCACACACACACACACACACACACAAAAAAAACCCATTTTCTTAATCACTTCCCTAAGTGATTAAGAATTATGTTGTATGTTTGCTATCTCTATTTCGCAAGAAATCATAGATCTTTTTTTCTGGTTCACCTTTCCTTAATAGATGAAAGCAACCCGAGCATTTTTAGGCATCAGCTGTAACTTCCTGCTGCTGGTCACTTACTAAGCAGCACATATAAATCAACAGGGATCGACTATTCCTGTGAGAGTTCAGAGAAAGAAAAACAGAGCAAAGCACTGTAAGGGAAGAAATTGGTTCAGCGGTTAAATCAAGAATGCCCGAAGATAAAAAATCATCTAGCAGAAAATGGAATTTCAGCCAATTCAATTCATGAGGCGATATATGAAAGACAAAACTGAAGCCCAGGTCCCTCTGAAAGCTTCACTATTCTCGGCCCAATTACGCATTTTGCTCAGGCAGCAGCACATCTCTTATTGTCACTTAGCTCACTTAAACTATTATCTGTGTGGGACAGTTGGCCAGCAGATGCTTCAGGCTCCTCATTTACAGCAGCGTGAGGCCTGAGTGCAAGACTGCTCATCTCAAACCTCATCTCAGAAATATTTCGCTTCTTTTAATTTTTCTAGTTTAAATGACAAAATACATTCGCAGGGGTAAAATGCACTCAGTAAAAACAAGTTAATGTCAAAAGAATTACGTTCATTTGTTCAAGAAAGAAAAAGACGTTCAGTTTACCAACCACGAATTCTTTTGTTTTTATTTTTTTAAATCTGTTACTGTTTTTTCTAATTCTGACTGTTACCAAGCTGGAAAAGAATCTTTATTTACCACAGCTATCACATAACTGCATGCAACGTTGAATTTTTTTCCTTATTCACTTATAACCACTAAAATAGCAATATGAAAAAAAAAAAAAACCCAACAAAACAACCAGGATATTGCTTTCCCTTAATTAGGGGGAAGTAAATATCATTAACTTTTAATTAAAAAGGATGTGGATTTGAGTCATTTATGATGCCAGTACTAAGTATCATGGATGACTGGAGCTTTGCTTTAATTACGTCCTTCCTAGAAACAACAGAATTGGAAGCATTTACACACTGCAAGTGCCCAACAACAACAAGAGATAGCACTTCGGGACAGTCATATATAAATGTAAACAGAGAAAGATGGATAAGAACACTAAAGTGGTCATTAGGAAACAAAGCAACTCACTGCATTAAGTGTCATTCAGCAGCTGCTTTATCAGACAGGTCCTCGGGCTAGTTTCGCCCCAGGGCCGTGAACTTCCCAAGAACATGAGAAGTTTACCTGATCACCAGGCACCCCTGGCTTATTTCAAGTATGTAAGAACTTGAATTTTTCCACTGACACCTTTAACACTTCCTCCTTGAAGCAAACTCCTTGCCACCGAAATGAACAGCGTGGTTGCTCAATCAGCTGTACACTTGCAGTTCCCTTATAAACACGAAGGTGGCTTAATTTACAGCTTTAGAAGTACCAGGGGAGCCCCAGCACTGCTACTGGACTGCTCAGATCGCTGTTCCTCATCATACGACCAGGAGATCGCTTGTGTACTACAAAAAAGGGAGGAAGACATCCCCACTCATAGAAGCTAGGCAACAATTTCTGGGAAAACAAAGACGAAAATTTTGAATTCAGCTTATGAAATACATCAATTGCAGACTGACAGCATTTTCATAGCCCTGTCTTACAGGAATTGCTGGATGAACACTTGAGATGGGTTTGTAAAAGTCCCCGCCCCCAAATAATGCTAAGAAATGGGAATTCATTTTATACCAACTAGACAACTTCTACTTTGCAGAACAGCTGTGTAGCAGAACACTGCTACGAGAACGCTATTTCCAGTTTATATCCACTCGTTCTGTGTGTGCTATACAAGGAACTCATACCCAGAACAACTGCATCTGTGGTCTGGGTTTTTTCCAGCACTACCTCTGTAGACCTACAAATGCAAGCTGAGGACATGTATTTTAGTAGAGTTTTTTCTCTACTTAATTTCCAGAAGAGAAAGAAACTCATGTGATTAATGGAACAGATGCGCGTGACAGGCAGGAGATTGCTTTTAATTATTTCTCATACAAACACTACACATGAAACAGGGCCCCCTCTGCGCCACGTAATTCACAAGAACAAGCTGCCCTAGCAACAAACAACAAGTGGGTTTGAGAACTGCCCTGTAACACTAGAACATACCCTTCCATTTCATAACAGCACAACTAGGTTAATTAACTAATTCCTGCAGCCCGCCTGCAACTGCTTGTTAGCACTTGGTTTTTATAACCAACTGCAAACACGAACAGTGCATCTATACAAGAAGTAACCAGCACACAGTGGGAAAAATACACGTTAAAGTTTGCAGACTATAACGTAAAGGACTTGTACACACAGCTAGAGGATAGCATCCTCCCCAAAAGTCACTAACCCCCCACTTACTCGAGTAAGATGACAGCACCCTGGATATTCCTCAGTTTTAATGGCACTACATCTGCACAAGGACTTCAGATGGCTCCCGTGCTGAAGAACTTGCAGTAGGTACTACTGCCAAACTGAAGCTTGGGGTGGACAAATAATGAATACAAGCACTATTTTAAGTATGCATTTACCCATACTTCACAGTCCCTACACACATTAGGACTGTGCCTTTCATACTCAACTTTCGCTTAATGCGAATCTTCACAAAAGCTGCAATAAAACCTCTCCTAAAGAAGTATGTATTCTCTATGATCTAAGACCACAGCATGTATCTCAGTCTGTATTTCAAAAACTGGCCTGTGCAGTCATTTAGATTTCCAGTGTAATTTCTCAACAAGCTAATTGATTTTAGACGTACTACAAACATGCACTTTAAACCTTAATAATTGTTAGCGCTCTGCCTACATCCACATGTCAAGGTTCCAGCCTGTTAGAAAAATCTGAAGCCTAAAAGAACCACCTAAGTGCCACTCCTCTGAAATCAATTTACATCTGTCGGATTTCCCAATTATCAGACATAATTTCAAGAATTTGTTACATTTTTCACTGAGGAAAAAGGCGTTCTGGGATCCCAGCCCATAAATGGAATAACAGCCACATCTAATTGTAGTTACACACCTCAGTGCTGAGCTGCGTCACCTTCAAAGCTCTTCCGTCCAGTAAATACAAAATGAAATTCTCAGACAAATATGCACGTTTCTGTTCTTACAAATACCTCTAGAAAGACATTTTGGTGACATTAAAATAAACAGCCTTCTGATATATTTTTAAATCTAAACGACTGCCATCATAAATAATCTGCAAACCACTAATTAGAGCAACTGCCTTCAAATTAAATAAGCACAGTGCCATAGAAACTGCTCCACGTATCACTCTGGCATGCAATCAAAAGTTATCAGCCCATTAATGCTTCCCAGTTCATAACAGAGTTTTATTCATTTGAGCTGGTCAGTTTCACCATTACAGCACCTCTGTTTTCCCAAAGCAGATACAAGTCCCCGCTACACAATGAAACTTCTTGTTCTGGTTTACTGCCTGAAGTTATCTGCATGACAAGAATATTCAGTGCTGTCAAAGATACAAGGTGGAGGAAGAACCCTGAAGAAAATCCAGGTGGCTACAACTCAAGTACGTGCTCAGAAACCTTAATACTGAGATTTGTAAAATAAGACCAAACTGTAATACTCTTTCCTAGATACAAAACTAAGTTTTCACTACAAAGCTTCTTCAAAAACCTGTCACGGTTAATGAAATTTTATTTTAAAAACATACTTCATGTGAAACCACACCTCAGAAGACGTAGAAAGTCACTGCGTAAGAATGGGGAAATACTACTGCATTTCAAACTGCAACTCTCAGCTCCTTCAGCAATAACTACACGGTAAAAAGGGGGGGGGGATCTGATCCACATCTATAAATATCTAAGGAGTGCGAGGCAAAGGGACGAGGCTGGACTCATCTCAGCAGTGTGTGGTGATAGGACAAGGGGAAATGGCCACAAACTGAAGCATAGGAAGTTCTGCACAAATGTGTGTGGGAACTTCTCCACAGCGCAGTGACGGAGCACTGGCACAGGCTGCACAGAGAGGTGGTGGAGTCTCATTCTCTGAAGACATTCAAGACCCACCTGGACGCCTACCTGTGCAACCTGCTTTGGCACAAGGGTTGAACTAGATGATCTCTAGAGATCCCTTCCAATCCCTATAATTCTGTGACTATCACTCTGAGAGAGCCAGGCAGACTTCTTTTAAAAGATCCAAATATATAAGGTCAAGCAGGTTCCCCTTTATAACTATAAGCTAAATAAATTACACTCTGTTGTTCTCTTAACAATGATTTGTTGAATATAGCTTTATTCCAATTTGATTGGGTAAAGAAAAAAAAACTGCACCCCCCTTTTAAGAGATACTATGAATTCAAAAAGTAATTTTACTAGCTTGTTATATATTTTTCAACAATAAGCCTCAATAATCCACAGAAAAATTGCAACTTTAATGCCTAGGAGCGTAACTCTAGCAAACCTTATTAGCGCTCACCACAGTAATAACCGTTACGTATCTCACTTTCTACCATCTTCCATTTTCCAAGCTTCACGAATAATTCAGCCTAGCACCTACAATAAGGCCTTATTTTTAAGTTTATCTGTAACATTCAGACTGTCAAAGCAATTGCTACCCATGCATAAATACCGTTCCACACCAAGACTGCTGTTCACTAAAACCAAGTGAAGCCACAATTCCTGCCAAACAGCCATTTATGATGAAACCAGGGAAGGTTCATCACATCATGACAACAGGTCATCTTCTACAAACAAAACCCAAGGTTCCACGCTCTAAAATAACACTGTTTGACTATTTAACAGGTACAACAAACATTTGGATTTTTCCCAACCCCCTAGACTGTCGTACCACAAGGCAGCCTTTCCCTCCCTACCGTTCCTTGTTACCTGCTAGAACAGTCCTCCTTCACCTTTGGCTATCATGACACTTAATACTTATTTAAATTAAATGTCTCAATAACAACATTATTTCTTACAGAACCACAGAGAGCAATTACATCTGCTTCACGTTTCACCTGTCTAGAAAAAGTAAATAAACGTCCCAAGCTAATACTTCTACTCTTACACAGATCAGAAAGTAATTCCTACAACAATATTTAAGAAAACCACATCCCACAGAGTTATAAAGGGGATCGAAAAAGAAACCCAAGTAACCACAGGAAGTTTCAAATAAGATTCAAAAATCAGATAGATAACACTCATTTACACTTCATCATCGCTTACTTCTAGTGACTACTTGACACCAGAAGACTTTTTCAATCATTTCTGAGGACACAGCCTTTGAGAAGAATACTGAGTTTGGAGCAACATCATTAGTACCGTTTCTAGACTCCTATTCTTTTAACAAAGATAGTTATCCCAAGCAAATAGCTGCACCACACAAACACACTCAACAGAAACCTCTCCTGAACCCCAGTAAGCTGAATCTGTGTCAACTTTTTCTTCGGTATAAACAAAATTCAAGAGTTAAGTCTCAAGATTATACGGACACTGTTTTAGTCACAGACTAAGTCAACCTTGTGTGTACTTAAGAGTCTTTAGATAAGAGTAACCTTGATCCATGGTTTTCAGGGATTTCACTAATAACCTTGACCAGCGCTCTCACAGTATCCCTATGAAGAAAAGCTTGATCACACCACCTAGAATTGCATCATAAACCTAATCCAATCATTTATCTATTCTGAGGGGAACGCTATTAAATATCCTTTATAATTGATTAGAAAAACTGCCGAAGGAAATTAGGTTTTGAGTAAAAGATAGGGACAAACAAGGCAGAAAAAGCGTTCGGGATCACCTAGTAAATTGAGCTCATCTTAACACACGACACGGTACAGCCAAACACCAGGTCAAATATCTAGGACAAGTAAAATAAGCACAATCCATCTTAGAAGCAGAGATTACGAAGAGAGCCTGGAGGAGGAAAGAGGCAGAGTGGGGGAAAAAGCCAGCTGAGTCACACCTCTAATTAGATGCCATAGCAAACAAAACTCAGAGAATTAACAGAAGAACTAACACTTGTAAGAAATCTAACACTTCTAAAATATGGTTTTATCCAAGCAGGTTTGGATTCAAGTCTGAACAGGCTTTAAACTAATCAATTTTTAGGAATCTATACCAGGGAAGCACTGCAGCAAGTAAAGATCTGTAGACTATGAGACAAAGGCAAAACTGTCGTAATTTTAATAACTGAATTATCTTTGCCTGCAAAATGATAGGTTAAAACTTGTCTCAAACAAGTATGTAAGAGTACATCAGTCAAACAATTCCGTAACACAACCCACCCCGCTACAATTGCACATGAAGGGACACATTTCCATTACCTGTCTCTGAAACGTAAACAACAGGATGCTGCTTCAGGACTTTACCAGGTTTTGGAGCAGCTACTTTCTTCTCCGTTTGCTGCTTAGCTTTTTTCACAGACTGAGCCTCCTCTTCTGAATCTGTATTTCAATCACAGCATAAATGTACATTTCTTCCACGTGCAATAAAGACTGTAAGTAATAAATCTTATAACGTCAGTTAACATGCTCACATACAATCAGCTGAGTGAGAAAAAGGTATTACATGGAAGGTCAGCACACAGCTTCACTCTTCTTGACTGCTCGCTTGTTAAATTTAAGGAAATACTGTCACACGTTTAATAATTACTACATCTGCCTAAAATCCTTTCCAAAAATGAGTACAGCCATCAGATTTTAAAAATTAAAAAAAAAAAACAACAAAAAAAATACACCCACACCTATTACCACAATGGATCTTTAGCACAGATTCATTCTCCAGATTAAACTTAAAAGGCATTACACTGCGTTGGCTTATTCCACAATACCTATTTCAAAAGCTATCAACAGGCTACAGCAGATAAATGAGGTTGTATTCCTTGATTTTTCAGGAGCACACTGGCAGGCTCAATATTCTCCACGTCCCAAAAACTGCCAAGAGGACAAACCTATCCCACTGAAGATCATATATGCCAGTATCCAAATGAGTATGCAGGAGTGGGAGTATGCTGAAGCAGCTGATGCAACTAGCATGTTTAACAGAAAGTTACACTTCAAAGCCTAGCTTTTACCACATTAAATCCTAATATATAATTAGAATTACAATAACAGAAAATGTATATAAAAATATATTTGAAAAAAAGAAAATCTATGCCAAATTTACTTTGTTCTCTAAAAAAACTCCTCCAACTTTATGAACTCAGAGCAGTACTTCTCCTATCGTTAATGTGGTAAAAAAATCAGCAAATCTCCAGACAATAACAGCTCTAAGGTGAAACTGTAGAGATATCTAAAGATAGCAGTTGAATTATGTGCTACCTTTGAACTCCAACTCTAAATGTAGAATTACCTACAGCAAATTGTTTTTAAAACAGTGTATTTGAATGCATTTGCCTGTTTATAGTAGCACTGTTCTGAGAGATGCGAGTCATCCCTTTTCTTCTACAGAAGAAACAATATTCAACTAAGTCACTAAAACATCAAGATAAAGTCTTCAGTGGAAGAATTGCAGAAACTCCTGCCACGTTTTCTTAACAGTTTCACAGATGGTCAGAAGGCAGCCAGGGATTAAATGACATCACAAACAGGAATAATGTAAAAGCTCGAAAATCCTACTTTAATTTAACTAATCTGACAGGTTAATTGTTTGTTTGTGATTTTGTTGTTCTTTGTTTTTGAGTGCTATAAAACATCTTTTCCTTTTTATTATTATTGCAGTCCACACAATATTTTTAGTAAACTATTATCAATGTATTAAATAATGAATGTGTTCTGTATGGTAAATTTAAAATGATGGGATTAAAACTTAATAGACATGAGAGAGATACATACTGAAATAAACAATAGAATTTTGAAAGCCTCCAATAATATGCTCATGCATCATCTACAAGTGCACAGTTCCTGAACACAGTCAGCCACCCGCACTCAAGGTGGGGTGTACTGATCCAAAAAGTCCCCATAATCCACACGTGTCTTCATAAAGTTCCGGGACTCTGACAGAATGTGGACTAGTTTTTATTTTACTTTTTAAACAGAGGTTTTGCTAGAAGCGTACGTGCATGGCATGTGCTGCACTCATCCATCACTTTTAACTACCAAACAATTATTACAACGGAGCAATAAAAATCACTAGTGCATTCAAAGATACCTCCCTCCCCTAGCAGAGCTGCCTTTAAAGTGTTTTTAATTGCATTTACCATTGTGAACAAACCAAGCACAGCCTTCTGTCAGATGTAGCATTTTCCTAATCAATCATTATGCAAAAAGATGGAAAGGAATATTCTGAAACAACTGTGAACATTACCTGAATCATAGATTATTCTTTTTTTCTTGTACGCCTGCTTTTGTTTGGGAACATCTTCACTGGGTGAACTCTTCACCTGAAAAAAATAATTCCTCAGCTCAACCAGCAAACGGCTCCTTCCAGCTTTTAGTCAGCTAAATTTATGAGTTTAAAACTATTTCTGATAGAAATCATTTATTTACCAGTATTACTCTTAAGAACAATCTTTTGCTAACTCACGAGTGGGAGTGGAAGGGGGGCGAGGGAGCTGAGACAAGGAACTACCTGCAGTCACAAAGTTCAGCGTGATCCAAGTGAACAGCAGACAATTATACTGATACTAAATACTCTGGTTTAATGCCAATTAAAGAAAAACCAACAGATTTTCAAGCTGTTCCAAGTTTTTAAAGTCATAACTTTAAAAAACAACAACACAAACAATTGCACAATCCAGAGACCAAGCACTTTACAAATAAGCAACACTAACCTTCGTTTCCTTTCCCCTCTTCTTCCCACTCGATTCTCCTTCCCCGTTCTTTACCTTCTCACTCTTTTTCACAGCCTCGCACTCCTGGCGCTTTCCAGGAGGTACAACGCCAAAGAATTTCCGGATGTCCTATTTAAAGACAAACACTTTCATCAATTCTTAAATACAAATAACTCTCCGAAGTTTCACACCGCAAAAGAACAGGGTGCTTAGAAGAATATTACTCTCTCAGCAAGCTCTCGTGTTATACTACTTGTATCTCAAAATTAAGAAGCAAAGACTAGCTAGTTTTTTTAGCTGAGATGCTGCACAGCCTTTCTCCTGTCTCACAATTGCAAAAAAAAAAAGCTTTTTTTTCCCCTTTTGACAGCCATCTTACACACTTAGAAACTTCCATTAGCAATGAAACACAGAGACTTCAAACACGTGTCTCTAACTGGAGTTCCTTTTTCCCACTTAATCATCACAAACCGAGCCCAGAGTACGTTGGTACGACCAATTCAGGCACTTCAGATAAGAAGTCCCAAGAGCTTCCAAGCAGTCTACTGGCGAAATGTATCACACCCTCCATCTTCTAATACATTTAAGGCAGTGACTCTGATCTCAATAAAAAATAAGCTGTCAAGAAGCAAATTAAGATTTCAATAAAGAGAAGGATTATATTAAAAACATAAGACTCCAAAAGGTGGATTTTGGAACCATGTTTTATCTTAACAAAGAAAAACCATAAAAAGCTTTCTAATTGCTTAAGATCAGAAACTGAAGCTTCAATTAAAATAAGCACGAGCCCACATACAAAACCCTATCTGACTGCTGTTTAATAAACTAGTACTACAGCAGCATTAAAAAAAGAAACAAAACCATACCACCGCTTCCAGGGGGAACAGCCATTTCACCTTTAAAGAACGTCTCTGCTATGGCCTACATGTGTGGCAGCTATGGGCTGTGGCTCAGGGCTGTACCATACCCAGGTGTTAACTATTCCCTATTAGAGAGCAGCAGCTGTCGCACACCTAGGTAGTGTTCTCCCTCTTACAGGGAACTACTAGTGAAGTGGTAAATGCTTAAAACAGTTTTCTAGAATCAGAAGTGTTATTTCCCACAGAAATGTAGTCTGTTTACTTTTTACCTGCATCGACGACTGATTCAGCAAATGAAGACTGGCAGACCGAGAAGAATTCCTCCTCAATAAGACTGTACATGTTTCTACCACTCTACCCTCGAGTCTATTCCTCGAGGCATCAGCTCCCAACACTCTGCTATTTTACACACACTCCTAATGCCATGCTCCAATAACACTCTGAAATTTTGACCCCAGACTCAGAACGATTGAGGAAAGCACCTACTTAAAAAACTCAAAGATACGCGGTAGGTTTGTGGCCCAGATAACTCCATCACCATTATTAACTACTACTTCTCATAAAGCAACACAAATGAAAAAGTGGTTACGACACTCACTAAATCTTCTACATAGTTAACATAATTTAAGCACAACACTGCAACTTAAACTGACTTTAGATTAGAGTGAGTTTTTTCATAGCGATGTCAGTTATAAGCTTTAAATATTTGGAGAATAATTAATTTTACATCAACAGTAACTCCATTCCAGTAATTTAACTAAGAACTCATTCAGTGTGCTGATCTGCATTATTATTAGATTGTTGCTTTTTTCCTGGCCTGATGGAAATTGTATGGAACTACCGTCATATCCTGGATTATGAAATGAGGACTTAATAAAGGACATACATGATATTCATCTGTCTGCCCCGGCTTCTTCCACTACTTTCATCACTGTTCCTCAATCATACCAGGTAAATTATTTCCTGCCTCATCAGATCTTATGACTTTTTTTCTTTTGCTCAAAGCAGCATCCTCTAACTGTCAAGAAATCACCACCAAACTACTTCTTCCTTGAAAATAGTGCTGTAATATACCAACTATGGATTACAAAATTGCTTCCTGATGCCAACACAACACTGTTATCTTGGCTGCAAATTACCAGTCCTCAGAAATAGCAGCACTTTTCCTTTTGTATTTCTATTACTGTTATCACTGCGTTAAATACTGTAAATGTAACCACACAGAAGCCACCTAGACATTTCTGAGTAAAGGATTTTATTTGAGTAATAAATTTTCATTTCCCATATTGACAATCTTCTTGTGAGTGACTAAACTACAGAGCCCTAAGCTATAAAGGAAATTCAGCAACTGCGTACCATCTTCTTCAATCTTCAGTTATATATCCCCCAATTTCCTTCAGTCATCCTAATCTTCAGAAGAAAACGTAACCTTGTTAGCTACTGCTGGGCTGTAACAGATGGTGAATTCAGAATTGTGTGGGAGACCAGTACATCACAGTGCAACAGTAAAGTCATCTTTCAGAGAAGCTTTTATCTGAGATTCATAACAGAAAGATTTTCATCCTATTTATCAAGAGATGCCAGATAATTAACTCTGCACCAATTGCACCAATGAAGCAGCGTATGTATCTATCAAAATGATTCTGATCCTACAATTCTGAGATGCACTACGTAAGCTCAGTTCCCAGACAGTACTGCCAGCCACCGTGCTGGGTTTACCTGTTTCACATCCTGTGACCGACTACGCTGCTGGTATATAACGCCGTTCAAACACGAGATCACCATTTGGCACAATTGCATATGCTCGCTCAAGTGAGAGAAGGCTGGTAGCAATGTAACTGGCATGCTTCCTCTGGGACCTGCGGCTTGTGCGCCTGTGGAGATACACTCCCCTGCACAGCTGCCCCGGGCAATCCCCTAAGCCAAAGAACTAAAGAACCGAGGCCATACTAGTGCAGCTCCCCCTGGGTGCTTCAGCAACAGCAATCCTAGGTGTAACGTAGAGTGGTTTCACACACGAGGGAGGATCAATGAAATTACTGCTCAGCACGCCAGTTCAGAGGCATCTCAAACCACAGCTACCAAATAAAGGATTCTGAGCCACACCTGGATACCAAACTTTTCAGAGACCTAGCCACAGTCCCAGACAAGGCCCAACATTTCTGGATCACTCCCACCAGATTAGGGCAGCAGATAACGCCTAGCACCAGGGCAGCCAAACAGCAGTGCTCAGGTGCACCGCTTCCTGCTCAGCGATCCTCCTAACTGTACAACCTCAGTAATGGCTCTGCAGCCTAGATGCTGCCAGTTTTGACTATTGTTTCAAATTCTCCACCTTACAAGGCAGAAGTGAATTATGGTAGGCTGCAAGTTTTCCCTTGGAAGATTTGTATGCACCCATTTTACTAAAGAGAAATAGAAAGCGAAACCCATCTGTTATTAGTGCTAAAGGCTAGTTACCCAATGAGCTCATCAGGGTAACTTTCAAGACTTCAGTAAATATTCCAGCTCAAAGTCATAAACATTCCACATTGGTTTTCTGTGACATTTCTGCCTGCATTTTAAAAGCATCCTAAACCAAACAACAGATGTTCCAGCATTTAGGTGATGGAGCGATCCCAACACCGTCAAACCCATTAACCACTAGTAGTAGTAGTTTTAAAAGACCAGAGTCCAGTAAAGCAGAATATTTTCCAAAATAGCATCATACAAATATGCTTGCGTCTATGAACTGAACTTCACCAGCTCAGCTCAATGACTGCAATGGGAAGCTGCACAACTTGAGGCATTTCAAAAGGTGTCCATAAGTGCCTTGCTTGTACAGGACTGTTCATTTACAGGCTGTCTGTTTCTGTGCAAGTTCTGCAAAAACATCAGCTCTGATGTTTGGCATCTCCAGAAAAACTACACTACCAATTGTGTAGTATCACTTAGTTAAACCAGTAATTCCTGTTCGGATAACTAGAGTGAACAGAGGCAACTGAGGCACGGGTGCCGTAATGCATCTTTAGAGAAGCATCATAGTTCTAAGTACGCAGCAGCTCATGCCACAGCACTGGTCTGGGACTGTTCCTCTCAGCTAGAAGCAGCTCAGGTAGCCCTGCTCCTCACCACGCATCCCCTAGCTGAACTGGTACAGCTCTTTGCGTGGGAAGTAGGTCAGGTAATTAATTTGGGCAAAAAAATGAATCTCTTCCCACACCTATCAGTTTGTTCAGCAACTTCATGGCCAAGAAGCTGCAGAACCAACCAGACAGGGGTCACTTCTGTTAGGCACTATGTGAAAAAGGACTGCACGAGCCCAGTATGACACCCCAGCATGCCCCTGAATATCACAGAGCAGGGTACAGGGCAACTGGAACGGCTGTGTTTCTGCCTCTACAGCCACAGCTGCAGCACTGATGGCCGTACTTGAGCACTGGAAATAGAAGAACGCGGACTGAGGCGACTCGTCCCTTTTTCCACGATGGCGGTCTCCGTCTCTTCTAGAAGCGCCAACACGGATTGCTGCGGGGCGGCGGCCTCAGGGCGGGAGCGGCGCCACAACCGCAGCACCGACCGCGTCCGCCCCGCAGCGCCAACGGCCCCAGCGGCCCCAGCGGCTCCAACCGCCACGGGGGCCTCATCGGCGCTTATGTGCGCAACGCCGCCACCCCGCCTTCCCCCACCGCGGCCTTCGCTCACAGCCCGTCGGGGCGGCGCCGCGCTCACCATGCTGCCGGCGGCGGCGACCTCGCTAGCGGGAGGACGGCTCCGGCTCCGGCTCCATGGCTCCGGCCCACCCCGCAACCTTCGCGCCAACTCCCGCCACCGGGCGCGCTCCGCTGTCGTCACAGCGCGATGGGCGGGGCGGGCGCCATTAGCACTCCGCCTCCGTGCTCCCTGTAGCGGTTAGTGTTACGCTGTGAGGGTGAGGCGCTGCTTGGTGACGCGGGCTCCCGCAGAGAGCAGTTTGCGGGCAGGGAGCGGATCCGTTCGTCTGACACGAGGGAACGCGAATGCCCGTGATAGCCATCGCTGTGTGTGTGTTTGTTCCTACAGCGTCTTCGTGTTTATGTATTTCTTTCTCACGATGTCATTTTGAAGGCCGTGCCTGTTCCTGACAGGATTAAAGAGGAGTTGGAAAGGCTGACGTTTGTAAGAGCCACGCAAACCGTTCAAATAATGCTCAAAGAATTACTGCAGGTGGTTATCTCTGTTTGTATTTGATAAAGCTACCTAGAATAACATCCAGCAGAGCAGTATCTGCTCGCGGGCTCGACGTGTTTCGCGTTTCTTGGAAGGCGAGAGGTTATTAACCCTTCACAGAAGGCGATCAGGGTACTTGCGAGGACTGCTGTTCGCTTCTGATCGCAGCAGGGGGATGATCCTCTTTCTGCACCACTGTGACACCATTGCAAGTCCGAAAAATGTGCTCTGCCACCAGAACAAACCTCAGTGCCCTCTGATATGATTGTGTGTTTCGCAAGATAAGGCAGAATCCTCACTGAGCCTATGGCTGATCGTGGGTTACGTTTTAAGCATGCAAACGAGCTGTCACAGGCAGCAGGAACAATAACACAGGCTCAGCCCAGCAGCCCTTCTGGACTTTCATCTCCTGCATGTCAGCAGGGCTAATTCATCTCAGCACAGTGCTGTACCTGCATGGTAAGTTGTTCCACACTCAAACCTCAGCACACGTCTGCCTTGCAGGTACAGACACATTGCTATCAAGCAACTCTGACTGTACCGTGGATACATTGATAGGACTTTATCTGAAGAAGTCAAGAATGGCAGGCATCAGCCTTACGGTATTTATTAAAATAATTTACCAAATCTTGACACGTGTAGTTTTGATCTGAATATGTTTATTTGAAATATGTTGAAATATGAGTTTATAAAATACTGTCTAGCTGCTCTGTAAGATATTCACCGGACTGATAGCCCAGCTGCAAGGTTTTAAATTAATAACAAAATAAGAGAAATTAAGGGAAACTGCTTAAGGACTGGAACAGACCTGTGTTAATTTTGTACTGATGCTGTACGTAGGGTTGTACATAGGACTTCTATAAGATATAACAGCAGTGGTGTGTATTTGGAATAAATGTAGACCTGCCTTGTGCTTCTACATAATTAGCGTATGTTACAGTCTCTTTGTATCCACAACTCTGTCTTGATTCTAGTAATAAACTATACTAATCCCGTATGCTACATTTCTCATAGGTAAAATTAAACTCTGGGAAAAGACCCTCAAACCCTTCTGGCACTTCCACAGTTTAACAAGTGAGTCGTTAAAAAAATTAAATCACCTTTTAATTGAAGACTTTGAATTCTGTTTCTTTCATGTTTCCTTGAAATGCAGTTTCTGGAGGAATAGAGAACATCATAGCTTCTTAGCACCCTCTGTCACCTGTATGTTCCCATCCGAGTGACCAGGCTTTTCTATTTTGCTCGGGTAACCTATTTTCCCGCAGTTAGAACACAGCTGTCTCGGTGTCCACGCAGAGGCCACCTCCCTAAACATTACGCTGTTCTCCGACCCAGCCCAGGTCTCACAGTTCAGGCTAATCATTGACAGGGCTTTTACGACCACAAGCTTTTAGTGAAGCTTTGATAAGACACTCCAGCAGTTAGCGGCAAATGAAGACAGCCTGCGCAGCAGGGACTCCAGGGAATGAATGGATTTTTTCAGTATCGGTGAAAGGAATCTGACTCTTAATGCTGGCGTTATAAAGCAGCATAATGTGTGGCCGACAGCTGAAGAGATTTGTTGCTTTTTGGACATTGGTTTTCCTGAGGATAGTCGCTGGGCTTGCTGGAGAGGGAAGATCTGTGTGGAAAAAGGACCCCAACTCCAGTCCTGTGAGTGAAACACAGATGTTTTTGTATGACACTTTCCCCACAGAGTTTCTCTGGGGTGTAGGGACAGGGGCATTCCAGGTGGAAGGCAGCTGGAGGAAGGACAAGAGAGGACCCTCTGTCTGGGACCGTTTCATCCACGCGGAGCTCAGAGACACTGACAGCACAGATGTTTCCAGTGACAGCTACACCTTGCTGGACAAAGACATGTCAGCTCTGGATTTTTTAGGAGTTACCTTTTACCAGTTTTCAATCTCATGGTCAAGGCTTTTTCCCACTGGAGTGGTAGCAGCTCCTAACGAAAAAGGACTCCAGTACTACAACACCCTTATTGACTCTCTGATCTACAGAAATATTGACCCTGTGGTTACCCTATACCACTGGGACCTGCCCTTGACACTGCAGGAGCAATATGGGGGATGGAAAAATGAATCAGTCATTGATATCTTCAATGACTATGCCACCTTTTGCTTCCAGACCTTTGGGGATCGTGTTAAGTACTGGATTACCATCCACAATCCCTACTTAGTTGCTTGGCATGGATATGGCACGGGTATTCATGCTCCTGGAGAGAAAGGGAAAATAGCCACTGTCTACACTGTAGGACACAATCTGATCAAGGTACGGTATAATAAGGTTTTACAAAGTAATCTTGCATTGTCATGGGAAGTAATGGGAGAAATCAATCATGTAATCTGTGTTAAAAAATAATAATGAAGGAATGTAAAAACACCAAGAAATAACCCTTAGCTAAAGCAGTCTTTAAAATAATATTTTTTTTAATTTTCATGTTTATTTCATTGTAGTCTCAACAGCACACTCAGTAAGTATTTGTTTTCAGGTGCTTGTTTATTTCTCTATTTAAATTTCCTTTTGCCTACAGCATCTACCTATTAAAGATCACGGATTTCCTTCTTTATTCTTTTCATTTAGTTACACTGAAATGATTGTTCTGTCATTCAGCCAAACTAAAATGACTGTTCTGTTAGCTCACATAGAGATTTTTCTTCTACTTGCATATGGGATCAATTCTACTAGCAATAGAAGATGTGTATATATAAATTTGATTAGTTCTGGTTTAGTAAGATTGCGAAATGTTTATTCCTGACCTAGCAAGGTCATCAGCTCTCGGTTTTGGAAGAAAACAAATGTCCCCTTCACTATTTAAGAGTTTCAAAATTATATTATTTCCATAGCAATTTCAGCATTTTCATTTTTTATGTGTTATTTTTTGTATCTGCTTTCTTCTATGGAATTAGACATCCAAGAGATTTGATTTCATGATCAGCAGCTTCACCAGCTTCAGTACCAGGTGCTAAGTTCATGGTATTCTTTGGAAAGGGCAAAAAAGAGAAGTTTGAAGTAGGTCATAGTTTTAGGACAAATGTAGAGACATTCGTGGTAATATTAAGAGCTTAACAGAATTTATAGCATCTCTGATTTCATTCCACAGAGTAGCTTGTTCATATGCTGAAGTGCCTATATTCTTATTTTCTTGTGCTATAATTTAAAACAATCTGCAACAACAATTAAGGCAGTTAACAATATAAATACACTTTTTTTCATCTGTAGTGCTCTAAGTATTTTAAAGAGCAAGTCATTGTCCTGTCTGCTTGATAGAGAAGCAAGTATAATTCTCTGTGCTCAAGCAATTCCTAGGTGTCACAAAGTGAACTTTTCTTCTGTCTACCATAGATTATAAAGGTAATTAACAAATACATCTCAATGTATTTGGCATATAGAAAGAATATCAATGTAAATATAGAAAGAATGTCTCAATGTATTTGGCATACTGGGAAATATTAATTAACAGTGTATAAAATTTTCTGCAACTTCTATCTCTTGTATTTGCTTTCAGTATTGAACTGGAGAACGTCTTTTTTTCAGAAAAATACACACTGTAGTCAATAGAACTTTTACACAAAAAAGTCATCAGGTGTCCAGATTCGATAACTGATTTCAGACATAGCACATGAGCTGACCTAGCTACAGAGATTTCTGAAGCATCTCAAAGAGAAATGATGCCCAATCATTCTTTTATTTTTAAAGTGCTATGTAGGATATATTTGACAGAATACATGTAAAGGATGCAACCCAAGTATGCAGAAACCCAACAGCTTAATACTGAAATGTTTTAGCTGGAAAAAAAAATCCACGTATTTTAGAACCAAGAAAACAGTGATCTGCTTCCACGAATGATGGTCATTAGGTAGGTAATTATGCATGATTTTCAACAAAAGAAGGATTTATCTGTCCTCTTCAAGCTCAGGAGACGTATGCTGCTCCTAGCACACAGTATTGCATGTGCTGTGTCAGCTGCTACATGTGCTTTCTTTCTGTGCTTTCCATCCTCCTGATGGAATGGCCCAGATGCATTTATAAGAGCCAGTCCTGCTCTTGTTATTCAAGACCCAGAAATAAAGAGTTACTGAATGCAGAAGCAAAGGCCACTAAGCAGAGTGCTTAGGAGTTATGAGTTCAGAAAACAATATACAGATCTCAGTGTTTTGATTTAAAATATGTCTGCATGTTACTATATATAATGCTCATACACCGTGTGTCATAATGCTGCTGATCATTACAGATTACCTGATAGTAGTCACGTGGAAATGAATAGGAAATACGATGTCTGAAACTTGTAAATGATAAATTGCTAATATTTTCACATTGGTTAATCTCTATTCAATCAGATGATAGTCACTAAAATGAGAACAAGTGAAATCTGATACCACATGGTCAGTCTGTATATCCTTTTTTCATTAAAAGATACTGTGCTTTGCAAAAGCAACACTGGAACACGATAAGGCGTAACTTGCCATGTGACACTCAGAATACTTACCAACACAACACTAAAACAATGTGCTGGCTCCTGAGGCAGCTACTAAGGAAGAAAAGATTGCACACTGAAAAAACAAAATGCTTTTTTTCTATTTGATAGTAGTTATACTGGACAAAAAGCAAGAAAATATGAAGCAGTTGAATCACTGTCACTGGAGCTAAACCAGATATTTATCACATCGATTATTACCATTTTCTATAGACCTAGTTATGCTCTTTCTGCTGTCTTTTATTCTGTATCAGCACCCTCCAGGCAGATCTGCCCTTGCTAAGCAACAGGCAGAAACCAACTGTTAGGTTTTTTGGTGTTTTTGTTGTTGTTGTTGTTGTTCTTCTTCTTCTTAAAAAACCATGTTTAGGACTGTTCACAGTCCCTCCCATCTTGCTGAAAAGCCCAGAAGAAAACAAGGAAATCTCTCTACGATTCTTTTCATGGACACGTTTTCGTAACACGTTCTTGGAAAAGGCAATACCTTTCCTTCCACACACGTGGTGTTCACATAAAGATCCATCAGGTTCCTCTCTGTGCCTGGCTGTGTTACTCCTAGCTCTCTGGTAGCAGTCAACGTGCCAGGATCTCTTCATGGACACGATCACACTATCACCTTTAGGATTTTTGGATGAGCATGTCCCAGAGAAGTCTTATAATTCATTCTCTTTAAAAACAAATTTCTACTGAAAGAGTGGAGAATAATTTATCTCTAAGTTCACCCAGGCACTTTTTGCTTTTTCTCTCCTCGGAGAAGTAACTCCACATTACTCTGTGTATTCGCTGTTGAGATATTCTATGAAAGTCACTATACTGTAACAAATCTTCTGAATCTGAAAGTGTTGGTATTTCTATAATAAGCTTTTTGTCTATATAGAAGATTATTTACAGGATCAGAGTTTGAAGGAGTATGAGAATATTCCAAGAGAGGGGAACAACACTGTTGTCTTTCTTTTATTAAATTGGCTCATTCTGTCTAGCCATTTTGCAGGGTTAATACTGACTGGCTGAGCACTCTTCTGACTTTGAAGTCTGTGGAATATAAATTGCTATACTAATACCAGGACAACATGCTGAAATTAATGTCATACGTATCTAGAATAAATACCCAATATTGATCTTGCTTTCACTGTGTACTCAGCCTTGACATGTGTCCTTGATCTAACAAGGAAAGTGAAAGATTAGGGATTAAACTGTAACTGAAAACAAAAGATTAATCAAGATTTACTCAAAATAGTCATTGTAATATATGATACAGCTTTTAAATCAATGTTTATTTCATGTTTCGTCTTACAGAACAAATGCTAATCATCAGTTGGTTCCATCAATAATAGTTTGCACTTAAGAGTACATCCTCCACCTGAGAACACTAAGCTGCTTCACAGTTAACAGCTCAAGACAGAGTCATTGGCAAGAAAAGGCTACTGTGTCTACAACTGTAAAAACCTTCCATATAGACCAGTCACTTTTTTTTTTTAATTGAGACAGCCCTTGGAACTAGGAGTCATCAGCAATATAAAAGAATTTGTGATGTGGAAATCACTGTAAGTGCCTGTACTTGTATTAGAGGTCTGCTCCTGTGGAATGGCACCTGTGGCCGCTGCCACACCTGCAGACGGTACTTTTAGTAGTAACTTTATTTTCCTCTAATCAGCTTCCTGAAATTGCTTATGAAGCTAATGAATTCTCCCTAGTTGTCATTTGCTTGTCAGTAGTGCACTTTTATCTGATTGATTTTTGGAAAAGCTTTCTTCCTCCACTTTGCTTAGAAGTGTGGGATTGCTAAGATTTACCAGATGTCCCTGTCCTGCTACCTGGCTGTGTGAATAACACAGCTGACTTCACCAAAGTTTTTCTTGTCAAACCAGCAGAAACATGTGTCTTTCATTAAACAGGTGTTAGTAGGCCATTTCTGGGGAAAAACGTTCATTAACCATGTTAGAAATCAGTAGGGGCAGGTAAGTGCAAGCTAACACCAGGGTAAGGCTGGCCCTAGCAGCCTCCTGGGGCTGGAGGGAGCTCTGGCAGGGACAGCGAGGGTAACTGAGGAGGTGGCACTGGCCACACAGATTTTCTGATAAGACTGGTAAGAAATCCCTTTTAAAATATTATAACTGTAGGTTTCAGTTTACTTCATGAGTACAGTTTTGATGGCTTCCCTTTAACCTGCATCTCAAAGGTTAATGTTGCTTTATCAGTACTTTCAAAGACAGACCTTGAACAAATGTTACAAGCATGACCTTAGAAACCATTAACAGCTGATACACAAAATTTCACAAACTGTAATTCCGCAGTGCTCCTGAGCTTAACCAAATACCTACCTCACATCAGGCTTTTTTTTTTTTTAATATATATGTATTTTTATTTTTCCATGCTGTCGAGGCTGTGCATTTCTAGATAAACTAGCTGAAGTTATTGTCAAATGTAAGCAGTGTTGTTTGGCTTTGTAATGTCAATCTAACTCAGCACTAAAAGTGTTTCACAATATTTCTCTGTGGGTTTTTTTTTTTTTTTTTCTGGGTGCAAACAGTCATTTGCTTTCCAGCTTAGTGAATAGAGCTGTACTTCTGGAGCAATGGAATCCCTGAGTTATTGGACAACTCATCAGTTTGGAGAGGTGTTAGTTCCTCTCCTCTGTGATCCAGAGTCATTCTTGTCTGACACTGCTCCCGTTCTCCTGTACAGGACTCAGAACAACACCAGTGGTTCCTAAATCTAGAGTGTATTCATTTCAATGCACAGACCATGAAGATTGTGACTTATGTGTTCTCTTAACTAAGTAACTGATGTGACATTCAGAGGTAATCCTGGCGTGAGGCAACGTTAAACTATCTATGATGATGATCTGAAAAAAGAAAAGAATTGCAGTGTGATACAGGGTATGTTTTCATTGCCACCAATATGCTTGGCAAAACTTCTGTCTGTCCTAGAGAACTCAGCACTTGGCATCACCCGAATACTGAAATGTGCCATAACCAATACACCTTGGGAAATGCAGCGGACAAATTTCCTTCTAGTGGTGCTGCTGTCAGAATGAAGACTAAAAAGGGATCAGTTTCATTCTGTTCTGTTTCATGTACTGTCAGGAAAATTGTAATTACAGCAACTTCAAAGAAAAAGTGAACTGAAAGCCTGGTTGAAAATTCTCACACTATGAAACAAGATGCTGTTTCAAATTTTGCAGCTGCAGCTTAGAGCTTCCTCCAGATTTTGTACGAAGGATACTTATAGGGGAACACTTATATAAGTAGTCCAAATTCAAACAAATGGAACTACCTCCTAAGAACAGTACAGGGTGGACGTGATCTATCAGAGCAAATTCAGGTAGCCCCCATAGCACAAAGTCAATCAATAGCATAGAGCCAACTGACACAGGAGACATAATTTGAGATATATAATTAATGTAAAAACTGTAATTACAGTTTAAAAGTTTAACTCTATCAGCAATTAGAGCTTTACAAAGAAAGAACTGACTAGGACTGTGCAGATCACTGCTATCCCACTACTGACAGCCGTTCAGTCTAACATTATCTATAAGAGCCGTTTCACATTCATGCTGGAAGGTCTAGCAACCTTCAGAGCTATATCAAAAGGCAAGAAGCCACAACCCTAATGCATCATAGCAACAGCACACAGGAGATGCTGAGCATTACCATCATCTGAAGACCTTGCATTTTAGCAGCTATTGCCCAGTGCATCTCTTCAGAGTGATTGTCATACCTTAACCATTCAGTAATATTGCTGCAGCAAATAAAACCTAGCTACCTGGCTGTCTGGCTGCCTACACACACAGACATTTATTAAATAGCAGCAATTCAACGCTGTTTTTCTTTTACCAGGCTCATGCAAAAGTTTGGCGTAACTACAAGGAACACTTTCATCCGTATCAGAAGGGACTGATGTCCATAGTCTTGGGATCCCACTGGATCGAACCCAACAGATCGGAGGACGCTCTGGACATTTCTAAATGCCAGCAGTCTGTGGAGAGAGTACTCGGATGGTTTGCTAAGCCCATCCATGGAGATGGTGATTATCCAGAAGAACTGAAAAATGAATCTTTTCTGCCACGCTTCACTGAGGATGAAAAAAAGTACATAAAAGGAACAGCTGACTTCTTTGCATTTTCCTTTGGTCCTGATAACTTCAAACCTCCAAACACTCTACCAAAAATGGGACAAAACTTGTCGCTTAATTTGAGGGACGTACTGAATTGGATTAAGCTGGAATACGACAGTCCTCGGATCCTCATTGCAGAGAATGGCTGGTTCACTGACAGCCACGTGAAAACCGATGACACCACTGCCATCTACATGATGAAAAACTTCATAAATAAGGTTTTACAAGGTTTGTGCACGACTGAGCTGTTGAATTCTTTTTTAAATATTTTTTAAGGAAAATTATGTAGATAATGTAGCTTTTTAATGATTTGATCTTTTTTTTAAAAAAGACATGATGGCAACTAAGTTAATAATTAATTATTTCTACTGCATACGTACAAGCCACGTATCAGGATCCACTGGTGGCAGCATTGTACAAACAGAAAAAAATATGTAGTCCCTGTCCCAGAAAGCTGTAGTCCAACATGTGGGTATAAAACTGAATCAGAAATGTAAACAAATACATTGCATATTGCTTTTCACTGATGGCAGCGCAACTGTAAAACCTCTGTGCAGGCACATACCTTGACAGCAGGAAAATGAGGGAGTGACAACAGGCTGCCATTGCCGTGCCGAGCCCCTGCTGCAATGCCAAATGCATGGAGTTAATCAGCAGGAGAATGGCACTCATTACAGTATGCCAAGGAGAAGATACTGTCTTTTAAATACACAGGTTGAATATTGGTATTTTCCCTTTGTAAAGACAGAGGGCGGGGTCTGTTCTCTGAAGACCAAAGATTTAATTTTATATGAAACATGAATGCTGTTAGTACCTGAGGCCTCTGCAAAACCCGTATTTTTCCATTTCGGTGCCGGGGTGTGGGAGACACCTGTGGCTTGGGTGCCTCAGCTGGGGCTGTGCCCTCTGCAGCATGCACTGTGTGCCATGCTGCCATGGTGGGTGGCTCAGGTCCTTCACAAAAACCTTTCTTATCCTGAGAAAAGGGAGATTGTGGAATGAGGACATCCGATCACCAGCAAACAAAATCGAGCTCCTAATGAAGGCTGTCTAGATAAAGTTGTTCCAGACTGCCAACTTCACGTAGCCCAGTATATATGACATGGCCTGATTTCTCCCAGTCTTGAGGTTACATTCCTGTATTTGGTTTGTGATATTTTAAATACTGCATGCCCACAGCAGGGAAGCCTAGATGCAGGACTGGCTTTGAAGATGTGCGGCAGCTAGATTATTAGGTAAGAAAATTCAGCCCTCTTCTGCGGCAGAGCTGGCTGTAATAACCACCCGTGAGCCAAAACTCATGAAATGTTTGGGTCAATGCTCAAGTAAAAAATATGAGGGCTGCAATCTGTATTTTTATGTATGCCAATACTTCAGCCTGTTTCAAAATACAGAGAAACCTCCTTATTAATGTCTTTTTCTGAAGGAAACTGCATCTAATCATCAATAACATTTGGAATGCAGTCTCATATTTTCACTGACAGAATAATCTGGTATAATATAAACACGCTGCTTGCAGCAAAATCAATCTGACCTGCTTAACCACAAAACATCATTTGTATAGGCCAAATTGGAATGGGCTGGTGGCGGTTGACACGCCCTGTAGTGGGCTGTACAGAGCTGTACTGTGTGTGTCAGAGGACAGTGCTGAAAGCTTTGCACTGCACGTCTGTAGCTCAGAGTGCAGCAAATCATGAAAATAAGTAGCAGAAAGTCACCATCGCAATGAAGAGATCCCAGCTGCCATTCTTGGAGACTACTGAAACTTACCTGTTACAGCTGTGACTTCCCCATGGGTACGTCAGAGCACTAAATACACGGCTCACGAGTGTTACTTTCTCTTACGCAGCTATTAAATACGACAACATAGACGTGTTCGGTTACACAGCCTGGTCACTCCTTGATGGCTTTGAATGGCAACATGCTTACAAAATCCGGCGTGGATTATTTTATGTGGACTTCAAAAGTGAAAAAAAGGAACGCATTCCCAAGTCATCTGCACTTTACTATAAACAAATCATACAGGAAAATGGCTTCTTCCCAAGAGAGACTACCCCAAGTGTACAAGCACAGTTTTCCTGTGACTTCTCCTGGGGTATCACTGAGTCTGTTCTAAAGGTAAGAGTAAATATAATACAGAAATGGCCACTGGAGGCAGAGCAATCGTGAGTTTGCTTTGTGAGTAAAAGACTGAGTGCAGTACCTTTCATTTAGGAATCTCAGTGCAAGACTCACATCGTCTATTTTCCCAACTGTTTCCTGCAGTACCTACTTCAGCTTTGTATTTGGTAGACAGGACGACCAGTGTGTATTGCAATGCTGAGATACTCTTTGTCACGACATACGGAAAGGTAGTCCAATGAAAAAAGCATTAACAAACTAAATACTGTAATTTATCCTACTTATCAACAGCCGTATGGAAAAAAAAGTAAAGCTACTATATATTCTGTTAATTGTTCTGAGTAAACACGGAGCACAGGAAAGTCAACTTTGTTTAAAAAAATTATTTTAACCTTCACTACATTATGACACAAATTGCACTAAGTGTAAAAAAAAACCAAACAGTAAAAGAATCCTTTTCAACACAGAAACTTGTTAGTAGTAGCAGATAGCAGAGATGGAACTCATACTAAGCACTAAGAACTGTTTGTGTCAGATATTTGCAGGGGCAGAAGGACTAGCAGTAAGATCAGGGACTGGACCGTTGTACCAAGGCTGCACAAGACTGACCTTGGCAGCTCTGCCAGAACAGTCTGTACCTGCCTGTTACATCCCCTGCTGCCTCTGCAGCACCATCAGAACCGTTGTGTGACCACAGAGGGAACCCATCTGTGGCATTTATCAGTGTGAAAAGGGACACAGTATATGCTGGTGGTGGGGTCAATTTAACATAGTGCTTTTAATTCCCCAGGCGGAGTCCATGGCTTCCTCACCCCAGTTCTGCGATCCAAACCTCTACCTGTGGAACATCACGGGAGATGGGCTCTTGCACAGAGTGGATGGAGTGAAGCTAAAAACCCGTCCGGCACAGTGCACGGATTTTGTCAGTATTAAAAAGCAACTTGACCTCCTGGAAAAAATGAAAGTCACCCACTACAGATTTGCGCTTGACTGGTCGTTAATTTTACCCAATGGAGATCTGTCAGTGGTCAACAGACAGGTGCTGAGGTATTACAGATGTGTGATTAGCGAAGTGCTAAAACTCAACATCCAGTCTATGGTCACCCTGTACTACCCAACGCACGCCTACCTGGGCCTGCCAGGCCCTTTGCTGCACACAGGAGGGTGGCTCAACCAGTCTACGGCCTACGCTTTTCAAGACTACGCGGCTTTATGCTTTCAGGAACTAGGTGATTTGGTTAAACTTTGGATTACAATAAACGAGCCCAACCGACTCAGCGATGTCTACAACAGGAGCAGCAGTGATACATACCGGGCAGCACACAATTTACTAATAGCGCATGCCATGGCCTGGAGAACATACGATGAGCAGTTCCGGTCTTTCCAGTATGGCAAAGTGTCCCTATCCCTGCACTCAGACTGGGCCGAGCCTGCCAACCCCTACTTCGAATCCCATGCCAAAGCTGCCAACAGGTTCCTTCAGTTTGAAATAGGCTGGTTTGCTGATCCCATATTTAAGTCCGGGGACTATCCGGCTACAATGAGGGAATACATCCACTTTAAAAACAGAAAAGGCCTCTCACACTCTTCACTGCCCTCCTTCACAAGCGAGGAAAGGAAGCTCATTAAAGGTGCAGCTGACTTCTATGCGCTGAATCACTTCACCACTCGATTTGTGATCCATGAGCCCCAGAACGGGAGCCAGTATGAGTATGACCGCGACATCCAGTTCCTGCAGGACATCACCTGCCTGAGCTCCCCTTCCCGGCTCGCTGTGGTGCCCTGGGGAGTGCGCAAGGTTCTGAAGTGGATTAAAAGAACCTACGGTGACATAGACGTCTACATCACGGCGAACGGAATAGATGACCAATCCTTAGACAACGATGAGCTCCGCCACTATTACTTGGAAAAATACGTACAAGAGGTTTTAAAAGGTGAGTCTATGACAGATTCCTCAGAGCTGTTTCCATGGCACAGACCCAGGCTCCCAAACTTTGCCCGATGCAGAGGCGTGTGTGGGAAGTAGCTAGTTACTCTGAAGTTCACAGGAGATAGCATTTGAGATCAACAAATACCAGCAGACGACTCTAATTTCTGCTCCACAATGAGCAGCAGGAGCCTCCTTCCTCGCTTGCTGATCTGGAGTCGCTGGACCGTAACACACACGCAAGTTCAAGGAGACCTGAAGGGAGACACATAGTAATTCTGTCCCACTTTCATGTCCTGCTGTTGAAGAGAGAGCTCTGGTTCCCGCTCCACTAGTTGCTCTTTGCCCTGCTCCTTCAGAAATCTAGTTCCTCACTTTAGAGAAAAAGTACTAAGCCATTGTGGAGAAACAGGACAAAACACAGGCTCTCTTTTTGTTGAAGGCGATGATCTTCAGCTGTAGCTTACTGTAGGAGACGGATGCCGTGGAGGCCTCGTCCTTCACATCCCTCCTCCTCCCAACTGGATAATAAACCGGAGCTGTGAGCTCTGCTCAGCTTTTCATGAGAAATGCAGCAGAGCTGTGTTGTTAGGCTGAGAACCTGGCAGCCATGGAAAGGTACCTGAAAGGCAGTGGTACCTGAACCCTACAGCCAAGGATATGCAAATATCCCTGCACTATTTACTACTGACAGTCACTGGAGACTTCCCTGGGCAGGCCACGAGATGTACAAGAGCTTCTGAGGCACCTGTCCCCCAAACACAGGCCGCAGATCCTAGCTCTCCAGGAGCTAGATATGTAGAAAAAGAGGCAGGTCTTGCTTATAGCTAGGCATGGCTTCAGATTGCTTCTGGACACTGACAATAAGCAGAGCATTTCCCCTCCAGCACTTAGCTCTTTCTCAATTACTACAGAATTGATGAGCATTTGGTTTACTTTTCATGCCAACTTCACATTACAAACAAGGGGACAGTAAGTTATTCTGCTGCTACCCAAAGGAGAAGGTCATTTAAAGGGCATTCATCACAGTGCTCCCAGTTCAATTTTCAGATAGCGTGGTACCTCCAACTATTCACAGAAACATCTCCCTAGTTACAGTGTTTTTGCTGAGTCCAGCTCACATCCTCAATTACGCTTTCTGCTTACGTGGGAATGAAAGAGATGTTTACTCATCAAGGACTGTTCTTTACAATTTCATTTGAGTATTTCATTTGAGTATTTTTTGCCCAGCGCTGGCACACAGCAAGGTTAACAGTCATGTACGTGGAGGAGGTGAGCAAATGGGTCTGAAACGAAGCAGGAATTTCAGCATCTCTCTCAGGACTCAGCTGGTCTCCTCCCCGTGGGTCCCGCACGTGGGTTCAGAAAGCAGCCAGGCCTCACTTTGGCCAGAGAGGAAATCTCCTAACTCTAAACCAGCTCAGACCTGCAGACTCGAAGGAAAGCAGGCTGAGAGGGCTTCCAGCTCCTTAACTCTGCCTGTAGGAGCTGGCATCCTGTTGCCTTGCAACAGCAGCAGCTCTTACATCCAGCTGATGTTAGAAACGAAAAGCTGGGAACATCAAAGTTTGCATATGTCCAAGATACCACAACATGTGGGAAGAATGAGGGCAGTGAAGTTCAGCTCCCCCTCACCTACCTCCTTTTCTCAACGAACTTATCACTTGAACATTAAAATCACTTCCTTTTCGCATCCTTGCCCACACGCAACTAGGAAAGCAGCAGCACTCACAGTCTTGTTGGGTCTCCTCAGCTACAGTTCTGAGCCACGGGCCTGCTCCCGCTGCCTGACACAAGGCAGAGGCGGGAGGGAGCCTGGCTGCCACTTGCTGAAACGTTCCCAAGTGCCGTTTATACACGCAGGCATTCGGAGAGCCAGGCTACACGTGTGTGCAAATGCACTTTTCACAGGGTAGGTCCACCAAATTCCCAGGTTCAAATTTCTTTGGAACAGTGACACATTGTTTCCAATTAAGACAGCAGAAGCTGAGTACTATTAGAAGCAATAACTGCAAGTAAATACTTTATGATGCAGTTACAGTCTTTAAATGGATAATCATTTTGGTGATGAGTTTTCAGAAGTCTGCAGATCATACAAAATGTAATTAATAATATTAATAGCATTCTTTTCTTTCCCTCCCAGCATACTACATTGATAAAGTCAAGATTAGAGGCTACTACGCATTTAAACTGACCGAAGAAAAATCTAAGCCCAGGTTTGGATTCTTCACTTCTGACTCGAAAGGAAAGCCTTCAATAAAATTTTACAACAACCTGATAAGCAGTAACGGCTTTCCTGCCCACTATTCTGTCTGCGATCCATCCAGAGAGAAGCAGTGCAGCTTCTGCCTGTTCGTTTCTCAGAAGAAGCCATTAATATTCTTTGCCTGCTGTCTTTTCTCCACTCTGATCTTGCTTTTAACTATTATTGTTTTTCACAAAAGAAAAAGAAGAAAACGTTTCAAGGCAAAGAAGATCCAGCGCATCTGCGTGTCACTTTAATAAGGGGGCACAAGCCCACCTTCAAGATTCATGACTGTGCATTCTACAGAGGGCCGTACAGAACAGGCAGCTGCAGAAAAGCACTATGTGAGTCACTCCAGTTATACACACCACACACCTCAGCTGAAAACAGAAGGTGACTGCATGCACAGGAAGACAAGCTATGCCATCTGCTTCTGGCAAAATTACTTTTCTTCGTTTTCTGTACATTTAAACAAGAAAATGTTATGACTCTCCTGTGCCTTGGAATAACCTCACAAACTGTTTGACTTGAAAAGAGATATTAGGCTGTGAGAACTGATATGCACTTTTATGCAAACCTCTTTGGACCAAAACTTCCTGGGATGTATATTCATGCTATGAATGATGTTAAACTACCAATTGTAGTTTCATGTTTATAAATAAAAGTGTTAGTAAACACCAATTGGGTAGATGCAATCACTGTAACTTCACACTTTTGGAAGAACTGAAACGTCTGGTCACTTCCAGCTGCCCCTAAACATGGAAAATAGCATCAAACACATTAGGTAAGTGATGTAACTTCTGTATCTATGTACCTCCATCTTGCAGAAACAATGTTATCTAGAGGAGCATCCTTACCCATCCAAGGCAGTCACCACTTCCAGCTGTTAGTGTCTAACTCCACACAAGCACAAAACTACCAGGGTACCAAATGAACACTGACACTGAAGAATTAAGGCAGCTAAATATTGTGTCTCCTTATGCACAGCCGACTAGGAACTTTGCATGTACCCTCAAAACTAGTGCATGTGCAGCCAACTGAACCCCCCTCACCCAACCTGCAATCACAGCTCATAAATGCACAACTGCTCCTCCAGTGTATTTCAAGTACTGGCCAACATCACGGGACGAAGTCGGTTTATTCAAAAGGCAAGCAGCAGCAAAACCTTCAATTCTAAAATCTGAATTCTGATGTAGGGATTTTGGTTTTCTTAATTCTGTATTGCTCAAGTCACGTAAGTCATGTTCAGGCTTACTCTAACCCTGCATCCAGCTTAAACAGCCTTATGAATCAGCTATCATCAACTCCCTCCAGAATCTGTACACGGACATCTGCTTCTGCAATCACCGGCTTGAGGATTTGAACAGCAAGAGAAAACACTGATTTCCTTTCTTTGAAAAGAACGCTCTTCCAAATTCTTAATGTTACACTTTAAAAGTACCACTCTGTGGCATGTGGATTCCAGTCCGTCAGACTCCTGTCTATCTGAACATTCAGAGAGCAATAACGCTGCACAAGGCTACAAACACACAGAGCACTGAGCTGTTCACCATGACTATGTGACAGTCTGCTTCTCCAGATGACGAAGATCTTGAGTGGGTTCACAGCATCATCATTTAGTTCTTAAAAAAAAAAGAGGCCAAGATATGAAATATGTTTTATTTTATTAAACCTTTGATCTTATTCAGTTTTCGTATCAGATGTCAATCCAGTACGTGCTGATATGCCATCTCATGTTTTGGTTTTGCTTTTTTTCAGGACCCAGACAACTGTAAATAAAAAGTTAAAAGAGCTTTTAAAAAAGCTTTACCTTGCAATGCAAACGCAAAATTCAAAAGTTTGTGGACACAAAATAAGTCCATTTACCTGTTAGTTTTAATGCAAAACAAAAATTAATAGCTCCAAAAAATCTGCCCAACTTGTTCAGACAAGATTACTCGAAAATAAATGCTCAAAACTGCACAGAGCAAAGAGAGAAGTTGTTGTATTTCTTAAGGAACCCTGAGGAGCACTAGCCATCATTTGTTCAGCAGCCCACAAGCAGCTGGTATCCAGCTGCTGCTAGTAAGATTTGGTTTATGAAATTCACTTCATCAGGATCCTCTGTCTCAAGCTTTGGCTCAGAAGGCACACCTTTATCTTAAACGCAGCTCAGCCTGTCTCATCCTACACAGGTTATTTTCTTATCTGGAACCGTACATATTTGAAATGCATAAAATTCCTCTAGTGGTTAAAATTCTTAAACCAACACCAAATCCTCGTGCTCAACGCCACTAACAAGCTTACACTGACAGCTATTTGACACTCTGTATCTGACTTTTGTATACAGGCATTTACATAAACTATGCATCAGACCCTAACATAAGATAGCACTTATTTTCATTATTGTTATTACTTAATTTAGAGAGAAAAAAATAAAAGGAAAGCCAGTGTATAACTAGAAAGAGCTTTAGTCTAAGAAAAGTTCTCTCTGTAAATAACTGGAAATTGCTCTTTCATCCCCAGTCAGTTGGTACTCAGTTCTCAACTGCCATCAGAACTAGCACTCATGCTACAGAAATACTACACTTCGGTTAGATGTTTATCCCAACAGCAGCATAAAACAATGTTATTAAAAGATATGAAGTTGCTGCCAAGAGATGTGAAGCTTCAGGATATAAAGCAGCTTTATAAAACTACATCCCTGTAGTGAATGTGATAAACCACTGTCCTGCTGAAATAGAAAGACTTTGTCAAGCCCCAGTTCAAGTCACTGCCTCCAGGCATTTGCTTCTCGCACACGCTATCTCACATTCCTACTGCTCCCAGCTCTCTGAGTCATAGAGTTTAAGATGCAAGCTAAGGTGCCATGCTTGTCCTCAGAAAGAGCTGAGCACACCTGACAAACACAGCATATTAATGTACAGAACAATGCCAATCCATGTAGGATGACACCGACCTGTTCAAGAGTTTTACTCATCTGCCTGCTGTACTGTTCCTTTCTCAGAGACGTAGATTCCATCCAAGAATTTCCTGATATCTTTGTTCTTGACTGTAGTGGCTTGCTGGATCAAGGCAGCTGTGAACAAAGCAAAACCATTAGTGTAAGAGATCCAAGCATGGAGCACCTCCAGTACTTCCACGAAGAAAATTATCACTTGGAGAAGGGAATTATCAACTTGAAATCACATGAGTTCTCAATAAAAAAGAAAGCATTTCCCTCAGCCTACCTTGGGAACACGGGGCAAAAACACCTGAGCTGTCATTTACTTCAGCATTGAAGAAAAAGGACAGAAATAGTTTGCTAAACTGACATCTCCTGATAAACCTGACCATATCACGACATTTTCCCTTGCAACCACTTCACAAACCTGAATTGGACACCAATTCAATGTCATTCCCTTCAAGGATCAGCTCATCTTTCTGGGCTTGAGACACTGCACAGGAAACACCTACAAAAAGGAAAAGGCACACACTCATTACCAGTGCAGACAATAAGCACGTACTGAAGACACACACAGACTGCTTTCAATCCAGAGCACGACTGGCACGTTTCTGAATTACAGCGCTAATCACCAATACTGTGAGTGAGCTGGAGAACGTGCCAACATTAACTGTCAGCTAGGTGGTGCCATTTTCTACATTCTTACCTTCAGGAACACAAAACCAGATACAGACCATTCTCAGGTCACTGAAATATAACCCCGCCTTCTGCTACATTAAGCACCAGGCTTATAAAAGAAACAATGGAAACATTTCTAAGGGACAAGGAATCTAATAGGAAATTTCCACTTGCAAATAAACTACCACAAGTAAGATTCTACAGTTTGATCTACTTAGTGGGTGTTAAGCTAACACTTCACTAACACCTATCTTTGAAGAAAATGCTGATTTAAAGAAAATCAAGTACGGCAGACAAGCCCACATTTAATACTATGCTGTAAATGACAGTCAGAGCCCTTGCACCAACTCCACATGGTCTGATGCTTCACCTAAAGGCCACCTGTCACACACACACCTTCATCAGCAGTGGAAGTATAAAAAAAAAAAATCCAGAAAATCTCAAGACAACTGAAATGTAAATGTGTTCTATCCTCCCACCTTTTTTTTTTTTTTTTCCCCTCCACAGTTTTTCTAACAACGTTAACGACTGGTTCCATTGTCTTGGTGTCTGCTGACTTCCCACTTACTGAAGATGTCCAGTGCTTTAGGAAGCATGGGACCAGAGATCCCTCTCCACGTGATGTGTCTATTTGAGGCAGGACCACAGTTGCCTCTAGTGTGGTATCAGGTGCCCTGCACCCGATCACGGTTCAGTTGTACTCCTTTGACCAATAACTGGCTACTGCTGAGAGGTCTGGGACATTTCGAGGCGCTAACTCCAATACACTTGGGTGACAAAGTGTGCCCGTGTACTCAAATGTTCCCATTTTCTGCATAACACTTTCAGCAGCAGTTTGAAAATGAGGGATAACTCAGAAAAACAGAGACAGTGCCAAGGTCCCATCCACACACTGCTCCAGGTACCACAGGGTCATATACTATTCATTTGGGCTCTACTCTTTGCCAGGTACAGAACTGGCCGAGCCTGGGCTCAGGCTGGACATATTTCTTCTCAGAAAGAGCAGTGAGGCACTGTAACAGGCTGCCCAGGAAGCATGCAATCTCTGTCCCTGGTGGTGCTTAAGGAAAGGACAGATGTTCTCCTTAGGGACGTGGTTTAGTTGTCAATATTGGTGATACGTTGGACTCGACAATCTTAAGAGATTTTTTTCCAACCATAATGATTGTGTGATTCCTTTCTGGTCCTTCAGATGTTTGCCTTGTTAGGCTTCTTGCTAAACCCCAAGTACACAGAGCTAATGGCTAAGATGAAAACTGAGGTACGCTCCTAGCTAATTACAAAATTAAAATACAACTCTTTAAATGCGTGCAAAATTGGATTTAAAACAGAAACGCCGTTCTACAATCGAGCACCAGAAATCTGTGCTAATAAACACTGCAAAGATCTAACAACAATGAAATTAACACTGGGATCCTTTTAACTTCTACTGCAATAACCAGCTTTAAGTTCTTACATTACTAAGGATGCGTTACAAAACTGCTCTTAACCATAACTCTAAACAGCAGTAAAGGCATTATAAGGTCACATAAATTCAGACAGACTGAAGAGTGCAGCTTTCAGTAAATCTTCCGCTTCCTTCTACCAGCAGCAGCACTGAAAGGAAATACTTTGGGAGCTCCTGTTAGAAACAGCTGAGTACAGTATCTCCGGATGCACTCACCTGGCCTCATGCGCACCCTGCGAATGTACTTCTCCCCCAGGAAGTTTCGGATCTCCACAAGTGAGCCATTATCCTGTATAACTACATTGATTGGGAAGTGAGCGTACACCGACCTCATCTTGTAACGGAAGCCCTAGGATAAAGGGCATCAGGAAATCACAACGCAGCCAGAAAGGAAAACAGACTCATGAAGCTCACTGGGCAAATTTAAGAATGAAATATACTGAAGACAGTTTCCCGGTAAGGACAAGACACTAAGCCCAAGAAACATCTGCAGCTTATTGTTCGTGCCTTCCTCCACCTGATGTCCAAAGGAAAAAAAGAAAAGCTGCACACATGCACGTGCAATAACTGATATGCTTAGAAAAGTTCTCATTCAAGTAGAAGCCTGCCCACTTTTGCCCCAAAAAATGCCATCTCAAAACAAAACTCACCAGCGTGACACCCTTTATCATGTTCTGCACATGGCTGCAGATTGTACGAACTGTCGCCAGCTCCTTTCTGTTACCCCACCACTTGTCAACACGCAGCTACACAGGAAGAAATCATAACAACAAAGCTACGTTACGTTCCAATACTATAAATAAAGTGGGTTTGTGACAAATTAAGAGTGAGAAATTCAGGTAAACTATTAAAAGCAGAAATATATTTCATTTCTTCGAAAGACTGTTAAGGGCCCTCCCAGCTCCAGCCTCGTCACGATCCTCCAATGCACAAGTTCTCTTCTTTTTTCTTCTTCGTTTTGTCCCATCAATAACAAACCTTCAGAGAATCTAGGGCAGCCAGTCTAAGAAGGTTCCGAAGCCTTAACTGAGAGGATGTGGTATCCGACACTATACGCTAAACCAGATGTTCTGATGTCAGCCTAATTTTCTCAATTACACAGAGACAGGATCCAGCGCTCTTCTGACACAATAAAAACTTACAAGAAGTTACCAAAATTGGACATTTTTTCCCCTTTTTCTTTTCTTGAAAACCTTAACACCACGTGAAAACATTACTCACCTATATAGAGAATCATCCCTCCTGACATAACTTGCCAATTCTGAAAACTAAATGCTCTGAATTACTTTTACCCAGTTAAAGTGTGCCAGGCTATAGAACAGCATACAGGAAATAAGCCTCTCCCCAACAATTAGAACTGCAACTACACAGGAAAACCACCAACGTCACTGCAAGATAGAAAGGAACCTCAGGACTGCCATGGAGCCTGAGAATTTCTCCCAGAATACATGAAGAAACTCACGTGCAGAGAAACAGAAAACAAAAAGCACCCGCCTGCAGCTCCTACACCCTTCCAGACTTTTAAACTGGTCGTGCCTCTCCGTGGGCACAGAGAGCAGCACTCACCTTCCTCCGCTTCTTTCCCAGGAGGGACAGCTCCACGTTGATGTGGTTGAAGTCTCTCCGCAGAGTCCCCCGGGGGCCCTTCACGATGACCGTGCGGCCCTTCAGGGACACGCTGACTGCAATCCAAGCACAGACAAACGCACGTTACCGCCGCGAAACCGGCAGCAGGACGGGGCCTCCCAGGAGGGAGGAGGGGGTCGGCCTCTTCTCCCAGGTAACTAATGACAGGACAAGAGGGAACGGCCACAAGTTGCGCCGGGGAAGATTTAGATTAGATCTGAGGAAAAATTTTTTCTCTGAGAGAGTGGTCCGGCACTGGAATGGCCTGCCTAGGGAGGTGGTTGAGGCACCGTCCCTAGCGCTGTTCAAGAAGCGTTTAGATGAGGTGCTAAGGGATTTGATTTAGTAGCTTAGTGGGTAGGGATGGTGGTGTGAGGGTGGTTGGACTAGATGATCTTGTAGGTCCTTTCCAACCTAATGAATCTATGAATCTAGGAGCGCGCCTACGTACCTTGCTCGGGGATGTCCACGGTCTGGTTGCTGAGGATGGTCTTCATTCTGCAAACGACAACCACAAGCTAAAGGCCGGGAGGAAAAGCCCCTCGTACCCTGCGGGCCGCCACGGCGGAGCCACGGGGGCTCCCGACCCTCTACCCCTAGGAGGACTCCCAGGGCCCTTCCCCACAGCGCGGCCCGGCCTACACCCGCCGCGGGGTGGGGGTGGGGGGGGACGCCGGACAAAGCGCAATCCCGGCGGCTTCCCCGCTCGGGCCGCGCGCTCAGATCGCGGCGGCGGTGCGGCCGCAGCTCCGGGAGCCCGCCCGCAGCCCGGCGGGGCGACGCGGGGCCCCCACCGCCCCAGATGGCGCCGGATGCGGCCGCCGGGCCCCGGCTCACCTGGCAGCGGGCGGCGCCGAAAGGGGCGGCGCGTGACGTCACCGCGCTCTTGTAGCCGGGCGCGGGCTGCCGACGTCATCGCGCCGGGGCCGGGGCCGCCGCCGCCTGAGAGGCGAGAGCAGGGGAGCCCCGAGGCGCGCGAGCGGCCGAGCGCCGAGAGCGTCGAGCGGGGCGGCGGTGGGAGCCGGCATGTCGCTGCTGCCCGCGGGATGCCGCGCTGCCGCCACCGCCGCGCGGCGCCTCCCGCCGCTGCTGCTGGGCCGCCGCCTGCGGGTGGGTGGGCGGGTGGGCGCCGCGGCCGGGACTGCGCTTGCGCGGCTGAGGGCTCCGCCGGCGGTTGGGTTAAAGGCGCGGGGCGGCGTCGCGCGGAGGGGTCTCGTCAGTGGCTGTAAATACCTGAGGGGTGGGGGGGGGGGGGGGGGGAGCAGGAACGGCAGAATGGGCCAATGGTTATTCAGTATGAAGCAGTAATTGGTTTATAATTTAATAAATCGTAATTTGTTGCTTTTTTTAGGTGTCAGAGAGCCGTGTGCGCAACCAGTATGGAACATCAAGTTCTTTGCCTGAGGAGACAAAAAAAATCCTCCAAAATGGACCAGGCTTGCAAGACTTTGTGTCTGGAGATTTGGCAGACAAGAGTACGTGGGCTGAGTATAAAGGCAATTTAAAGCGTCAGAAAGGAGAAAGGTACGTGTAATTTCAAGCTACTGGAGTCGCTTCCATGCGGTTTCTTGTCGACTACAGAGTATATACAGTGTCCTTCTACTGAACTCCATTGTATTGGCTTGCCAATTTGATTTCTCGTAGGAAAAACCCAGTGTTAACTTTGAATATGTGACAAAACTTTAAGATACGGCGTTTTCTCACCTGAGTGCTCGTGCTGTACCGAATTATCAATGGACGCAGTGCAGAATAAGTTAAAAAGTACTTGAAATAAAGTATATTTCCTGTTATACGTTCGATCAGACTTCTCGATAGTTGTGAAATTTACGCTGCCACTAATTGTTGCATTCCTTACTGTTGTACTATGAAATCCCATCACTACAGTTGATGATCTTAAGCCTCCTTATGACAACCAACTCCTACTTCTGAATACTGGGATGGTGATAAGCATGGAAGGGGGAAGTCCATTAGGACCACAAGTGATATTAATACTTGTCCCTGAGCTGTATCAGTATTCAGGGAACCTTCCTCACTGGGATATGGAACACGTGGCAGTGGATATACGAAATTAATTACCATGTGAATAATTATTAACGTTTACATTTGTTTGATTTTTGTTCAGGCTACGGCTTCCTCCATGGCTGAAAACAGAGATTCCCATGGGCAAGAATTACAATAAACTGAAAAATACCTTGAGAAGTTTAAATCTGCACACGGTAAATCCAGTATCAAACCAAGTTTTCCTGTAGAAATGGCGACGATTTTTTGTTTGTATGTTTGTTTTTGTGGAGGGCGGGTAGAAATTATGTCTTTCATGGTCTTTGATACTGAAATCAAACCCAGTGCTTATTTATTTGTTTGTTTGTTTTTATCTGTGGTAAATTTTACCCTTAAGAATGAAAAAGAATAGAGAATTTTTTGGTTTTTTTTTTTCTGCTGTGATTTTAAGTATTAGTATTCACTGCCTGCATCATCAAGGAGATCTGAAGATGCTAATTGTGGCTATTGGTAATGGGAATGCACACAGTTTCAGAGTCATATACATATTTTGCAGGAAAAGGTGTTGTAGAAATTTCCGTTTGCTTAAATGTACCCTCAAGATGATAAAAAAAAAAAAAAAAAGTGGTAGGTTGCATGAAGAGCTTTTTTTTTCTGTGTGGCTGGCTGGTTTGTGGGGTTTTTTTGGAGCAAGATGTATCGTGGATCTTGCAAATATAGCATCTTGTGAGATTTGTACATTTGAAATGCTGATGACAATCTGTGCTAATAAGGCAGTTACTCAGCTGAGGAGTTGTTGGCTCTGGGCTTATTCAGTAGAGGTAAAGAATGGAAATGGATGCCAGGAAGCAATTATTTTCTTCCTAGCTGTGCTACTGACTTCATATGTAACAACATGTAACTGTTCATCTCCTTTATCACAGATGGAATTAGGATTATTTGTAGGCTCGTGCTGAGTATAGTACGTTACTGTCTGTTTAATTTCAGGTATGTGAGGAAGCACGTTGCCCCAACATTGGGGAATGCTGGGGGGGTGGTGAATATGCTACAGCCACAGCTACTATTATGGTAAGCCCTCAACTATTTCTCAAGTACTGTATCCCTCTTTGAGGCATTGGTAGCATATTGCTGGATATGTGGCAATCTCTGCTGAAGTGACGTGGGTTTGTTATTTATTCCAGCTGATGGGAGACACCTGCACTAGAGGCTGCAGATTTTGTTCAGTAAAGACAGCGAAAAATCCACCTCCGCTGGATCCCGATGAGCCTTACAACACAGCAAAAGCTATTGCTGAGTGGGGCTTGGATTACGTTGTACTGACATCCGTGGACAGAGACGGTTCGTATGCTGTCACTAATGTCTTCCAGTGCAGGTTCAGTGCACTTGTTGGGAATTCTTTGAAATGACTCAACAGTGCTGAAACTTGAGGAAGTTTCTACCTACTCTTAGTATGTCTCTATACCTGGTAAAATACAATAGAAGTTACACTCTGAAAATGATCGTTTCCAACCTCAGTTATTCTGTGGTCAAGTCCAACCATCCAGCTAACACAAGGGGTCCCCTGCTAAGCCTTGTCCCGAAGTGCCACATCCACACAAGTGGTGGTCTCCACCCCTCCCCAGGCAGCCTGTCCCAACGCCGTTTCACCCTTTCCACCAATAAATTTTCCAGTCACCAATCTCAGCCTCCACTGGCACAACTTGAGGCCAATGCCTCGTGTCACCTGAGGAAAGAGACCAGCACCTTCCTCCCTCCAGCCTCCTTTCACATAGTTGCACATAGCAACGAGGTCTAAAAATGTACAATAGTTAATAAAATATTGTAAGAACTTCTTTCTTCTCGCAGTGTATGCGCTGTGTTCTACTGCTTGATGAGGAAAAGGATCCCATTCATACAGTGCTATTGCAGAACTTTTTCCAAAAGCTACACCTGGAATAAATTATACTTAATACTGAAAGTTGCTTTTTGTTCTGTGGTTGTAGTAGCTCTTTTGTGGTGACACCACATACATGAGAACATCTATTGTAAGGACTCTTCAGTCTACTTCAGGTGAAAGCCCAATAGCTTCAAAGTGGCTTCCAGGAAAAGAGCAATAATGCTTAATTGGATATGTTTTAGTTTTTTTGTAAGACAGCTTCTCAGATCAAAAACAGAAATGGGTGAAGTTATTTTGTTCTTAGGCTGACGGTGAACCCACAAAAACAAGTGAATATGGAATAAACATTCAAAGTCTGCCCTAAATGATCATATTTAGTCTGTGTGTAGAGTGAGGCTTGTTAGAATTATCTGTTGCAAACCTTTGGCATAAGCAGTGTGATGAGTTTTATCTTTGACTAACAACTACTTAAGTAGTTTGGATTTAATTGTGACTGCATTTTTTTTTTTTGTGGCTCTGCTAATAAGTGAATGCGTTTCTTGAACAGAAGCGTTAACTGAATAATTGAAATGCTTCTAGATATGCCTGATGGTGGAGCAGAACACTTTGCAAAGACAGTCTCCCATCTGAAAGAAAGGTACATAAATCATGTGTTACGGTTGTTATTAAAATTTCAGAGTGTGGTATCATAGTTTCAGCTGGGATGGAATTGTTTTCTTCAGAGGGTCTGGTATGATCTTATGTTTTGGTTCTAGGAGAAAAACAATAACACGGTCGTGTTTATAGTTGCCTGCTATTTTTTTTTTTTTTTTTGCCTGTAGTAGAGCCAAGGCCATTCTCAGAGAAGGGCCCACGGAGCTGGGAGGGAACAGAATTAGGACAGCTGACCTAAACTGGCTGAAGGGATGTTCCATGCCATACGACATCAAGCAGAAGGAGTTCTGAAGGGGATGGGATTTCATCTCGCTCTCTTCTGCTACTTGGGGGGCTAGCTGGGCATCAGTCAGGGAGTGACAAGCAATTGCTTCTGCATCTCTTGTCATATACGTATATGTATTTATCCTAATTATTATCCTTTTCTTTATCCTAGTGAATAGTTTTATCTCAACCCATGAGTTCTACTTTGTTGTTTTTTATTACTCAGTTATTTCCCCCATTCCACTGGGAGTGCAGGAGCGAGCAAACCACCGCGTGGTGCTGAGCTGCCTGCCGGCTTAAATGGCAGCACGTGCTGTGGCATGGAGGTCACGATTGCCTTTAGCTGGATTATTTCAGGGGCCGTACAAATAGAGAAGTATGCCTTCAGCTTGTTTGTGTGCCCTTTTTCCCCCGTTATTCATATCTTTGGTATAATGGTCCCAAGGTATTTTGAGTTGGAAAGCATTTCCAGTTTAGCCCGGGCTTTAATAAAGCTAAAACCAGGATTTTTTTTTTTTTTCTTTTTTTGAGACCACGTGTCAGGTCAGAAATACATCTCTGTATTTCAGAGCTGTTGTAGTTAAATAGTATTCAAAACCTTGTGCATTAACCTGTGACCAGTGCAAAAAATATCACATCTAGACAGCAAATGTGGAAGACTGTGAAGAACGCGTTTTGCCTGATTTGACTTTCATTCTGTTTCAGTAAGATCGGGAATTAAACACACTGTTTTGTTGGAAGAACGACATGGTTTAAAAAAAAAAGCAACATCAGTATTTGCAGAAATCTGCTGTTTTAGCTGTATATTCCCCATTAACTTCACTCTGCTTTATCAGAGCATCATCGCTTTGGTTACGTTTGGCTTTTCGTTCCGCTGGACGTTTACCAACAGCGATAACGATCCCACAGACGCGTTCATTTCCAGCCCTCTTGTTTTTCAGGAACTCAAAAATTCTCGTGGAATGCCTTACTCCCGATTTTCGCGGGGACCTCAGCGCGGTGGAGAAGGTAGCGCTGTCGGGGCTGGATGTGTACGCCCACAACGTGGAAACGGTCCCGGAATTACAGAGGTAAGCAAGAGCAGCGTGTGGAAACGGCAGCGGGACGCGGTGGAAAAGGGGGTTTTGTGAGAGGAACGGGCGGGCCGCGCCGGGCGCGGAAATGGCGCGGAGCCGCGGCTCCCAGCGTGCCCCGCGCGGCGCCGCGCTGCCCGCCGCCCGCCACCAGAGGGCGCCCGCGACTCGGGTTCGCCGGGCCGGCGCTGGGGGTGTGTGTGAGGCGACGGAGCTTGCGCGGCGCCTTCAATTCGCCTCTCTTCTGCCCCTCGTGCTGGAAACGTCAAAGGAAAGTCCGAGATCCCCGAGCCAACTTCGAGCAGTCCGTCCGTGTGCTGAAACACGCCAAGGAGGTGCAGCCCCGTGTCGTTTCCAAAACCTCCCTCATGCTGGGGCTGGGCGAGACAGACGAGCAGGTGTTTTCCACGATGAAGCGTGAGTTTTCTTACGTTCTCTTCGCGGCTTATTTTTAAGAGAGGTTCTCGGTGGTTAGTGCGTAACTCATAAATCCTACAACGTTTCTCCCATATGCAGCTGAAGGGTTGTCTGCCTGTACTTTGTCCTGTGTACAATAACCCGTATTTAGCATGCAGTGATACAGAGGGATACGGCCTTGTTTCTCTGCAGCTATATCGCAGCAGTTCCCACCTAGCTTTCCCCATTCTTCCTGCCCAGCATTTCATACAGAAGCGTGAAGCTCAGCCTCTGGGCAGTTTGCACGCCATGGATGTTCAGAGCCGTTCAGTTGCTCTAATCTTATTCCTCTCCCTTCCTCTGCATAGGAGTCAAAGAATGTGTAAATGTGCTGCTATTTAACCCATGTATTGCAGAACCATATCAGTCTGATCAGAGATTTCAAGGTAATAGCGAGTGCAAATGCTGTAAACAAAAGAGTCTCTTCTTCGAGCAGTCCATGTAGCCAGGAGGTACATGGAGCTATTCATGCAGAGTCTGCTCCCTCAGCCATCTCTGTTGAGTGCCCTAGTAGCCACAGCAAGCACCACCACTTCAGGCTGGCTGACAACTAAGCTGGCGAAAGGTGTTGGCAGCTTCCTTTGGCTATACATCTCCTCAGAAAAGTACTCATAACTTCAGCATGAAGGCTTTTGAACCAGTAGAGAAGTCCCAGGTGTACATACGTGCATCCGTTTTTCCTCATATGAGGGCTTTGACCTAAAGATGCAGTAAAAAGCAGTAAAACAAAAGAAGAGCATGTTGTCTCTGCAGTGGTGAGACAAGTGACTGCAGTGCAGTGCTGTTCTCTACCTCTGAACTAGAGCAGCTCATGCAGCAGCTTGGCTCTCAGAATGAGGTGCACTGCTACTGCTCATGGAGGTGGCAGGCTCTGTTCAGAGTGAAACCATTGACCCGGGTTCAGCCTTGCAGAGGGTGTTAGCCAGTGCTGACAGTCCCTTGTGATGCTTTTACCACTAACGAGGACATTTGTTTTTACAGTACTGCGTGAAGCAGGTGTAGATTGTTTGACACTGGGACAATACATGCAACCAACGAAGCGACACCTAAAGGTAAATATGCCTTTGATTTGCGGACAGAAGTGTGGTCTGTACCTTGCAGTAAAGTCTTTTTAGAAAGAAAAAAAAAAAAAAAAAGAGACTTAACTGCGGGCTGGCCCTTGATGGTGCTGCTTCAGCTGCATTTATTCCTTCTGTGACCTGCCCAGAGCTTGAGTCTCTGTTGTGTTTCTCTGTTTCACTGAAACAACTTGCTTATGGACTACAATGTTTCTTCTACTGACGTGGACAAAAAAGATTTGTGCAAAAGGACCATTTGAAAACAGAGCAAAGAAAATGATGAAGCAGCAGCTTTCCAGCTACATCTGTTTTGGAATGTAGTGTTTTGAACTTGAGCTTTAACTGTTTCACGTCACTACGTGCTGTCTTTATTTCATTCTCTTTACATCAAGACTTGATCAAAATGAACTCTTTTCACTCAGGTTGAGGAGTACGTAACGCCTGAAAAATTTAAGTACTGGGAAAAAGTAGGCAATGATCTCGGATTCCATTACACAGCCAGCGGGCCTCTGGTGCGCTCCTCCTATAAAGCGGGTAAGTTACTGAGCATTAACTTCTTTAGGATGTGATATTTGATATCATCAAACTAAACCTGGGAGGTAATAGGCAACAAAGCTCACCCTTTCTCAAGAGCAAGTTATGTAGTCATCCTTTTTTACTGTTTACGTTTACTCTCTTCTGCAGTTCATCTCAAGTACGTCTTTGTACAATCATATGGCTTGTCACCGTAAATAAGCTGATTTTTTTGCCAAACCAACCTTGTGCTATGTTTATGCACAAGGCAGGATTCACGTACAGGGTCAGCCCTCAGTTTTTTCATTACAATCTGCCACTTGAGGCTTTAACGGAGCCAGTTGTTTGTGATGCAGTTTTGATGCTGAAGGCAGAATTAATTTGCAGTGCCCTAATTAGACACACTTGAGGCAGTGCTTTTTCTGACAGGGCACTGTGTGTTTAGTAGCAGCTGATGTTAGTGGGACTGTCGTGTAGGTGCAGCAGTCTGCTGCTTTTTCCTAAGGAGAAGAGCACAGGAGGGTGGTTGGGGGCACCTTGCTGCTCACACTATTTGAAGCGAGGTTTGTAGTGGCTTTCATTACAAGTTGCTGGCTCTTCATAAAGTAGGAATTAATTTTTAATTAAGTCAGTTCACCTCAACCTGTTTGAAAGCACAAAGCACCAGAGGTTTTTCATAACACTGAAGAACATTCCGATTTTGAGGGGATGGATGGTATTGCTTGTTATGTGTCTGTCTTTTTTACGCATCCTGGCTGCTTGTGTTGAAAAGGCAGCTGTGTAGAACTGAACTGCTGCAGAACATTGGTGAGAACAGTACTGCAGAATACAATAGGAACACACTTGGTTTTGCTTCGTGTCCTGGAACCACCTACAAATGACTTCTGGTGCTTTTTCTGCCTTTTGATTAGGTGAATTCTTCTTGAAGAACTTAGTAGAAAAGAGAAAGACGAAAGCCATCTGAAAATGAGAGTGAGCCTATTTAAAGCAGCCAATTCCAAGGATCCTTTTTCAGCACATAATTATACCCAGTTCCAGAAATACAGAAGAGCAGATGGTGGAGGCATGAATAAACTTACTATCTTTCCAGAACATTTTACTCTCACCAAGACACTTCACGTTACTGTACCTAACTCCTCCTAGCAATGCTCCAACTACGTAGTACTTCCAGCGTTAAGTCAGAAGACAGAACTGATTCTGAAAGAGCAAAGCAACTGAGGTAAGCTGAAAACTAATCGGAGGTTTCAGTAAGCAGACTTGATCCTACCATCAGTGTTGCTGCTATTAGATAATTCCTCCAGATGCCAGTAACAGAAGAAAGGCAGTGAGATCTTGCTGTGTTTTACCATTATCACGTAACACAAGCTTGCAGGAGCTGTGGGAAATGAAGCATTCTGAAGAAGCATACGCAACGAAGGACCACATTAGGACTGTCTTGAACCACACTGGAGAAGTACTGTTAATACCTACTCAAGAAACTATGTCTTTTGCCTGCACCTCAAGAAAATTAACTGTGCCATTCTGAGAGCTAATGCTTTTCAGGTGTCTCAAAGAGTGAGTCTCAAGAAGGTGGTGAGTTGAAGAAAACAAGAACCCTCTCTGGCAAGAGAGTTAGCTTTGTATAGATATCAATTTAAAACATAAAGAAATGTATGGTTGTTGTAGCAGCAGAGGCAGAGCCACCTTCAGCTTGGGTATGTATGTGACTGTAACAAACCCCACTGCTCTGTGCAGATGCTGCTTCAGTGTTGAGTGCCCAGATCCATGCGTATGCTGTACTGTAATTCTACTCTGTTGCTATCTTGGGATTAAAGGGCAGTTCTGTACCCCATCCTCTAAGGGTGTGGTGGTTGCATTGGGACTGGGTACCTGCCCCAGGAGACTTGGTCTGAGTGTTAAACCTGAACGACAAAGAGTAAACTGCACTGTGGCTGAAATGTCCAGTCTGTTATGCACTTATACTAAGTTGAGGCAGAAGTGTGGCACATGGTACACCAGCAGCTGTACACTTGTCTTATCAGTTATGGTAACCTCTCCCTACTCATTCTCCGCTGCGTTCTGAACAGTAGGTGAGTTTTTGAAACTGGCTGAAGCTTTCATCTTTATGAAACTGTCGGGAAATACTCCAGGAATTTGTCTAGTTCTGAACTCTCCTCATTCTGGTAATCCTGGAGCTGTCTACAGTACTTACATATGCTTTTGTAGCTTATAGAAAGGAGAGACCCTCCCACCACTCCATGCTCTGCAGGATGTCAGGGTGACAGCTAATTAGCAAGTGCCTCAAACAGACAAAGTCACACTATGCCACTGAGGGCAGCGTTGCATAATTGTTACTGCACACTGATTACCTATGACTTTTTTCCTATTGAGAGAAGCAATGCTTCTATAAACAGTCCAGTATTATTCCATAGGGGAAGTATTTTACCAACTGCTGCTGGGTGCAACAGAAGATGATCTCACGCTTCACACAACTGGCAGCAGGCCCCAACTTACACCAACACTAAAAACCTTCTTCTAATCACAAGCTTTGCTAATGGCTTCTAGGGAAAGAAGTCACATTTCTGCTTCATAGACATATTTTCACTTCTGAGAGTCCTTGAGGACCCCTGACAATTCGTTGAAACTTGTATTTTTTGTTGTGCATTCTTTTCCTAGTTGAAAAACTGCTTTTACAATTGTCTTGCACGCCGTTCCCATTTCTTTCTTACAACTTAATGTTAAAGGCACCAACTCAGAGGTTACGGCTGTAAATTCAGCACTTGATTTCATGACTCCTCTGACCTTGTTTCAGAGGAGGCTTCACGTTTAGTATTTTTCACAGCACTTAATTCTGCCCGCCCTTCTTACAGTACTTCACACCTGCTTGGTTGATTTCCCTTGCACTCAGGAAGGCAAACAGTTCTGGCAGTACAATCTCAAGTCAACACGTTCTGTAAGAGAATGACAATTTCTAAAGCATTATTATGAATACATACGAAGAAAAACTAAACACAACGCAGCCTACTAGAGATTTCCTGCATCATCCAAGTAGTAGTGTAAGACTAGATTTTTTTCATTTGATCAGTGAACAATAGGAGAATAGGGATGTCCCATGACATTCAACTTGCACTAGCAATTCTCAGCTTGAACTGAGGAAAAAAAAACAAAGCAGGCAATGAAGACCAATTCCAGTATCCATAAAGCAATCATAGATAACACATTATTTCCCACATTGTCTGACACTTCATTTTGAATTTCAGTTGTCAAGCATTGTAGCGTGCTATAAATTCATCCCTTGAAGTCTTGCTGGGGGTGACACAGAATTATAAACTTGATAGAGATCTCACGGGAACTAACTGCTCTTACACTGCTCTTGGTCACATCTGTGTTTGCTCTGTTCAGTTGTGTTCTTGGCCATCCTCATTCCAGGAACCAGCACAATTTTATCTGAACTAACAGCTTTAACATGCATACAAAGAAGTAAAAAGAGTACATCATGTCTGGCACTTGGATTTCCCACTGTACATCTTGAATGAGACAATTTATGCAGCCCATATGCTACTCGTAGGCTTCTATTGAACTACTTGCTTCTGCTGTATTCACACTTAAGCCATGAAAAATGGTGTTAAAGTGGGATGCGTTTTATTAAGAAACATTAAAAAAATTAGAGCAGAGAAATCCATCAGTCATTACACAGTTCTCATCAAGAACTACACTCTGTAATACCCCATAGGCACGAACTCAGTAGCATTTAACTCCCATCTCTTTCGTGCATTCTGTGAGCACAAGCCTTCAAGAAACAGGAATACAAGTCATCTCCAGCACCACTTCCCTGACAACTGTTCTCCGAAGAGGATGAGTGGGGACTGACATTAGTGCAAAAGCTTCTGAAGGTCTCTTTTTGGCCTGCAGTAAGGTTCTCTCACATATGTGCAAGATGGGCCCCAAAATGGTGCTGTACTACTCTGATTATAGTTCAGGGCAAGAGTGCTGCTTGTCTCCTCGGGCATTAAGAGGGTGCTAACGTTACCAGCTCGCTGTCTCTGGTTCTGCTGGGGTAGTCCAGGAAGGTGCCCACACGTACACGCTGGATGATCCAGCGTCATGGCGCTGCAGTACTCCCATTTGCCACAGCACTAACACAGGGCAGCCTTTGCTGCAGGTGTTGTACGTAAGCAGCACTAATAACTTGGGAAGAGGAGACATCGCAATGAAAGATGATAATTTGAACTTAAGCCTCTAGAATTCCCAGTCATTCTGACGGGCTTCCAGTACATTCCTCGCAAAGAATCCTGTGAGGCACAGCAATGTAACTGAGGCGTGCTCGCCCAAAGCGATGTAGAAGCCGTTGAGGTGCAAGATCTGAAAGCATCCAGCTCAAAAATATGGGTGGTACAGCCAAGCAGATAACACCACCCTGTACTGCCACCACAAATTGTTACACACGTCCCTCAAGTGTTCAAAGATCTGTAGCACCTGCATTTCCATGGTAAACACTTACAGTCCTCATTACCAAGACACTGACCTCGTGCTCTCAGTACAGCTACTGACAGAGCATACTTGAAGGCACAGCTGCTAAACACAGTCGGGAAGTATCCTGTGCCTACTGCCAGGGTTCTGTAATTGAACTGTGACTTCCATGCCTTCTAGTCCAAACCCTGTTTGTGGTCATCCTTCTCTAACACCCTCCCCACTTCACAACCCACGCAACAAGGCAAACACAAAGTCTATAATCAAGGATTTTAATAGCACTGGCCAATTGAGGATAATAAAAACAAACGGAAAGAGTAATAATAAAGGCAAAAATGATAACACAAGGAACCATTAATTCCTGCTAACGAAATGAGGTAGCAAGCTGACTATGTACGGGGCTGAATTTTAATTTTCTGAACAGCAGAGAATAATTCTTGCAGATTCGTTAAGATACTGCCTTTTATTCACAAGATACAAGCAGAAAGGACAGAAGAGAAAAAAAATGTTAGCTTCGAAGCTAACATTTGCTTTCTACTTGGACTGACACTGAATTAAGTTCTCTGCTCAGATTCAGTGTTGGAACAAGCAGCAGGCAGAATGCTCTTCTGCTGAAGGAAAGTTGTATTGTGGTAACTTAGGAAAACCACGCCCCGAGAATCTGATCAAATCAGTGAATTTATGTGCTGCACATGGAATGTAGGCAAGAACCAAGAATCTGAAGTGATAATCAGCTAGTGGATTGGTTTATAGCCACCAGTCCACTGCCAACAAGCACGTGAAAGGCATCTGCAGAAGCCACCTGGCACCCAACAGATGCAGGTCAGACTGCCTCAGTGCCCACTGCTCCCAGACAGGGTCAGGGCAGTATAGCTGCAGTCAGCTCTGTTTTAGGTCTCAACCCAAAACTACCAAAATTCAAGTAGAATTTATCTTTTTGACTCCAACACCAGTTAAAGCAGGCATGGAAGGGGAAAGAATTACCCCAGGTGGCAATAGTAAAAAAAGAAGAGTGAGACCAATTGAGTTCCTGATCACTGTGTAACACCAGACTACAGTAAAACTGATGTTCTCATGTCACTTGATCGTTTAAACACATAGTACAGTGTAGGAACACTTCTGGAAGCAGAAGTTGGTAGCTTGAGTGTAACTTCTCCACTTAAAGGTTGATTCATTATTAAAAACAGGTTTGTACCATCCTCAGTAACCAAAATTACTAGAAAAATAGAGATTTGAAAATACACTGATTCACGTGTACCAGGTACTGTTTTCTAGTGTAAAATTGGTTTGTAGTTTATGAAAAATATCTTTCCTTAAAAAAAAAAAAGCATAGGCTTACAGTTATTATCACTAAGAAGGTGACAGAAATCCTTCAGTACCTATTAAACATTATACTCTGGGCTTTTTGACAGGTGGGTCCTGCAGGCTGAACTTTGGAATTTCACAAGAAGAAGCAAAAGGAATTCTTTTGGCTGACACCTTCTTCCCGATTGTTTCAATCTGTAAGGGAAGAAGAAAAAAAGGCACGTTTAGCAAAGTGAGCATGGCAAAGTAAGAGTTACATAAGCAGAGCAACAGAGTCACAACTACTGTTGAGGAACCCTAGAATGACAGAAGCTATGAAGCACAGGGCGTCCAGGGACAATTTGAGAGTACAAGCACAAAGAATTTCAAAAATCAGCCTTCCACTTGTCCCCATTTAGTGATTTAAAGAGCTGCATCCTGCAAATTTAAGTATTCACGTGCTTCAGCTTTCATATCAGTATAAATAATGCCATCAAATGTGACTGGGTACTCAAAGTGTGTGCTCAAGCCTCCTTTGTTTAGAGATCTCTATGCAGAGAATCAGAATAAAGAAATGCTTTCAGTCTCTTTCAGGGGGTGGGTTGTTTCAGAAATAATTGAATTCTGTGAGGCTAAAGGCAGCTAATTGATAAAGAGAAGATATACAAAGAAACCAGGCCCTGCAAGATTCAGAGATTTCTCCATCAGTTCTCCATTAGATTAACTTAATAGGATAAATCAGTAAGAACAAGGCTTACAGAAGACAAAACATCAACTAGCAAAAAATAAATAGTTCAGATGCCCAGTAAGCAAGAACTTTTTAGCAGGAACTTAATGAATATACTCAAAACACAGTTAACTTGCACAGTCTGAATAATAATTGTTTAAGCAATCGTGTCATATTTGCCTATAACAGCTTCACTACTATGACTACAGCAGTTGACTGGTTACAGCAGTTTTTAGGTAAACTGCCTGTAAACAAGCTTATGTTGTCCAAGCAGGGGTGGGAAAAAAAAAAAAAAGATGAAGCCAATCAGTGGCCATTATCCAAGTAAACAGTGTACTTGGGAATATATGAAACAACTAAGACATATATCCAGTCCATCTTGCTGATTTACTTGTAGTCGCGTTCAAGGATTTGGCAACTGTAGTATTAGTCAAGTTCTTTATCTGCTAGAAGCATTTTAAGACGTGTTTGTACTACTGAATATTGACAGCACAGTCTAACATAGCTTGATTATTTTAAAAGAGCATGAGATTTCAGAGCGGGAAGGTACTGGAGGAAGAGTGTGCCGAAGTAGAGATTGATTTAGGTTTAAAGCCTCGTGTGAAGATAAGTTTCCCCCTCCTTGCTATTCAATCACTCCAGTAAGCAAAAGCAGAAGGATTCAAGAAACTCCAGTAGAAGCGTCAGACTAGTTACCTGAAAGCCAATGACTTGCAGCTCGTTATGAAGATCATCAAGAACTCTCCTACCATCAAATATAAATGCAGGCTTCAGCATCTTCTTGTGAATACGCTCATAATCCAACTCCTGTGAAGGGCAAATAAAGCAGGCAGAGGAATTAAGTAGCCTAGCACTGTCTTTTCTTCAGTTAAATTCAGATGGATGAAGGTGACATTTTTACCTTAAACATGTCCCATTCAGTACAAATGACAAGGGCATGAGCTCCATCACAGGCTTCATATGGATCTTGACTTATAGTGACCAACCGAGACACTGTAATGGATAGAAAACAAAGTTTTGTCCTGCACATATCTTAAGCAAGAATCTGGTGCACCCCAGCAAGAGTTTCCCTTGTGACCCTACTCAGAGAGGGTCTCGAGCTGCTCATCTACACATTTCTGTCAATACATTTGTCACTCTGATTTTATTTGATGACAGCAGATTGCATCCAGCACCTGAATACATATAAGAGTTTGACATTAAGCACTCAAACTTAAAAAAAAAAAACACAGTCAAAAGCATCTCTAGAATTGGAAGTTACTACTGACTGGTCAAATGCCAACTCTTATAAAGGTCATTGCTTCTACAACATGAGCACACAACTGTTATTTAACTCAGTTCACGATACAGAAAATGAGTGTGTGCACTACGGACTGCATTTGCTTGCCTCAGCAGCTGCCTACAGGCAGCCCTCCTGTCATCCTCCAACTCAAGGACACGTGAAGTAACATACACCTTCCTCATCACAGGCCATTCTCCTCACCTTTGGAAACAACCTGATGTAGGCCTAGCCCCCTAACCACACACCACCATTAATCTGTCCCTTCGCCACAAGGGAAGCAAGGAAAGGAGAAAGGATCCCAGAAACCCTTTGTTTCTCCAATGAGCTTCTAGTCATAAATAACTACTGTACAACTTCCAGGAACAGATTAATTAGGAAGCAATAATGAATTAGGAAGTAACGCAGGGCAGGGGACGCTTTACAGTGAATTCCAAGATTATTTCTTTACTTCTACTTCACATAGGCAGATAAGACAGGACTCAGAGCATAAAGGAGCTCACAGAACAACGTTAGTCTCTTACTACAGAATGTTTTTGATTCTCTTTCCTTAATTCACACAGAGAAAATTCTTTTCTATGTATTTAAGTAGGCATTTGTCAACAGAAAAATGTACAATAGTACAGAATTAGCCTTAGCCCATAAGAGCAAACGGGAAAGAGAGAATTACAGCAATCTTCTGAGCTAGGGCAACCTTCTACTTCAAGAAGTAGAACTGTCAGTACACCACTGCCATAGTGAAAATGAATACACAGCGTCCTCAAAATACACAAGCTGCATTTAAATAGAGTTTTTCCTGGCTGTGGTGACAGGAGGATAGCAAGCATTGAAATTTAATGTGAGCATCCTTACCTTGGTTATCTTCTGAGACTCCTGGATGGGAGAGATCCAAGATGATTTGCTCCTTCGGTACTTTAGGGTCATAGATATGGAGCTTAGCTCCTTCATCCATTAAATACTTGCTAATGTAGATGCTGGATGACTCTCTACAGAAGAGAATTAAAAAGTTAAAGAACCAACTGTTACATCTGAATAATGCAAGTCTTCAAGCATCATGATACTCAATGTCAGAGCTCTGTACTAGTTTTACATTCAAATATTAGCAATAATCCACATCAGCAGCAAAATAAAAGCCTTGAGGGAGGCCAAGGAGGGTAATACAAAAGAACAAGTTTGCATCTCTTGTTGAACCACATAAGAGGTAGCTACTAAGTCCCAGGACTCCTCTTGACCATAGGTAGGAAGGCATCACTCACAAGCACGCCATGCAAACTGGAATTGGAGAGAATTGTGTCAGGACTGCCTCTCACAGAAAGAGTAAGAACAATCTTTGGGGAAACAAAGACGGAACTTCAGCTTCCAATAGCAATTGGAGTCAGCTGCAATGGTTTTTGCATTCCTTACTGGAAGGACTCAAGAAGCAGTCGCCACATTTGCAAGTTAGGGACTAAACAAATTATCTGCTTAGTTTCTGAATGATTCCCATATGCTGGCAAGATTGAGAATCAACTGTCTCACCCATTTAAGCAGCACTATGACAAATCATTGCTCCAAAGGAGCTTAAGGATCCCATATCTGATCTGCTTTTGTTAACAGAACTAAAACTGCTGGATTTAGCTGCACAGCTGCAATAGGTGCAGGGAATCCATGTTAATTAATTGAATTCACTTTCTTACCTCGTGTCCCCAGTATCTTTTTTGAATGCAAATCCTAAAATAGCAATCTTCTTATCAGTGACAGTATTGAACAAGCTGTCAATAATACGGGAAGCAAATCTCCGCCTCTGGTAATCATTCATGTCGATGACCTGAAGTTAGATAGAACATTAGGGCTTAGAGAGCTATTACAAACTGATTCTACTAATGACAAAGCAAAACTAGCCACAAAAGTTTAATAGATGCTTGAGAAATGAAGTCGCTTCATCTAGCATCAAATACTCCAAAGTTTAGTTAATTTAGTTAACTTTAAAATTTATCTGTCTCGAGTTTAAATCAGTGGCTACAGACACATTTACAGACACACACGACATCTAGTTGAGAGGATAGGGGTTTTTTTTGTTTATATTTGACTGAAAAGAAAAAGACACACCTGCCCTATTCTAGGCAGAAACATGGAAAACAATTGCAGTGTTACGTGGACATCCCTACACGACTCTGACTACTGTAAGAACTCTAGATCTTATAATCCACTTTAATAGATTTCAGTACACAAAACTCACATTGCTAAAGCAGACTGTGAAGTGCCTTGCTCTTGATGTTCTATAGAAATGTGTTCACTCAGCCTGACTGTTCTAGTTCTTCCCTCCCAGCCTGATTCATACTTTGACCCCCAGCCTTTAGCACACGTGGCACCTGATCACTAGTAGAACAGGGAAAGAAGGCTCCTCGCCCAGTCAATGTTTACCACAGACTGTGGTAAACACAGTACTACAATATGATTGGAGGATGATGGTGAACTAGGTTTCTTCAAGTAGAAGTGAAAGCACTGAGATTGTGTTGTAAAGGGAGGGACATGACAGGCAGTGATAGGCAATGATAGGCAACACAGGGATAACAGACAACAGGGTAAGAGAGATTTCTTTCTTTAAATTCAACTGCTGAAGACTTCAGTTTGAGAGAACCCTGTCCTGCCTACAGAGCAGACAGAATAAAGTCAGGATTCTGGGACTGCTCTGGTCAGCATATCCTTCAGAATTTGTCCAAGGTCTCCCAAATGCATGCGCAGGGCTGAACTACTGTCACTGTGATGCTCATATTGTGAGGAAGGGACTCAGAGTTGCTTGTTCAGATGCCTATGTGTATGACAGGATGACGCAAGCAGTGTGGGCTGAGGTAAATAGATCTCTGCAAGTTGACATTGCTCTGAGGAAGCAAGAGGTGCAGATAAGAGGTCATATGACATGAACACAGCACTTTCTACATTATCCTAGCTGCAGAGCAGCCACTCCTACCGATCTGACCTCGGCTTAAGTCACTTAAATACTGTAAAGAAGAGCTCTTAATGGTGAGGCACAGGAACAGGCTGCCCAGGTAAGTGCTGGAATCACTGTACCTGGAGGTGTTCAAGAGCCACAGATGTGGCACTGAGGGACATGCTTAGTGGGCATGGTGAGGTTAGTGTGACAGTTGGACTAGATGATTCTGAGGTCTTTTCCAGGCTTAGTGATTCCATGAAGACATCCACATGCAGAGAAAATTAACCATTCCTATAAATTTGAGCTGCCAAGATCTCAAGTAGGTTGTTTTCTCAGAAGTGTACTTGGAATCAGAAAGTCTAAACTGAAATTGACTTATCTATTTCAAGACATTATTTTTTCCTCCATCGTTCACCAGTGCATTAAGATAACGTGGTTAATTCCTGCAGCTCCTGCTGCTTCAGGGATTGTCTATCATTTCTTCACATTTTACACAGATTAAAAGCAACACAAAGAAGTCTCAGGGTCTAGACTCCTTCTCTGCTATACTAAAGCAAACTGCCACACTAAATCAAACCCTTAGTAGGCACTGCACAAGCTTCATGCCTGTTATTCTCAGCTCCAGTGACAGAACTACAATCCTCCATCCTCTCTACCATGGACTAGACTATGGTAATGAGAGCGTTTCTGGAACACATCAAACTGAAATCTTCAGAAGCAGACGGCATAAAACCCAGTATTTCCTGTCTCAAGCAGTTGATGTAAGAGTCATAAGCAAGTAACTAGGATAGTAATAAGCTCCTGAGTGGAGGTTAAACCATATGAATGGGCTGTACAAAGCTACCAGAAAGAGGTGATAATACAGGAAGCTGACAGAAAAGTTACAGATAACTGTATGGGGACTACTGAGCCACAGCCTGAACCACTCACTGAGCACCTGAAGGAAAGACTCAGTCAGCCCTGGGAGCACAGGTGAATGCAGTTCACCTGTGTGACCAGAAGAGATGGAGGCAGGCTCAACCCCTCTTAGACCTCATTTAAGGGCTGACTGCCACTGAGGAAGGATCTCATTGGAAATCCCTCCTTTTGGGATTCTTTTCCTGTGAACCTAGATCCTCAAAGCTCCTTGTTTGTACTGGTCCCTTTGCCTTTACAACAACACTGAAGGTCTTCTGAGACTGTTTTTAAGCAGAAAGTAAGTGTCATCCAACGAAGCGTCAGGCAACTAGAAAGCAGTATGAAGGAATTCTGGGGGAACAGACTCCTACAAAGCCAGGTTATGCCTGTGCTTCACATTTTCCATTACTGCTTCTAGGTGACTTCACAATTCATTTGGCCCAGACAAGTTAATTGACTCCAAACAAAGCTTAAGATCCTACAGTATCAAATTACATGTTTTAGGGTTCTCAGCCCAACCCCCAGAAAAAGCATTTTTAAGGTATCCACGCCTTAACACCAAGGCACAGAAGAAGCCTGTAGAGAAATACCACTGTGTAAAAAATAAAGTTGTTCATAACTTGTACCTGCTGCCAGTAGCGGGCTACTTCAGGTAAGTTCAGTGCTTCACAAAGGTACACTAAATTTAAGACATCTTTCTGAAAACAGCTGCCTCCAAAGCCTGAAAAAGAGGATTGTTATTTCAGAAGTGGCTTGCATTACCAAGGTAATGCTCTGGTCCTATCTGTGTAATCAAGATGTTTAATAGCATAATTTTTAAGTCACATTTTCTCACACACAGGCAAGATGATTTTCTCATTGCATGAATCTCAAACTTCCTTATTCTGTAATAAGATGTGGTAGTGATGTACGAGTCTAGATAAGCAAATTAATTCCTGAAGTTAGAAGTGGCTGTCATGTGTTCTAGAGACATCTCCTTTCCTCAGGCCACTAGCAGCCATTCCCAAACAAAATTGGGAAGACATTTTGCAGAGTGCCATCATCTGTGACCCCCTCTGGGGAGGGAGGGGGTAAGATTTTTCACTCACCAACACTGGCTTTCAGAAATTTATTTCCAATTCTTTGGTCTGTTCCAATAGCTCTTGCTACTTCTTCAACATCTGCTCCTGTAGCTTCACACAGAGCACTGATTGAGTTAATGCTGCTAATTCTTTGGGCAAGGAAAGCATTAGCTGCCTGAAAATAAAAAGAACATAGTAGAGAGAGCTTAGTTTTTCTGGAACCCAGGATGCTCACAGATCAACCAGGAAGATACTAGAGTAATTCCTCCTCCAGTACTATGCAGCTCATTTGAGGCACTAAGTGGTAGTAAGGAATGTAATAGTTCCCATTAACTGGCATTTATGTAAGCATAACCACACAGTACTTAAGTTGCAGACTTGGAAATATTTTATGAAGGTAGTTGCTGTACTAGCAGCTGACTCCTATTAACAACAGGAATAAAAGTAAGGCAAGGAGCTGATATCATCTATTAGCTCAACTGAGATCACAGGAAGAGATGAATATCCTTTGGCATATACTGGGTCCTCCAAATCCCAGATGTCTTCCCTATCTGCACCACCCAGTCTGCCTAAGAGCTTTGTCTCACTGCATCCTCCACTGACTGCAATAACAGCAATGAGTAACACTAACCAGTTTAGAGAGCTCTGACGACCAGGTATTGGTTGTGAGGATTTTTTCTTTAGGCACCCAGTGCTCATAAACAGCACAAAGAGCACGGACAGCTTTCTGTCCCTCTGGAGAATCATCCCCACCAATGAGCACTCTGTCTGGGTTTTTCAAGTCCTTGATTGCTGTTCCTTCTGCAAGGAACTCTGGGTTAGACAGCACCTGTAGGGACAGAGATAAGGTGTGAAATGAAGAACAGACAAAAAAAAAGTCTGAAAACAAGAGCCTGCTCTGAAATCCACACCTGATGTTCCGCTTACCTGCAAATCCAAATTAGGCTTAGTATTAGCATCAAATATCCGACGAATGCTCTCTGCAGCACGCACTGGAACTGTGCTCTTCTCAGTGACAATTTTATAGCCATTTGAGTTCTGTACAATCCGTCTAGCACAGGCTTCAATGTATTTCAGGTCAGCTGCTCGGCCTTTTCCCATCCCGTAAGTCTTCGTGGGAGTGTTAACCTAGTTACAGAAGCATGGTCAGGGAAGGAGTGTTTTCAATCTACATACTCAAAGAAATAGCAACAACGTTTGAAACGACAGCAATTTTTCAGGCAACCACAGGGAAGCCAGGTGGAAATCCACGTGCTGTATCAGCGGCAGTCACCCAGACAAGCAGCATTCACCCCACCCCTCAATGGAAAAAAATACTGTCAGAAACAGAGCTCCGTACTAACAAAGTACTAACCCCCCTCTGCCCAAACAAAGAGGGGACCCAAAGAGGAGGATTTCAGTAACAAAAATCCAACTGTGACCTACCAAAATGAACAAATACCAGTTCTTTCAGGCTCCACGTTACGAACAACCTTCTCAAGAAAGGTCTCACCACTCCTATTTGACTGACAATACTTCCTAATGGTGCCCACAGCTTAGAAATAGTAATATATCTAATGAAGATAATAAGGGAAAGTCCCACCAGCTCCTATTCCATTAATTCACAGGATTTTCAAACCTCCCAGAAATACGGCACCTTTGTGACCAGTGATCAGACTGGGATCCTATATCCCAATCTAGGAACCATATAAATATTAAAATCCCATGGACCTCAGTACACTACAATGACAGAACTGCACTACACTCTGCTTTAAGGGCCCCTGTACCAAACCAAGACAAACACCAGCATAATTTTGACTTAGGGCCTGCTGGTCTGCCAAGTACTCTCCTGGCTAAAGGAAAACTGCAAGACAACAGTAGTACAAAAATGTTACTACTTCCCCCTCAGTATGCAAAAGAAACGAGAAGTCTGGGGCACAAAGACGACAAGACTAAATGAATCCTTCTGAGAAAACAGGGGACTCTTCTTGAGAGAAAGGCAACAAAGCAAGAAGAATAAAGACAAACACAAACTTACAGAAATAAAAACAAGATCAGCTTCTCTGATGGCATCATCAATACTGGTGGAAAAGAAGAGATTTTTCCCTCGACAGGATTCCACCACTTCTTTTAGCCCTGGCTGAAAAAAACAAAAAACACAAAACATTAACAGAAGCAGTTAGGGTAAACACGGTACATTAGTCACTCAGGGCACACAGACAGTAAGACTTCATGCCCAAACAGACAGAGTATCTTCCCAGATGTGAGATTTTTTGCAGCACACTGCATATTTTTGGACTGTCCAACATTAAGTAGTGCCTTCACAGCTCTATATAGGAGAGAATTGAAAACGAAAAAAAAAAAAAAACAAAACACAACTGTTTTTTAGTCAAAACACATAAACCATAGTCTCAAAAGATTTCATCCACGCTGAGCTGCTACTCACTCAACAGATTCTAGGCATCAGTTATTCAGATGCTTAACGCTATTGCCAAGAGGAACAAATAGCATCACTCTACAAGTGGTTCTTTAAGCAGATTCAAGAGTGAATCTTATAATATTCCCAAGGCTACTGACAAAAAGAGTTGTTGATAGCTCTCCTTGTCTCTCAGGTACACAATCCATGATCTCCTAAAACTAATGAGCTCGAAACTAAGGCACTGAGTCAGCATCCTCCCATCAAGTATTCTCCCATCGAAATAGCAAGCCCAAACCCTGCTGAAGAAAGGTAGAGAGACAGGAGGTAAAGACAACTCCTTTTGTCAACTGCCCATGTTTGGACAAGATTAAGTTTATCACGAAGCCACACCTGTAGAGTGAAAGCACCACAGGCATGACTTGATGAGATTCTTTACAGGGCACTGGAACACTTCCCCTTCCCTTAGCACCTCCCCATTCACATGGGCATGAACAATCCTCTGTACCAGAACAGACTATGGGATGTTTTAATTGATCTGTGATAAACATCTCTAAATGAGGCCTTCATGTTTTATTTGAAAAATCAACTCGCATACTGCAAACTCATGATCAGTCTCCAGCTTGCAAAATGCTCATTGTGACAGAGGTGAGTAATAGTTGGAAGGCAAAAGTTCATCATGCAGTGAGGAAAAAAAGTAGAAGCTTTCTTGTGCAAGACATATTTGCTGAATCACTTTATACCAAATATTTAACTGAAGAGGAAACAAAGGTTAACATAAGTAGACCAACCCGTCAGCCACTTCCAACTAGAACCCTTCTGGGATGTAAATAAGAAGGGTAGCTCACTAGAAAGAGCTTCCTTGTACCTTCTAACACTGCAAAGACACAGTTGAAACAAGAACAAATTGAGAAACAAATAGAAACCCCCTCTGTGTGCAATGACTCAAATTTACAACTGCCTGAACTAATCCTTGGCAGTTTTCGTACATTCTTCGTAAGTAAAGGACACCATTCCAGGAAACAGATGTGTCTGTTTCTTTGCTTAAGGCCCGAAGCACATGCACAAAAAAGTACCTCCTTTAACGATCTTCATTCAAATCTCACTTGCTAATCCGAGTATTACGCACATTTTCCTTTGAATGCATACGACAAAGGAAGTATACTTGTCTCTGTTCAGAGCTGTGCTATAGGCTTGTGGCTTTTCCCTCTTGTAAGCCAACTCTTAGAGCACAGGCAGGAATCAGAAGACCCCATCATGATTAAACAAGGTCCCAGGAGAAAGTCAGAATCATTTAGCACAACTAGAAAAACAGTTCCATTTTCCATTACTAGGCTCTTGGTATAGAACCCAGAAACCTTCCTGCAGCAGACACACTAAATTACTGTTTCAAGAAACCAGTTTCATGAGTGGCAGTGACACACGGCTGCTCCAGAACGCTCTCTCTGAAGGACATCGCTGTGCTACGCTCATCCAGCTTGGGAAGCGAGCCACGTGAAAGCAGCGTGTGGTGGGAGGGAAGCAGACAATAACAGGACAAGCTTACCTCGTAGATGGGGAGTGTGTCTGAATTCCAAGCATTAATCCTGGCCTCGTTCACATCTACAACAGTGACTTGGATTTTGGGACACATCTGTGCAATAACACTGCAGGTTGGCCCGCCGACATAGCCAGCACCGATGCAGCAGATCTTCTTAATCTCGAACATGATCGCACTAGGAAGAGGGGGGGTGGAGAAAAAGCAGCAGCAGTTACAACCGAAAGTCACCGACCAGCCGCCCGAGTCGAAGGACCTCGGATGGTCGGCGCTCTGGGCTGCCACAAAGAAGCGCTTTCAGCTGAGCCGCGATTTACGAGGGCGGCTTTCAGAGCCTCGCCCACGGGATCCAGCATACCCCGACCGCCGAGTTGGCGTTTCCGAGCCCGCCCCGAACGCGGCATCTCCGGCAGGGCAGCGGCGGGCAGCCCCGCGCCAGGCCTCGCCCGGAGGGGTGGGCGCGCGGCCGGGCCCGGCTCCGCAGCCCCTCGGCCGGGAACGGCGGGACCGGCCCCGCAGCCACACAGAGCGGCCCTGGGGGACCCGCCGGCCGCGCCCGTCCCGCCGAGGACTCACCGCCTGCGGCCGCGGGTCCGAGCGGAGCGCTGAGGCGAGGATGCTCGAGGAGCTCAGCACGACGCTCCGCTAGGCGCCGAGCGGCTATTTAAAGGGCCGCCGCGGGGCTGAGGCGGCCGCTTCATCCCGGGGAAGCCGTGCGAGGCCCGGCCCCGGCTTCGGCTCCTCCCCGCGCGGCCGCCCCGCCCCGCCCCGCCGTCGGCGAATGAGCTCCGGACAGCTCAGGCCGGCCCGCGCAGCCGCCGCAGCCGTGAGGGGCCGCAGGGTACCCGGGCGCGCCCGGCGAGGAGGCGGGCGCGGTGCCGCTGCCCGCCGCGGGTCGCGCGGTGGCGGCCGGAGAGCCGAGTTCCGGCCGCGAAAGATGAGCGCCGACCGCTGCTGGTCCTCCAGCCGTGTCTCTGCTGGACGAGAAGAGGCATCCTCGCTTCGTTCTCGCGTAGTGCAGAGCGCTCTCAGCAGGGATGGGTTGTTAGCGGATAGCTAATAATAGAAATGCGGTGTTTGTCGTGCGCATTGCAAACAGTGCCGAAGTGAGGGAGTGCAGTGAACTCGCTTACCTGCCCTCGCCGTAGGGGCACTGCCCAGATGGACCTCTGTGCTAAGGTTCTTAGCTATTGCTCTCGCCTTCTGTGACAATGTCACACGCTCTTATTATCCATCATCCACCCTTGGGACCAGAAGGACTGAGAAATCTTCCACCTTTTTACCCATCCATCCATCCATCCATCCATCCATCCATCCATCCATCCATCCATCCATCCATTTTTATGTCAAATGTTGCCAAACCAGACGGGTAAATACAAACAAGACCTACCTAACAGTGTCCACGAGGCGCTGCCTTGTTCTCATGCGACATTTTCACCCACAGCTATTAAAGTATAAAGTAGTAAAGAGATCAGAATTGTTGTTTCTCTTTTATGCTTTCCTTTGATACTGTTTCTCTGTGACAGATCTCCTCTTTCCCTAGAAGGTCTTGTGCCCACGTAAGCTGGGCTGCGTCGCAACTCACCGTCCCTTAGCAGTGCTTGCCATGGAACGTGTTTTTCAGCTGAAAGGACCCACTCAGGTGTCAGCCCCAGCACAGTGTCTTGTTGAGTCAGTGTGGTTAGCCAGGGCTCCCTGCAAAGGTGTCGAGTTCACCGCATTTATCCTGAAGTGGAAACAAGTAATGCCTTGTCTCACTGCTGATTTGCACAGGTGTCTCAATTTTGATCACATCCTTCTCTTTTTTTTTTTTTTTCCAGAGAACACGGAGCCTAGGCAAAGCATGATGAGTTCCCACTGCTGAGTCAGTCCAACAGGCTTATGTATTCCATTATCTTCAAATCTCTGTCTCCGTAGGTCTCAAAATAGGCGCATATGCATGAATCTGTACTAGACCAGACTTCATCTGGTCTGCACATTCAGCATGTTGTCCTTGGAGCAGTAACAGAGCCTTGTCTCTTAGCAAAGGGCCTTTTTGATAGCCCACACTGCTGTGCTCCCTGGCTGGGACTAGGACCTCGAATTCCCTTTGCCGGAACGGTTCTAGATCATTCCCAGAAAGGTGCTGCTTTTGGTTTTTCCGCATAGCATCTACTCTGGTTGTTAGGATACTGCTGGGAGGGGGAAAATACAGGGCTTGAAGTCACTGGAATGAGCAGGGCACGAGATCTTCTCTTGTTACTGAATAATCTAAATTCTAAATGTCTCTGCGAGGTTGTTTAATTTTTTGTTTACAAGTACATAGTTTTACAACACAGTACAGAGGCAATAAGGCTTCTGTAAGGCTTCAGGGTGCACCTTTGAACCTTCTGCCAGAGCTCATTGCTTGGCAAGCACAGCCCCAGGCAACAGGAGAACAGATGAGGCTTCTGCTGGCCGCATTTTAAAATATGTGTGAATTCTGCTTCATTTTTGGAAGGCCTGATGTGAGTTGTGAGTCCTTTTGCATTGCAAGAGTAGTAACTGAACATGAGGAATGAGATTTCGGGTGTGTTTTAATTTAGCATTGCCTTCTGACTAGATCCCATGGCTCCCTCCTCCAGCACACAGGCCAGCCCACACCTCAGACAGCCTTTCCTTCCTGCCGTGAGGGGTGGGCTGCAAGCAGCTCGTGGCTGTATTCCCTTCTGGGATGCAATGCTTAAAAGTCAGGTGAGAGAAAATGAAGGTCTGCAAAACAAACAAACAAACAAACAAACAAACAAAAGTAAGAAATATAAATCCTGTGCCATACAGGGTGTCAAAGCAGATGTTCACAGTAGCTCCATTTGGCGTTCTAATTTATGAGTTTAATATGTATATGATGCAAGATTTAAACTAAAACGTTGCCTGAACTAGTTGCTGGAAGGTATCTTGGCAGGGCACCCATTCAGCTAAGCAACAGTGTCAGTGAAGGACTGCCACCATCTTAAGTAAGCAAGCTTCCTGCAAACTGAGACAGAAGTCTACCCAGAAGATTCATCTTTTTTTTTTTTTTTTTCTTTGAATCAAAATTGAGAAAGCTACTGGTAGGACTAATGAATTCCTCTTCCTTCGTACATTTAAAGACTGTCATTTGCATAATAATTTAACTAACCTGTACTTACAAGAACACTGCTCACACCTCCATGCTGCCAGGAGATCCCCCTGCTCAGATCCTGGTGCTGCCAAGCCTGCACTGCACTTCACAGAGGGGCTGGGATAGTGAGGTCACTACCATGATTCGTACACACCTGCTAGAGGAGAAGAGGTATTTGTGAGTTTTAGGGTACAACTACACGTTATAACCCACTCAGTCACCCAGTGCTGGGAGGTGAACCCGGGAAAGCGCATAAAATAGGAAGGTACTCAAGTTTTAACAGTGCATCTCTTTAGGTCCCCAGAGGCACATCACCTGTGTGCGCTGAGATCTGCCCCAACCTCTTCAGGCCTAATTCAGCCGCCTGTCTCATACCCACTCACCTTTCCTAAAAGCAGTCCCTGCGCTACATGCTCACAGAGACCTGAAATATAACCCCCCCGCAGAACTGAGCTGGATGCGAGCCAAAGCTTTCAGAGTGCTTCATTCAAAAAAAAAAACACTTGGCCAGTGCAAGTGTTGATGTTGTTTTAATGCAGCAGCTCAGTGGCCAGAGCACGTAGCAGCGTGAGCGCAGGCTGTGTGCTCTCTCTGTGTCAGCCATGGCAGAGCAGGCTGTGGAGGCCATGTCCCCACCTCCCTGGCAGCCACAGACCTGAGGTGATCTGAGTGCAGGCGCTGAGCACAGGGGACCACCCTTCACCTTTGTGTACAGTGTGCAGCGTGGCACCAGAGAGATCACAATTCAGGAAGAATTTGTGGGACTTGGGGGGAAGAAAAGAGGAGAAAATGAGACAGTGTAGCCTCCAGGTCAGCCCCGTGATATCAGAGGTGAGATAAAGGACAAGTGAAGGGCCCTGGGTATGAAGGAAGCTTTGTGTCAATCTAATGAGTGTGTAAAGTCAGATTTGAGCTGATCATTAACCAGAGGCAGTTGTGTTCGTGCAAGCGGTTTGGAACGCTGACATCTGACACGGGTTCAACAAACACCATTGTCCGCCTGGCCCTGTTGGTCACAGCCAGCCCACGGGCTGTCCCACCTGTAGTGTGGTCTGGGCTATAGGCAGCGCTCCTGGAGTGAGGGGCAGGAGCACTCAGGACGTGCCTACAGAGCTGCTGGATCTGTGCCCGAATCCATGCTTTGTGCTGTACAGTGCTGAGAGGAAGGAAGGAGACGCAGCTGAACAGATGACACAGGGACATGTGGGATTGGGCCTGTGCGCTCCTCTGGAAAAGGCTCATGCAGCTGCATCACAAAAACTGTACGGCAGTTTTGGACACTGTAAGGAGGACACGTGGCAGAGTTCCTTTGCTCCCACATGTTGTCAGAGCCAGCTGCGACACGACCAGGCACAAAGGCACAGCCTCGAGTCATTGAGAGACAGGACCTGGTTCTGCCCAGCATGCTCGTACCCATGCACTCTGCTCGCCTCTACTTTTGCAGCTCACCAGAACCTTGGCTTTGCTTTTGGGCCTGACTCTTTGCAAGCTCAAGCAGTTTATGATTAATCTCATGTGATGCTTTTGTTAGTGACAACCAGCACCCTCAAACTGCAATTATTATCGCAATTTGTTCTAAAATGCTGCAAGTTTTTGGTCAGGGACCATGTACCTTTTCATACATCCGGACAACAACTTCAGTTGGACTCAAAGACAACACGACAATTTAAATAAAACCCTGAAGTATGCAGGCTTAGAACAACCTTTAAAAATCAAAGGAGAACCACTCTGAAATCTGAGAATGTATTTTCAAACTCTGTACTTTCATTTCTTGCATGACAAAAGTTTTGCTTTCCAGTGTGCGACCTTCCTCCAATTAGATTCTTTAAATCTCTCCATATACACAAAAAGAGTTCATACTTCCTTCCAGGCACGATCATAGTTGAAGGCCTTATCCACTGCTTAGTAAATACCTCTTTTTGTTTGCTTGCTTGTTTCCCTTTTTTGTTTCCCCTCTACTCTGTGCTGGTGAGGCCTCACCTGGAGTACCAAGACCAGATGTGGAGTCCTCAGTACAGGAGAGATGTGGACACCTCTCCTATGAGGACAGGCTGAGAGAGCTGGGGCTGTTCAGCCTGGAGAAGAGAAGGCTCGGGGGAGACCTGAGAGCGGCCTTTCAGTATGTAAAGGGGGAGCTATAAGGAAGAAGGGGACAGACCCTAAAGCAGAGTCTGTTGTTACAGGAAGTGGGGAAACGGTTTTAAACTAAAAGAAGGAAGATTTTGATTGGATATAAGAAATAAGTTTTTTTACAGTGGTGAGGTGGTGAGGTACTGGAAAAAGTAGCCCAGAGAGGTGGTGGATTTCTCATCCCTGGAGACATCCAAAGCCAGGTTGGACAGAATTCTGAGCACCCTGATCGAGCTGAAGGTGTCCGTGCTCATTGCATAAGGGTTGGACTAGATGACCTATAGGAGTCCCTTCGAGCTCTAAAGATTCTATGATATTCTTCTGAAAACCACACACATACCAGACATCAAAGCTCTTCCTGCAGAAGCAGGGCTCTCTAAAATTGCCTTGTACTTCATTCTGATTTGCTTGAGATATATACAGAAGGCATGGGTCCATTAGAAAAGTTGCAGCTTACATTTCTGAAGTTACACACATGCCGTTCTATTTTTACTAGATATTTATTTTTAGATTATTTCAGATTTAGAAATTCATATTTTGGTTCAGTCCTACATCTTATACAAAGTCTAACAGACCAAGACAAGAGGTTACTAATGATTGCTATTTATTTTGTTAAGTCAATAAAAAGTGCATAGTACAAGCCCTTTATCCCAATCCAAGTACTCAGTAAAAGATTACCTAGGAAACCGCAGATGGCACAGATGATTTTTTGTTTGGCATAATTCAGACAATTTAAACCACCGATTTACATTAGATACATCACATCATCACTCTTCCTTTTTCAATAACGAACATTACAAGGTTAAGTGATCTGCAGACGATACATGAATACATACAAGTTCTCATTTTAGAGTATAATAGTTGTGTTAAGCAGACTCTAAAAATACTATTGTTTTAACAAAGTTCTAAGCTAAGGTATAATTGTAAACTTTCCTCCGTATTTCCCAAGTTGCTACAACTTGCGTCTCTTACTAACTGAGCTTAAAACCCTTACTGCAGAATTAATCATACCTGAAGCTTTGCATCCCACTTGTCTCTTCTGCCCTTCTTTTCAAAATTCACCGTAAGCACGTGAAAACAAGATAATACAGTTATGCCATTGCAAACTACATCACTAAAAGGCCAGATTTCTGCCACCCTTACTAAAGCTGCTACTAGTACATTATCTCAGAGTAGTTCCACAAACTTCAGTGCAACTACCGGATGAGTAAGGCACTATTTAACACGAATAAGAGTGGCAAAACCGTCCTATCATTAGTTATTTTTAATTAAGAGTGGTGATCTGGAGGTTATGTTTACAGAAAGTATCAGAATTTAAAGGCATACATTTTGATTTGGGATAGTGGCCTGGCTCTTCAGTAAAATATACTTCACAATAAAATATTTCCAATGTTTTTCCTTTACGTAGAAAATTTAAAATAGCAATTTATATGAGGAAAGCATACAGGCATAAAATCACTGGGACAATTACTCGGAGGAATTTCAAGCAAAGACGATTCATTTAAAAGTAAAACACAACATTACTCTGAACAAAACGTTTGTTCGCCAAGACCACTAGAGCTGGGAGCACACAGTGAGTTTCATAAATACATCCACGGACATTTAAGAAAAGCAATAGTGATCCTCGTGAATGAAGAGCATCTGCCATAAACCTCACCAACTTCCAGCAGGATGAGGAGCGGGTTGCTGTGGCTGAAATGAAACCTGTTTCAGTTGTTGTTTTTAAAGTGTTTGGAAACCTGTTTTCTGCGTCCAGTGGTGAAGGATTCTGGCCAAAAATCATTGGAGAAAAGGTCAGTGTAGCCGATAATACATACTTCTTTCTGGTTCAACAACATGATAATGAACTGCTACTTCCTTTCCAAATAGTATCCCAAATATAAACGTACTAGGAAAGCAAAGAGCAAGCACAGTCAGGCTGTTTGTCCCAGTGACATCTTCACACGGTGTTTGTGGCACGGACACCTTTAGACACAACAGGACAAACTCTCAGTTTCTCTGTTGCATCTCCCTTGCTTTACACAGCACTGCCCCCCTGTCACTGAGAGAACTCGTTTGTTTGGATTTTTAACAAATACTCAGGAGCACACTATTCCACAGAAATTTCAAGGGCAATTACGTAAAGTTACAGAAGCCGTTCTTCAGGTCTGCAATGCTCCTTTGCGAGGAGGCTCAGCTGGCCCACCGTTTGCCCTGAGGAGGAAAAACCTGTGCCTGCCAACCACGGGATCTGAAGTGAGATTTTTGTGAGAGCCCATTAATACAAACCTTTATGCATATGAACAGCTAGTCCCTCCAGCTCTGGAACTAAAGTGCTCAAGAAAGAAAGGTTTCTAGAGTAAGGCCTCGAATCCCCGTTTGTCTGCTCTACTGGCTGTTATGGAAAGAAGCTTTGTGTTGGTAACGTAAAAACGTTCTTTATGTTATTCTCATCATTTTTTCATATCGATCAAGAAAAATATACAGTGTTGCTTTTCTGTACATCTTTAAAATGTTCTTAAATTAATGTACATAAAAAATCCGTTCCCATTTGCTACAATGGGAGATGTGCACCTGTAGGCACACAGCCACACATACACACGCATAATCACACCACACATACACACAAGTATTAGAGGGAAAAGACATGCCATATGTAGTCACCTGCAATTCTGGTATTCTACAGTTACAACCAGTAGATACAGATGAAATGCTAAGAATTGCTGATAACATACTGGTGAAAAAACCTGAACATCCAGAATGTTTTATATACCAGAAGTTGGTAACCTCTTGGTATGATTTCATCCTGCTCAATATACATTATATTATGGATAAAAACTTAAGATACTGATTATTAAAAGACTAAAGAAGGACAGAAAATTCTACCGAGGTCTTCTCACTTAGATTTTTCTTTTCATAAATTCAGTAAGTAAACAAATCTGGTTTTGGAATATATATTTTGGACAATATATTGAATAAGATATATCATTTATTAAAGAGCACGATTAAGTTATTTTTGGGGGTATCATGTTTTTGTGTACAGCTCTCAATACGTATGTCTAGACGTTGACAGTGGCAACTATCGCATTCACTTCTTTGCGTGCACACACACATGCACATTATTTAATACTAGTGGAAAATCCGTGCTTCTGCCAACAACCCTGAAAACTATGTTAATGGTCCAAAGACCAGGGCAAATATGAACTAATTTCATTTTTCTCACCACATAACTAAAATAATAGTTGCGACCATAATTCATAGATTCATAGATTCATAGATTCATAGATTCATTAGGTTGGAAAGGACCTACAAGATCATCTAGTCCAACCATCCTCACACCACCATCCCTACCCATCAAGCTACTAAATCAAATCCCTTAGCACCTCATCTAAACGCTTCTTGAACAGCGCTAGGGACGGTGCCTCAACCACCTCCGTAGGCAGGCCATTCCAGTGCCTGACCACTCTCTCAGAGAAAAAATTTTTCCTCAAATCTAATCTAAATCTTCCCCAGCGCAACTTGTGGCCATTCCCTCTTGTCCTGTCATTAGTTATCTGGGAGAAGAGGCCGACCCCCTCCTCACCACAGCCTCCCTTCAGGAAGTGGTAGAGTGCAATGAGGTCTCCTCTAAGCCTCCTTTTCTCCAGACTAAACAATCCCAGCTCCCTCAGCCGCTCCTCATAAGACTTGTGCTCCAGACCCCTCACCAGTTTTGTTGCCCTTCTCTGAACACGCTCCAGGGCCTCGATGTCTTTCTTGTAGTGAGGGGCCCAAAACTGAACACAGTACTCGAGGTGCGGCCGCACCAGAGCTGAGTACAGGGGGATGATCACCTCCCTGCTCCTGCTGGCCACACTATTCCTGATACAGGCCAGGATGCCATTGGCCTTCTTGGCCACCTGGGCACACTGCCGGCTCATGTTGAGCCGAGCATCAACCAACACCCCCAGGTCCTTTTCCTCTATACACTCCTCAAGCCATTCTGCCCCAAGCCTGTAGCATTGCATGGGGTTATTGTGGCCAAAGTGCAGGACCCGGCACTTGGCCTTATTGAACCTCATCCCATTGACCTCAGCCCAGCTGTCCAGCCTATCCAGATCCCGCTGAAGGGCCTCCCTACCCTCAGGCAGATCGACACATCCTCCCAACTTGGTGTCATCCGCAAACTTACTGAGGGTACACTCAATCCCCTCATCCAGGTCATCAATAAAGATATTAAACAAGATGGGCCCCAATACCGACCCCTGGGGGACACCACTCGTGACAGGACACCAGCTGGACTTGACTCCATTAACCACTACCCGCTGGGCACGGCCCTCTAGCCAGTTCTCAACCCAAAGAAGAGTGAATACAACTCTTAAAAGTATACAACTAATAATACAACTCTTAAAAGTATACTGGAGAAAAACTAAGGAGAAGATCAGTAATAATTTCCATTATTACAGATGCACAGGGATTTTATTTTCTTTTGCTGGATATCAGAAAGCACTGCAAAGAAATTAAGATCGCTGTAACAGAAAGACACTGAGTGGAATGTCTGCAGTTATGATAACAACCACAAAACCCTGCAATGCCTTATCAATATTCAAATTAGAATAGGAATTGTAGTAACACACAAAGCAAAAATTAACTTAAAATTGAAGTAGCTAAAAGTAGTTCACGAACGTAACTGCTGAATGGTAATTCCACTCTATATAAATGAGAAAGTAACAGTATTGAAGGGAGTTTTGCAGTAATCTGGTCACTTCGTTCATTTGGTCGTGCAAGGTTTTAGCTGCTGAACTTTTCTGATACTGAAAGCTCTAGTCCAGCGGTGGGGCTGGTGGTTCTTGTCCCTAGGGGAAGAGGAGAAGAAAAGAAAAAGAAGCACACACAGGATTAGGAACAATGCCTCAGACAGAAGAATTTATCAGTTGAAAAAAAAAAACCCCAAACCTCAGGAGAGTTACATTGTGCTTTCAGACCTTTTTAACAATCTCCAGGTATACAAGCACCAGACAACAATACTGTTTCCTGCATCAACGGTGATTATTTCCAAGATCCTACACCTAGGATGAAGGTCACCCTCCCAAGTTTTATAATGTGATTTTCTTAGTTAAAATTGCCACATAAGAAGGCAGGAGGCAGATCCAAATCAAGACAGTGTCCAGAGAACACTGTAACCAACTCTCAGGCACCTACATCTGCTCCACCTCATGGCATACTTCATAGTTGGCCTTCACAATTGTACATTCACTTATTTTCATTGTTAATAGAGCTACAATGAAATGGGGAAGAAAATACATGAAAAACAACTTAAGGAAAAAAAAAAGACTACAACACAGTCTGTATTAAAACCAAATATAGTTAAACCATTATAATCACTTACGTTGTGTGGGCTGGTGGGTTTTCCGGCTGTGCTGGCATTTCTCAGATTACGAGGTCTCAGTAAGAACAAGACAAATGCAATCACAACCCAGGCCATCACTACCATGGCAAAGCTGATAACGTTGTCACTGGAGAAATTTGGTCCTGGCACTACATACAAGGAAAACTCGAGTTATAAAACAGAGTGACAGCAGTTCTTTCCTCAAAATGAAAAAACAAAACAAAACAAAACAAAACAAAAATCAACATAAACCTAATGAAAAAGGAAAATATTTTTCAATCTAGTTTTCTAGTTAGTTCTTCCTTTGTCTTTAAGGCAAGTAATTCTTTGTTAGTGTTACACATTTAAAAAACACATTTCTTATCTCCTTGAAAAGAGAGTATCTATTTCATAACACTTCACTGAAATTCTCAGAATTACTATGAATCACAGAATCATTGTGGTTGGAAGGGACCTCAAGAGATCATCGAGTCCAACCCCCCCGACAAAGCAGGTTCCCTACACCAGGTCGCACAGGTAGGCGTCCAATATTTCTTTGTTTACATTAACTAAGATGTTGAGACACGATAACATGGAAATAAAACTGAGAATATCCCCTTAGACTGGTGATTAGTCTTTCTGGATCAAGAAGGTCTTGCAAATACCTGCACGACTGAAAATGTCAACTTTTCCCCTCTGAAATACAATTTCAAATTATCAAACTATAGCTAATGTTGCCAGGTGAAGTGTGAACAATGTACAGATAACTAATGATGACCTATGGTACCTACATGGCTCTATTTACATTAGTATTTAAGAACCTAACATACTCATTAATTATCTGGATGGTGGGGCAGAGCCCCAGGTGGGACTGTTCAGCCTAGAAGAGAGAAGTCTCCAGGGTATGTTACCAATCTGTACAAATACCTGGAGGGAGACTGCAAAGATGACAGAGCAAGGCTCCTTTCAGTGGTACTCAGTGACAGGACAAGAGGCAATGGGGATAAACTGGAACACAGGAGGCTGAACATCAGGAAACAACTGTGAAGGTCACTGAGTGCTGGACAAGCTGCTCAGAGAGAGGCTGTGAAGCCTCCACCCTTGTACATATTCAAAAACCATCCATACACACGCTTGGGGTCTTTGCTCTGGGTGTCACTGCTTGAGCAGGATTTGGTCCAGATGGACACAGAGGTCCATGCCAACTTCAACCACGCTGTAGTTCTGTGACCTAACAGTATTCACACAGCACACCAATACTATTGGCCTCTGTTTAGCTTGTGGCTTGACCATCACACATGAAACCTGTGACACAGCATGGAATTCAACTCAATTCTGAAGATTAGCATCTTCATTTCATCAGCATCTTCAGCAGTAGCTCCCCTTTCATGCTGGCAATAAAGCAAGTAATATTCTAGTCCATAAAATTACATGAATCAAAGCACTTTGTTTAGTACTGTAAAAGCTAATTTTCTTTTCTCGCTTCCTGAAAATGCACTTTCTGAAACCACAATAAAATCTATTATTGATTTTAAGTGTTTGTTTTCAAAGGCAATTAATACAAAACTATAATGAATAACCTTCAGAACAAGAAGGTCTATTCTATTTTACTACTCCAGGGGAAACCTTTAACACAAGGATGCCTGCATCCACCAGATTTTTCACTTGTTTAATCAACTCCTCAATCCATCTCATTTTGGAGTCAAGGCTGGGTGCACTGTTCATTGGAAGCTGCTATTATTTAACATTTCTTAGATAACTCATACCCAGTGAACTGCTGAAGTCAGTCGTTTCCTTGAAGGCTATTGCTGCTACTGAAGAACCATCCCCATCACTATGATACTGGGTACCACAGTTATCAGAGGCTCTTCTTTGTAGGCAGTTTTCCTCATAACACAGCTCAAACAGAGAAGCAGGGCACTGTGGGGAAGCTTACAGCTATTCCACACACAACCCCCTCTGAACGAACACCGGGGCTGTTGTAGTGTCTGTTATGTCAGTAAAGGACATCACTCAAAAATACTCTCGGAGGTCTGAATCCATAGAAGGTGCTATATTGAAGGTAAGTAAACGCTACTAGTTCAGCTCACACTACAGGTCAAGGAAAGCAATTGAAGGAACCACAGTGGGAAACCACAGGCATTCCCACAATACACAATTTCTACCCAGCCTGTTTTGTAATTCAGTTTGGATTGAGCCAAATGTGCCAAAACACGTTCTAGACTAAGTAAGACAACAGCTTGGCCCTGTACTACCTACTCAAAGCATGCTAGATATGAAAACAGCCACAATAATGTTTATACTATTCATACTATACCATTAAAGCCACTTCATTTACAGCTGACCATATGTTTTAATAAGGATATGAGATATTTCAGAATCTGTTACTTTGATCTCTTGACATAAGGAGGCGAGGATAAGCGAATTCTCACATAGATGGGATGAGTCTCACTTTTCCAAGCTTTGCAACGCAAATCAAAAGAACGAGCAAGAAGCTGTTACAGCTACTGTGAAAAATAGTATGTGGAAGTTGTGAATCTTTCACTAAGAAAAGTTTCATCACCGAGGTCACAAAATAATCAAATGAGACCAGCTTATGGATAAAGAACAGCTGAGTGAAGCTGAAACCAAGTTGGGTGGAATTTATATTGATGGGCTGAAAAAAAGTTTTAAGAGTTCACAAATAAAGTGGTTTTAATTACAATTGATATTTTGCAGGTAATCTTTGGGTGCTCTTTTGATTTTCTGAAGATTAAAGGCTATCCTTTAAGAGTATGTCTGGGTGATGTTTTCTAATATCTCCAGACAACTAGGAAACTGTCCTGTCCTGATCTCACCGATGAATGCCCCTGCCACCATCCATTCTGATTACAGTAAAATCTAGTTCTTAATCTTCAGTTTTGGAGAGAAACCAATTGCTATGGAAAGCTGAGACATTTCTCCCTTCTAAGCTGTCACTGAGTGAAATGAAGGTTACAGTCTCTAACCTGGCTAATCACAGACAGCCAAATCCAGCCCAAGGTCTTTGTTTTCACTGTATCTGGTCCCTTGGGCTAAGCACACCTACCTACCTACCCACCCAGTAACTCTGAAAGAAGCCTGGGAACAGTTCTTCCCTTGGAATTTTTTACAATCATCTCTCTGGAGGAGAAAGCTTTATGAGGGACTGATCTGCGACTGTGGGATTACCTCTCATAGGAGATAATGACTACAGTGAGTCACAACTGTTGTGACATGTACAAAATCCAATTGTTAGGCTTGCTTTCAGCAACAGAAACAGAGACTGACAGGTGCAACAGAAGGCCATATAAAGTAGTCTTCTCCCAGAAAAAAGACAGCAAGGCAAAAAAAAGTCTTATGAGGCCACCTCATTTAATGTTCTACTGTAAGGCAGCCAAAGGTACTAAAATGATGGATTTGGGAGAAATAATTTTTAAAGATTGAAGGTCAACCACACCGTGATCAGGTAGCTGAAATCTCAGGAATTAAAATAAGCAAATGCCCTTGTTAAGTACTCCTTACAAGAGGTTAGTTCTCCTCTTAAAGTGCTATTCTTCATTCAAAGTGAGGTTGCACTCCAGAGAAAAAGAGGAAAGACTGCATTTCTTTTACAGTAAAAGTACAATCTCTGATGCTTTTAGTCTGCCGTCTCATGGTAGTACTATTTCCTCTTGGATGCTCAGCTTTTAACTGTTTAACTTCTTCAATGTGGAAAGGCAAAAGCACACTCTCTGACTTTCTTTCCACAGTGTTTTCAGCCTTGCCTGTTCTGTGAAAGAAATGCATGAAACCATACGAAGAGAGGTATTTTACAGACAGATCATCAGGGAAGACAAAGAGCCTGTGGAACCTTCAGCAGATAATCCATGCAGGCTGACAAACTTAAAGGCAGGGACAAGGAAACTGAAGAGAGCCAAATTGGAGTCGAATGGAGGAAGGGAGAAGGGAATTACCAGAAAAGGGAGGGAAGAGCTGGCAGACATTTCATGGCATTAGGTCAGGCTGCTGTGACTCCCCTAGAGGAGTACAACTCAAGATGAGTCACAGATTCATTTTAAAATCCATAAAAATTTGCAAGTAGGATAGACAACATTTCAGACAGTCATCTCTGACTGTTAACGTTACAAACCAACAGAGCACTGAGAATAATAGTGTTCAAAATATGAATGCAGAAAATCCAGGTCAGAGCAACTGGAAATTGCTCAAAGAGAATAAACTCAGGTGGCAGCCTCTAATTTCCTTCCACAGGGTAGGATGGCTTTGAAGGGCCAATAGCCATCAGATTAGCACAACTGCAGAGCCCCCTTGGGCTGGATGAACCACTGATACTGCAATTGGAAAACTCCAATGCACTCACTGAAATGGAGGGAAAGGAAATCAGACTCTGACGCATGCTTTACATCACAGCAGATACCTTGATGGAGAACAGCCATCAAGAGAGTACCCAAATGCTCTCTGAAGTGGTGCTCATTTCCTCCAAAATGTAGGAGTGCAAATCTGAACGCACTGGTTCCAATCCTGGGAGGAAACTTTCCACAAGGTAATCATTGCAACATAATGGTACTAACAACTGTAAATAAGAATTTAGAGCTAATAACACAAAAATATGAGTGAGGGAGTGTTGTACTTCAGCTACTGTTACTGTTTTGATTTGGCTCCAGATATCTTAAAAAGATCTGATATCAAGAGTTGCAGAAACAAAGTGTACTTAGGAAGAATCAATGCAGGGTGTTCCTGATAAGTTCCAGCTGGTAACGACAGCACAAGCACAACACATGACGCTGCTGTGACACAGGCTGAGCCACAGTCCTGATGTTTCCCAAAACAAAACCACACACATTCCATCAGTTATTCCACAACCCTGCAACTTAAGAATCTGTCTATGACAACACTCCCAGCTGTGCTTCCAAAAGGAAGAGCAAATCCGGGGAATGAGCAAATGGGTGGGAGCAGAACAAGTTTCTTCATATCGAGGTCTGGAAATGAGGAATCAATCAAAGGCAGCAAGTAACACAAAATGGAGCCTGGGGAAGAGGAGATCCAAATCAAACTTAAGCTTATCATGATATAGCTGAAAAGAAAGGGAAGGAAGCAACAGACAGAAGATCATCCCAGAACTGTTTTAATCTATACCTAAAAATGTCTCTAGAAGCTTTTCCAGGCTCAATCTGTTTATTTTTGCCTTTAATTCCTGGGAGTCTCACAGACCTCATGTTGGCTCAAGCATGGAACCACAGAAGAATCACAGAATAATCTGACAAAAAGGCAGTCACTGTGATTGCATCAGCAAAACAAACAAAGAAACAAACAAACAAAAAAACCCTTTGCTGGAACTAAATTTAAGGCAATACAATAACATAGAAGAGGATTTACTCTGTAATTTCTGTTTTGGGTTTTTGAAACAAACCACCGGTTTGGAACTATTGCTGCCAAATTGCTTGCATCTGCACAGACAGCTATTACAAGGATGCCTTTCAGGATGGAAAGCTATTTGCCACAAACCGTTCACATTTCCACTGTACTATGACTGTGCAGCTTGAAAGCTATTCCACAAGTTTTTGTGCCTATACATAACAGAACTTACTCATTTATACAGCCCTTAGGCTGAGAGCTTCATAAATATTGATGACTTCTCAGGTTTAAGTGAGAATGTATCATTGCTTGGTTTCAGCCATGAACTACAGCTCAGAAGGATGCATAGCCTACCTCCTGTCATCTGCCTTTCCCTCTCCTGGATTCAAGAAAAAAACTTGAGGTTCAAGAAGAAACTAGACACAGAAGTCTAAGGAAGGAGACTAAAACATCTTCCCAAGGACAGGTGCATTAGGGGGAGGAGTCATGATGAAGGTCCCAGACATACAGCTAACTTGGAAAGCCCATAAGGAAAAGCATAGCCAGTAGCATTGTTATGGCAGATGTGATTCCCACTCTTTTATTTATTTATTCACATGGAGTGTCTGGTAAAACTCACAGCTTTTCCCCTTCAGCCCAACTTGACAATGAATCTGGGAGCGTTTCATGCTGGGAAGGCACAATGCAAGTATAAACCTAGATGCCCATCTCTGAACAGGATTTACTGTAGAGTGAAGATGCAGGAACACGACAGTGAAGGAAAGCATGCGCTCACCCCAGGATCCTGGAATCCTTTACCAGCTCCCACACCCATAGGAGACACAAGTACTTCTTCCAGAAGAGCACCAGCTGCTCCTGCTTTCAAAAGCATTGCTCAGGTGCTCCCTGGAAGCCTCAGAGTAGTCCTGATGCAGAGTAAGCTCATATGTTCACTCATACAGTACAGCAATATAGGAAAAACAGATCCACTTCATTTTTATTTATAAGCACATGGCAATGTTTTCTTTAGACCATGAAAAGTGTAAACAGAGCACCTCAGGGTAAGTTCACATTACTCATACAGCTATACTTCTCAGCAGAAGCTGGTAACATTTGATTATCCCAGTCACGCTCATTGTTTGGGAGGTTCACAGCGAATTTCAAGGAAGTATACATGTCAGTACTCCGCTTCATTAACTATGCAGCTACCAAGTCAAACAAATGTGGCTCATCAGCCAAAGCTGCCCCAGCTGAATATCCAGTGATACTCACCTGCCATGACAACAAGGAGGAAAAATAAAATTCTCCTCCAAATTCTCTTTCAAGAGAATTTTAAATCATCTTCCTTGGAAGTTAGTGGTAAGGTACAGTAATATCTGGGGCTTGATCATTCATGGTGCCGATGTACTGACATCTCCCACTTGCCATCCCCTTCCATACGAGGCATCTCATGTACAAATGTTAAATCTAAGTCACAGGAATTACCTCCCTCACATAATGGTTTCAGAATTGCAGTATTTGATTTCATTTAATATGTTCTTATAACATTTAATTACGGCTGTTTATTTTACTCCCATGCTCCTGATCTCAACAGTTACTCACATTCCTGAAGGCATTCTGTGTCTGTGCAGTACGACTGTGATTGTCTCAGCTAGAACAGAGAAAAAGAAAGGCATGACAGTTAGCAATGAGACTTGGTCAGCTTGTACCAAAATCAAAATTGAGTGTAATATCAGAGCTCAAGTTCAAGACAAGAGAAACTGTAACTTTTACTGCATCACACAGCTTATGGGATGCAAAGAATCCCGCCTGCTGAGGTGGTTCCTGAACCCTATTTACATAGGAACTTTAAATGACTGACCTAACAACAAACGATCAGGATCAGACTGATAACGGTTATATGTAGAGATGTAGAAGTAAAGGTTCACATCTGAATTTATTAATTACTAACACTCCATCTAAGATCTTTTAAGAATAGATTTTATTTGTATCTTACTGCTTTACCTGCTTATAACACCGTTACCATGCAGAACTGTGACAACTGTATTTGCAGACTAGGTAAGCTTGCTAACTGTAAGAAACGTCAACACTAGGCAACCTGCCTATCAGTATAACTATTTTATTGATGACAGAATTACTAAAGACAGAAAAATATTACACTCTTTATCAGGAGAGGTTAGATGGATGGGATTCAATCTGCTGTGTTATGGGAATAGGTTCTATTCCCTGCTTAGGTAAACTACACTGATTAATAATAACAGTTCTAAAATCACAGAATGGCTGCGATGCCTTGGTTAGAACTAAGATTTCCTTTTTGACATGTTTTCTGTCACAGTAATGTCACAAATCCCAGTGTCTTGTCACAACAGGCTAAACTGCTGATTATCAGTGTAAATATCAAATGTAAGAAGGATGTTCCACATGAAATAAATAGGTGAGTAGTCTTTACAAACCCTATTTCCCTTTATATTGGGATTGTTGATATGCTTATTAGCTGTATGTAGTCATAATATTACACAAAGCACACCAAAGAAATAGTTGAGCAACTGCAGAAGGGAGACACTCAGGAAACTTAAAACTCCTTTAATTACAATGAACTTCCATAATTGGCCATTTGAAAAAGAACTTAAAAAAATGTCATTCGACATTCTTTCTCTGATTGATCTATAAATATCTGCTAGTAAATTTACTGGGACTACCAAAAAGTTCCTTAGGAAGTACTGGGAATGTTGGGTATCACCTTGAAGCAATTTCTATAGTTAAAAGCAGCAGCAGAGGAAATTAAAGCAAACGACTTCTACTCTGTTGGTTGATGAAAGACTCAACATGAGCTGACAGTGTGCACTTGCAGCCCAGAAGGCCAACTGTATCCTGGGTTGCATCAAGAGAAGTGTGACTAGCAGGTTGAGGGAGGTGATTCTGCCCTTCTACTCTGTTCTCGTGAGACCTCACCTGGAGTACTGCATCCAGTTCTGGACTAGATATTGGAAAGAAATTCTTTACTGTGAGGGTGTTGAAACTCTGGAACAGGATGCCCAGAGAGGTTGTGGATGCCCCTCCCTGGAAGCTGGATAGGCTTTCGGTGACTTGCTCTAGTGGGAGGTGTCTCTGCCTGTAGCAGGTTAGAATTAGGTAACCATAAAGGTCCTTTCCAACCCAAATCATTCTATGATTCTGTGATACTTACCTTACCAGAGAAATTGTACCAAACCACGCACACTCCCTGGCCTTTTTATGTAACAGTGAAAGCTTTTTCAACCTTTGGAAGTCTTTGTCAAGGTAGAGGTTTTACATCAGGAGATAGTACCAATCTGGAATATCTGACACTGAGAGATTCCTGAACGGAGAAGACTGGATATTACTATGACCACATTTTAAAGTATCAACAACATAATCACCTTCTGCTCTTATACGGGATTAATACTGCAAGGGGCTTAATTTGTAAAATGCCTGCAGTTTGCAGGTATTCTTCAACACAGAATTATGCTCAGAATTAAGACAGGCAGTAAGTATATGATCAGAAACATAGCACAGGTCAGCCAGCATGTAACATCCACACATCCCTGCGCTCTCCCCAGCATGGCTAGGGACAGTGCTACCTTGTTTGCCCAAACTGACAACACTGCCCTGGGGTTCTCCAGCTACTACGTTATCTACATCCATTTCCATAGGTTACACCTGTCCAAATACAACTTTCTAAAACCACATCATTAATATTTCTATAAAAGCCATCTCAAAAGTGGTACACACACTTTGCATTGCTATTTCTACTCCAAAAGCCCCCACTCTGATTGAAAATGCCTGCTGATGCAACAGGCCAGCTGCTCAAGACACAAGAAGTATTAAAGTCCTGAGATTTTGTGGGCCCGGAGGGTGATACCTGATGTTAGGATTTTGCTTGTTGTCTGCAAGATACAGAGTTTTATCTCACTGGCAAAGCTGGGGACATCTTAAAAGTCAGAAGAGACTCCAAAACTCTAGAAAGACAAGTGCTGCCAGAAACACCAGTGACTGAAATATTTCAGTAAGTGAGAAATGCCATTAGGACTTGCTCTACAGATCCCTGCTGAAAGAGAAAAAAAGACAACAGCCTGCCAATATAGAAAAAAGTTGACTTATGTATGGAGGAACAATACAGAGAGGAACTTTTACAAAGTGCAACCACCCACACTCTGACAACAGGACTTTGTTTTCCTAAGGACTGAGGCAACAAACATTCCATTTCTTCCATGGAGATTGAGAAACTGACTGAACAAGGGAGGTTTAGAAACCTCAGTTTATTATGTGAAATAGTTACAGAAAGAAAAAGGAAAAAATTGCATTTTTATAGTTTTTCTTTTAATAATCCATATAAAATTCCTTTGAATTGAAACAATACATAACCATATGATAGCGCAGATATAACGATTCCAGCTGAAAAATTACATGGCATAGCCTCTGTGTATTCACATGCAGCAATAAAAAATAGGTCTTAGAAAATGAACTATTCCACTTAATTCCTTACAAAAACCAGAGAATACGTGACTGACAGCTCAGGATCACTGCCCACTGAGTCAGCAAGACTTTGAGAAGCCAAAGATGAGGACAAAAAAACATCCAACCATCTCCTCATGCTCATTTCCTTCCTGACTATATACGTAAAACTTCCCTATCCTACAACACAAGCTGTAGGAGGGCTCTGTATAGCAGCTAACAAATTTGTCTCAATGACAAGCTGTGTGCTGTTCTCCAGGGATGAAACATGGCAGATGACTGAAAATGAGCAGCAGTAAAAACAGGTTCTTCTCAGTTCTCTCAGGTGAAGTAGGCTGCAGCTCTATAACCCAGTACAAATTTGATATTTCACAGTCACTAAATTAGTCAAAAGACAAGAAAAAATTCTGGCAAACGCAAGAAAAGCTTATGTAAGGTGAATAGCTGGAAAAGGTAATAGCTTTTGCTGAAACAAGACTGTTCCTTTACCTAGTGGTTGGCTCTTTCCTGACAACTGTACCGTCCTCAAGGAACATAGCAGCTGTTTGAATAAAATTCGAATGTGAGACAGTTCAGTTGTCAGATAATTGAAAAAAGAGCAATTACCAGAGACTGGAAATAAACCATCCGACTCTGTACTCAGGTTTTCTATTCTGTTATGAAGGGGGAGTGTGGATGCATGTTTATGTGATAACAGTAAAAAGTTGAAACGGACTTTCCTTCTGAACAAAACTTGCACAAAGACTTTCCAAATACACTCTACTTTTTCAGGTAAGCAGTTGCTCAATTTTACTGGTGAGGCGTGACCTAAAGATGCTCACAGGACTGCTACAGCTGGGAGCAATACAAAGTCAAAGAGGAAAATCTGAAGAGAGAAGTGGTTCCTCAGACAAGTGTAACTCATACTTCCAAAGGCATCAAGAGTGCTATCAAGAGTGGTTCAGGTTTTACTTTTATTTCAGAGAATCTAGTGTTTTGAAAAGCATGAAAATAGCGAGTGACAGACAGCTGCCTGCCTGGCCTGACGCCCACCCAACTCAGTGACAGCCTTTTCATATTTTTTCTGTATATTTTGGATCGGGCCCTTAAAAAGAACACCGAAATTAGGTGAGTGAAATGCCTGAGCTGATTAAACAAAAGGTGAAAGAGTGGCGAATGTTACAAAACTAAATATTTACAGAAATCCTTATTTTCTGCTATATAAATGGTGAGTATTACACCTGAATTTTAACATTCTCTGTGCAGTCTGTCATCCAAATATAACAAATGTCTTGGTGTGTGTGGACTAATGATCTAATTTACTATTTATCCCAAAATTAAGTACGCACAAGCTATAAGCAGCACTAAAACTAAAAGGCTCTCTATTTGTTATTTTTTGCACAGTATAGACTTGCAGGCAATATAAGTAAAAATATTAAGTACAAAGCTATGCACACTACTTACAATTCAAACTTTAATTCTTTCGAAGTACATTTAAAATCTTGAACAATATAAGTTAATTTAAATTAATAATCCACTTATCACAAGACGTCATGGTCACTGTGAGCAACTGGTTTATATATGAAGCTCCCCATTAAAAGCTTCTTGCAGCTGAGAGGCACTGGAGGCTGAATTATGGTAAGTCAGTGTCTGCTTGCTGTACATTGAATGCAATCCTGACAAAAGGCCAAGGAAAAGAAAATAAGAAATTGAGGCGCTTTTAGTGGTAAAAGTAAAAAGAGAGAAAAGTCTTTCCCCAGGACACTCAAATACATTTTGCACGGGGGGGGGGGGGGGGGGGGGGGGAGGGAAAGCAGCACATTTAAGATAACTTCCAGTTCAAATTTGAAACAGCTCTTTTATTTATTTTTTCCACAAGAGACAGAGCTTGTAGCACCACCTTGCATTAATATAGCTGGGTTTAGGCCCCGCTCCCCTAATAAAAATACATAAAGTATGGTTCTAATCTGCTGTCTTTGGGTCAAGAGCACCCACCCTCTGAGCACACCTGGACCCTGGCTAGTCATGCTGCAAATCATGCTGTGCTGACAAGAGCCAAGCAGAGCTTTTAGCAGTGACAGCTAACACCCTCCACAGTCCCTCAGTGGCGGCCGAAGCATGAACAGCCACGGTAAAGGGGCCCTTCTATTAGCTCTGGACATTTTTTGTGAAGCTACTGTCATGAGCAAAGTCTCTATGTTTTTCCCATGCAAACCTAATGGATGAGCAGACAAACATGCTGCTGTGTGGTGAAGTCAGGGTGTGAACTTTTTCTGCACACTAGCTGCTCTACAAAATCTCAAGTGAAATAGTGAGCACAGCAAACCAGCTTCATCTAGCTCAACAGAGAACTTGTTTTTTCAATACAGTGACCTCAGCCACTGGGATCATTTCAGTCTTCCCATGAAAGAAGTTCTGCTGCTTTGCATTTCCCACTCTGCACAGACAGCTACTGTGGAAGACATCTGCCCACCTTCACAATAACAACTTCTTGTGTCAGCTCCCTTGCTTCCTCTTCAAAGGACTTCTCTGCAACTCTATGGATGACTTTTCAGAATTTGCTGCCCCAGAGTGCCACAAACCCCAGGAGTGGTCGTGCAATCTCTGCTCAGAAAAAACTGCATTTTTTATTGAAGTTCACAGCAAATGCTTGAGGAAAACTTCAGCTTTTTAAGGTTTAAGTATATTGTTAGGGCTCAGAAAAAAGACAAAGCATAAGGTTGACAAATATCAGGAAGATAGTGATGATGACACAGCTCACAAGTCTGTCATTTTCCAGAAGAAATAGTGGCATAATCCCTGTCCAAAAGCACTTCCCGACTCTTAAAACAGCGCAATAAGTAGGTAAGGAAACAAGAGAAACAGGACGAGGAGCAGGAACACAAGGCGACAATCAATGAAGTCTACTGTCAGTATCAGATGAGCTGAAAACAAATTGTTTCTGTAGCGATGATTAAAACTACTGCCTTTTAGAGAAACTTTCGAAGCTTCTCAAAGCAGAAGTCCTCAGAAAGGACATGATGGAAAAATTAGCAAGTTTATGAGCCAGGTCAGGAAAAGATTCCCATACCGAAGACTGTGGTGGAAGAAAGTGCAGAGAAATGTGTGAAAGAAACAGATAAATTAGGTACCAAGATAAGAGAACAGGAATGGATAGTGGTGACAAGGAAAAGGATAGATAAGTAGGGAATTAAGGACAAATAATGAACAATGTGGCCATTAATCCCATGAATAAAAGTAAGTTTAAAATGGAACCATAAAGACTGTTGATAGAAAATTTTGTGTGATAATAAGGGCAAAATATCATCTCTTGTGAAAATACCTTTTTTGCAATTCAGATCAGTTGTGAGCTCTGCCTTTTCTCTCCAGTTATGCCAGAAGATGACAACCCCATGACATATTCCTGATTGGGATCTGATGCTTCTAGGTAATGAAATTACTGTTTATACTCTGTTGGCAGCCAAAGTATATAAATGATTTAGTAAACAACGTGATAAATAAATTGCTGTGGTATGATAGGCCAGCCCCAAATATGGGCCAGGCTGCAAATTGAACTGAAACACTATCCACAGAGTTCAGATTTAAAGATGCATAAATTTAACACCTACATGCATTATTCTGCTACAAGCTGGCCAACAGAAATAAGAGAAAAATAAGGTGGAAAGAAGGGCATTTTGATGGAATTAAATTGTCTTTTAAATTGCATTAGCTTCTCTTAGAGATACAAGAAAGAGAACAGTGAACACTGCTCTCCTGACTCCCACATTTTTATGAGCAAATGTGGAATTAAAATAAATGCATGCTCATAGTGGGACAGAGGAACAGGATGCTACAAAAATAATCAAGTTTGGTCCTGTGAGGTGACAGTTTTCTCCCCCACAGCAACACTGAGGAAAGAATGGATGGTACCTTTCAGAGCAGCATTCCTAGCTTACAAACCAACTCTTGAGGCCCAGAACCACCAACCAGTTATGTCAGAGGGAGAACATTATACTGACTTTCATGCTAAAAGACATGACATTTTATGGATGAATGCACAGGAACCCTAATCTGGGCAAGAGCTTGTTCCTTCTTGTTTTCTCATTTCTCCCAGGACTGCTGATTCACCATACAGCCACCTTTTCAACTTTTCTCTCATTTTCCTCCAATTGTGTAACTTTTATTGGCATCTCATTTTATAATTTTGCTGTCCTTGAGAGCCTGGGATATGACTGACATCCTTGGTGAACATGAAGCAGAAGTAGTGTGAAAGTCAGGGTCACCATAAGAAGCTCACAGAGACATTAAATATCAGACAGCAAATGGTAAGACAGAAATAACTGAACGACATTACTCCAGAAAACATTGAGAATATTCAAGAATAACATAAATATATCTCCCAAGACATCATTAACAAATGTGTATCTAAAATACAGACACAGAATACACTGTTGTTTTTTTTTTAATCAGCTGAAATGAAAAGTGTGCTCCCATGTAGGTAACCTCCAAGACAAAGGCTTAGAACTAGGAGTCCTACCAGTTTGTTCTGAGTGTTCACTACATCCATATGTGGCCTAAGAGATAAAGCACAGTGTTCCTCAAGTGAGATGGCTATAACACAACACTGACTATCAAACCCAGTTCAGCCATTCATAACACAGCTCCCATCAATGAACAACTACTGCTGGAATATCAAGCTGTCAGAATTTTCAATGCATAATCTTCTACGCTACTTGTAATATTGTCATACCACACAAACTCTATTTTAGGACAGTCATGAGGGGTGACTGAGACATTATATTTTTATAAATACATGTATTTTTATGTAATATATTTACACATAGATGTATTTATAATACATTTAAATATAACTTTTAAAATTTACAAGTTAGAAATATATTTACTAATATATTTATTCTTATATATAGCATTCAGAGAAGAGGAGATTGAGAGGTGACTTCACTCATGTTTATAAATACATAAAGGGTCAGTGTCAGGATGATGGAACCAGGCTCTTCACAGTGACATCCAATGATAGGACAAGAGACAATGGGTGCAAGCTGGACGTAGGAGGTTCCACATCTTTAGGAGAAAGAATTTCTTCACAGCAGGGGTAAGGGAACACTGGAACAGGCTGCCCAGAGAGTGGGGTCTCCTCTAGAGACATTCAAAACCCGCCTGGACTTGTTTGTGTGTGACCTAACCTAGGTGGTCGTGCTCCAGCAGAGGGACTGGACTAGAGGATCTTTCGATGTCCCTTTCAATCCCTGACATTCTGTGATTCCGTGCCTTTTTTATTTTTTTAATCTATGAGGGGTGTTCCAAAAGTAACACCTCCTTATTAAGTTGACCCACAACATCAGAGGTGGATGTTGGTGGCATGGCAGTAGAGGTTGAACCTTCTTGACAATATTCCATTACGTCTAGCAATTTACATTTTTTAATTTGCCATTTACAGGTGGCAGCAGAGGGGCACTCTGACAAAATGGCATCTGACATGGAAGTGTGTATGAAGCAAAGATGTGTCAGTGAACTACTCCATGCAGAGAAAATGGCACCCACTGACATTCACTGACACTTGCTGAATGTTTATGGAGACCAAACAGTGGATGTGAGCACAGTGAGGCAATGGGTGGTATGTTTGAACAGTGGTGACAGTGGATCACCTCCACTGGTAAATTTAGCACATGATTACTGGGGCCCTAACTGGTGCAGTGCCAGCACCCTGAGCACCCAGTGAACAACTCAGTCGGGCAAAAGGTTCTCAGGACAGGCTTACATCCTGCCACTCTACATTTACATTTTATTCTTTTAGCTCAGTACCTTAAGAGGTGCATCACAACTCACTCCTACATTTCAGAAGGATGACAGTTTCCTCTGTCCTAATGAGCAACCTAATGTTCAGCTCTTGGGAAAGGTCCTTTCTGAACAATCTCGGGCTACAAGAAACCAGGAACTGAAGGCACAGGTCTGGTAGAAAAGAGGACAGCGACACAGGTCTGGTAGAAAAGAGGACAGTGAGAGTAAAACATAATTTCATGCTCCCTGGCTGCCTGGCTAAGAGCAATGGAAGCGGTAGCAACAGCTATTAAAAGAAGAATTTGGAAAGCAAATGCCATGGAACATGTGTAACACATCTCCAGGCCAACTTCCATATACAGAAGGTCACCTTAAAGTATCACTGATTCATTCAGTATAGTTCTGCTCTGCTTTCAATAGAAGGCCACGTCAGTAGGGTAACCCATTCTTGCTGGAAGCCTAAAGGACTATTTAAGTCAGGCTTATCTGTGCTGACATCTTGAGAGCTTTTCAACCATTTGAAGCACACAATACAGATCTATTTTAGTCATCTGCGTTTATTCCACGCTGTTTGCACAAAGTCTCTCTAAGCCAAAATTCATGGCTATGCTGGATAATATTCCAGACCATGCCAGTTTATGACAAGAAGACTCTAAAATGACCTGGCCGAGATAATTATGACAGAACACAGTTTGAGCCATTTTTTTTAATACCTTTAAAATTTGCATCTTTTTGATATAGAAATCTAGTGGCATCTCAAAATGTGAGGCAGATTAAAAAATATATATACATATATTTGCTCTGCATACCCCAGAGAACTGAGGCATTCAAGGCTTCTGAGATAGTAACATAACTAGACATGGGCCATTACTTTGCAATTAGCTACAAAAGAACATAGCACAAAGCAGTAATTCCCATAGAGGTCCGTAAGGCCATCATATCTCAGCAGAACTGCTGGCAGTTTATCAGAATGGGTTCTTCTGTATTACAGAACTAAAAATGCTTTGGGTAAAGAACGTATTGCTGATTTTTGTAGAACCTAGTATGATAAAATTCTAAATCAAATAATATTTTATCAGAGAAAAAATGAGGAGAAAAAAAAAAAAAAGGACCTTGCTATCATACAAAGTTATGTGCCACTGGCTCATTTTGACTTTTCTGGCAACTCTAAGTAGTCATGCACAGGTCTCAGACATCATGAAAGATGCTCTCTGCATGATTATCCCAAACACATACACTATACTTTCAGTCCAGTTTTCAGACTTGAATTGGGCCTTGGAATCATGGATCACCCACGCTTACTCAGAAAACGTGGAAGTCTGGAAGAGTAACATAGCGTGATCAGATTTTCATTTTGCAGCACAAATTTAAAGAAGGGAAATCTGAAGACTTAAATACAACATTATTATAATCCAGAGGTTTGCAATCCTCTGCCACAACTAAGAAGTAATTTCCTCTTTACACTACAAAAACATCCTTCACTTGGTTCTTTCAAACAACCAGCCCCTTGTCTGAGTCCCCCTCCATTAAAGTGTTTTTAATGCCTGTTGTTCTTCCCTCTTGAACTTTGGCTCTTCTTGTCAAAATAAGTTTTGTAGATGGAGGATTCGGAATGGCAGATATAGTCAAACAAGCTAACAGATCTGTAATTGTCTCTCAACTCTTATGTATCTGCAGAGGATAGAAAATCTGGTGATATTTTTCTTCTGTGCCTACTTCCTTCTATGGAAGTTCCCAATTATCTGCTATATCCATAGAGTAAACAGTGAACCCAAAGTACAATAGACAAATTGTTGAACAACTCCAAATCACAACAGATGGTGCCGTGAGTATTACATACTGAAAATGATATTTATGAAGAGCAAGTCAAAGACTTTAGATTTCTGCTGTTTGCTAGGAATACTTGGAAATCGTAATATCTGCTTATTATTCACGGGGGCCATGCTACAGAAGTTTACAATGTGCAAAATACCAAAGAGAACCCTGAAAAATCCACTTCAGGAAAAATGACAGAACATTTAAGAGAAGGTAATTCAATGCCACTGATGGATCTGCGTACAAGTGATGAGAATAGTATCTTCCAGTTAGCCTAATAAGCAGTAAAAAAATCGTTACAAATTAAAGATATGCAATCTATTATTGTTCATAAAACCTTTATAGTATTATGTATTATGAAAAGGAAACAAAAAATAACCACACTCAGTCAAGTGAATTGAAGGACAGAAAAATAATCAAGTCACATAGCTTAGCAATAGTTAGGCTTCTTAAAATAAACTGCTCGTTTCCTTGTAGCTTTCTGTGGTATTGCTAGCAGCAGAGAGGAAGAAGAGTTTAAATGACAGTAACAAGCATTGAATAAGCATTAATGTAAAAAACTGTAATGACAAGATGAACTGAAGTACACATTTAAGGTAGAGATTTAAACTATATTTTATCTATACAAAATTATAATGTATTCATGCGCAAATTATTGTACTTGGAATGACAAATACATTTCATATGCATTTCAAAGTAATTGCACCAATTAACTTAGAAATCAGAACTCATACTTTGGGAGTTTAAAGGAGAACTTCAGAATGTAAACAGACTTTTTGGCCTCCTACAGAACTTGATATAACACTATCATTGAAATTTTCCATACAGTTAACTCTAATGAAAATCCCATGTATTTGAATACGTATATTTTAACTCTACATAGCCACAACTTAATACGTTGCAACTTCTTCATCAGCAGAAACCTTATTCTTATAAGCATTGACCTATATAGTTAAAATAAATTCATCTGTAAAATTACTTTACTTTAACCCATGTGAATTATAGAAGTCTTTACCTCAATTATGTTATTTTTGCATAACATAACTACTGCACTGACGAATTCTACTTCCATTCTTGAGCATCTCTCATAACTACATCGGTCTTCCACTAAATTTTATCTTAACTCTGAACTTCTGAATTGACAGAGCTTGGTCTGGATTTAATTACAGTCACCTGTTGAGTCCTGACAAGTACTCCCAAATGATAACATCATTCCAATGAGCTCTCGTGTTTTATACCTATCCACAAGAATTTAAAATTTAGTAGTAGCAGTAGGGAACCATTCTGGCTATAAAGCATGGCAGGATTCCCTCCCCATCATGCTAGGCAGATTGCCTAGCTTTCTTGCATCCCAGTAGTTTTGGAATGATGGTCTTGAGGAACCAACTTTATGAGCTAGTAGGTACCCAGACTCCATTAAGATTTGTGGAGCTCAGCAGCGATGAAAAACAATATCCAAGGATTCCTTGTAAAACAAAGAGGAGAATTCCTGTTTTCTCACACTGTGTGCCATTGGTTGACAAAACAAAAAGCTCAGAAAGCAAACTCTCAGTGAAGCATAAAAATTACAGATACAGTAATGGAGATTTAGCAAGTATGCTAAATCATGCAACAGGTTACTTGAGGACGATACTCTGGCCCTGACAAAGTCATGAGACTCTTCCTTTCTAGATTCTGTTGAGTTATCCCAGCTACCGATTTGCTCTTCTGTATTCAGCAGCAGCTGCTTTGCCTTTTACCATAGATGAAATCTGGCATTTCCTACTACTCCTCAGAGTTTCAAATGTTGATTCATATGATCTTATTGGAAACTGAACACTGAGCAATAAACTCAATTCTTGCAGCTACACAGGAACACTGTTAGACTGGTATTGGTGTCTGCTGCCCCGAGGGCTATGCCTATGATTTACTCTGTGTGTGCTCACAACACAGCAACAAGCATGCCTCCAGATCATCCACCTGCACCCACATCATACTGCGTGAGGTATCCCAGGAACAAACTTTCACAGACATAAATCATCTACAACTAGAATCCTCCAACCACAGCAAAAGAGCACTGGATGACTTGTGCCACTGTCTATACGTACCCTGTAACAAAAAAGGTGAGAAATGCAGAAGTGGGGACGAAAGTAGGGGCCATACTGCTTCATATTTGCATCTGACAAGCCTCAGTGGAAGAAGCAGAAAACATGCACTCTCCTTTTTCCCTTCCAGCTTCCTGGAGCTTCCTCTGCACCACCTTATCTTGTGTCCAGAGGACTCAAGGTTCAGAGTCAACACAAGTGATGCACACAGCACGTATCTCATGTTAACAATTGGCAAGAATAATGGACAGAACACCTGTGTCCACACGAGGGCAGCAGGGAGGAAAGGGGAACTGCAAAGCTAATCTATCATTCAACAAGCAAGACGAATGGGCTAATGAATTATTATTGCCCGAAAGAAAATATACTTGCTATTCTCTCACATAAACAATTAGCAAAGAACAGGTTCTCAGGGTCAGCCCCTGACAAGCAACATCCTGTGCCCTCACTGCATCAGAAGTCATGTGAACAGCTGGGAAAGCTGAGAGTATTTTGAAATTGGACCCCTAGCTGTGAAGCATGGGCTACTACGGCTGTGCCCTGGCACAAAGACTCCACAGAAGTCTCTTATTTACTGGTACAACCTTGTGCCAATAGCACTGATCTTTCAGAACTACATAAATAGGCTGAAGGATGCAACTGTTCCTCTTTACTCAGCACTATCAGCCTATATCTGGAATACTGCATCCAGTCTCAGACTCCCCTATATATGACATGTTTATAAACCAAAGTGGATTCAGCAGAAGTTCACCGCAGGCTGGAACACTTGCTCTGTGAGAGGAGCCTGAGGTAGTCGGGTTTATTCAGCCTAGAGACTGTTCTGGATTAATCTAACTGCAGCCTCCAGCATCTATGAAGAGGGTATTGAGAAGACAGAGATAAGCTCTTCACAGTAGTGTATTAGCAGAGGGTACGAGACAACAGTGGACAGAACAAAAATTCTTGACCAAAAGGACTGTGATACATCAGAGCAGGCTGACCCAAGAGGCTGTCAAATGCTATCTCTGATGGCTTTTAAGACTCATTTGGTACAAAAACCCTGAATGATCCAGTCTGAATTCACTGTCAACCATGCTCTGAGCAGAAGGTTGACCTAGACTCATCTGGGCTGAATGACTCTGCCAACACTAACAAATAGACACACTTGCCTTTCACTCCATGCCCCTACACCCCCTAAACAAGTCTGCTGCATGTTGAGAAATGTGATAAGAAAGCGAGTCAACTGCTCGTGACTTGTGAGACTCAGGCAAGCATAAACTGCGCCATATCTGGAATCTACCAAGGAGAAATATTATCAGGCCCATAAAGCACAAGGAATCAGCAATACAGATATGCTCCGTTTGTCTCGTATCATTTTAAGCTTCTGTTCATCAGGGCACTACACAGATCGGAGTTGTTTGACAACCCCAGCTTTGATGCATAGCACAAGGATTTCCACGGTCACGTGAGACAAGTGCTTGGCATTTCCTCTTGCACTTGCAGAAGATGATTTTTCCTTCTGCCTCAGACAGTGACTGAGCTCTCCCACTGACAAGGCCAGTTGCATTGTTCTGGTTTTATTTTGTTTGTTTCTGGCACTGTTATAGTATGGTCTATATGTGATTTTGAGGAAGCATTCTTGGTATGTGAGCCCAGAAACACAAAGTGAAAAAATAGTAGCATAGGCTCTGCAGTGCTGTGTTATGGACATCTGTGGTGAACTCCGATTACTCTGAGAAGAGTAATTTAATAAATAAATAAATAAAGAGGTGCTCCCTGAGAGCACAGGTGTCTAACCGGTGTACTCAGTAACTTCAAAGAAAATTTAGATCCCAAGAAAGAAAATGGGATTAAAACAAATTTATGAACACCCACAAAGGGAATTACACGAAACAGAACTCAGTACTCACAATCACTGGCTTCTCAAATTCAGTATTTTTTAGTTCAGAAAATAAAGACAACGTTATCTTGTCATACGAGCAGGTGGAATTTCACATGTGGTGTTACTCTGAACTCAGAGATTTTGCAGCATAGTTTCTTTGTTTTTGTGCAGACTTGTCAAGTTACAGAGAAATATTCCAATAGAAATAATGCCAGTGCTGTAGAAATGCAGCCTTGGGAAATCAAGAGAAAGCTATCATCTTGATTAAGTATTCAAATTTTCATCAGAGTCAGATACAGAGATTCCAGTGGCACATGCAACTGAATAAGCAAAATGAAAAGCATCAGTAACTGCAAGCGTGCAAGTGCTGAAGCAATGTCTGTATAATCACACTTCCAAATATAAATATTCTCATGTTATCCTTACCAGATTAATCAGTCTTCTCATTGCATGTTCATGTGAGCAAATGCATTCACAGGGATCAAATCCACCTTCTGCCATGGTTCACTGGATAAACCTGAACTTTTCTGTGAACACCTAAGGAGAACGAGAATAAAAGTACAATGAACTCTTTTTCAACTGACCTTATTTTACAGAGACTCCCACATCAAATTTCAGCTCATTTTAATGCCAGGGTGAAAAAGCAAAACAAAGCAGGGTAATCCTATTATTCCTTTGGCAGCATGAATAAAGAAGTCTGGTATGCGCAGTTGCATTTTGATGTTGCTGAAAGCAGTGTCTCACGCAGGCTTCCTTACAGATCAAAATGGTTTTTGGCAAAAAAAATTTTGTTGTTGTTTTTCTATCTGCCCTGGGTTTTCCCACACACCACTATGAAATGCATACTGACAAAGTAGAACTACAGAGATTAAATCCTGATTTCTCATCTGTACAGTGGCACTCTTCAGTGTACAAGCAACATCTGAAAAGTCAGGGGGAATTTTTCCTCTCAACCCTCCTTCCAAACTGTTGGCATTCTCCCTTGGGATCAATGTACAGTAAAATAATTTCATATCCTGTAACTTCTTTGCTAGAGGGAGAAATCATCCTTACTGTATAATGAAAGCAAGCAGCAGGGGTGCAAAAGTGGATGTACTTGGAAACGCTTTAGAAATGGAGCTATACACGCTAATTTTAGATCAAAGAAGTAGGTCATTCAGTTAGCAATATAGAAAAAAAGTTCAAAAGATGCAGTAATGGACACGGTGGGGAAGCCATTCTGGTTTATTCACCTGCTGAAGCCACTTCCACCCCAGATGTGTCAGCAATAGTACAAGTATACCTTTATTGTCCACCAGTAGTTTTATCAGTGATTTAATTGATGCTCAAGATGCTTAGCTGAGTGGAAGGCAATTTTAACCCTGTGATCAAATCAGAGATTGTTTTCTCTCTAATAAGGACTCTTAAGACATACTAGATCAGCAGCCAAAATGCCAACCAGACCCTGGGTTGCACCAAGAGAAGTGTGACTAGCAGGCTGAGGGAGGTGATTCTGCAGGACACTGAGCTACTGGAGCAGGTACAGAGGAGAGCCACAAAAACAACCAGAGAGCTGGAGCACCTCGCCTTCAGGGACAGGCTGAGAGCTGGGGCTCCTCAACCGGAGAAGTGAAGGCTCTGGGGAGATCTTATAGCGGCCTTCCAGTACCTGAAGGGGGAAACAGAAAAGCCGGGGAGTGTGGTGAGACACTGGAACAGGTTGCCCAGCGAGGTTGGAGTTGCTCCCTCCCTGGAAGCACTCAAGGCCAGGCTGGATGGGGCTTTGGGCAACCTGGTCTAGTGAGAGGTGTCCTTGCTTACAGTAGGGGGGTTGGAACTAGGTGGTCTTAAAAGGTCCCTTCCAACCCAAACCATTCTACGTCTATGAATGACACTTTCCAAACACTGTTTAATTAAGGTTAGATTCAGACTGTGCTTGTGCTGCACATGCTAGGGTCCTAACTGTGAGATAACCAGCAGGTTTAAAAGAGGCGGGAGCAGAGAGCAGACACAACCTGCCCATTCCCTAAAACAGTTGTTCATGAAAGTACCAGCCATAGAAGAGAATGCATCACTACAGCAGTTCTTTCGCTTCGAGATAAGAAGTGGAAAAAGGAGAACACATTTCACAACTTTTTCCCCAAATTCACTGTGAATGCTTGCCACTCTTCTATACTATCCTTACCCATGGTGCAGAAGGCCAGGTAGTAAAAGAAGGTAAGAGATATCAGTTACCTGCACAGGTCTCCACTTTTTAAAGAAGAATACTGAAAAAAAGAAAAAATAAAATAAAATACTGAAGGAATGGAAGAAAGACAGTTTGCCTAGATAGTGAAAAAGATTAACCTGACAATTTAATGAGAAGATAACTGAGAGATGACTTGGATACGTAATGTAAATGGACTATTGATTAGAAAAATAAACATAAGTTTTGAAAATTTCTTCAATGAAGGAGCCAAAGCCATAAGAAGAAGCTACAACGAACCAAATTAAGACAACAGGGCAGCCATGCATTTTAAGCATTAAGATAAATGATCAGTGTGACAAATGCCAAAGAGGTGGATTTCCCATCTCTTGATGCATTCCGATCTGCTTCAGGCAAATACAGGTCCAAGCACAGAAGCAAGCAGGTTCAGATATTAGATCATCTCTCCCTGCATAATGCAGAACATTATGATTCTTTTCAAGTGTTAGTTACAAAGCAGCTACACTAACATCCCTGAAGTTATCTCAGAACCACTGGAACTACATGGCAATAGTAGAAGAAAATCTTAAACCACACAGGTCCTCTGAATAGTACATCACTTCAGTCAGAGCAGCCGTTCTCAAACTATTCTGGCATGAGGAACAGGTAAAAGCACTGATTGTTAAACAGCACAAACTGTTTTTCCTGGACACAATGCTGACATCCAAAATAAGGTGCCTGAACCACGAAAGCTGCAAAACAGTATTTGTAATTCCAACTTGAAAGAATTTAGGAGCCAGTAACACATAGTAATGGCACTGTTGAGGGAGCAGGGGTGTTAATCTGTATACAACTAGGAGAAATCAAAACATCAAATAAGAATCCTCACCAATGAAACCAAGATAGCATTCTTCGTTAGAACATAAACTGAGAAAGATTAGACAATAAGTGGGGAAAAGAAATCTGTCACGTAACTTCACAAATTTAAGTAGAAGTGTGCTAGAAGGAATTTACCCCAGGGCACCTGAGCTGTACATGACAAATTACCTTAATGAGCAAAAATAAAGCGGAACACATGTCACCAAGTAAAATGCCTTCCAAGCTTCTCAACACAATCTCCCTTATGAGCTTTCTCACCTTCAAATGACATTTAAAGGAATCACTCTTTGTCTTTTTACCTTCCAAGCCCATAACAAACTCTTAGTGGCAAAGGAACAAGGATAGGCCATCTATTGTGAGACAAACACTATTTTTTTTCCTCTCATGAAGAACTAGAGGAAATAGATTTCACATGCAGCTGTCCAGATACAAAGAATAAAGGACAGCTCCACACTGTATGATGATTTTCACTTCTAAAATGACACTCCTGACTACATTCCTCATTAAAACCTCACTGGCTTAATAACTGTCTTATTTGTAATACACTTTGAATGCACAAAGTACTAGGTATCAGCTAAGCTCCATAATTAGATCTAATTTTATTAATGTTTTGTGACCCTGCATGAGATTTGGTAATGAGAGACTTTTTTTTAATCTATCCTGGAGCAGGATTCCTTGGCTCTGCAGTGCGCTCCCAGGCAGCCTCCTGCTCATACCACAGTCCTGTTCCAGAATTACAGTGTGTCTCCTGTCTGCCTCCAGTACTTGCAATTGTCCCATCCCACATCAGCTGCTAGCTGGCTCTGCCCAGCTCTGACCTCTTTGCTATGAGTCACAACAGCTCTCCACCTTTTGCAAACACAGCTCTTTTACATACAGTCTATCACGTAAAAAAGGAAGATACGCTCCCTTCTTTTCTTCATGACATTGAGTGGAGAAGAAAAATCGTGTGGGTTGATTTTACTTTATTTTTTGTATGTTTTCCTGTTGATCACAACCTTGATTTTCTTGAAATTTAAGGCTACAGCACCAACCACACGCAAGCACTCTGACTGGGAGGACTACTTTTACCCAACTTAAAATGACTGTATTTTACTTTCACTACATTATTGGTTACACAGTATTTAATTTTGGGTTTGCAAACACTTGGAAGATTTCTTTGGTAAATACAGGGAAGTTCTCACTGGTAACATCTGAGAAGATACATATTGTGGCCCCTAGACGAAACAAACTGACAGAAAACAAAACAAAAAAAATTACCGAGAGAATTGGTAAATGTAGATAAATATGAAGTACGCAACACAACTTCCAGTGTATAGAGGCCCACAGAGGTAATCGTAAACAGAAGTACTGAAATTAAAATACTGTAGTCAGTGCCAGGATGACTGTAATTCGGGAGCAAAGTGGACAATGGTCTCTGATGACTTAAGACAGAAATAGCTCAAGTTAGAAGCCCCCGTTACCTTCTGTCTGAAATTGCAGGCAATGAAGCCATAATGAAAAACATTTCTACACAATGTTTTAAATCATGAGTCTTCTCAGCTGTATAATTATTGTAAATGGTTTTTCTTTTATCATCTTTTCCAACCTGTGCCCTACAGCATCATATTGTACTTTACACATCCTAATATATATAGAAAAAATATCTTCATAGATACAATCTAATTGTTGTGGGTTCTTTCTTTTGTTTTGTTTTTTTGTACCTGGAGACTTTTCTGTAGTTTAAATTACTGTAATGACTATACATTATTTCTCAATTCAGCAAGATCTCTCCTGAGCAAACAGCATTCAGCTGGTGAGCTCTGGGAGACAGAAGTTATACTTTGCCTCTCTTCACCCTAATCACTACAAAATAAAATCCCTTTTTAGCATGAAGGCCAATAGGATATTTTGTCCATTCTTCACGTGGATGCTCTCCAGTGCGACTCCAACACTACACTGATTAATGAGACTGTCAAGGTACAGGTGTTGGTGAACCCTACTCATTGGTAAAAAGATGCGTGAAAAACACCACCCAGTATTTGAAGGAACACTCACTACACACAACACATACTCAGAGCTGCTGCAGCTTTGTCACAGATCAAACCTGGCACCTTCATGACAAAGCTTTATGCTCATTAACTCTTATCTTTCCTGGATCCATGCACTCTTAAAATCACACACACAATACAAAAAAAAAAAAAAAGACTGAAGATTTCCTCTGCCAAGAACTATTTTTGCTGCTCCGATAAATTGAAGGCTAGAAGTGATTGGGAGCAAAATACCTCCAAGCAGCAGACAAGTAACAGAATCTTTCCACTTTAAAGAGAATCAAAATTCCCTCTATTCAGCTCTCTCTTGCTGTTTTACTGACAACTGTAACAACTCAGAGCACAACTGTCAAATAATTCTATGAAGCCAGTTAATCTTGCTGCTGGGTTCAGTTTTAGCAAAGCATGGCAGAAGAAATGAAAATACGTACAAAAACTGAAACAAAAATTTAGATAAAAGCACATGACATGATGAGGCTCTGCAGGAATTCTGAAAAATGATGAAGAGCTAAAAAGAGCAAAAGTAACACACAAAGCCAGAACAATTCACTCACGGAAAGATAGAATATCCATTTTCATCTCATTGTCACAGGCAGAAGTCCTCTCTCCCATTCTATTCCACATTCTCCTAAAGGATCTGTGTTTTCACAGAAGGGATTTACCTTCTCACAAGCACCTAAGCCATCTTGGTGTCCATGATCCCTAACACCTCTTATGCTTTCTGCATTTGTTTTCTTCACAGCATGCTCCTGACCACTGCTTTTCTAGGGCTGTTTCTTCCGCTGGCCACTCTTTCCCCTGGGTACCATATGCACACAGAGGCTCTTCCATTGCCAGGCATGCCAAGACACAGTGGTTCAGCCTCTCATACAAGCAGTTACTCTGAATCCGTTTCTAATCCTGCCTCTCCTGGGGACTGGGCTCATCCAGCCCTGCCTGGTTACATGAAGCCCAGTTCAACATCAAGTGGGAGTGCAGCAAAATAATACAGAAAGGTATCTCAAGCAGGGCAGTGCTGAAATATTGCTTATTAGCAGCCAACCATCAGAGAAGTCTACACATTCAAGCCCAGCAAAACCAAGCTAAACTCTTCTCTGAGTTTATTAAATACTGCTTTTTCCTGTTGACTGCCAACTTCAATGTTTGTACAAGCACATCCACCCTCCCATAGATCCTATGTTCTTTGTTAGCCTTCTGATGAACTACCTATGATCAACTCACTTATCTGTTATTTAACTTGCTATTATTCCGGTTGTACAACTAAACTCTGTGTGTAAAAAAGGGCAGGGAATTTTATCTGTTGATTTCTGCATCAAGTTTCTCTTCAAATTGGATTAGAGCGCAGACTGGAAAAACAGTAGACACGGATTTGGGGGGTTTCTCAACCTTGAATAAACAAACTGAAGATAAGGACAAGGCTGATTTCACCTTCACATAACTTTGTGGAATTTCTAGCTTCTCTATGACTAGCACCAGAAATATAGCACATTTCCTATCACCAGGGCAATATGAAGGAGGAACAAGGCAGAAACAATAACTGAGCTATTAAAAAAGCAAAGGAAGCAAATAACTAAACACAGGATAAAGCTAGGACAGCGTAAGAAAACAAAAATGTCTGTATTTGAATAGGGAAGAAACATCAGAAAAGGAGCGATAGACACGGGCAAAAAACAAGGAGAACATATGCAGCACTTTAAAATAAAGCAATACAATGCTGCCGTAAGTTAGGGGCTAGATATTCCTCACACAACAGAGAACATTCCATTAGCAAACCAGAATGAACTGAGAAGCCCAGGACCTCGTGTAAGTGCCCAGTGGGGCTGGTCTGCATCCATTAGCCACCAGCACTAAACTGCTGGGGTCATAGGACCGACAGAAATGCAGCCTGAGGACTCCCAAGGAGATTTCCTCTACAAAGCAACTTCCGTCGTTCACGAGGACAAAAATAGCTTCTGTTGAAAAGGAACTCGTATACAAATTGATACTAATTAAAACAATCCGACACTTAAGTCTAAAGCACTTGCAACACTTTATCTAGCTATTTTTATAATGGTTATAATATTATTATATTTTTATAAAGCTCTTTCATTAACAGCACGGGGAAGCTCTGTCCCATCATCTCTTCAACGCTTACAACTCCAACACCTTTACTGAAGCAAATACTGGCACTTGCACTGACTTCACTGGACCAGGATCCAGTGGCCCTGGAGGGTCGTGGAGCCCTGATGATCTTTTTCTACCAGGTCTATTCCTGGTCATTAAATTTTTCAGAAAAAAAAAAGAAAAAAGAAAAAAGAAAAAAGAGGCCCAGCTGGCTACCTAGGCACAGCAGCAGAACAGCAGGACGTCAGTGTGGGTGCTACCGCTGTGATGTGTGGCTTCAATTACAGCTTTCTCCAACTAATCATGCCAGCACAGATTGCCTGTTAAGCTCCTCCAGTGAAAGGAGCTGCAATGATTTTGCCAGACAATACAATACCCAAAGAGGGTTCCTAGGCACAGCAACACTCTTCAGAAGCAATTCTCTTCAGTCTCTTTCCTTTCAGTTCCAGGAGATGGGGGGAATGAAGCTGATTTTGTACTTGAAAGCACCAGCACGTCTCCCTGGACTTCCAGCCGTATCCTAATGTGTTGGCAAGTATATTTTTGTGCTGCAAATTTTCTCTGGATAATTAACGAGATCCAAGATGAACTTTTCAATGCAGACTAAGCCAGGCCAGTTCCGCTCCTCATGGAAAAGAACCACGCACACAGCTGGTGCTGGTCTGGTTGGTTCCAACAGAGACACCGAGACCAGTGCGAGTCCCACAGAAGATCTGTTCGCTCAGACACGTCCTGCTCCAGGCATACCAGTGGGTAACTTTCCTACTGTCTCACAAATGATCTGGCATTTAAGTAAATTAGGAAGTAATTTTCCAGTGCCATCCATCTGGCACTTCTTACAAATGCTAACTTGCTATAAAACAACTTGTTAAAAGCAGGAGCAAACCCAGAGAAACCAAGAAATGCCAACCCAACTACGGAAGGATGCCACAGGAAGGACCCCTGAGCAGAGACAGACTCAGAACCCAGGAGCAAATGCTGAGCATCCTACTGAAGGGAAGGTTCGGACTGGATATCAGGAAGAGATTGTTCACCAGAGGGTTAGGAATTGAACAGGCTCTCCAGAGCAGCAGTCATGGCCACAAACCGCATTTGGACAACGCTCTCAGACATAGGGGTTGAATTTTGTGTGGAGACAGGAGTTGCACTCCTTATGGGTACTTTCCAACTTGAGATATTCTACGATTCTGTGATGGTTTCCCAATGGCCTCACAGGACTGCTGCAGCACTGGTGCATCTCTCATCCCCACACGTCCACCACTGTGTGACAGTCATGTAGGGAGCACTGTTAGACAACCTGCGTGCGGTCACTGGGACTTGCTCTAAGTGGGTCAGGAAAATAATTGTTCTGGTGACAGTCAGCTGCACTGGCACTAACAACAGCAAAGTAAGAACGCAAGAACTTAGATGCTTATAATATGGAAAAGGCCTCTCACAGTCAAACATCATGATTCTTTTCTTGCTGAGGTATGTGCAAAGTTCACACTGCTTCAAGGATGGCAGCATCTTGCACGAAGCTGGCAGCAAGCTTCATGCTTGTGTCTGTGACACGAGGCTGATCAGGACTAATAGTGAGCCCAGGTGCCTCAGCTCAGTGCAGAACAGTACACCAGAGAGCTGGAGAAGACAGCATAGATGCTGCACTTGGATTACTTAAAACTATCCAGTGTCAAACACAAGGCTCAGAGGACAAAGAACTCACATATTCAAACCCCACCATTCCAGTTCTGGTCCCCACTGTTCTACTCACAGCCAGTCCCCATTATTTGAGGGGGGAGCAAGATTTCACACTTCAGGGCTATCAGGCTGCTGTCAGTGACCAAAACTCCCCCAAGGAAGGTAAACAAGACACTTCAAGGTTTAAAAATCTATTTACTTATTCCTGTGCCTCACATTCCTTTAGGGTAAAACACTTGAAAAGGAGCTAATTATGCACATCCAGTCATGGACCAAAAAAGCAGTCCAGCTATTTTAGAATTCATTTACTAATATTTGATGCAGAACGTTATTGCCAAACTCCAGCTGTCAGCATTCGGTCATCCTTTTAACAAAAGGATGACATTTTTCTGAAAGAAGTCTCTTGCAATATGAAAGCTAATTAAGAGACGATGTCAGTTGCACAGAATGCTGTCCAAGAATAACACTCTGTTTCTGCTAAGTAAATACCTCAGCTTCACTTCAGTATTTATTTCTAAAGTAGAAACTGTTACAATGGTCTAGGACAAAGAAACTATTTCTATAATGCTGAATGACTAAAGGAAGTTTAATCACTCTTAATGCAAAAGGGTGAGCAACCATCTACAATTACTAAGCTATTACATGTAACCAGTCCATAGAGCAAACTGGGAGTCCTCTGCCGTGGTCCTCAGTAAGGTTAAGAACTCCTATTGACTTTAATGGGATTTTCCACTCAAGTGGTAACTGGAAGAGCCAGCTCCGAGGCAAATGTGCTTACTTTCCTGCTTTTGGTTTATTTCTCCAGCACTCCAGACTATCTGCAGCTTCTGCCGACATTCCTCCTCAGTCTCAAATTCAGCACCGGGGCTGCAGGAGTGCCAAACCTGCAGTCCCACAGAGAGCACTGCTGCCTTGTGCCATGTAAGACAGGCTGGTAGCTGGCACTCCTGCTGCAGGCAGGCCCCATCAAAACATGGGGGGCTGGCATTCCAGGGAGCAGACTTCAGCAGGGAGGCGAGAATGTGTAGATGGAACACATTCCTCTGATAAACTATGAAACCTATTAATAAAACAACCCTGCTCTCGTTCCAGTGTTTCAATTAATGTGTTCAAATGTTCCCGTGGAACTCAGGAGCGTAACGTGGATGCAAATGTAGAGCTCCTTCAGCGAGGCTCAAGATGCTGTGGCAGCTGCTCCCACACAGGCTTTGAGCCCGTGGGACCCGTAAGCTGATGGGACTTTGCTGAGCTCATCACAGAGAAAAGTGGAGCTGAGACTTCATTCAGAAGTGCCACGGGCACAGAGACAGCCACTGCAGCTCAGATGGCCTGAGACAACTCATTTGTTTAAGGTAACTTTTTTTGGATGCTCAATAATTGAGAATTTTTCAGATGTGTCACCTCTTCGGAAACATCAAGATTAAAAAATTCTCTTACCCACTCCTTTACAAAAATGTAATAAAAACACATGACAGTATTTCCTCTGTACTGAGGTAGAAAGAGCAGCCCTAAAGCGTAAGCAATTAAGTTTTTTTGAGACTTGCTTCTTAGGAGTGTAATTATTTGGAATATAATAAACCTTACTAACTCCTTAGAACTGTAGAAGTGCACTATTCCTTAATATTTCTCCTATCCCACACAAACACAAAAATTATACTGAAATTCTCTGGAATATTTTCATTATGTTTTTTCTCCAGGGATGACATATGTTTCTAATAACTTGCCACTGAGAAAACAGATTTAGCAGGGTAGCAGCATGCTGAGAAAGATAGCAGGATTTTCAATTTTCAGATGAAAGCAGCTCTATTCCCTGGCAGCCCTACTCCCAAACCCTCTAGGCCAGATCAAATTTTATCTGAAGCTAGCGGATGCCTGTCTTTGCCTTACACAGAAGTTGAATCGGGCTTTCTACATACCTGAAGCAAACAATTTGAGCTTGTAAAATAGAGCCTTTTTAACGAGCACTTATACCAGAGGGAATCTGTTGTAATTAACAAGCCCAAAAATCCGGGTTATTTACATGCATTTAGCTAACAGAAGACCCAGATTTTAACCCAAAGACAATACCCATTCAGCAGACTCACTGTCAGGTCTACATCATCAAAAGGAAGGTGTTATGCAAATGATACATCCATACCCTGCAGCTACAAGGAACAGATTTTTAAAGCTATTAATTTGTATAAGGAAAATCCATGGCACTATTTGATGAGATTCTGATTAACTGCTTTGAAAAACATATCTCAATCTTTGTCTCCAAAGTCTTCCTCCAGGAAAGAAGGTATTTTTCAACTTTTGGACACAACTGCTCTACACACAAACTTTAAAGTGAAGCATGCAATGACTCCTGTGTCCCAAAGGAAGTCTACATAAAGGAAGATGAAGGTGGTGAGCTCCTAAACACGCTGCAACCATGACAGAAGCATTCCTGTTGAAGCTGTGCTACTCACAGCAGGAAGCTTTCTTTCACACAAATGGTTACCAACTGTTTGAAGAACTGACACCCAACTTTTCCTCACATCTTCATGTAATTTTATTCTAAATTGTTTTGTTTTCCCCTTTTACCAACTTTTTACACATGAAAACTGACACAAAGTACTTTATCACATTCTCAAAAAATAATGCCTTGCTAAAAATATGATTAAACATCAGGCCATATATGAAGATATACCAATGAGCAAAAAAAAGACCAAAACTCTGTTACTATGGGTCTGCATTTGAGAACAATTTGACAAATAAAGCACTGCAACTGCTTCTCTCACATTAATGGCTGGAGTTACGTTTTTGTACAGCTTTTCCACTTCTTTTGATAAAATCTTCTCTTCCCTAGGAGAGCTTTGGATGTGGCATTTGTCTATCAGCTTCATAAAGTAAGAAATAAGCTATATTTAGCTCTAGAAAGCCATGGGTTTTAATGCATGCAGAGCTGACAAAGAATCAGAATTAATCTTAATGAGGAAAACTTTTATCAAGTGTAACTCTATCTGTTCCCACCCAAATGGGACTAATTTGTTCCATTATCTCTAAAAATACCAGCTAGACGCTTTAACTAAAGCCTTCGAAGCATGTTTGTTCAATTAACAACCATGCAAATGTACAACCACTCAACGATGCCAAGGGCTGCTTCCTGAGCATCTTCAGATCTCTCACGAAAAACTGAATTAATCACTGCCAGGGAACTCCTTGCTGCCCCTGCCAATGCCACGAGATAGGTGCTGGGATGGAAAGGTGGCCATGAGCATCCATTGTACCACTGTCCAGCAGAAAGAAGACTAAGACAGCCTGATCCTCCTCATATACATGACTGTATTCCTACATAGTAAGGAGTCGAGTCTTCCTTCAACTGCAGGTTCCTTGGGAACTTGGGAAGCTAGCTGTTGGTGAGTCAAAGCCTGAAAGCTGAAGGAATTATTCTGGGAAAATCGTTCTTTCTGTTTTTCTTTGGTGTTGTTTTTTTTTGGTGGGTTTTTGTTTGTTTGTTTGTTTGTTTTTGTTTTTTAAACCCAAACAAGCAGTGCAAGATTTGGCTGTGTGGTATACAGCCTTAGAAAATTTTCTCACTCGGATCTTCCAAGAAGCACTCCTCAGCATTTTGCAGGTGCCTCATTAACAACCAGATAGGGTCTTCGTGTATTAATAAAACAAATCTAGGAAGTTAAAACAGAAAGAATGCTTACCATCAAGTGCAATAGTGTAAAAGAGTACGCAAAGCAGGCTCACAGACTCTCTAATTTGCTTCCCAAGCAGAATATGGGCAGATGACATCTATTCATCTGTGCATAAGTACATCTGCCAAAATATTTCTACATCTGTTCTGAAAAGAAACCTGATAAATGTTCAAAACATACAGAGTAATGATGTCACCCTTGGTGTTATCAGAGCACCAGACACCTCCATTCATACACACTTATAAAAAAAAAAAAATAGAAAGATTTGCTGCTTCCACTGCACTGGCCTCAATTTCTGCAAAGATGCTGCTACAATGAACTCAGCTGAGACAAAATTTGTCCTTTAAGAGTATATATCAAATACCTAAAATATCTAGAAGGGAAAAATTCTGAAATGTAAAACAGACTTTGTTTTATTACACATCTGTTATGCAAATAACATTCACACATCACTAATCCTGAAGTCTAAATATATGAAAGCATGTGAATGAGTGGTTAATAATGAAACAAGAAGTCAGTTTGAAACCAACTTTCTCTAAATCCAAAAATTAAACTTTTGAAATTGGATTGAGGATTCGATAGTTGGAAAGGAATTAAAACTATGATGTATTTTTAATTTTTTTTTCTGTAGACGACTTCTCTAATGACTAGTATATTTTTGCTACCTTCTTTTAGAAGGAAGGAAGAACGTGGACTGCAGAATGCAGCACAAATGTCTGTGTCATGCTCTTGGGATTTAACAGACTAAATGCATGACTTCAGTAACACGCTGCAGAAGTGCCACAACAACAGCATACAAAACCCCCTAGAACCATATTTGTAATATTTATTTTTATAGCCAGCCAGGCTAAGACATGATCCAACCAGGACAACAGAAAGGCTCCTGCTACAGTCTCAGTTTGGAAATGGACAATTTTGGCTTATGGCTCTGAGCAGGTCAGGGTGTTTCCTGCTGGTCAGAGATGCACATGGTCCAGTACTTTGTGAAATGGCCAACAGCAAATCCAGCAAGCCCTCACACTACTCTTGTGCCTTATGGAAAATGATCTTAAGCCAATTCAAATACAGAACTCAGTGATATGGTGGGGTTAGGCAAGAAAAGCAAACATCACATCTTACAGAAAGGGGTAACAGAACCAAACAGAGCTCAGGTTCACCTACTCCAGTGACACGAGAAGAAATCAGGACTGAAGTGATTGGTGTACTGCCAACCATTACAGCCACAATTTTCTGCCAGCTGGTTCCATTGTTTTGAGCTACACTGCCAGTGACAGGGTCATTTCTCAAAAAAAATCAGTAACAACAATAGTTTGACTTCTTTCATCTGGACAGGTCATAAGGATACGAAAGACGAGACAGAACTATCAGGGACGTCATTACTATAGTCAGGAAGAAATCTGCTCAACAAAAATCAAAACAAGACTGAAGATTTTCTTTCTGATGTCTGCCCTTGAAAGTAACAGAAGTAAGTAAATGTCAACAGCACTGTAAGAGCTGAGCATGAATGACTTCTTAGAAGCGACCCACTGAGACTCATTGCAGATAGGCAACTCGCCCAGTGGGCACGTTAACATTAACGCAATACGTTTATTTGAAAAGTTGGATGCCCTTATGCTTAAAAACCACACGTGAACTTTCACGACTTCTCAAGACAAGGATGTTTACCAGAGCACAACGCAGGCACTCCCTCCACCACTAAGCCTACAGCGCAACGGCAGTCCCGATGCCGGGCCGGGAGAACAGGTGTTTGCCGATCCCGGGGCGGGTCACATGCCGAGGCCCGAGCTCTCGGGCTGAGCGCGGGCAGGACAGCCGGCAGCGGCGTCGGGACAGCAAAGCACGAACTGCCCCGGTGCCAAGGCCAGCAACCCTCTGCCCCGCCGCTGCCAACCACCGCAGGGAGCACGCGTCTGGGACGCTGCCCGTAGGAAGTTAACGGCAGCGTGACGCTGTCATCCGGAGGCTCGGCTTTAACAGGACGCCGTCCGCTTTTCTGCACTCAGCTTCTCGGCGAGGGAAACGCGTATCCCTTCACAGCGCGTCACTCCCAGCTCCTCCGCAGACGCAAAACCAGAACCACGGACTGGAGCATCGCCCCGAGACCCTCGAAAAAGACACAAGCGCGCGACTTCGCGCTGACAACCCCAGCGACCTTAAACATCCGAGCGAACCCTCGAGACGGTTCGGTTGCCGCGCAGCCCAACGGCCTGCCGAGAGCGTCCGCGTCCAGCGAAGCGCCCGGCAGCGGGGACGCTCCCGGACTCCGCCGGCCTCGGGGTTACCGGGGCCGCGGCTCAGGCCGCTCCGCGCCCCGCAGGACGGAGGGACGGCCGAGGAGCGGGGCTGCCCGCGGAGCCCCGCCCGGCCGCGGCCCTCCCTCTCCCCCCCGCGGCCGCGGCGCCCCCCCCCCCCCCGCCCGCTCACCGTGCTCCGGCCGCCGTCGCGGGGCTGCGGAGGGAGAGAGGGCCGCGGGGCGCTGCGCGGACGGGGCGGGCGGACTAGCTGAGGCGGCCCCGCGGCTCGGCCCCGCTGCTTGGGGCCGGCTCACACGTCAGCCGCCACGAGACCCGGATCTGCCGGCTCCCGGCGGCGGCGGAGCGCCGGGGCGGTGCCGAGCTGCTCGCTGCTCCCGCCCCCAGCACCGCCCCTCGCTGCCCCGCCCGGCCCCACCGCCCCCGGGCTGCTCGCGTGGTCGGAAGTAGCGCCGCTACTGGTGCCTTTCCCCTCCCTGAAGAATGAGGGGATTTGCAGCGCGGTTCGTCGCTGACTGCAGCTGTTCCCTTGAAGTAACGCGCTGTGGGACGCTGTAAGGAAAACTTCTGACGGTGGTTTCCGACGTCAGCCAGTTGCGCTGCCCCGTGCGGCCACGCCAGGGTCAGCAGCGAGTCCTGCCCTGGGGACAGCGGTACCGTTCCGTAATGCAGCGGGGATCTCATAGGGAATGAAATCTTGTGCTCCGCTATTTTCAAGGCCGGATTACTTGCCTCAGGCCAGCACGGATCAAGCTGCGAATGCGATGAGAAAGCGGGGCTGGATGGATACCGCAAGTTCTCCCAGCTCCGTACCTCGCCATAGCACAAAAACCTTCTGTGCTCTGATGGGGCACGCAGGAGGGGACCGCCTTGGCTGTGCTCCTCACCGTTCTCTACTCTCATGAGGAGCTCAAGCCTTCTTTCACGGCTGCAGGGTTGTTGTTTGTTTTCTTCTGAGTACTTTTTCCTAGCATCGAGTGCCAAGCCTGTGTCACTCTGCCCAGCATCGGGCGCAGCACCAGCTGGCAGTCTTGCACTGCCAGCGATCCTTGTGCAAAGCCACATCCCTAACATGCAGCCCAGGTGCCCATGCACGTCACAGGTCTGGCCCTGGCCACGGTGGCTGCTTCCCAGGAGGCAGCAGCCGGCTATCTCTGTCTGGCCGTGCTGCACAGTCTTGCCTCTCCTTAGACTTGTTTGAGCCCTTTCTCTTGTGTGAGTGCCAGACTAAATCATGGCAATACTGCAGACGAACAGAGGCACAGACGCAAGGCCAGGCCACCACAGGAAAACATCTCAGGAACGAGCCATCCCAGAAGCAAGAAGAGACAGTTTTCCAACACCATTAAGAGCCTTGCCTACCTGTATGCCCCTCTATATGTAGCACCTAGGGGCTAGTCACTGTTCTGGGAAATGGAATTGAGATCCAAAACCCCAAACCAGACACAAATTACAGTATTAGTCTTGGCTCAAACAAGAGAGCAATGGCAACTCATAAACAGTGGAGAGAAAGGTTCCTTCTGTCAAGCTAATAGTGAACACTTCTATTTTCTTGCCTGTAAGTAAAGCTAAACTGCCTGTTGTTGATAAACAGATGGAAAGCACACTTAGGGGAACTGGAAGAATTGGGAAGAGTCTCATAGTGACTGATCCATGGCAAACTTGTACAATCCTAAAATTAGAAGGGATAAACTAAATGAGCTAGACAGACTCAGATGCCTTGTCTGAAAAAACACAAAACTGCCAAGGGATTGCAAAGGAGAGCCAGGAGCTGGTGGGGATGAAGCAAACTACAAGAAAGCACTATGTAATAGTGGTATTTAGAGCTACATGTGAGCTGTCTCCTACTTTGCATGAAATGCAGCTTCCTTGAAACTCTGTGTGTTGCATCTTTCTGGCTTATCGCATTGTAATCTCCTGAAACAGTCCCTTGATAAGGCATGCATGCAGCATCCAGCCAGGCAGGTTCTGGGTGGGATGCAAGAGCTCACACCCCTCTCTGCTCCCTTTGCTACTGCAAAGTTCTACATATCTAAATAGTTTTACGTAACTGACACCAATAAAAAGCTGGCCTTTTTCAGTATTTCATTCTGCATCATTTGCACTGCCTTTTTGACAGCAAAATCTGATTATCTTTCTTTGTTTAACATATATGTTTCTGTTGGCATCCTTGAAGAGATGGGAGGCTAGTGTAGCTAATGAAGGATGGACTGTTGGAAAAGTGATCTTCAGGTAATGAAACTTCAGAGTATGAACTGTCAAGGAAGGGAGCTTCAGAAAGTACGACCAGGAGCAAGAGAAGCAATGCATAAGGTTATTGCTTTCAAATCAGCAAGTACATACATACTATATGTAGGCAGAAAGCAGCTAGGTATCTTACATAAAACATTTTGTAGGCATCCCTCAGTGCATCCCTCTGAATTTGGCCCTCCTGGTTCCCACGGGCAAATGAACAAGCCGTAGCAGGCGGTGATTCCATCTCAGCTTCCCACTCCCAGGTTTCAGCCATCTGCTCCCCCTCACACTCAGAAATTTAGTGCACGACACAGCAATAAGATGAGATTCTGATATGGAGGCTGTGTTCAGGCTCACCCTGTTGAAGTGTCCTTTCTCACAGGAAAACTACAGTGAAAACAGTGATGATTTAGGCTACTGGTAATGACTTTATGAACAAAGGCGTGAGGTGCATTCAAGATCAGCTAGTAGCGATAAAATAGTAAGTCCATTGATTTTGGCACAGTAGAAAGAACTGTACTGCCACTGCAAAGCTAGAATACGATATATAACTCTGACTGAAGGGCAGAAGATGGCAGTGTTCCTTCCACCAGTAACCCTGTACAATAGAGGAGGGTAGGAGTTGAGCAAAACTAAGTATGTCATTCTTTACATCTGTCATCTAAAAGTAGAATGGATTGGGCATTTTGTAAAGCCTCAGGCAGATGCCACATTTCCAATCATGCTGCTGGCTTTCAACTGTTTAACCCCAATAGGCAGTGGAAAAGTAGGATTCATGCTGGTGAGCTAACTTGACAAATAATGGATGAATTTGTTACAGATATCCAAAGCATTACTTTTTCCATTGTGAAGCTCTCCTGCTGATGTTCTTCTCATCTTTGCTGCTCATGCCACTAGGCACTGTGTCGCTCCCATCCAGATACCTCGTGGTATGGAAATTATTCAGCTGCAATTCATACAGGATCTGAAAAATGACCTAAAAAATCAGGCAAGTCCTCTTAACTTTTGTCTGCTCTCTCTTTTCCTTTAAGCAGTCCACATAGTGCTCTTTCCAGAAGGAATGCGCAAGAAATTCAACCTCAAATTTTGATACCGAAGCGTCGCTTAGAAGTCATCTGTATCATGGCCTGAAATGGCAACCAACAAGTGGAAAGAAAAAGACTGTAAATACCCTTGCAGCAGTATCAAGCAGCAACATATCTTTTTAGCAATGCCTTCAATTAGAAAGAGGCATCTAATTTTGGAAAAGAAGCCAAATCCTCAGAAAAGTTGCTGACAGACATTCCTAGCTGGGATGGCATCTCACAGCACACTGCAGAATTGCAAAGTACTCTGGAGTATTTAGGCAGCAAGCCTGAGAATTAGCTGGTACAAAGCTTGTATTGTGTACTCAGGTTAATGTAAGAGAAATGTAGTCATTTGATCACAACGGAACCAATTTTATACTGCCAGATTTTCTTAATCTGACCATAACCTAAGCTGTCAGGGCTTACAGAAAAAAACATGGCTTGCTCAAAAGAAGTGATTCTACCGAAGCTGTCAGAGGAGGGCTTTTGAGCTCCAGAAACATCAGCTCGTCAACACACTCTGAGACACAAGCCATCAGTCAGGGGAAATGATCACAAAGGACTGCTAAAATGCTGCCAGATCATCGCTGACCAGCGATGTTTTCCAAACCAGAAAATGAAGGAATGAACTCTGAAACTGACGGGACGAGGATTATTTTACATTTACCTAAAATATTGACAAATAGCTTACAGTAACTACAAAATGCAAGCAGACCAACAGGGTTGTTAACAAGATTAGGCTGGAAGAAAATATCTAAGAATAGAAGACTAATGTCTGAACCACTGAATTGTTAATGGCAACACTGACTGATAAAGGAACACCAGTTAACTAGGCCGAAAATTGGATGTGTGGAATAAGGACTGTACATCCTCAGTAACCACACAAATTAATGAGACAAAGGTCTGCTGAATTTCATCGTGTTTGACTATTATGCAATCTCTAGTAGAAACACACTTTGCAAATACTTTGGGAAATCCCCTCTAAAAATGCGGTCTAGGTGAACCAACACCAGTAAAACCCTAACAATTTGTTTTTCCTTTGGAGCAGATACCATAATAGCAGATGCACAATTGTAGTGGTGTTCTTGCAAAGAAAATACAAAAAGCAGTGTGAACTGCTTCCTGAGTCACTGTAGTTCACAGCCATAAACTATCTGTAGCCAGAAACTTACCAGCGGCTATCACTGCTCTATTCATCTGAAAACTGTTGCCACTTGGGTAAAACACATACAACGTCACACTCTGTGTTCACAGTCATTTCTCCATTCGCTCTGAATCTGCCTCTGAACACGAGTTAGAACCCTCAACTGTTACAGTTCTTACAGAGTTGAAATAAAAATGAATTCCTGTTCCATCTAACAGAAGAAGACATCTAATACAAAAACCGTGGGCACACAGTTGAAGCCAGTTGGTGTAATGAATGTAAAAGCAAAAGAAAATGTTAGAGAAGGAAATGAAAGTAGGACCCCAAAGGATGTTTTTAACACTTTACTACGTCTAATGTGCATGAAGGTATCAAACTTTTCTGGTCAGGATTTGGGAATTATTCCGATCTGACAGGAATGTAAGTACTTTTGTAATTGGTAATTAAAATATTACGTGATTATACAGTATACAATTGAAATTTAAGAGTAACTGCTCACTAAAAAAAAAAAAGGCATTATTTACTAAGAACAAAAACATATAAAGAAGGGAAGGCACTTCAGATATCTCTCAGAAGGTGTGTCAAAAGGCATAACTCATGCCAGTCATAAAAAGGATAGCAGCATCTGCGTATGGACTACAGAGAACTAAATCAAATTGTTGAGAGAGTATCTGATCCATTAGCACAGTAAGTGATACTCCGGTTTCTGAAGCACTCTCAACCATGGTTTCCATCCTGGATTTTAGAAGATGAGAACTGAAAAAAAAACATTAGGAATAACTCATGTCTCAGCTTGCCAAGCTCCACATGAACTTCAAGTGATGGTTTTAGCCTGTGCACATTTGCTGTCTGAGGATGTGGTATGGCACAGCTGGATGCTTGCTGCAGTAAGTTACCTCAAACCTGTTGAACAGGAGCTGTAAACCCTAGCAGTTTGGTGTAAGGAAGAAAATTAGGATTTACAGAGCTAATAAGAGTACCAGTTGGGGAGGAAAAAAAAAAAAAAAGAACAGAGTTCTGTAGTATTCAGCTCATACTTCAGACTGCAAATCTTGCAAAAATGCTGCAAAAATTAAGGGAAAACATTTCAATGTTCACAATGTGAATTTACATTTCCAGTGCTGAAGTAGGTTTTTGTGGTTACCTTTGCGTTAAGCTACTGATGTTTAAATTGGACACAGATGTTGCCTCTAAAACTGGAGGTAATTATTGAAGAAGGATGAAAAACATTTGAAGTTGGTGCCAGAAACAGCTGAGGGAGCAAGACTCTTAGCGGCACCCAGTGTCAGGGCAAGAGCAATGGGCACAAACTGAAGCACATGACATTCCTACTGAACATAAGAAAACATTGCTTTACCTCGGTGGGTTGAATACTGGAACCAGTTCCCCGGAAAAGTTGTGGCATCCCTGTACTTGGAGATATTCAAAACCCAATTGGATACGGTCCTGGTCAGTGCTTTAGCTAATTCTTTTGAACACTTTTCTTGGATGGAACTAGATGATTTTATGAGAACACTATCAATATAATTTCAGTGGGAGTAAAATTATTTAGGATGAGTGATACGAAAATAAAGAACATCCTTTAAGACACCCAGAAATGTATATGCAGGGAGACACTACACATCTACACTGTTTGCAGTTCATAGATTTCATGTCTGATGTCTGAGCAGGGAAGGAACCTACAGCAGAACACCACTACATTCCTAGGCCTAGGATCTGAAAGCTGCAAAATCCTGAAAGACAATCATACAGCATGACTGAATTTCTCCCAGCATGACTAACCTCTAATTGGGGAAAGAAAAATACAGTCTAGAATACTGCCTTTTAAAAGGTGCCAATTTCCAATTTACCATGTGATCTTTTTGCACTCTGTCAGGCAGATGGGAAAGCTGTAACAGCAAATTTTATGAGATGGGTTATACCTCACAGAAACTGCTATAATTGCTACCTCTCGTTTGAGAAAAATGATAAAGACAAGCTCCTTATACCCAAAATGAGTCTTCTGCTAAAGCAAAGTAATGTACTACTACTGAAAAGATAGGCACATAGAATAAGGAGGGAACTTCTAGATACTGTTCCATGAAATATTAGGTGCTTGACAGACATGCAAAGGCAAGAAATTGCCTACTTCTCCTGCATGCAGGGAAATTGTACATTACTTGATGCATTAAGTGTATGCTATTTGTGCCTTGATGGTTTGACTTGACTTTATCCTCAATACCTTCCTTTAATAACTTGCCACATCCTATGTGCTTGCTATCCACATGGAGACAATTAAATTAAGAAAACAACAAAATCAGTTTGTCTTTGTTATCTTCTTGAACTGTAGCTACTGGTTTATATGACTTCAAATGCAGTGCAATTAACTTTTTACATGGCTGTGGTCCAAACAGTGACTAGTGGTTTACACTTAATCATTTAGTATTAGTATTTAGCATAATGGTTAGTATTCAACCACAGTAAGACCAATAGAAAAGTTTCTTTTCCTATTACAGAGCTGTCCTAGCCTCCAGACTGCAGATATTTTAGGATGGTATCGAGAGCAATACAACTTGAAAAATTACTCAAATGGATGAGCTCTATTGGGATGATCTCTGACAAACTTCACTAATTTGTAAATATTTATTCTAGACAGTTCCAAAAGACAGTTTGGAATTTGTGGATTTGGTGCTCATCATGACAGATTCCATTGCAGTTCAGCAAGATGGCTGTCGGAACTTCAAATTCTAGCGAGAATTTCAAAAAGCCTCAGAATCCCCAAATTGCTGGATCAACCAATACTAGCTGAATGCAAGAGCTCTAGCTTTCTCTTTTAATTTTGTATTTTATTAAAAGGAGCAATATTTTCCTAGTTTTTGGGATCCCTTTAGGAAACAGGTAGACCTTTGAAAGGATTCGTAACAACTGATGATGTAAAATGCACTGAACATTTGTTTCTCTGTGGTTTTATTGGTTTTATTTTCTCTAGTAGATTTCTTATTTCACTGTATATATTCTTATACTATGATTGTTCATACACTATTAATCCATAATCTCTTACAACTGGAAGGGTTTTTTTGAGGTGGGACCACATGCAGTGCATGACTACTGCCTGTAGGAGCTTGGTTCCCATATTGCACATCCCTCGTCGCAGCTGGCGTTGATGGCTGCCTTAGATCACAAACATGATGAGCAAGGTGTCCAGTCATATCCCTTCCTCCCAGGCAGACACAGTGGTGATGTGGGAGGACAGCTTGTAACATACAATCCCTGAATAAGCGTTGCACGTCTCCTCAAAGAAAATGGCAGAAGCCAGCCAGAAGCATCCTGCAGTCCCAGATCTGATCTATACTCAGTCAGCCGGACCACTTTGTGCACCACAAGCTTTTCAGCAGGTAGCTCATCTACACTTTCAGAAGTCTGAAAGTATTTAGGCCGGCCATAGTCAATGGCCAAAGTCATTTAAAGACTGCTGTTGCATGATTAACCCGTGGCTGCATTTACTCCAACGGAAAGTGTTTTTATTTTTTAATTTATTCTGGATTTTCGTACTCATTCAATCAATGCTTCATGATGAATTCTGCTTCAGTTCTAATTTTAAAATCATTTCTTCTAATGAGACCCTAAGTCCTCCCCTAAACAATCATTCCAAAATACTAGCACCATTTTAATCTTCTCTCACTTCCTCACTGCGTTTAGCTACCTCTTTGGCTACTGCTGCACTGAACAAGAATTTTTTATTAAATAAAGTTACATAGATTTGATAATGTAATAATTAATAGTAAATTACTAGACAGTAATGCAAAGTGCTTAAAATAGTATAAACAGCTCAGTCCGAGTAGAACGTGTTTCTGAATGGAAAACAATATACTAGCAAAGGAACACAGTAACTGTATCTTTTGCATTATCTGTCAAATGCTCTCTTCCCCTATAACTCTAATACTCATGGGTCTAATAATAATACGTTGTGAAATCTGATTTTGTACTCCCAGTTTGCTTCCATTTTGAAGGGACTCTCAAAAAGATGGCTGTTTTCTTTTTGTAATAGGAAGAAAGGAGCACAGCTTCACAACTTTTTCTTTGTACGAAGTGCTTTTAGTTCCCTCTGATCAATCTGCCAGTCTGCTGAGGCCAATTTTTTTTTTTTCAAGGCAGATGCCCACTCATCAAGAATATTAAGAAACCTGAAACCTCCTGGAGAATTATCACAAGCCTCTCACAGCCCAATCTGCTTTTTTACTATTATTACTTTTTATTTATATTTTGTGCCTCTCATGAACTCACAAGAAGCAGCCCCACGGTGTACATACCACCACTTGCAAACCACTCCTCCACAAAGAAGCATAAATTTAACAAGATAATTTTGCTGACAGACTTAACAGGGGGCTGCTCATTCCTACGTTTTGCCATCCAAGACATCAGGTTCACACACAACATTCATTTGGAAGATACTGCCAGGCCACCAAATTAATAAAAAGTCCAGGCTGTAACATCAATTTCTAATGAAAGTCCTTAACAAGTGAAGAATAAGTTGAGTGTTACTGCTAAACTACCCAAAATTTCTGGATGGGCATTATTTAATGGAAACTTTGCTAAATCTTGTTGTTGAAGTCATAGGTCGTAAAATCAACAGCTGAACTCATTTCTCGTCAGACTCCATTAAGTTAAGGTGAATTGCATCATACAATTTCAGGCTGACTGAAGTTTAATTAGTACACGTCCTGAATTTTTAGCATGTATACTCAGGCTGCTAACAACCTGCAAAACACAACTTGTAAAGTGGCTGAATCGCGACCAAACACTGCATCTCTCCACCGGGAACGCCGAACAATTGCTGTTCTTCTGCTTTGAGCGTTTCTGACTGCTCTTTCCGAACACCTTGACGGGAAGGAGCAGATATCGCCGTCGTCAGAGGCAGCGCCGCAAGCTCTCCGCATGGCGAGCTGCTCCCCGTCGGCGGGATGCGTCTCACACGAGCAAGGAAACCTGCGCTGTTCCACCCGGGAGAGGGCACTGTTCCACCTGGCCACGGACCGGACGCGGACACCGACGGGAGGAACGGGAAAGGGGATGGCAGCCGAAAACTCGGCCGACTTGCCCGACCAGTAGTTATGTGAACGATAACGCTCATCTTCGGAATGAGCTGAGTCACCCACGACAGGAGCACTATGTGACAGGCAATAAACACACAGGGTAAGCTTACTTCTGCAGTGTCTGAAACGTGCCAAATGAATCGCGGGTCAGTAAGGCAGCTTCTGGAGCGTAGATCTCTCTGTACAGCTGGGATGGCAGGAACTGGGGGTGTCATTTTGGAGCCAGACGAGGACTGCATTTCAAAGTGACATTTTTTAATGAATATTTTAGTCTTCTGATTCGTTGCTGATTACTTTTTTTGATAAAGCATAATATAAATGAACATTCAAACATTTAAATACAAAAGTAATTGCATCTAACATGGCTCTGAGGTTCATGCTTTGACAGATGCCTCTTGAAGATAAACAAAGTAAGAGTACAAAATATGTTACAGCTTCAGTCCCTCTTTCTAAAGTGTTTGAAACGGCACTTAAAGATCTCTTGAGACAGCTCTCTCCTCTGTTAAGAAGCAGCAATGTGAGAAGACCAAACTTGACATTTCTGATTTTTCTAAACGAAAGAGGCCACGTTGGGGCGAGGAGAAGACTTGTTATGCAAGACACAACAGAGCAAAGGAAGGAAAAAAATCTTGCATGCTGGAAAGTTAGCACTTCAAGAATTGTTTTATTATTCTCACAGGGAACAACCTCAGAAACTCCAAATTCTCCTGGACAATGCTAACAGAAAAATACTGAGATGAATTGAATAAAATATGGAATATATTGAAATTGAAGAGACTGTGAAGGATCTTAACCTGAAGGACAGAAATGTAGTCACTCTTAGCACTGTCTTACTCAACTCGGAGTCCTCAGGCACCGTGCTGGGTGGAGGGGCAGCCACAGTCTCAGACAGATGAACCATGCATGCCATCACTGTTGTGTGTTTGTTTGCAGCGAGTCCAACACTCCCACACCGTCTGTGTGTGAACAACAGCCACCTTCCCATGAAAATGCAGGGAACGGTTTCTGATGTATAGGTTGTAGGATAGATAATATTTCCCATACTACATGTGAAAATATATATTGTTTAGGATGTTTGGTTATTCCTGTATCAGCTAATGTAGGCTGGCAGCCCTTTCCCATCGAGAGCATAGTCTGATGCCGTATATCACTGACCTTGGCTTATAAGCACTGATCCTATAAACTTTCCTTCTGCAGTAACATTGCATAGCAACACCTTCATTTAATGCACCGTATCCCCTGCACCCACTTCAAGAAGTATTTCAAAGCACTATGCCAAACATACTCAGTGCATGGGTACTCAGAGACGTAGCTCTCAGTCTGTTACTTCTGATCAAGATCAACAGACAATTTTGAGTCAGTTTGCAAAAGCTGTTATTGAAAGAACTGTCTGCTCTAAGGCTAAAATGATAATGAGATTAATGAAAGAGGAATCTCCTGAAATGAGATGTGCAACACATTTCCATAACACAGTGAGCTGTGTTATGGAAAGGGACTACAGTTTTATATTTTGTGTATGGATTTTTCTAAGCGTGAAAGACTAATGAGAATTTAACTCAGAAGATATACACAGAATTGTATTACCGATATAACATATATAATGAAGTCAAATAAAGAATACATTGAAATCATGTTAAGTGGTTATATTCTCATGTTTTTCTAAGCATTTTCTATTACAACCTAAAAGCCAGTGGAATCTTCTGTAAAGTATAGAATACTACAGTACTGGAGGCATACTGTGATAACACCAGCACGTTGACTGTGTGAGGTACCAGTGCCATGCAGTATTTTAATGTGCACAGAAATTGCCCCCCACTCCTTCCTGCCTTCAAAAAAATAAAGAAGTCCTTTTATATTCACTGTATTTTACCAGAGAGAAAATAAAGAAAAAAATGACCATGAAAATGGAGGGCTGGAGGAATATACAGTGAACTTGAAACAATTGTGAGATAAATGAAAAATGCCTGTTTAAGAACCATTGAAAAGAGTGGGCTATGGTAAGGGAAAGAGAACAGTAATTCATATTAATTACATTTGCTTTTTGCAGTAACAGACTCTCAAATGAGCACATGCAAATGACTCTAGATACAAACCAGGCAAAATCACTGCCCTTTACTGTGGCTATTACTTGATGTCTACTACCTATAACATACAAGCACACTTACAAAGGATTCTTACACTTGATAGAGGTTATTTTTTTCACTCAGAGCAAAATGTGAATATCAGAAATTTTTTACTATTAGGAGCTGTCTGGAAAGACATGAGGCTTTCAACCTGCAGATTAGATGTACTTTTTTTTTTTTTCATTTTTGTCCATAACATTCAACAGGAATGTAGTATACCACAAACCTAGCTATCCTAAACCTCTGCAAAGCAGAGTTATTACCCCTGTTACACAGGTGAGAACTTAAGCTGCAGAGAAGTCATGGCCTACCTCCTCAAAAGGAATTCAAATACATGATCAGGATATACGCCATTCCTAGGGGTGTTCAAGGCCAGGCTGGATGAGGTCAGTTGGAGCTCAATGGTCTCTAAGGTCCCTTCCAACTCTTCCATTCTGTCATTCTGTGACGTCAATGAAGTTGAAGGCCTAAGATCACCCTGGAGGTCGTCTAAAACAAATCTGGCCTAATTGACCACCTCAAGAAAAGGTCTGAAAACCTCAGGTTGGGAAACTGCATTGTGTACTGTGCTAGAAACAAGCTTGGGTTTAAACATCTAATTTCATGAGAAGGTGCATATGGTACAACACGTGCAGGAAAATTGACTTTTTCCAGTCAAATCACAGGGAAAGGGTAAGTACACATAGAAAAAAAGGACTATATGCATCTGTATATAGCTGACAGGATTTGCTGTAGTGTTGTTTTATTAAATCTGTTAGGCCCGTGCTTTCTTTAATGGAGATGTAATAGCCAAAATACTGTGTGTACTAATGGAGATAAACAGATAGAACTTGTGCATCACAGCCAGACCACAGGTAGACAGCCCCAATCAGAAGCCACTACAACCAGTTCTAAAGAAATGGAAACAAAGTGTGTTGAGAAAAATGCCTCTTCTGCATGTTGTCCTGCACTGCACAGGAGGAGCAGGCACTTCTACAGACCTCGGTGCCTCAAAGGCCTCTAGTTCCTGAGTAAGCAACTGCTGTAAATGCAATCTCACGGTCCCCTCAGAAAACCTATCTACACCGCTCCATACCACATCATATTTTGCGCACCTCAGACCAGCCGGGATGGTTCCTGGTTTCCTATTTCACTTTTCCAGACAGAGAGCATCCCTGGCTTGCAGCTGCTGGTTCTGCAATACAATATATAACAGCCCACTACACGGGACTGGCATTTCCACCATTTACTCTACTTTTAAAGTCTTGCAGCAGAATCCACGCAGAGAAATGGTTGCTTGCTTTGCGTGCCACAGTTACCTGCTCTTGGGCCTGCCGTGCCGTGTGAGGAGACTTCAGCACATCGGAGCACGGGCACGAGGAGAGATGAGCTGCGAGTGAAGGGCAGGCACTGCGGTTTTGTCAAGCGAGCGTTTGGAAAATAAAAAATAAAAAAAGCTGGGAATTACTGTACGGGCGGGGGGGGCCTCAGCAGATTCTCAAAGCGGGAGAGAAGCCCTCTGTTTCCCAAGGAGCTGCCCCTGACTCGCCAGCCACATGTTCCCGCACAAAGTCCCAGGGGAGCGCCGCTGCCCGGCCCTGCCCAGCTGCCCTCAGCGCTCCCTCGGGGCTCCGCAGTCCCCGCGGGGCCGAGGCCGAGTAGCCCGCTCCGTCCCGGCTCAGCCGCCTCGGGGCCGGCCGGCGGCGGGGACGGCCAGCGGGGTGTCCCCGGAGCGAGACGCCCGCGCCTCGTCACGGTGCTGCGGCAGCCTTCCCTCGGGGGCAGCGGGGAGGAGGAGGAGGCTGTGGGGGAGCCGTCCCCGCGGCGGACTCCTCGCCCACCCTCGGCCGACGGCCCCCGTCCCCGCGCCGCGCGCACGGCGGCCCCGCCTGAGCGGCGGCCGCGGAGCCGGCACCGTAGCGCGCATGCTCGGCAGCCGCCGCCATTTTGGTGGGGCCGGGAGTTCTCCAGCGGGAGCGGCGGCGGCGGCGGCGGAGCTCGCTGGGCCCGGCTCGGAGGTGGCGGCGAGTGGGTGCCCGCTGCGGAGATGGCGAACATCGCGGTGCAGAGGATCAAGCGGGAGTTCAAGGAGGTGCTGAAGAGCGAGGAGGTCAGAGCCGCTCCCGCTGCGCGCCGCCGCCGCCGCCGCCACCCTCCCCGGCTACGCGGTGGGAGCGGGGGAAGGAGCGGGCGCCCGCCGGCCCGCGGGGGACCCTGCCGCCCCTCGGCCCCACCTCCCCGCGCCGGGGGTGGGATCGTCCCGCGGCCTCGGGGAGGGGAATGGCGATCCCCGAGGAGAAGGGACGCGCCGGGCGGGGGGAAAAGGGGACGGTGGACGCGTTCCACAGCCGGAGCCGGGGGAGCGGGGCCGGCCCGCCGCAGGCCGGGCGGAAAACCCCCGTTGCGGGCCGGGCAATGCGGGGCGGTGCGCTGCCGGCCGGGCGGGCGGGCGGGTGGGGCCTGCCCCGGCCTCCTGCCACACCGGGCCGGGGAGGGGGGGATGGAGGGGATGGAGGGGATGCCCCCAGTATCGCCCGTCTGCTGCGCAGTCCGCGTTTTTTAATATGTTGGATTTTTTTGCAGGTAAACCTCTGTTTATCTAGGCTGTTTCATTGCAGGGTTTCCATTATCCCAGTGTAGGTTCTCACCTTCAGGTGGATGGCTTTAGAACCTCCCTCACTTTTGTGCTGTTACCCTCTTCTTCACCAGCATCCTTCTGAGATGATGCGTACCTGAGGGCATGGGCGGTTGGTAAGGATGGCCTGCTGCTCTTAGGGAGGCACTGAAGAAGTTCTGATCTGTTCAGGGGAACGTACAGCTGCCTTTGCAGCATCACATCAGCATGGCTCTCGCTGTGCCCGTATCGGAGTTGGTGGACATCAGCCAGATAGGATTTAATAGTTGTGTCGTCATCATCGTCCTACTTGGGATGATGTTGCAGGTTAGATGCTTGTGAAATATTAATGGGAGCTTGTAACTCCTAAAGCTGGTGTTCTAGAAATCTGGACACATTCTCGAGGAAAGGTTGAGAGGATATCTTGTAAAATACATTGATGTTTTAAGGAAAATGTGTTTAGCGTAAGAGCAGTTGCACGCTTTAAGTGTGCAAACAGCATTGTTGCTGTGCAGCTCGGAGGAGCCCCTTGAAGGAATATACAGGCCTGGTTCTACATCTGCCTTGGAGCCCAGGCTGATGTAGCCAAGCTCTTGCACAGTGATGGCAGAACTGCATGTAAACTGAGAGAAAGTTCTCAGCGGGTTTCTTCATACCAGAGCTACTGAGTCTGAACCCTGTACCCCGTATAACGTAGCTTATATTTGGAATTAAAGTCTAGTAGCTTCAAGATATTTTCCCTTTGCTCTCTTTAGGGGAAGAGGAAAGAAAACTTACCCAGTTTTAGGGGGAGATCCGTGCTGAATTTTCTTACTGTAAGGGTTGGATCCGGAGAGCTCATTTTTCTCAGTTCTGTTTATGTAGTTTGTGCATTGAAGGGCTCAGCATAGAATGTTGTAAATAAATAATACTATGGAATGCTCCTTAAGCTGCACAAAACTCCCCATGACGTCTCTGATCTTTACAAAACTAAATTTATGAGATCTTAACGTTAAAATGTATGGCTTGGATATTTTTTCCCATGCCTTTAGTTAGCCATATGTGAGTGTTACACATTGATAAAGTAATTTATGTGAAATTGCTGTTTAAGGATATTCTGATTCTCCTATCATGAAGACAGAATCTCAGCATTCATCAGTGCCTGCAGTTTAGACAACCAGAGCGTATTTTAAATGTTTGTGTGCGCAAAGATGGTCGGACTGTGGTATCAGTAGTACCACTAATGTGAAAACACATGTGATGAAATGAGGAATGGAGGATGGAGGTATAATTTAAATATAGAAATCAAAGAGGAAATAATTGTGGGTTTTTGTTTTTTTTCTGCCTAATTTATGTACTGAAATTAGTCTCAAACCTTGTTCCTTTAAAAGAAAAGAACAAAACAACACAAATGGTGATGCTAAATTTGTTGCTTAGAAGTTTAAGTCCCTCTCTGAAGGCAAAGTGACTCATGCCTTTTGCCCTTTAATTATTCTTCATTTGGTGCTTGGAGCTACACCTGATCATGGAGAGCAGCCCCTGTTTCCCTGCAAATGCAGTGGGAGCACAGATGCCTGGGGGGGACTTGGGCAAAGAGTACAAGAGGAGGAGTACTGGCTCCTATCTGCCAGTGCTCGTCTTGGGAATGAAACAAGGTGGTAGAACCAGAGATGTTTGAAAGGGAGAAGCTGGATGGTGTTTAACTTCTTCTTAAAGTGGAAGCACCAAATTTAACTTATTGGTGAAAAAATAGTTCTGAAAAGTGTGCTTATTCTTGCTGTGGGTAAGGTTTAATATTTATATGAGTAAATATACTTTGTGCTTTCTGTTTTTGTGACGTTCAGTAGTATTTCTGGGAAATCACTACAACAGTTTTCAGTCTTGTCTTGCAGGTACGAGCTGAGGGGATTTTGATGTGGGAGGAGAGGTTGACAAAGCATTTGAAAATCTCACACTTCAGCATTTTTGCTTTTTTTTTTTTGTATCATTTTTAGTTTTTTTTTTTATAAGGCCTTACACATTATCTTAAGGAATGGGATGTAGTAGAGATCCTCGCTGCTTTGCAACTTTTTGAGTTTATGAATGAGGTGTGTGAGGCTGACAATAATTTTCTCGTCAAGTGTGCTCTCCAAAGTAGGAGACTTTTTACTGTAGTGTAGACAGAGTTTTATCATTCCTCTGGTTGATGGTGTCCTGCATATTCCAAGAAGTGAAGCTGCTAGACTAGGTAATGACTTGACTAGTGAAATATATGTTGGAGGGCACTGTACTGTGCCTGTATTAAAACTTAAAATAGTAAACAGTAATTAACTCATGCAGTGTTTCAAACCATAATCTAGACGAGGCATCAGTTTCTCTTGTTTTCTTTTGTCATTTCATTAATTTATCTTGTTAGTTTCATGGGTTAGGCTAAATTAAATTCCAGAGCAGCAAAACATGTTCTGAATGAACGTGTGAGGCTGCAGCTTGATGGAGGGACCAACAATTGGTGCAGGGAGAATAACAGCTCAGTTTCTTTCTTTTTGATAACTGGGAGGAAGCTTTGGTGAAGGTTGGCTGGTATTATTTCAGAATAGGGTCAGTGGAATGCTACAGAAGCTAGCCAGATTCTTACATTCCCTGTAAGCAGCTATCCTATGAGGGGAAGGATCTGGCATTTAACAAGGAGCGCTGAAAAACATTCATGTGTTCATTCATGGTCCGGTGCTGTCAAATGGTTGTGGCTCATCAGGCATGTTAACGTGTGAATCTTGCTTCATATTTTAATATAGCATCACGCTGTCCTTTAAGGAATGATACCGTGCTAGCAGTGGAGGATCCAAGGTGAAACTGGCTATCCAGTGTCTTTATCACGTAGAAATGTAAGGAGCTCTCGGGCCATCTCTAAGTCAAATGCTGCTATGGAGTGAAATTGCCTCTCTGTGGCATTGAGGGTAACACTTTGGTAAAGGCGGCTTCCTCTGGGCAAGAAAAGAGTTGGTGGTATTTCTACCACAAAATGTTCCTCTTCCATGTTTCAAAAGGCAGGGGTTTATCTGCACGCAAGGTAAACACAGATAAAGCTGCAAATAGATTAAACTCAACTGTAGTTGCAGAATATGAGTATCTGCAAGGGTAGATATGTGTGGTAGCAGTTACAAATTTTAACTTGAGTCCAAAACAGTTTTCAAGTGTAAACTGTATATCGATAGCAAAAATTTAGTTGCATCATTTCCAAGAAGGATGTTGATATTTGTTCTGGAGTCTACTATGTGATTTTGTGTTGTAAAAGAGAAGGGAGAAGGGAAGAGTAACAATTGTGTGCCATGCTGTGCCCCTTCCTAGGCTTGCAGTGGGTAGTTCTGGCATTTGTTTGCTTCTAGTGGTCTTGGGATTCTTGGCAGTTTGTAAGCTGCTAAGTGACATCTTGCTAACTGGGGAAGCCATGAGCTAAGGTTCAGAAAAACTTCATTATATTTGGTTTGCTCATACATGAGCAGTCTTAGGTGCTAGAAACTGAATTCACTGAAATGGAAGCTTGTGCTAGTAATTGTGCTTGAGCGTCATCAGAAAGGCCTGATGGATACTGTGGATGTTTTGTGGTTTTTTTCCTTACCATTTATTATGTAAGACCAATGCAGATGTATAAAAATGAATCTCCTCTATTATGACTCCTGAGTCAGCAGCATAATATTTAAACAATGCCAGCTTTCTGCTCAGGCATACGTTTAAGACTTGATTCATGAGAACGGCCTATTGAGGTCAAGTGTAGGTTTAGTAAGTGCAGAGTGTGAGTAGAGCTGGAGTGGGCCTAGTTAGTTTAAAAAAAAAAAGTGTAAAAATGAGAACTTCTAAAATGAAGATGTTGTGTTGATGTTGTGTTGGTACAAATCTCTGTGAAGTCCCTGTAAAACTTGCAGCTGGCTTCAGGTTGGGCAGGAGGGAGCTGTCAGTGCATCGGGTGCAGGCAGAGGGACGTTGGGAGAATAGAGAAATTAATGAGCTGACAGGAGCCTTGTGAAGTTACCTGTCAAGTGCTGAGTCCTGGATCTGGGAAGTAACACTGCACATCAATATATACGGTCTGGGTACTGCCTGGAGACAAAGTAAGTTGGCAGAAAAAGATCTGTGGCAAAGAAGTCCATCTGCATCCTGGGTTGTTTTAGCATGAATGCAGTGAGAGGGATGAGGAAGTGGGTGTTCACTTTCCCCTGCTCATGTGGGACCATGTCTGCAGTGCTGTGCCCAGTTCTGGGAAAGACATTAATGTACCAAAGTGAGTCCAGTAGAATGCCATAAAGGAGATTAAGGGGCTGGAGTGTGTGATGTGAGAGAAGGGTTTTAGTGGCCATCTTTCTGCCCACCACAAGTACTTGGCTCTAGAGGAGAATTGTACTCATTTCACAGGGATAGGATGAGAAACAAAAAGCTGGAAAGTGATAAATTATGACTGGAACCTGGAAAAAAAAAAAGTAGTTGCAGTAGTCTGATTTAGCTGATTGGATGGAGAGACTGTGGGATCCCTATCCTTGGTGATATTCACAAACTCAGTGAGGCAAGTTCTCGAGCAGCCTACTCTTGTTGGACCTGCTTTGAGCTGGAGGTGGGACTAGCTGCCCTCCACGTCTCTTCCTGCATCATTTTATGCCTCTAGTGTAAGGTTCTTTTAAATTATCGGTGTGGTTGGGTTTTCTTCTTTGTGAAAGAAAATGACAGAGGCTGTAACTGAGGCCTTTTACAGGTTCCCCACAACATCCTTCTTTCCAAATTGAAAATGTATGGATTTAATGGGTTGACTGTTTGGTGGCCAAGGAACTGGCTGTAAGTTTATACCCAGGGAGTGGTGATCAGTGGCTCCGTATCCAGATGAGGATCAGTGACTGGTGGTGTCCCTCAGGAGTCAGTGCTGAGACCAGTGTTGTTTAATGTCTTCATCAATAACATCAGTGGTGGGATCGAGTGCACCCTCAGTAAGTTTAAACGAATATGAGGGAAAACATTTTATGGTAAGGGTAGTGAAACACTGGAATGGATTGCTTAGAGAGAGGGTTGATTCCTTGACCCTGGAGACGTGCAGTCCCAGGCTGGATGGGTCTCTGAGCAACCTGACTGAGCTGTAGGTGTCTCTGTTTGTTGCAGAGGAGTTGGACTAGATGAGCTTTAAGGGTCCTTTCCAACTCAAAACATTCTATGATTCTCTAACTGTCACCACACCTGATAAAATATTTTCTGCATAAACAAGTCAAAGATTTTTAAAGTAGAGTTTTGTCTTTAACTGAGAAGTTTCTGCTGTTGTAAGATGATAATGAATCCTTTGTCCTCACATCAGAGGCTAGTGCCTGTTAGGTGCCAAGCTGCTGTGATTTTTAGATTGAATGAGGTCTGGGTTGGAACCATGAAGATAGAATGGGTGTGAAGCCCGTAATGCTTCTGTAAGCTGCATTTATCTGAAACGTGAGGATCTTAACTTGAAGATCTCCATTTGTGGTGGTATCCTTTATACCTTGCTGTGAAGAGCTTCACTGTGTATTTCAAGCTCTGCCTATGACAACAGGCAAAACAAAGTTTAGAGCTGTTTTTTTTTTTTTTTTTTATAATTAGGGGTTACTAAAAAGGATACTGAGATGCTGTTATGTACTTATAGTTTTTTTAAATTCTTTCTGGTGTGTTTGATTATGTCTTCTAGTTTGTAGTAGAAAATCACAGGGTCTTCAAGATTATCAACCTCAACTACCAACCTGACCTAACAAGCCCCGTTGTTACACCACGTCCCATGGGCAAAATCACTTGGGGTGGATCTCTGCACCTCAGCCTTTAAAGGATTTGGTCCATAAGCTGCTTGTTAAAGAGTAATTTGCTCAGAACCAAACACATTTACTAGGGTGTTTCAAGAAAAGTGCTTTCTATTCTTGCTTCTAAGGTGATCTTTCTCAACTATTGATTTACTTGCATTTACATCTGGAATTCAATTGCACTTTTACAGCATTATGTAGGTACTAAGGAACACCAGTGCTATAAATAACACTGCTTAAATCTTCCGTTCAGGATGCTCAGAGCATAGTACCTGTGATGCTTTGAGCAGAGCTGTGAGTTGGCTGAGTGCTGGAGTACCTGTGCAAGTTGTGTTGCTCATTCCCCATGCTCTGATAATGGCATTTTGGTTGTTCATGTGTATCCAAGATTTCTAGTGAATGGTGTTCATTTTGGAAGAATCCCAAAGATGCTGGAAGTTAGTAGGAAGCAGGGAAAGCCTGGTAACCTCTGAAGTCAGGCTCGTTTGATTGCCTTCTGTTATCCTTTAAAAACCTGAGGAGATGTATGGTTGCTGGTTACAGGACTGGGGCAGTGAGTTTAGGATTCGTGGTTAGGCTGCAGCTACTAGGTGCTGCCTTCTGAACTCAACCATGTGGACCCACCCATAGTGAAAATTAGCCAGTTATTTAACCTTCCCAGTCTCCCATTCATTCTTTTGTGCTTGTTTCTAGGAGATTGACTTTAATAGGAAAGAAGTATACAAGTTCTAAGGTTAGTTCATTTCACTTGGTCTGAAATTTAAAGACTATTACTGTTTTGTAATAGTGAACTTCTATAACCGTAAAAGTGTGCAGGAGAGCGCTGGTTAACAATCCAGTCTTGAGTTGTGTCTAATGGTCTTTCAGTCACATTAAACCATTTTTTTCTGCATGAATGGAATTGAGTGACACACCTTTGCTCCATACTCACTTCCATGTCAGCCACTGTTTTGTCACAGTGCCCCTCTGCTGCCATCTGTCCCGTGACAGCAACATGTAATGAAGTGTTGTCAGGAAGCTTCCACCTCTGCTGCCATACCACCAACATCTGCCTCTGACGTTGTGGGGCAACATAATGAACAGCCCTCTCTAGGGCTGGACTCCTGACTCCTTTTGTATGTGAGAGCTGAGCTCATGCTGTGTGTGCATCATGCTTCTACTGGAGTGTTAATGGGAACTATCCTGTCTGCTTTTGTCTGTTGTCACAAGGCGCACAGAAAACTAACTTCTGTTTGTCATTTCGTCATTTCTATTCATCATTAGTCAGATCAACAGTCCATTAGGAAAACAAAACCAAACCAGCTAATGGTTGTGTAAGTCTAGTTGCTTTGGAAAACCAAGATCTGAAGTAACATGCCTTCAGCTTCTGAAATGTTTGTGTAATGTTTTATGGAGGGGGGGGGGGGGGGGGCGAGCAAACAAATGTGTTAGTCTGTATTTTTAGTATGTAGTTTAGTTCAAGCCAAGTATATATGACATTTTATTTTAACTGGAAATAAACTGTAAGAAAGTATTTTTTTTTTTTTTTTTTGCTATATTTAAGCAGGGGAAGCTATAGCTGACTGAAGTAGCATGCTCACGAGGGAAGCACTGTAAAGGTGTGTTACCTGCTGCCTTCCTGGGATCCCCTAGAGCTGAGCCTTCGTGGCATGTAGGTATAAGCCCTTCGGCTTTGGATTAAGGGGGTCCATAGGGGAAGCTGCCGTGGAGGAACTGCTCTGAGCTATTTCCATGTGTACTCAATGAGTGAAATAGCATAACTGATTTAAAATGAGCTGAATCCTGCAGTGCCTTCAGATGTAGCATTACTCGTGACCTAAGCAGAGCAGACAGAGTTCTCTGCAAGATTTGTCTCAAATAGTTCTGTGTTTACAGAATGACTAATTCCAAGTACAGATCAAACTGTTTATTAAAGTATTCTTTAACTAGAGGGGTTTCTCATTTGTTTTGCATCAAAAAACAGAACTCTGTATAAAAAATTTGAAGAAATACACCTTGCAGTCTTAGTGATTTGCTTGTTCATGTAGGCTTTCCTGAGCTGCGTTGTTCAGAGCAGGAGTCCCTTATGCTGTGCCCCTTCTGTCAGTCTGTACCTCAGTGGTACTCAGCTTAGGTTCCTGATCCAGTTCTGCAACTCCTGCCCATGATTAATGCTTCTCAGTACTGTAAATATCATGCGTGGTTAAACAGATAGAACCTATCTGTGTGTTAGGGCCCTTACACCAGCACAAGAGTGTAAGCGTGCTGCTGCATACACGGCTTCCATGGCATGGCATCCCTAGCTTAACCACGCCGTCCTCACAGTGAGGCAGGCTGTGATTGTGTAACTGCACCAACTCGTGCCAGCGTGGCTGTGTCAGTTACACCTTTGCCTGCCCGTGACTGACACAACTATTTTGTCAGATATAGTTTAGACGCACACTAGAGCTGAGGTGTCAAAATACTTTTAGGCTGTCCTGAGGCGGTGCCAAGAAGCAGTGTCACATGCCTCTTGTAGCCTTGCTGCTTCCTACTTTCATGCTCCCTCTCCTAGTCTCAGTTTGCAGTGGATCAGGTGAGGGAGTTGAGCTGAAATGAAGGAACCGTCTCAGTCAGGTCCTTGTAAGCCAGGTGCCTGCTGTGCAGCTGTGTGAGCACTTGTGGAGTCCTGCTGCCTTTCTCCTGGAGCTCTAGCAAGAGCAGAGTAGAACCTTGGCAGCTGTTCAGCTGGTCTAAGCTGCTGCAATTGGGGGCAGAGGGATGTTTTATCAGCTGAACGTAGCAAGGGCTGGTATTTAGGTGCTTTAAGGAAGCTTTATGAAGACTTACTCTTTTTCAGAGTCTCATCTAGCTCTTGCAGGATGAAGATATTTTTCATACTTGAGATGGTTTGTTTTCCTACAGAAGAAAATCTTGTTAGATTGTTATTGTATCTAAGTACATGTAGTAGTACAGAATTTTAAAGCTGGCGTAGGTTTAATCTCTTGTTAAATATGTTAGTCGGAATTTGGGGTGAATTCATGCTACCAGTGATCAATGAGAACTTCAGTACGTGTGCTTTACAGGTACTGCAGAACTATCCCAGGGTACTCATTTGTATCTCCTTAGGTACATTCAAATATGTTACATAGTAGTTACAAAGTGTATTGGCTAATAAACCAAGAAACTGTTTCTGTTAGTAGACGGAGCTAATCGGATTTCATTTTGTAAAATGAGCAACCAGAAAATGCGTGTGAAACTCGGATGAAACAATGTTCAATATGGAAGAACTTCAAGACTGAAAGTGGCAGTAGGGCCAGAGGATGTAAGAGTGGTTTAAGAAAATGCATTTCTTTGTATTGATCTTTTCTTATCTGGGAAAGCTGCTCTTAATGTTTAAAGTAGACAGTCTTGTTTCCTTTCTTTTCCCTGCCCCTCCCAAATGCTTAATGATGATGAGCGTTGCTTTGAAGGTCAGCAAGAGCTCTTCCCGTGAATGTGAGGCACTGATCTCCACTGATTGTGCAGCACGGATAATCCATTGCCATGTCTGACAGTTGTGGCACTTTGGTTCTCTTAAGAAGCTTCGGGTTTTTTTGGGCTCTGGAGGTATACTTCATTCTGGCTTTTAAGCGGGAGTGAGTGTGAGGAAATGCTTCCAAGATATTGAGCTATTACAGCTCTTCAGAGTTTGTGATGTTGGGGTTGTGTGGAGCTGAATGGTTTTTTTTGCCGTTGAATTTGCCACTTTGCTGCAGCATAGTGCCTTGCACTTCTGGTTTGCTGTCTGGTTAAATGATACATCCTACGTTTTTTGTTCTCCCATTTCTGGCACGAGAGAACTGTCTGGATGCAGTGTGCTTCCCGAGCTGCTCTGGGGGAGCAAAAGGTGAAGGTTGTGAAAAAAGAAAGGCCAGAGAGCTGAAGGATGGGAGGGAAATGTGTGATTATAGTGAGGCGTATGGATTCTAACCAGTTGGTCCGAAAAGAGTAGAAGTATTGTGATGCAGGGGATGCATTTAAAAAGGAAGAAAAGCTATTCCTAATCTTCCTAGAATATTGAGGGGAAAAAGCGAGGAGGGAATGACGCCTTATGTACACTGCTTTGATCCTCATTTTTCTCTTTTTTTTTTTTTAATCAAGTGTTGATCAAAATCATTTTAAGGTGAGATGATACAGCATTGGCTCTTGTAGATTCCTTGAATAAGGTTTTAGTGTGGGGAGAGCATTTTTCATCTTGACGGGGAATATTAGTGGGAATCGTTACAAAACTTCTTAGGAACTGTGGAAGTAAATGCTGCTAGTGATGGCACGGCTCAGATATTTCAGGAGTTGTTAGCCCAGTGATTCAGTTACCAAACTGCTACTGAATCAACAGGAGGTGCTGCTATTCTGGGCTTGGCGTGGAAGAGTAATGAGGTCTTTGTAGAAGCGCTTCAGGAAAAATCAGCTTGTGCTGCGTGATCACAGGTTGGGTCATGAGTTGTGCAGTGAGGACTGTTGGTGTTGGAGAGGCAAGCTTCTGGAGCGTGTACCAACGCTGCTGGTGGCGGCTTCATAGAGGCAGCCCTGATGGTTGTGTGGGAGGCCAGGGATTTCTTCTGTTAGGGCTGCAAAGATAAAGTGCTTTTATCCTCTGTGATCCTCATTAAGGGGAAATATTATAGGAAAACACCCCAGATTTAATTAGATGAACAGTCAGTACGGTTGAACGTTAGTCATTGCTCTGGGGATGTGGAGAAAAACAAGAACCGGCAAAGCCAAACTGAGCTGCGCCTTGAAAAGTCCGTCAGTGTAGTAGGAAAGGGGTCCTTCAGCTACCTCAGTCCTTTTGCTGCATGGGGAGGTGGTGGAAATGAAGCATGATCCCCAAAACAAATTAATCCTTTCACTGAGACGATGTGAGGCAGCCTGCTGTTCCTCAGTTCTGTGCATGAAGGAGGTAGCTGCGATGATAGACCCCATTGTCTCCCAGGGGCACTGGGCTTGCTGCTTAGGGAAGGAGCTGGTCCTGGGGTTAGCAGTAATGGGTGTGTGCTTGTTTCCACCACAGTTAAAGAGGGATTTGTTATGAAAAGCTGCTAGTGTGATATTAATTCTCAAGGAAAATGAAGGTGGGTACCCAAGCTGCTGCATCAGCATGGAGGGCCTTAGGGAAAACACAGAGGTAAAAATGCTGAGTAGAAAATAAATAAAGGAAGTTATAGCACGGGTTGACCATAGATACTGCCACTGGCTTTCTGGGCAGGCTGTGCTGCTGCTACTGTGTGTTAGGGAGGCAAAGTTCTGAAAGGTTCTTTGCAAGAAAATTCCCTGGTCAGGCAACTTCTCTGGAGAGTAGGAGAAACAAAAATCAATCTAAAATCTTTTAAGATGTATAATTTCATTGATCCTATTAATGGCTTCCTGCCCTTCTCTGATGTATTTTCTAAGGTCGTGAGAGATGACACAACACCTGATGCTGAATTTAAAATAAAAAAATAAGTAGTTAATGCCTTTAAACAAGACAGTAGTTAGTAATTACTGACTTGCAATTCTGGATGTGTGTGGTGTGGTACTCTAGTGCAGTTCAGTGTGCTCTCTGAAGCCCCCTGCCTGGCTGTGCTGTCACAGGCACTGCCTCCCTGATGAGAGTTGAGGGATTTCTACCCAAATTCTAAAGGGGAGTGTGTATAACCAGAGGGGTAGGAAAAAAACAAGACCCAAATCACCACTGGATTAATTTAGCAGAACTTCCATTCGATGTTCTTTACCTGGTGAAGCTGTTAATTAAACTTTGCCTCTTTTCTTTTTTGCTTTTTTAATCTGTTTTATTTTGGTGGATGGCACCGAATCTAGGGAACGTTTATGGGAAGGAAATGGGTAGTTAATCTCCTCGGTGTTGTTCAGTTAACTCTGCATTGTTAACCTTCACATCATTGGTAGATCTGAGAGCCAGTTGGTGGCTGGTTGATCTTTCCATTCTAATGGTACAGGATGGCACTACAAAATTTCTGAATAAACAATGTGCAATTCAGGAAATCCCTGTTGCTTTCAGTGAGCACTGTGTACACAGCAGCAGAATGGGCAAAGCTCTGATAACTTCCCAAAATGTCACAGTGCTTCTTTCTAAAAGGGGATTTTGCTTTGCCTTGTCAAAAATGTTACTGGCTGAAGGATCTGTGTGAATTTCATTAATGCTGCTCCTTGGACTTGAAAGGTGAATTCAGTGGATCACACAGCTCTGGCTGGGCATCAGAAGTGCTTTCTGCAAAGCATGCGTTTTCTCAGTACCAATAGTGTTTTTATTTTGCAGGGAAGTTGGTACGGGTGTGAAAATGCTGAGGAGGTGACAATGAAATTCAAGTGTATAAATAAACAGTACCTTATGCCTAAATATTAAAGATAAACGTGATCTTAAACGAGGCTGTTCAGATCATCGTCTTGTTCAGAAATAGTGAGCGCTCCATTTGGGGATGTCTTTCTTACTCTAGTGAAAGTGATAATTATGGCTATTATTGTTCTAGTAACTCCAAGCCAGGAAAAAAAGACTGCATATAATTCAGCCAGTGTATTTTTAGCTAGTTTAACAGATTGATCATTATTGAAATGTAACTATAATAATGTAAAAAAACCCCACAAAACTTCAGATGCTGCTGGGTTGCTCTGCTTATTTTAGTGACAATATAAAGGAAATTAATGATGCTGTTAATGCTTTACAGATTGTTTTTATTGGAGCAACTGGAAGATCCACTTTAGGTCACTGTATTTAAAAAATTAAAGCAGTTCTAAGATATACTTTATATTTGGGGGGAAATCTATATGCCAAATGCTTACTTACGACTCTTTTTCTCTGTTTGTTTTTAAGACGAGCAAAAATCAAATTAAAGTAGACCTTGTAGATGAGAATTTTACAGAATTAAGAGGAGAAATAGCAGGACCTCCGGATACACCGTATGAAGGCAAGTAAAGTTCTTGTATATACAGACACTGTACCCATTCGTGTGCCTTAAGATGCTTTGTTTGTAAAAGTAATCAACTGCATAAAGATTAAGAGCTATGTGTTTTTAAAATGTTTGTTTTAAAATAGAAACTGAGGGGTTTTCTTTTAAGCAGTTTAGCACGTGTTGCCTGGTGCACCTGTTCTACAGCGAGACAGGCTGTCCAGTACCAAACGCACAGGTACAGGCTGTGTGGTATGATTGGTACAAGGCTGACTTTGTCCAATGTTAATAGTTTTAGACATTTTAGCCATGTAGCATTGGGAGGCTAAGTCTCAGAGTCTGTTATTGCTTTTTGACTGCAGAATGCACGTAGGTGCTGGTCATTCAAAAATGTACTGGTGCCCTGTCTGAAGGGAATGCTATTGCAAGTCACATTTGGGGTTAATTTCAGACTTCCGTGGTCCTCTGTACTTAATTTATATTGGAGTTGGGGACTCTGTTGGACAACACGTCTACAGCTGTCTTCAAGAATTACCTCACTGACTTTTTAGTTTGGTAAAGCTGATAGCAGTAACCTCACACTTCAAGTAATCACCCATTTCTTTACTCTGGAAAAAGGGAGGTAATTTAGTATATATTAAAAGCAAACAAACAAACCTTTGATGCTAATAGAGCGTACATGGTCAGAGATACCCAATGACTCAGGAGCTCTTACAGCTGTGGATGCTGTATGATAAATGTGCAGCTGATGGTGATGCTTTCTATTAAAATTCCTTGATGGGAAAAGGTATTTTTAGTTGCTTCTAAACGGTGTTTTGCCAAAAGTTCCCATGCAGTGCATCTACTTCATTTGAACTTCTAGCTAGGATTTCAGTGAACAAAAATGTCTCAAGGAGCATCGCAAACAAATTGTTCTGCTGCGAATCAGTTTTCCAAGCCTTCAGTTGCTCTAGTTTTCCATGCCTCAGGACCAAGATTGGGATTTGAGTATTGTTCAGCAGTTCTCCCCTATCTCCTGTGTCTCTATACCCTCCTCTCATCGGTCACCACTGTTTAGCTGGCAGAAGATAATGATTAGACGTTAATTTCTTCAGATTGTAACGTGTGCCTTCAGTTTGAAAGGAGAGCCACACTGCAGGCATGAATGCACTGTCCTTCTGGTAAAACTGCCTAGAAGTTGATACTTCTGCTTAGTGGAATAATTCTCTTGAGAATATAGTCCGTGCTGTAAAAGCAGACTTACTTACGTGCAACTGTAACTTCTTATTTCCGTACTAGGAAAAGATCTGTTATTTTTGTTTGGAAAATGTTTTGAGGATTACTACAGTGAAAGGTCCATCAGTGTGTCATGAACATAAGAACTTTACATCACTTCGTGAAGAGGCTAAAAAAGATTTTAAAGGACGTGTGCAGAACTGCAGTCTGTGTGATGCTGGACAATTCCAGCTGGACAAAACTTCGGGAATGGAGCACCGTGTTCATACACCGTGTGTCCAGCTAATGAAAACTGGCAGTGTGCTCAGTGCTAAATTTCTGATGGGAAGTGCAGGCATAGTTGCATACGTGCTAATGAGTGCATGTAATGATGCGGCTGACAGGGTGTACTCCATATCCTGTTTTGGGGAGAAGTAGGGCAGAACTACTACGCATACTTATTGTGACAGAACATCACGGAAAAATAATGTGACCATGTACTGCAAGTTGTTCGAAACCAAGAGGCAAAATCAAAGTTTCCAGCAGCCCAAATTCTGGCATTTCCTGACACTTGAGTTCTTCAGATGTTAATATTTCTGTAACGTAGTTTTATGCCTTTGTTCCCTTACTCAGTTACAGCTGGCTTGCCAGTGTGTGTAGTTGATATTTTATGACTGAAGTGGAAATGCGTGCTGCTTAATTACTGACTGATTTCATGTCATCTGCAGTCTGAACAATAATACAACACGTACTTTATGGGGAGCAGCTAACACAGCCATTCAAGTTGGACCCTTCCCTGATACAGGAGGGAATTTTTAGGGCTTTTGTGAAGTAAGAGAACAATAATATTTATAATTTAACTCAGCTGATGAGGTATCTGAAAACTGCTGCTGCAGAGTTCTTTTGTAGGCCGTACTGGGACATTAGTCGGTCTCTGTATGACTGAGAGGAGGAATGGAGTCTGTTCTTGATAAATGTACAGCTTCTATTTTTCTACGAGTGTTGTCTGCTCGTGCTGATCAATTTTCATAAAACACTGCTGCTTTCCGCTTCAGAACACTCTCTTGAAGAGAGGACCTTTAAAAGTCTGTTAGCAGCTGCTGTTTTACTTGGATCCAACAACTCGTCAATAGTTTTTACACATAAAGGTATAAATTTCAAGCCAGGTTTGCATGTGAACCACAGTTATTGAAGGAATGTCTAACTGTAAATTCCACAAGAAAAATTATTAAAGCTCAGGCTAAATCCTATCATGAGATGCACTTTCCAAGAAGAGTGCAGAAGGAATGTTCTTCCATTAGTGGTTAATTTGATCTCATACATTAAATGCTGGAAAAAGGTCACACAAATGATTCCCTTTTTCTAAAAAATAAAGAAAATGGAGAAGTATTAGCATTTTAAACTTAGTATTGAGGAAGTGAAGTGAACGACTGTCCAGACTTGTTCACTGTATTCCGTCTTCAAATCCACGGATTTAACTGTAAACTTCAGTGCGCCGCAACTGTGCTTAATGAGTAACATTGCCAGCTCACTGGTCCCTGCCGTCCTAAAGTCTTTTGGAGCTGTTCATCCCAGCTGGAGAAGTCTGGCAGCCAGGTGGACCATTGTGGAGAAGGCTGTAACAGTCTGCCTTTTACGGGCACCATCTTAATTGGCATGCAGAAAAATGCTTATATGCAAGGCTAGGATCTGTTACGTTGCTACAGAATGGTGTGGCCGTGAAGTCATGCAGGACTGATAGCTTCAGGAATCCAGGATCAGGGTAATAATTCTGTTTCTTGAAAAAATTGCTGCTCATTCAGACAAAAGAAAAAGCAAACGTAGGTTACTGCAGTCGATGTAAATGTTACGTGTCTTCGCAAGTAACTTGCCTCTGCTGTCCTGTAAGCAAAGGTGAGCTGTCATTTCAGAAATGATGGTAATTTGGGGCTTATTAGCCCTGTTATATTTTCTGCTGAATCCTTTGGAGTTACTGTAGAATTAATAGAGGGAACTGTGGTTGTAGTAGGCACTGCAAAGTATCACCAGATACTAACCATAACTGGTTTTGTGTACTGTATTACTCTGAATTACATTTAAAAGTGTGAGATATTGGTACCTTCCACTGTATTTTTGCCACAGAGGAAAAAGATGCCATGGACTTGAACTGTTCACAGTGTTCCTTAAAGTTTTTTGTTGGTTTTTTTCTCCACACACAGACTATAGAGAGAGTACTTGAGAGCTATTTTTGTATAGGGTTGTAGATAAGGAAACATAGGAATTCTAAAAAACAAAATGAAGTATATTTAATGATGGGAAAGGTTTCTTTCAGAAAGAACAGTGGTGGGATGAGGGGGAAGATTAGCACGTGAGAAGCAACGTTTCCAGTTTCTATAAAAACCAAGTGTCTGCATTGGTGCATGTGTCTTGCTGTGCTCTGTTCTTTTAATCATTGAAATGATTTCACTCCTTCCTGGCAAGTAAGCATGAGTAGACAGAGATGGTTTGAGGTGGAAATCTTGTATGTTTAGATAGTGATATGGTAACAGGCAGACAAAAACAAAATATGTTTAGAGAAGGGCAGTAGAGGGTTCCATCTTCCAGATTAATCCTATCATTCATTTATAAGTATATGAAATCTAGAAGTACCTTCTAGGTGATACTTACTAGTAAATTGAAATTGCTGGAAAATGTGAGCATTTAGAAGTCTAAGTGTTGCTGACGTAAGATTAAGCTTAGTTAATGTTCACTTCTAACTTGTAACTTGTTTTTGTTTTCCAAAGGTGGAAGATATCAATTAGAGATAAAAATTCCAGAGACATATCCATTTAATCCTCCTAAGGTAATATAAACTTTTTTTTTTTTTTTTTTGTAAAATAATTTGCCTAGTAAGTTATTTGTGATATTGCTGGTTATTTGCTTGTGTACCCATTTGCTTTGCAGTCCATGTCTCCCTTTTTTGATTCTGCTCTACACAGAAATCAAACTCTTGTCAAGGTAGAAATGGTGCAGGGTGTGTAACTGTATCCAATCAGATACACTCATTATTCTTCAGAGTACAAATTGAGGAATTCTGGGCAGTGGTTCATTGACCCACTTGTAATTTCTTCTTGGCAAGATACAGTTTTTGGATAGTTTTACTTAATGTAGAGAATATTGATTTCTGCCTGCTGCACCTTGGAATCACTGAAGAAATGCTGTAATAGATAACTGTTTGTTCTTTTAATTCTTTAAACCCCATACGCTATATTTGGTGAAGTCTTAGGTTTAACCTTGCAAGTTTTCTGTTAATAATTAAAATAAGTGCAGCTCTAGCCATATTGATGTCCACAGGACCAGTGGAAATAGCAGGGTGTTACTGCAGCTCTCCTGAGGGAGCGCATAAAAGCTGCGTGGGAGATGTGCAAAATGTGTTAATTGACTTGTATGCTTCTGCTGCTCGCTGCCCTTCAGTTTTACCACGTCTTTCTTGTGTCTTTCTGTTGTTTTCAGTTTGTGACTCTGCTTCCATCTTAGCGCTCACAATAGTGCTTGCTCCAGTTGTGTGCAGCTGCGGCTGTTTATTCCTATAGTCTTGTTTGGCCCCTTCTTCAGTGGCTTATGATAAGCTAGCAGACTTCAGCATTGTCTTACTGCTGTCTCATGGCTTCTTGCTTGGCTTTAGCTGAAGTCTGAAAGATGTCTTTGGCTAAGAAAGTGTCCTTAAGTGTGATAATTTTCACCCTGCCGTGTAATAATGGGAGGACACTGGGAAAGAGGAGGAGGGGAGTCAGTAGCACTTAGCTCTTGTCCTTTGAGTGACTTCAATAGATCTGGAGTAAAGGACGGTAATTTTTTTGTTACTGAAATGTCTGTTGGTTTCAGTTGTTTCATCTGCACGTGTTCTGGTGGGAACTAAAAATAAGAAGGGCTGAAACTGTTCGTAGCCCCTGGCAGACGAGTCTGTGGACCGTGGCTTAATTGCTGCTTTAGGGCTTGATGCTCATTTCCAAAGCTTCTAGGTAGCTGTTAGAAACTCAATGCACTGTAGCATAGTACTGCTTATTCTGGAGTAGATGGTGTTGAATTGGAGGCCTTCTGGCTTGTATCTAGCCCTGCCTTTCATCTGAAAGATTTCTTTATCTCGTTCAGAATGTGCTTTGACAGCCATTGTCAGCCTGCATTCTCTGTGAGAGAATACTCAATATGTACACGTAGCCTTTTGGTGGGTTTTTTGTGTTTTACATCTACAGAGTTGAGCTAGTTAATAAGAGGCTTGGCAGATGTGGTCTCTTAGTTTCTGTCTTGGAAAGCAGATCTCAGCTATTCACGCACTACGATAGGTTTGATTTTTACTATAGTCCTGTACGTGCAGTATTTTGCTGTGGCACTTGACCAATGATGTGTTGGCTGCACTGATTTGCTTGCAGAGGGCAAGGGGCAGAAGTTGAAAGCGAGTCTGTGCCATTCGTAAAATGTTTGGCAAGAGTTTGGAGTGAGAAGGAGGAGATGGGGAGCGCTGAAACAAGTCAAAGTCATTCTAAGGCAGTTAAAAACAACTTAAGAGGTTTGAAGAAAATTCAGTGGGCATCTGTGGGTTTGCATACAGTCCTGTCAGGGGACAGCTTTTAGAAATACGCATGCTTTGTTATGCATGCTTTGAGTGTGAATACGCTTTCGTGTTAAAATACGGATGTGATCAATGAATGAGAGCTAGACCGTATCTCTCCAACAGCAAAGAATTCTAATTTAGTTGGTTTGGGTTTGTTGATGGCCACTGTGCAAGAGGGTAGCAGGGCTGGGGTTTGTGGATGCAGTGGCATCGATCAAGGGAACGTTTTTGCTGGTCTGGTAGCTACCAGCAATTCGACCACACAGTGGGATGCAGTGCCTACATCTGGGGCCAGGGATGTTTCCGAGTGGCTTCGTGTGATGTGGGGATGAGCCCACGTGACAGTATGTGGGGAAACAGCTGGGGATGATTTTGGTGTACTCAGTGGAGCAGTAGTCTGTTTCTGAGGAAAGCAAGGCTGGATGTGACAACTGTGCTGGCAAACTTGAGGTGTCCTGAAAAGGGTCGTATTGTAGTCTTAGTTCTGTTTGTACTGTGATCTTTTCTAAATGTGTTACACCGTAATTAGAAATGGTGCGTTTTAAATACGTTTACTTCGTATCCTGCGTGTAATAACCACTTTATTTGAACATTTTCTTGTGTTTTAGGTGCGGTTTATCACCAAAATATGGCATCCTAATATTAGCTCAGTTACTGGGGCCATTTGTTTGGATATTCTGAAAGATCAATGGTAAGATTCCATATAAGCTTTAATGTGCAAAAATCAAGTGTAACGGGTGTGCTAGACGGAAGGCAGCAGCTCGTGTCGCTTTTCAGTTTGTGTTTGTAATTCCATATGCCCTTAAAGCTCAACGTATTTCAGTACAGTACTTTATAATGAAATAGTTGGGAAGTAACTTCAGTTAATATCTACTCAATACTTTCTGATTAATGGGCTTTTGCAAAGGCTTTTCCACAGATTGGTGTACCTTTCGTTGCTGATGGTTTTTAGTTCTTCTCCAGTAACACACACTACCTGTTGCCTTCTGAGTGTTGTCTTTTCAGCCTCCTGAGATGTAAGCAGAAAAAAATAAGTACTTCATTTTGATTTTTGGCCCGTTCTTCCAAATAAAATGAATTCTGCTAGAGCTGAAACAATATATGGAGTACAACTGGGAATCTGGGAGTGTAAAAGGTAACAGGTGGACAGCAGGAAGGGGAGAAGAGACTGCCATACTGATTTTATCTCAGTTATGGTTGATAATACCTCTTGAACCTTGAAACTTTTGCCTTTTAGCTGCTGTTCAGTTGCTGACTAAAGTAACACAACAGTAACAGATGATCAAAGTTTTATTAGCCCAAGCCCTTGGAATGAATCTGTCCGTGCAGTAAGACCTGAACTCACTGTATGCTTTTTTTCCCCAAGTGATCAAATCTCCAAGCAGTATGAAATGTGTGCACCAACTGTATCATTCTGATATCCAATGGAAGAAAAAGGTGCATTTCACTCTTAGATGTCTGTCCTTCCAAAAATGGGACTGTAATTCCCAGCTAGACTATGTCAATATCTAATCCATACGGGCCTCAAGTGCTCAGAACTTGCACAGGTTCATCGAGACTGATATTGGCCAAGCAGGAGTCAGTGAGTTTTGAAAGAGAAACTCTAGAGTTGGAGTTCAGGTCTTGCAGCTGACACATGGTATATATCCTTTTTTTTTTTTTTTATGTGACAGGTTTTGCAGCACGTGTGACAGAGTGTGGTATAAATTAGTGAAATGAGTTATAAGCAGCGTAAATGATTATTGCTTGTAGTCTCCATTTTTTGAAACTGCTTGGTTTTTCTTACAACCTTGCAGCACTTTGGCCGTAGTTCAGGCAGTAGAATCTTTCAGCAGACATGATACATTGTATAACTTATATCAGTTATCCATCCCCTACAGCTGTACTGGAGATAAATGGCTCTTCAACTGTGCAAGTGCAGTTTCCTGAGAGATCATGAGGCAGATCAGTGAAAAGGCATTGGGTAGAGAGCTGGCAGGCTGGTTTTTCTACTGCAGGTTTTTTCTTTGGTTGGTTGGTTTTTGGCTTTGGCAAAATAATGAACTTCAGAGGATGTTTTTAACAGGGATCCTTTCACTGGTTTGAACACAAGCCTCAATGGGAGAGCAGGTTTCTTTCATTCGAGACAAGGTTTACATAGTGAGTATATGGGAAGTATTTCTTTCTAGAAGCAAAGGTGGGAAACTTCATCCCAGTGTCTTTAATACTACCATGGGAAGAATGTATCTAAAATGTTGACGTTCAGTGTTTTGGTTTATTTTCCTTCTATCTTTTGCTGCTCCTTTATTCACTGTCTGGTTGCATTACTCTCAGTGCCTAGGCCTGTGACTTCGGGTATCTTCAAGGCTAAATCTTTCTGTACTGAAACAACTTAATGCTTTTTTTTTGTTTGTTTTTCAAGAATGACATCTGCCATTTTCTGTTGAAAACTTTGAGGAAGGAGTCCTTAGCAGAAGTGTTCCTTATTTATCATATATTGAAATAAAACCAAAAGTCTATTAAGAAATTTTTACAAAACGTTTCATTATCTTCGTATTACTTTAATGCATTCCTGAATTAGTGTTTCCTGTGAAGAGGGACAGGTGTTCTTGCCTTTGTATCAGCAGACTGGGATTCAGGAGAGCGCATCTTTGTCTCCGTTCCTGGAACAGGTCTCCTGTTCTCTTTCAGCAGTTCCAAATGCTGTAACTTGATAAATTCTCTCAATTCACTCTTATCCCGAAGCTGGGAGTTGAGCAGTTAATCGGTTCAGGTGGGTTTCTGGCCTTTTCAGTTGCTGATGAAACTTTAAAACAAACAAATGGAAGAAAAACCCAAAAAAGACAACCGGTTAATATCAAAGGCAACAGACAGCCGTTAAGACCCAAAGATATAATGGACTGAAATGTGGAAAGGGAGAGCAGGAGAGGAGAATTGACTTGTGTTCTTCTAATCTGTGCAAGTTAGATCTTGCACAGATCTGTTAGTCTACAACTGCCAGTGAAGAGAATGCTCTTACCTTCCATCACCGAGACGTATTCAGAGCGGGGCTGTTCGAGTATCTTCCCGTATGTGTATTTAACTGTGGTACGAGGAGCACTGATCCCATCCCATTTGTACGTTGCCGATAGTACCATGGTAAGGCTCACACATGAGGTGAATGCAAATACAACTATTATCCTGTATTGGTACAACTCACCCAACCCATGACAACAGTTTTCTAATGAGCGTGGTTGAGATATTGTTATGTGTATTGGCAGCAGCCTTTATCAGCTTGCAAAGTAATGCCTGTAAATGATGTTGAGTTTAATGAATTTTTCTCTGCAATATATGCTCCGTGCTGACGTTCTCTGCAGCTGTGGAGTTCTGTATTGAGATGTGTAAATACCTGTTATGCCAGTTTGTTTGCAAATCTGCTATTGTTTACTGGTAGAATTGAAATGGGGCTGTGTTTTTATAGAAGGAATACCATTTATGCTGGTCTGATCTGACTCTTTTGTGGTTTCGCTTAATGTAGCTTGCATTTATCTTCCAGGCTAGTGTTCTCTCCCTGAATTTTATTCTTAAATATAAATTGTATCTGATACTTCCAGCTGAAACCCAAGAGCTATATTATTTGAAAGCTGTTTTGCGTAAATCCCCTGAGCGGTGATTTTTCAAGCAGACACGTTCTGGCTGTGTATGCTGCTACAAAAAACTTTTAGCTGTTACGGTTTTGACAAGTGATATAAAAATGAATGATTAGACTATTTTTTTTGGTAGTGACTGTACTGGAGCATTCAACCTTCACTTTTAGTTGATAAGCAAACTCATTATAGGAGGTAATGTAACTTTAATAGGTACATAAGCAACAAGCAGCAGCTGATCATCTTGGGCATCTAAATCTGCCGGGGCTTGCTCAGTTCGTTGGAGGGACCCTGAGCCCTTTTCAGAGCTTTGGGGGAAAAAAACACAGAGCACTGACACTAACAGAGGATCTCTGCTGTAAGCCTGCTGCTTCCCCTCGTCCTGATGTCACTGTCACCCACCCAGCCTTGTATTTCTCCTCTAAATAGTAGCTGTACCACCAGCTTCCTCCTAAAGGCCTCATTCATTTCTCCTCTCCTTCCAAATTCCATAAACCCTCAGTACCAATTCCTGGATCTTTTCTCTTGGATTAACGAGTTTAGTTCTTCCTCAAACTGAATAAATATTGCAGATTATTAAATAGTAGTAATGATAAAGCGTTTCCAGCAGCCATGCCTGGTTGACAGACTGGAACAGCAATCTGCTGGCTGCAGCTGTTCTGTTGTTCTGCTGGGCTGCCTCTCAAAGGTGGAGCACCAGAGAGGCTGTTGTCAAAGAGGAATGTACAGAACATAAATAAAATCTTTCTTAATAGAAAATTACTTAGCCTTTAAAGATGATGTGGGGTGAGGGAGAGTGCTTCGTAATCCTCTTAGGACTCTTTCAGCTCATCAAAAGGTAGGAGATTTCTTACCTCAGGCATGCTGAGCACAACTGGGTTGGCATGCTTTTCGATATTCGCGTTGTATTCAGCCTCAACTAGGGCTGCTTATTTTTAATGGAAATGCCCCCAAGATGTTAAACAAAGAAAAAGTGCACGTTTGCACATCCGTCAGCACTGGGATTGGCTCCGGGTTTTCCTTAGTAGTGCGTTGTTGCACTTCCCTTGCACGTTTACCAAGTGCTGTGCCACCAGAAAGCCCGTCTGGGGAATAGGGCTTGCAGGGAGGGGCTCGTAGCTTTAAGTTCTCATTTCCCACCCGTTTTATAGGTTCCAGGGTATCAGGCCTGCCTAGTGGCTGAAGAAGCATTTTGAGATAGGGTCAGAGGTTATAGTGAAGTTCAAGAGGGCCAGAAGTCAGTCATGTGGTGGGACTAGATAAGGCAATTCTTGTGGATGTCAGAGTGGTGTGTCAGAGGCTCACCTGCATCAGGTATCTGCCTGCTTTCTATGTACAGCTGGTAAGGCTTCAGGTGGATTTGTGTACCTGCTTGGAGCGTTCTGTTCTGGGAAAGATGGGAACCATGGAAAAAAAAAACCAAACAACCCCGAGTAAATAACAGGAATGAGAGCCTAAGCAAATATGAGCTATGAAAGATATTAGCTTGCCAATCAGCAAATGCAGTGAGGCATCAAAGTAGATTTTCCAAGGAACTCGTGAGGCAAAGATATCAGACAGAAGCACATTCTTGTCCAGCTTCTGGGGAGGTGATGCTGGGAGTGTGCTCGTTTGTTTGTTCTGTGCCACTCTCAGCCTTGCTTTTCTCCAGAACTGATGATGACACTTGTTTCTGCTTTTTGCTAATGAGGAACAGGTCCTGCTGCTTTTTCTGGTGTCTGTGAATGTAATTCTGAGCCGTCATCTCTGTTCACTTTATTCTCTCAGAAGTAGGTAATAGGAAGAAAAAAGGTGGCTTTTTTATTTTCTTTCCTTTTTTAAGGAAACTGGAGAACGAGAATCTATTTTTAGCTGTCCTTCCCATTTCTTCTGGGAATCATAATTTGCTTCTGAAAAGATCTATTTTCTACGTAGATGAGGCTTAAAAGGCTTTTGGACTTCTGATCAGGAAAGCTAATTCATGTCCTGAAGGTACAGTATGTTACTTGACATATAGTAGCTGCAGTAAATATCAGAATATATATATATTTTACTTTCAACCACAAACCTCATCTCCCTTTCATTAAAAAAAAAAAAAAAGCGTGCACATACATACAGAATTAAAAGATAAAACTGCATCTGGTTTTCTTTTATAACTTAAGAACATTTCTTCAGGTGCTTGTGACAAATGAAGGCTGTCTTATGCACGAGATGAAGAAGGCATTTTGAGGAATGAAAGTAAATTTTAAAACGTAGTTTAGAACCTTTTAACATGAACAGCTAACCCAGTCATGTCTTTGATTTTTAGAGTGAGTTCTGAGTTATTGGCCATCTCTATATCCACACAAATGAAGTATTTATTTTTGTTACTCGTTTTGAAACTGGAGTGTCAGAAGTTCAGGTTCCAGGATGCTCCATATCAGTCTACAAACATCAGATGAGTCTGGAAAGCCAGAGCCAGCAGGAGCCATGCTGGGACTCGTGCTCTGTTTCTCTGTGGCACCTCTTGTTCTGGGTAGTGCTCCCTGCCCTGCTGAGCTTTTCTTTCTGCTCCTAGAAGGTACAGTGTTAATGAAAGTAAATAGCTTGTAAAAGCAGCGTGTGGCCAGATCTCCATTCATGAGGTCTATCTACTCCAGTTTAAATGGTAGTAGTATTCTCAGACACCTGAAGTAGAAGGATTTCTGCAAGGGAAAGTTTGGAACAGGTGGCTTTTTTTGGCAACAGACTAATTACAGTGTCAGTTACAGTTGATAGATAGCTCACGTTAACTCCTTCCCCCAAAACAAATCATCCTAGACAGTGTAATAAGATGGCTTAACTTACAGAAAAGGACCTTGGGTTGACAGCGTGTGTAGTGGCTGTGGCAGCTTCTGAAACCCCCTGCATGAAGATGGAAATGGTGACATCCAGTTGTGCTTAGAAGTGTGTGCACGTTCGGTGGTCTGTGCCACCTGGGTGCAGGAGAGTCACTACGTTGCATCTAGAGTCGTTTAACGTCAGCAGTGGTACTGTGGGTTGTGCCAGTTGTGCCAGCTTTGCATGCGTTGGGCAGGTGGGTTTCAAAACGGTCTCAGTCAGCAGAGATGGCACAGAAGGGGAAGATTGTGAGAGTAAAATAACACAGGTGCCTGTAAGGCAAAGATACTTGTGTTATTCAGGTTTGTTCTGGTGTGTGTGATTTAGGCACGGAAAAACCAGATGCTTTGTATTCTGAATTTCCTGAGTTAGCCAGGAGCTCATCATGCAGCTGAGGCTGCGTTTCAGTGACTAGGTGTTCTTATTGGATTAAGCATCCTTCTGGTAATCCTCAGCTTTGTAATTTAAAGGAGCGTTCTCTGGCCTGAGAGAGGCATTCAGCTTGGACACTGAAATTCTCTTCTAGTTAAATTTAACATCAAGTATCTTAAATTCTGAAGAGAAAAAGCCCTGTTTATTTACTGAGGAGTAGGTTTGGAGGAGGAGAACTGTTTGTTGTGATAGTTCTGTCTCTTAGAATACGGATCTTCTGAAAGCATTCTGGCTTTTCAGCTTTTTGGGTTACGTTTTGAGGAGTTAACTCTACGAAGCTGAGTGCTTGAGGGACTTGAAGCTGGCGTAGCAGCTGGAATAAGACAGTGTGTGCTAACTGAAATCTCCATCACTTGGGGTGCTCCCTCTCCCCTGCGTTTTGATGTGGAATGTTGCACTATGAAATCTCAGTGATCATCAAGTTGTGTTTCTTTTAAGTTAACTTTCTGGGAAAAATATTTAAAAATTTGACATAATTGGGGAAGAATGCCTAATTTAACAGGTTAGCAACAGAGGAGGAAAACCACACATGCATACAGGTAGGAATATAATATCCAGGTGTCAGAGATGTACCTCTGACTCCCTCCCAGCATGGGTACGTGTGCCATACCTCAAAGACAGTGCGTCAGTGCTGGAACACAGCCAAGTTTCTGAGACCTGCCACTGGAAATACAAAAAGAAACAGACAGCAATTCTATCTGGACCAACAGATGAAATTCCTCTCCGGCCATTCTGACAAACTCGCTGCATTTACTTCCAGCCTTCTGGAAAGGAGAGGCTACGTTCTGCTAATTGATACTTGCATTGATCACGCTTTCTTCACGACGTTCCTTCAGCATTTCCTGTTCTGTAACTGTCTAACTGAATTCTAAGACGTTGCATTTTCCCACTTCACTGCCTCAGTACTGGTAAAAGGTTAAATAGATTTGTGTGTTACTTTGATCTGTCTGTGCTGGCAGTGCAGCTACTGAGTCTGAACCGCTCAGCACAGCAGGTCCTGATTCGGTCGCCAATGATGTGTTGGCTGAAATGGATCAGAGATGGCGTTCGTGATCAAAATCTATTGAAACCGTGCATTTGAAATGTTACAGCTTTACAGATAATGATTTCATACTTCTTTTCTGAGTGATGATTCACTTTACGTATATGCCTGGTTTTCCCTTTTAAAAGTGATTGAAGCCTCTTATTCTAGGTAGACATTGAGATGAAGGTAAATGGTGAACTCTTAGGAGATGGCTGGTTTAGACTCCAGAGCCATATTGTCTTCGTCGAACCTTTCAGAGAGGCAGTCAGTGCCTGTAGGGCACCACTGCTTCTACAGAAATGCTTTCCTACGCTGTCTGGAATTCTATCCCAGCTGAAACCAGGATGCACTGGTTAAAACTGTCAGCAGCATTGTGTTGGAAGGAGAGGAAGTTGAGAGAGAATCTCCATCTGCATGCTTCTGTAGTTGTCAAACTGTTTTATTATTGTGGTAGAGGTTCACTGTGTAAATGGTCAAATTTTCGGGGGGGGGGGGGGGGAAAGTAATGTAAAGTGTTAAAGTGCCAAAAGATGTCAAATGTATACCATTCCTCGTCTGTTATAGGAGTTTTAAATATAGGTCACTGTTTCTGTGTGTGCTATTTTGCTCCAAAGAGTGCCAGCAGAGGGAGCACGCGTTGGCTGACGGTTCAGTACCCAGAGTTTGAGCAAGGTGCTGTTACGGGTAGTAAGGAAGGGCAGCACAAACTTCAAGATAACCTTTTTTTGGAGCAAGTGAAATGAATTCTGTTATGTGGGTAAGATAATCGTATAGGTCAAGGGCTGTTTTCCAGATACTTGAAGCACTGTTAATGACCAAGTCCCCATTTTAAAGCTCACTTTAGTTAAACTGTGTTTTAATACCCCTGATCTGCACCAGTTCAAGTTGATAACTTTCAGACTTAAAAATTCTCTCTATGTTCTCGTATCCTCTGTTTTATGACTGTAGCAGCAGAGATGACTATAGGTGTGGGATTTGGTAAAGTCACTTTCCAATTCTATTTCAGGGCAGCAGCAATGACTCTAAGAACGGTGTTATTATCTCTGCAAGCATTGTTGGCAGCTGCAGAACCAGATGATCCACAAGATGCTGTGGTGGCCAACCAGGTAAGAGGCTCTGTAACCTTCACTGACTTGAATGAAGTTTGGAACCTTGGAGACAACAAAGATTTTTCAATCATCTATTTGAAAATTGCTTTACAGTAAATGCAGGTTACTCTGGTGCTCTGTGTTCTTTACACTCTAGATTCCAAAGTAAATAGAAGTTACTCTGCAGCGTCAGAAGATTTTTTTTATTGTCTTCCTTAATTAGCTTGTCAGAAATGTCAGGAGATATTGCATAGTAAAATGGATCCAATACAGCTTTCCTTTTAAAATCTAAGACTTATATAAGCATTTGTTTTTATACTAAAACAAGTTTTAACCTGGTGTTTGTTGGCTTTGTAGCTCCTCTTCTAGATTAGTATGAGTGCTGTTGAGCATTGTAATTGTTAAATACTAAAATCTTAGTGTTAAATGCTACAACTCATGAGACGTGCTTAATCTAAATAGTGTTCTGTGTTTTACCTTTGCAACTACTTGGGTTAACTATTGTAGTCTAGTTGAATATGTATTAATAGAATTCTCATGTCATCAGCAAGGTTTGTTACTCTTCGGACAGCAGCAACAATTTAGGGAAAATAAGTGTTAATTAGGTCTTGTGCTGTACCAGAAATGGTGCTATTTAAAATGTTGATTGAAGATCTTCACAGTGAGAGGGACACAGCACTGGCACAGGCTGCACAGAGAGGTGGTGGAGTCTCCTTCTCTGGAGACATTCAAGACTCACCTGGATGCCTACCTGTGCAACCTGGGCTAGGGAGCTGCTTTGGGAGGGGGTTGGACTCCATGATCTCTTGAGGTCCCTTCCAACCCCTACGGTTCTGTGACTCTGTGAAGATAGGAACAGTGTTTCCACATGACTTTAATCGTGCTAGCAGATTGGCCTTTAGTTACATGCATGTATGTAAGTAGAAAGTTGTTATCATCCCTGTGAGAGAGTGGAAGAGCTGGATGTTTCCCTTCACCACGAGGTGCGTGATCTTTGTTTTTCCAGGTCACCTGTCTTGTCCCATCCCGTTCTTCCCCTCAATCATCCCCAAAAAGACCTTTCTGAAAAGAAAAGCTAATGCGGAATTATTTATCCCACATGCTTGTTCTTTGTTTTACTTTGCTAATTTACATAATTATTTGTTAGGTGAGGTACAAGGTAGTATTTTCCTCCATGTGTTTCAGCTGAATCCCACGGAGAACACGGTGTTCTTCTCCTGCTCAGATAATGGCAGTGTTTTCGGGTACCTGCCATCTTTAGACACTGTCTGGTGCCAAAACTACTTCATCGCTCTTGACTAGTTGCAGCTGGTTTTTAAGTGCAGCAGCACAATTGACTGTGATTCCCAACACAGAGACATCAGTAAGAGGTGCTTGTATGCTTCTCAATTCAGTGAGAACCCACATTATTTACAGATACTGAAAGCTGCTTCTGAATAACATGCAGTTATGCAAACACGACTTCAGTCCTTTCCACTTCAGCTGGCTGCTTATTAGGTCTGTCAGTGCATTCAAATACAGCAAAAACAAAAAGTAAAAAGAAATCAGGAACATCTCTTAAGACAGTAGAAAAATACAGTGCTTTGGGACGTTACTGATGCTACTGTTACTGCTTCCTCAGTTGTTTAGCTGTAAAGATTAAAAATGTATTAGTGACCACTGGATATGTAAGAGTTATTTCCACCAATAGATTATCTTCTCTATTTGTTTTAACACCATTAATTATCAGTGCAGGTCTCTTCGTGGGGAGCGGAATTAGCAACAGGTGTACAAAGCTCATGATGCAGTCGAACTGGGGGCTGTGCTGTAGGAAAGGTAAAACGAAATGTAAGAAGTGCTCACTTGGGCAGTGCTTTACAGATACGGTTGTTCAGATGTACGGATGGAGTACTTAGAATGATAATCAGTTGCGTTTCTGTCCTTAAAATGATTCTCAAATATTTGAATAATGCACTCTCCAGTATTGTGTCTCATCACTCAGTGCTCAGATGTATTATATAGGTAAGGATGGGAAAGCTTGTTCAAGAGGAACGATTAAGGGGAAAATGCTCTTGTAATAAAGACAGTGTATGGTTATGGGGATCTAAAACTTGATTTAGTAGATGAAAGTTGCTAGAACATGGAGCCATCGTCTTGCTTTGTTGCATACAGCTCATGGCAGACGATGCGCTTTCCTGGCTGTTGAGCTGCTGGGACAGGCTGAGCACTCACTATGGTCCATTCTGTTATTGCTGCAAAACCTGCTAGTGACGAGACTGGTGCAAAGTAAAATCGTGCAGTGTATTTAAATGGCATTGTCTGATGAATGCTAGCTTGCAGAGAGTTGCAATTTCCGGGTTTTCTTGCACGCTCACCTGTTTTCCAGCCCTTTTTTTTTTTTTTTTGGTCACGTGCTGCCCTGACACCCTTATTTTGAGTCGGAGGCTGTGCAGAAAAAGTCAGCCCTCTCTTAAAAGCAGCAGAAGTCCTTGCAGCATACAAAACCAGGCATGATTTTAGTGGTGAGAGAAATAGACAGAAGTACGGTGCGATACATATTATATTTGGCAGTTGTTAATGTAGGGCTCGCTCATGCTTTGCTGCACTGAATGTAAACGTTTGGTAGCTGTGCTAAGTACAGCCGCTCTACTCCTTTCTGCTCAGTGCAACTGAGAGCAGTACTGGATCGTGCACACGCACCTGTAGCGTGTCACTTAACCTGAAGAACAGCTAAACGCTTGCGTAGGCTTCAGCTACGTGTAGTGCTCACCTCTGAGCGTCGTTTCCAAAGCTTCAGTGGGATCAGTGTGAAATAGGGTTGAAATAGTGCTGAAGGTGTTATGGAGAGGATTACAGGCTGGAAGCTGCCGTCTCATCGTGCTCTTTGGTTGGACTGCTGAGTTGACTTAACTTCCCGTTCTCCCTTCTCTTTCTTTTGTGTAGTACAAACAAAATCCAGAAATGTTTAAACAGACAGCTCGACTTTGGGCACACGTGTATGCTGGAGCACCAGTTTCTAGTCCAGAGTACACCAGAAAAATAGAAAACCTTTGTGCTATGGGCTTTGATAGGGTAAGTATGTACATGAGATCCCTTCCAACCCAAGCTGTTCTGTGATGTATAGCTGGAATGTTGTGCAGTGGGGGTGGGGCAAGCATATGTGTGTCACTACAGGGAACCATTTGGACATTAAAGTAAGACCTGCTGCTTCTGTTAGCCGCTGTAGGCTCAGTCGTACGGGTTAGCTGTAGTTGGAGTTCTGAGATGTTTCATTATTAGTAAATCTTGAGTTCCCCTCACCGTTTTTGAAATAATATTTCTGTCAGGGATTAATTAAGACTTGGGTCAAAACTCATGTGTAAACTGACAAGTCTGCAGACATCTCATTTCATTTGTTGCGGGTTCGCGCACCGAAAATGTTACTGTTGACCTGTTTGTTTTCTTGTTGCAGAATGCAGTAATAGTGGCCTTGTCTTCAAAATCATGGGATGTAGAGACTGCAACAGAATTACTCCTGAGTAACTGAACCGTGTAGAGAGCTGCTTCGGTTGTCCAGCTTGCCCCTTCTGGAGGAGCATCACCATCTGTTATTTTTAGGATTCTATATAGATTCTCTTTTAAAACTGGCACTCTTGCCTGATGATGCTATCTAGGCACTATTGGAGACTGAAAAACCGCTCTGTAAATAAAGCTAATTAAACGTCTGTGTAAATTTAAAAAGGGGAAATACTTTAATTTTTTTCTTACTAAATATTGTAAAAATTCTTTGAGCTCAGCTAAAATAACGGGGGAGAAACATGCCTACTTTCGTGTTTAGCAGTGTGACGAAAACTAGCAGGAACTTTCTTCAGGATTTTGATTTAGTAATTCAGAAAGCGACATTTTTGAGTGTTAGTCATCAGAATTGTTGGTGCCGCTCATCACAGCTATCTTACTGTTCTTAACATGGATCCTATGTGCCTGTGGATTGACCTATATTTGCATGCTTGTACTTAATAGACGTATTAGGTAGGGTCGCTGAAGAGAGCACCATTTAAATACTCGAGTATTCTTGTACCTATTTTCCTGAAAGACTTACAGAGATTTACCCAAAGTTCCAAATGGTGACCTGTTCAGAACCTTTTTCTTCGTAGCTTATTAATTGGGAAACCGGATTCTCTCCTCCCTTCCATCGTACAGCTGAGAACCCTCCCGAGGTGGTTCTTCATTCTGTCGGTATTGTGTGCCATGTACGGTAGTCTAGGCTCGCCTATGAAGAACACGTTTTGAATTATCAATGATTTTCATCCATCGTGTTTTCTACGCACCTGGTAAGGGTTCAGTATGCCTTGGATATAGCACAAGAATGGAGCTGGTTTTCTTTCTTTATTTTTTCCTTTTTGTCTTAAGTGGATGTAAAATGTTCTTCAGTATATCTTGGATAATATGACTTCACTGGATTTGAAGGAGGAAAAAGCTAATTCTCTGGCATACTGAGAATTATGTTTTCTGTTGAGTACTTGATACGATGCAATCAGCTGTTTTTGCAGCGGTTTTCTAGCTTTATTTTGGGCTTCGGTTTAAGGATTGCTTTCCAGGTACTTGAAAACTCATCCTTGCTCATGTTTGTCTCTAGTTGACACACGGAGGCTGTGTTGGTGTTTTTACTGTACATACTTCAAATGCACATAGAAGTTTGTTCTCAACTTAGCTTTCTTTTGGATTGATGTTTCTGATAAACGAGAACTGAAACTTACCTTGGCTTGTACATACAGTCAGTCTTCTTATTCGTATTAAAATGACGTTTCATCCCGAGTGCAAAAGCTTGGAAATTATTAGTTTTGCAACTTCTATCACTAGTGCATCTATTTGAAGAGAGCCGTCATGTCTTTACGAATACGATGCTAACTTTTGAGAACATATCTGACGAGGAAGCTCAGAGAAATCCTGAGAGCATTGTGGGGACTGGCGGTGTGGTACACACGAGTCCTTTTTCCACACCTGTTCCTTTTCCTGAGCGGTGTATTCTGGGCTGGGGCGGGGACGCACGTGACTGGTTGGGATCTTCCTTGAACCATCAAGTACAGGTTGAAATAGCTTTGCCCTTCCTAGAGGTTTGTTTGCAAGCTGCACTAGATGAGATCAGGAACGCTGTACCTGATCCATATTTGGAGCACAGCTGTGGGACAGAACCAGAGAATAGAGCTGTACAGACCTGACTCTTCGGGGATGTGTCCTGAACTCGTCTGTCCCACGTGTCCAACATTCAAATACTTTGAGGCACAGACAGTAAATACTCCTAACTCATATCAGTGCAATACCGAATGCATTTGCGTAGTCTCAGACATTGCTTTTTGAGGTAGAGTCAGTGATCACTTGTCTTGGATTTTCTTGAGTTAGTGTAAATCGTTCTCAAAGATGCCAAAGGAAACAAATTGTTTTGTCTTTCTTTATATTTATTTATATTCTTCAAACAAGAAGCTGCTACTGTTCAGCTGGTTTGCTAGGTGAGAACCAGGGGCGGTAGGAAACTGGCAGAACGCCGCTGGTGTTGGCCTCAAGTTGCTGTCCTTTCTGTTGCACGCGGTTACAACTTGATGACATCAGCGCCTTTTTCGTTACCGTGTTGTTTTATCCTGGTGGTAGTTATGAATTGCTGACTACTTTCCCCTGCTCTTTGCTGCTATTCATCAAAAGAAGGAACTTGGAAATCACTGTCAGGGGATATAAACGTTCTGTGATGTGTTTCTGTTGGTGAGATTGTTCTCCTGAGAACGCCTGCTGGAAGCATGTGTCCAGAGATAGCCAGATTGCCTGAGCCACGTGTAAAGGACAAAGGAGGATGGGGAGGGAAGAAGAGTGGAAATGGTTTCTGAGGTGGTCATGGTCACCACTGGAACAATGCCCTGTTAAGTTTTATTTCTCTTGTGAAGTTACCTCATTTTCATCTCCGTTGAAGAACACTCATCTTCCCCTTTCCCCTTATGCGGAGGCGATGGATGCTATTTTTTGCCCTCCATGCCATTTCTTGCCCTTGGTGCTAGCTCAGGTGCCGGCAGAGGGCGGCTTCTCAAGGCCTGGGCTGGGAAGGAGAGACGACCCAGCGTGAAGGAGACATCAGTGGGCTGAAGGCCCCGAGTCCTGATGTCACTCCTTTGTAAGGAGTGGCTTTGTATTCTCTATAATTACCAGTGTTGGATATAGGAATAAGGTTGAACGGGGTTAGCTCAGCTGCAGCTGGGGCTGAGCCCAAGGGAGTTTACTGTCAGCATTCAGCTCACTGAGTTTGTACAGAATGCAGTTCTGCTCTCCGTGTGAGCACTGCCGTGATCAGGGCGCCGTGTGTTTGCCAACACGGAGCTGCCACGCGGGTTGTTGTGCTGCAGGCGTGGGCTGCGCATTTTCTGCTTGCTTAAAACAGGAGCGTTAGATGTGGGGCCAGCTGCTTTCAGAGTACGAATAATCTTGTGTTGTCTTCCTCGGGTAGTTAAGAAGACAGCTTAAAGCAGTAATTCTGAAGTCCAGGTGGCATGGTTTTTCTAAACAAGGTGGTGTTAATGGGGCATACGGATTTCCAGAGCTCAATGTTTTCGTGTGCATCTGGGGAAGTGGTTGGTGGGGAACCGGCAGCTCCAATCTCACCCTCTTCCTCAAGAAGCGAAGTGCGATTTGGAATAGCGGTGAAGGAACATCCCTATGTTGCCAAAATCCTCCGTTTTCCTGCCAGTGCCAAACTCTCTCTCTGGCCTCCGCTCCCCCTCGCCGGACTCGCAGCTTTCTCTGCTGTGTGTGTGGAGGAGGAGCTGTGCTCTTGGTGCTCCCAGCTGGGACCTTCTGAAACCTGAAACATAGTTTCAAGCGAGAGTTCTTGTTTACTGCATCTGTTAATGTGAAACGTTCCGTTTTCAGAGCAAGGGGAAGAAGCCTGACTGCGTGCAGGTCCCTTGTTTCCTTCCTAAGTACCAACAAAAGCTGGCTTAGGGTTGGATGCTTGCCCGAAGGGGGAAAGGATGACCAAGTGAGCAGTGTTAGGTTGGTTTCATGCCTGCTTATGAGCAGCTTCGAGGTCAGGTGTCCTGTCCTGCGCTATCTGTTGATGGCAGAAGTTGATCCGAACATCTGGAGGGGTGCAGCTGCTGAGTGGTGGTCTGGTGATGTGCTCTGTAGGACGTGATGAGCTGAGAGCGCCTTTCATCATGCCGTCCATTGCTTGTCCAGCTGCAGCAGCAAGTGAAGGTGCTCACTGAGTGCCTCGGGCTCTGTCTGGGAAGGCCATGTAGCTGTTTTTGCTGTGAACTGTCCCTGTTTTCCAGGGAGAGCCCTCTCCCAGGGCTAGGCTGAGGGCAGCAGCTTCTTTCCTCGTTTGTTTCTCATCTATTCCGAGGCCATTGGTGACCGTGTACTTCCGCTGCTCCAGCCATGGCTTCGTCAGCCCAATGCTCCTCGATGCGTTTTGCTTCTCGCTTGGTTCCTCCAGCCGCAGTGCTCTGATGAGTTGCTAACTTAGAACCCGCTGGCACTGCACTGTGCCGCGATGTTCCTTCTCTGCTGTTACGTGCTGTGCAGGCACAGAGCTCGCTGCCTGCCTGGTGTGGCTCAGCAGCTGAGGAAGCGTACTGTGAGATGCTGTACCTGCCCACAGCTGGGGCTGGGGTAGGGGGGGGCTGCCCTCATCACGCTGATGGCAGCTCTGAAGAACCCTGTTTTTCACTTTTCCATCTGAAGTTCTGACTTTATTTTTTAATTATTTTTGAAGCAATCTGCTCATAGCTATGGTAGCAGGAGGGCTGCTGAGCAGCAGCCGCCCTGTAGCAGAGCGGGGGGCTGCAACGCAGCGTCACTGCTTTTTCTTTTTTCTTTGTTTTCGTCTTGAAAACTACACAACACTTCTGTACACAGATGATTTCTTTCAATAAACACACGTTTGAAAAGGTGGTTTTTTTTTTTTTCCCCCCCACTCGAGATGCTTAATAAACACACGTTTCCCTGACAGCACTTTTAATTTCTGTTCTGATAGGCTGTGCAGAGCGGTCAGGACCTGCACTAATGCTCGTGGAGGAACGGTGCAGGTGTGAGGCTGAGGCTGCCTCGCAGAGTGCTGTGCGCTCAGGTGATGTGTGCTGTGTCTGACGACAGACAGGAGGAAGCTTTTGTGCTGCTGTGTGACATGAAGAGGGGCTTGGATCTGCCGTGGTCACAGCTGTGTTGTGCGGTGGCACCGCGTTCGTCACTGTGGTGAGGGAGCACTCCCTTTGCTGGGGCTGGAGGTTTGTGCTCGGCCTGGATGGGGAGGTAGGGATGGGGAAGTGCGCTGCCTTCTGCTTGTAGTTAACTGAGAGCTTCGTGCTTCTGTGTAAAGTCCTCGCGGAGTTGTCTGCAGCTTGTAATTTCTTCCCGCAGCCCCAGCCTGGCAGCGAGGCTCCAGCTGAACTGCACTTGTGCCATCTATCTCAGTTCTTCCTGTATTTCACTCTGTGTTCCTGTAGCTGTAATGCTGACAGATCTCAGCCCTGAGCTGGGTAACTCATAATGCCTTTGCAGCAAGACCAGGATTTAAAATTGTTTTAAGGGCAAGTTTGGGGCTGGAGCACCCATGTCTGGTATAATGTCAAATAAATTACATTGTTCCACTCAGTGGCTGCTTTGTGGTGAAATACCTGAGAATTGTAGCTGAGTGAAGAATAAATGCTGAGCAGCTGCAACCGTGAGGAGAAAGAGCAATGGGAAGTGGCTCACAGCGCAGCCCTCTTGCACGGGGCAGGAGGATGGTGCTGGAGAGCACCTCGTTTGCACTTGCACAGGTCCTTTCCTCCCTGCGTCACACCCAGAGCAGCCGTTCTCTTTGCTGCTGGGCTGGGAGAGGCCTTACTGCAGCGTGTTACACAGCGGAGAGGGGCAGCGAGCTGCAGGGCTCCAGCTGAGCCTGCTGGAGAGGTCTGGGAGGCTCTGCAGCCATGTTGCCCACCTGCAGCACGGCCCTGCCTGCCTCGGGAAGGGCCAGCCCAGCAGCAGCCCCTCACCAGCTACAGCCCAGCGCTCGGCTGTGTTACGCGTCCAAAGTGATTTGATGGAGCCAAAGCTGTCATTTTCAATGGAATGAACGCTTGTTTATGGCTTTTACTGTTACAGGGACAAAGTCTGTGAAATGAAGCGTGTGTGAATGGTCCAGAGGCACATTACAGCAGGCCACGCTTGTCAGAAGAGAGAGCTACTTGGAAGCAGACATGTCTGAACAAAGTAAGTGCCAGCAGTTCGCCAAGTCAGACAGGGCAGAGGAGCCCACCAGGCTGCAGCAAAAGCCGTCCATCTCAGCCCTGCTCCCCTCCCCCAGCTCTGGGAGTCTCTGCACGTGCACCTGTTTGGACAGCGAGAAAGCTGCCACAAGTCTGAACTGTAATAAAATAAACAGATTATATATATATTTTTATATATACATACATACATACATCTTTCCAAGTAGGTCAAAGCCACCTCCCTTATCCTACTTAGAAGGATTTTGGTCATATCTGCTGCGTCAGAGCATTCAAATGGTTGGTGCCTGAAGGCTGGAAGAGATTATACAAAAAAAGCCCTGATGTTACTGCCACACGTTGTGCTTACAGGTTTTGAAAACGAGTGAAATTAAGAACTGGTGTTCTGAGCAAAAAAAAAAAAAAAAAAAAAAAAAAAAAAAAAAAAAACAACCCCAACCAAACAGGATCAGCAGGGGGAGAAAATGAATGGGAAATGCAGCCACCTGGAGGTGTGCAATCAGAAAAAAAATGTATTGCTGCCTGGAGTGAGCTGCCATCATTTCAAAGGACTCAGAGCCCAGCACTGAAATCACCAGTACACAAGGCCAGGAGGCTTCTGTGGATATCCAAGGAGCAGACCCACAGCCTCTGGGCAGCCTGTGCCACTGCTCCATCACTGTACTGTAAAGATTACTGTTATTATTTTAATATTTGAATGAAATTCCTCGTATTTCACTTTGCCATGACTGCCTCTTGTATAGTCACTGAGAAGAACTGTAGCAGTTCTTTACCTTCTACCAGGTATTACACACAGGGACACGATGGATCCCCAAAGCCATGAGGCACCTGCAGCTTTCAAAGAACAGCCAGAACTGTCTACTTGAGCTGGGATAGCTTTGTGCTCCAAATGATGGCAAAGGACAGGTAGGACTTCCTAATAGCTGGGAGGAACACATGCAGTATGGAGCTGCAGGTTTACTTGAGCTCTTCCAGTCTAAGTCAAGCAAAACCAACCATACAAATGCCACCTCACCTCTGCTTTCTGAAAACCACCTTAGAAATGCAACGTGAATGCTCTGTTGTACCAAGAGGACGTATCACCACTGGCCTAGAATAACTCACAGTGATCTCAAGATCAGGCTCCAAACCCTAGCTGAGACTAGGAATATTACAAAGTAAACTGAAGCATGTCCTTGCAACATCCAGTTAATCACGTGGAAACCACTGGTGTGACATACAAACACACAAAAATATATATATAGGCTAAAAACTGTATTGGCTTTTAAATAAAAGCAGTAAAGACATCAGACTTTCAAATACGTATAGGAAAAACATCTTTTTAAAGTGACTGAAGCAGCAGAGAATTTGCTCCTAACAGTGTTATTAGGCACCAACGAGAAGGGAATGCTTAAGAGATGTGGATAAAACGGGGCAGAACAGAACCTTTGATGAATAATAAAAATACTCCTCACTGGAAATTATTAGGCATTTTGGAGCATTACACACTGCAATCCCACCCTCCCCCACATCCCCCAGTGTGCAATGCCTGTGGTGCACGATGGAGCCACCACCACCACCTTGCAGCACCAAGCACAGGCCTGTGTGTCCAAGGTTCCCTTTGTCCCAAGTAAGAGAAACCTCAGCCAAGCAGAAGTCTGGAAGCGTGCTGCAGTGAGACACCTTCCCTAGAGACACCACCGTGACCCCCAAAACATCCTGAACATCCCAGTTTTCTGTGGGGCAGAGTGCCAGACTACAAGCCAGCTGGCGAGGCACGCAGTGCTTGCTGCAACTACGCTGCACCAAAGAAAGAACTCTAATTGTTCTGGAACAGGTGGTGATGATCTACCTGCTCTGGAGCACCCAACAGCAGCGCAACCCAGCTCATGTCTGGGACTGCCATGATCACAGGCCAGCTTTTGCTTCCCAACCTTTGGTGAATCAGGGCCAGCATACCTCAATCTCAGCTTGCAGGGCAAACAGACATGAATTACATGACTGAACTTAAGGAGCAAAACATGTATTTCTTGTTGTGGTGCTTGCCTGCCTTGCAGCTGTATGAACACACATCTGAGCTCTTGTGGCTGTTGAAATAACAGTCTTGTTATGGGCGTGGGACAGCCAATGTATGCAAAGCTACCTGGTCATGCTTCTTACCTCAGCTGACTTGCTGTTGGCTACCCCATCACCAGTGTGACTTCTCAGTCAGTTACAAATCAGCTCCAATAACCCCTGAGCTTCCTCTGAAGAGCAGACGTGCCTCCTGATGACTGTTCCTCCTCCTCAAGGACCCAGCCGTGCTGACCATCCGTGCTGCCCATGGATGTCTCAGCTCTACTGACCATGGATCTAATTGTGCAGCTGGTGGTAAAGCCACCACACTAAAAGCTGAATGGCTCTTGACAAAAGTGAAAGGGTCACAGCAAGCCCTGACTCTTCCACTTGGCTGACAACACCCAGCCACTGCACAGTCTAGCTGTTCCCTGATAAAAGTTTGTCGTCACACGTGCAAAGCAGAAAGAGAAAAGGAACGCTGTTGTGGCTCAGAAAGACCTCTCCATCAGGTAAAACAGGAAGGCTTCTCCCAGGGCAGTGTGACAATGACTGCACACTGCTTGGTGCAGGCAGTAAGTCTCTAACTATGCAGTGTAAGTACAGCTTGTGTCAGGCAACCACGAGTGACACCAAAGCTCTGAGGAACGTGACCACTGTGTTTGTCTTTAGGCAAATGAGACACCTGCTGAGTTCAGGTGAATCTGCTTCTACCAGTTACTAGAGTGAGCGTGCTTGCTTCTTTGGCTTTTGTAACCTGAGCAAAGGGTTTGAACAAGTCTGAACTGACCTCTCCTTGCAGTCCCACTGGATCGCTTATTTCTTTCTTTACAAGAAGCTTCAGTTGCCTAAAACCTCATCAGCTCCTTTGGAACTACAGAAAATAAGGCCAGGTACTGAGGAAAGGATGGGACGTGTTTCTGATGCTGGAGGGACACAGCAGGTGCTGCTGTACAGAACCTCATCTGCTGTTCAACAGCTTGCTAATTCTCTTTGCATACCTGTTGTTGCACTGGGACACAGCTCCTCACGCTGAGACCAGCTACTCTGAATGATGTTTAGTAATCAGCTACGCACACCTGGAGCCTGGCTGGCGAGCAGACTTTTTAGTCCAACTTCTTTGGTTTGGGCTACTTCCTCGACCACTGATTTGTGTCTTGATTTCTGCACACAAACAAACAAACTTATTACTGCCAATAATACCACCTCGGAGCACACACTGGACTAGGATCAACACAGCTGATTTGTTAAAGAAGCAAGTTCCTTGGGTACTGATTCAGTCATGCCGTATCTTTTAGGAACTTCAGACAGTTCAGCTATGAAAGCTGTCAGACTGGCTACTGAGTTTCAGGTTAACTGGTGGTGAACTAGGTCCACTAATGTGTGCTAAACTTCTACCAGCTGGAAAAACATTTGAGGTAAGGTTTCTTTGTTGTTATTTAGTAGTTTTAAAACTTAGTCTTGACAAAGCATATGCAGAAAATAATGCGTATTATTCTTCCTGTTTAAGGCATATACCAGACTGCTCTAGAAATATTATTTTGTTTACAACAATTATTCAATTTAAGTTTTGCTGAGCGGTTCAGGTCTCATGCACTGCTTTACAAAGCATAACCCCAGAACAGCCTTCCTCTCCTATTGCTTTAAGAGCCCAACAGCCCAGGAATCAGAGAAACAGAAATAAGTGCAACGCCTGCTAAGAAACCAAGCCATGGCTTTATGAAAATGGGAACTTAAAAGATGGTAACTTAGCACTACCTGTGGATCTGAATGCGAAACCTCAACACCTTTAAATCCTACACTGGGTAACAGACACAAATGCTGGCTTATAACTGGGCTTTCTTTTATTCTTCGTCACAGAATAAAAGGTGAAAACCTCTGAGCCCAGACAATACCCATTGTTATTTTAAAGCTCAAATGCAGTCAACTACAAAATAAGCATCTCCTCCTTTGCACTAATTTGCCTTCCACTCCACAGCTCTACACTGATCGACATATTTTTATTATTGTTTTTAACTACATAAAGAGTACCGGCAACACATACATTACATGCAGATAAAAATCATGCCTGTGCTTCCCTGTGTTTGGCATAAGGACTAAGGCTCACCCCTAAAGTAACTGAATTTTGCCACATGTGCTCTCAGGACTTTGGTGAGTGGTAGCTGCAGTCAGGCAGAGAAATACTGCACGTAGCCTGGTGTGTGGTGACAACGAGCCAGTGGACCTTTCCGTGCAGTTGCTACATGTCTCTGCACAGCCTAATTTGCAGCATGGAGGTACCCATTTTCTTTAGCTGTACTGGCAGTCAACATGCAGGAGGAATTCAAGTGTTCATTTAAAGAAAACAGAAGAAACTCTAAGTTTAAAAAGACAGCTGAAAAAAGAAGCCCTGCTCTGAGCATGGCACTGAACTGCATAACCTCCACAAACACTTTCTAGCCTAAAATGCTCTATGAGGATTCCTTGGGTGCCTCGGCATTTAAACTGATCAAAACCTGACCCACACATATGTATACACATCCACTCCACCCCCCCCCCCCCCAAAATAGTATCTTGAAACAATTCAGAATTAAATATTTGCACAAGGTTTCAAATCATTTCGAGAGGCACATCACCAGCTTCCACAGCTCGTTTCTAAGACAGTTCCCTTCTGGGCAGCACCTAAAAACTTTTATCTGAAGGGTTTAAAAATTGTTTGCGACCAGCAAAGAACACCAGCTCCACGAGGGAAGCATTTGAGCAGAGCACCAAAACCAAAACACCAACTGTGCGACGGTAAGATCAAATCTGCGGAAGCGTTTCAGTTATAGAAATCAAAACCCCGATGGATCAGTGTGTGATTCAGAGCTTTTCAAACCTCCCAGCCCCCTTCAATGAAAGCACTTAAACTACTTCAAGACAATATTCTCAGACTGTTCTAGAAGTTGCACATTGTTGTCAAAAAAGTTCACTTTCTCTCTAACAGAGGAAAAATACACTGTAACACCAAATAAATCCTTGATAACTGAGGCTAAGTCCTCGTTTATCAGCATACAACCACACTGTATCTATCCCAGGCCTCAACTCCAGTCAGCAGTGCCCAGCTCCTGTACCATGCCACGGGGGCTTTCAAAACAACTTGCTCAAGAGAAATGGAACAGAGGCACAGAGGAAAACGAACTGCCCCCAGACATTTTGCAGGGCAGCCCCCTTCCTCCCAAACAACTGCACCGTGATTTCACCTAAAAATGTACCTTTTAAGCCACATAAAGCTGTCTGCTTCACAGCTTACATGCTCAGTGTCTTATTTCTATCGGCACCCAAGATCAGGCACAGATACGGTTTGTTTGAGAAATTAAAAAAAAATAATAAGGAAAAAGAAAAAAAAGAAAGACTGCCACGTGACACCTAGAAGCGTTTATTTTATGCAACAAACTTAAATATGATCATGTGTACATAAAAGTGTACACTTATCTATGCTGAACAATGCCAGGAAACGTAATATTGATGCAACAATCTTCTAAAATAAACATTAAAAATGAGCCTGAACAGGAAGACAAAATGCAGAACAGACTTACTTCCAATCAGCACGATGCTTAAAATTGAGAGCAATCCTAAACATTTCCAACTTTCCTTACAAAGCTGCCAAAGTCCAACTATTTTTAAAAATTGATTTTTTTTTTCTTTACATCAATAATAAAAATCTGGTGACAAACATTATAAAATCAAATGCTGGACTGTCTTTACTCCTTTAAAATTCAGAATATTCCAACAGAACCGCAGGAGTAAAAACACTTAAAAGTGATATATGTTTTTATAAAACAAACATCAATATGTACATTTATTGCAAATTATATTAAACTAAAATGGAGGGAAAATTAAAAAATGAAATGTCTACTTGCGAATTAATAATTTTAAGTGATTACTTTCCCACTCTGATAAAAATCAGAAAGCAACATTTATAAAATTGCCACCACATGACTTTTCATAGCAGGGAACTGAAATCTGTACATCTTACTTTTGCAGAAAAGTAGGCAGGCAGAAAGAATTATACATAAAACAGTCTCCAAAAGTAAAGCAAAAAACAAAACAAAACAAAACATTTTTTTGTGATTTCTTTTTTTTTTTTTTTTTCTTCCTCTCGTCTTATTTAAAATCCATTCAGTAGACTTCTACCTTTCCTGTGAAACATGGGAATACCTGGCTCTAGGATCGCGAATTTTCAGTGTCAGTGTAAGGACCTCCCTCTGACTTCCTTTAAAAAAAAAAAAAAAAATGCAGCATGAAAATTAATGGTGTAAATACACTTTTAAACTCCAGAATGCAGGAACTGGAACCAAGTGTTAAGCAATTTGCTTAATTATTGACTTTTCATAAAAAAAGTCTCTGGGGAAATAAGTACAGATGCTTTTAGCCTCTTTCTCAAGAGTTTCTGCTTTACATTTCCATTGAGAAGGATTAATTTCACGTGAAAGGGAAGCATTGTTTTCCTTCTGTTTTCAGAGCTGAAAGCTGTGTGTTTTGAAGTAATTTCAGTTCCTGTACAGGAAATTTCTGAATCCTAGTTTTTGCAGAAGCTTGGAGCATGCCTTTTTTTGGCCTTCATTTCCTCCCTTTTCGAGTGAGTTTTCTTTTTACCTTTTTGGGGGGGAGAAAAGGAAATAAAAGTTAATTTTAAGGACAAGGAAATTACAACTGATTCCGAATCAAACACTACCTGTAATGCCTAAGTGTTACGGTATATACTCTTGCTTTATGCTTCCAACTCTAGCTTACGTCTTCTTAACTATTATTTCATTAGCTCAGTACAACTAAATTTCCTTGCTGTATATCAGAGCTTTCTGATAAACTTGAAAATGCACAAGTTCCATGATGATAATTCCACTGAATTATATTTCCTCAGCATAAACAGAAATACATTAATTCAGAGTTTTCGCTGAAATCACAGTATGAGAATAACCTGCTGTAACTTACTGTATTTAAATACCTAGGTTTATCAAAACACTTAGGAGCAAATTAAATGTTTTTCAAATTCTTACACTAACTCATACATTTTGACTTAAAAGCAAAAAACCCATCACACGTAGCTATTTTCACATACATTCTTCTAGGAAAAAGAAAGACATTCCTTTGATTCCTTGTTGTATGAACTGCAATAAAGACCACAGAATCGTTCTACATAAGATGCCTGCTACACCTTAAGAAAGCCACTCTCTGCTATCTCTGTATCCTCATTTTCTTCCTGGCTGCTCTCACAGGCCTTAAAAAGATCCAGTGCATTCTGGGGATATCCTGGACTTGAGTCTATCTCCAACAGTGAATCTCCATCACTTCCAAGCACCTGGCTTCTGAAAAACGTTAACACTGTTTTGGTATTTTTTCCAAGAAATGATGCATGGCATATTTCAAAGAAGGTATCTTGATAGAGGTGAGTAGAGCAGTAATTTTATGAAAACTTAAAGAAAACTGACAAATAAAACAAGCGTTGCAAGGCAGAACACAAATACTATTCTCTCGAAAGACTGAACAATTTACAAGTAGTGAATCTTGTCAGAGGAAAAGGGTAATTCTTTCTGATCAAGGTCCTCTGCAAGATCTTCAGTTCGACAGAATCACCAGAAAGAAACCATTCCAATTACTCACACTTCCCTGAGATTGAGATTCCTTCCAGTGTGCTGGCTTGCTGACTGTACCCTTTCTGCTCTACAGCTTTGGATACATTTTCATTAAAATTATCACTGTATCAGAACCAGCACATTTATGCATATCTGTTGTTTGTTTACGTTGGAAATAAAGCAACGCATTTAAATATTAAAAGACAGAAAAATACATTGTCATCAGACAGCTATTTTTCAGATTACAGTTTCAAATTCTACTGTTGATTTATTTAAAATATATATTAAAAGTTCATTGATATTAAATGAGCATCAGACACAACATATGAGAAGCTAATTACAGTTAGAATTACAGTTTATTCGATCCATTAAAGATGATCACTTTTTAAGCCTTCATCATCAGTGAGCAATGCCCAAACTCCTGTACACCTAATGAACGTATGAAAGATGCTCCACTCTCAGTCCTTTTACACAGCAATGCTAGTAAGGGGAACCAGGATGCAACATACAAGAAACTCAATTTATATTATCTTGTTCTGAGAGAATAAAGTAAGTTCTCTGATTGTGAGTACACTGAAAAAATTGAAAATAACGTATGTTGGACCGTGGTGTTTATAAATTATTGTGGCTTAGTTGTGCCCTTCACAAACCCTGTGTCATTCTAAATACAGAGTCTACCCTGAAACAGAAAAAACCCATCCCACCCACTTATTTTTACTTTATTTTTACCTTTGTAGATCGATTTGCCTCTGTGCTGCTGCTGGCTTTTTTGCTGTGTCTTGCTGTTTTGGTGCTTTGGCGTTACCTGCCTCTATACTCCCTGGACTTTCTTGACTGGCTGCTGCCCTTTTCCTTCCCCTAACTGGTGGCTTGTTTGTTTCCTCATTTTTTGCAGTGGTACCCTGAGGTTCAGGTTTGGGTGGACGCCCTCTCCTGGTTTTTGCTGCGAGTGATGGTCCTGTTTCATCCGCATTATTTTCTTCTGCTTTCTGATGAATATTCTCAGTTCCAGATGCTGTTGCTGTTCTTTTTTTCCCACGTTCAGTACTGTTTCCTTGCGTAGCCTGATCAGAATTAATTTCCTAGGGAAGAGAAATTAATATGAAGAAACATCAGCAAAGTCAAGCTGAAATTGTTACCTCTGTTTGGCAGGAGCATGAGTTCATAAAATAAAGTGTTCTTAAACAACAAACAAACAAACAAACAAACAAAAAAAAAAACAACAAAAAAAGCTACCCACTTAGATCTAGTAAAATTTTTACTACGTAGAATTTAAGTTTAAACAAAAAGAAATTTTCTAGCCTGTGTGTAATGTTAGTAACCATACTCAACCTTGTAGTTGATGGAAAGTGATGTTAAAGTAAGACTAATAACACAGCACCTCCCACGATGGTTGTGGGAGTTAAGTGATGTTTCTTTCTGGCTCAGACTGTGACCACACTACAGGGATCAGTAATACGGTGAATTCTCACCCTCTTTCTATTAGTTAAGAGACTGACTTGCAGCTAACTGCTGAAATAAAACTCAAACAATCTTGTGAAGGTCTCAGAACTTAAACTGTACAGTAACACTCCTGTGAAAGTTGGGCTCATGTTGTGCCCAAGCACAGTGGACAAGCCAGGAGTTAAGACATCTTGACTGAGGTGGTCCTGGGTCCACCAAAGCCACAACCACCACGCAAAGGGAGAAGCACAGCTGGTACAGCACTCGCATGGCACGTGATACTGGACTCTCTCCACCTGGCTACAGCTCCTGGCCCAACTGCAAGGGACCGACGTATGGCATAATAGGAACTGCCAACCTCACAGCTGGTGGCACACATCCCATCACATCCTTGACCACCTCAGAAAGAGAAGAAGGAGGAAGAATGACTCTCAGGACATCACTGGGTCTGCAGTGACTTGCTTACCTTTCATTTTTTCTCTCTTTCTCCTCTTTTCTTTTTCCTCTCTCACCCCCACCATCTTTCAATAAAAGCACACTCTTCCTCTACCACAACACTTTTGACTCCTTCCCAAGTCTTAATTCAGAGGGACTGGGGTCAATATAACAAACTGCAAGCTGCTTCAGCTTGCAACAGCAGTTCTTCTGAACGAGCTCCTTTTACTGCCTCTATACCAATCTAATGGAGAGAACTGCCAAGTGAGAGCAATGACTCTGGTACAGCAAGCGATATGTCAATACATGCGAATTTTGAGCACAAACACCAGTGAAAGTACAGACTACTAAAGCACTAAATAGCATTAAAAGGAGAAAAACATAGCTTGTGTGGAATAAAGGGATTAAGATCTGGTCATCTATGAAGCTTACTTTGATAATTCTGCCATGTTTAAATAGGTACGGCTTATTTGTGCGTAAAATGAACAAAGTAATGGAAACGCTTCAGCTTCACAAAGCGCTGCCTGGATGTGAAAGACAAATGTGTCAATGCAAGGCTCTACACAAAAAATTATTCAGATGGAAACAAAAACTGGATGCTGGACCTTCCCTGGAATGCTAGCTTGTGAAACACTTAGTAGAGAGACGCAGAGAAAAGAGTACTTAAGAAGCATAGCTGGGATGACTTGGCAATTTCAACTAATTAAGGTCCCTCACTATTTAAAAGTGCTATGTCTGAACCAAGGACTCATCTGTTAAATATTCTTCCATTTTTATAAATGTTTAAATAAGTCTTGTAGTCTCTGTAATCTTTATTCCTGTTCTACAGACACAAAGGAGACATTTACATTTGCCATTCGGACTAACTTTACAATCACTCTTCACAAATTTCCACTAAAACCATTCTTCAAGAACCTAAAAAACAATCTGAAGAACTATTTCATGAATACCTTCCCTCTTATCTATCTTTTCAGAAGAGCTCTAATTTGGGAAAGAAGAATTAAAAACAGAAAAGGAAAAAAAAAAAAAAAAGAAGAAGCATAATACTGTTGAAATATGTGGATTTTACTTTTCTTCATTAGCTCACTGCTGTGAACATGTGGATGTTATTTGTCAAGATCATGAAAACTTCACTTTTTATTGCATAAATTCAAAACATCCGTTTATTACTCTGATTTCATCTAATTAAAAGCATCACAGTAGTTATTTAAATTCTTAAAATATATAGACCATGAGTCATCTGTGTATCCCTACATTACAAGAGAAATCCATACTCATTTTAGAATCACAGACTCATCCAGATTGGAAGTGACTTCTGGAAATCACTGTTCCAACCTTCTCTTGGAAATGGGTTATCCTACTTGTTGGCACAGCAATCCCTGGAGAGCAACTGACATTCCATAATGCTTCTGGGCAACCTATCACAGTGTTTAGTTTTCCTCACAGTGCATGAATTTATTTATTTTTTTGCTTATATCCAAATGGCATTTCCCCTTAAGCAACAAGAACAGAAAACCTCCACCTTCTCTGTGAGTATCTCCTAGGTACTGAAAGACTGATAAAGTCCCACCACAGCTTCTCTCTTGTGGGCTGAACAAACCTAACTCCTTCAACCTTTCTTTAAATAACAGTTTCTCCAAGCCTTTAATATACTGGTGGCTCTCTGCAAGACTCCTGTTTTTCAGTACCTGAGGTCACAGGATTCCAGGTATGGTGAAAAGAATGGTCAAATAAGAGAGAATAATCACATCCCTTGTCTGCTGGCTCTACTGGTGCAAGCCTAGGGTCCAGTTTGCCCTCATGACTGCTAAAGCATACTGCTAAGAAGTTCTGCTAGTTTCCCACTGACTCAGTCCCCCAGGGCCTTCTTAAAAGACCCACAACCCCAGGCAGATCCCAGTATGTTATTTGAGCTTAAATATCAAGTCCTACACGTGGGATGCATTAGTGTTGATAAACTTCATGCACTTACATGCTTTGTAAGTTAAAAACAAACTGCAAATATTTAGGTCTGGTCATCTCTCTCTAATGGAAGTGAAAGAAAAAGCACTGAAAATCCTCAAAGCTTAAACAATGTATAGAGTTAGTTGCATTTTTGTTCTAGAGGACCACTTGACATATTCTAGACAATATCTTCAGTTACTGGAAAAATATAAAATAAAGGTGGGTATCTTTTGGAACTTAACAGAAAAGGAGTCTTCTGACATTCAGTATTATTTTTGAGCACAAGTTCTATAAAATACTCAAGATAAAATTAACACTAGTTTAGAAAATCAGAGTTTCACTGGGCTACAAATTGCACAATTACATTAAATGAAATCTGGCATTATCAATTCCTTAGAGACCATCCACAGTGACACATACTGAAAGAACACCCATTGCCAACCTAATTATATAGTCCATGAAATCCCCAAACATACCTTATTTTTCACAGGTTCTGTCTTTGCTGGTGTGACTGAAATAATTCGCACGGGATTTTCATCGTTCTCACTGACACCGGTTTCTGATATATCTGAACTTTGTTCCCTGGTAGCATAATCAGAGACAAAATAAAAACAGAATACACAAAACAAAATGATTGCAACTTTAAGTCCCTTATCACAGACACAGTGCCATATAATTATTTTCACAAACACTATGACTGACACTCTAAACTAATCTGTGTTTCAGATAGAAAAGCTGATGCTAGCAAAGACAGGGAGGAAAAATAAAGACCAGCAGTGCTCAAACTAATTCATACAAACACACAAGGTTTTAAAAATGAAACAGTTTCAAATAAATAAATAATTTAGACCATTTCAGCATATGTCATGCACACACACAGCACATTCTGAACTGAATCACGCTTCCCTCTGTCTTTATGAAATGCAGCAACTAGAGTTAACTTCCTTTGCTTTCCTTAACCATTTATAATATTCAGTTAAATTATTTCCAAACAAATGGAACTTATCCTAAAATTTGAAAGTGTAAGCTGTTTCTCTAGATTTATGACAAATTTAGAAACTGACTATTACTGGAAGAAAGACAGAATAATACAAATCATATGTTGCACCTTTCCAGAGAGCTCCTGGCCCTCCTAAACATGCTCTTTCCTATTGTTCTTGATCTTAAATGAGTTGAACATTTCAACTATACAATAAAAAAAATTCCTTACAACCAATCAGGATTAATCCTAATTTATACATCATAAATGTGAGTTGCAAACATGTATCTCTTGCTACATAACATAATATTACAGGCCAGCCACACCTATACAGTAACACTGTACTGATTTTTTTTTCTGTTAAAAACAAAAAGCTAAGACTGAGATTTTACCTGTGAGCAACTACTGGTATTTATAAAAACTGGACTAAGTGAGATATCACTGTTCAAATACAGACATACACACCAAATCATCTCCTGTCCTAAGACGGGCAAGTACACTGGAGAGCATGAAAACACAGAGCTCATAGAAGAACTTTCAAACTTCTGTACCTTGATCTATTTCCTGCAGAAGAGCTCAGCTCAGAGTTTACACTGATATTGCTTCCAGTCTCTGATCCTGTAGTTCTAATATACGGTCTCCTTCCAGTTGCAGACAATGGTTTGTTTACTGTACCTAATACACCGGTTGGTTTTGGCTAAAAGAAAATGGTTTGATTTTAAAAATAGGAACTTCAGGTACATACTTTTAAAATATTTTGTTGAATATTTAAAAATATTTTTTCTGGATTAACAGTCTCAGTCATGATGCTATCAGTTTAGAGCAACAGACCTCATATTTAATTAACAAGCAGTCTATCACACTTATATTTCTCATCATTTAATGGCACTTCATTAATTATTCTCTTTCTTACTTTGAAGTGACAGTGCTCAGACAAGTGTCAACAAGAGGGCAGAATGTTGGATCATACTAGATGACCGAAAGGATGTCGCAACATTCCGTATCTGCAAAGCAAAACATCTTTGGGAAAACGGATTTCTAAATATAACACAGAATTGGGTTCACTGTACCAGTAGAAAATGCATGTATATCTGCTTCACAGAAAGCAGGTGTATAGAATCACAGAACATCCTGAGCTGGAAGGGACCCACAAGGATACACTGAATCCAACTCCTGGCTCAGCACAGAACTACCCAACATCCAAATCATATTTCTGAGATTGTCATCCAAATGGTTCTTGAATTCTGGCACCTTGGTACTACAACCACTGCCCTAGTGCCTGACCACCCTCTGAGAAAGAATCACAGAATCGTAGGGGTTGGAAGGGACCTCAAGAGATCACCGAGTCCAACCCCCCTGCTAAAGCAGGTTCCCTACAATCTGTCACACAGGTAGGCATCCAGACAGGTCTTGAATATCTCCATAGAAGGAGGCTCCACCACCTCTCTGGGCAACCTGTTCCAGTGCTCCATCGTCCTTACTGTAAAGAAGTTCTTCTGCATGTTTGTATGCAACTTCCTATGTTCAAGTTTTAGGCCACGACTCCTTGTCCTATTGCTATGCACATCCAAGAAGATCTTGGCTGCATCCTTTTGCCTCCCACCCTCCATCAGAGATTTGTAAACCTTAATCAGATCCCCACTCAGTCTTGACTTTTTGCCCTCCACACCCTTCCCTGTCTTTTTAGCCCTTCTTCAGAACCTCTCTTAAAAGAGAGTTCTATGTAATTCCTGTACTGTTGTGCGCAAACTTGTACAGATGAGGTCGTGCAGCACAGCAGGACAACCCCTTCCCTTGCACGACTGGCAGTGGTGGGCCTCATGCTCCTAAGGGTATGGCTGGCCTTTTCAAGAAGCCAAGGCACAATGCTGAGTCATAGTTTCTTAAAACACCATCTATGCTGTGGTACCCTGATACAGGGATGGTACTTTATGTCTTGCTATGGCTGTTGAATGATTTGATCAGGCTGAACAGGCAGTATGATTTTTTCTTTTAATGTTTCTGAAGAAAACTTCTTTGACTTCTCTTAGCTAACATGTCATATTCTTCATGTAATTTCACATTTCCTCAGAGATTAATGCATTCTAACAAGAAAAAAAAATAATTTCCATGCATGAATGCTGAAGAAAGAGGCAAGAGAGATACCACAGATGTTAGATAACATTTGGCCACCAAAAAAGCAACATCTCTGTAAAGAGCCTGTCACTGGAGGCTTGTTCAGTAGCTGCATCATCCTACTGCAAATACTGCACAATATTTACTTATTCTTGTAATATGTCTTATTTGCTCTATTTACTGAGCATTTTTAGAAAATAGGAAGCATTTGGTCCAACTCAGGTGATAAAATGTTTGAGAGAGTTAAGAGATAAAATAAAGTACTTCTTCATAAACGGGCTATGAACGTGGGGCTTGTGAAGGTAGAGTATCAGTAGGTTCAAAACAAGAGTAGAGAAATATGTGAACAACTCCATAGACATATATAAAAACCAACAGGCATACACAGAGTCCAGCTTTGCATTAGAAATTAAAAATGCTGGGAAGAATACAAAAGAAAGTGGCTAGGACTGCCCAATCATGTTAATTTGGTCACTAGACAAACGAAGGCCAGTAGAACTATTGATCTGATTGAATGGGGTATCCTTGTACATCTGTGTTTTCTGAAAGGGAAGTAAGACAGAAAACCGAGTGCCTCTGCATTCTATTGGAGCGTGGAATGAAAGTTTGTTTTTCCAAAACACTGACCCTCTTGATTCCCTATAAAACTCTATTCTAAGAGAGAACAAGAGAAAAAAAATGCAACTAAAAAAATCCTGCTATTTTGTGGTAAGACAACTCTGTAGCCTTATTTGTCAAATACTTCGTCAAAAGAGAAATATTCTACATTTCTACAACCAACTACAATTGCTCCTTTAGTTGTATTCAAATACATCCAAGGTGAAACAATTACAACAGTAAGCAGATAACCACCAGCCTACTACCAAGTGCTATCCAAGAAGGAATAGCTTACAGAAGGTAGTCTTCTGCCCACCTCCTCTCTTCCTAACATAGTGCCAACACTTGCTAAATGAGCACACAACTATTTACATGCCCCCGTCCCTATCTTCCTGCCAGTGTAACAAGCTTAACCAGCTCACTGAGCAGCATCCAGGCTAGTGCTGAAGTGTGAACACGAAGTGAAGCATTCTGCCAGCTGAGCAGAACTCACCCACGTGAACTGCTCTGATAGCAGTTTTTGTAAAGAACAAAAAACAGCAGGAGGAGCAGCAATTTGAGATGATAAGGCTATTGATGGAGTGACCATTTCTTTCCACCCTTAACATGAACAATTACTACAAAGTTCTGCTCTTACTGAAGACTTTAAAAACTAATGCAGTAATAGTTCATTGAACACAGAACATAAATTTTGTACGGTTTTTTAATTTTCATTAGAGACATAATTTATACTGTTCTTTTACATGTCAGCCAGCATTGTTTCACTAAACTCAAGAAAACAATCTGCTAGCTTTGTGAGCTACTATAAAAAGCATTCCAACAAACTTCAAATGCAACCTAGGAATTCAAAGAAAGAAAGAAAGGATCCCCCTAAAAAACAATGGCTGGTAGAATGGCAGGAATAGACTGTTGCTTATGTTTTCCCTCCACTGGAAAGACCTGGTATTTTCTCTCCCACATAGAATGTCAACCAAATTATATCTGAAATAAAATGAGCCGATCAGAAGGATGTAGACATCTATGGTTAAATTTAAGAGCTTTAGCAGCTATATTGAGAGTAGTATGAAGAAAAATCTAAGATATTCAATCCCAGCAACATCACAGATTAAGTATCCAAATTATAATTTCATGTCACAGTTAAACCTGTTATTATGTGAAAAACTGTAGTTAATCAAGAACCTATGCCTATGTTACCTTTGTTTTCTCCTTCCTCTGTACTACCTTGGAGTTTCGTCCTCTCCAAGTAGTATGTGGAGTTAAAAGCATTCATTATTCCCTCAAATGAATTAACAATGAATCACTGCACACAAACTCTTGATACAATTTTTATAGTATCACAGTTCTTTTATGATTTATTATCAAACTAAGGAGAACATTTAAAAATCACAATAATCTTCAAATTAATTATAACTTGTCAGAATACACTACCTTTCCTGTCAAAAGAAGAACCCTTGTCTCTTCTGAAATGTAATTCCGGTCATTGGAAAAATCCTATTTAAAAAATAAATAGAAAATAAAAAAAATAATTTGCATTTGATCTCTCAATCTCGCTGTTTTTACACATACACATGATTGATTTCTCTGGAGTGATGGTACTGTGAAGTGCTACTACACAGTATGACTTCTGCAGCAAACAAAATAGTTAGTTATTAACAGTTACAACAATGCCACAGATGGAACAAAACATTCCCTTTTTCTTCTTTGAATGTTTTGCATTCTAATTAGATATACAGCCAGAATATACGTGCATCCCCATACATTCAGATGAACCTCTACAATACTTAAACAAAATGATCTAGCAATAGCTGCTAGCACGTTGATGTTTACTCTAAACAGCTCTCAACAGGCCACGAACATTTCTGGCAAATGTTAGCTGAGACGCAGCTAGCACAGCATACAGCCGGTGATACCAATTATTTTGTTGAGGATAAAACGGATGCATTTTCCCATAACATGATCTCAACGATCAAAGAACTTCCCCCTATTACTCTGGAAATTAAATTAACAAAAAATTTACCTTTTCAGGTTGTGTAAAAAATTTGGTTGGCAACACAGGGTCCTTTGGTGAATCTGCATTGCATAAAGCACTTTTGCTGTTGATTACACACAGTGCTACATCACATACAGTATAAAGTTTCTGAAGAAAAGAAGAATACTATGTTTTAGAAATTTCTGTTTTTGGAGGTGTACAGAGAACCCAGTTCTTTACCAAGTTGAATCTGTATGCGAAATAACCACTACTAAGGACATATTTTGTAATTACATCATTAGCCACACTGTTGGCTCTTCTCAAAAGGAGAATTCCTCATTTTTCACATTACACTATTTAATAAAACATAATAAAACTACAGATGTCTAAGCTGTACAATAGAAGCTCTTAAATCATCATAAATGGTTTCCCATCTCTGCTGGTAACTAATATATTTAACAGCAGCCATACACTACAGTATTTCCCAAAAGCAGAAAATAATTACACTGGAAAATTAGACATCTGGAATTAAAATAAGTACCAGAGAATAATAGGAAGATTTAACAAATTTTGTTTAACAACTTCTCCAGTGCTGCTTGCTGGCTAAGACCAACAAGTTTCCAAAAGAATGAAACTGGAAGCATACAGACAATGCTTGCAATTAGCACACTCTGAAAGATTAAAATGTCTGAGCTAATGCTTTTAAATGCCTCTAAATCCAGTCCAGCAAGTAGCTTGTGAAACCCTTAGCCCATCTCCAAACACTTATCTGAACTACACTTCTTACTTCATTGGCCTTCGGCTCATCAGGAGACTGAGCATCTCGTGTAAGCTTGATGTTTTCTGCCATCTTTTTCATGAAGGCATGGCTATTGTTCTCGTTCTTTGTCATTAGAACTTCAAGCATGAACCACAGGCACCTAAAAAGCCATAAAACCACATTTACATTCCAACTTTTATGCAGTAGCTTTTTGGGGGAATGAAAAAAAAAAAAAGTCGGCTGTACTAGTTCTTCCTTAAGCAACCACAGTTAATTTGAAAATATCATAAACAGACAGCATCCAAAGAAATGAACAGAGACTAGGTCTTTAATTATAACTGTTTCAATCATACTCTTCAGAATAGAAAGAAGAATTCCAGCACCTTGTAGATGAAATTCTGCAATCACTGTCTCAGGCTATGGCTGTGATGCTGCCAACAATGTATCATGACCAAACTCAAAACTTGCCTAAAATATACAACTGCTCCGCAGTTACCAACACTACACAAACACTGGAACTGACATTCTAGAGGATCCTTAGTGAACAGGTCACATATGGCTGATGCAATAGAAGAACAGTCACATAAAGAAAGTTTATCCTCTGCGTGCGTTTCACTATTCCTTCGGAATATGAATTCAGAAGGAAAAAACATTGTTTTTTGAGATAGAGACAACAACTACCACCACAACTCTACAGGATAGTCTTAAAAGACTTCCTAAGTGTACAGATTACAGATAAGGAACTCACAAAGCATGTATTTTCTTTATTTGACTGCATTTAGGCCACATAAAACCCAAAATGAACTAAGACCGCTGCAAAACACACTGCCAGTCTGTTTCTAGGAGTGTAAAAGCATCTATGTCAACGCTTGAAAATTAACACTGTAACTCTTGGAAGCCTTGAAAGAAATGCTGTATTATATTAGGAGAAAAATGTTTTGGATTTATCTCAGGAAACTCTTCAGAGAAGGATTCCTGCCAAAATTCCTGTACATAGCATTTCTTTCTTCGGAGCAGTCCTCTCTGGGTAGTTCTGCCAGCCTGTGACAAGAATGAGGGAGGAAATCTGGCAACAAAGGAGAGCTAAACAAGGGATGTCCAGAAAAGCTCTGCGCACTAGAAAGTACTTCTTAGAGAAGTATTAACAACTGCAAATCAGAACTTGTTCGCTTCTGGATAAAACAGTAATGTACACAGTGGAATGCTTTCAGGTGTTGCCAAAAACAAGGAGTCCTCGAAAAAAATCCCACAGACTTCATTATTAGGTAAGAAGTCTTTCTTGACTCCAGGTTCTGACCAGGTGTGAGTCAAGTAACTCAGAAATCAGAAATTAGGGTTTTCAATTAAAGAAGAAAATCAAACTGGGATTCTCACAGATACAGGTGCTAATTGTAGAAAAACTAATTGTTTTTCTAATTTTATACATACATATATATATATATATATATACATACACACACTGCAGTATGACGTTGTATTTGCTTTTTTAGCACCAAGGCAAGTTAGCTTACAGCTCCATTCAGAATGAATACAAGAGAGAAACAAAACATCAAAAAAAACCAAGGCCAATGTGGAGAGAGGGATGCCTAAACTATTTATAAAAACTGAGGGTCTCCATTTGGACTTTCAGAATATACTGCTAAGCAGTACACTAATGTTTTGCAATATGTTGTTGATAAAACAAAATTATTAGGGAAGTGGACTCTTTTCTAAGCACAGGAAATAGTTCTAGAATCATTTAACACTTACTCTTTGACATCACGAAGCTGATCAACATCCTGAGGTTTTGTGAAATCTGGATCATGTGCCAGTAAGTGAATCATATACGGTACCACATATTCAGGCAGCAAGGACAGCAATTTTTCTGCAGCAAGAAACCAAAATCATAACTAATCTCTTTGTTATATATACATACACACATGCATCAGAAGAAAAAAACATTTTCAAGTATTACTTTTTCAAATATAGAACAAAGAACTTCAATTTGCATTCTTTTTCCTGCGGATCTGCTTTCCATGAATCACAGAATGGTTTGGGTTGGAAGGGACCTTGAAGATCACCTCGTTCCGACCCCCCTGCTATAGGCAGAGACATCCCACTAAACCAGGATGCCCGATCATGAAAAATAAATGAGTTTTACTACTTCAAAACTATTTGTCCCCACATCAGGAAGAGATTGCAAAACCTAACATCAGAAAATAAAATTTTATTTCTCAATCACAACAGCCACCAGAGGAACAGTATTGGACTTTACATGTGTATTTCTCAGCGATGCACAGAAAAGTATTTTATGGTTAACGCTGAAGTAAATTTAGATTTGAGTGTGTTAAATATAAAAAATGAGAAAACAAACTTTATATCTATTTAGAAAAGCAATTTGCTTAACTTTCAAAGATTAGTCCTTCCACTTCAGTACTCAGCCATTGTATTCTTCACAGTTTTACTGAAATACTAACCGTTAGCCATAGGATTCTGCTTAATATATTCTCTTCTTATACTGATGTTTTTAAGTAAGCACTGTCTGGCATGTGCTCTTCTCTCTTTCACAGGATCTTTGGCACACAGAGCAAAAATTGCCATATATTCCAAAGGGAGCAGCAATTTCACAAGTGCTTTATGCAGTTTCTGGGCAAATATCTGCCTCACTTGGTAGCACTCATCCTATAGCAAAATAAAACATAAGAATGCAACCACAACAATCTTGCTTAAAACAAAACAAAAATGAAAAACAACAAACTGAAATGATGGTGAGACATATATTAACAATAGCAAGTGCAGTATAATAAATACTTGAAGCTTCAAGAACTCTTGAAAGCTGCGATGGGCAACATTAAATAATCGATTTAGCAGTAACAAAAGCTCAGACATAAGGACTTTGAACTCTTAAGAGTCACTTCAATATAAAAGTATTTACTTACATTAATGACAAGCGCACAGAGCTGGAACTGTTCTGGGGTGATTATTTCATGGTAACACGGTTCCTGTGCAAGCTTCATTATTGCACTGCCAGCAGCTAATCGTAGCCGAGACATATCGGACTTACTATACAAACACAAGAGGGAAAAATCCCAAACCTCTGCTTAAATTACTTGCGTATCACAATTCTTTTCTTTTTACAGGATCATTCAATGAACAACCAAGGTTTTTCCCAGTCACATCAGATCACGGCTCAATAACTTTGTATTAGGTTAAATTAACCCAACGACATTTGTGACAATAAGGTGCTCTGCTTTCCCCCTAGAAACTTAATTCCATTAAAACAGCGAAATTAGAAGAATCAAGTTTCTTGCTTGCATACCACTATGTAAATCAAAGCAACTCATTTGTCACAGATTTCCCTTACCCTCTGAATGGACATGTGATATAAAGTAACCTCACATTGGAAGACGGTCCACCCCAAATTGCCCCAACTCTTAAATGTATTAAATCTCATCATTCAGTTATTTTCAAAGAAACTCCTGCAGGTCTCCATGGAATGTCTTTTACTAGCAAGATTCTTACAGTGTTCTGAGTTAGATCATGAATAGATCTCAAGAAAGAATCAATGTCATGAATATTTTCATATAAGTCATTCCGCTCCTTAATTTTAAACTCCAGTCAGCTCCTCCTACTATCCAATACTACCCAACATTATCTTCACCATAAGATTCTAAAAGGGCTCAAATACTTAATGTTCTTTAATATACTAATACATATAAATCCACAACAATATTATTACAAGTCTAAAAGTAACAGAATCTGACCTGATTCGCTTCTGTTCTGTCAGGTCTCCTTCACTGACAAGCATGGCTGATAACAATCGGAGTGTGGAATTTGCAGATTTTGACTGGTTGTTTTTCATACCCAATAGCCAACGTACCAATAGTTTAATTGCTTGCACCTATCAAAAATGGACAACCAATTAACTTACCTCCCAGACTTGATACATGCTACAGTCTACTTCTGTCAAACTCACACTTCCAAAGGCTCCTACTTATCAGAGTTCATATATTTTAAAAGGAACAGAACAAAGCAGTAATATTTACAGAAATAGAAAGGAACTATCAACTATGGTTCAGTGCCTTCCCACAAGTGCATCTATGATACCTGCTACATTATCAAAAATAAAAGCAACTAGACAAATCTTTCTAAAAAACAGCCACAACTAGAATCACAGTAAATAGCTTATCAAGGAGAAGAAAGAAAATTTAAAGTCTCAATTCATTTTAAGTTGATTTACAGTCAATAGAGACTAATGACCTCTCTTACAAGGCAAGATACAACTTCTGGTTGTCCTAATTTTCTCAACGTTCAATATACTCAGCATCAGTAAACGAAGACACCAAAATGCATGGTTTCCACCAGTTTTGTAATTGTGCGTTTATATAATCGACAGAAAATCTAGAACAGTACTTCTAAAAAAGCTAATACAAAAGTAATTAAAGAGATTCACTAAACTCTAAAGAGATTTTTCATACTCTTCACTGCACAACTTCAAAATGGTATGTTTTTAAACTCAAATATATACATTATTATTGACAGCTGACCATTCACCTTTGCTAGTACTTCTGGAGAAACCTCTTCATCTGGAGACCACAACTTCCCATTTTTCTCACCTGTTGACTACAGATACTCATGTAAGTTTAAGAACTGGTTCAACCCATACAGAAAGTGTAGAGAAATGAACAAAAGAGAATTTTGGACAGAACTTTCTTTCATAGATCAGATTTTTCTACCATGCAATACTCTTTACTAGTCACTTATACAACATTCCTCTACTGAACCATTTTGCAAATACAAAGCAAAACAAAACAGCTCTGTTCCCCACAGAGTTAATAACAAGCAAAGAGAACTGTGTAGACTTAACAAAAAAAGAAAATCTTACCCTGTCATTCATTAGAAGATCTTTCACAATGAAATTCGCAACAACAGACTTCATTGGAGAAGCAAACTGGTCTGGTGCCAACATAGAAATGTGACCCAGTGAGACTAACGGAGTTATAAGTTGTTCTGGTACATCAGCATTCAAACTTCTACTAAGAGGCTGAGGGAAAATAAATAAATAAATAAATAAATAAATACACGTATTAAAAATGAGCTACAGATACGTAAATTACCATGCCTAAAAATAGCTTATTTTAATACTGGGCTGCAGATGACTTTTACAGTTTTCTTCATAAGAATTAGTAACATTTGCAAAACAAAACGGAGAAAGAATGCAGTTTCCCAATTAACAGAATAATTTAAATCTCACATGAGATGGGGTCAAAATGATTTTATGTTCTCATCCTGTTTTAATAGTGAAACACATTGAATCCTGGGAGAAATGGGTGAAAACTCAACTCTATGCTCTTCATGAGTTGTGAAAATCTGAACTGCAGCTAACAAACGTCAGAAAAAAAATGGCAGGTTAAAAAAAACTTAACAACTGTACAACCCTGTAAATAGGGCTGACACTGGTGATCAGTTTTTTCCTTCTAGACAACAGTTATGATGATAATTCCATGTTCCTGTACCAGTACCTTTCCAGAGTAACCTGATAGTACAGAAGTGAACATGAACTCGCACTCTCACGTAAGTCTAAGCAGCGATCGAACTCTGTAAACCTAACTCAAAGATTTTCACACTTCTGAATTATACGTATGTTCAAAGATGGCCACAGTGAATAATCTATGATATTTCACAAGTGCACATTAACGTTAGTATTATTTAAGACCTTACAGTAAGAAATAACTTCTCGGCCCTACATGATTTTTTGCTTTACCAAAGTAAAATAAGTGAGGAGTGAGCTAGTGTCTTCACTTATAGCTGTGTATTACTCTGCATTCATTTTCTTAGTGAGAAAGTACTGCACAGAGACCTTAAAGCACGGGAACTCAATATGGTTAGAAAGTAGAGGATGTTCATCTCTGTTTAATATCTGCTACATGCATTCTCATGAGATTTGGTGTGGAACATTCCTAGCATAATTAATTTTCCTCTAACTTCTCCCATACAGACAAAAAAAGGAGTAGTTTGTGTATCAGAATATTACAAAGAAGACTACAAGAAACAGAAATACTTAATAATTTTCTATTGCAAAAGTAATGACTACAATACATGTGTAGATTTCATATATTAACTAATTAAAAATAGAAATTCATTATTAGTCTCAACTAAGAATAGAAACAAATCTTAAAAACAAAAAAGCAAGACATACCTCAAAGATCTGAGCAAGTTGCACTTCTTTATTTGAAAATATGGCATGTATACAGTGAACGGCTTGTTTTGCCTGATGGGGAGTGCCTCTTTTTGCTTTCTGATGCAAAATTGGAATTAATGTTCTGCAAACATTAAATAAAACACCTCAAAATATAATTTGTGATCTACAAAACATAGTACTTTTCACCCATACAGATACATCTCTACAGAACATGATCTTACAAATCATGCACTCTTTTGCTCTGTACAGAAAAGATCATAATAATAAATTGTAAAGCAAAACAAAATGTTATTTAATATTACCTGTTGAACATCTGACTTTACACAGGCAGAAAAAAGGCCCAGAGGGAAAAACAAACATGAAAGAAAACAACGATCAAAATAAGGTTATTAAGGAAGCTACATATAATGCGCAGGGAAACCAACAGTGGGGTAAACTCTTGGGCATGTTATCCCTATCGGGCTTGGAAGCAATGGGGCTGAAGAAAATTTATATAACCTAGGAACAGCTGTTCAACATTAGTGGGTTTTTCACTTATGATAAACACCATTGAATATACAAAATCTAGAACATCTGCTTGTATTCTGACTTCTTATTTGTGTCAGTACAAATACTGACCTCATTTTGTCTTTCAGAATGGTAACCTGACTCAACTGCTCATGCACATGCTATGAGCTAGATCTCCATTTTGACGGTCATACTTGTAAGTTACTTAAAATGCAACGTGAATATACTTTAGCAGTATCTGGCTGAAATGTGACGCCAGAAGCAATGTTGGCAATATCAGCTCCTTTGACATAAGATGATGCACCCCACCAATGCAAAGCCCTGTTCATCTCTAGTAACTTATGGAAATTATACTGACAAACAGGCAGCTTGGCTTCTCCTCTTTACCTATGAATGTCTTAAAAGGTGCCTTGTATGTGAACTTGTAGCATCTTCCTCTTGACCAGGATTGATTCACAGAATCACCATGTTCATAAAAAAATCTTCAAGAACATCACATCCAATCATAACCTTAACCTATCAAGTCTCATCGTTAAGCTATGCTGGTTAGTGCTACGTCCACACAACTCTTAAATACATCCAGGGATAGTAACTTTACCACTTCCCCAGGCAGGCCATTTCAATGCTTGATCACCACCTCTATGAGAAAATTCTTCCTAATGTTCAATCTAAAGAAGGTTTCCAATCTATAGCAGGTTTCTCAAAGAGAGTCCCACGGTCTAAAAAGCCAAATCTCTGGATATGAGTTATATCCTGCAACCATTCAAAATCATATGAATGACTGATGTTAAATTTTCAGTTCACAGAGAACCATCAGTGTGCATTTTTGCACAGCAGTAATACTGCCAGTATTTCAATATATGAGAACTTGCAACCTCTGCTTTATAACCTGGACTAGTTAGTTACTAGAAGGCTGATTTTAGCATTTTAGATGTCAGCCACCAAGTGGTGAAGTCTGTGAACACTTGGTAGATTACACAGCTTTAATCAACAGTTAAAGCATGAATAGTATGACGACACCTTATAGAGAGCCCCTTATTCTTTCTTAGAAATTCATGCCTCCCTTTGGAACTTATTTCTCCATTTGTTTCATAACACCAGTTAACTAGAGATAATATTTTCACTCCTTACAAAGATAGAAAATATTGTGTGAAGGAAACTGCATCTCCACCATATTTTTGTTGTTGCTTGTTTTGTAACCTGGGAAACTTGCTACGCTCTGGTTTCAATGTCTACTGAAAGAGGACTTTTAAAAAGTAGGTAGCTTCCTAAATAGATAAATAAATACCACAACAGGGAATTTAAAAACAAAGAAACAGAAACTTAGTGAAAGAATACAAAGTGGTGGGAGATAAGTTGTTCATTTTCACAACACTACAAAGTAATTCAGTGTATTGTCCCTAAAGTAAACTACCAAGTGCCTGAAGTCCAGGTATGAAAAACAGCATGTAAAGAAATACACTCACGATCTTATCTGTGGCAGGTCTGTTTCTATTTTGTGACCCGTGTTTCTGAAAATCTGTATGGCTGCCTCAGCTACCTTATCATCTTCCATCCTGAGGCACTGCAGCAGAGACTCATAGGTCTCTGCAGAGTGAAACGAGGTAGGATGTGTAAAGGACAGAACCTGTAAATACACATTAAACCAAAGGTATGAAGGTATATTTCTCCGAGGTGAAAAGCAACAGAAAAACAAACTTGCAGTTGTTTATGAGCCTTATCAGCAACACAAATAACTACAATATGCTCACATGAGACTATTACATTCAATAACTGCATTTTTGTTATACAGACATTTTCAAATAAATTCACTTTATTCTTCAGAGCCTTCTCTCCTCCAAACATTTCATAAAATGAAATAATACTTGAATATGGAAAAATATCTATTAAAATGAATACTCATCCAAGATTATTCACTTATATTCCAGACTACTTAAGAACACTTATCAACTAAATATAATTGAACTGAAATCTTAATTTCTCCATAATTTCTAGTCTCTGGAGCAGAGAAGAAATCAAAAAAGCATTAGTAATCAAAACAACTCTGTCATTACAAAAGTAAGCTAAATAATAGCTTTCGTACAGTTAAAAATATTTTAATAATAACTATTAATAACACACATTATTTAGTAACACCACTGCCATTCCTTCCTTTAAAAACCATAGCTACTTCAATGTAGATCATTTAATGTAAATTACCTTGAGAAGTTCAAGTCCTGCACGAATTGCAGTATCAGGACTTACACCCTCCTCTTCATCATCAGCTGTCCCCTCTATTGATTTATTCATCAATTTTACTAGTGCACTTAAATAAGAAATAGAAAAACAAACTAACTAAAAAAAACCAACAATAAATGAACTTGAAAACATGCAGTGTCAAGTCTGAGAAGCAAGATTACCTGGCTTGGATAACAATTTAAGGGATAGTGGTAGTCTGTTTTGTGTTTTATTTATTTTTGTGTTTTTGTTATAATTCTTTTTCACAAATTAAACTATTTCATTATTCCTTTTTACCTTCTGACTTATCTTACTGCAAAATTTAATTGCTTAGGAAAAAGAAAGACATGTTGGCAGCATTCAGATCAACACAGAGTTGCACATGTTTCAGAATATAATTAGGTTGCCAGACAAGTCTCAAAAGGAATAGAAACAGACTCTTACTCAATCTCATAAAAATTAATTAATTCAGCTGTTATATTGAAGACTGCGTTGCAGTTAACTCTGTGAAAACTATGATCATCATATTCACTTATCCACAAATAGCAGTTTCACTGGGAACCACTACTATATTTTAAAATCATTTGCAGACTTAGCATTGCAAAGAACAACCCCCTCCCCTCCCCCACGAAAAAACAAAAATAACAAAAAAAAAAAAAAAAAAAAAAAAAAAAAAACGCACAAAAAAACCAAACCAAACCAAAACAACAAAAAAACAAAAAATCCACAAGGCCTTAGGCTGCTAGAAATGTGAGAAATTTATGCAAAATATGTATTTTTAAAATATCTGTCTACAGTTAGGACATACTAACCTAAATCCAAAAAAAACTTTTTTTTTTTTTTTTTTTTTAACTTAAATCAACTTTGTAACCATTCATGAGTTTGTAAGATCTTCCAAACTTACCTAATGGCTTCTGAGTCAATATGTACAGGAGCAATTCTTTCCAAGAGAAATTTGACCATTTCCAGAAAAGGATTTGTTGGCTGCTTAGGATTTGCAAGTTTTCGGGCTATCTCTCTCTACGAGAATGTTATATTACAAAAAAAAAAAAAATTCTCATTTTAATTATTTGTTAAGCATGTTGAATAAGTTAAAAATAAGTAGTTCTTTTATCTACAGATATTGTGTACAAAATCAATGACATATTTCAAGAGGTCTGCTGTTATCCCTGTATCTTTCTTTACCACATTATAATGAAAGTAGGCATGCTTCACAATAGTATTCAAACTCAAGATGCACGTAAGCTTCTAATAAGAGTTTCTTAAGTGCTTCTTAACGAACTGCAGACTGGATTCAGAACAGAACCAAGGAAGTGCCAAATGCATCACAGACACAATTTAAGTATCTGTACAGAGTAATCCATAATCTGTAGGTAACCCTGCTGCACGCTTCAGATTCCGTAAACAACAACAAAATGCAATAAAAGCTACAATGCTGCAGATATGCAGAAGCACTGCGCTACTTTAGTTAACAACAGATGTTCAGACTACACCTTCTTGCCAGTGAATGTCTTCGAAAAAAAAATCTGCTTTTCTTCCTCTCAATGCACCGGGTTTCAAGAACGTTACGATCTGCTGCAAACTCAGCAGAAGGTGGTGGATACAAAAATGTTTTTGTTTTGAACACAAGTTTGAAGTTTCTAAATAAAGAATTTTTCAACCTTCCTTTGCCTTCAAGTTTGGAAGCTGCAGACTCTACACAGACCAGGAAATTGTCCTAACCGTTTCAGCAAAGAATATTCAGGAGAAAAAATAAGTCTTCTGAAACTGCATCACTGCATTCCCAAATGGCAAAACTGAGTATTTAAGAAAGAGATGTATTCTGTACATTAGTGGTTAGAATATAATTCTGAAGGCCATTCTGTTCTCTTCCCTGGACAATTACAGAGCCATTAGACAAAAAACCAAGAAGCCTGTGTTGGCTGCTGCTCTCTACTGAGACTTCTGCCAACCAAATTGCTGTGATAGTTGGCATTGTGAATCGCTGGAAAAACCTGATTCAATATTAATGTGTGTATTCTCAGCAGCGATATTAAATACATGAGAGAGAGAAAAACAAAGACTGATCTCAAGGTAATTTTGTAAGACTAAAATGAAGGAATAATATGCAGATGGTGCAATAGTTGTTGTACTGGATTTAAGTGCTGGGAGACAGTTTAAAACAGTTTACCATAAAAAGAGAGTCTTGAAATGAAATATAAAAATGAAGTTAGTCTTTTAAATGTCTGATCCTTCTAGCCCCAGGAAGGAAGGAAGGAATTTTTTTTTTTTTTTTTTAGGAAGCAAGATGATTGCCAAAGGTTATATTACCAGTAATCTCAACAGGTTAACTAAAAAGGTACTTAATAAAAATGATAAATGTATACAAATCATATTAAGGTGACAAAATAGACCGTTAAGTCTTAATAACTGTTTTAAGCAGAAATATTAAAAAGTTTGCTTTTCCATTTTCTTACCACACAGACATCTGCCTGTTTACAAGAACACGTAGGGCTAATTAACAGTTCAAGCTGGGACCGAAGCTTTTCATCATCGCCTAGAACCTGATTGAATTTCTTCACAAAATCTTGTGCTTTTCCAGGATCTGGAAGGTTTTCTATATAATTGAACACAGTTTAATATAAGATAAATTTGCTACTTCAGTATAACAACATTCACAGAAATTTTATTTCCAAGAACGTTGAAACGGCAGTTTAAGGAACTTAATAACACTTACTTGCTATGGTCATCAGCTTCCCAAACATGGCAGCACTGTTTGCTTCTGACTGGGGACAAGAGCAAACAGAAACAAACAAAAAAACATCAGCACTGTCTCCTTCATGAGCATATAGCTTTAAGATCGTGTGTCAGTCCTATTGCATGTTCAACTGGAATAAGTGCCACTGGAAAAAGAACTAAAAAACCCAACCAAGAACCACTTCTAATAAACAAAGAAAACCCCTCAACATTAAACCCAAAACACTAAAGCTAACTTCCCACACTAAAAGCCCAAAGGAACCACACAATTCCATTTAAAGTCTCCGCTAGCTTGAAGACTTTTAAAAGTAATATTCTAGTATAAATACTTATTTACAAAATAAATTAATAAATAAATTAATTAAAAAAATAAATTAATTTAATTTACAAAATATTCCACAAAATCTCAAAGTAGTTTATAAAGTGAGAATCAGGAGTTCTATCAAAAATGAACAAAAAAACTTCAAAAATTGCCCTAATTTCTTCTGAAGATACTTAAGGAGGCCATATACATGGCAAGCACTACCGAAAGCAACTTGATGACAACAGAACAGTGTCTACATGTTGAAATCAAAAGTCAACTAAACAGATAAAACACCATTAAAAAAAAGATATATTAGTCTAACAAGTCTATTTGATAAAGTATTAATTTTTTCAAAACCGTACTGTGGGTTGCTTATGCAAGTCTAGTAATTCGCGTACGTGACTCCTCAGCATGTTCTGACACTTCCACATCTCATTCAGTGCTCTGAAAAGGTGCAAAACCAGAAAGAAAAACTTGATTTGCTTGTCACAAGAACATGCTGGATGTACTATTAAATAAATAAACCATCTTGTTTACTAAGTGCAACACCAAATCAACCAAATCCACAAAGTATTATTAATAACAATTCCACACAAGATAGATAATTTCTCTCTTTTATTCATCTTCTTGTATCAATTTCATATACACAGGACAACACAATGAGAACTGCACTGTTCTCATCGGATGAAGACCTAAAACCACTCTTGTCAAATATCAAGGTATCTTCCTGCCTAAAGACCTTGTTCAGCTTCTATGTAAAATTACTCGAGCCGAAGGAAACATTTTGAAATAATATCGCAAATAATGTCAATGTTACTTATAATGTTATTTAAGTCTTGATAATATATGCAAGTGATGTTAGAAGAAAAAATGAAAAACAGTAAGTATTAGCTGAGTATGAACTACACTCACTTGACAGCATTTGGATCCAAGCTGGCGTACAAATAGTACAAGCACTTCATTCGCTCTTCTGTTTCCAAATTGTGTGGAACTAGATACTGAGCAAAGATTTTCTCTACTAGTAATCTGCAGGAAAAGAAGAGATAAAATCTGTACATTTTCAAAAGTGGTAATACCTTTCAGATAAGCTGAAAAATTAAAAAAAAAAAAAAAATCAGATATAAAAAAAAAACTAGATTATTTTTCCCCCACAGAGAAGAAAAGTGGCCTTTTTCCATCTGTAAAGATCCCTTCCACTGCTGATAGAAAGATTAATGAGAATTGCTTCTTGAGTACTTTTCCATTAATTTTCACCTTTAAGGGAATGAAACTTTTTGCCACCATCCAAATTCTCCTTTTTCTCTAGGTTTCAAGAATCTTTGTTCACTCTCATGCATAAGCGAAAGAGATACAGACAGTAAAAAGCCCAGATAAAGAAGCGAGGATATAAAAATATAACTTGAGTGGAAGTAAAAGTAAAAATCTGAAGCATCACAGAGGGAAAGGGTAAGATAAAATAGTGGTATTTGACAAAAGCAAAACATTTGAAACTATTCTTTGTAACACAGAAAGTAAAGTCAGCAGTAAAAAAGCTGAAGAGAAAAAGAACACCCATACGTGTACAGGAGAAGGGACATACGGAAAACCAAGTGAGCGGGAACTAAAACAGCAAGAACTTTGTCCAATTATCTCTAAAGCAACAACAAAACCCTAACAACAGAAGTATAGATACCTAGGGTTTTCAATAAAATATAAAACTAAAGCTACTGTACGACTGTACAGTCCATCTAGAACACTCCCCAAAATGAAACAACATTCAGATATGAATTTAATCCATAGCAATGGGAGTTGTGCTCAATGTCCATTACGCAATACTGTATTTACAGACAGATATTTTGAATTTGTTTACTATGATCCCTGATAAGTACCCAAATCTTGCCTTGTACAAAGAGCACAGAAAGCAGAACCAGTCAAACTTAACTTATTTCAACACAGGGAAAACTCAAAAGGACAAAATGTCAAGGCAGAGGAATAAAAGTAGACTGAATACAGTTATCTCACAGTGTTACACTGATATTAAAGAAAACTTGGCTCTTTCCCTTTAGTTGTACATTTTCACTACTGGTGACTTCCAACCACTACATAGCTTGGAAAACAGGATTTTCAGATCTTACAAGATTCCATCTAGGTTTACCTTAATAGGTGATTAAAGGCATCAGAGCTACCTACTTTACTGATCTCTGAATACCGCTGTAGTCCATGTCTCTACAGACAGATACCTTTCCCAAAATAGCTGTCAATACAAACTGTGAGACTGTTATGCCTTCCTCAGTCTACGTCAGTTAGGGTAAAGATTTACAAATAGGTAATATCTATGGAAAACTTATTTTTCTCCTCTGAGGAAAGTCACTGTTGAGCATACTGAGAGCTGACAACAGGACAGTGTTTATGAAGTGGTTGTTTTGCACCATTCCCAATGTATTTGTTGTAGAACTAAGAATCTCTGAGCATATACAGGTGATGAACTACCTTTATGGATGCAAGTTCTCAGCCTTGAGCACAGCATAGCAATAGTTATGTTAAATCAAAAATATTAAATGTGTTAGCATTAAGGATGTCATGAAAAAATTTCTTCTGTTCCATCTCATGCCTGAATACTGCGTGATACTTCACTATTTATTATCCTTTGCAAGATCTGGTGTCATTCCACGTGCATAATGGAAAACACTCCAAGGCTCAGAAAGATGTTCACCATTTTATTTTATCCTTCTCCTTCCATATGGAAAGCATACAGGCCAGAAGTTGCCAATTTTGACTTATGCTTGCGTGTTTAAAGGCCTGTAATGGTTGATCATAGCTTTTTTACAGCTCTTCTAGTGCTTCAAGCACTAACTTCAGACTTCCACTCTTAAGTACATCAACCCAATGAGACAGAGCAAGGATTTCACTGTCCCACCTGAAAAACTAGCAAAATTTTGATTAAAATTCAGGGCATCAAACCAAACTATAAGACTACTGAGAGTCAAGCTGCCAATCTTTCAGAGTGGACACTCAAAAAGCAAACAGCATGCAGTCACTGCCTAATCATAAGGCTGTCCTATGTGGCATAACAAGACTTCTAGAAGACAATCACATTCAAAAAAGAAACAGAGCTTTGATGATGTTACCCCTTGAAATTCTTTGCCTTGTTTCCTTTACAGTATTCTGCATTTCCAGGAAGCCAGAATACTGAAAAAGAGATCTGCCACATTCACCACAGAACTTTGATTCATTTCCTGCATGCTGAATGAGCTATGAACATGCTAGAAAAGACACAATCTCTCCACGTAATTTAAAGCATATTTGATGTATACACAAATTCAGAATTAGCTTTGCATAAAATTCTTGGAGATTTCCCAGTTGTTTCCACTATTTTGATACTTCTACCTCAGCCAACTTTCTGTGTACAACTTAATTAATTGCCTTCTTTAAAAAAAAAAATAAAGTGTGTAACTGAAATGATTATGATCAGCAAGACCAACAGAAACGAGATCCTACAAAACTGCAGCAGCATTTTGTGATAAAGAACTGACTGTAACAGGTGGCAATCGAAGGAAGCTGTTACCCATTTGGGCTAGTTACTAAGATTATGCAACGTGCTGAGGTAGTAGACTGCATGTGCAAGATGCTAAAAAACACTATAAAGATATGGCTGGATTCCAGGTCTGCTATGCTAGAAATCTAAGCTCAATTTCCATCATTGTGTGATTGTGTAGTTCGGCTTTACTTGTGAAAGACAAAGAAGTAAGAGCTGAAAACTATCTTCCAAAATCTGAGCCAAAATACTTTCTCTCCCAAGCAAAAAACAATATTACAAAAAATTAAAGGGACTGAGGAAAAAGTAAGACAGTGGTGGAAGTACTCCCTTGACATTTCTTCAGCTTCTGTTCTAACCAAAGGGTCAGTTCTATGTAGTCTACCAAAAGGAGATGTCACTGTGATACATACATGTATGGCACTCACAGATCATTGATTTCAACATAAAAGTAAATGAAAAACATAAACAGGACATAATAAAAGCAAAACCTAATGGCTTTTTTCCATGCAGAAGTTAGTTAATGAGAATTTACTATCACAGCAGACATAGTTCCATTGGTACACAGAATAAATACATGAACAGACTATGACACCACCCTGGAGATCTTAGTACATCTTAGTTATTACTAATATGTTACACATAAATCCACGTGTACAGAACGTGGTATGACAGCTTTTTCATGATAAGCAAATATTTTGATTTTCAGAGCATCTCTTATCACCGTACAATTAAAATTAGGAAGGCTTAGGTTGACTCACTTGTCATCAATGCTATTTTGATAATATATGTGCAAAAGTTTATCCTTTATCCAGCTCACTTTCTCTGCAGCATCTTTTCCAGCCTCGGCATGAAGACAGTATTTCTTGTATAGCTGGGCAAGACCCATCATAGCTTCTTTTCTTACTCGCCACTTGAAAGGGAAGAGAAGAAGACGGGGAAGTAGTTTTGGTAAATACGTATCAGACATACAAAATACAACAAATATGAAGAAGTGTGAAAGACAAAATGGCCACATTCTGCTCCCTTACATTTAGGCACTGCAAACACTGAAGAGTTTCTAAATAAAACTTCATAAAACCTATTTGTTTCTTCTCTTTAGTACGCAAGGTAAACATTATCTGTGAAGAGTAATCCATTGTTCCCATGTGCTGAGCAAAGAAAATTTAGGAGTTCGTTGGTGTTAAAAGTAGAGCTTAACAAGAATGTCAGAATGAGTGCTTTCCTAAGTAAAGGCAGGGCTTGGAAGATGGAAGATTTATGTATTCCAAGTGGGGCACTGACCAGAGGTGGCAGCATTTTTTCATCAAACAGCCTTAATCAGCACACTTGTCCGGGAATCTACACCTTAGGTCTAGCTGAGCTTGCTAAGGCTTCAACTCTGAGACCACTTTCTGCAACAGTGAGAGAGCCTCATTTTCCCAAAGCTTTGAAGTAATCACGTTAAGAGTGGTTTTATTTTATTTTATTTATTTATTTTTAAAAAGGGCTGTCGGCAGCTTCAATTCTAAACTGAAAGCCCCAGAAGAAGTCTTGATTAACTAGTGAAATTCCTCTAGCAAAGACTGGAGGGCTGAGTTACAAAACTGATCACGACAATCCCTTACCTGTTGGAATAGCAAATCTACTCCTACCACTGAATTAATTAGAATTAAACAAACAAACAAAAAACCTTGAAATATTCCTACTTCAGCTGACAAAAGTTACAATGGTTTTCAGTACATACAGAAAATTAGGAGTCAGAACTAATTAATTCAGAAATTATTAAAGAGACATAGTCTCTTTGTGCTAGGAGTCTGCTCATGCTAAGGTAACAATCATCTCACTCTGACTAGTTGGAAATGCCAGTGAGAAGCAGCAGTTAGCTGAGAAATTTTAGAACTCACAAATGACTTTTGGGGGATAAGTGTTTAATGGCTGAAAAAGAAGGAAGAGGTCTTAATCATGCCTGAGCAATGAGTAAGGTCATACTGCAGGCACGAAGCATTGCTTTATAATAATAGTGGATATAATATATTCAAAATCAGAATTGTTTGTTTGTTTGTATGTTTATGGTATAAACATGACAAATCCCTATTCTCCAAACCCACTGCTGTAACATCCTCATCTAAAAATGTGAATGTAAAAGAGAGAAACTTATTATAAAAGAATTAAAGAGATTATCTAGAATGATGTGGTTTATAGAAAGGACACCTCCCACCAAACAGTAACAAAAAAACCTGACACTGCTACAGAGCACTTGCCAAGCCTGTTCGTAAAATATTGCCCTCCAAAACATTACTGAGCCACGTTCAAAACAGTGTAAACAGGAAAGCATATAAACCCTGATAAAGTTGGATGTAAAACCTTGACAAAGCATGGCAAAGTTTCAGAACTGGTACTGCAGGCACGTAAAGTAAAACACGTTCACCAAAGACTCCAGACAGGTAGCATTCAAAACTCCTCTGAAGGGCTGAAATCCAACTTTATTCCATGAGAAAAGTCTGAGAATGACTCTTAATTTAAGTGTCATCAGAAGATGTTTTAAAACAGATTTAGGAAGCATTAACATGATCATTAAGACCAGATGGTATCCTACCCATGACTTCTGCAAGAATTTAGAAATGATGCATCAAATACTAACTATTCCATTACTGCAATCTGTCAGTGAACAGAGTGAATAACTGTCCAGCAAAAACTGAACGTGGAGAATGTGAAATTATTTTTTCCAACAGGGTTCCAAGAGAAAGAATGCCACGCCTCAGAAAATATGATTTGAATGGGAAAACATACTGAAACAAAACAGTAAGAGTAGACAACAGAAAAAAAAAAATCAGGAGAATTAATCATTACGCTTTACATAAAGGGAAGTTATGTCTGACAAAAGTTAATTCTATCAGACCCACAAGGATGGCAGTAAAACTCACTAAGACCCCCCAGAAATTACCAACTAAAGCACAGGAGTCAAAAGGTGGAAACAAATGGCTAGTATCTCATAATAAAGGGAATCTACTAATGGAATCAAGAGGGAATTTGTGTCAGTTAAGAAAAACAATTCGAAAATGAACTGAACATTGCATGAAAAATAATTGCTGATGTAGGACAAGGGAGGTAATCAAATCTAATGTTATGATAATCACCGTTAGAAAAATGTTACACTACTGAACCAATACAACATAAATGAAAATCAATTCAGATTAAGGTCAGGTTTTCCCACCACCAGCACTAACTGCATGAAGAGCACTGGAATATCATGCAAGATACTGAAGTCAATATGGAAGTTCTCCAAAGCTGTGAGCTCAGTACTCAGAGGTAGTGCATAATACAAATGGAATGTTACAGAGTAAGAAAAAACATTCTGTCAGAGAATGTACACAATATTGTACATATTTTGAATGCCACACTGAGTCTGGTTACCTTGGTTCCACCAGGACTGTAGAACAACCAGACAAGAATGATCAGAGGTATGAAATGACCTGTGTGAAAGTCAGTCAGGTGAGTCTTTATCTTGGAAAGCAGGTGAGTGGAGAACATAAGGCATATGTATTTGCCAATTTTAAGTGGGACAGTTTTTTTTGTTTGTTTGTTTTAGTTATTTCATATAATGCAAGAAATACTTTTTCCGCCACACATACATTAAACATGTACAGGTTCCAGGCACACCCACCAAGTTCAAACATGTCAAAGAAAGAACTTTCTAAATTCAAGGGAGAAAGTTCCACTGAAAGCTAGGATGAACATGAATAAGTAGACTGAAGAAATCCTTAAAAGACAAATTGATGTAAACCAAAACTGACCACTGTGAGAATTATACTGGGCTGTAGAGACCTTTGGCCTAAAACTATGTTGCTGTTCGTATTACAGTAATCCTCAATGACTCTATTTGCTTACAGCATATGATTGGTGTTTCCATAATACAGCTATCATTGTTAAGACAAAAATTATTTTCACCAGAGTATTCTAGTTAATGGTTAACTTTAAGATTCTCTATTTCTGTGTGGTTTTGTTTTTCTCTTTTTACTTTTATCAATGATAGTAAAAGCAGAGGCATTCTTGATAATAAAATATTAGCACTTACTCGTTTGTCCAGTGTTCTTTCCCTTACGAAGCCAAGCAGCTGGTCGTTGACTAAGGAAAGATCTCTCTTGCCCGCAGTAATAATTGTAACAATAACATCATGCCGAATAGCTTCCTCTGGGTCATGTGACCTGACCTTCAAATACTCTGTCACAATCAGAAACAATGGAAAGTTTGGCTTTTTGCACACGTATTGCAACTTACGAATAAGTAGAAATTAAATTCACATATTCAGTCATAGGACAACAATAACCTTCCTTGCAATAGGCAGTTATGTGAAAGAAAGCTGCTTAGAATATACTGACACTAAATGAAATAAGTAAGGGGAAGAAAAAAAAGAAAAAGATCAAACAAAGACTTCTTTCCGAAGAGCTAAGATAAATAACTTACAAATAATTGGCTGTTGCTAAAAGTTAGCTTGTAACTAAAAAGAACAATATTTTTGGTTACATCTGGAATTCTGCTCATAGTTAGAATGATGAAGCACTGAAGGAACAAACTTTTTCTAAACTCAGTGGAGGAAAACACTGAGAAACACATCGACTGTTTGTAAAAATAATTCTGTATGTTGCAAAATATTTGCATTTGTCCACCAAAACTTCTTTATAGAATCGGAGAATACTTTAAAACTGCAATGGACAGCTTCGTGAGGATTCATTATAACGAAGGCCACACAATGTCATGCATTACATGCACATGCATGCTTTCTCCTCATACGCTTGTCTTCAGAGGAAAGTAATTATACATTAGTAAGCTCCTCCATTCAGCATCAAGCACTGGACTTGATACATTTTAGAACTATGCTGCTACGAACAGAAGTAATTACATTCTACCCCGCTCATTTCTTAAATCATTCTAAATACCAGTATTAGCATCTCACCAGTGAGGTCTTTTGCTAAGTCCGGATGGTTCATTAAACAATGACTGGCGAATTTCACACTCTCTAATCTCACAGGGACATGGATATCATTGAACCTGGAGAGACAGAAGACTATGAATGTTAATTTTTAATTAGCCTTGCAAATCAAGATTACTCTCTATGTAGTAACATGTATTAATAGTATGTCCCCATTAATTATTAGAATGCTTTTAGATGACAAAATAATGCATTACAAATATTCTGAAGTTATTGCCATCATGTACCTCATATAAAAATGTGTTACTATTTATGAAATAAAATCTAACAAAAAGCATAAACATGCTACATTGCAAAAGAAATGTCGGCCCATTTGTTTTCATCCAGTGACAAAGTTCTCCCCATCACATGCTGACTATTAATCATCACTATATAGTAAATATTTTATATATATACACGCCATATAAAATTATAAAGAACGTATGTACACATTCGTACAACATGTACCATTTAAAAACAGTCACTTTTTTGATGCTTAATTTCTGTATTTACTTTTAAGTACTGTCTGGAATTTCACATTGTGTAACATACGCCACATATCTAACGTAGCTATTTAACTAATCCATATCCCCACAGGAATACAGCAGTAATCATTCAGGCTTTTTATTCCAACATGCAACCCTATGCAACTCACTGCTTCAAAGACTTAAGGAAAAAACTTGCTTAAATACAAACAGTCATATTCCCCAACAACACAAAATTGCAACACTATCAGGAAAACTCAGCACAAGAGGGAAAACTCAGAATTCTACCACTATTTCTCCTACCGCCCAAGAAAGCACTGCCAAAGGGGACGATTCTGTGTGGCCAGATCAGAATCTTTAGAGCCAAAGAGTTTAGCCAAAAGTCGAACAACAGCCAAACGCTCCTCTCCATCATTGCTCTAAAAATCAAAAAAACAAAAAAGAAACTGCAATTCATTACCTGTGATATCTTAATAATCATCAATGGCTTCCAATTCCTTCTGTTTTTATAATTTAGATTATAAAGTGAATTTGAAATATTTTTTTATAAACTCCGATCTTTCTAATTACATTCAATTCTTTGATACAACTAAATATATATACACAACCTGTACCTAAAGATTAAAATATTACAGTCACTGATTAGAAGACTATGTTTTGAAAACGCCTTTCAGGAATAAAAAAAGCTATATGCTGTAGTTCGGATAAAACATATTTCTAGTCCTATTTTTGTTTTTAAATATACATGCATGTGAAATACAAATAGCAACTAAGATTTTCAAAATAGATGTGCACTAACAGAATAAAAGACATTAAAATAAAAATTTGGAATTTCACTGGTTACCTATTCCTTAATTACTTTTTATTGTCCCTATGCCTTATGTGTACAAATGCACACAATTTCTTCACAATTCTTTCCCCTGTGTGCTTACATTCTTACCAGCAACATACCTTTCTATTTAAGAACAAAACAGAAGGATTGATTAACTATTTCCAAAGATTCATAATCAGCCAGCTGACTTACTGTTGATTATTTAAAAAAAATGACAGAATATTTGGCAGCAATTCCTCTATTATTAAAACATTATTTCCCAAAATGAAATACTGCAAATCAATACGGTAGCCAGTAAACTTGCATTCCGTGAGTTAAGCCAGTCATACCCCAATTACAAATTTCAGGTAAAATCCAAAGATTAAGCACATACAACTTTCACACTAGATCATACGAATTTATGACTGCAATGATTTTATATTTGTGTCCACACAATACGCATTTGTGAGCACAGAAAGTACACGGTTGTATTTAACGCTTTGGTGCCTTTATTTAAACAACTGATGTAATATTAAACAAAAATGATAACTAAAATTTCTATCACGCAAAAGAATACTTATACACCTCACACTTTAGTATCAATTTAAATTTTATTACTTGTTCCCAAGTTACATTACAACCTACCTTCAGTTTGAATTCAAGCTGGGGCATGACAGACAGCAGTAAGTGAGGATCTATGGCAAAAAGCTCTTGTATCAAGTCAAACACATGCTCTGACAAGTCACTCACTGAAGACTTTCCCAGCACCAGAACCTGGTTAAAAAACTAGAATACAAGCATTATTATTAGCAGATTTCACAGAATCATAGAATCCTTAAGAGTTGGAAGGGACCTTTTAAAGCCATCTAGTCCAATCCCCCGAAACGAACAGGGACACCTACAGCTCATTCAGGTTGGTCAGAGCCCCATACAGCCTGGCCTTGAATGTCTCCAGGGACAGGGCTTCCACCACTTCTCTGGGCAGCCTGTTCCAGTGCCACACCACCTCCACTATAAAAACCTTTCTCTTTATATCCAACCTAACTCTACCCTATTTATGTTTGAAACCATCTCCCCTTGTCCTACATCTCCACAGTCCTTGCTGAACAGTTCGTTGTCCCCTTCTTTCCTGCTCCCCTTTTCCTTTGTTAACATTAGCGCTATTTAAAAACACATTTTAATATTAATGTCATTCATATTTTAATGCTATTGGAAGGTACCCAATGCACATTTTTTATTACATGAAAGCTTTTCACCCTTATGAGCTTTGACTCCAACAAATTAAAGACAAACATCCTTCAAAGAGTCATACAATGATTTGGGTTGGAAGAGGCCATTTTAAACAACAGCAGATGACTATGATATGTCTTCTGGTATCCGACAGTATAAAAAAAAAACAAACAAAAACAAAGAAAAGGTAGCCCAAAATAGGAATGATTTCTCATGGATTTGCTACATTTTAAAAAATTAAAAAATTAAAGCTTGATACACTTCCTATTAGGTACTGTGGATTGATGATAGTATTAATTGAGGGATGCAAATGCTACAGAGCTATTACATGCTCAAGCAAGAACATGACTCAACCTACTATCAAGAACATGGCTCTACCTACTATCCTGTTTCCAGTTATGACCAATTACAAAAGCTTAAAGAAACAGGGGGATTGGAAAGTGGTACTCGATAGCGAGACACCTTTAGCTTTTACATACTTGAGTCTTTCATGAATTTACCTTCTTTTCTTTTTTCTTTTCTACCCTCTTTTCATTTTTCCCTCTTTAACCTACTCTAACTTTTAAGAATACCATAATACATATTACTGATATTCATCAAAACAAAACACACTAGAAAAAAGCCCTGTAAAGAATTCAAGTCTTTAAATCTTTCTGACTAAAATAAGTTTAGGACAGACAAAATCTACGAATGAGCTGTTATTCTGAAGTGCTTCATTCTACATCTAGGCATGAAATGAGGATGCCTGGTTGCTAGATATAAAAAGCACTAACAATTCCTTTTGTTGCAACAGGATTCTTTGGTGCCAAATAATACTGCAAGGCAGGTCATCTGTTGTTGCAGTCTAGATTTACATGCTTAAGAATGAGATGGGGAAAAAAAACCTACTTCCTTTTCATTTAATTGGAACATCTTCCTCTTTAAAAAACATAAAAGAAGAAAAAAAAAAAAGGCAAGCTAACGATACCTATCTAGAATATGGTATTCTTCTACTTGCATTTATAAACATCATTTTAAAATATAAAAACCTACAATAAAACATTAACAAGCACAATAGTTAATTATAGTAAGCATGAGTTAATTTACATACATTGGCAATGCACGGTTCAATGGTCTGGACAGTCCTTTTCAGCAGGACTTTTGCAAGATCAAATGCTTGTTTATTAAGGTTCTGGAAAAAAAAATAAGGGGGGGAAATATAAAATTTTAAAGAAAGACAAACTAATTTAATTAACTTCACATTTATCTCTCAGCCTTAAAAGACTATGATTTTACGTAAAATGCGTTTTGCAACAAACTATTTTCAAAGAAAGTTCAGTTACATTAACTACACCACGGCAGAGATAACAATGTTTTATTTATTTTTTTTGTACACAAAAATCTAAACCTGCACAGTCTTCTAGGATGTTTTCAGTTTAATTGTCACCTTTAGTACTGCACTAGTAACTAAAAAAATGTTTTAACATGCAATCATCAAAAATTCTGAAGTAACGTTACCCCACCTCCACACTCTGGTAAGTATCATACACCCAATCTGTCACACTGAGGTGTCTGCAGTCTTTTCAAGTAAACAGTTGATTGAAACACAACAAATCTACAAATCTAAGCATTGCTTTTATTAATTTCAACCAAGGTAAGTAACGTAACTGCACACAGGAAAAACGTGACTGCCCAAGTCTGCAAAAAATCCAATATGCAATATAGCATCTGATCGAGGGATTAATGCAGCTTGGAGATGATGAAGGGAAAAAAAGAAAAAAAAGAAAGAAAGAAAGAAGGGTGGATTAGCTGATTGCTCTGAAAATTACTAACTACTGCAGACAAAATACAGATAAAGCATAAGAATGACCAATTATTAGAAAGATTGTATTTGGCAAGTCTGCAACGAGAATGATTCTTTCATGTTCTTTTAGCTGACAAGATGACAAAAATAAAGCTCTCATCAACTGATACTAAACAGAAGCAAATGGCCAAAGGCTGAAACAAATACCTCTTCAGTCAGACTGATATATGTAAACTCTTCAGAAATTCTTACTACTACACAGTCTAAAACAAAATCATCTGTCTCCAAATCAGACCACCTTGACAGGTATGTTTGTATTAAACTGAAGAACTGCCAACTGTATATAATACAATGTATATTTATTTGGATCTTCAAATAAAAAAAATAATCTACTAGGCAGAGCGTAAAACCTTGCAGGTCTGGATAGGCCGTGATGCAGAATTTGCAACAAAAAAATCTAAAGATCTAAAATACATTAAATATATATATATTTTTAAGGAATAGCCTTGTCAAGAGCAGCATGAATAAATAAGCAAATACTCAAATAAATAAATCACTAAAGAGACTGAAAGCACTGGTTTTAAAATTAATAAAAACAACTGCAGCTTGATTGCATGTGTCTTCTGAGCTGATGTATCATATTGGTTTTAAAAAACTGCATTCAACAGAGGAGAGCCTTGTTAGCACGCAGAGAAAGAGGAACAATGTATATTAAAGCCACTTTATTGGTAATGAGAGTACAAATGAGTACCATTTAGATACTGAGATAGACTGTACTTCGTGTCTAAGTAGTGGTATATTTCTTTTAAATTGCACTATTGTCTTAAACAATAGAGAAGAGTTTGTTTGTTTGAAAAAGAAACAGAATACACCATCTAAAATACATATTTCAACTCTGTTACAAAGATGAATTTCCATTAAATGCAACGGTCTAGCCATGCTGTTACCTATATAATGTATAGCAGACAACTATTCAACTGCTTCACACAGACACGATAGTACTGTTATTATAAGTTCTGTACCAGAAAACAAACTATGCCTTCCATGCAATGGTGTTTTTGATTTACATTAACTAAGTTCAAACAATATAATCCTATAATTTTGTAGATCTGTGCATGAAAAGAGAACAATTTTTTACAGTAAAACACTTGTCTGGCAGAGAAAATAAAATAACTTGTTTCTTTCTGCTGTTTTGTTGTTGTTGTTTTTTTTTAAGTGCCATGTAAAGCAGCAGTTACAGTTTTGTTATGGGTAACGAAAAAAGGTTAAGCCAGACAAAATTACTGGACTCTGAATACAGAATTATTATATTGTCAGTCACGATGGCTAAGAGCCAGTGAGGACTGGTGATCTGTGATGTAAAAGATACTAAAAGATATTAAATAAGTTGCACATTCCAGTATTTACTTGAATTTTGCCTTCCTCTTATCAGTCTTGACACTTTCTCTCAATAGGCAAAATTAAATTATAAAAATAATATGAATGCAAAAGAATCACTCATTTTTGCTTTGCTTGCATGAAACAGTTACAACAAACTGTTTAGCTGCACGGAGTTTCCCAGGTCTCTGTACCTGGCATCACGAAGCACTTGCTATACACACTAACACTTCAGTACACTTCTGCTCTCTACTGCTTGTAATTGATTAGAAACAGCTTAGAAAGATCTGTGTATTTTAAAATAACCCTTCTATAGTTAAGAGGACTCTTCTGCCATTAGGGATTCTAATAATACATCATCTCACTGTTGCCATTAGAAAGGAGTCGATACTATGACACTACAATCTCATGGCTTCGTGTACAACTCGTCTAGGAAGAGAGTCACAGCTAAAACGATGCTGAATTCAACAAAAGCTGAAAAGATCATGGAATTCATAAGGCAGAGAACTGAAAGCAACTAGCTGAGCAAGAAAACTAATGCTTTAGGTAAGAGCTGGAATTATTAAGACAAAAGCTTAATATGGAAAAGAAGCAGGAAAAAATTAACAGGGAGAGGGAACGGGAATCTGACTGACAAGTTGAGGCAAGAAACAGGTCTCCACAGAAGCCTGGGGAAATATATATATATATATATATAATTTTTTTTTGGAAGTAAAAGTGCTTTAATATTAGAGTATGAAATTTGGTTGAAGATGCTTTGTTCCTGTTTAAGTACAGAGCTGTTGAAGTTACAAGTAGACAGAATTTCTTAATAATGAGTAATCCAGACAAAGTGAAGAAAGAGCACCAAACAAATCCTAATGGCAGTTTTCAATCCACTGTTACAAGGTCTGAAAAACTACAATTGTCATGGGTAACCTAAAGTGTGAAGAGATATAAGCAAGCTAAAGGCAATTATCATGGTTATATTGTATAGTGCTGTAATATTTTACTTCGCAGACCTTGTGTGCAGGAATGAGGTTAATCAAAATGGAGTCCAGCAGCTCCTGAGTTACTCCATCGCCTTCCATGATGATAGAACTCATCAAATCCAGCATATGCATTTGTACCTTCTGGTTGTGGCTATTACTAAGATGATAAAAGCACATTATCAAGCCAAAGTTTTCAGACACCGACAAATACTAACAGCACTTCAAGAAACAATGGATTAATATTAAACAGCGCTCAGCACATGCTGATACTTTCAACGTTTGAAAACACAGAACTATTTTAACTTTCCTCTGATCTAGAAAAATTCAAAGATCTAGAATACTCTAGCTTTGCTTTAACGGAAACAAAACAAATGAGAAGCAAACATCCAACCACAGAAATAAAACTGTACGTAAGTCAGAATGAAGTATAGCATTGCAACATAGAAATTTTAAGAAGTCAAAAATGTCTGCTTTTAGAAACACACTTCTCTATATTGTCAGTAATTTGTACTCATTTGCTTTCCTATTATCTCATTTGGAAGAATGGGGACTTGTTCTGTTCAGATCTATTCATCTGTAGGCTACATAAGGATTCAGTCTATCCCCAAATCTGATATTTTGACAGTTTAATATAATTGAAGTGATTCAACTTACTTGATAACTGAAAAAAGAGTCCTAAAAAGCTGAATAAAAATTTCATTGCAATCTTCCAACTCAAAGCAGATGTTGTAAGATTTAACCCAAGCTAAATTCTAAAACAAAAATAGGATATTCAGGATATTAAAACTTTGCAAATCACTTAAGTATAATAATGTTAGTTAATTTCTCTTCTATTCAGATAAAAATATTATACAATAAAAAACCCTTTGGAGAAAGAGACTGGATATTTGCTTTGCATATATACAGCTCTTAACACAAAGGGGCTTTGCAATACACATCCACAAGAAAACTAAATAGAGAATAATCTGATTTCTTAGGTACAAAAGCAGACTGACAGAAACAGTTAATGTAATAAGGTTATATCTAGACTTATTTTGGATTAACAGTATAAACACTGCTTTGTTTCTTTTTTTTTAATTAATTAAATATTTAAAACCAAAACTCCTTCTAAATGCACACTGATAAAATTTCAGCACTTCTTGTCATGGTCTCATATTTCTTCTCCCACCATCATTATAAGAACATTCACATTTTAAACACCACTGAATTTTTTCTCTTTACAAGGTAATAAAACCTTAAGGATACGTACACAACACAAAAAATGATGCCTAATATTGCAAGCTAAAGGCTCAACATTGAGAAATACCAATCATTTTAACACAGCCTCAACTACAGGCAGCATGAACTTATTAAATGCACATGAAATTTTAACTCCTAAAAGAAACAATTTATCAGACTTTGTCTGCTATCATTTACACTAAGAACATCTGTAAATCTGGAACATTGGAGGTAAGATCAACTACATTTCTTAGAATTACAGAGCAAGTAGCATCTACTCAAAGTTACAATTATTACATTACCTCTAACAAGTAAAAGTATCTGTTAAACTGAGGGCTCTTTGTGTCCTCCAAGCCTTTTAATTGTCTTGTAATAAACAAGAATATGTCCTGTCAAAAAACAAGAAGGTATTTACAAGTTGTGTTTTTATTCTCAGCAGAATCAAACCTGTTAGTACTAACATCCACTCCCTTTTACAGACTCATGACACGAAATATTTCAGGCACTGAGAGAAATCTATTAACGGTGCGTTTCCGGCCCTTAAAATACTCCACTGACTCACAGGACTAAAGCAACATCTCTTTAATAAAATTGAGTATCAGTATAAATGCATATATAAAAAAAAAAACTAATATGAAAATAATTTCCATTTGAAACAGGAGAACAAGGCAGGTAAAAAGTCAATATTTACCTTAAGTTTGTCATGGGAAGTATATGGAGCTTCAGGAGCATAGATACGAAAGATATCAGCCAAGCAACATGCTACAAGGAGGCGCACATCTTTATTGGGATTCCTGAGGAAGAATTCAGACGCAAGGTGCAAGGCTAATGGGAGATACTGCTGTTTCTCATCTTCTGAGTCCTGGTCCATATCCATGAACGTTTTTACCACCATCTGGAAAATACAGGAAAAAAAAAAAAAAAAGTCATTTACGTGCTTTCAGCTTTTATTCATAGAATAACCAAGGTTGGAAAAGACGTCCAAGATCATTCAGTTCAACTGCGCACCTACCACCAATATTTCTGCACTAAACCATGCCCCTTAGCACCACACCAAAGCGTTTCTTGAACACCTCCATGAATAGTGATTCAGCCACATCCCTGGGCAGTCCATTTCTCTGTCTAACCACTGTTTCCGAGAACAACTGTTTCCTGATATCCCATCTGAACACTCCCTGGCACAACTTGAGGCCATTCCCTCTAGTCCTATCACTAGTTATGCAGGAAAAGAGGCCAATCCTCCCCTCTCCAGAATCTCCTTTCAGGTAGTCGTAGAGAGCAACCAGGTCTCATTCTTAATACTTTCTGAACAGATGCAATACTACCAATATATTTTTAGACTACCGAACTGCAATAATGCAACTTTTTGTTTGGACAAACATCAGAAAAACATTATTCTGATGTTTAAATGCTTACAGAATGTTAAGTTGATGTTTTACATTAAGACACTAAAAAACATTTTGCAGCTCTTCTCATTTTGCCAACGTGAACCTGAGGTGCAGCACAAAATGCTACATACTGATGAGCTGGGAGCCCTACATCACTTCAGTGTGAGGACTTGCTTCAGTAGGAGGAGCTGGAAGCCACCTCAGCCAGCTGGACTAAAACATGGTCCAAAGGATAGTGCAGCTGCACAGTGCGCTGTACCAGCCTACAAGCAGGCAGTCTTACACTGGCTGTATCAAGGCACAGATCCCAAGAGTTACTTTACATGTACACATGATCCTTTTATCTGTATTAAAAGAACTAGATACCAGATAAGCATTTAATCTCTCATGTAAAATATCTAACTCTTTCTGCATACTCAAAACCGCATCTGTATTCATATATATATATATATATATATATATAAAATGAAAAAAGTGTGTGTTTTTTCCTTGTTTTCTCCAACACAGTAAGGAAATACTAGTTCCCACGAAATGCTATCAAAATTGTTTATTTTTGAACATTTCCACCTCATGCTGGGATTTTATAATCTCAACATAATCAGTTGGTGAAAATGAAAGTGAGAATTTAGTTTGAAAAAATAGTCATAGGTTTAACTTTTGAAATAGGGACATTAAAGGACAAACGATAGCTTCCAGGATACCAGCACAGAACTGCAGACAACGTTCTACAGATTAATATCTTATTATGATCCCAGTTAAACCAATCTGAGTCTCATCTTTCCATGCACTAGTATTCTTAGAGTGAAAACTGTGAAGGAAAGCGATAGCAGCTTGTATACCCAATACACATACAGAGATAAGAAAACAGAATGGTTAAGTCAGTGGGTCAAGTGTAGCCTGTAGAATATTAACAGCAAAACACAAGAGAAGACTGAACTCATGAAGCTAATAAACACATCTCTCATGCCTGCCACAATTCTTTTGTTAGTACGTCATTCAAATGATAATAAGGCTGTTTCTCAGTTAGTAAGCATGCCTCACTTCCATCATGAAAACAGTGTCTTTCAGCTTTATTCCCTCCCTGCATTTTGGAACTCAGTTTTCAACACAGTAGAATCAGATGTTCAATTGTAACCTATATTGCATTGTTACTTAAAACTCCTGTTTCTATAAATGTACATCATTCTCTCATGATCTAACATCTAAGAACACCAAAAATCAAGGTGAGTGGGTACAGAAACCAGCAAGAACAAAACAGAACTTGAAAGCTGCATCCCACAGAGATCCCAGTTCAGCTTATATCAGCCTGTTTCCCTGAGATTATTCTTAAGCTATACTTAGAAGCATTAGCTGAAAGGACAGAAACACAGCTCCAACAAAACTCTGTTTTACTTGGTTCTGCTGACAGCACAGATCTCTCTGTTAGAGTGTCACAGATCACTTGTCCTTCCTAGATCCTCGAGTTTAAAACAAAAATAAACCAACCCATCTGATAACCTGACTTCAAAACCTACCAGATTGTGTGAAAAGTAACTGCCTCTTTGTCTGCTGGTGGCAGGACAGGGAACAACGGCCTCGACCAGCACCATGGGAAGAATCTGAATTACGCACAGGAAAAATGTAACAGTAACAACTGTTAAATATCAATTTGGATAACCACATTATTGAAGGCTTGAAGCACAGGGTAGAAAGGACTGAAACATCTGATGATTTGGGGGTCAACTGTAAACTTTATCTGTGCCACTAAGATTCCTTTCAGTCTTTCTTTATACTACAATTATGGATAGCATATATAAGCAAACTTTTGATCTCTCTCTTCAGTTCTATCTTCCTATCTCCTCTGTGCCTGTATGTATCGTGAGCTTCATAAACAGAACACCCTTTCAGGTTCGGATCACTCCGGGCTTCTTTTATATGACAAGACACAGAAGTCTTGCCTCAATTCCTACTCTGAGATGTCAAAAACAGGCAAGGGAAGGCAGTGTGGCGCTGAGAACACTTGCACAATGTTCTCATTCGGTACCAAAACGTTAGGATACTCTGGGATTGAAATAATTAAACTAGTCTTCAGAACAGGTACCTGTTTGAAAACTAACAGCTTGTGGATCTCCCCATGGTTCTCTTGCATTAGAAGGAGTTGCCACCAAATATCTATAAGCCTCATTCTATTTTCCTACAAAGAGCTCCTGGATGCTTCCTTCCTATGACAAAACAACACTGGGGCAGTAATTGGGCCACTGGCAAGTTGCAACTGTTAATTAGTGTACAGATCTATGTTTTCTCCATTGTTTCTTTTTAGTCTCATATCTGCCTGCATTTGTGTACTGTCTTCCGTTTTATTATGAATTCTTTGGTGCATGACATTCTGCTGACAGCGTGCATAAAACCCAAATGGAATAATGCCCTGGTCTTTATCTAGAATCCTAGTTACCAAAACAGTACAAATAAGAAATGGTATGTATGGAGTACATAAAACACATACCATAAAAAAATAATGGAATTAATATATATGAATTAACTTCAAAGGATAAGGCAATAGTTAAAAACATTAAGTACAACTTGGCAATTAATAGCAGAGCATTCTGGGAAAAGATAATTACTGTTTCTGAAGACTTGCATTTAAGTACACCCTACAGGATCTGTTGCTTTTGTCAAAGTTCAACCATTCTAAATATTTCCTGAATACACGTTACTAACGGTATCTAAAATCCTACACCATAGGAGCACCCTCTAAAGCCAAACAACTACTGGTATTGGTTAAGGCATTACACAGTAGAACAACTTCCAAACACCTGCTCATCTACATAAGAGATTCATTGTTGAAATAGAAGAGAAAAAAAAAAAGCACACAGACATTAAGTACAATATATGCTTGGCTCTTCGCACTTGCTAGAAAGCCAAGAACTCAGCCAGAGCTTCATCAGTTACAAGGCTGGTATACTCTTGCCCTCTAGCACAATTGAAAAATTAGTTATCTAACAATAATCAAGAAGGCAACCTAAGCCTTTAGAAATACACAACATGGCATATTTGATTAAATCATTTATTGATAACAGAATGGTATACAGCAGCCTGGTTTGCAACACACTGCTGCCTTTCCACAGCTATCTGTTCCCTGATTCTCCCACAAGCTCTCTGAGACAGGAACTACATTCCCTTCCCCACCATTTAAACAACTTTAATGCAAAGTCTTGGTCTACGGACACGAGTCACAAATACTCCCAAAACACTAAAAATTGAAATGACAACATACATTAAATTCCCGTTAAGGATTGATCAAAAAACAAAAGAACAACAACAAAAAAAAAACAACAAGTACTTCTTATCACTTCTTATAGCTAGTGGTGTTCCCCAGTGGTTAGTACTGGGGTGGTCTTGTCCAACATCTTCATCAGTGACCTGAATGAAGGCACAGAATGCACACTCAAGTTTGCTATTGATTCATTTAAAGCTAGGAGGAGTGGCTGACAGACCAGAAGCTGTGCTGCCTGTCAGACAGCTGTGCAGAGAGGAACCTTACGAGGTTCCACAAAAATAGGCATAGAGTCCTACACATGGGGAGAAAGAACTGCTAAACCACATGTTTTTTGGAGAGGAATAAGAAAATAAATAAACAACTGTAGCACGCAAGTTTCACAATGCTCAGTAAATGCTGGCAACATCTTAGGAAGTTCTGATCGTATCTGATAATATATTTTCACAGGTACAAGACTTGTAGCCATACCATAGCAATGCGATAGCCATACTGCTGCAGTACCAGTAAAAACTGCAGTAGCTAGAAATTGAGGTACCCAAACAATGTGCATATAAAATGGAAAATCTGGAACTGTCACACTAAGCCAGTTTTTATTCCAGGAGAAAAATGATTAAGGCATAACAGCAACTCACTACTTTTGCAAATTGCAGTACTGTTGGCTAACTGATGTCTGGCCATGCAGTAGAACCAACCCTAGCTAGGGCAGCAATTGCCATTTATGTAAAAATCCAACAGATTTTGTAGTTTCCACCACAAACAATTGTCCCCAGTGCAAAAATCAGGAGACAAAACAGCATTATTTGAATATATTAATGGAACATCATCCACTCTTTTCTGAACAATTAAGCACCCAATTTCCACACTAATTGCTAGCAAAAGTAAACAAAATACAGCTGTTCACATTTAAGATTGAATCCATTCTATGCTGCTTTGATTAAACGTGTCTCCATTAAGTAAGCTATCACATAGTGGCACTTCACCACATGTTAAAACTAACCTGGAAATTTTCATTATTGCTATTTTTACCATAACACCTTGAAATCCTAATTGTCATACTAACACCCCACCCTCCCAGGCTCCCCAAGTACAGCTGGAGCATTTCACTTCCATAACATAAGAGACAGCACAGAAATGCAAATGCTTCACTGCAGCTAGCAAGTCACTCTACATATTACAAACACACTGAAAATTGAAGAATTTAGAACTTCCTGGAAGGTGCTTATCTGAATACATAAAAACATGTACTATGCCAGCCAGTTGCTCTAGCAGTCGCTAAAAGGCTATCCCTTACACTTGCTGGAGAGAAATGAACAGATACTGAACAAATTCAAGCACAGACATCTACAGACCTCAGCTCAATTTTCTCCTGAAAGCACCTAATTCTCTCCAAAATAATCTAACTTTCTCTTCAACAGCATGGCTGGCATAAGGAAAAAAGCCAAGGGAAAGCCTCCACCCAAATTCTGAAACGCTCATTTTTGTCACTAAGAAGTTTTTACTTCTTTCCCTGCACTGCCTTTGCCACTGCCTATCAATAGTAAATGATGACCTTTGATTAAGACCATTAGTAAAATCTACAAACACATTAATCTTGGAAAAATATTTCTCAACAGCTGCATAAGTAATGATGTAGATTTGAGATGAGAGATCTTTGTTTATCTCAGTTACAGTCCTATCTATCAGCTGGAAACACCAGTAAATATGGAAACAAGGAAATTACTGCACGGACAGCAACAAGACCAGAAGACCTCTAAACATTCAAATCAGGAGGACCAGATTTCAGAATTCATAAATACCCCACATTGCAATCACATACTTAGCAGCAGGTATTGTTTGCTTTCTTTTAAAATACATCAAACAAGGACACCGCACGGTCAGAAAACAGAAAATATTAACCTAATTATTAGGAAAGGTGATTCAGCAACACCATCCACAGGCTGACATCAGAAGAATTTCGTAATACAAACCACTTTGGAAAAGCTAAATAAGCCATGGAGTTTAGAAAAACAGGATAGAACATAAAAAGGGATTTACAAAATTACTTTTCTAATCTAATAAACTTCCTTTGTTAAGTCTATTGACTTTCCAAACAAGGGAGACCATGACAAGCAATCTGAATGTGAAGGGGAGCATCACACTGAGCCGCACTGAAATAAGTTGGAGGAGATGGAGTTCAATATTGTCATTCCTCCTTAGGCACTTTTTAGGTGTTAACTTGAAAGGACATAGAGTACCTGAGTGAATTTATTAGCTGAGAATGGCGTTATAATTGACCCTGTTTGCTGTTCCCATAAACAACTGCAGCATAAGAAGTAGGAGTAATGACAACTGACAGTTAGGGACCAGCAGTACAGGACAGGATAGTACATGGAAAGAAATAACAAAAAATAATCTACTAACAGTAAATAGTCGTGCATCTGGTGTTTAAAAGCAACAATTTGTGCTACTAAGAGCCCACCAGCTGGAAACAACAGAAGAGAAGGACAGGCACTTATAAGCAACTGTGAAGAGATAATGGGCCAATAACAGGCTGTGTACAGGAAAACTATGAAAATGCAATTGCAAGATGTGACAGACAAGGTCTGATTGCCTTCACTGATGAAAAAAAACAGAAAAAAAAAAAAATTCAATTAGGGAAAGGTATGGAAGATGGCTGCAAAAGGAGTCTAGAAAGCCATTTCTTATGAAGGGATAGTACAATCAAAAGACTGTGACCTGTTTAGTTTACCAAAACAACCACCAAACCTGAAGTGCTGACAGAAATAGATACACAAATTAAACAAGGAACACACGCGGACTGTAGAGAAAAATGAACTAGAAAGGATGCGTTTCTGTGACGTTTTGATGTTGTCGTAAGTAACATTAAAAGCAGTGTTCCCTTTTTGGTACCCTTAGTAACCCACGAAGAAGAAATTTATTGCCTGATTTCCATTCCTAATTCTACCCATAACCTGCACTCTTTGACATTACCCTTATGCAGCTCTAAATAACTCATAAACAGAAAGGAAAAAAAGCCAATTCCACAAAATACTGTGCAAAACAAATTGGAGCACGACTATTTGCTTCCTTCTTCATACTCTGCTCCCCAGTCTACAATGACAAAGGTTTCCAGCTAAGAGATGTAAAGCAATGGCAGCCTGCACAGCAACGATCTTGTGATCAGACCAATTGCTTCAGCAGCTGTCCTTCTCACGGGGATAGAGGGCATTTCTGTGGAGCTTTGTAGAAGCAAAGTAGTCTTGTAATTTACTGCTATCATCACATTCATAGAACAGCAGGCTCTGTATTAGATGTGCTTGATGTAAGGAAAGTAATGAGAAAATTTTCTAAAAGCCCAGAAACTAACCAGACCTAAGAAAAAGCAAATAAATTGACTACTACGTACAGGAAAACAGAACACTCAGTAGTTCAGTTACTTGAAGCAACTTTCTTGATACTTAAATTGTAAAGTAACTACACAATGATTACAAACATCACACACACACACCACATCATCACCAAAACTAAAGGGCAAATATTGTTACAAACTTGGGAGAGTTAGCACAATTACCTGTATGCTTTTATTTCCATAATTAAAAATACAGCAGTCTTTAAGTTCTGCTGTAAATGTAGGAGATTCCCCATGTAACACAAGTGCTAAAGGCAGGGTGAGGATGTAGACAAAATGCAAGAAAGGAAAAGAGAAATCATGTCTTGATCCAACACTTCTTTCACATCACAACTTAAAACATGCTACTTAATAGTGGTAGAATATTTGCCCTGCACTACCAACCACATAGCTTTGATATCTTGATTACAGTAACTTGCATGGACTGCTGCAAGAACAAGTTGAAAAGGCATCTTCAAGATTAGAACAGCACAAAAAGAAGTAAAACGGTGTCCTTCCTGCTCTGCAGAAGATAATCCTTACACTGTTATTACAGTATGTGATGAATCTTGTACTCTTTCACCATGAACAATACCAGGGGAACTATAAGATTCACAATGTACAAAGAATGAATATCCTACTTATCAAACGTTGACAAAATACATCATAACAAGCAGTATTTTCAACACTATCATCAGCTTCAGCTTTATACTGTAGAAAGAATTGGAAAATTCAGTATCATTTATACAGTCTCAGTTCCTTCACTGTCACATGTAATGATAATTTTTTTCTCCAAGACAAATGCTGCTTTCCGGCCACCTCTATTTTCCTTAAGTAGGAGCCAGTACTCCTCACATAAAAATACACTGTAAATTCATTCATACTGACTACTGTACATTACGAGATCTTTTCCATCTCTCCCCTGCTGTGAAAAAAACGACTTCAAACTTTCAAAGAACTCCATCCAAATAGGTCATGCTTCTGTTTGTACTGAAGTTGCAAACATTTTTTGGCTAGGAGGAAGTAGATAATTAGCCAGTGTTAATGGCCAGGAATTTAACAGAAATTCTCTCGTAACTGACTGACCAGAGGTGGTAATTATCTTGGAGCTGCTCTTACCTTCAGGAACCAGTGACTAGCTCTGCTGATCTGAACTCAGTTGAGAGCTGTTATTGAGACCAGAATACAGTACCCAGCGCAGCTTTTACTGACACCCTACTTGACTGAAGTTCTGTACATAGTGACAGGGTATGAAATACCACAGCAAGATGAAGCACAGACAGAATTTCAGACCTGTTTGCCAAACAGGAATCACAGCAGTTTGCAGTTTAAACCCCACTCCTGGTACTTACAGCTTTGATTCCACGTGACACAGAGATCCAGTTTAACTGCTCACGGCCACCATCTGCTTCTCCCTCCCACATTACTCGCTCTTTCCTGCTTCTGGCCATGCAGTGCCACCACATATTTTGCACTGGCCCCAACATCTGCTGGGTAACTGCGAGTTGATGTGAAATGCAGAAAACCTCCTCAGAGAATATCCTGGGCTGTTTTCTGACAGGCACAGATAGGCCAGCAGATGGGTAAAGACAATTCAATTATCAAGACCAGGGAGTGAAGAATTTATCCTTCTGGTAGATAAACCAAGCTCTTCACTTAACTGTAGTGCAGACTCTTAACAGTTACAAGCACACGAGGCCTGAAATTGGCAACTCCTGCTAACCTCCCCCAAAACTCATCTTTAACTCTGTTCAGAAGAAATGAACATAAGATGTGATCACTGATAATTTTGAATTCTTTGTCTCAGAAACATTTTGGTCCAGGAAATAACAAAACCTGTATCCAATGCATCAATTCATTCATCCATTTAAAATTTAATGACGTATTTCCTGGTTTTGTCTCATGATCTGAGACAGCAGAACTTAACTTATCCATTTACATCTCTAGATCATCACTTTTATTGTGTTTTCGCCATCCTTATTATTCTCATCACTTCCTCCAAAGGGTCACCAGAAGCACAGCATCACAGAGAGCACATTCACACAGTTTTTAAACTAGCAGAGATGTCTGATTTCTCAAAAGGAAGCATAATGTCCGTGGCTGTTTGCAATCCTGCTCGTAACACAACTTCATGGTCTATTTGCCTTTCTAGACAGAAGTTACTCAGTGAAAGGTTTCACTATATGGTCTAAGCTCATGCATCACTATTCCCCAACTTAGTCCTCTAAAACATAAATTCACAAAATAGTTGTTTTCTCATGATATTTGTTACCGTTTTATTAAGTCTAAGATCTACTAGATTCACCTCGTTTACTTTAAAATATTGCTTCCAATTTCCCAAACAGATAAAAAAAAAATTATCAAGTGTGCTACATAACCTTAGCTCATTCTTCACTCTGTCATTAATAAAAATTCATTTAACGTTTTATAAAAAGCACTGAGAAACACTGTTAGTTTGTCCTTCCTACACTGAAATTCTTTCAAGTATTACCCTAGTTTTAAAACTGCATTGACCCAATCTGCTATAATACAAGCTGTAATTCTCCAGATCAAATCACAAGTTTTAAATGGGTGCATACTTCTCAAATAATGAGAAGGAAGAGACAGTGGACATATTAATCAACACTCTTCATACTTACGCTGCTTACCACCTCTGAGACATCTGTGATTAGAGTGTGATGCCACAGCACCAATATTAATTTTGTTGAGCAATTCAATCTTCAGCATATCTAGTCGTTATTACTAGAAAGAATTGGAAAAGAATTCTTTCCAGTTTTCCCTGATGAAGTCTAACAATTGCTTACATACTCTAAACACGGTTAACATTTTCATAAATTAAAACACTGAAAATCTTCTGCTTTCTCAGAAACTTCACTCCCACATCCATAAATTCGTGACAGAAAAGTATTTGCAGAAGGACTAAAAAGGCTATTCTTTAAATATTATAATTCAAGACATAATCAGAAGCGTTTCATTAAACAGACCTTTTCCCCCAGGTACACTAGCAAGTGTTACGTATTGCTGGGGCAAAACCAAAAAAAATCTTAAAAGCCTATTCCCTGTGGTGAAGGAGTCTATTTCCACGTGAAGTTTCCCAAGCACCTTTATAATAGCCTCCAGATGTGAAAGAGAGGATTCTTTATAACCAGCTCATTGCTGTGTGATAATTCATTTCCTCTTCCAGGACAGAAGGTGATGCTGGACAAGAAAGTTATTTTTGTTTTTACTGTGAACTGCGTGCAAGGCTTCATTCTGCAGTAAATATTTAGTCTCAATTCTCACAACAAAATCAAGCCTTAGACTTGAATTTTAAAACACAACTAGGAGACTACACTTACAGTGCTAACAGTACTTCAAAGAACAGATCCATGGTTATTACTACAGTACAGTGTAGCGTTCTGTGGTACATCACAAAGTCCTCCTGACTCAATCATCCACCAAGATGTAAAAAGCATGGCATGCCTGTGCCTGCTCGAATTCCTACAAAACCAATGACAGAAACAAACAAATCCATTATTTTCTAAGAATATAAACATTTTGTATTACAGCAATCTTGTAAATTATGGTGAACGGAAAAGTTACTACATCTACAGAGGCAGAAAAATTATGTAAAATATTTCTAATCTTGATCTTCAACTGCAACAGTAACAGAAGAAAGAAATTAGAAGTTATTTAGCAGAACCTGTTCAATGACTGGCAGTCACACATAGTACCACCATGTAGTGCATGGAGGCATCAAAGTCAACAAGAAAATATTCATCAGCTGTGTAATTCATTTTCTGGTTTCATTATGAAGCAGACTGCACTGAGCCTGAATGAACTGTAGGAGGCAACGATGTGGTGTCCCAGCATGAACCCGTACCCGGTGATAACTGTAGCAAAGAATTTTGTCTCTGTGCCTGTTACCTACTGGAGTGTCAATAAAAGGCTCTCATGAATGGAGGCCATCTAGAACACAGATGGTGGGTTTCCATCTTCATGTGAAAAACTGGATGAAAGTGAGAACTGCCAAAGAGTAAAAACAAACAAACAAAAACCAACCAAACAAACAAACATTATTTCACAATCAAAATTGATACTACAGACCAGAAACAACAACAAACCCTAACTGACAGTGCTTTAACCAGAACCTGCTTTGCAGAACTCACTGCCTAGAATGGACATCCCCTCTCAGCCCACTGCCACAGACAGCAGCAAGCAACTGGCGTGTCTATCAGCTACTGCATGCATCAAACTAGACATAATTCTGCAAAGATTTTCTATTCAGATAAACAAAAATACCCCAGTGAAGAAACATTTCACCAAAAATTCTGCTACGCCTTTTAGCCTTTGCTACCTATTTAGGTACATTACTTGCAAAAAAAGAAAATCCCCTTTAGGTGGCCACCAAACTTAAAATGGAGCACTTTAATCCTGTAAGATGGACTGAAGGCAAAATGAAGGCATTTGCTTACTGTTGTGTGGTCATTTTGTTTTTTGGTAGCCCCACTAAAGAGCATGAAGTTGCTGGGAACTTTAAAAAAGGCTGCAAGAATTGGGAACTAAAACACAATTGCAGTAGATTGCTGCCTGGGAGTCTTACTCCTTTTAGTAATAACAGGAGGAAAAAAAAAAAAAAGTATAATTTCTGCATGGAAAGTGTGGTACTTGCAGAATTTATTACATATGTTTATTTTACTTTGACATAATGACAAATATCCTTCGTAATAAAGACTGATCTGATTTCTGATCTGTATTAAAAAGAATTAAAAAAATGTTTTAACAAAGTTTCCCCTTCTTAAAAAGTTTCTACCAAAAATATATAAAATGGATGGGTAGGAGATCAAAAGAATCAACACTGCTGATATAAAAATCTAAAAGTCAAACCCATAGCGCTCAGAAACAGAATGATTCTGAAGACAGAATTGGTAAAAGATTATGACATGACTACATGCCTCAGTACTATGTAGGCAGGAAAATGCAGTATGGAAAGCCTACAACAAATGCAACTGTTATATAATATTGCCATCATAACTGTCTTAAAAAGGAAAATGTAGGAGACAGAGAAAGGGATAGAAAAGAGGAGAGAAAATTCACGTCTGTCTCATACTTCTTTTTATTTCCTGGAATTTTACATCTGTATCCTATCAACAGTCACAAGATGGGGTTTTCACTTGGTTCAAATTGCTGAACACATTAATTATACTTTCAAACCAAACTGCTATCTTGAACCAACTTAAAATTACCTTCTCCTCCCCAATCCACAATAAATATTCTTTTTCCAGAAACATGAGGTTTTGGGGCATCTAACTTAATAAATAAATAAAGGACTGCTTTAACAAGCTCCACTATACCTTTCTGCATGGGCAGTATTGTACATTACCTCCCCAAACTGCTGTTTCTGTTTATTTTCTGCAGTTATTTTGATTTCAGGCTAATGAAGTCTTATCTGGGAACTTTTCCCGTGTTTTGAGAACTTTAAGTAACTCATTTTTTTCACAACAGTTCTGTAACTGTTGCTTATCAGTTCTGTCAGATTTCTGCCTTGTGGCTAGTTAGACTATGCCAGCAACCGCCATACCTGTCCCTCAACATTCCTCATGTGCAATTGCAGCTTTATTGCTGCTGATTTTGTCAAGATAAGTAGCAGGCAATATAACAGAAACAACACATTATTGCAAGGATTCATTTTTGCTGAAAGATTTCAACACACTTGTAAGCACTTTGACTTCTAAGTTACAGTAGAGAGCCTTCTCACCTTAAAATTTTCTTAGTGAAATATCACTGAGAAGATCACACATGCCCCAAAAAGTCAGACACTATAACAACTTTCCTTCTTTCCTAAATAAAATAAAAAAGACTTCAGATGAAGACACCACCAGGCACTCCCCATTAGCCAGACCCCACAGACCACTCTTACTGAGTCTGCTCACATCACTGGCATTAGGCAATGCTTCCCTATCTTAACCTCTACGTTCACTTCTGCTTCATACTGATACTCTCCAACTACTGTAACTATTTCATTATCTGAGCAAAGATGTATTCAGTGTGTACACACTATACAAGAAGGAACTCATGACCGACAAACTTCCAGAAGTTACAAAGGCTGAAAGGTCACCATATACAAATCATGACATCTTCCTGCTAAAGTCAGACTATTTAGAAACGTTCTGTTGCATAATTATTCATTTTGAATTTAGATTAAAACAAGATTTATCTAAAATATGCTACTGAAATCAGCAATTTGCAAATGCTAAATATCATTTAAGCGGCTGCCAACAACGTTCTCATAAAGAATGTCTGAAATAGGAATCAAAGGAAATTTGAAAGGTGCACCACCACACTTAATAAAAACAAAAATAAATTAAAAGTAAAATAAAAAAAAGACTTAAAGTAGAATAGTTTTGTCTCCTTCCAAACTCTTCTATACATTACATTTACCCAGAAAATCTTCTACCCGAGAAAAAAAGAGATATTTCAACCCTGAAAGTACAAAAAACGTAAGACTAGATTCATTTTTTGAGATAATGTCACTACTTATGTTTTGTCTTTTGCTTGTTTAAAATACTTAGCACCTTCTTTAAACAACCTTAGAAATCAAAAACACATTTTTAATGACTTCTGCAGCTTTTAAGAGTCCGTTGGGCAGCTCTGTCACTTCTGTCTTTAGACAGTGGTAACAGTGAAGAAATACGTGCGCAACTTCTGCCTCCACCTGAAATAGTGGAGAGATGAAGCTGATTCCCTTCGTACACTCTGACACCTGAAGCGATACCAGCCTGTGCACCAAGTGTGAACACAAACCTGGCACCCATGGGCAGAGGATTTGGTCACCTCACAAACGCCTGCACCTATGACAGTGACAGGGCTGGTGACTTAGAGAAACCAACACTGCCTCAGTGTAGAGAAGTTGCCCAGAAAACATGAGAAAGTGCACACTTCATCAAGTGCTCTGGCTTGGAGTGGCCTGAAGCTATGAGGAAAAATAATGCCTCATCGTTAAAAAAATGATCTTCGTTTTGTTTCCCTTCCTCAAAAAGTGAACAGAGAATCAAATAAATTTCATTTGCTCAGCTGCAGTGCCCTCAGAATAGCAGTCCACAGACATGTGCTGGATGTACAAAAAGCCATTTAGAAAACAAAACAAACAGAAACAAAACAAACCAACCAAACAAAAAGAAACACACACTGACTGTGAAAACAGAAAAGAGGACGGGAAAAGTTATGTATAAAAGGATGCAACACATCTCTCACCTACAAACTGTAAAGGAGAACGCTAACTTGTTGACCAGGTGATTGTTAAATCATTTGATACCGAATACATTACCAAAGCACACATTTGGCCTTTTATATCTAACAGCATCCTAGCCTATGAAGTTATTGCCTTCGGGTTTTAGGACACAGAAGCTTCCTATGTATTTTTTAAGCTTGCATATACAGTACTTAAAAAAAAGTTCCTTTGCATTGGCTACACTTCAAAATCCAAAATGTGGTGAAACTCGGTAGTTTCATTCATGTTCTACAGGCAGAATCTTCTCTTGTGGATTCCTTTTAAATCACCCTCATGATCACAGCACGAAGGTCAGCAGCACTCTGAAGCAGTTTACTCCAAACCTACTGACAGTACTATTTCCCTATGCGTGTTTTCTCACTTTTCCATTCTATAAAGAAAAAATTAGCAGTGTATCGCTTTACTGTTTTTGCTCGCTTGCTTTTTACTTCTTTTTTTAATGTTTAAATATTTTGCAGTTCATCTGCATAGAAAGAAGCGAGGAATTTACAAGTACACTTTGGCCTACAAATTGTTTGCAGAGGTTTACAACAGTCTCTAATAACTGCAGGAGTTGATTTGAAACCGTAAACATGCTGTTAGCCAAGATTTATGATGAGGGAAGAAAAGCTATCAAGCAAAATCTTCATTGCCTAAAACTCAGGCATTAAGACAAAGTCTTTTAGCACCTTCAAGAAAAGTGCTGAGATCAATTATTTGACTATATATCTAATTGAAAATTACTACAGAAGATAACAAAATGCGGCCCAAGTTGACACAGAGCCTACAACATGAGTTTTGAATTTGCTTAGGAGCTGTTTTTACACATCAAAAAGAAGACTTCAGAAAAGAGACGATTCTTAGGAAAGTCAGATATCAAAAATATAATTACAGAATCACAGAATTTTAGGTGTTGGAAGGGACCTCAAGAGATCATCTAGTCCAATTCCCCTGCCAAAGCAGCTCCCTAGCCCAGGTTGCACAGGTAAATGTCCAGGCAGGTCTTGAAATGTCTCCAGAGGAGACTCCACAACCTCTCTGTGCAGCCTGTGCCAGTGCTCCGTCACCTGCACTGAGAAGAAGTTCCCGTGTACATCTGTCCAGAACTTCCTATGCATCAAAACATATAATTTAATATATAATGTTCTCTTCTGACTTAAGCATTTTGTATTTCTGTCTGCTTATCACACATTTTGGCTAAGGAAATAGTAGACCCTGGTAGGAGATCTCAGAGAAGTTGAGGAAAATGAACAGGAGCAGTAATTTCTGCACTGTGAGGATGACAGAGCCCTGGAACAGGCTGCCCAGAGAAGTAATGGAGTCTCCTTTTCTGGAAGGAGAAACTCAAAACCTGTCTGGATGCCCACCTGTGTGATCTACTCTAGGGAACTTTAACAGGGAGGTTGGACTAGATGATCTCTAGAGGTCCCTTCCAACCCCTACAATTCTGTGAAAAATCAGGACATCTTTCTCACCCCTTTGCCTTCACTAAGACCACTGTACATGCATTGTGGTCTGAATTAAGACAGTGAAAACTCAGCGTAACATTTATGTGGGTTCCCTTTACAACAGCACTATCACCTAGAACCAACATACCCAAGCCTCTTTGCACTGGTCAAACCACTGAACATTTGATCCATTCCATTTGCTCACAGTTTTTCCCTATGTAATCAGACAAGGAATTCAGTTACAGATTTCAAATCAATACCCACCTAAGTTCTCGAAAATTTTTTTACAACAGAACCAACTAAATTCAGAAGCCCCAGTAGAAAAACCAGTGATACATCCAATGCAGATCCACACGTTTGTTTCTTTTTCATTATTGTGAAGCTTTCTGAATTTACAATCACAATTACAGACTTGCTCAAATAATAATATGAATTGAAACAACTAGAAACAAGCTGCAAACTCACTCAACAATGTGAGATGGAATCAAAGAGAAAATCTGTATAATCAAAGTTACCCATACAAATTCATACAACAGTTTCTGGTAACATTCCTGTACAGCCTTCTTCATAAGAGGTTTCCATTTATTACATACATATTACAAAGGGAAAAAAAGGCAAAATTCTAATGTTTGGCAACTACTGAATTTCAGTGTATACACCGCCACAAAAGTGCGAGCTTTTTGCAAACATTGCATCCTCAAAGAATAAGCAAAATCATGCTTGAATATCTTGCAGCATTTTTTGTTCTGTTAAAGGGTCCTTAATACAACAGTCTGCATGCTTTTCAGAACCTAAGAGCATAATAAATATCAGTTAAATGGCTAACATTTTAGAAAGTGTTTTTGCTTTATATTAATACTTGCAGAACAAGATATTTGTGGCCTATCCACAAATCCTGGAGTGTTAGTAATGCTGGCTTTAGGTTGACAGAAAAAGGTTCTAGTACTTCATTGGCTCATGTTTAGCAGAGAAAAAAAAAAGCAAGGTCTTTCTGGTGCTTATCTGCTGGGGAGTACCTTTTTTAAAAAAATAGCACAATTACCTAGAAGATTCATTTCTCTGTATGAACACGTAAGTTCACACAAGCCTTTGTTTAAAGAACAATCAACTGCAGCAGGCATTAAGAGGGGGAAAAAGAACAAGAGCTGGCATGAGGACAAATCCGTCTGCAAGCACTGGCCCGTCCCGCCCACTCCAGTTCAAGTCACAGCACAAGACTCTGTAGTTTGGACTGTGGAACAGGAAAAGACCAGTCTAAACATCAAAGCCCACATCTCCCAATCATAATACTACAGAACTGTGAGCCACCAGACATAGGGCAGCCTCAAAAACACTGAAACCTCCAATGCTATTTCTTTTCCTCAAATGAAAAAGACAGTAACGGGAGAAAGCAGGAAACCAAACATTCCTAGACAAAGGAGAAACGTTAAGTACCTCTCGCTACATAAGATGCCCATCAGTTTTGAACTCCAATATAAAAATTTATTTATTTTGAAAGCAATTATATTTTTGCACGAATGGTGCTGTTGAATCATGACCTGAACCACTGATTGATCACCTGAGGTGACCGCTGAGTCAGCCACAGGAGCACAGGTGAAGGCAATTCATCTGTGTAAGGGAAGGAGTCTGGCTCCACCTCTCCCAGACCCCATTTAAGGGCTGACCACCACTGGGGAAGGGTCTCTTGTTGGACATTGCTCCTCTGGAGTTTCCTACTGTGAGCTAAGGACACAGGTGAGTGTTTTTCCCCTTTATTTCAACCTTCTCTTTTCCATCACAATAATCTGTCTAACTATACCATCTATAAAATATCTTGGCTATAATATCATTATATTATTCACTGTGTTAACCTCACACTTCACAGGTACAATCTATTATTATAGCAGCCAGTCAGAACATTAGAAAACTCATTTCAGGCTCTCACAACATTCACATCGGTTCATGACTGCTGGAACCAGCAAAATTCACAACTGCATATGAACCCAACAGGGATTTCCATTGTAGCACACAGCTTACACTTAAATTTGAAGCTCTCTGAAACACGAGACAAACTTCATTTTGTCTCACCAAACTGTGATGGGGGCAGGCATCGTAGAAATTTTAAGGGTGCAATTTCACTGCAGTGTGAGTTAATCTAAATCTGCATGTTTTGTCCCTTCACAACATCCGCACTTGTGGGATCACTGAGTAGCACTACAGGAAAAAACTTTCATATGGGCTGTAAAAGTGGTATTGTCGGTACAGAACAAAGGCCTCCCCATCAGGGGGAGGGTAGGGCTGCTACAGTCTAATTTCAGGGTGCAGTTTAATTTATCTTGAAGTTGATCTAGTAATGTTGAACCAAATGAACAGCTTTCTAAATTAAACTGTTACTGAACCAAACAGTTCCTCCACCCCATGAGTGCCATAAGGATTCTGCCAGCACAAGGAGAGGGAAGCACATGACTGTAAGTTGCACTGATCCTGATGAAAAGTAACTTAATTCAAAAGTGTTTTGAGTGGGATAAGCTCCACATTCCAGTATTGCACAGGTGACAAAAACACCTGTACAAGCATGTGGGTCCACAAGCAAGCAAGGCTACTTGTCTGGCTCTGTTGTTTGCCCATCCACACATTCTAATACAGCAAAGCACAGCAGGGTTTGATTAAAAGTAATCCTCCAGTGACTGGTGTAGCAACTTCATCCCCTCCAACTTCATTATTTCCCCTGCTCCTCATTCCTTCCCTTGCTCTGTACCTCTGTTTTTCACTTTTCTCATCTTAGCCTTCACAAACTTGATTTGCTTCTACAACCTCGAGAGAGCTGCTGACTCAAAGGAGGAGAACAACTTTGAATTGGAATTCCTGGAGTAGCAACAGCAGCAAGGATAAGGATGAAAAACCCTTTCCTTCAGTAGCAGCATCAGTTTAGAATACTCAGAGTACTCAGGTGCAACACTGCCAGATCAAACCTCCAAAATACAACATACAAGAGGACTTGCATTTCTTCCCACAGAGAAGATGAGTTTCACATTGGCATAAAAAAACCCAACTCAGACCAGAATACAGTGGTATCTGAGCACAGGACCCAACATGAGGTCCCAGGGTAAAAATGTCAACATTAAACGAAATTAACTGACAACATTTCTACTTTGTAATCAGACTGAAGGCGTTTTAATCTTTAAAAGGAAACAAAGGCTGGGAGTAAAAGACTACCTTTGGAAAATGCATGTGCTACCCCCTTCCCTAGCTGAGATTTAGAAACATATTAAACTGGTTTTCACTCCCAGTTCAAAAAATACATTTAAAATTTACTAGGTTTTCAGCTGACTCGCTTCCAGTTGTACCAATGTGTACACATTCTACGAAGGCAGACTTGTTATCTTAAAGCAAAACTTTCACCATTTCAAAGCCGTCCAGATTACCAGTTTCAACTAGAATACAGCTCAAATCTTATTTCCTGATTTTCTGTTTTTCCTTAGGCTGCAGAGTTACACCTACCTTTGTTTTCCATGTATGTTTTCTAAGAAAAACATGTCACTTAAAAGCTCACAAACACAACTCTTAGATCAGGAGTCCTAGACCACTGTAGTCAGCATTTACTGACTTTACAGAAGCAGAAATTGTACTTATTTTCTTGCCACTGAAATTTTACTGTCTTTAGGGAAGCTTTAAATAACAGATGGACTAAAAGGTTTTGCAGAAATAGTGTTGTGTACCATCTACATCTGCAAAGGATGATTGAATAAAGTATCTGAATAAATGTATTTTCAGTTAAAACCTTTACAATTCTCCTGCTTTTCTTTTTGCTTTACTTTTTAAGTGAATGAGTGTTAACTTCTCAGAAATTCAAAGCTAAGAAAGAATCATGCATTTAAAAAAAAACCAGAAGAGTACATAGGATGACCTTTTCCACCTCTTCCCAGAATGCCAGATTCTGTTTCCACCACCAGAAGTAAGAAAAGTCTATTTTATCTCATTGCTGGAACAGCTTAAGAATTAAAACTTTCCTTCAAGTACCTTTTCGTACCATTATGTCATTGCACAAACAAAGGGGCATAATTCTGAATGACTGCTCTTTGCTGTTCCATTACAAAGTTTTTCTAGGAAAGTTTTATCCTTTCAAATGCTGAGGACATTAGAACCTGAATGTCACAGGAAGGCACTGCAGCTAGCGAGAGGTGAGTTACTGAATAACATGCTTTATTACTTTAAATCACAAGAATTTCCATGTTCCTCAGAATTTAATTTCAAATAACTCCATAATAAATGACTGTGATTAAATTTCAGTGAAGAGTGTACTACAGACAAGTACAACTGCACTTTGGGTAATTAAGTACACGCATATATTTTCAAGCAGGAGCAGAAGATGACAGTTAAAACACAAAGCTACGTTAAAGTAACATGACTTGAACTACTTGGACCACCATCTACCTGGACGTAGAATAAAAATTTTAAGGGGAACAATCTGGCAGCATTTTCCTTCCATAAAAAGGACAATAGAAGCACAGTCAAACAGTTTTTGTTTGTTTGTTTTAAAGAACAGTTACTTATTCTGGTACTTATTCCTTTTGCACTCACACTGTAGCATTACACTTGCAATCACAAGGCTCGAACTTCAGCTCATCTTCATATGGAGCACCTCCAGCATTCAACTACTCACTTTTACCTGCTTCAGATTTTGTGAGGCTAATTTTTCAGGCAATAAAAATGACAGTAACAAGATTGTCACAGTAAGCACAAGTCTGAAGTTGGCAATGGTCTCTCCTGTCAGACACAGCAATAAAATAGCATCAACATTAAAATGTATTTTGTAAATCTCCAAGTCTAAAGCTATTCCCTGATGATTAATCAGGTTATTTCCATAGAAAGTTCTATGACAGGCAGACAACAATTGGAAAGGGCACTCTTTAATGACTGCAAAGTGAAATTAGCACAACTATTCACTACCACAGCTTCTGAAGAGTAAGCATCTTAAAGGCTGTGTTGCAATCAGTACAGAAGGAAGGGGGGAGAAGAAAGGAACTGCAGAAAAACGTATCCAAAGGCCTTTTAAAACCTTCTTGTCTTATACATCAATTAAACAGAACCCAAACACACCTCTTTAATGCTTATAAATGTATGATTTCAGTATAAAACTTTTGTACTCTTCCACCAATTTGGAAATTTCTGACAAGACTCCTGAAGATAGCTGTCACAGTTTATGAAAAGGCATTTTAAAAAACACAACCCTACCAACATCTTGTAAGGCCTGACATTTTGTGATGACCACACCAAACAGAATTTCAGCAAAGGCAACAGGCTGTATTTATTGATGACAATACAATATTATGAAGGTGAGTAACATTACCAGACAGCTAGGAGAAAATGGGCAAACTAAGGAAAAGTAAGCCATTAACTAGGCTGACTGCTCTTCACAGTGAGGTTTTACGAAACTTTTCCCCCCACCATGACTGCAAAACTGATCCCCCCATGCAGCTCTGACACCTCCATCAGATAAGCATGCCTCAACAGTCTCACATCAATAAAACATACATTTAGGATATTCCTCAGTATCTAGGTACAAGAAAATTCTCAGCTTTTGTCTCTGAGCAGGAGAACGCTCTGTACCCCTCCCATCTTTCTTTGCTTCCAGCAGTCCTTCCTCACCCTCAGAACATAGCTGCAACAACCAAAATTCTGATGTCAGCACAGCAGTGGGAATACAGTTCATTAGTTCACTGTAGCTGCAGAGCTGGCCAACACACACTGCTTTGAGTGACACTGATAGTAAGCATGTGTTTTACATTTCCAGGTACCAACAGTGACTAAGGAGAAACTGCAGTCTATAGAAGAAGTTCACATATGAAGAATGTTTAACAAGGAATAGGAGCTAGAGAACTTTGGTTCCTTTAAAGTACAAAAGTGGCTCTAATACGTACTGTGAACTAAGATCTGCTCATTTATTTATTTGGGTAGCAAAAGATGCACACAGGCATTAAGCAAACAAAACGACACGTCTTGATCCATGCAGACAGGAAATAAAAGTAACCTCAGATAATGTTTCATTTTCCTTCCTATCAATCACCTCCATACTACTGTCTGCAAACTAAGACACAATTTTTCTTACAGCACTACTGTGAGATTGACACAGTTTACGAGCCTTGAGCACAGCTAACGCTGCTATTTCACAAACTTATGTGTACAAACTCTTTGTAGGAACGTGGCAATATGGCCCAGATTTTGTATCCAAACTTCTTCTAAAATGTTTGAATACAGAAGGAGTTTTCCACATTTATACCATAAAAACACATCCTGCCACACACACCCACCTAAAGTGATTTACATGAATAAAGCACATCACTGCTGCAAACCAAGTTCAGCTCTGCTCTGCCACAACTTTCCAGTAAGACCCTGAAAAAGAGTTAACTTTCAGCAATATTTATATTTCACCTTTCAATTAAATTAATGTTCTTTTGCCACGAGAGAAGATCAAAACCAGAAATTCCTAATCTACTATCTGTCATCAATTATTTTCTATGGCTTTACCACAATTAATCTCTTCCAAGTTAAACAAATCTACACATACCAAACCTTGGTACCATTCCCTCAATCCTAACATTAATATGGTACTTGCTAAGTGATTATTTGCATTTAAAATGAACAAGCAAAAAAAGCCTTGATGCCATTTCTGCTTTTATTTACTGAAGCTGCAAGACAATAAATGAAGGAAAACATTGCAAGAGGGAAGTATTTTACGCCTCCTTGGGCAACTGATCCTGCTATACTGTCAGCTATTACAAAGTTTCTAGAGGATGCCTGTCAGACAGCCTGCAACAAACTTTTTCCAGAAAATGTGTCACTTTCTGGGTTCCTAAGCAGAAAGAGGCGGCTTGCTTCAAAGAAGTGCTATGCACTCCAAATTGCAACTGAAACCAAATAAACCCGTGGCCTGAATAAGGAAAGTGCAACAAAATGCACCCTCACTGAAGAAGTTACCTTGCAGACTTGCCAAAGGAGGCACCTGAAGCCAGCTTTGTGGGTGTTCCCCACCCCCTTCTCAGCAGCAGTAGCTCTTCAATTCCCCATCTTTGAAACTAGGGATCATATCATCCCCTCACCTCACAACAACAAACCAACAAAGCACAGTACTATCAATAATCCTCTGAGGTTTTGATTAGAATAAACAAGGACATGAAGACATCTGGCCTAGTCTGTTTATTCCAGTGGTTCACCCTCAGATGTTACCATGTCTAATCCAGCAAACTTCAGAAGTTTCCAGCCCGTACCTCCATCTCCAAACCAGACTACTTTTCTCTCACAATATATTAATATATTTTTATTGCCAGGATATCATTAAAATAATATTATACACATGAAACTGCCATTAATTAGTGATGCAGTTGCAATGTAAGAAAATTATCTTTAAAAAGGATTTAGTCATCGATCAATTTGAAATAAAGTAACACCTAGATGAACCTACATGGTCTATTTCTCCAAAGACTGAGAAAAACTGGGGCATTTACAAAGAAAAGAGCTAATACTTCAAGTGGAGAAAAAAAAAATTCTTCTTCTCTGACTAGTGGCCTGCCCTAGTTAATGAAAAACTTGATTGTTGCAAGAGTCAAACTAATTAAAAAGATTAAACTATGAGCAAATTCAAATTAGAAATTTGGCTTTAGGCTTCTGTGGCCAGCAATAGCTCAAGAACATTACCAACTGCAGTCTGCAGTTAAATACAATTAATGGAAGTTTAAGAAGTGTTAGAATAATTAATTATCTGTGGATCATTTTGTAACCTGACAATGCAACCTCTGCAAAGCTACTTAAAATTCTTACATTTAAGTACATATGGACATGCAAGGCAGAGGTCTATGCCACAAGAACACGCACGTCCTCTCTTACTGGCAAACAGTATTTGTTAGTTAATGCAATCCAACTTACTTAATATGGATCTTTTTTTCCCCTTAAATTAACCAAATCCCAGCACATGACCATGTAAAACAGGTTTTCCTCTCCCAGATGACATTTCATTTAATATTTTTTAGTTTCCTTCAAAATAACAACATAGGTGCACATCAAGGTCATTCAGCTTACCATACAATCCCAAACAAAGGCCATATAAAGAAGAATCAGGTGAGTAAAGAGACTTCCCCCCCCTAGACCTCCATCTTACTCCAAACATTAAAAGAGAAAAAACACCAACGTTTCTTAATTTTAAAATCATGTAACAAATCTCAAAATCATCTGTGCATAATTATTAGCATTCATTATTACCATTAACAATTTCTAGTAACGTGAGAATAATCTTCCAGAGATAAAGGCACAACAGGCCCAGCTACAAAGACAACATCTAATAACCAGAGGAACATACAGAAAGACAATGGGAAGGATAGGGAGTGTCTGTTTCTATCAGCTAATTTAAAAATGCCAAGGGAGGAGATAAGGAAGTCTGCAAGGCACACCAGGAGTACTAATCCAGATGATCACACACGGGGCCATGGGGTGGGGCAGCAGGGGGGTAACTGGAGGGGAGAGGGATAAAAAGAATCTCACAGAAAACACCCTGTTGGACTGCTACCATGGGAAAGTGACAAGACTACCAGACTGACTGCGAACTACAGGAAGATCATTTCCCACCCCCCAGACCAGAAAAACAGAACGAAAAACAGAATTCTAACCCCAACTATGACAAAGGACTGAATAATCCTCTACAAATCCGAACCCACAGAACCCTCATTTCACTATAACTTTATTCACACAAAGACTTAAAGCTTTGTTAAACATCTCTACACTGAAACATGCCTATCACTCCATTCTTTTGGAAAGTTTCAGAAGCTGTTTTTGTCCTTCTCTATCTCAGTGCCTAAGTAAAGGTATTTCATACGTATTTTATGAGTTAGCATTGCTTAGACTGATATGTATATGTAAAACCAACTACTGCTATAAACACTTCCCGTTTTCATACACATCTGTCACTTATCAAACTGCGTAGTTGTCAGTACAGACCTACACTGAACTTGTCATCATATGTTAGCTCTTCCACTGAAAAGAAATATTAACAGCAAGATAAGAATGGAGACTTGTGCGTAGTTTCTTCATAACTATCTCAAAACAAGATGTTTGCAAACTTGCACAATGAAAGACTCTGAAATGTCTTCAGCACAGCACTGCCATAAAAAAAATGAGATGCCTTCTCTCCAAGGCAAGCGCAAGCATTTGTCACCACTTGTGAAAAACTAGGCGAGAAAATGATTCAGGCTAAAACTAAAGCAGTATTTTTTTTTTTCTCCTAAGTTTTAACCCAGATCCGTTTATCCATCAATTTTACCACAAGGCAAAAGAAAACTCTTGTTGAGAAGATAGAGAACGTAGGCAGGGAAACAAGCAGCAGAGACAGACATCTTTCAATGGTAGTTCTCACCTCACTTTTAAAGGCTCTAAGAAACTCTCTGCAATTCAGACTGATACGGTTATCCTAAGTATCTCTGACAACCAAGTAAACTACTGCTGATCTTACTCCTAATGACAACGAGGTTATATATAAATATATACATATTATAATATAACGCTGATAGCACGATTGTTCACAACTGGTATTTAGCTGCTGCTTTATTTTAAACGTGAAGAAGGACTTGAGTGACTTGAATTATTTATTTTCCACTTATATCATTCCATTAAATGAAAGACGTTACCTGCCCTTGCAAACCTTACTAACCTGACCAGCACTTGATTTACAGCTCTGAAACCAACTGCTATATAATGAATTGGTGCACTGTCAGGAGGAATATTATGCCCTCCCGAATTTTTTGCAGCCTCTGCATTTAGCTGGAAGTTTCAAAACTGTTACTTGCTAGCTGCCTAATTAGTCCATTTACTAGATTCAGTTAAGTTTAGGCCATCTGTCCGTGGCCACAGTGCAGTACTGTTAGAATCACTTCTTTAGTAGCTGAAATTACACATCACGTACCACCCTACACCAAGAAGGCACTGACCATCCGTGTAACCTAACACACCAAAAACCATCTTTGACACCATTAAGTACTTGAGCCCCCGGTGCTTCATGCAACACACGTGCACTTCAGAGGCTTTTCCTTTCAGCATCGCTCAGAAGGTAACTGCTGATGTGAAAGTTCTGAACACCTTCATTTTTGGGGCAGAGCTAATGTTATCACATGTATATATTAAAACACTGCAAATGAATCCAGCTTACATTTTATTATCCACAGCCTGAAGCAGAAGGAGAGAAAGGATAGAAAAAACACTCTTTTTTAGAAGTCCTTGGCACAAAAGCTGCTGCTCAGGCACTCTGGGACAGGTGCCCAGAACGTCTCAAGTTCCAATAATAAGAAAAGCCTTCTTTATGAGTAGAAGCCTGGACACAAAATACAGATGTGATAGCAGAAAAGTTGCTAATATCAACACAAATTTGCAGCCAATTAAGTTGACCGTCCCTTCAGTAAGTCAGAAAACAAAAATTTGCATGCACCAAGAGCAGGGGTGATCAGAACACCAGGATACATAAAAAAGACACAGAGCATCTCCAGGTCATGCATGGCCAAGGCAAAAATCCTACAGTTGCAAAGATCAAAACATGCCTGAATTTGTACATCTTGCTAAAGACGGCTTTTATTTTAGCTCTGTAAAGTCATCCTTAAACTGAACAAAACTTCTACGTGCATTTCTATTAAAGTATTAAATATTACTGCCTTTCTATAAATCAAGTTGATATAAAGGAACTTGGATTTCATATACAAGGATTAATACACACGTCTGAGCAAAAACAAAGAACGAATATTTGTTGGCCTAGTTCTAAAATGTACTACACTTCTTCCAGTTTTCTTCATGTTTTGGGAAAGTGAGCAACTGATTAAAAAATCATTTCCAAACTTAGATTAAGCAACACCAGTATGAGAAGAAAGATCTTTCTCTGTTGCTTTGGCAACAATGGAGCCACTAACAAATGATTTGCTCCCATTTACAATTAGTCTACTGTCTTGAGGTCAGTGAAATTCCTTAACAGCACTTGATAAAAAAAATGATAGAAAACACCACCTTCTCTTACCCTGAAAGTTCCATCCAACACACAGTCGTACAAATTCAATGATACACGTACATGTGACTCGGAAATTCTATAATTTCTGTTACCTAGGATGGCATAGCTCAGCACCGCTAGTTCTCCCATTGGAACAATCAGAACACCCATTTAGCGTGAAGATCTCAAAACTGCACTCCTCCCCATTCCAAACACTCTGATTCAAGGTCTCTGTCCAAACAAAGCTCTAGGTTCTTCTTCTGTAACAATATTCCACTGGGGTTTCGAAAATACCAGGTTAGACTCTTGCACTCAACAGACAAATTTCCAAACTGTAACTGGACAACAAGGTCAATTCTCACAGAACCAACAGACACGAACCTTGCTGCCTCACAGCCCAGGATGATGTCTACAGTTTCTTCACGTTTATACAGTTAAGGCATTTTTGATTGTGCTGAGTGACTAGGCGAGACCACAGTTTCTATCTTTCAGTCTTTGTGGGGATATGACTGTGATGGGAAACACATCATCAGATAAGAGAATATTTTTGATGTCAAAAAAAAATCATTACCACATCTCCAACCTGGGCACAGGACCAAATCCTAGATTAGAACAACACTGTGGTCCAAAGACCGTGGTGCTAACAAATGAGCTGTGCTAATATTTGATCAATTCTCAATCTTCTCTATTTTTGACACAGAGTTAAGAAATAACGTTAATATATCATAGTATTTCATGTATCTAATGGAAAGAGAGACTAAAAGAATAAAACACAGAGATAAACCTCACAGTCCTCCAGGATGCTGTCAAACAAACAGAAATCATCTGTTTACAACGATCCCTTTTGTTTATGAAAATTCAGCAACTTTGCCAAGCACCAGACATGCGAGTTGTATTAAACTGCAAAATGTGATGAATTTTTACACAGGAAACAATTACGAAGTTCCACCTATGAATTCCAGAAATTTGCCTTCACTGTTTGCAAGTAATGCTGTCTTTTTGGTCCAGAATACCTTACAGTGGACACAAATTTCCTACGCCACTGTATCTCACTGTGCTGGAACTCAGGGATCCCTCCTAGACTGCCAACAAGCAGTTTGGCAATATATCCTGCCATTGTTAATTATGACCCCACTTCAGGACCCCCTCCAATACTGTGGATGCATTTCATGTACAAATCAGCAGTTCTCCATACCAAGTTCAGCTTTAAGAGAACACGTGAGGACAGTCACAAATTAAAAAATAATGTATCCTCTTTCAGAGACGAGCAAGGAAGCGGGGTTTTTATGAATGTCTGTGGGCGAGGAGACATTTCAGCTATGACAGAACTCGGCAGTCCTGTGACGATACGTTCACTGCGAGAAGCAAAAGTTGCAGGAAGAGGGGCCGGGATCGCCTACCTTTAACCGTTTCACCACCTCATCGTTGGTAATCTTGTCGGTGATCTCCTTCACTCCGGGCGGGTAGTAGATGATTTTACCATCGGCGGCGGGTTTTGGTTGGGCAGCCGGGAAGTCCATCCTGGTGCCTCCGCTCAGAAACTTTCCTTCTGCACAGTCCTCTACCGGCCTCTATCGGTCAGAAAACAAAAGTTCAGCGGAATGGCACCGACTTTCTAACCCTCTTTTTCCATTCCGAACCCTCAATTCGCAGAAGGCCCCGGCCCCCTCCGCGCCGCCCGAGCTCCCGCCGCCTCCGGGCCGCATCCCGCCGTCCCCGGGCCGTGCCCGCCGCCTCGCCGCCCCCCACCGCCCCGGCCCCTCCGCTCCCGGCCGGCGCCTCCTTTCATCGCATCGGGGCCGCTCCAGCCCAACGCCGATAGTTGGGAGCTGCCGATTTTACAATGAAATTTCGGCCCCGATCGAAGGATGCCCCGTCCCCCGGGGACGGCGTGGGGCCGAGGCGGGGCGCGGGGCCGCGATGCCCGGCCCGCAGGGGGCCGAGGAGCCGGCACGGCGGCGCGGAGCCGGGAGCCGAGGCCTAAACAGTTAGGCCTCAAAACTATCGGGAGGCAGAGGAACCAACAGGAGGGGGGGGGGGGGGGGGGGGGAGGGTGGGAGGCGGCGGCGGCGATCGCAAACAAAACCCCCCCGCCCGCCTCCGGCCCCTCGCCCGCCCCCCCCCCCGGGCCGCGGGAGCCCCCCCCCGGGGCGGGGGCTGGGCCGCTCGCCACTTTCCGTTTGTTCCCGCAACTTCACGGCCCAGCCCCCTCCGGCCCCGCGCCCCGCCGCCCCTCACCGCGCGCCGCCGCGGGGCCCACAAAGAGCCCCCCCCCACCCCCACCCCCGCACCGAGCCGGCCCCGTGCAAGGCTCCCACCACTCCCCCCCCCCCCCCCCACCCACGGCCGCGGGGAGGAGGACGAGGAGGGGGCGCGGGGAGAGAGGGAGGGACGCGGGACGCGGAGCCGCCTTTACCTCACGCAGCTCCGGAAGGTGCAGCATGGAGCGGCCGCCGCTCCGCCGCCGCCCCGCCGGCCGCTGCCCGCCCGCTCCCGCCGCCTCCTCCCTGCGCGGCGGTGCGGCGGCTCTGCTCGGAAGGGGGAGGGGGAGCTGCTCGGTGGTGGCGGCGGCAGCAGCGGAGAGGGGGAGGCTCCGCCGAGCGTGCGCCGCGGGGACACAGTGCCGCTCTCCGTCCGGCCGGGGAAGGACAGCCGGGAGGAGGCTCCGCGCCGCGCCGCGCCGCCCCCTCCTTCTCCCCTCCCTTCCTCCTCCCTCCGCCCGGGCCCGGACCCGCAGCGCCGCCCAGGCGGGACGGGCCCGGCCCCGGGGCGGGGTGAGGCCGGCAGTAAGTCGCGGAGCCGCCCGCGGGGCACGGAGCGGGGCGCGGCCGCCTCGGCGCTGCTTCGCGCTTGGCGCCAAAAGCGGCGGAGCGCCGAGGGAGCGGGATGGGGGCCGGGGGCCGCGGCCTCTCGCGGGCGGGGCCGGCCGCTCCCGGCTGCCGAGCGGGGACGCGTCGGTGTGTTCGCGCCGTGCCCCGGGCCTCGGCTGCTCTTCAGGCGCCGCTCGGCCCACGTTTCCCTCGGCTCTTGGTTCCGAAGTGCGGATGGTGGCCAGAGCTGACCTGCGTGGTAAATGGTAAAATGGGGGAAGCGGTGTGTGGTGGCACTGTGGCAGAGAACGACCTTTCTGCGGCCGGGTTTGCGTCTCCATGTTGAACGTCGAGGTGTTCTGCCTTCGCTGCCGGCAGATGACTTCCTCAGAATCGGATTTCCATGTAAACCTTCCGCAGAAGCTTGGAGGTGCAGGTCGAAGGGGCCTTGCCACCACTCTCAGGGGACCCTTCCCTGGGAAATGTCTGTACTGTCGTATTCCTTCTGCTTTCCAACATTCCTGCAAAGTCATTGGCAAAGTGGGGTCCATCCATCCCTGTTGGGCCTGCAATTTATGCCGTGTGTGTCCAAGTACAGGTGTCTAGGAAGCACCATCCATTTGCACATCCTGTCGATGATTCCTGGTTACAGAGCAGCTAAAAGTGTCTCATTCACAGTTCGTAACATCGCTGATGCACTAAGAGTGGCGTACTGAAGTCAGTTTTAAGAAGGGTGTACCGATTTTAAAGCATAAATTATAAACAAGTCAACTATTTAATATTTCTTCCTTAATGTCAGTGCCGTTTAGATTAGATTTCTGAAAGCAAGGCTCAACCTTTACTTGCCGTCAATAACATGTAAAAATACATATTGCCAAAACTATTATCCTTGTAAGGATTAAAAAAAAAAAAAAGTAATTTAGTTACTTTGCTTCCTAAAGCAGATGATGAACATAAGCAATTTGATGTAGATTCCTCATTTTTAATATATTAATGGAATAAATCAGAAACAAATTCTGGAAGATAATTCTGTTACTTAAAAAGAAAAGCGTATATCAAGAACCTATTTGAGCTGTCTGCAATTTAAATAGAAAAAGAGAGAATGGAAGTTACTAAAAATAATACAAGAAATAAATTTGAATTGACCCTTTGGAATTTTCTTTATGACCTAAGTATAGGTCTAGGAAGATGCTAAGCAGATTTCTCTGTTGGGCAAAATTGAAGTCATCTGGGTGTCATAATCTTGAAATTTCTCTGAAGTTCTCCTTTTTAAATGTTTAAATATTGGTGCATTCTTGAAAGGCAGCGTTTTATGTCAATAGTTTGAACTAGAGTCATAACATCTCCTTGCCTTGGAGTTAAAGGTTTATTACAAACTGACACCAGGTCTACCTAGAAACTTCTATACAGCAGGTATAGCATATAAATGAAAGAAGAGGGCTTCTGTCCCTCATGTTGCTTTTCATCCAAGTAAAGAGCAAGTGCAGTGCACAGCTCAAGTGTGCAGCTCTGTCAGTTTTATTGTCCACCAAAGAATAAGATAAACTCTTGTGAGTATATGTACTCTAACTAATGTGTAGTTAGGTGTGACAGTTACAAGATTTCACTCAGAGTTAAGCTGTGCTCGTTTATTTAAAATTTTGCCTTAAGCAAGCTGTTCGTGTAGCTGAGCGCTTTGCTGCGTAGACCGAGATCTCTCTGTCTTTTTGCAGACTTCAGATAAAAAGTGAAGTTAATTATTACTGTGGAGTAATGTTTGAAGATTCTTAATTCTCAGGATTTTGTATCTGGAGTACAAAAAAGTCCCAAAATACATCGGTAAAAATCTCAGTGTTCCAGAAGAGGTTTACAGTAGATTTTGTCTTTTACAGTTATGATTAGCCAGCAGTATGAGAGAAGTCTGGCCATTCTTCAGCATCGATGTGGTCCATAGCTGCTACATGTAGATGAGGCTCTGTGGTAGGCCGTTCTGTTCCTGGTGAGATCTGCCCCTCTCTCTGACTGTTTCTGCTATCAGCGCAAAGCACAGCTTGCTGACATACTGTAGTCCACAGCAGGAGTGTTTTGCCAGTGTTAAACTATCAGAGGGCTCTTAGGGTAGCTATCAATTTAGATGCTGTATGCTGTTTTGAAATGAATCTTAGGCAAATCATGATCAGCTGAGCTGTTGAGAAGAGTAGGTGCAAATTCTGTAATCGTGGCCTGATTAGGCAGTGCCCTGTCTCTACAGAAGAGAAGCAGCGGGATGCACACTTCTGCACCATTTGAAATTCTATAGGGCAAAAATAAAGTGTGCAGTTCTGATACCAGACCCAATTAAGGGAGTTACGAACACTTAACTGCCTATTAGTCTGAATACATGCATCTAGTCTTTTGAATGTGCAAACATAAAGGCTTCAGATAACCTGACCTGTAGTACTCTTAATCTAAATGAACAGTCCTGAAATCTTCTTGCAGGTATGATTGCAGCTGGCAGCGTCTGGTTTGTTGCCTTTGCTTATTTGACCTTCACCCTTCTAATTTCAGCATGCAGCCAAGATCTGACTTGGACTCTGCTGCTTCTACAGCTGTAGCCAGGTTCACATGATCCGTTGGGTTTTAATGGATGTCTCTGTCTAATAATAAGACCTAGTCCTTAAATTTTACTGAGTCCCTATCTAGTGAAATTTCTTTTGGTATTTACTGACTTTCAATCCCTCCCCCCCCCCCCTTTTTTTCTTTTTTTTTTTCTGGAATATGTTAAACGTTTTGAGTGTTGTTTTTATTTTTTTTAAATACCCTTGCAATGCTAGTCTGAAATATTATTTATAAGCAGACTAAAACAAAGGATGCTACACACTCTTGAGGCATATTTGTTCCACTTCTTTCTCTGTCATGTAAAGGAAAGTAACGGGAAAAAAAAAAAAAGCATTTTTTTTTCTGGTAGGGGAAAATGATGCAGCACAAGATTCTCAGAACAAAACAGCCCAGCTTTCAAGTGAAACAGAGAGTATGGAGTGATTAAGCACAGGGAATTCCTTAACTCACATTAAATTAAGCAGTGTGCCCTTGCTTCCAGGGAGGGCTTAATGGTTGTTCTCAGGTCTTTGTTGGTACAGTAAGCACAGATAGTGCTAATGATCGAGAACGAGGCAGTCCTATCAAGACACTGCAGTGTATCATGAACTGCAGAATAAGTCATATCTGTCAGTCAGCTTAGCAAACAAGTAAGAAATTCTATCTGGTGGGTTAGCAAAGCACTTGTCTTCCTAATAATAGCTGTGCTCTAGAAAGGTCCTCCTTTTGCAGAATCTCTGTGCAAAGGTGGAGTGTGGACCTTCACTGCTAAATTTAAGTAGCAAACAAATAGGTCAGAAGGAAAAAAAGCATCATTACTTGTTTTCAGCTCTAGCATTTAGCCAGTTTTCAATATCTAGTGGATTGCTTTGTAGTTATGAATAGTTGTTTGGTTTTTTTTTATGAAAAACTTTTTTCAATAACACACGTTTCTTTTTCTCTTATGATAGACAAGTTCCTCTGAACTCTAAATTCAAACCCTGGAAAATCATTTTTTTTTTGTCCTCAGCTTTGCACAGAAGGTTTTTCTTTTAGCTTCTTGACTTTGATATTAGACCACGTTTCTGATCTCCTTTACCTTTTTTCTGACAGTTTATTCTTTCACGTATGTAGCTGCACACAGCTCCTCCGGTTATAATTATAACCTGTAAGTTTGCTTCATTGGGTCTTCAGAGAAATACTTGATGTTTGTAATTAAATTTTGCAGCATAACATATCTTGCATAAAAGCATCTAATTGTTTTAATTACCTGTTTTTATATAATGATGTTTTCTACGTCTTCTGTAAATTGAGAATGCTGGTTACACTCAGCTGATTTAAAGGTGGGTTTCCTGGCAATGTGGGTTGCCATAATAAAAGAGCTCCAAAATGTATCCCATTCCAGAGGGTATTTGCAGTGAAATTACTCTCACTGAGAAATCATGGAATCATAGAATGGCTTGAGATGGAAAGGACCTTACAGCCCATTCAGTACCACCCCCCTGCCATGGGCAGGGCTGCCACCCACGAGATGAGACTCCCTTTAAGTACTGGAAGGCCACACTGATGTCTCCCAGAGCCTTTTTCAGGCTGAGCAAGCCCAGCTTTCAGCCTTTGTTCAAAGGAGAGCTGCTCCAGCCTTCTGACCTTCTTTGTGGCCCTCTCTAAAACTCGATGTCTTCCATGTGCTCAGGGCCCAGTGCAATGCAGTGGGGCTTTGTCCTGAAAATGGGGACAAGGCTAGGAGGAAAAGTCTTCCACCTGTGTGTGATAAATGCAACAAATATGGCTTTGGAAGCAAGTTGTTTTGTTCACAGCAAAATTCATAACTCTAAAGAAGGAAGACTTGTTCATGTTATCTCATGAAGACTGGAGATTGGAAAGAGACAGCAAGAGCTTCCTTGGGAAAGAGAAGAGGATCCCACAGTTCACCAACAGCTCATAGAATAGCACCACTTGTGAACTGGGGAAGGGTCACATACCAAATGGATGGTGTTCTCCTTTTAAAGTGATTCCTAGCCATCATCTGTCTAAATGGATATTTGCTCTGTTTTTCTTAAGGGCAGTTTTCTCCTGTAGTGTCTGACAGATGTCCTTTGAATCATACATGCAGATAGAGCAGTTCTACTTGCCACTAGACATTCATGGTATGGAGGTGAGTTCAGGAATAACGTGGATTGGTAAACTGATGCGAAAAAGCGTCTACTTGTGAATTCACCTGCAGTGCTACATTGACAGAACTATTGTGGTTGTTTCCTTTGAATGGAAGTTAAGTCAAACCAATCTATTAGCACCTGCATTTTGGTATCACCTTAGGAGAATCTTTGGAAGCCTCCTCAGTGCATTGCTAGTTTGGGGCATTCTCTAACTGAAGTCATAGCAATCTACTACGAATCATCTATCCACTTCCCTTCTTGCTGTTCTACATTATGATGACCTGTCACTCCATAATTACATTCTCAGGGATATTTCTATCTCTACTCCTGATGTGTCCAAAGTACATACATTTACACCTATTCGTTTCTGACAACCAAGTCTACTTTCGTCCAGTAATATCTTTAATAGGAGCATTTATCTTCTTTTTCTGTCTAAGAGATATGTGAGAGCCTTCACTTGAACCACACTCAGAAACTTCAATTTTTTTTCCTGTCACTATCAGTAATTTCTCAGCATTCGCATTCATAAATTGCTACAGCGAAGAAGCAAGCATTTCAGTTAAGTCTTTCTACTGCTTGAGGTGAAATGTTTTTTTCAGGCTTATATAAGGAAAGCTGTGGCTGAACCAACTGTTATTCAAAATGTTAAGGTTTCTGTTGGGCAGATTGTGACTGAATATATTTGATCCCAGATAACTGAATTTATGAATGGTTTCTGTAGCCAGACCATAGCATAAAGTTAGGTTATATTCTGTTTTTATTAATTAAGTATAGTCATTTATAACATATTCAAAAATAGCTTGTATTTTTAATGAACTGTTTTCCAGCTGTCTAATGCTTGTTGCATAGTAGGAGCAGTTGTGGCAAAGAACATTAAGACATCAGCCTCTGGTCACTTAACAGGAGTCCATTGCACATACAGCTTTTCAATTCTGAAATGTCCTTCCCCAGTTTTATTCATTCATTCATTCATTCCCAGCCAGGTTATAAGGAAATCTGCAGTTACCTGCTGATATTGCATCTGTAATTGTAGCATATGGCTATTTATGTTTGCTTGACATTTTTTGAAATTAAGACAAGTTTGGGGAATTTCTAAGTTTGTGGGACTGCTTTTAAAGGAAATACCACTGAGAAAACTGGAAAGTTTAGCCCATGGCAGCTACCTCCCAAGGAGAAGATTATATGAGCAGTATCTCTCTCCCCACAAATAGATGAGGACTGCACTATGGTCTGTTTAAATATGAGAATGTGTGGTACTGAAGTTCTGATTAAAAGGCTTCTTCAGGAAAAATATTGATTATATTTGTGTTGTTGCTGTTCCTAATTCTTTCATGGGTGCAATGCCTTCTACTTGCAGTAAGGAGAAGAATTATACAGAGCTTTACAAATGAGTATAAATCTAGAATTTACCATTATGATGAAAGAAAGAGATGTGATGAATGGATGTCAAATCTCAGAGCTGTGGTGTAATGGTGGGGTCATTTCATCGTGATGGATAGATATGCTGTGTAGTGTTCAGAGTCTTCGAAAAGGCTTTCATTTATCATACTCAAGGAAGCATCTAAGTGTTTGGGTTTGGCTTGAAGCAAAGGAATCATTACAATTTGCCTTTGAACAAAATGAGGAAATATATTGATCATATAGGTTTATGCTGCTAGAAAAACAGTGATGATTTTACATGTTTTGTGCATAGCTTGAAGAAATGTTCATTAAAACCTTACACTGTGTATGCCACTACACTGTTCAGGGGCTTGAATGTAAAAGCTGGAATTTCAAAACCTTATTAAGTATAATTTGATTTTACAAAAAATAGAGTAATACATTTGAATTCTGAAATTGTGCGGCCATAGGCAAGAGAGGAAACTACATTAGATGATGTTTGGAGTAAAAGGAAAGCTCTAATTTTCAGATGTGCTGGTGCATAGTGTGCAATAACAGCAAAATTGGTCAATAAAGATGATGACCGAGTTTATTTGAGCTGGTGTTCAAATGGATATTTAACAAAATGGGCCATGACTGGGTTTCTAAGGGGAGAACAGAATACCACCAGGAGTAGAGCAGATGAAGCCAGAAGTAGGCTAGATAAGGCAAGAGCAAGCACAGAAGTGAAAAAGCATGACTGTGACAGATCTGAATGCTTAACAATACAAATGTGTTCACTGTAGCCAGGCTGAACCAAAAGTTTGCTGTGACTGGGTATAGGAAAGCCCATGGTGGTAATGATCACTGGAGATGGTGATACTGAATGCCAGCAGAGGGACTGCTGTCTGTAAAGTGGACTGATATGTATCCACTTACAATTTTACCAGCATCTGAAACACTATTTATATCCTGTCTGAAATTGGCAAGGCAGCTCATGTGTTCTCTGTGTAATGTACTGTAACTACACTGTATCAAGCACGTAAACATTTGCTTTCTTAAATATATCAATACTGTTCTTTTTATTTTCCAAACACTGCGTATTTATGCCTAATCTTTTGTATTTTCAGTTAAGCACAGGCTAAAACTGTCAGCCTCATTTATCTGAGGATATTATAAATGCAGACAAAGGCTTTCAGCCAGAATGTTAACATTTAAGTTGCTACTTTATATGTACCCGATTTTTGCTTATGGGATGCCAGTGATCTGTATCGGATCAATATTTTTAACATGGCCTTCGAGATCTGCTCAGCAGCCATCTGTAATCCTGCACATGGAGAAGAAAGCTGAGTGAGTCAGTTTCTTCATTCCTTTTCAGAGTCACTTAGCTCTGACACTGTCTTGATGCACTAGGCACGTATCCTTGCTTCAAAACCTGTAACAGTATGTTCTGTCACAGACCTTCATAGCAAAACAGATTTAAATGATAAAATATGTTGAGAAGCCTATCAGACTTTGAATATAGCAAGAACAGAGCAGCATTCCTATAGGGAGAGAAAAATAGCAGTAGGTCCTTAAGGCTTCTAATCGGCTTCATGTAACAGGGAAGAAATATGACTGAATAAATACATACAGATGTTCTGACACAGTCTATGAATAAAATAAAAGAGTTTTACAGTTTCTGGAATTCAAGCTAATTTGCAGTAATACTTGGTCTACCTTACCAAATTCCAATTTTGGGGGTTGTCTGTTTTCCTTGGTAGAAGGATTTCCCCATAGCCCATTGCCAGGTAGGAGAAGTGGGAACACAGGGAGATGTATGAATGAGATGAAGATACACATGGAGCTGAGATGAACACACACAGTAGAGAATCCAGAGCTGTCTGAGCATAAGGATGTTTCGTAGGAGTAAAAAAAACAAAGGGAGATGGAAGGTGAAAAAAAGAGCCCTGAGTGAACTGCAGATATATTTTAAATATAATATATATATATTATATATTTTAAATATAATATGAATATATTTTAAATGATCAAAAAGTACACCACTGCCAAATTCAAGCTGAACTGAAGACGCCAAATTCTGCACACAATACTATGCAATGTTCTGCTATTTATAAAACTAGTTACACATACAGTTAATATTTACTTAATACCAGAATTCCTTTCTAGTTTGCTCTGCGTATTTGGAAGATACAAAAAATCTTTTCTGCAACTAGCTGAAAGAACTTGCGAGATTTTTACAAATCAGAGCATACTATTAACATTCAAATTAAAAAACAGATTGTTGTGGATTTTTTTGCCATTTACAGAGGAAGGGGAGTTCCAACTCAGCTGAACACCTGCATCAGAATATTTTGGGACTTCTATTTCTGCATCCGTGCTTGATGGTTGCTGCTCCCACAGTCAGTAAATGTCTTCTTGCTGATCCTAGGGAAGAACGTGTGTGACAGTGGCAGCGGTCATATAACCAGGTGACACAATCTGCTGGCCACAAAACAGGTAACCTGGCTATGTAGAGTTGACAAGTAAAGTAAAAAAAAAAAAAAAACTTGGAATTGTGGAAGTATTGTTTCTCTTATATCAATTCTAATAATAGGTATAAACATAATCTGGATAGGGATTTTATTTTTAGGTGTCTTTAATCAGTGCTGATTTTGAAAAGTAATGTGTAAGCAGCAGCAATTAGGAGGGTCCAAAAACATTGACCAGGAGACATCAGAAGCACAGACTGCTTAATGCTGCTGAGGAAAATAACTACCAATATGTGTACGGATGACAGGAAAATTTGCAGTTAGTTTTTCTGCTAAGTATTCAGTTTTGCATTTTTATTCTTCAGTACTGTGTATTATATATATATATTTATATATATATATATAATATTTTTGAATGTCAAAAATTGTCAAGTTCGTAACAAAAATGACATGAGGATGTAGTTCTTATCAAGGTACCTGTTCTCTGTAGCCATCACCAGTGTGCAAGGTGATCATACCTCAGTGATGGAAGAGGTGCACTGAACAAATGAACTGCTCCTCTTTCAATGTTATTTTAAGCTATGTTCTTTCTTCCAGGTTTTGGGGAACACAAACAACAGGAATCAAGTCATTCAAAGAGTTCATTGTCTGATCAATCATTTGAAGAAAGCCTAAACATTTTTACATGCTTGTTGTATTAACAGGGTTTTTGGGGGGTTGGGTTTTTTTTGGTTTTTTTTTTTTTTTAAATTTTGGAGTTGTTTTTTTTTTTCCTTAGGGTTTGTTTTTTTTTTTTTTTTGTCTATTAAGATGGGCCCACATCCAAATTGCGACATCCTGAACTGTGTGTGAGCTAAATCTGGTTACAGATACGAATCTGAATATCATGAGCAGGGTGGAGTACTGCTAAACATTCGACTGCCTTGGCCTCGTGACTTGGATTTGACACGAGTCTGGCATGTCCAAGCTAACCCTAATTTTTTACCTAGCCCCTAAATAAATTGGAAACTTAAAAGGTTACTGTCATGTTTTGTATCTGAAACCACAAGATGGTCTTAAGCTGCCTGCAGTGCTATAAATTTGAGTTTCTTTTGTTGCTGGTGTTATTCATTGGCAAAGAATGTGGCCCTGTTTCCAGTGACGGAGGGTGTGAAATGGTATAAGGTATATAAAGAAGAAGTAAAAGGTGGGTTATTTTGAAGAGACAAAAAAGTTGCAGGAAAGGAAAAAAACAAACAAACAAGTAGTTCCCTGTTCAGGGGTGACCAAATAACCATGGAGCCAGCTTCCTATTTAAGTAACTGAGATTCTGTCATGTGACAGTAACACAGAGTCACTGAACAAAGAATTTCCTTAAAAGAAAAAAAAAAAGAAATACAGTCTATGCAGCTGTTTTTAAATGCACAACACTCCCTGCTCCCTTCCCCCATCCACTTGGCTTCTTGTTTCAGGGTAAGGAGTAGAGCGTACAAGTTATTCAAGTTTAGAAACTAGTTAGTGAAATTGAGTTCATAAATGAGCGCTAGTGATTTTAGGCCATAAAACGGATCCTAATTTATTTTTACAGGCAGCTAGAATACTTCACAGATGTTCATGACTGAGGTTAAGCTTTAAGGTTGCTGTAGCCAGACAGGTTTTTTTGTAAAGCTGGTGACTGAGGAACGTCGACACCAGAAGGGGATGCACAAGATACCTATGCTTATAGTGCATTTACTTATATAATGTAGATGTTTGAACTCAGAAAATTTCTGTGAAATGTGCAGTTCTGGGTCAGATGTGTGTTTGGAAATAAAGCCTCTAAAAGAAACATTGCTGAAAGAAAGCAAATAGATTTTTATACATTTTGTAATTCGGTGTTGGCAGTCGCTGTGAGGTAAACATTTATAAATCACTTGTAACTGACGGGCTGTTAACTTCTGGGAAATGATTTGATCAGACAGTGGAGCAGAGTCTTTCTTGACAGGTAAAAGTGTTTGTTCATTCAGATGACAATAATAGTTGCTGACACTAAAATTCAGGGTCTTAATTAGAATTACATCTACTTAGAAATTCCATTCTGCAGCAAGGTCCAACGTTTTAAAATCTGTGAATGAGAGCAGTGCAACCATTGACACCCCCAAACTTTCAGGAGAACAGAAACACTGTGGGGTTGTTTTTTTTTGTCTGTTTGTTTTTTAAATCTGGAATAACTAAAAAGTTGTAATGAATTTTTAGTTGAAATACTACATGATCAAAAGAAAATATTAACTAATAGCTTTTAAAACTTTTCTTTATAATAAGGTCAAATTAAAATTTACCTTTTCAGTAAACGTTTTGTTTTCCAGGGTTTGGTTCTGCATCTCAAAATGACTTAATCACATTAAGTGAACTTTGCAGTTAATGCATCTGAGGAAATGCACCTTTTTTGCTCTAAGTAAAACTATTATTCTGGGTGATAACTTACTGTCCTAAAATAGGCAGGCTAGGTGGTAGGTTTCTCGTGTTTATCACACTATTGAAGTGAAGATAAACAGGTAGAAATATAAAATTAGTTTAGTCTTCTAGTACATTTTTCCCTCTAAAAGAAACAAGTTTTTTTCCCTGTCTGCCTTTGCCCATATTTGCCTTAATCAAGATGCAGTCCAACATTAGATGATTTGGATTTCGCAGGTATACTTATACTAGGGACCTGACACTGAATAAGATGTCCCAAGAGAAGCTCAGCCACCAAAGAAAATAAAATGCTCAAGTCTTATATTGCAAATTCTTAATGATGTTGGTTCTGCCTCAACCTGGAAAATTGTAGCCCAGTTCCAAACCAGAGCAGTTCTTTCTGGAGCTCTGGCTCCCATAGTGCAGCAGAGCAGAGACCTCACAGTTCTGTCCTGGGGCATTTTGTTCTTGCAGCTCCTGCTTTACCAGTAAGTGCAGGCCATGAATGAGACTGTTCCTTGGAATTGTCTTCTTTCTTGGACACCATGCTGCAATTGTTTTGTTAAAATCAGTAAGTAAACATCCTGGTCAAATTCCAGTTCAGATAACAGCACTCTGCTTACAGAGTTCCTGCATTTTCAAGTAGATGGCATATTTATGTGTTACCCTGCTCTGTGGTATTGGATGGTGGTGGTAAACAGCTGCTGCGTTGTGGTCCGGAGGTGGTCTCAAGCTAACTCAGCTATAAGGTGGATCCCCTATGCATTTCTTTATTATTTTTACATTGAAACATGTTGATGATGGTAGAGGTACTGAAGTGTCAAACATTTATCTCTTTTCCTTCTTCCTGTTAAACTTGTTCTAATTATTGCAGAGGTAAAAATGGTGTCTGATTTTTAAAATGATACAAATGTTTTACTCCTTGCCTTGTTCTTAGACCATTTCTTAAACACATTGATCTCTAGGATTACGGATATTAAATTTGCTCTGGGATAGGTTCAGTGCAGTTTTCCAATATAAAGTCAATGATAGCTAACAGGTAGAAACATGACAGTTTCAACAGCTTATTGCATTTTACCACGCACCGGGGAGGCATGTTCAGCATAGTTTGCTTTTCCTTTCTCCAGTTTCAACAGATCAGGATGGATTTTTGATATCTATAAAATTTGACATATCAGATTGATGAAAACAGGACAGCAGAGAACATGCAATACATGAATAAGATTCACCACAAATCAAAACTGAAATGTGAGCTTATTCCATATTCAGAAAGTCCTTGTGGCAGCGAGGCTTCTTTCAGCCATAAAAGCATGATCTCACTCACTGCCTGCAGAAAAGATAAAATTAAGTATAATTCTTTACTTCTTGGATTACATCAGTTGTTGTCATTATCTCTCCCCATTCCCTTTCCAAAAAACCCAGCACCTTTATACTTTGTATTTTCTTGTGGTGTTTAATGCATCAGGTATAATAAGCAGATTTTGTATTTTTCTGCAGTCTATTCAGGGTCTCACTTTAAAGTATGTTAATTGAATACTAGCATTATGTCCCTTTTAATGCCTTTTCAACCAATACTTGAAAAACTCATAAAAATACCAACCTTCCACAGTAAGCTCATATACACCTTTGGTAGGTTACTGAAGGGTACACGAACCAAAGTGTTGACTTGGTGACCAGCTTGATGATTCACGACTCATTAGTTGTAGTGCTGGAACTAGTCCAACCTACTCACCTCCAATTTTGATCTTATTGAAGCCAGCAGAATTTTTGCTGTTGCCCTCAGTGTGGTGAAAATTTATCCAAATTTGTGCTGCTTCTAAGTACTACTTTTTCCTCACTTAAAATTTCTGAAATAGAATCCAACATAAACAGAACTAAGGTGCTTCTTTAATACAGGTGCAGAAAAATGTATTATTTGGAATGAATAAATGTGTATGTGAATAATTTAACATTACTACAGTGATACTAACTGGACAGGTAATTTTTACAGTTAACTGACAAGTCTACAGCTGTATGGAACAGAAGATCAATGGACTTCCAAGTATAGGAGTTAGATGTGGAGTCCCTTTATGGAGATTAAACGCTATAGTTTGCTATGCATTTCACATAAATCTGGAGAGGGCTGGAGGAGAAGAGATAACTATGTGACTTACTCTGCAAACATTTATTTATATAAAGCTTTTATTTTATTTTTTTTACTCTACAGAATTAAGTCTCTACTCGAGAATCTGAATTCTGGCCGAGGGAAAAGTTATTTGTAGGAGTACAAACTCCAGGATCATAGACAACGCAGTACTGACTGGAGACACTGGCAGTCCAGAAAGCCAAGGTAAATGTCTTAAATCAGCATGAAGTGAAATCCACTGACAAAAAAGTAAAGGCTGCCTTTTTATTCTTATCAATGTAAGTGAAACCTAAAGATGGCAAGAGATGGTGGAAAGCATTTTAGGAAGAGGGCAGCTTGTAGCACAGAGAGACTGAATCAACTTTTATGTAAACACTGTGGGAATCTGTTATGTGCTCTTCTCATCTCTCCTTTCTAGGAGATGGGAAATAACTGTAAGTTGGGGCTCTGTTTGTATGCATCAGAGCTCTTTACACAAATAAATAAATATAAATAAATAAAAATTAAAAAAATGAATAATGATGATAACTGAGCCGTTAGTTCCTGGAAAAAAAATATTGTATATTTACTGCAGGCAAATCTGAATCTTTATTACAGCCCAATTCCACAGGTGTTTCCCTGTGGTATTTATTACTGTATACTTAGTATGTTAGTTTATATAAAAATAAGAATCTTTAAAACTGATGCAGTTAAATGCCTTTCTTACAACATAAGAATGGTTATTCAGCCCAGAAGTCTAGCTTGAAATTATTCTTGCAAATCAGAATCTAATCTAATATCTCTGTAGCTGTAGACCCTCAATGGCAATTTGAGCACAGAAGGAAGGAAATCACAATTTGCTGAGTACATTTAGGCTGTATAATCAGAAACATCAAAAAGGACCGACATTTTCTTGGTGTTTTTTTTTTTCTTCTTTTTTTTTTATGGTCCGGATCTGGTAGTAATAATATTTTAATGTGAGTTATAGCATACACAAGAACACAGTGAAGTATTTTTGCTCTGAAAAGGCAGTATTGTAGAAACAGAAATGGAAAATCTGTTGTGAAAGCATTCAGTAACTGAATGCTTGTGCCAAACAGCACAGATTACACGCTGTATGTTCAGGCCATTCCATGTAAAAAGAAGCCAACTGTAGACATAAGGAGAAATGAATTAAAATAATAATAATAATTAAAAAAAAAGCAGATAATAAGTGATTAAGTTTGAAATGTGGTTGTGTGAAAACTCAAAGAAAGGCACAGAGATAAACAATCTCTATTACAGTGATGATAGTTATCTAGATACCAACCCCCCTCCTGTTCGAAGTGTTAGCTGTTGTAGTGAGAAATCTGCCAGTACCCAAATTAGTCTGGCATTTTCATGGTGTCAAATACTGTAATATGTACAACTGGCAAAGAACAACATAGTTTCGTGCGTCAAGTGCCAGCAGCAACACCCTACCAGCACGGCAGCTTAATGGAGGCAACTGGACTTAGCATAATGAAAGCCTTCCTCTTCCTCTTTCTGACAACCTTAAAAATACAAAGACACAGTCAGTAGACTGGAATCTACGTGACCTATTTTTCCTAACGTATGATTAACACTTTACCGGCATCACACCCTGAGAGAGAAAAGATTTTGTTTCTGATATTTGTCCAGGCACTGAACAAATGAAGTATGGAAACTGTGCCCTGTGTGTGCACGAAGCCATTGCTTGACACTGGACATATGCACACAAATGCTGATCGATGTTTTTCTTCCATGATTCTGGACATTTCCGATACCACGGGATTGAGTAATTTTTTTGTCTTATTGTGAGTCATGGCAGGAAAGTACTTTTTTGAAACTTAGCAGCACGTCCTGTGGATGAATATGTATGTGCATATTGTAGTACAAATGTGAAAGTGTGTCCTTTATTTATTTAAATACTGCACACCATGTAGCTATGAGATAAGCAGTGAATCGGCAAAGGCAAGTTAGCAATGGCTTAATAATAATGCCCAGATAATTAAAGGTTTGGAACAGTTTTTTTTTTTTTTAACGTGTATTGCAAAATAGAAACGAGCCTACATTTAAACAAAATAAAATAGCTTTTCAAGTGCTGACCTATCAAACAGACAGCACTTGGCGACTGCGATGCCTACGAGCAACGGGGAAGTCACTGAGAGCTCTAATGGGGGTTCAGCGAGAAGACAATGAATCACAATGGAAGTGATCCGTCGGGCTCATAGTTTGTCGCCTTTCGCAGGAAAACCCTCGCCGCTTCGGCTCACGGGGAGGGGCACGGCGCGGCTCCCACGTGCCGTCCCCGGGACACTGAGCCGCGGAGGGCAGCGAGGGGTGCCGGGACAAAGCGGCGTGGGGGGAGGCACAAAGGGACGGCGAGAAGCACCCATCTGCATCCAGGAGCCGCCTGGAGGGGCAGGAAGGGGCCGAGACCCCCGTCTGCCCTGCAGGCTCGCTCCTCGTCGCTCCGGGTACGGCTCAGCCCCTCCGCCGCAATCAGGGCCGCCGGACCCACCCAGCCGCTCCATCTCGGCCAAACCCGCGGCTTTCTGGCATCCCAGGGCCGGCCTCAAGGCTCTCCTGCTGTGGCCTTTACAAATCGAGAAGTTAAAACAGCCCCTCAGAAAGTCAACGCTTTCTTTCTAACGAGACACTTGAAACCTGAGTCGCCACGCGGCGAATAGGTGCTAACTCCTGCTGTTCTCAGCCTCTTCCATCTCCCGTTGTTAGCTAAGCTCGCCCACCTCCCCCCTGTGCCGAAGGTCGTATTTCGGTATGTTTCGGCAAGCCCAGAGCCGCCGCTTGCAGAAGCTGACACCAAAGCCGTTTAACACCCACTCGCGTCACCGACCACGTGCAAGCCCGAGCGCAAGGGCCGAGACCAGCTGAGCAGGGACAGCTTTTATCTCCCAGGAGCGACGGCGAACCGCCGTGGGGCCGCCCCTCGGCGCCGTTCCAGCCCGCCTGGGACACGCGGGGCGGCGCTACGGGCCCGGCGGGGCGGGGCGGCGCGGAGCCGAGCGGAGCCTCCTCCCGCTGTCCTTCCCCGGCCGGACGGAGAGCGGCACTGTGTTCCCGCGGCGCGCTCCGCGCAGCCTCCCCGCGCTCCGCCGCCGCCGCCGCCGCCGAGCAGCTTCCCCCATCCCAGCGGCCGGCAGAAGCGAGCGAGCCGAGCGGCGGGAGGTAAAGGCCGGCGGGGTCCGGCGCGAAGCGGTGAGGCTGGGGAGGAGCCTCGCCCTCCCCCTGCTCCCGATAGGGTCATGGCTCCTGAAATGGCGGAGGCCGCCGGAGGGCTGCGGCCGCTGGGGCCTGTTCCCGCCGCCTCCCCGCGTGGTGGCTGCTGGCCCGGCCTCGGGCGTCGCGGAGAGGAGCGAGGGAGGGGACGCGACGCGATGGGGCGGGTGCTGCGCGGCCCTGCGCGGGGAAGGGAGCTGGGCCGCCCGGAGGAGGGGGGGACGGCGGTGGTAATGGGGCGGGGCCGCCGCTGCTCTGGGGCCGCTGCCCCGGCAGCTCGGGGCTGCCGTCGCTCTGCCTGCCCCGCGTAGCCACGCTGCTGGAAGAAGGGCTTCGTCCGTCTGTCCCGGCCGTACCGCGTGCACTGTAGGCCTTAAATGCTCCCCGAGCAGGAGGAGATAACGAGCGCAGTAGTGCTTGAGTGGGTTATTTGTTTTGAACGGCCTGAACCGTGCTGACCGTGCGGAAGATGCAGTCCCTGCAGTGAGGCGATCTCGGTCGTGTTGGGTGTAGCCTACAGTTCTGATGCGGTGCTATGAGGAGCCCATCTTAAACGGAGGAAAGAAGTGCAGTTTTTTCTTCTTCTTTATGTTACTATTCTCAATGCTTGTTCTGAGCAGTTGAGAGCGGTTTTAACACAAACTTTGCCGAAGTTGACTTTGTTTCTCAAACCCCCCTCCGCAGCTTTCAGTAGGGTTATGTAGTTAAAAGATGGGAATGATTCATGTAGAGAGCTTAAGTGCAAATCCTCCAGGAGCGGTTTGAGCGAGATTTCAGGTAAACAGAAAGAACAAAGAAGTTGAATAAGTTGCCCTTCATCTATTACAAGCTGCCCCTTGTAAGCCTGAAGCAAATTGCAGAAGAGCAGAAGGAAATCAAGGGTGACGTACGCTTGTAATAGCAATTATAGTCCTGATCCGTCTGGATACAGTCACCATTAGGAAGGCAGGGCTTGTGTGTGTCATGTGTTTGCAGCACTTCAAAGTTTCAGTAGTTTGTGTTGTTGTAGTGTGCCCGTGTGAAAAGCCTGTAATAAAGGAAGTACAGTGATATTGAGCACGCCTTGAAAATCCTGTCATTTCTTCTTCATAGGCTTTCTCCTGTTGTTTGGTTTTATTTATTTATTAAATGTTGATCTCCCTTAAAAGGAAGACAACAACAAAAGACAACTACCACTGTGTTGTTAACATAAGAGCATTTCAGCTTGTGAAGCACTGGTGTGGGAGGGAAGTGAGGTTCTTGATGTTAGGGTTGTGAAAAGTAAGTAGGGAATGACAGAAACGTTAACCTGAGTATGGGTTTTGAAACATCCACAGCACATTTACAGGTGCTTTAATTTATGATGTTGGTGGATCCTTACTCATGGCCTGCTCTGTTTTTCAAAACATGGGTCTGTTGTCTTGAATTAGTGGATATTGCATCAGTGTCTGTGTAGTAAGGGGCTCAGACAGGTCATTGTTTTGAGGCCTTTCAGGGCCTGTTGTCTTTGACTGTGCTGTTCTGTTGCTAAAAAGCTGAAATAATCAGTCTTATTTTACACAGAATTTTCTGTATGTTAATTCACTGCTGATAGAAGTTGCAGAATTATTAATTCTTGAGGTTTAGAAAGTTGCTGCCATCATCTCTTCTACAGTCTCTGCTACTATAAAGACTCCAGTAGGGAGTTAATTAGACTTCAGTTAACTGACTCTCACGGCTGTACATTGGTTAGGTTAGATTTTTCAGCTGCTTCTCATGGCTCCACTGGGAATTTAAACTGACTGGAATGCTGATTTATGTGACCAATCCATGATACCAATTTCGGGTATTGTCTATGTTAGCTCATAAAACTACTAAAAACTATTTAAAAGACTACTAAAAACTGTTTAAATCGACCTGACATTTTTTTGCAGTCATAAAAGCTGAACTCGTATGTACTGCTTCCTGAAGGTAAATTGCTAGGTTTACGTCTCTGTCAAGTAGTGACAGACACTTGGAGGCTGTAAGCTTTTTGTTGATGTACTTGGACAAGGATGAAGTCATCTATCTGTGGGTTTACATCAAGCTGAAAATAGCTTTTGTCTTTTTTAATAACTGTGTAATGGCTCATACGGGTTGTGTACAGCTGGCCTGGTGGCTTCACAAATGGAAGCACATTAGAATTTAAGAAGTAGATGTAATTGTACTGATAGAGCTTCGTAATGTAATTTCCAGCTTAGAACCTGATGGTCTGAACTTTTTTTCCCTAGAAAATATTTGGGATGCCTACATGAATAATTATTCTCATTTTTATCTTGCTTTCCTTATGTGATTTGGTTTCTTGCTTCCTTTTTAAACTTGTAATTGCGTGGTGTAATCAGTGTTAAGCCTGTTTTATGTCACTGTAGTATGTTCTTGTTTGGGGATTTATTTTTTGGATGGTGCTTGTGTTGCTGTTGGGTGTGCTTAATGTCTTTTTCCAATTGGGCTTCTCAGCTTCCTTACTTAGAGACTGCTGCTTTGAAGCCATTGTTTACTGGATATTACTTGGTGAAGAATCTGGCTCATGCTTCAGCACACTATGTGCTTTTGACTGAGGCTCCAGCAGTCTGTGATCTCATCTGTAGCCTGTCCTTACAAGTGCTTTCTGCAGGCCTGAATGTATTTTGCATTTGCTTTTGTATTTGAGCTCATTCTGAAGTCCAAAAACTTCTCATGCTTCAGCTTTATCGCAGTGTGCAACAAAGTGACATTCAGAGTCACAAATCTGGAAACTGTTGTCAACTTGCTTGGCTGTGGCACCTGGGGCTGCCACACAGGCTTAAAGGACTTAAACTAACCCCTGGATGCTGTAGAAAGTTGACTTGGACAGTGCTACCATGGAGTTGTTCTGTGTAGCAAATACAGGGGGAAGTGGAGCTGAGAAGCCTCGGTATGTGGAAGGACCAGAACTTGGTGACATTGCAGAAGCTGATAGGTGCCTGCATAGATTTGAAAGTCCATGCTCTGGAGCCTCAGTCCATTCCTTCTTGTCAGTTTAGAGTTTCAGCAGCAGCTAAGAGTAGAAAGTAAACCTGTCTTCCTTTGCATCAACGGCTAAAGGAAGTCAAGTTTTAGGGAAGTAACATTTATTACCAGTTCTGACTGCTGCTGGTGCAGAAAACTGTACAAGTATTCTTTAAATGTCCTGCTTTTAATTCCTCCATATGCTACCTGCATGTATGTGTCCATAATAATAAGTACCACCTGAGATCTTCAGTAATATTTGTTTCCAGCATCTTCTTATCCTGATGGAGCTGATCTTTATCCTCACTGCTGCCCTTTTGTTGGTTTTCTAAATGCTAAAATTAATGCTCGTCTTCAGGCCACAGTAAAAACCAAAAAGATATTTATGAGAAATGGAAACAGTAATGTTGGAGGCTACAGCAATATTCAGGTTAACCTGATTAGGAGAGTCTTGCTCAACTTTAATTTGTTGTATTTTCATTTAAATTAGCTTCAAATACTTTGTGCATTCTACTATCTGTAGCTTCTTAATTAAAAGTTGCAACTCCAGTAAAATCTAAACGGTTACAAGCCATTTCCAGCAATTCAGAGAGATGCTAGGTCTTGAATTACAAGTTCTGGCCAGCGCTGTCTGTATGAAGTAATTCAGGGAAAGGTATGAGGTTTGTGTCCTGGAGTTGTGTGTGAGGAAGTTCTGTAGTGCTGAAGAAGAATTGTAATTTTACAGAGGTGTTACCTTGATAGACTGCTCTTCAGCCTGGCTTTAGGAATGACTCTGGAAACGCGATGTGAAGGAGTTGCGGTACCATCTGGCAGGAGTTTCCGTTTCTCTTTCCAAATGCTCCCTCTCGCTATTTTCTAACATGGAATAGGAATGCAGTCCTAAGCAGTAGTGCTAAATGCAGAAGCCCCAACACAGCCACTAGTCTCACTAGTTCCAGCCTTTCACTTTGGTCTTCATCATGGACATTGCTAACCTTAAAGCAGCCGAGTCCTGGGTATTTGGAGGAGCATTTTGCAAGTGCTGTCATTATTGTCTGAGAAACAGGCAACCTAAATAAGAAAACAGCTGCCTGCTCCTCTTCTAGCATGTCAGGCTGCATATTTGCACCTTCTGTAACCTCAGGACCCCTTGTTTTTGCCATGTTCCAGGCTTTGAGCCTTTGCCCATAACTAGAAGAAAGTGCTTGGGCTTTAGTGAAGTGTGTGTGGGGGGAGCATCTTAGTGAGGATACCTTAAGATTATGTGCAGTTTCCTTTTCTCAGTTATAGAAAACCTTGTGAAGGTGTTCAACTACAAATCTGATTTTGACTAGAAAAAACCAAACCCTAGTAACAGGATGAGTGAGGAGTGTTAACAAGTAGTTCTTAACGAGCAGGAGGAAATCTTGCTGGTGGCTGTGTATGTCCTGTCTCTCCTTACACTACCTCGTTGCTTTGATCACCCAGGCCTAGCAGGCGGCCTGCCTATGCTCACTGGGCAGGGCCCCCTCTCAAATGCAGCATCCTGGCTTCAGCACACACAGTGGGAAATGGGCCGTTTGACAGCACTGATGCTGTGGGTCAACATCCCTCCTCTTAGTGAGCCACGTGTCGAAAGGTTCTTGAGTCCGTCCTGATAAACAGGGGTCCTTTCTTCTGGACATTCTTAATGACCTATGTTGGATGAGTGTGCAGGTTTTAAATCCTGGAATCATAGAATGGCTTGGGTTGGAAGGGACCTCACAGCCTATTCAGTTCTACTCCCCTGCCATGGGCAGGGCTGCAACCCACCAGCTCAGGCTGCCCAGGGCCTTGTCCAGGCTGACCTTGAAGGTGTCCAGAATCGGGCAGCCTGTTCCAGTCCCTCGCAGTCCTTGCAGTAAAGAATTTCTTCCATATATCTTGCCTAAATTTCCCTTCTTTTAGTTGTTATGGTTTTATGTTTTCTGGTATTGGTATTCCACATCATAACATCATGTAGCGCATTAAGAGTTAGAGTTAAATGCTCCAGCTTTGTGGATCATCAATAGTTACGGGTATACCTGTCTCAGAAGAGAAGAACTATGTTCCCCAGAGGACTTTGCGTTGCTTTGTATTTTTACATTTTTCTGCTCAGAGGGGAAGATAAAAACTCTCTGCAGTCACAAGACACTCTCTTTCCTTTGGGATCGACTCAGCAGTGGGTGCTCGCTGCTGTCCGCCTTCAGCATTTAGTGTAAGGCCTTCGGTTTGTCAGACACTCTCTTGCTCATTTTATTTGATTTATTAGCTTTAATTCCAATTATACTGCATTACATCGTGTTATTTTGCTTTCCGATATCTTACTTAGTAAATCAGCTTTTCTCCTCAGATCGTGGCCACTGTTTGGTTTCTAGGCCCATCTCCCTTCTCCCTTTCCCCCTTCCCCTGTCCTTGGGTCCCCCGAACCGGTCCTCACGGAAGCTGGCTGAACCAGCCCGTGAACCATAGACATAGTTTAAAGCCATTTCCCTATTGTTCTATAACAGTCAGATGCTGTAAAAAGTTCCCATGCCACCACTCCCCCCCCCCCCCCTCCCCCCCTTGCTTGTTGGCTCCCTTCTGGTACTGGAATGCCACAGTGAGGGTTTCCTTGGAGACTTCTCCAGGCTGAACAAGTCCAGTTCCCTCAACCTTTCCATTAATAAGAGAGGTGCTGCAAACCTCTGATCATCTTTGTGGCCCTCCTCTGGACCTTTTCCAACAACTCCGCATCTTTCCTGTGTTGGGAACCCAGGTTCCCATGGGGACGTACGAGGACAGAATAGAGGGGGGTACCATCACCTTTCTCGCCCTGCTGGCCACCTTTCTTTTGCTGCAGCCCAGGACACAGTATTTTGGACTCTGTATTCCATGTTTCATACTCAAAATGGGATGGGGATGTATCCATGGTATAGGGGACAGAACTTTGGGATGAAATGCTTTGTGTTGTATACTTAGAAGTAGAGAATACAACTGCTGAACCTTATTAGACACGCTTTTTGTGTTGTACTTATATTTAAATATTTAGTTGTTTTGGTCTTTTAGGAGACTTAAACATACAAAAAATAGAAGTGAACAAATCTGGAAATAACCTTTGCATTTTAATGCGTTTGTTAGCAGCACCTAATAGAAAAAGAGGAAATGCAAGTCATGGAAACAGCGTAGTGTTACGTTGCTATTTGATACGCTTCAGCCTTTTTGTTCTGTTTCTAAACTCATTTTGTTTTTAGACCTGAAATGTTCTGTAAAATTGCAGAATGACTTTTCAGACTTCCTAGGGTGGTTTTTTTTTGTAGATTGCAAATCTAGTGAAGCCGTGTATAGGGAGAATAGGGAGAATAGTTTTCTCTGCCTGCATCCTGCCCTTTATTTTGTAAATGTGGATGCTCTTATGAAGTGCTTGCTTATCTGGAGGGTTCTTTGTTTCTGATGAGGATTCTTAATGTTGTGAAGCAGTGGAATGTGTTCAGATGCAAAATGGAAGAGAGGTGTGTTTCCCGGTCTCTTGAGAGGACACTTATAAAGTCATTGGGACAGCAACAACCTGTCATATTAGGAGAATGGCAGAGTATTTGATTAGAAGATGTTAGGACATTGATCTCTAGGCTAATGTGTACACTGGAAGGTAGGCTTTGAATATACCTAACGTCTTTGGTGGAACACAGTGGTTTAGAAATCTTAAGCTACTTTGAGGAGTAGTCGTGGAGTTTTTATAGGATCGTTGAATGACTTGGGTTGAAAGGGACCCCAGTGATCATCTAGTTCCATCCCTCTGCCATGGGCAGGGTTGCCAGTCATGAAATCGGACACTATTACCGTATTGCCCAGGGTTCTCATCCAGCCTGGCCTTGAACACCTCCAGGGACGGGGCATCCACAGTCTCTCTGGGCAACCTGTTTCAGTGCCTCAGCACCCTCTTGATGAGAATTTTCCCTCTGTCATCTTTCTAGAGTTGGTGTAATATTATAAAATAGTGGTGTACCTAAAAGTGACATATTCTGTTTTTGTTGTACCAGGTTTTTGTTGCCTAATTCCTCACGCAATGGAATGAAGTTTTTCTGGACCAGCATGAATGTATAAACATTTTCAAGATGGTTAGGAACTGTGGTGAAGAACCAAGTGGAATGATAAGTAAGGGAACTTACTTTTGTTCCAAGATCGTTCTGCTGTCATTATGCTGTTTCCTTACCTAATATAAATCATTCTTTTAGGTGAGAAACAAGTAGCTGAAATCAACTTAGCAGAGCTGATACTTGAGCTCAATTTAGCATGTAGTGTACTCTGTTAGTAAAATGTTAGCCACCTTTAATCTATTAAAAAGGTATTACTCAGTGTCAGAACTTCAAGAAAAGTTATATGGTCTGTGAGCAAAATATTTATTTTGTGTTCTGGTCATTGTTTTGTCAGGAGAAAGCACCTGCTTCTACCCACTTCTACTGATATCAAATCTATGTATTTGAGAGTATGGTTTCCTGACAGAAAATATATTATGTATTTTTTCTGATCTTCAAATCTATATTAGATATGCCATCAGTGGTGGTTTCAGAAAGAGAGGAGGGACGCACTGCAGGACAACACATTGAAGATGGAAATGTAAGTTCTATGCCAATATTGTTTTATTTGAATCCAAGTTTTATTTCTGTTTTCCAGATATTTTATATATAAGTGTATATGTATGTGTGTTGTTATTTTTTTTTAACAGAAGTCTGAAATTCAAAATTATTTTTGGAAATAAAACTTAAAACCAAACTTTTTATTTTATTTATTTATTTTTTAATATCTAAGGAGTTAGCTTCCTTAAATTGATGAGAAAAGATTAAAAGTGTATCCAGATCAGCAGCTTTGGTCATATTCATTCAGAGTTGCATTGTGCCAAAGCTGGAAGCTTCCTTTGGTATTGGAAAAAGGAAGACAGTAATACCAATAGCTTTGTTGTTTGTTATTGAAAATGAGTGTATATTAGCAATTATTTTTGTTCGTAAGTGAAATCTATATATCCATTAAAAATCATATTCATTTTGGAGGGTTTTGTTTTCCTTAAATTTGTTTGGATGTTTTTAAGGGTTTTGGATTACTTGGATTGTATATTTATAAAAAAAAAGTATATTTTGATTTTTTTTTTTTTTTTTTTTAAGGAAAACTTAGTTTGGCTGCAGTTACAGTTTGCTTTACCTTTGTTGGAGTGTGACTTTCACTCTAAAATGTTTGTTCTGCCTAACAATCTGTCACTACAATGCTCAGTATAAACTTTCTTTCAATTTCTTCAGTCCTTCTATAGGTTGTTTACTTTTCTGTGTTACAAGAGTTTAGTGATTATAGGACTTAACATGGTTTAAATGCTGCGAATCTCAGATATCTTTGCTGCTAGTTAGCTGGAATTCACTCTTAATTTATCTGAAATTAGTTGATGAACATTTTGTAGTGTAAACAGTCCCTGTAAAATTTTAAGTTTTGGCCTTGACAGGCTGCTGTGGACCGAATGCTGACTGTGCTGGCAGGCTGGTACCTTCCTTGCAATAGTTTTTCTTCACTCCCCTAAACTGCTGCTTTTGTGGTAGCAGTTACAGTGTTGGTAGGCCTCAAGGCTGTGGGGTTTTTTTTCCATAAAACATTTCATAGTCATTGTCTTTCATTAAGTAATCTCTCTTTTCTTTTTTATTCTATCAGGAAGACTGATATGATGTTAGCTCTTTTTTGTTCTTTGTTTATTTAATCTCTTTTAGTGCTCTCTACAGTTAATTATAATATGTTGAAAGAATGCTTAGTGTTGTTGTCAACCTTCCTTCCTAGTGTGAGGAGTCTGACTTGGTTGACTGCTCTACTCCTGCTATTTTGGGTTATTGTTTCTGATGGACATTGGTGCTTGTGAAAATAAAATTGAACTTTTTGGAACGTGTGTCTGCAAGGGAACTCCTTTGCAGTAGGTACAGCAATTTAAATTCACTCTGTGTTTAGTGGAGAATTTTCTCATCTATTTTCCAAGTTCTGGGAAAGTTTATCAATTTTTCAGTGAGTGTGGAGGAAAAAATGTAGAGAGAGAGAGAGAGGGGAAAAAAAAGCAAAACAGAAGTGTGTTTTTCCTCTTTTGTAAAATTGTATATATTAGAAGCATTGGTCATGTTGCATTTGCTCTTGTAGAGAATTACAAATACATTCTTAAAAATATGATGAACTGCTCCAAATGTAATGCCTCCTTTTTTCTTATGTTGACCTACAGCATCAGAGGCAGGTGATGCTGGAATGGCAGTAGAAATTGAACCTTCCCACCAATATTTCATTATGTTTTGTTGCTGTGTGACAGATGGCAGCAGAGGGGCACTCTCATGAAATGGTGTCTGACATGAAAGCACATATGATACAAAGGTGTGTCATGAATTATTTCAGGTGGAGAAACTTGCACACGCTGACATTTGTCAACACGTGCTAAACACTTATGGGGACCAAACAGTGAACGTGAGCAAAGTAAGGCAGTGAGTGGTGTGTTTCAGCAGCAGTTACAAGGAAGACAAGCCATGTTCTAGATGGCCGTGCACAGCTGTCACACTGCAAGATGAAGAGCATCTTGATCAACTCATCTACATGAACTGGCTAATAATGGTGACTGTATTGAAAAGTAGTGTTTTGTAGCTGAGAATTTTCTCCATCAAACAGTGTTTTTGTGCTCCCTGTATCTGTTGTAATTTCCATGGAAGGCACAGGAGGCATTACTTTTGGAGCAGCCTACGTAGTAAGAAACTGTTGATATTCCTTTTCCTGGAAATAAATATTTAGAGTTGCTACTTAAGAGTTGGGATTGAGACTTGAGATTCTGGTCCATCCTGTTGCTGGGCAAGGTTTGCCTCTTCTCTGCATTTTCTTGTTCCAGCTGTGAAGCAGAAAAGACAAAGGTGTCTTGTGACATTGGTGCTTGCTTGTTTGTCAGTTACAGGCTTGCCTGTAATGACTGCTGATCTTTTTGTGCCTCTGCTCCTGATGCTGTCTGATTCATCCACCCAGCTCCTTAGGGGCTGCAGCACTGGAACAGGCAACATTGCAGGCTCTTAATCTATTTTAAAAATCTGTCTGTTTGGAAAGGTAATGACTTTAAAGTGCCCTGACTTGATGGGTCTGACATCTTCTTTTCTAGGTTAGGTTGTTAGGGTTTTTAAGTCATAGTATTTTGTAGAAAATACCAGGCACTTATTCTCTTTTCCATTTATGAGGTTACTTAATAACGAAGGTAATTTTCATATAGCCAGGTTTTTGTACACGTTTGTGGTATCTGGGTTACAGTGGGAGGAGATGTTTAATGTCAGAGATGTATTTCTGAAAAACTATGAGATGAGTGCTTGAGGGTTTTTGTCTAATCTTGCTTTATGTAAAGGTGAAGCTGGGGCTGCCACAGGAATATTGTTTTTCAGCAGTGCTGAAATGAAGGAGCTATTTGCTCTAATAGGATATATGTGGAATAGAGGTACCCAGAGCTGCCTAGTGAACCACCAAGTGTATTGCAGCCTCTGCCTCATCTCTGAAATCTCCCTTCACTGTGTTCAGCGCAGCTCTGCTCTTCTAGATTGTTATTGCAACTCCATTTTTATCTTGGGGAGAAAAGCCCCCATCCATAGCAAAGTACAAATTGGTTTGTAGTATGTTAGCCAAATGCAACAAATGGATCTGACCTGCAGGTCTGGCTCTTGAGTTGTTCAAAGTAATTTTCCCTTTCTTAGTAAACTAGCTTTCAAAAAGAGAAACTTGAATATCTGAAAAGGCAAGTCTCTAGATAAATACTCTTTAAAGTTCAGGGCATGTTCCTATCAGGAAGTGAGTAATTCTTCCCTTCAGCTTAGTGTAGTTGTGTCATGTCTTATGTAATGCAATTCAGTGTGCTTTGTATGTGTGCAGTCATCTGTTTTTATATACTTCTGTCAGGCTCGGTAATATCAACAGAAAGCATTGCCCAGGAGTCTGTTGAGGAATTACATTGAAAATTTGGGTGTAAACAACGGAGAATCTGTCAAAATATCAGTCTGTGGTGGTGACTATGATAACCTTATTTTTGCATTCTTTTCATTTCACGGTAATAATATTAAAGGATTGTAGTAATACACTGACTAGATTTCTTGATCTCTTTGCCGTGGCACTAACAGCTTACCTTAAATGTGGGGATTAAGGTCACAACTGATAGGAAAAAAAATCTCTTCCTATACTTCTGTATAGTGTGTTAATTAGGGAGAAAATATTGCTGGTGGAACGACAAGTGAAAATGAAGAAAATGATGAGAGGTGCGTGATTGATTGGCATCAACAGTTTATTTTCTGATCTAGATTCATGCAGAGTGAAGCGTATGGCTTTGTTAGGATGCCTAGAGTGATACATCCTAATATGTAGTATGGTATGTAACCTAATGCAGGAAGTATGTTGGAAAGGCATAGCTGAAGAGCATGGACTGTTAATTACAAGGGACTTGAACATTAATAACAGAGTTCTGCTTAAAGTCTGTTGGCGTGCAGCAATGCCAAGGTGCATGAGTAGCTTTCTCCCTTCCAGGAACTTTTCTCTCACTGAACCAGTTTTAGTGAGGAGCATATTCCAGCACTGGCACCTTCTGTGAGGGTATGTCTCAGCCTGTTTTACTGCCTGCAGGATGAATCAAAAAGAAAAACAGGTTTGAAAGCCATGACTTCAAGTTGTTTTGTTTCTTTTTTAAAGAGTGAAGGGTAGCTAGTAGGTAAGTACAGCTATTCAGAGAGAGAAAGCAAGAGCATAGTGGGAAGCCTCAAAAAATAGCTGTGGTAGACCATCTTCCATGATTGCTTCTCCTTTATGTTTGGAACTGGCCTCTTTTTCTCAAGTATTGCTTTTCTTGTACTTTTCACAGTTCTGTGACTTCTTTGTTGTTTCAGACATCCATCTTCTTCCTGTAGCTTAAGTCGATAAATACAGTAGAAACTCCTGGTATTCTGAAGTTTATCTTATATGTGTTCTTACAACTTGAGAGATAAGTATATCTCCTTTTAAATACTTAAGTTATTGGAGGAGATTGCTGGAGAGTAATAGAGAAGTGCTGCCCAAAGCTGGTGCTCATTTGGCTTTGTTGTTTGCTGGTAATTCAACAAGAAAGGAGGAAGTGCACCTGGAAATTTGTCTGTGTGTTAAATTGGTTATCGTTGGCAAAATAATCTTCATATAGAATTAGGTATTCTGTGGCCTTTTCATAGCTGTTAACCACTAGATCCTGATCCCTTTGCTGTAATTTACTTCAGGTTCTCAGCTGTAACAAAGTTTGCTAGTCTACTGAATAACTTGTTATAAAAATGGTAAATGAGTTTGTGAGCTTTGTTAGAGTGCAAGAGAGCTTTATTATTATTTGACATAAAGAAAAAAGCTAAGATCACGCTATACTCTTGTGCTTGAACTTCAGTTAAGAATTGCTTTCTTCTACAGAGCAGTAGTGCAGTTATCAGTGCTGTACCGTTTTAACTGGAAGTATTCAAAGGCTTCATGGGCAGGACATGAGCCTCTTCTTTATGGCTCATAAAGCTGCAAAATGTTTTTAGAAGTTTTAACACACATGCACACACACACACAAAAAAGCAAAATTGATGAGGTATGGAAGACTCCTGGATGTCATCTGGTTCAATGCACCTGCTCAATCAGCATCACCTAGAGTAGGTTGCTCAGAGCCATGTACCAGCTGGTTTTGAAGATCTCTGAAGATGGGGGCACTGCAGCCTGTCTGGGCAGTGTTTTCTTGTACTGGAATATTGAAGAACCTCAACTGTTTTATCTTTATAAATATTTGAAATGTGAAGAATAGTCATGCTTTGAAGTACTTTTGAAAGTTTTGGAAACGTCTGTTGTTTACCAGTAGTTTTAGAAGAGAAACAAAGGTTCTGAATTTTTAACAGTATATAAAATTTCCATGATGTTCGCTAGTCATCAGTAGATGTTAGCAGAGGAGTACTTTTGAACTCTCTTCTTTGCATAGGTAACTCCTTTTACTGTACTTTCTTCCAGGCACAGATTGATTAGCTAGTTAGCTGGTTAGTTGGAGAATAAAATTGCTGTTTTGCTGTTAACCATTTGGAAAGAAGAAAGGTAGCCTTCTGAAAAGTACTTTTCTGGATGCTTAAGACTTTATTGATATTTTATCTATCTTAACTGGGGACATGGAAAAGTGACTGTATTTGAAAACTTTTTTTTTGTTATCTTCTTTTCAGATCTCCTATTCCTTTTATGTACATCCTGGCTATGAGAGTTTTCTTGTGACTTCTGAGCTTGGTACTGTTGGCCTCATGGGAACAAAATAAAAAGCAACCTGATTTTGGTAAACAAAATGCCACGGAGAAGGAAAATTGGTGGGAGTCCTTCACGGAAAACTGGAGCTGCTGCTGTTGTATCCCAGGGGGACCCAAGGCTCTCTATGTCACAAGGAGCCTACAGTGTCAATAAGGAAGAGCTCTTCAACGGCATGTCAGAAATGTTTTCTGACTTAGATCCTAGTGTGGTTTATATGGTTCTCTCTGAATGTGATTTTAAAGGTAAATACAGTATATTTGTCATTCAACTTCGTTCCATATGCAGATGGTTCTTAATGAGGGCAACACCAGAAATGTTGATGTGGGAGTTGTGTGTTTGTGAGTCTAGTTCTTAATGAGTAGGTGAGTCATAGTAATTTAAAATTTTATAGCTCTCTATGCAAGATTCTCAAAGTTTGATGATGTCCGTGGGATGCTGGTAATGTGCAGTAGCATTATGCTTTAAAAAACAGAGATACAGTTTAATTGGCTTGTTTTGAGACGCGGAGCAGGCAGCAAGAGAGTTGTGGGGGGGAATCTGTTTCCAATTAGTTTCTGTTCCGTATCTGCTGAATGCATAAACTGTTCCTGTGGGAGGGTGTGCTATTTTCTAGAATTATTTTTAAGACAGCAATACATGGTATGTGATCCTGGCAACATTTGATTTTCCTTAAGTATTTGAATTGAGCTTTTGTTTTATTTACTTTCTATTTTGCATTGTCATCGTGTCATTTGTAGTGAAGATTAGTTTTTGCAGGATTAATTCTGTTTTTCATATTGAATTCTCTGCAGCCTCATTTGGACTGAATCTCCCCCTGTATTCTGCTGAACTACTTACCCACCTCTCCTGTCACTCTTTCATTTTCATGACTGTGTCCAATCCTTCTCATGCTTTGTGATTTTGAAATGCTCCTACACACAAGCTCATTAGTTTGTAATAAAAATAGAGGGTAAAATGCTGAATAACAACATCTGAGTTGTTTGAGCAGGGAATAAGTCATACATGGAGCATATTAATCAAGCTGTGATTAGCTGAGATTTTTCTGAGAGTATGTGTAAAAAAAGAGAGAGGTTGGTATTTTTCATAAGAATGAAAGCTACGGAACCATTAAAAGGGCTGCTTCTTTTATTAGTTTCTACCTGACCAAAATTGTAGAGTTTATAAATTGATAGGTCAATCATGTTTGTTGTTTCTTCCTTTTAAAAATGGAATTGAGTTATTGATCCATGCTTCAAAGCCTAATAAGCTTTACCTTTGTGAAAATGACAGCTTTGTCTAGAAGTTTTTTGAGAATTCAGTAAGCAAGCTTCATTATGATGTGGGTTGTTATTTTTTTTTTTTTTATTATTTTTGCTACACTGTTCTTTAGAAAAATTGAAGCTTAGCTTTAGCACTCTGGTGCTGCTTGTGTGGTAGCTTTTCACTTTTGGTCACATTCATAGGCAGTCTATACCCCATTTAGTGACTTTTACAAAGATTTAATGTAGGTACTGAAATTTTCAAGCTCTTATGACATTTTCATTTGCACCTAGCAATAATGAAAGTAATTTTGATACTTGTATCTCTTCTCGATAGTGTCATTTCACACCATTTCACTTTGATAATTTAGATTAGAAATAACAGATCTTGATGTTTAAATGAATATTCTTTTTTTTTTTTCAGTTAAACTTAGTCATTTTTATGTGATTTCCTTTAGTCGTTTTAATGCATATTATATTATTTTGCAATATGTCTGTTTTCAGTTCTGTTTTTTACCTCTAATGAGAAGCAGATGAGGGTTGCAGAAGGTATTTTAACAGATGAATTAGTGATCTATATTGTTTGTCTCTTTACTTGTGATCAATACTTTGTGAAGTAAAAGACTATATTCATATCAGCCTGTTTTTCTTCAGTTGGCCATGGTTAATTTTGTTAATGTTATTCAACAGTAGAAGATGCTATGGATTATCTGTTAGAGCTGTCCACCCATGCAGAAGGAGCAGCATCTTCAAAAGTCTCAGATTTTGGATCAGTAGCATCATCACTAGCCCTTGTTAATCAGCGGAGATCTGTTGCAAATCAGAGAGTGTGGGAAAGTACTGAAAAACACTGTAATTCTGAAGAAGAAAGAGAAAAGGTCTTGTCACCTGATGTGCAGCTGACTGAAGAACTGGATTCCTTAATAGAAAATGCTTTTCAGAGATGCAGATTGAGTGATAAATTGCCTAATCCTGCAAATGACCAAATTGCATGTGAATATGATGGCTTTAAGGAATTTCCTGAGTGGGAAGAATCTGATTTGGGTCGCGATGCTCTACTTTTTCCACAGCAAATGGGGACAAATAATGAGGTTTTCAAAAAATTCTGCTGTTCTCAACTACCAGTGAGTCAGCTGAGCGTCCAGACAAGCTCAGCAACTGCATCAAACTCTTCTGCACAAGCATTAGGCGATTCTGACTTGTCACAAATACATGTTCACCACGACGTGGCTTCAGAAGCCTATAAACAATCAAATGGAGAAATGTCTTGTGGGAATTCTGATCAGGCACAGCGTACTGTTTCAGATCATGAAAGTGCAACTGCTGCTTCTGGCGAGTCTTTCCAAGGAGCTCTGGAACTTGGAGCAGCTATCACAGAAGAACCTAATTCACAGTGCCTACAAAAATACCATGGAGAGTTAATGACTGCTGGTTACAACCACAATGCTTCTCTTCCAGAGGCATATGTCTCTCTTGAAAAATCAAGTTTCAAAACACCAAAACTTCAAGATCTTCAGCAGTCTGAGCAGAGTTATAGTTTAAATCTTTCTACACCGTCATGTTGGACTCAGCAACATGGGAACCTTATAGCTCCTGCATTTTATCCATCCACTGGAAGTCACAGCTTTGTAACTCCTGTGGCTCTCAGTCCAGGGCAGTGGAGACCTATTTCAGAGTATAGGACTTTGGAAAAAGGACTTGTTTTTTCTTCTCCAGTGGTTCCAAATGCCTGGGATAGCAGCCCTTCTCTGAAGGTATGGGAAAATCAAGATAGAAACTCAAAATTGAACCTCTCGCAAGCACAGCAGCCACCTGTTTGTCACATGATGAGAAAAAAGATGCACCTTGTAGGTCAAGTACTTGTTCTTCTCAGAGGTGTTCCGGGATCAGGAAAATCATATTTGGCAAGGTAGAACATCTATATTGTGAGCTTATAAAAGAAGTTGCTTAATTGTCTAAAAGATTTAGTGCAGGCAGAGACAATTTTCTGACTTTGTCAATAGCTATGATTAAACCTTAATTGTCATGCTGCATTTAATACATGGGTCATACAACAACACAAGTAATAATTACTGAAGAGAGCAAAGCTACGTCCAGTTCCTTGACATCTAGTGAAAAGGAAACCAGGAGGAATTAGCTTTAACTTCTATCACTGGTCTGAGGTCTGGAATAGAGTTTTGTGCCCCCCCTGAGTTGTCATGGTAGTATTTAAGTCTACTGTGTTCATCCAGTTCCTGTCAGTTTCAGGTGTTTCCTTCTAGTGACATAGATGGAAGTATAAAAGCTCTTCGGTAGGCAGAAATTCTCCTGCTGTTGAAATTCTTTTGAAAAAACAATATCTACAGGAAGTATGTGTTGAGGTTGAGCCCTTTATTTCTTTTCTAGCTCTCCAAAAGTCCAGGTTGTGCTTAGTCTCCTCTGGCATCTGATATGTTTGATGCAACTAAGCCTGCATGTGTATTTGTCCACGTGAAAGTATGGACAGAAGGTATAGATGGAATTTTTTTTCTGTTTTCTTTAAATGAGACTTGTAGGGAAGCTGGATCAGCTGTTTTTCCTAGATATCTGCAGCATTTGGAAAGGGAGGGAAGTTACTGCAGTTCTGTCTTTGCCAAAAGGGTGACTTTTCCCTCACCTGAATTTGCTGCTTCTGTTTCTGGTTTGGGTCGAAAAATGGATTACATTAATGTATGATAATAAAAAGCAGGGCTGGGAAGGAGAAGGGAAGAAAACTACTTAACTACTTCATCTTTCACAGGATGATGCTGGAGGATAACCCAGGTGGAGTTATTCTTAGTACTGATGACTACTTTTATAAACATGGACAATACCATTATGATGCTGATTGCTTAGGGGAAGCACATGAGTGGAACAGGAAACGAGGTGAGAAATAAACAATGGATTAGCTTGTTTATGCTTCAGTGCTTGTGTGCCCTTTAAGAAGTTGCCTGTTTTGCAATGCTTGTGTCACAGGATCAGCATTTACTTCATCTTAAAATTAATTTTTATTACGTGTGGTTAAAGAGTATGAGCACAAACTCCGATACCATCTGTCTGTTGCATGTTTTGCAATTGAAATACCAATGTCTTTGTCAAAAGATTTTGTCCTCAGATCTCATAATGGTATGTATTCAGGTATCTGTCCCATTTCTGGAGTGGTAGCCTGTGCTATCACCTGGGAATATTTCTTCTGAGATTAAGATGAATAAATATGGACACATATGCAATAAGTAATGAGAACCTTGATACAAATAAAACCTACACAGATACTTTCCTACTGTTTTCTTTTTCTCTTGAGTGTTAATTTGCTGTCAGATTTAAAACAAATTTATAAGAATGAGACAAAAATGGCTGTTTTTTCCATAATTGGTGTATTTTTTGAAAATGACTCCCACAAAGCTCTTCTGGAAACAACTCTCTTAAAGCTTTTGTTGACTAAATTTCAACCGTGATCAGTTCTATACCATCAAAAGTTATAACCTGTGTAAAAATGGGCTAAATAAGAAATGTGGGATGTTATGATAACTTTGTGACAATATGTCTAAACGATCATAGCTACAGAAACTTGGTGCTATATATCAAAGCTAGTAATTGTAAGCATTTTATTACTTTGTATGGAGAAAAAAAATAATATTTTGATTTTTCATATCTTGTACAGAGTGGACTAATCTTAAGACTGTTATAAAGACAAGAATTTTGTATGCAACAAAGAAGTCCACTTTAAGGTGATCATGTAGTTTTTTTTTTAGTTTGATTTACTGATTGATTAGTCATCCTGCTGCATTTCACATCTACATTTTCATTCCTTGATTATCATATGTTTATTAATTCAAAAGAATAATGTCTTATGTCATAATGTACAGATGAGGGGGGGATTTCTTGAATAAGAGGGCCTTTGAACAGATTGATCAAGCGGTGCAAGGAGTACTTAGTAATTAATCATTATGGATTATCTGTTCAAAAAGTTTTACATGTTAAGAGAATAGTGTAATGTCCAGTCTATTATCGTGAAAATAACTGTATCACATTTTTTTGTATGTGTGTCTTTCAGCCAAAGAAGCATTTGAAATGAAAATCTCTCCTATAATCATAGACAACACAAACATACAAGCATGGGAGATGAAGCCTTATGTTACTTTGGTTAGTATTGTGATTGGTCCATGTGAAAAGAGATTGATAATCCCATTTCAAAGCATGCTGATAAATGGGTCAACATTCTTGGTCTAGCTATTGTGTCACTAGGAAGTCTGGAGTCATAGAAATGTTACATGAAATGTTATTACCCAACGTCATGTTCTTCACGTGCCTGCATATTGAGCTGACCTGGTTTCCAAATAGTAACTCTGTGTGTTTTGTACTTAGGAGTAAAAGTATATTTTGTGGGGGAAACTAGATTTTGTTCCTCTCTGATAAAATCAGAATAACAGCAAGTTACTTTTTTTTAATGTAATCTGTACTAATGAGAATGGAGCGTGTTAGTGACTGTTCAAGTTTCTCAGCTGTCAGGAAGGCTGCTATCGCTATGTTAGTGTATCTGAACTGCTGGTTTGGAACTGGCTTGCATCTGGCTAACTCTGAATGTAAGCAGTGAGCTTTTCTCTGCAAGAGACTGCGCACGTATCATGCCTGGACAGATGAGGTGCTGAAATCTTGACTCAGAGGAAGTATAACATTAGGGGAAGTAGACATTGTTTATTTATTTTTATTGTGACTATAGCACACATCTAATTTTACTGTAAGTAAGAATGATGGAGGAGAAAATTCCCCAAACCTTCCATATATCTAATCAGAAGTGAATATATGAAAGAAAATATTGTTCCAGATATTTAACTGGTTTTGAAAAATGCAATAAACAACTTTAATAAAGCAGCCTGTGCACGTTGTATGGTTTTTTTTCGTGCATGGCTGATATGTTCTTTGTTTTATTTTATTTCTTTTGTTCAGGCTCAGCAGTTCAAATACAAAGTCATGTTTCGAGAGCCAGACACATGGTGGAAGTTTAAACCGAAAGAACTTGAAAGGTAAGAATCCAAGGGAAATTTTTATGTTGGATTACAGATATAAACAAGTTGGAGCTTGGGACCTTTTTTACATAAAATAAGTTTAACGAAATAAAAACAAACTTCGGGATGGCCAAGCACTGAAGGAGGTTTCCCAGACAGTTTGTGGATGCTCAGTTATTGGCTACATTCAAAATGTTATAGCCTATTCTGGCTGAAAAGGAGTTAGAACTATGTGACCTCCAAAGGTTCCTTTCACTTTAAATTTTTGTGATTTCATAATGTGTTGTCATCTGAATTTGCGTGCTTAGTCGAGAGTTGACCAGGGAGGTGAGGAGCATTATCTTCTTTCCTGGAATGGATCTTAAACATGGGAGAGTTCAGTAGAAACCAAGGACCACCTGTGGCTTGTTGATCGCAAGCCTAGGTGAAACTGTGGTGTCTCTCAAAGTGAGAGGAGCTCTGGGTGGTTCAGTAACCAAATACCTGTTGGTTGCTGGGGAACCTTCAACGTAAATACTGTCTCTTGGTTCTTTCAAACTTTTTTTCAGAAAGCAGGAGCAAATGGGAACAATTTTGGAATAAACTATGGTTAGATTGAAGGAAAGGAAGTCCTGCCTTCTTATGGTGCTGAAAATCAATTAAGATTTTCTCCTCTACCTTTGATTCCTTTTTGCTACCATTGATTGACAGGTCTCACTTGTTCTAGGTGGGATTGCTGCAGAACTTGTTGCTAATTTGTGTTGTTAAAACTGCTGGACCCCAAGAATGTGTCAGTACAAGTCATAACAAGTAAATAGGTTTTGCCTCAAGACTATGGAAGTTGTTAGCTTAGAAATGCCAGAGAAGGCAGGCCGAATTTAGAAAACTTCCTTACCCACTTTGACCTCCTGTATCACTGTCTAGATCTGATGTGATGTGTTTCTGATGCTTATTTACAGACAGCATGTTACCTGTATGGTTCTAGATTTTAGGATTAAACAAAACATCCTCTTGCAGAATAGGGCCACCAGGTGGGGTGGAAAGAAGTCAAGCAGAACAGGAATTTGTTTGAGGCTTCCCCTTTTGAATGCCTTGGCACGCTAATACAGTAAGAATTGCTATTTCAGCTTTTGTCCTGGGCCTGTGAGTTCTCTAGTTAGCCTTTTTGTAACCACAAATTATTCTCTTTCATTAGTCTATTCTACTACTCAAATATGAAATGTTTCTTCTTTTTAAATCTACAGGCGGAATATTCATGGGGTGTCTAAAGAAAAGATCAAGAGGATGTTGGAGCAATATGAACGTTGCCTTACTGTTAACTCAATCTTGGATTCTTCTGTCCCAGAAAAATCACAAGTTGCTGCTTGGAGTGAAGATCCTTGTCAGGAGGAAAGACATAGGTTAGTGTCTGGATTTGTAGCTTAAAAGAAAGTCTAAAAAATAAAACTTTATAGCAGCGGAACCTGGATGATGGTGTTGAACACTAAACACATTCTGAAGATCAGTTAAATAATAAAGGAAATACGCTTCAGGTTTTTTGTTGTTGTTGTTATTGTTTATTTTGTTTTTGATTTATATAGAATTAGAAGATTTCTAGAAATGAGCTGTCAAGGGATCTAGCTAGCAACTAAATGCTCTTTGAAAATTTCTCAGTATAGCTGTGTTAACTTTCAGTAAGCCAATCTTGGTTAACTTGTGTTCTCTTACCATAAAAATGTGCCATTGGATGTATATTGTAAATAGAAAATACTTGAAATCTATAAAATGCTGTCTGTGTTGATGTAAGGTAATGTTTTGTGCAATGGTAATGAATTACCTACTTGCACTCGAAGATATGTAATGAATTGTCTAGATTCATGTTAGCTGTATACGCATTATTTTGTAGTGACAAACCTGAATAATGCTCTGTATGTGTTGCCATAATGCATAGGAAATATTTTCTTTTTTTTTCTTTCTGCTTATTAAATTTGAAATCAAGTGGGGACAGATGATTAATGGAGAGTAGCTGAAAAGCAATATGATGTGAAATGGCAGATCCCTTCCTAGCTAATTTCTGGACTTTTTTGTTTAGTATCAATCAGGAGAGAGCAGCAGTCGTTAAATAAGAAAATAACTGCCAGCTTTGCAGATATAAAGGAGGAAATGTGTGATAATACTACATAATTGAGTAGTGGGAACAGGGGAAGATAGATTCATGGAAAAATATTCCTAGCCACTTTGGTAAACTGAAAAAGGCTTACTTACTAAAGAAAGCTCCGCTTTATATAGCTCATGGTTTTTATAATGAAGTGTTGAAATTTATCTTAAATTGTCTTAAATTTGTTTTCCTCTCACTAAGATTATTCAGCTGGATGATTTGACTGTTCTGAAAGATGGCTTATGATCTGTAATTTTTACAGTATTAAATAGTGAAGCCAACATTAAAAATGTGGACAAGGACAAGCACTTACATTTGAAGTAGGTTTATCTTTCATTCCAATTTGTCTTTCAGAGAAAGGGAGGCACACTGTGATAAAAAGGAAAACAAACCTTTTGCTTCTGATTTGGAGCCTCTTAATTTAACTGAAGATGATAAACCTCTTTCCGGTTCTTCTCTAACTTCAGAAAGTAATTGTGCTCCTGAAAGTTATCAGAAAGAGGAAAAAGAAATAGAAAATAACTCAGTGGAACATAGTACTGAGAACAACGCCATTCAAGATGACTTGGATGTTGACTTGTCAAGTTGTGTAGAGAAAGAACTGCCCTTGGAGACAAAAGAAGAAAAAGGGGAAAGAATGGAAGAAATTACAGAAACAGAAATGGATGACATTGATATGATCACAACAGAAGAAACTGTATGCTTTCATAGAGCAGGAGTTGAGAAGCGCAGTAATAACAACGTTCTCAAAGCTCAGACTGAAACTGAACAAAACAGTGAAATAGGTACGGAGTCAGATTCAACACAGAGGAGTAATGTAGTAGAACCAAGCAGTTCAGCTTTGGAGGCATCAAGAAAACCAGAGCTGCTGAACTTTCTGGGTGACTGGCCTGTGCAACAAACAATGGGACAGAGAGTCAAAAGAACTAGAAGGCTAGAAAAATCTTCTCTGAAGAGTGATCAGGAAGGTAAAGCTACCTGTCAGCATCCTGAATTAGTTAAAGAGCAAGCTGGCCTACCAGATACCTGTACTCTTGTAAAAGGCCAGGAGGGAGAGAATACAACATCTAGCTGTTTCTCTGTTAGTTCAGATAAAGTTGCACCAGACCTGCAAATGGTGGGACATTGGCCGGTGTCTTTAGAACAGAGACAACAAAGGTCGAGGAGAATGAGAAAGACAAGTCTAAGTCAGTCTGATGAAAGTAGAAACGCTGAAGGTGATGTTAATACAAGTGCTCTTGACACTGTAGACGTGCTTCGTGGGACACCTGTGGATACTGTAGAACCTCAGGATATGAGGGAGTTGCATTTTCACCAACCTGAAGTGGTAGGTGCTGGAACAGTCACTGAGAAAAAAACTCAGCAAAGTAAGAGAACAAGGAAACATCACAAATTAGCCCTCACTTTTACAAACAACAATTTGCCCAACTCCAGAGAAGAGGAGCAGTTGTCTGTGCCTAATTCTGCAGAAGAGAAACAGTGCTTGTGCAAACAGATAACTAACCATTCACAAACTGAAGCTCATGATTTTGCCCTCCTGTGGAGATTAGAAAATAAAGTGCTTTTTCCTGAGACAGTCAAAGTGCTGCATGGCAGACTAGATGGCTTCAAACCCAAAGACATGGATAATGCCTCAGGTTCACAGGAAAAAATACCTTACCGAGTTATGTATGATAAAAGCACATTTGTGGAAGAAAATGAACTTATTGATATTGATGAGGCTGAAAAGCTAAATATGCTGTGTAAGCTTTTTGATTCATTTTCAGTTGAAGCTGTGAAAGACCTGTATGAACGATGTAACAAAGACATAGACTGGGCCACAGGTCTACTCTTAGACTCTGTTGAAAAGTTACACAAAGATGTTAATACTGAATGCTTTCAAGTAAAAGAAGTTGAACCAGTTGTTGCAGGCTTTGATTTCAAGGAAAATACCAACAATGATGAGGATCTTGAAAATTGCACACATGCAGAGCAAATCACTGGGGTTAGTGATGTTTCTGATCCTTCAGAAGACAAGAACTCATCAATCAGCACTGCGGAAAGTAGAGCTACCAAGACAGTTGTGACAGATGCTGATGTGTCTGACTCATTTATTGCTGTCTTGTTGAATGATTCAGTAGAACAGAAAAATTGCAGTGATACGGCTCCTAGAGGCAGTGCAGGCAGCTTAGCAGCAGGTGTCATTGAGCAGTCCATTCCTGGAATGCAGAAGATGGAGTCTGTGAGTCCTGTTGAAGAAGTGATGAATAAGCTATCAGTCTCACAAGCTGATGTCGGTTTATACGTACCTGTAACTTTATCTCATGCTCTTGAAACAAATACCAATTTGAAATTAAGTAATGAAAGTGACAGTAACTCTTCAGAAAGCAATGCGGTGAATGCTGAAGGGATGCCTTTGTTACTGGAAATGGATGATGTGCCTCTGATAGATTCTAGGAGTGATAAAGAACTGGAGACTGATAAAGAAAATCTGGGGAGTTCCACGGAGATCAGGGCTGAAGAGGAAAGTGGAGCTTCGAGCAGGAATGAAGATAAGGCCAAGATACAGAGCCCATCACCAGTATCGTCTGCAGCCTTTGATATAGATAGCCTAGAACTAATGTTACCTCCTGAACTGGCTCTCCAGTTGAAAGAAATATTTGGGCCTGTTGGCATTGATGCAGGTATGGGCATAATCTTTTTTGTATTTTCATGGGGAAAAAATGCTTCATTAAGTAAACTATTCTTTTTTTTGTGTGTGTGCTTGATTGTTTTAGAATCTGTTGCCACAATGCATCATTATACTCTTGTTGGCTTTTATTGATATAAAATCATCTAAAAATGGAACCGAAACAAGCATGGTATAAAGCACAAATCCAGTTACCTTCTAATTGTGTCTTTTTATACGCATACTTTAAAAGCCTAAGAAAATATATTGGCTTATTTGCCTTTTGAGCCACATGCCTTTGAGCCTATATTCCTTTGAGGAACATTGAGACGATGAGGTAGATGGACTTGATAACTGGTTAGAAAAACACAGAGAAGGGGAAAAAGACTTAAGGTGAATATGAATGGTTTAGAGAGAAAATAAAGAAAAAAAAATCATATATATTCTTTGATAAACGTTCAGCGTGTGTCATTGGATGCAACCTTTTTCTGCATGGAGGAATTCAGTGACACACCTCTGCTTTTTGAAACTTGGTAGTTAATGAAGGTTTTTGTTTGTTTGTTTCTGTTTTCTGTTAATGACAAACTGTGCAAAACATCCAGAATTCAATTTAATAAGTACTGCGCTACTGTACTTCAGGTGCTTGGATGAAGCTTTGTAGAATGCTTTGACAAATGTACTTTTATTCTTCCACAAGGATCACTAACTGCTGAAGATTGTGTGGTTCATATTGATCTGAATTTGGCAAAAGTGATTCATGAAAAATGGAAAGAATCTATTCTGGTAGGTAGATTTCTTTTGATGTGAAATGCTGTGTCAGACCATTTGTCTGTATGTTTTGGTCTAAAGATGTGTGTAAGATATATCTTTGTGAGGTCAGTGATAAAATACAACTGTATTCTGTGTACTGTGTGGAGTATATGAATATGTTGTAATTGGTAGAGCTGTAGAAAGACAATTGAAGGGGGGAAATTACAAGTTACCAATGTGTCATCGTGAAACAGGAGCCTTGAAAACGAAGGATCATAGTGTGAAATCACATTGCAAGGTTGATAAAACATACACTAGCCGAAAATCATTTATGACCTTTTGACATTTAAGGTAAGTTATTTTATGAATTACTGTGTGTAGAAAACATCTACATGCTTGCTGGTTGAAGAGCTCTCTAATCTCCATTCTGACATAAAGACACCAAAGTTTCATACACTTTCGGCCACGCTTTTGTTTGGTTTATTTAGTTACAGATTGGGATAACACAGCTATGAAATGTTAGAGGTGGGGAATGTTTCTAAAGCTTATGCTTTTGCAAATTTAATTTTATGTTTTAAACTTCATTTAAAAATATTTTTTCTTAAATACCTTCCTTTTAAAATCTTTAATCTTTGAGGAGCACAGTGAAACATGATTTTACAGCTTGCTTGCCTAGAAGCTAACACTTGCATAGTTTCAATGGGAATTTCTATGTTAATAGCTTATTAATAGTCATGTTTTTACTGTTTTCATTTAGAAGCGTCAGAGGAGGGATGAGTCATGGAAGTTGTCTGCAGAAGGTATGCTATGTATTCATCCTTTAAAAAAAAAAAAAAAAGGCAAGCCACATTGTAAATGCACTGAATTATTTCAGACTTCGGTAAGGTTGCAAATACTTTCAGTATCAAAGAATGATGAACAGTTTTGTTAAGCCAAGCTTTTATTTGTTGGCCTTGATGCTATTTATGACTATTTTACAGAGTTGTAGAAAAAAATGTTAGTTGTATCAGTTGTACACAGTATCACTGATCCTGGGAGGTAAAGACAAAAAACAAATAATTTTATGTACCTGCAAGAATTTAGAGAAGCTTTAGCTGGATTAAGCAGCTGTTTGGTAGGACTTCTCTTATCTCTGTGGGAAGAAAAGATGCAGCCAGATAATTACTAGCAGAGGAGTATTTCTGCTGCTGATGAGGGAAGGAGGTCAAAACCGCAATGTGCACACATTGTTGTCCTTTTCAGCTTACTTTATTTATTGCAGGAAGATGCATGTCCTTGTTCAAATAGTGTTAAAATCTCTGCCAATCTAGTTTCCAGTCACTCAGCTTCCTAAGAAAAAATGTTCATCTACAGCATCTTAGCCGTCTTACATACGATTGGGGTAGAGACTTGGATTGCAGTATGGGTACAAAATCCCCATTTGAATGGCCAAGCAGTGTTGTAGCATAACTTCCTAGAAGGCATCTGTCCTTGTTTTACTTGTCACCTCATTTTTACTGTGTTTTTACTGAGATTTTGAAGGTTCTACTTTGATTCAGCAGATAGATATGAATGACTCAAAAATGCTGTTATCTCAAAATGCAGACAATAAAATGCAGAAGAAAGGAATGAACTTGTTTTCAAGCTCATCGAATGAAATGCAGACTGAAAAGGCAGCAGGTTCAGAAGTTTTTCCTTTTATGGATCACTGGAATGCTCGAACTCAGAAAGTTTCTCTCAGACAAATAATATCTGAAGAAATAGCCATGCAGGAGAAAGAGGACCTGGTATGAATATCACAATTTTTACACAGTTGATATGATTCATTATCATCAGTCAAACAGAATGTCTTAATTTAGTGACTCATCTTTGTGCTGCCTATTACACCCAGAATTCAGGAGATAAATGCATGCCCATTGGTGTTGCCATCTTCAGTGATACAGACGTTTGCTTGTTGTAAATGTTTATTGAGGTGGTTTTTTTTTTAATTCCTTTTTAAAATGTCATATTTTAATTGTTTCACAAACAGATCACGGTGCTTTACACTATACAGGTTAGCGTTTGCTTCTGGTTGAATTATTTTTTCATTGTTTATTGAAAAAGAGACGTGATTGTTGTGACTTCCTGTACTTCTTAATAGGAAAGAAATATCGTCAGTTTCTTAATTACCTTCTTGTATTGTTTAGACATAGATTGAATTTATATTAATACTTTTTCTAAGAACCCACAACGTTCCTAACAAATGAGACTTACATTTTAATGTATTTGAGGATAATCTCAAGCAGTTTTCTGTACTGACTTGTCAGAAGCTAACAGTATTTGCAGAGATTTGCTTTGTATTTTCCACATAGTTCCCACACGCTGCCTTTGTGTGTGCATAATACTGGCCTCTACTGTGTGTCAGTTGTTCAGAACAGGCACGTGTGTTGGTAGTTGTCTCTGGTACGCGTATGTCCTAGAAAAAGAAAATTTTTTCTACCAGTAAAGAAACCTGAATATTATTAGTATGTGGTTTGAAAGAATGGCTTGTGGATTCTTTCCTTAAATTGCATGCATGTGGCTTACTGATAACGGTCATGTGATGTCCACAGGCTTGGATTCATGGAGCTTGGCTTTTTTTCTGACAACTTTTTGTTTCTGCAGTCTGAGTATTGGGATGATCAGAACTATCAATTTATATTGGGCTATAATTAGTGTAGCTATAATCTGTATGTATGGCTATTTTCCACACAGCTTCACAAATGTGAATATTTAATGCTCTATAACTTCAGATAACTTGCACAGAGACAGCATTGTTTCCTCTGTTTTATAAGAAAACACAGCTTCAAAATCCCAAGCTCTCAGTATCATTTTCTGCAGATACCTGAGAGGTTAACTTCCTGCAAGTTTAATTTGAACTGGATAGACTAGCATCAGGTGCATTCCTAAACTGAAAGTCTTTCTAAAGATAGCCCTTTTACATCATCCAAGTTATGAGGCAGCTCCAACTGAGATCCTTCAAATGACTGCAGAGAACTGCAGCAGTGTGCAATACAGCTGACTTGTCCTTACTTTCTTCTCATCAAATCAGTGTGGCAAGGTGATGCTGATGTGTTGGCATTGCTATGAGTGCGTAACTTCTGAGTGAATATTTTGATAGAAATCCTAACAAATAACAGTATAATTGGATTGGTTCCACTGTCAATATATTTTGTTCTGATCATGAGCTTGTAATAATATTCCTTTGTCTTCTTGCTAGAAACGTGTTCCTTCTCTGGCTAGAAAAGATTGTGCTGCTAAACTGAAGGAGAAGCAACTTTTCGAGATGTTTCCAACTATTAATCAAAACTTCTTAATGGATATCTTCAAGGACAATAAGTAAGAAATTGTTAAAGTTCTTTGTAAAACTGCTATTCAGCAATGCTTTGTAGTACACATTTGTTGTCTTAAATATCAAGAGTTAAGGTTCTCCAAATTAATGCCTTTTTATTTTTTGAACTGTCATTTCATGTTTTTGTAGATTTAAATAAGACTAAAGTAACTGGTCTTTAAAAAGAAATACAGAGGTTGTTACACCTGATTCCTCATTTGAAGAATAAACTGCTTCACTCAGCAGGAGGAGAACATATCTGGCTGTTGACACCAGTTAATGGAACTGGGTATTTGCTCTAGAGTTGAGGTGTAAATTAAGTGGGATAAATTGCTGAAGGATGTGGCAGTGGGTATGCAGCAGACAGCATCCAGACCAAGAGGGGAACTGCTGTTGCCTGGTGTTAGCTATTAGTAGTTTCCTTGTTACTATAGCAGCCATGAAGGAATCAGCTATCTCTGTTTCTTCCTGCTTGCATTCTGTTTCTCTTTTCTGCCTTATATTTCTGGCATGTGTGGCAGCCTTCTTTGAGACACTGTGAATTGAACTACTTTTCATGAGAAACTTCCCTTCTTTCCTCTGTGACCAGTTAAATGTCAGTTTCTCTCCACACAGTTTTGTATACCAATTTGTCAGTCTTTCTGCTTGCCCAGATTATTATCAAAACTTTTTCTTGTGGGTTGTTTATAATAAATTGTTTATCCACCTCTACAGCTCAAATATTTCTTGTTTTTTCACATATGAAGTTCTTTTTCATAGTGTTTTTCCTAAAATCTACTCATCAGTGTTCCTCTTGTCTGCTAGTTGAACAGCAAGAAGAATATTAAGAAGAAAAAAGGCTTACTAGAAATGTAGTGGCAGCAGATCTCCTATTCTTACTGTGTTAAATTTCTTATCAAAAAATTGACTGAAAATGTAAGGATTTTTCTGCATAACAGTTTCAGAAACCTGAGCTTGTTTTAAGCTAGTTTGCACGATTTAATACTGTCCAGAGGAGACTAAAGATAATTTATGCAGCCTAGGCAGCAGCGTCTAGTTCTAAACGGGTGTCTGTGTTTTGTTAAGATAGGGAGCAATTTGCTTTAGTATTTAATTGTCCTTTTTGTATGAGTGCTCCTCAATTACATCTCAGATAGCTAAGGCTGTTGGTGCATTGATGCTAGTAATGCAGTTTGTTTGACGAAGTTGACGAAGTGTTTTTGTAATAAGCTGGAAAATTCTATTCTAGTGCTTTATATTCGTAGGCATTTATATCTCTAACACTATGAAGGTCTGTAATGTGTTTGAATAAAAGTATCAGCTATTAATGTATTTGGAAAGTCACAGACTTTACTTATCATTTACAGCTATTCTTTAGAGCAGACCGAACAATTTCTGAATTGTGTTCTGGAAGCAGATCCTGTAAAAACCGTTATAGCTCAAGAAGGTGTTCAGCGAAATGAAATTATTTCTTCAAACAGTGCTGCAAGGAACCGGGAGAAGGTGGTATTATTATTTATTTGTTTGTTTTTTGAATAGCAGTTACAAATGTATCCAAAGTCATGCCAGTGAAAACACCTTTCAGAACAGCTTCAGCATTGCAAATTTTTACAGGCAAGAAAGGCTAAGGAAGAGGATGAAGTTTTGAGTGAAATATTTCAAGAATATGAGTATCCACAGTATGATGACTTTAGAGCAGAAGCTTTTCATCACCAGCAAAAGAGGCGAGAGTGTTTGAAAAAGGCTGGGGAGGCCTATCACATGGGAATGAAGCCTGTGGCAGCATTTTATGCACATCAGGTAAACTTAAATATGGTGCTTTCTTTCTGCGTTCAGAGACATAAGTAAATAGGAGGTTGGAAGTGAGTACGAACTTGTGCCTACTGCAGTTGATAGATTTGCTCAGTTCCCTAAGCAGTGTTTTGAGAATCACCTTACACTTAAACTCACGTTGATTAGTAATAATGCTGATACTCGAAACTGATGTAACCGAATTCATTGTGAAACCTCATCGAAGATCATATTACAAGTACTTAGATATGCTAAATATGTCCCATAGATTGCATTTTCATCTGCATACTTGTAAACACCAAGATTTGTGTCACAGTGGTCTTGCTGTGTTGATTCATGCATGACATGGAGTGCAATAAACGTTAGCTGTTGAATCCTCTGTGGGTCCCTGGGGCTTCTCTTAGCTGATGAGGAAAACAGGCCTTTTGTACTTTTTAGGAATCAAACAATTAACATGTGCTCGTTTGCCTCAGAACTGTGCTTATTTCATCCTTCCTAGATCTTTGCAGGATTACTGTCAGCTGTCTTTGTGTCTTCGTTTTGTATATCTTTATGGATACAGTCTGTTTTCCTGTCAGGATAACATGGTGTGGTATGCCGTGCTTTTTGTCTGTTTTCTGGAGTTATATCTTCTGTCTTTTAAACTCTGGCCTTGTAGTACAGTCTTGATTTAGTCACAGTTCTCAGCGTATGTATAACTAGGTCTGCTCCAAAAGTAGTGCCTCTTATTTTATTAGCTGGCTCACATTACCAGAGGCAGATGGATGTTGGTGGTATGGCAGTAGAGGCTGAGCCCTCCCACCAGTATTCTGTTACTTTGTGTTGCTGTGTGACAGATGGCAGCAGAGAGGCAGTCTGACAAAAGGGCCTCTGACATGGAGGTGTGTGTGAAGCAAAGGCATGCCATTGAATTTCTCAATGTGGAAAAAATTGCAGTCATTGACATTTGTCAATGCTTGCTGAACCTGTATGGAGACCAGACAGTGGATATAAACACAGTGAGGCAGTGGTTGATGCTTTTCAGCAGTGGCAACAGCAGCATGAAGGAGAAACCACATTCTGAACAGCCATGCAGATTTCAGGTGTGGCCTACAGGCTTCTGTTCACAGCTGGCAAAAACACATAGCCAATGGTAGTGACTACACTGAAAAGTAATGTTTTGTACCTGGAATTTTCCCTATTAAGTAGTGTTATTGTGCTCTTGGTATCTGTTGCAGTTTCTGTGAAAATAAATAGCAGGAATAACCATTGGAGTTCTCCCTTATTTTTGTTCATAAACATAAGCACAGTCTGGAAATTTATAATGTATTTTCTTTTAGGTAATAAAAAGGCAAACCATAGTACTGATATTCATGAAAAAAATACTTATGCGTGGTGGCTTTGTCTTGTTCTAGTAGATCTCTGCAAGTGAGAATAATAGGGCTGTTATCTCTGGTCTGATGCTACTGTACCCCAGCTAATTCCTTTTAGGAAAGTGTAAGACTTCAGTTCAGTAAGACTTGTCACTTCAGTTTTCCTGAACCCTTGTCAGTCCAGTACCTGGAGTTAAGTCTTCCATTTCATTTCAGACTGTGCTTGCAGATCATTAAAGACATGATTTGCTAACTTTAGTCTCAGATACGATCACAGCAAGGTTTGTGGGAAACGAATGATACTTGTTCATGGTGTAATGTTAATAATTCTGTACCACTCCTTGCCCATAATTCCAATTGGGACCGTAGTGATTCTGCTAGTCACAAAAGATGTCAGAAATATTAGGAGAGGTACTAACCAGCTTGTCAAGCTTTTGTACTTCTTGGCTAGTCTGATTTTTAGAAACGCGTTCGGAAGAACTGCCTCAGATATAATTCAGCAGAGTTTTTCTGGGCAATTATGCAGTTTCTTTGGTACTGTTTCAGAAGGTTTTGTGAAATACTTTCAAAAAGTAAAACGCCTTTATTAGGATAATAAATTTGACAATTTGAACGAAGTGCAACTTTTTAGCTTATGTAATGATTTTATATTCTTGTGCCTTCTCTAGGTTTTTTCCCCTTTCTCATTAAGCTTCTATTTATAGTTATTTTTCTTTTTACCAGGTTTTAGTAGTTACCTGCAAACAAATGTCACAAAATCTCCTTGTGGATAGATTGAGCTTCTTGTAGAAATCATGTTGTGCTTATAAACTTCACTACTTCAGACTGTGAGATTAAAAGCACCCTGCCAGTACTGTCATTTTGAACCCAGCAACCAATGTGGAGCTTAAATCGTGTCTCAGGCTGTAATACTTGATGTATTTTTGAATAAAGGGTCGCCTTCATGAGCAGAAGATGAAAGAAGCCAACCGTGCTGCTGCTGCGCAAATCTTTGAGAGAGTAAATACTTCATTGCTGCCTCTGAATGTGTTGGATCTGCATGGTCTCCATGTGGATGAAGCTGTGAATCGATTGTCCAGAGTGCTGCAGGAAAAAAGCAATGGTAGGAAAAAGCTAATAATTCCTGTCTCCTCAAAATTATTCTCCATGGTCTCTACTAAGAAATCACTGTACTCAACAATAACAGAGAGTCCAGCTGTAATTCAGTAACACGTGAAAGCAGCTGCCTTTTGTGTAGTTTTATTTTCAAAATTCCCCCATGGAAATTGTTTTCCTTGGCAAGGCAGTGATTTTTTTTTTTTTTTTTTTTTTTTTTTTGCTCAGTGGTGCTATCTCCTCCTCAGCACCTTTGTATTTGTTTGTAAATCCTTTGCTCCTGTTTTATCCTCCATTTTTGTATTGTTATTGAAGGCTTTTATGTTGTTATTGTTTTATATTGTTATTGACAGACTTCGTCTGTCCTTTATGGTGTTTTTAACAGAGGTGACAATGCAAGTGTTTGCATTGCTTTTTTTAAATCTTTAAAAAAAAAAAACAAACGACAGAATTCTAAGCACAATGATTATATCATCTGCAACGTTCACATGAAGGTGTCTTTCTGCAAGTGTTCTATAGATTTGTCAGCGGGTTCTCTTGACATCAGGAGATTGAGAATGATGGGAGGGGCTCCTTGTTCACTCCATTCACCTAGTTACTGAAAAAAATTCATCTTGTTTACATAGATAGGAGAGGGACCAATACAGCACACTTAGTGCTGGCACAATTAGCTGTAAACTAATACAGAAAGCCAGAGAGAAAAGCTTAGGAAAAGTATCCTGTGAAATAATCATCTTTAACTGGCAAGTCTTGGTTGTTGTGAGAATACAACTTCGTCTACAGATATTTTTTTTCATTTCTTACAAACTTCCATCAATATGGGCTGATGTTATCTGTAGAATAAGAGCAGCACCTTAAACAAAGGTCATGTGCTGATCTGTTAATTAATGTGCTGTAAGATAGCAGAAATTACTGTGTGGTATAAATCAGTGCAGTTTTTTGACATTTGTATTTTTCATCTTCCTTTATATATCCATTAAAATGCATTTTCTTTATTTATGCTTGTTACATCACTTAAATAAGTATATGACACCCTCCTTTTAAAATTAATTATATTCCCAAAGGATGTAAATCCCGAATCAAGAATAGATGATAGAATCAGTAAAGCTACTATGGAATTTGAAGGATTTTCTGATGATCACATCATGCATGTTACAAGCAATCTAGACTTAAAAAGCTTTGCTGTATTTTTTTTTTTTTCTTCTGAGTATCCTTTTCAGAGGAAGGGAAATTACTTTTATGTGAAAGATGCTTAGCCAGCATGGGAGAAGAAAGATCTAAATCACTGGTGAAAGTTTTCTGAAAAATGGAGATGAGAAGGTTGTGCTGAATGCCAGATCTCTGCGGAGATGTAATTTTAACTGTTACAGTGCCTGCTTTTACAGAGTATCAGCTTTCTGGTGGAAAACCTTATCTGTGTGTTATCACGGGAAGAGGAAGCCATAGTCAGGGAGGAGTTGCTCGCATCAAACCAGCAGCTATCAGATACCTCACAAGCCACAACTTCAGGTGAGTTCAGATTTTTGTTAATGGGACACTTTTCTTCTTATCTCACATTTAACTAACTGAAAATTGGACTATTTGAGCGTACTCCTGAGCAACTATATTCGTGCCAGTCTGCTGTTTCATAAGACCAGTACAATTGTATAGCTCAAAACTGTTATAATGGATACCAATTAAATCTGAGTTCCTTTCGTCTGAGATAAATGAAAGCATTCTGAATTAGTTATCTAAACAGCTTAATTGCCTCTTTCCATTTAAGGTCACTAGCTTTAATGTGAAGAGTTGTTAATCATCCTTTTTATTGGTTTCCAATACACTTCAGCTTCTTATGTGGGACAGCAATTTAGCAAGTCTAGGGTTGACATCAATGTGTTTTCTGCCTTTTCTTTATGGCAGTATATATGAAAGTGACTATGAAGGTGGGACTGAGAGAAGAGACTTCTCTTCCTGTTTCCCTTTGGCTTTCTACAGAACACAAGGGAGAAAATGTATTTTGAAAGGAATGTGTGAAAAGAAGAGTAGAATTAATAAAACCAAAGAGTTTGGGCAACTTGTTTTTTTTTAAACTCTTCCTCAGTTCCTGTTGTCTCCATCTCCAGACCCTTTAAAATCCACCTTTACTGTTACATCCTGAGGATGTGATGGTGGTCTCCTGACTCTCACATGCACGCATTCTTGACTGAGAACATTAATGCTGTATGTGTATTTGGTGATGGCTTAGAGATATGGCATGGAATGTCACTTTCATGTTGAAACTTCATCTTTTCCTGTTTCACAGGTTTGCAGAAATAAAGCCAGGCTGCCTGAAAGTCATGCTGAATTGAAGGAACACAGAAGAACACAGAAAATGAGATGTTGGATTACAGCTTTGAACAATTGCAATAATACTTTCTAATCTCTTTTAAAGGATTATATTTGTTAGAAGCGGTCCCAATTTGCAGCAAATTGTCTTGAAAATGTTCTTGGAAACATACTGACATGTGGGAAAAATCTTTTTTTTTAATATGAAAAAAAAGAAAAAAATCCAGGATAGTAATGCATATTAAGTGTTCTGATGAGGATTTTATAATGTTTTAAAGGGAAGTTGAGGTACAGTTTTTAGATACAGCGGTCTTCTCGGCATTCTCAGTCTATAGCTCTCGCTTCTATTCTTTAAAATTCAGTGATTTCAGTGTTTTGGGAATGCAGAACTCTGTACAGCTATTTTGTGATTCAGAACTTTGTGCTAAATCCTTCTGAAGAGCAGAGGTAGAGGTGGGAGCTCAGCAACTATTGCTATTTCAAATCCAGTTACTGTTGAATCTTAAAATACTTTGAGAATTCTTCAAGAGTCAGAGGTGGCCTTTTTTTTTTTTTAGTGGTCATTTTGTGTTGACTGGACTAGTTCTATTGTTCTTTTCTATTCCAGATTACTCTTGAAACAAATCAAATGACTGTACATTACCTAACACATTGCTGGTCTCAATTTTTTTTTTTGTTTTATTTTTTTACAGATTTAGTGATCTGTTAAAGGGGAAAATAAAACACCTACTGACATATAACTAATGGGAAATGCACTCATTTAAAAAAAAAAAACACAAAAAACACTTAACTATTGTAGGACAAGTACACCTTTTATGACTTTTTGAATGGAGTGAAATGAATACTGTTTCATTTTGCAGGTATCTAATAGTGATGTCTTCATTCTGTCCGTATTGAATTCGATGATTTCCTTGTAGAAAGACTGTTTATCTTTGAGACATTAAAAATGTATTTTTAACATCAAATTGAATGCCAATATTGCAGTAATAATTGCTGAACTTGAAGAGGATATGAAAGGTACTCTGTTCATGGTGGTATTGCATCTGAATATACAAAACAACAAACACAAAACTGAGCCACAAACAAAACAAAGAGACTAAAAATCCCAATAAATGGGAACACCTGTACTTGGCATGGATTTTCTCTAAGCAGTCAGAACCTTTTTTCATTGAAGTACTTTCTACAATGAATTACTGCTTACACTTTTGCTTCTTGAAAGGCATAGGAATTCATTAAACCAGTTGTTTTTTGTTTACTTTTTTTGTTATCTAATGTAAAGCTTTGTTCTTCAGAACAGGTAAGAGTTGTGTATTAGGAATAGTTTTAATAGGTGAAGGATTAATAGAAGTTTTTCATTTTTAAACTACTTTCTCAGTAAATTCTCTCCTGGAACTTCACACACATGGAATTTCTGTATGGATCCCATCTGTGTGCACAAGTTCTGCCATTTGTGTGCATGGCTAGTGTAAGCAAGGAACTTCTGTGAGAAAAGCTGTGCGCAGAAATAGGTTTCATTGCAAAATGTGTCATTGACAAATGGAAAGACATGAAGTTTACTGAATTTACTACTGTATTTACTGTAATAGATAGACAGCGAATACAGTGTATGATAGATCAAAAATAAGTTTGTTATGCTTTAGCAGATACAGTAATCTTTTCTGGTGATCTCAAATGCAAGAATAGCTTGAATAATATTTAATCAAAGAGACTATTACTGGAAAATTTGTTTTAAGTAGTAAGTTTTATATTTTTGTGGGTACTTTATTAATTTGTGTCCCTTTTTCTCTTTGTTGATCTACACTGGTAAGCAGTGTTTGAAATACAAAATATTTGGGCTCCGTAAGCAGCACTAGCAGGGTTGTTTATGCTGCTGCATCTGTGGGATGAAGCCCATGCTCCATCCTCTGTGACTACCTGTAATGGACTGAGGTGTCTTTCAGGCATTTGGGCTGCATACATCTGAAATGCCTAAGTGGAGCTAGGATCATTCTTTGTGTCAAAGAAAGTTCCTTCTGTTTTTGAGGAGATTTTCCTTAGTTCTGCTTTTATACTGAATGGAGGTGTAGCTCTTTCAGACATTTCTTTGCAGTGTAGTCCCTGCTGGCTGGCTTGGGTGACGGAGTTGCCCAGCAAAGGTCCCTGTGTGTGCTTGGAAGTGTCAGTGTTGAGCTGCTGGGTGCTGAAGTTGTAATGCAGATGAGCTTGTACCCAGAGAAATGCCTACTCTTCTGGTTGTGTTGGGAGGGGGCCTGATTCACTCAGCACATTCACATGATTCTGACATGGACAAAGGCAGCTTGGATTTCAGTTCAGAAGAGCAGGAGCTGTTGCCTTGTCCATCTGTTCATCTTAGCCTAGCTGTTGATGCTAGGAGGTGAGAAGCACAGCTTTTCTCTTTCTGCTGGCTTAGCAAGGAGCGACAACTGCACCCGGCTCTCACTTCCCCAGAAAATGCCCTATCTAAGTGGGCTTGGAGTCCTCCTAAAGTGCCACTTTCTGAGCCTTTCTTGAGCCTGCGGCTGCAAGATTAAAAAAAAAAAAATAAGATCAAGGGCATGAAATAGATTAAAGTTAAATAAATAAATAAATAAATGTCCAGAAACAGTCTATGAAAACTGCACCCGCAGAGCTTCAGTGTCCTCCCCTCTTATTATTTCTTCTCTGTGTTTAACCAAACAGGGCTAAAAATGTTCAGGGCAAAACCTCAGCTCCATGCCCTACTAGGAGAACTTTTTCTACCATCTTTCAGTCAGCAGAGAAGTACAGAGCTAGAGCAGTTTGAAATACTTTGCTTTCTCTTTATGTGTCCCTTGTGTTTTTGGGTACAGGCCTGGGTTTATTAAGGTACTTTGGATACCATACCTTCCTACAAGCTGGTCATTTGCCTAATATTGCCTAATTATTAAGTTGCTGATTGCAGGCTGAATTTAGATGGAAGTTATGGTTTAAAACTAACATAGGTAGAAGCAGTTTTGCTTTTATTGAAAAGGCAAAACCTCTGTCAGCTTCAGCAGCTCCACGTGAGGCATTGTGGTTCTCATTCAGAGAAAAGAATATGAGCTCAGCTGTTTTCATCTGCAGGAGTTTGTGTGTGCTTAGAAGCTTTACTGAGTTGGATACAGACTGGGGCAGAAGATCAGTGCAGAGAGAGAAAGTAGGATTCTGTTATTGGAAAGCATTAAGTTTCTCAATTCTTGCCAAACTATCCAGAAGAGCACACTTGCAATTCTTGTGTTTCTTCCGTTGCTTTTATAATAGGAGAAGTATTTTATAGTGGGATGAATTATTTAAAATGGAATTGTAACCTCCTTTCAAATATCATTTCCAAACGTTTTAGACTTCCAGCCTTTCTGATGTCTTTTGCAGTTACATCAATGTGAGTAGTGAGACATATTGTGTAAATTCTGTGTTTTATATTTTTAATCAAAGTAGCACTTAGTGGTATGGCCACCAGCACTCTGCAGTAATGTGCAACTTTTCAAATGCCTGTATTGTATGCCACTTTTTTAATCTATTCAACAGCATGTGGTTGTAATAGCTGCTCACCACTAATGTGACTTTTGGTTTCTTCTATGAAACATTTTAACATTTAGTCCAATTTATAATATTAGGAAGACTCAAATTTTTCATGCAAAATTCAGTGCTAGCCCTGTAGCACTGATGAGTAGCCCTTGCAGTAAAGAAAGGAGGAAGGAAGGAAGAAAAGGTTCTTAAGTGCAGTGGAGATAGCTATTCTCCAAAGTGGTACAAGTGTTTGGAAATACATTTCCATTGGTCATGAAAGCAGTGGGGCAGAAGTGATTTTTAAACAATACCTTCCTAATGCTTGGATTAACCTGGGTTTTGTTTCTATTAATATGTGATGTAGTCTTTAAACTTAATGTTTTATATAGGCCTGCTGAAGGACACCTCAGGCAAAATGTTACTGGCATCTTCTGTGTCTGTTGGGAACCACTGTGACTTGGGAGTCTTCATTTAAGCAGTGCAGGTGCCCTAGTTGAACCTGTTTGGTTGGTTGTACAGTGCCAGGGAAGATCTTTACATGTTTAGCAGAACACGTTGTATGGGGACTGCTGAGTCACAGCACCTGAAGGAAAGACTCAGTCAGCCCGGGGAGCACAGGTGAAGGCAGTTCACCTGTATGACCAGAAGGGGTGGAGGCAGGCTCAACCCCTCTTAGACCTCATTTAAGGCTGACTGCTACTTAGGAAGGATCTCTTGTTGGAAATCCCTCCTCTTTTAGTTCTTTCCCTGAGAGCCTAGATCCTCAGAGAATTCTCACCCATTTTTTCCTTCTTTTTGTAACATCTCCTTGTTTGTGCTGGCCCCTTTGCCTATACGCATTTTTTCTAAACAAATACATGAGGAGGTGAAGAGTAACCAAGCTGTTACTTAATCTTGACACAGAATGCGTCTGGTAAGTAAGAGGACAAGTTTTATCGTTGATGATAGCAATGAAAGATCATCGTAAATGTACTGTGATAAATCATACATGGACTTTACATTGCTCATGGTCATGTCTTCAAATGCATTTCACATTTACAGAGTACTGCCCTCTTCACAAAGCGAGGAAGAGGATAGAGTACAAATGCTGAAAAGGGAGTGTTTTTTACTGTGATGCCTGTGTATTTGAACTAGGGGTTTATAAATAAAAATATTATCAATTAAACAAAACAAAAGCAGTGAAAACCCAACTGATAATGCTGTTTGAATGCTACTTCAGCTAAGTGAAGTGTGCTGGATACTAAATAACTCTATGTGAATATGCATATAGAAAGATCGATTATTCTGGTAGTTACCAGGTACAGAAGCTGTCAGGACCAGTACATTGGGCGATATCAATATCTATTTTTAAATTGAAATTAAAAAAAAGATTTTTTATTTGTATAAAGTTGTAATTTTGCTGTTAATTATAACTTTCATTTTTTTACTGAAACATGATTTTGTAATTGCATTTAGAATTTCTAATGTGAAAAGGAATTTACAAAATCTAGTTTAATAAAGGATTTTTTGCCACAAGTATGGCCTTCTGTCTTTCCTTGAAAGAATGCATTTAGGCTTCCATCAGATTTTGTTAAATAAAAGACTTGAAGTTCTGCATGGAAGTCACTTGTCCCAACTTCAGGATGCCATCTGTAGAGAGAGAAAGCAGCCATCTGCAGGCATAGAAAGGAACAGATTTGTGGCCTGATTTTAAGTGATGTGAGTGGGAACTGAATGCTCACATTACTGAAAATAAAGGTTGTGGTTTTAGGACTTTTTTTTTTTTTTCCTCAAGTAGCTGAAAAGATGGGACTACTTTGTGGGTGATGAAGGCAGTGGCCTAAGTCAAAGGAGTGCTGTGTACACATAGTGTTCTGGATGGACCTCATTTGGTGATAACCCTTTGGTCACAGGAAATCATTGGTTGGACCCTGAGGGAAACTGTTGCTATGTCATGAATTCAGTGCTGATAAGACTGGATTTCCCCAAGGTTATTTTGTGCAGGTATTGCTCTGTCATGCTTCCAGAACTGGAAACAACACCTGAGAGCAAAGGGCTGGCTCCAGTCCTGTGTGTTTTACTCCCTGATGTGGAGCGAACTGACTTTGACACAAATTAACTCCTGCAGAGTCAAGCCTATGACTTCCTTGTGTGCCTCAGTACGGTGCAGGAACAAGCCAGCTTTGTGCATTTGTATGCGAAGCCCTAATAAGCTGAAAAGAGCAGTGAAGACAGGATTTGGAAACACGGTAGATGCTAGCTTAGCTCTGACATAGCCGATTCTGAGCCACAGCTGATGCATCACAGCCTCAGTGAATGTCTGATTGGGTTTTGAGCTCCTCTGCTTACAGCTGGGAGTTTTCTTCTCGTGGGCACTATTGAGATTCTGAAAGGCCTCCCTTTTAAAATGTGAGAGGTGCCATGTTTTAACTTGTTCTGGCTTATAGAAATGATTGAATGCTATAGCCAACAACTGAAGTCTAGTAAGAAATATGTTTTTTGAGGCAAACAGAAAATGTCACCCCAAATCATGGAAACTGCAGTGAAAGGTGGTATCCCCTGGTGGAGCACGTCAGGGACCACGACAATAGGTGGTGCCCTTGCCAATAGCATGCAGTGGTGGCATCCTTACTGTGTGCCTGCCAGAGCTGTTTCTCTCTGTGGAGTGCAGAAGAGGATGTTACTACACATCACGTGCTGTTCTTTTTTTTTTTTTCTTAGAAGGAGACTACAGTATTCAGTGTTGGTGACCTTTTTTCTTTCTTTCTTTCCATATGGGTGGGGTAGGGTTTGTTTTCAAAATGTTATTGATGCTCTGTGCTCAAGATGGGCAAGATGAAGAAGTGCATTTTGCACTTAGATTTGTAAGTGATAACATGGTTTTTTCTCCTTTTGCTGGCACGTGCTGCTCTTTGAAGGTTGTCTGACTGCTTGGACAAGCAGCTATCACTCTGCTCAGACTGACATGAAAAGAATTGTGCTGTTTGGTGCAGCTGTGGGTGCTGCTGGTGGCAAAGGCGTCTTGAGAACTGTCATGGAGATGAGCCTTCTTGATTTTGTTTGACTTTCTGGAGCCTGTGTGGCCTGACTGTAGTTTCTAACCAATTACTGTTGGATAGAAGTTCATGTTTTCCTGTAATACCTTTTCCGTGGACAGCTTCTGCATGGCGTGGAGCTGGGACATGGTGTTTCTTGAGGATTACCTTTCCTGTAAACAGGTCCTGTATTTGTCTGGAATTCCAGTTCAGAGACTTGGCCTTCTAGGAGCTTGGCATTTGACCTCTCTTTGATCTCACGATTCATTGCGTTCACAAAGGGCCGTCCTTTCCACTGCAGGTGAGCTGGGAGGAAGGAAAATGATGAAGAGATCTGCAAGAACAGATAGGGGAGGATGTCACACGACAGGTAGGTAATGTGGTGTCCAGCAGAGATACTACAGGATCAAGTGGTGAGGTACCCTGCATAGAATGGGCACTGTGCTGAGGTAGCCCCCTTCCTCCAGCTCCCACAGTGCAGTGCTGAGATAGCCAAAACATCATCTTGAAGCAGACCCCTGCTGGGATGCACCATTTGGAAGTCTTGCTGAGTTGAATGTGTTGGAGATGGGGTTTGACATCCTGTAATTAGTTTAATCCTGTGGTCAGTTTCTGCTTTCTTTTTTCCCCAGCACCACCAGGGATCCCTGTGACCTGAGACCCTTGGTGCTGTTATGTTGTGTGAACTTTTAACCCGAGCTGCAAAAACAGAAAGGACTGAGTGCGCTGTGGGGAGCACAGGATAAAAGCCACCATCTTACTTGCCTCCCTGTTGCCTAGGCTGCTTCGTATCCTCTGTAATGGTGTTGGGCCTAAAACCTGGCTTGTGTGCTCCTTGTGAGTAGAATGCTTTTCAAATGGCTCAGGAGACACACACTGACCTGATTTGAGTACTTCTCATTGTTCCAGTTTGTGACCACTGCACCACTGGAAAGAATCTGTCACCATTCTCCCTGCATGCTCTCAGCATGTATCTGTAGGCATCGATGAGATCTCCCCTGAACATTCTCTGCTCCAAGCACTCTGAGCCTCTCCTCATACAACAGTTCCATACCTTCATCATCTTTGTGGCCATTTGCTGGAGTCTGTCCAGTGTGTCCTTTGTATCTTTCTTGTTTTGTGGAGCCTGGAGCTGTTCCCAGCAATCCACCTGTAGCCTCATCAGTGCTGAGCAGAGGAAAAGGATCCATTTTCTCAGCCTGCTGGCTGCGCTCTTCCTAATGCAGACCAGGAGATCATTTGTCTTCTTTGTAGGAAGAGCACGCTGTTGGCTAATGTGGAATCCCCTCTCCACCAGTGGATACCAGCCTCCTCCAAAATGAAAGACAGAAGAATGAGATGGCTCCAGCAAGGGGAGGGCAGGAGGGAAATGAGGGCTTCCAGCCTAGGCCAGGTGATAGAAACGTGATGCCAAAATACTTCCTGTAAGCAAAATGTACTTGTCTTGCTGGATGCTAGCTCTGTCTTACAGCTGCCCTGTGCTACGTTCTCCTGGGTGTCCCTGCAGTGCAGGGGCTGGGGAGCTCCCAGGCATGACAGACCTCTTCTTCTTTCCAAGAAGAATGAAAGGAGGAACCTGTGTTTCCTCAGAACTTCTGACCTTTGACGATACTTTCTTTCTCTGCTTCTCTTCTCTGGGAAGTATCTGTGCTGTGCAGCCCTTGGGCAAGTTCAGGGTAGAGAAGGCGGAATGCTGACCTGGTCCTGATGTCTTGAAGTCCCTCAGACTTCAGGTGTGATTTCACAAGGAAAACCACTGGAGCTTCTCCTGTGGTTTCTTCGGAGCCACTGAGATCGTTCTTATGCTAAATCCAGGCAAGGAGGAAGGAAGTTGAGATGTCCCCTGGGGAAAAGGAGTATTACACAAGTTGGATAGTTTACAGATACTGATGGATGTTCGCACACCACATTTTATGTGGAAGTGTTTACCAAGTGGCCTGGGACTGGGTTTTCCTCCGGGCACACAGCCCCTGGCCAATGCTGGCTCTTCTGTCGGCTGCAAGTACCTTGCATGAACCCCCAAAAACATCAACAGGAAAATGTGGTTATGAGTTGTGTGTCATGTGTAGGAGATGTCTTGTTCCCCTAGTTGGGCTGATGGCTGTCTGGGGAATTAGGATGTGTACCTGATTTTGGGGAAGAATATTGAGTTTTGGGGAAGTGATGTGGTTGCTTTTATGTTAGGCTGTCTCAGGGTGAGAGCTGGTGGAATTGAGTAACCCTTAACTGGGTACCTAAACAGGCTTCAGTTTTAAGAAAGAGGAAGCACATTTTCAAGTTATTCTAAAGGAGAGCACTTCTCATACATTGTCCTGATCACCACTTCCCTGCTGCTGTCACAGGAAGAGTTGTTCTAGGAAGTTATTGCACTGTTTCTGCTTGTCAGATAACAAGAAAGCAAAGGGTGTAAATTTTAGTGGTGCCTGCTGCTGGCAGCTGGATCTCAAGAGAAATATTTCAGAGAAATAACAAATCTGTTTGAAGGGAAAAATATATAAAGGTAGTAAAGTGTAAGTCTGTTGTTAGGACTGCCAAAAGACAGAGGACTCAAGAAGCAGAGAAATCTCTGCTACACAAGTACATGGGTTCAACTTGAAAGGAAGCTGGGTGATAATGTAGATGCGTACACCCAGGTTTTAAAGACAAAACCGAGGCTGATTTCCACTTGCACAAGCCAGGGTACTCTGTGTTGGGCCTAACTGGTCTGTAACTTGGCCTAAGAGGCTCAGTGCCTTGTCCTCATCTCAATGCTACTGCACCCAGGCACTGGTTGGCCTGGGCCCAATATCTGCAGTAACTTGAGAGCTGCTACACAGCCACCAGAAGCAGAGAAAGCCTTGCGCTGAAGGATGCTCTGTTTCTGTGCTACTACAGGGACAGATGTGCTTTTGTAGGACAGGTGCAAGTGCTCCTTGGTCCAACCAGCAGTGGCCTACTACTAGATCAGTGGTGGCCGTTGCCCAGGATCCCTTCCTAGCAGTACAGTGATTCTCCCTCTGCACCAGAACTGCACTATATCTATTGACATCTCAAGGAAGAGACAGAGCCTTGGAAGAGTTTGAGAGATGAACTGAGAGTTAGCCTCGTGCCGGAGTTTGGGTTGTTTCATCATCACATGCTTCAAACCGTGTCACTATAACACAAAACCGAGGAGTGTTTAACAACTGGCTTAGCTTCCGTAGAAAACAAAGCTTAAACTCGTTGAGGCAAAGTGATTAATGATGTAATATGTCTTACCTAAATCCATGCAGGAGCTTCCTGTGAAACTGCACTTTCATTTCCTCTTTCAGAAGGAGTTCTCTGACAGTAGTTCTGCAGATACTTCTTTGCCCGGTTTATTTTAGATATTCTCACAAATGCTCCTCCATTCAGCAAGGAGGTCCCCCTTTCTTTGTTATGTGTGGACCTGGGGAGGAAATGTGCTCATGTCCATGTTGAAATGGATGTGGGCAATGTGCCTGACCTCCCCTGTACAGCCTAGGAATGCAAGGGAAAGTAAATAGCAGCATTCTTGTTTTTTAACATGCTATGGCATCTTGCCCACACACATTCATGCTCCCCTTTGAAAAGGATGATTTAAAGAACAAGAGCAATAATAACAAAACCCTTTTTAACTGAGTAAACACTCTCCTTGTATGTTGTTTACAATGTTGGTGAAATGCCTAGACATAAGAAACAATTATCTTCATTTTAATTAATCTAATGGCCACCTAGGACATGAGAAAGGCTTGTAGCAAGGGTGTCATGATTTACTTCTTGAGCAAATCTGAGAACAAAGAAGTCAGACAGAGGTGACAGGACAGCTTGATCAGCTTCATTCCCAAAATCTGCATCCCACTGCCTTCTCTAAGTGAAAAATAGATGAATGGATTAAGGGACAAATGTGAACTTTCATTGTAAACCAGCCCAAGTCTAACATGATAAAACCCTGGGTGTTATTATTTTACATAATTGAAACCCTCAGTTTCAAAACTCACTGTTTGAGTTTTAAGACTATATTTGTTGCTGTCAATTTAGCTTTAAATAAAGATATATCTATTTGCAACCCTCCACTTCTCCCCCATAAATATTTTCCACAAAGAGGTGTTTGTTTCTGAAAGTCCCAGTTAATGACTCATACTGAGTTTAAAAAAAGGAGAAGCGAGGTATTTTTGAATGTAACAGCAATATTCTCTTACAGCCAGATGTTCCCCTTCATTGCACAGCATGAGGAGGTGAATAGGGGCAGAGAAGCTGAAGCAAGAAAGGCAAGAACAATTAAAAAACATGTTTCAAGGAAAATATATCATTTAGGTTGCAATATTGAACCTGCCTTTGGAATTGCCTCAGTGTTGAGCAGTGAGTGTGGAGCTGGAGGTATCCTTACAGCATTCCAGGTCATTAGAAAGTCAAGTCATAGAACAAGGCTACGTGAAACACGTGCATCACTATGAAAATTCTCCAATTTTTATTGAGAAGCTTCCATAAGAATAGAAGAATTAAAAGTTCCCACTACAACATTCACATATTTTTAGGAAATTTTGGGGTCAAGATCCTCCAGGAAGCACAGTGGAAGGAAGGACATGGGTGGAAAGTGGGACGTTAGATCGCATTTATTATACAGTCTTGCTTTTTTTTTTTTTTTTAACAGAGCTCACTCAATTCAAATGTTGTTTATGAAGTATTTTACAGATGGATGCACTCTATATCTAAAATGCAAACTGCTTACCCAGATGGCCTCACATCTGGATTAGTGTGCAGTACATAGCAGTTAGTTGAATTTTTTGAGCAGCTGCTATCTGTAGCAGACCTAAAATGAGCAATGATCACCTTAGGACCCTTCTATTGATATGCAAATTGTAGTTATTTCTCTGCTTCTGACAAGCCACAGCATTCTGGTGGAAATATCTCAACGTGTTTGGGTGTCTGGCTTTCTTTATCATTATTGCAATGGAAACTTGTTGCCTGATTGCATGTGCTGGTATTGGGTAACCTGAACTGGGTTATAAATGGAAGAACAGGTGTTTAATGTGAAAACTAAGTGATGCAGATTTTCTCATGACGCATTGAAGCCCCTTATCCAGAATCTCAAGTGAAAGGAATATTAATATTTTTAGGAAGAGATTATTCAAAACCTGCCTCGTGTGAGCTGCCTTTACTTATCTTTGTCCCTGCTGATAATTAACTAAATTCATTTCTTTTCATAAGGAAATGCAATAAACAGATTCCCCAGCCTGACTATGCAGCACTGCTCTGCAAGCCTTGTCTCAGCACGTTTATGGTGTCTCTACACAAGTAATGTCACTTCAGCGACTGTTATATTTTTGACACAAAATGTGTTTTGTCTAAATGTAAATGATCCTTTGGTTTTTCCTTTCTGCCTTACATTGTAATTTATTCTGATTTTTTATTATTTTATTATTTTAAAATCATTATTGGAAGCAGTATAACTTTATTTTGGAATGCATTATGCTGGCATAAAGTTGATGCGGGCAAATTCAGCTCTCTTCATCAGAGAGTTCCCATCCTGCTGCAAACACAAAATGCACAGTGTTGGTCCTGGATTTGGCATTTATTCCTGTAGCATGGGAAGAAATTGTCAGAAATGAGTTGATCCCAAAATGAGCCCAAAATATTTTCTGGGGAGGTCTCAGGGTCTGTTTCTCTGCCTCAGTGGCCGGTATTGAGGCTGCCAGGACATCCAGCGCTGTGTCTGGTGGAGGAGCAGCTGGATTCCACTCTGGGCAGGGTCAGGGCTCCTCACATTCAGCTCAGGGGCAGATATGTAGCTCCCTGTTCCTCCTGCCCGATGCAGCCAGGAGCTTGCCCTGTGGGAAGGACAGCAAGAAGAGGGATCCTCGTGTGCATGGAGGCTGAGGTGGGAAGGAGCATGCAGGGAGATGGGAATTGGGAAGTGCTCATGTTTCCTGCAGAATGGACTCCAGGCCAGGTGTTGGAAACCTTGAAACTCTTCATGGAGTGCTGTGGCAGAAAGGCTGGGCATGGTGGGAACCCAGCCTGCCCAAGTTCCATGTGCTGGGAAAGGCAGGCTTCTCCATGCCCACGATCTCTCCCTTCTGCTGCTGGTCAGTGTCCTTGTGCTAGTACGCAGTTCAGGGCAATCCTCATTGACTCCAGTCAAATCCGTACGGCCAACCTGAAAGTGCCTGTCCCCTGTTTGCAGAGGGTCAGCTAGATGTGCGCTGCTTGCTAGGCTGTCACGCACCTCGAGCAGCCCTGGGAGCGGCAGTCTGCAAAGAGCAGGCGTGCTGCAGGCCACAGCCGTGCAGCCCCAGCCCTCAGCAGCTGCCTGCACTGCTGGAGGCAGCGGGACGCTCACACATCAGCCCGCAACCTAACCCACGCAGGCAGCGAGGAGCACACCAGGAAGCTGACGTACCCTCACCCCTCCGCTGCTCCTCATCACAGCACAACTGGGGCCGCTGTCTGCCGGCTGAGCAGCCCAGTCCCGAGGCTAATGTGGCCTGTACGTGCAGCGGTCCCTGCTCACCGCTTGCTTTTTTTCACCTTTCTATCTCTGTAATGTCATTTTTCAAATCTGCTAAAAAAAGAAGTCCGTCTGAAAACCCAAGAGCACGGATCTCTGCTCTTCGTTTGCTCTCCCCCCTCTCTTCCAGTAGCCAACTTCCGTAAGGTCTGTTTTAACAGCCGCACTCCGCTTCCTGCCTCTGGTAAGTTCTTTCTCTTTCTTCTAAGTGTTGTAACTCGAATTTGGATTCTGAATCAAATTCAGTGTCTTTGCATTTACTTTTATTAATACATTTGTGAAATGGGTTTGTGTAATCGGTTCTACTTTATACCGTCTCTTTCATTTCTGGTACCGTGATACTCTGCTGAATGCTGGTCTCATCCTTCCCCATCTATCTTTGGGACTTTTGTTTGTTGCTGAGTTTGCTCCTGCTTCAGCAAGAAGGCTCAGTATAAACAAGGAAAATTGGCACGGTGGGCCATGCCATGCCACTATTTTAAATGCTAACTAATGTACGAAAAAAACCAGAGAAAACATAAGTTATTCTGAAATATATATATATATATATATACATATATATATATAGCCTGATTCAGACCCTATGGGATCCCCATTGGGTCCCCATTGCCCCATTAAGGAGCCAGGAGTAATGGGCATCTTTAACTCCAGGGATGGCTTTCTTCCTCAGTTGTGGAGTACGCCGTGACTTCGTCTTAAATGTTTCTGAGCAAATATAGATAAAAGTATTGCAAGAACCTGAGAAAGGTGAAATTTAGTTTCTTAGGACTGAAGTGAGACTGTAAGTACATTTGATTTGCTGACTCCTCCATCACTGGCTCTGGTTCCCCAGCAGCTGGCCCACTGAGTGCAGCAGTGGAAGGGCTGTGCTGCCATCCGCATGGCTGTGAGTGCAGCTCCCTGCCTTCATCTCACCCCACAGCTGCTTCTCTGTTGCTTCTGAGCTCTTTGTGCCCCGTGGGATTCCTTTTGAGAGCACTGTGTTCTTGCACACATATGCAGCTCCGTGCACGCTCATTTCTAGGTTCTGCCCACAGAAACTGGACCTGGTGGCTGAGGAACGCTCCTGTCGCACTGACGATGGGAGATAGTTAATCTAAAAGGTGAATGAAGAGGGAGAACACAGAGTTGGAACCAACCCTCTGGCACAGGTTCTCGTGCAAAATCTGGCTTTAAGACTTGCTCACTTCTTTCAGCTGAGCTTCCACCTGTGGATGGGGTAGGAGTGGAGCTGTGGTATTTGCAGGGCAGCTTGAGAGCAGGATGTACCCTGAAGAAAACACTTGTGGGGGGAGAGGTAGGAAAAATGGGATTAGATGATTGTTATCAGGCAGATCTGCCAGCATTTGTTTGGTGTCAGTATGTACCTTTCTAATGCTGCTGTCAGAATATGGTGGGATTTTGCATTGTGCCATGCATCTTCATGTTTGATATCTCTAAAACCTGCCATTTTGATCAATCGGTGTTTGCAAATATTTGGGTTGAAAAGACCATACGAATATACTTGCTTGACATTAGATATAACCTCAGTTTTCAAATGCAGGTCTGAAGAGGTATCACATGGGTGAAGGTGGGCATAGACTTGATGAGGATATCACATCTGGGCCTTCAGCAGCCTCTGCTGGGTAGAAAAACTCCACATTTGCTTGCTTCCTGCTGTACTGAGAGAGTGGACCTTGTTGGGGTGTGATGCCCAGGTATATAAGCACTGGATTAGCTGTCAGAGACCAGGAAAAGCAGTAGCTACATATTTACAGAAAAGATGTGCTTTTTAAGCAACCTCTGCTTGCTGTCTAGGATCCAGAGCAAAGAATTAAAACAGAAAAAATGGGCTTGACTCTGAGACATAGCAAGACCTAAATTTGTAGTCCATCATAAAGGAAAAGTGGCTGTAAATTACTGCCACTTAATCCCATCTGAAGGCAATTTTGCTGTCCCAAATCAGTGTAAGACAGGCTTACAGAAAGGAATCATGGCTCCCATGGCCAGCTGTGTCAGAGAACAGTCCCTATATTGTGCATCATAATAAAACTATGAAGCTGGGGCCTCGATACCAGAGTTACTAAAGATACTTTTCCAGCCTGGTAACCTGCTTGCACAAGAAAACGTTTGCGTGTAGTGATTAAACAGGTTGTGGCTTTGTTCAATCTGGGGATGAAACGGAAGCCATCTGCCTGCTGCATGGACCCAACACCAGTGATTGGCACTGAAGCAGCACCCTCTGATCACAGCTGTCAGTGGTATCAGGAGGCAATCTCTTGCACAGCTAGGAGCAAGCCATACAGATCCTCAGCAGGGCAAGTGGACACTTTGCAGCGTACTCAGAGCTTACAGGAAATGAGCTGAGTTTGTGGTGGTAGTCTTTTAAGATTAGCTGCTGGCCTATCCTGTACAGAGCATCAGCGGAAGAACTTGCAGCCTTTCCTCCATGTTATTTTCTGATAACGTGTTAGGTGGACACTGAGACAGAGAGATGTCTGCTGTTTTTCCTCCTGTTATTTCTGTGCCTTTCTAGATGCATAGCAGCAGCTGGGTTAAGAGCTGTAAATGAAAGGGATTTTCACTGAAGAACATCTCCCTAAACTGAATACCTCTGTTTTCTTTGTGAAATGTTGACACTGTGATTCTTTAGTTTTAACTAAGAAACAGGCAGCTATTATTGACTGCATCATTCAAGTGAACAATTCGGCAGTGCTTATATTCTGAAAAAATAACAGTATTTTTTGTAATGCATTTGAGCTTTGATTGGAAAGAAAGAAAATGAATAACCATGAAAGTTGCCTGTTTCAAACTCCTGAGTTTCAGGCATCACTCTGCACGGTGTAAAATCATTTCCAAATTAGGTTCTCACCCTGGTCAGCGGTGTGTGATTTTAGTAATTCAGCCGTTCTTATCTGTTTCCGTGACACAGAAACAGCTAACAGCTGAACAATCTTGGGATAACCCAAGTGGTGATAGTCTAGAATGGAAATTATCTCCTGCTGTCTCAAGCCCACTATTAAAGCAATACTCACTAGTAGGCAGCCTTGGTATACTGGGTCTCAGATGAACAGGTGCCAGAGGAGTGTGGAGTAATGGTCACTGCAGGTCTGGAGGCTGTGCTGGAGGCTGGTTGGAAGGTAGCTGGGAGTGCAGCTATGTTCCGACATGTCTCCCATTGCAGGGAGAACCATGGCTTTTGCACAAGGAGTTGTATTTGGTCCTCACTCTCAGATGCTAGGAAATGCGAATCTCTCAACAGGGAGCATGGTGTTGACCTGGCATGCTGGCATCTATTGGATTAAATTACCAGCTGTGTGAACTTGCTGGAAACCACAGGTGCATCTGCTATGGCTTGGGGGTTTCCCCTAAGAGACTGCATTGACATATCACATAGAAAAGACCCGACATGTGTTGGAAAGGGAATGAACACCTTGCCCAGCAGAAGTCGGCATGAAGGGTGCACCATGCCACTTATCACAACCAAGTGTGGAGTAGCAGCCTCGAGAGCTGATACAGCCAGCGTGTGTGGGAATGTTTGACCAGCTGGTGGTACCTCTTTTCCTCATGAGTAGCAGTCATTTGCTTTTGAAGGTTATCCTAGTTTAAGTTAAACTACAGATAACACTGCTTCTCCTGGGTGAGAACAAGAGCCCGATGTAGTTGAACTGGTTTGATTATCTCCTGTGCACGCTGCCAATGAACTAATATGAAATCTTTCCATCCAGCTTTCCTTCTTTTCTGAAAGATGTTCCAGGGGACACCCAGCTTATTTGCGATGTGCTTAAAAAATAGTAAATTCTCTAGAATTTGGAGTTACTGAATTAGTGATACGTTTGAATATTTATTAAGTTCCTTGGTGTGCTTACGGTTTTGTCACAAAAATATCTTATAAAACATACATCTTAAAAATCCCTCATGTAATTTCTTTTGTCCTCATTAGTCTAAATGCAAGTTTTAAATTTCAGGTATCTTTCAAGCAGAGTTTTAATTCTGAATGAAAAGCTGATGCTTAGAACGTCTGAGTTTAAATTGAGACTCCCAGGATTAAAAAATAAAACACGGGAAATGTTTGCATAATTTTCAAACATAGCTCTCCTAAATTTTTTTTTCATGTGTGATCATTCTCATACAAAGTATGTAAAAATGAAGGAAAAACAAAGTGTATTCCTTTCTACACTTCTCACTGAAAATGAGAAACTCTTTGTTAAAGTTTACCATAGCATGAGGATTTGCACGATCTTTAAACCAAATAGATGTCAGCTCTACGTAACTGGAGTGGCTTCTCCACGTACTGAACTGAAGAATAAGTGAGAAGGATTTATGCATTATTTCTGGTGGTAGAGCAGAGCCTTTTCTCCTCTTAACCTATTCCATATCACTCGCTACCGTCTGCAACGTTATGCTTTATTATCTTATCTATAAGTGACATGAGATTAAGTGTTGGAATTGGAGAAAAGAGAAGGGAACCGGGCCCTGAAATATATATTCTGCCCTACCATATGATTGCAGTAAGATGAATCAATGCAAAATCTGAACTGCCAAGTATAACCTGTACTAGTTCCAGAGAAAAAGAAATCTTCATCACACCTTCATTTGAAATTGTGCTTTAATTGCAGCAATTCACAAGGTATAGACAATTCTGAGTAAAAAAGTAGTTACCCATTTATTAAGTTTGATTTGGGTTTACTACAGTTGAGGAATTCTGGGGGGGTGCATACAGTAAAAAAACCCCAACCAACTGTAACAACAGTTTCTACCTATAACGTAACCTGATTTTATTCCCATGCCAGGTGCAGTGCAGGAGTAGTTGTGGGGTAGATTGTGGTTGCCAACGTTTTTGGTTTTTTTTTTAGTTTATAAAACAAGACCTTAAATCAACTAATGTGGGAAAGGTTGTGATAATTGCATGTTTTGTATTGCACTTTCTGTTTGCAAAGTGACTGACACTGTTTCCGAGCCAGCCCTTTTTACATTTGTATGTACATTTTAATTGACGTATGCATACGATAAACTTCAAATTGAATTTTAAAGCACTGCATTTTCCCCTGGGTGGGATCCGAATGAAGATTTTAAATAGTTGAATATATACAGAGGCAAGAAAACCCTTTTTTTTGCTGGCTATTCTAAGGAGAAAAGCTAAAATTGTCAGCCAGGTTCTCAGAGTTATAAAATGAATAACCAATCAAATTGTTGTTGCTTACTTACTCTGGCTTAGGTCATTAACTCACAATTTAACATCCATCAGAACAGACCAAACAGCCGTGAGATGCAGTAAGTGATTCGGGATGGTTTTCCTGAAGCAAAAAATAAAACCAACCACTACACATCTTAGCAAAAAGTCATTATTCTGAGTTGTTAGATCAAATGACACATTATAATTTGCTGCTCAAAGCACCTCTAGATTTAACATTTTTTTATTCTTGTCACAAAACATGCAAAAATAATCTTCTGTCAAACATGATCATTCTGTTCTAACATTTTCCTTCTCCACCTTTACCTCTCACCAAAATCAAACTTCGGTAAATACTTAATTTAATGAATACAGAGAATCTTCTAGGGTTAGGGGAGAAGACCCAGGAAGAGAGCTTCCTTATTGTGATGGGCATTTAATACACACAGAACGAAGTTACAACTGAATAGATCTCTGGCAGTAATTTTGGTGATCTTGTGTGGGATCCACGGAGGTTAGAAATAACAATGAATTTTTTTCAGATATTTTTCAACACTGAGGAGGGAGTTATGTCAGCTGTATTGCTCTGTGTTAGCAGCTAGCAGTGTTGTTGATCACTTGGTAGCCTTTAAGGGCCACGATCAAGAAGGTTGGGTGCTGTGCAAGCACCAGAGAGGAGCATGGTCCTACCCAGGTCAGAGCCAAACCACAGTGCTGGCAGCCCTCGGCGGCTGTGGGCTTGGCATGGGTCTGAGAGAAAGAAAGACCTCTTCTCTGGGAACACAGATGTGTTCTAGCACTTCACCGTGCTACACTTCTAGGGGACTTCATATAAATGCATGTGTCTCCTTAACAACAAATTGTTGTCATCCGCTATAATGATGTGACTAAAATTGTGATGGTTGCATATACAGTAGAAAAGTAATTGTTTAAAGCATATGACCGTGTGCTGATTTGCTTATATAATATTCCGATCTATCAATCATATACCTACACTATTGCAAATCTAGATGTAGCTAAGAGGTTATTTCTGCCTTTGTGGATATAAACACGTGCAAACCTATACATAGAAATAAAGCAATGTGAAGACCATGGCCATTACATTTCAAATAATAATAAAAAAAAGTTGTCATTTCAGTAACGTATCCATCATTTGATGCAAAATACGCATTCAGATTTTAAAGTAAGGAAGAAATATCTTCATATGTTTCATATAGCAACCGATAGCAAAGTCATCTGCAAATGAACAAGTTTCGGTGCATGTATACATACATATCTATATAGACATACATGCATTTATGGATGTCAGATTCTTGTACACATATCCATAGATTAATTATTGCAGTATTTATGCTTTTAAAAATATACTGATTTATCTTTTATTTTTTATTTATTTTTGTTCTATATATATACACGCATACTTCAAAGCAGGTTATGCTTTGTTCTGCAATAAATTACAGCAATATTTGAAAGTAAAGAATATTAGTTGTATCTGAAAAAAAGGATTTTTCTGGTACATTATGCTAACATCTGCGGAGAGTCGAAAGACCCCAGGCAGAAACAGGGAGAAGAGTAGGCTTGCTGGAAAGAGAGCACATCATTGTTGGAGAGTGGAAACAAAAGAGTGCTTCTCATTTAAACTCAATAAAAGAGTTTTTTGAGGACTTAAACCTGTAAAAATACCTACAAAAATATGCTGTGAGCATCCTTTTGATTTGCCTCAAACTTCAAGAAAGGTGAACTGTGTTAAAAAGAGGATGTGACATGAAAAATTTGAAGTGGTTTGGGGCCCAAAGCTGCAAACATTTCCACATGTGAATAGCTCTACACACACAGCATTCTCATTGAAGTCAAATATCAAATACCACCTGTAGCACCAGTACTTCGGTTTGGCTGTGATGCAGCTAGTTAGGGCTGTGTGAGCTCTGCCGTAGGACTGGAGCCCATTCTGATACTTGGGGTGGTTTTCATGGCGATGTCTGGTAGCGCAGTAGCCAGTGCATAGTGCTTCGTCCATGCTCATCTGAAAGTGTGTTTGTGTCCCCACCTGGACCCAAAAGTAGTTTTGTGGTGTAGCTGGTGGTGAATACAGATATGTGTGTGTGTGTATACAGGGGCAGAGCCTATGAGGGGACGCAGACAGGCAGATGTTTAGGGCATGTCAGTGCTCGAGCATATACGTGCATGACATTTGCAAATCAGGCATACTATTTAAGGCTTTGTGTATGCTGAGGCTCGAGAAGGATTTCTTCACTGTTTAAGAGCAGGGAAGAAAAGTTATCATATGAAAAGAGCGGGAAAGGAAGGCGACATACCCTGTATCTTGCAGACAGGAAATGCTTGGTAAGTGCAAGGGTACATGCAACTCTTTGGGCACAATGTGCTGCCCCATTGCTGCTGACTTTGGGGATTGTTGGACCAGGCTGAGAGCAGCACACGGGCCAGGCCTCTGTGAAGGGGCTAACTCCCTGCACCAGGCTTACCCACAGTGTATTTGAAGAAGACACAACTTTTATCCTGAAAATGTGCCCATTTTGAAAATGTCCTGCATCACTTTGAATACCATAGTCTCTATGTTTATTCTGTCATGGCATAAAAATGGACAAAGAATGGCTCTAGACTCATGGCCTGAATTTTGAAGCAGGTACTTAGTGCTGCAGAATTGACTTCTAATGGATTTAAGATCTCAAATCAATACACAAGAGTCATTTTTCTAATTTTAGAGTGGTTCTAATTATTTGTGTTCATGTTTAATTTATAGGTAGCTGAATCAAAGTGTGATTCATCACAGATAAAGGGTTCTTGAGGTTAAAAAATATATATTTCTGTTATGTAATTGGTTAATTAAAAGGACTGTTGAATAGTTTTTCTCGGTGTCTATAAAAAAGTTGAATAGACCTTCAGGTTTGTCATTATCCAATACTTATTTATATTAATAATGGTACTACCACACACATTTGTAAGCATGTGTGTAAATACATATGAGGGCTGCTCTGAAAGCAGTGCCTTCTATTCTATTGTTTTGGCCCACGATGTCTGGTGGATGTTGGTGGTACGGTGGTAGGGGTTAAACCTTCCCACCAATATCTCGTTACAGATGGCAGCAGAGGAGCACAGTGACAAAATGGAGTCTGACATGGAACTGTGTATGAAGCAAAGGTGTGTCACTGAATTCCTCCATGCATTGAAAATGGCAGCCATTGGCATTCACTGATGTTTGCTAAATGTTTATGGAGACCAAACAGCAGGTGTGAGCACAGTGAGGCGGCAGATGGTGCATGTCAGCAGTAGCAACAGTGGGTCTCCTCTGCTGTTGCAGATTTTCACAGGCCTAGCATGTTGATTCTTGTTCATCGCTGGTGAAAATGCACAGCTACTGGTTGTGACTGTGTTAAGAAATAGCACTGTGTAGCTGAGAATTTGCTCAGTCAAATAGTATTATTGTACTCTTTGTGTCTGTTGTATTTTCCATGATTCCATGGAAAAAATATAGGAGGCAATGATTTTTAAGTGACCTACGTACATTTTCTTATGAGGAAAGCTTTTATCCCTTTACTTGGACTTCTCTCATTCCAAATAACATTGATATGTATTTGTCATTGCTTTATAGCAAGGTTTCCCAGTCTCAAAATGAGGGCTTTTGTTTTAAATCTGCTTAGTTGTACTCACTTACTTACAATAAAGTTGGCAAGATGACTGAATATCTGATCATAAATCCTTTTCTTCAGTTTCAATTGTTAAAACTTCCAAACAAAGTAAACAAGGTTTAAATTTTCAGGTATTGTATACATCCAGCAGGAATTTTTTTAGAAGTTCCTAGGAAAGCGCTCACTCATTTCCTACAGATTTAATGAATTGGATATTTTTTAATTTTAATTTTGCTTTTTTTTTTTTTCAAAATGAAGTGCTCAAATTGTGAAACAGAAGCAAAATTTCAATTTTATGAATAAGGTAATGGTTGAATTATGAAGTTGTTATGACTGCAGTTTTATTTAATGCTGTAAAAAAATTTTTTTTGAGATGGCAAGACATCTTGACTTTGGAAATATGGGTCCATTTTGTGTTGCCTGCTCTTCTAACTTTAGGATTTCATTGCAGGTATCATTGTATTTTTGTATTTAGGGCTAAAATATCTGTATAAGAGCTCTCCTCCAAGTTTCTAGGCACCCTCACAATTCTTTAAAGTAGCAAAAGGCATAAATACACCAGAGGGCTGAAGCACCAATTGACCCATAACCAGCCATCTTCCTCTTGGGCAGGGAGGTAAAGATGGAGCCTGTGAGAGCTTGCTTGGAAAGTGAATACAGATTTTTTTGGTGGAATATTCTGGGGAAAAGATGCAGTGCTTTGCAAAGGTATAGGCTGTGTGCCAGTTCCCCTTAGTGACAGCAGTATCACCGCTGAATGGCAAGGACGGACTGCAACAGTGACACTGTCCGAGAAGAAAGGAAGGCTATTTCCTAGACTGACAAGACCAGGGCTAGTTGGTGTGATAGATTAAAATAATCCTACAATGGGATTAAAAACCAGCAGGCAGCTAATGCAAATGTCAGAGCAGCAGGTTAATGATTATGAGACAGGAAACTTGGCGGCAAGGGGCCATTTGCTTGCAGACCAGCAGCAGTCTCCAGACAGTCTGCAGTCGATGTACAAGTTTTCAGGAGCTCCATGCCGTGGCAGCAGTGTCTGAGCAGAATGGGTATGATTTCCTCATGGAGCTGAAAACAAAGTGGCATGGCATAGGTGATGTGGCAGTCTAGAGAGGCACGCGGACTGGGTCCACAGCATCAAGGAGGCTTCTGTCCCCCTGCTGTATCTTCTGGGTGTTGTCCCTAACCAGATGTAGGCTTCTCTACCCTCTCTTGATTTTCTTCTTCTTCCTCCTCTTTCTTCTCCTGTTCTCAGGGCTCGCTAGTTGCGCCCATGGAGGTGGATGTGTAAAGCTCCATGCTGTCTGGTCAGCGATGGTAGTCTCTGCATCTCCTTCCTCTCCTTGAGGTCACTAAATAAGAGACATGATGATAGTTTTTATGCATCTGCAGCACAGCTGGAATGAGCTGTGATTATAGCCAGCATGGTGGGGATATGCTGTAGATGTTGCTTTGCAGACCCATCTCAGCATGAGGTGGGACATAAGGAGGAGTATGTACGGGCAAAGACATTGTGCAATCAAGCATTGCAGAGAAACTGGATGTCTCTCCAGTGGTTTTCAACTACTTTTTTTTTTTTATTAGTATAAATATTTTTACTTCCTCTCAGCATCAGTTCTCTTCAGGAGCTACTGTACACAGTGTTCAAGCTGAAAAATTAGCCTGCTCTTATCCTGATATCAACAGGAACTGCAGTAAGGTATAATTGTGGTAGGAACCGGATAAGGACGATAATAGTTAGCATGTTAATTGCTTTAACTCTCTGAAGCATTTTGTGACTGCCAGATCAGGGTAATGTCTAAAAAGCCTCTTGTCTTGCCTACATGATTTTGTTTATATGTGAATTAATCTTTTACAAATCTCAGACTACCTGAGGCTGTACTATCAATATACAAGGTAGGGTTTAAAATCGGGCTTCCCAACCCCTCTTTTTTCCTCACATCATAAGATACTGCCCATTCCCTGCAGATGTTTCACCACATTGAGCCATGCTTACAGTGACCTTACAGTAGATGCCAGACATTGTCCTGGCAGAAATGAAAATCCCATTTGGTTCAACTGATAAACTTTGATTCTTTCCCTTTGATTGCTTTTATATTCTTTTGCTTAATAATATTATAAAAGTCTTCACTGTGTTATGTAAATACATTTTGTGGTGAAAACATAACCAAAATAGTGTAAAAATAAGTAACATGTTTATATCTGGAATTCCAGATATAAAATGGACTTGGTGAAATTAATAGAATTAGGGAACCAAGCTGTTGGAAAGAAATCCTTCAGCAGCTGAAACTCAGCCATGTGCAATTCAAAGCTTTTGCATGGGTGCAGCAAGATTTTAACTGGTGTAGCATGATGTACTGTGAGACCATGACCTTAACGTAGTATTAGAGAAGGGAACCAAAGCTTTTGTGAATATTTACACAGCTGTCTGTATACTGATGCCTAGAGGTGCCCTGTACTGGCCTGTCCTTTAAAGGACATTGTTTACTATTGATGTTTCATCTAAAGGTTTTTCCATTAATTAAGACGAGCTTATGTAATCATTTAAATACATTACTACTTCTCCTATCCTGAGACCACATCAATGACAGGCTTCATGTGTGCTTTAGCACACAGTATGCACATACATAGTATCTGCTACTCATGATGGCTTATGAACTCCAGCTGGCTGCAAATAAAGGCAAGATCAGGACTGACTCTGGTCTACCCTTGGAACCAGAACATGGGCCCAGTTACTTAAAGTTTGTCAACAAATTATATCCTTATGGATCCCTTCCAACTTGGGATATTCTATGATTCTATTTGCTTTAAATGTCTCTGCACCATCACAGTGGAGTACTTTGTCTTTTATTATTGTGTGTGTTGACTAGCCCTTAGCACCTTTCCTAGGCTTTAACCATTTGTATATTTTCTTGGTAAAACTGCCAAAAAAATTAGACCTGGTTATCACCAAGCTGTGTAGCTTAACAGTCCTTTCATCCACCTTTTGCTGCTTTGGTGTTTATGAGATAGAAGAAGTTCTGTTTTTTCACTACATTCCAGTAGACACAAAATAGTGAAACTAAAGGCATTAAAGACTTTTTGCAACAGGGAAATGTTTGCTCTGAGGAGGAGACTTGGTACCTGCTATATTTCCCCTGGGAGCATGCATTTCTGTCTGAATCATGTGCTACTGGCTTGTGGTGAACAGCGGTGTTTTAAAACTGTGCCACTGACACAGTATTGAAGTGGGATACCCTGAAGGAAAGATGTTGACGCACTTAAATAATTGTACCATGTATCTTGTGTATGCTTTTTGAATTTTCATGGTTACCTTTTGCAAATATCTTGTTTCATTCCCCTGAGTGTGTCTTTGGGGAACAAAGGAGGAACAGTAAAGTTAGCCCTGTTGAAGCCTTAAAGGCAAGCATCCAGCTGCTGCTGCCAGCACTTGAACTGGCAGAGCAGCCCGTTCATTTCCTGGCAGGCAGCAGAACCAGCCTCAGCCTCCATCCCACTTCCCAGAAGTGACCGTGATGGCGAGTGCACCGACCAGGAAGTGACGTCTGTCACAGTGGCTCCTGCAGACAGCCGTCACTTGGGGAAGCACGAACCTGTCCTGTGGCCCTGGTGACACTGCTATAAAGCAACATGCCCCAGCTGAGCTCTGTCACATCTTCTTCCAGCTGATGGGTGGGAGAAATGCAGGCGTGCCAGCAGCATGAGAGGAGGTAGGTGAGGAGGTAGGAGGATGCCTCACTGCAAAATGGAAGGAGAGGAGTTGCCAGCAGCAGTTGGCACTGCCTGTAAAATGTTCTCTCTAGGCTCACCTAGTGCTTTTCTCTTCTTCCCTTTTATTTTTATTCCTTTTTTTTTTTCCTCTGTGAGGTAAACCCAAGCTTTGAGTGTCCTAGAAATGTGGAGTGGTGGTGGGGTTAGGGTAATGAAAGTGTAACTGTAACATCAAGTATATACTTTTTGTGGCCATCATTAATTTCTGAGCAAATAAACTCCCCGTGTGACTTCTCTCTTCGTATGTGAAGGAGACAGAAATACCTCACCTGTCTTGCATTTGCAGGAAATTTTGAAACTAGACAGTGATATTTTTCTACCAGTTTTTAACCAGTTTTGCTGAGCAGAGCTGATTTTCCTTTGATTTTGCAGTTGGTGACTTCTGTAGCATTTTTATGCAGCTGTATGTGAGCAGTGAATCTTGCACATAGCCAGCGGGGAAGAGATGAATACTTTCAAAATAGGAAAATTTGACTGAATCCTGGCAGGAGCTCAAGAGCAATTGCATACTTACCAATAGCATAGGTACTCTCAGTTTGGTTTTACAACAGACTGAAAAAATGCTAGGGCAGCTGCATTCCCTTCTGATAAAATTGCCTGACTGGGCCGGCATTACTGGTGTGATTTTCTTTGGCTTGTGCTTCTTGCTTGTTGGAGTTGTAAGAAACTTTTAGAACCTTTTCTGTATTTTTGCTGCAAATCCTAAATTGCTTTTGAAAACTGTTCAGGTTCATGCCTGTCAAGATTCACATCTGAAGTCTTTGCTTTCTTGTTGTCACATGCAGATTGGCATTACTGCTAGTTATAGAATAGTGTGAATTGTCTAATCAGTTTGTTAAGTGATTTTTTTTCTCATGGCTACCTCTAGAGGACAAGAGTATGTTTTCAAGGGAATCTGAACTGACTGATTAAGAGGAATTCAGGATTTGGGCAATCTTGTTTAAAATCAGAGGCAGGAAATATCTCTCTGAAAGCAGGTCAGTAACGGTTATACCAAAGCGAACACAATCTCATCAGTTCTTTAAGACAATTAGAGGGAAGAAACAGCTGGTCTTAGTGCAGAATGGCAGAGGTGATAAGACTGCTAGCTCCTGTGGAGCAGCGAGGAAGTTATTTACGTGAACGGCTGTTACACACCACTGACTGGGAGGGAGTGGCAAAGTTCAGCGTCCTCCATGTGGGGTACACCCCACGACCGTCCAAAAATTTGACCAGAAAACTTTATCTTGATGAAGAACAATCTGTTCTCTATGGGTTATAAATGTTACATTTTGTTTTCCCTCTTTCAGAAACGTCATTTGACTCACTGAAGAATTAAAACCAACAGCACTGCAGAGCTGCGTGGGAGAGAAGGGGATTTTAGACTCAAGTGGCATAATCAAGTCTTGAGGAGTAAAGGCATTTGGAACGGCTTCTCCCCAAATGGAAGTTATCTAGTCAGCCCCTGAGACCACTGCACCCCTGCATCCTGCCTCTGCTGCACCAGGCTCTGGTCTTTAATAAAATGTTGGATTCTATCAAGTGCGTGCTGGTGGGAGACTCTGCAGTGGGAAAAACATCTCTCTTGGTACGTTTCATCTCTGACACTTTTCCAGACAACTACAGACCCACTGTGTACGAGAACACTGGAGTGGATGTCTTCATGGATGGTGTACAAATTAGCCTTGGCCTTTGGGACACATCTGGAAGTGATGCCTTCAAAGGCATTCGCCCCCTCTCCTACCAGCAGGCAGACGTGGTGTTAATGTGCTACTCTGTGGCAAACCACAACTCCTTTCTAAACCTGAGGAGCAAATGGATCAGCGAGATCCGCAACCATCTGCCCCGCATCCCTGTTTTGGTAGTGGCCACGCAGACCGACCAGCGCGAAACGGGGCCCTACCGCTCCTCCTGCATCAGCTCAATAGATGGCAAGCGGCTCGCCCAGGATGTGCGAGCCAAAGGCTACCTGGAGTGCTCAGCCCTCAGCAACCGCGGTGTGCAGCAGGTGTTTGAGTATGCCGTGAGAACAGCAGTCAATCAAGCCAAGAGGCAGAACAGGCGGAAGCTCTTCTCCATTAACGAGTGCAAGATCTTCTGAGGGCTGCCAGCAGCGGTTTTGCCTAAGTTCGTTGTTCCTGTCTTTGCATCAATGGGAGTGAATTGAAGACCACAGTGCAGGTGGCCCAATAAAACAGATGTGCACTCTGTCTGTTCTTTTCCCATATCCAACACACATGGACGCTATCTTTAAAAATGACAGATGCAGGCAAGGGCCTTTGTTCACAATCCTGTGTTTGTACTTCACCATCCTGGACTGAAGCAGACCCAGCCTGAAGATTTACAGATCACAGTTGTGCAGATTTTGTTATCAGTGTTTTTCAGCTGTTGGTTTGTCTGCATTTATTTCATTACAAATTTCACCTTGATCAACCTCCCCTCTTCACGTGTTGGTCTGTGTGGAGTTTTTTTGTTTTGTTTTGTTCACTGTAAGAACCTAATGTATAAAATCTGACCACTGTGTATCTATTTAAAAGATTCTTGTGTATGTTGTAAAATCCTGACAGTTTGTTTTCATGTTTCAACCTAACCACTGAAGCAAATAATCCCATCCATATAATAAATGGACTGCATACAAGCTTAGCACTTCTTACACACACCTGAGTTACTGCCCAACAGTGATCAAATACTCTGTGTCTAGCATAGGAGTGATCAAAATGTAGCGACATTTATAGTTGGATTTTTAAGCTTTATTTTCCCGTCCGAGTCCTGTCCTTAGGAAAATGGAGACCACTGCAACAATGTGGTCAGAGATGCGCTGAAGCAGGAGGAGCTTAACCTGACTCTTCCAAAACTTGACCTAGTTACAACCCCAGAAGTGCTGGCTGGTAGTCAAGGCTGATTGAGACATGTGGGTAGGGTGGTGGAGACAAATCTGTGCTATCATCACCTCTCATGTCCCTGCCATAATTCTGGAGGCAGAAGACTTCATTCTCTAGGGATAACAGGTATTTTTATCATGAGCACTAAAATTCTCACATATTTTCAGCACATTTTGATTATAAACAGTGGTTTTAGTGAAACAAGTGTCCTATTTGCTGGAGTGCAAGAGATGTCTGGATAATGCTCCCAGACCATCTGCTTTTTGAGTGGTCCTGTGTGGAGTCAGGAGTTGGACTTGATGATCCTTTTGGGTTCCTTCCAACTTGGGGCACTCTATGAATCCATGATTCTATTATTGTAAAAACTAAGTAGATGGCAGTGTTGAATGTGCATATTTACAATGGCTAAATAATACATTTTTTGGTTTGCATGCTAAGCCTAAGAGCCTGGATTCTATAAAACGAAGACAGAAGGAGGGTTTGTGTCCTGGGGAGCTTGGCAAGTCTTGAGCATCAAGTTCTGACACATCTGCTTGGCCCAAGTTACCCTTCTACACAGAAAGCTGAGCTAAAGAGGTGGCACCTCTAGATGTGTAAGCGCATACTGCTGGAAGACAGAGCTGTGCATTCCCTGTGAGCTGTGGTGTCCTCACTCCTGAGTCAAACCCTCTGCCCCACACCATCCCTCAGATCTTGCAGACAAGTCTCATCCCAAGGTTTCTGCTGCCTTCCCCATCCTTCAGTGAGCTCAGAAATGAGGCTTACAGCATGCTGCCATGGAAGATGTTGCACAAAACAATAGGATGATTCTCCCTCTCCATGAGGATCCCAAGAGAATTATCTCAGTCTGTTCTGACTAAGCCTGACTCATACATTTCAACAGGAATGGATGCAATAGCTTGCCTGATTCAAATCCTAGGTGGTTCTTCAGGAGTTATCCTATTAAGCATATGATATAACTTACTGATAGTTTATACCTGAAAAATCATTTGGGTGCCCTCCTCCATGCTCTGTTCTACCCCTGTGCTTCTTCATGAGGAGAAATTCCAGATGGAATCATTCTCCTCCTATGAATCCTAGGGATGATCTCACTTGTGATGTAGCTGAACAAATAGCAGTGGACACCTTGAGCAGCAGTAGTGCATGGAACACTTGTTATTGCAACAATCCCCAAAACTCCTGGGCCAGTGAATATTTACCACTCATCAGCCTTATTCCAAGTGAGGTCATAAAAATGTGTTGGTCTCATGTGAGGTTTTATTATCAGCTCCAAATCCTGACAAGCTTCTGCACCTGAGCATACACTTTTCCTGCACTCTTCTCTTTCTGATTTCTCTTTCTATTTGAAAAACTTCTGATGTACATTGGAAATCCCTTGCCCCCCTCAAACACTAAAACTGACATATTTGTAAAAGAACCTGAACTGCCTGATACTTACGTTGAGTTACACAAATGTTAGGTATTTTCACTCCTCTGTTAAAAAACCTTTTGGCTTTTGGAAGAATTAAGTCCCAACTCTTGCAATGTGTTGTCATGGGAAGTATTGTTTATTGCACCCCTAATTTAAAAGTAGCCATTGTTACTGTTTGAACATTAAAGATCACATACAAAATTTTGCATTGTCAGTGTTAAAGTCTGTTACATTTATAGGCATTTTTATTATGGTTTCCACCTCACTGGTTTAATATCTGGTTTCATTAAAGTGAAACATTTTTTGCCAGCAAGTTCTAATGCATTTTTTTTTTCTCTTTGTGGGCTAAGCATTGCTTACAAATTTTAATGCTGCTGTTTTTATGAGTTAAATGCTAGGCTGCTGTGGTATCTGCTGTGAGATGTTGGGATTCAGGGACCAGAAAGATCTGGAGAGATGTTGCTTCAGAAGAAGCCAGATGAAAATATTCACACTATAAGTGAAAATCCAATTTTGGCCATATTTGCTTCACGAGGTTTGTGATGACATATTACAAAATGATGAACTGAAGGTTGGCTTGCAACTGCTTATGTAAAATGGCTTCCCTGAGATGCACGAGCTGACAATATGGGCTGTGCTGGAGATTCAGGGGTGGCTTGCTGTACTTTTCATTGTGTGTCCTAGAGCCCATGCAGGGCTGAGCGCACTGAGCACTGGCTGGTTGGTGAAATCAGATCAGGGAGAAGATAAAGTAAGGGGTGGGGGGTTGGTGCTATGTGAGAAAAAACTGTTTCCAGTTTTCACAGCCTGCTTATTTTCAGGCTCTCAAAGCTAAAAGGCACTTTTCATCAGGAACAGTGAGACATGCTATTTTAGTGTCTGTCATTATGTGGCTTTCTCTGGGCTGTGTAACCGATGCGCTCAAAGCGTGTTGCAAGAGTAAAGTCTCAACACTGTGGATACTGATAGAAAATCCCTCTTCCTCCCCTTCCCTCCTCTCCTCTCCTCCATCAAACAGCTCATTGAGGTGAGTGCATGTCATAGATGGCAATGGGAGGCAGCAGTAGACAGCTTACACTGCCCTAGAACCACACTGGTCTGTTCAGCTGGTGTCACTTGGGGAACTAGGTCGCTGGGTTCAGCTCTGTGGTTAAAATCCAACTCTGATATTCAAAACACATTTAGATGACAGCTGGGCAAAAGCATTGAGCTTCTGAAAAGAGGCACCACCTGGTGTTAGTTGGGCCGAATGGTATCAGCTAACAGGAGGAACCTTGCCCACATATTCCCTTTCTGTCTCTTCAAACCTTTCACTTTATTTTGGCTTACTATTAAAAGAGGTTGAAAGGAGAAAAAAAAAAAGAGACAAAAATATTTAAAAAGAGAGAAATATTTGAAATAACACAATGATTTTTGTCATTATTTGAGTTCTCATTTTGACAGAAAAAAACAATTTTGGTCAGTATTTTTTTTAACTAATTCTGCATACAGGATAAAAAGTTGAATAGCTGCACACCTGTGAATAAACTGGAAACTATTATGTTGCATAACGTGGTGAGTACACCTAACATTATCTTAAATCAGATTTCACAGCCTTTTTGTACTTTCTTGATCTACAGCATACAAGTATTTTCTAAGAACAAGTCATAAGAATGTTTCAGATTCCCCTTCTCTCCAAAAAAACCCACAAACATATGGGACATTATTCAAGTTTGGCAGATATAATTGCTGTTGTTTGGCAGACCAGTATGTACAGATAATAGTTTGCAAAATAGTTGTGTAATTGTTGTGTGTACTCTGCAATTGCTCAGGTGTCTGTCCACTTAACTGGCCAATGCTTGTGTTGCTAAAGAAAATGCATTTAATGCAGTCGTCTTAGACGTGGTACCATGATGAAATCAATCACCACAGGGTTCAGCCATGAAGAAAAAAGAAATGTCAGCGCTCTGACATCTCAGCCTTTCCTATATTACCATCGCATTCAAGTGAATACAGCCATTACAATAATTTCAAATAAATGGGGGCAATTCATGTCTCCTAGCACTTTCTCCTAATGCCTCTCTGACACAGGGCAGACAAAGGATAAAAAGCTCCATTTCACAAGATCACAATGGCCGATCCATTCCTGCCTTTGTGAACAAGTTAACTGCTTTGACTTAATTAAAGTCAGTTCAGGCTGTGAAAAAGTAACAGCTATAGGCACAACTGGGTCAGCCGAACACCCCTGTTAGAAGGAGCTCTGAAACAGCTGTCATGAACTTTTGCCTCTGGGTACGAGGAAACATGTGTTACCTCTCAGAGCTCTCCTTCACAGCTGGAAGTGCAAAAAGTCCCAACGAGCTATCACTCTGAGCCTGCTCTAAGTGAGCTCCTGCACGTCCCTCCTGTGGTGCTCTGAGCAGTGGTGCTCATAGTGATTTGCAGGAAAAAAAGCCTCTGGAGGCCTTCAAGGCCAGGTTGGATGGGGCCCATCCGGTGGGTGGCAGCCCTCTCCATGGCCAGGGTTTGGAGCTGTGTAAGCTGTAAGGTCTTGTCCAACCCAAATCATTCTATGATTCTGTGACCAACCCTTCTGCACATTTGGATGCTGATGTCACTGTAACCACTACTGCATGTGTGGTGGCTGGTGTGGTCATGCTGTCTGGGGCCCAAGGATGGGGGATGAGCAGCATCACCGTGGGGCAGCCCTATGAGGGAGGTGACTCTGGTCCAAATCCCCCTTTCTCCATGGTACATCCCTTCCCGGCAGAACCCTGAGTAAGTAACTAGTAAAAAATTGGAGTTGCTGCCTATGTAGTCATGAAAAAGCAAGTGAGTGATGCCTTACACCTCCTGCAAAGCCTCTGTGAGACCCAGTGGGGTTTTGGCTGATGTTTCTCTCACCCTGGGCAGAAGACAACGTGATTCATGCTGGGGTGGAGCAGGAGGGCACAGGCACATGCATGTCAGTGGTTGTTTCTGTCTCTGGGAAGGGGGAAGGAAATGATGGCTGATGTCTCTGCACAGCGTGAGGTGCTCTCTTGGCCTTACAAGAAGCCTGCTCCACAGAGCAGGACAGCAGCTCCTGGCTGCCAGCTGACCCGAGGTCTCTCACCAGGACCGGGAATTTTCCCCCATGACTGGGCCTGTGTCCCCAAAACTTCATCGCCATTTCTGTACCGAAAGGGCTGGGGTTTTGGAGTGAGATGCAAGCAGTGCTGCACTGAGTTCCTGGCCAGCTCTGCCGCCTCTCAGCTGTGCTACAGTCTGGGTCAGGGTCAGGATGCTTGCCAGCTTCTCAGGTGCATTCATTATGTAGAGGCAACTGGAGAGAAGCTGCATCTCTTACACTACAATACTCTGGTAACGCACAAGTAAGTGCCGAATTTTCTTTTCTTTTTTTTTTTTTTTCCTTCTGAAAACTGCTCTTTTTTTTCTATGAGATGCTAATTGACTTCATGGCTTTCATTTAGCTGCCACCACGATACTAGTTCTGCTGCTTACAAGCCAATGTCAACACAGCATCTGAGCAAGGGTTGGAGGTCACAAGATTTCTTAAGTGACTGGTTTAGGATTTCAGTTGGATCTTAAAATATATACAAATATTTAACTATAATATAGCAGGTGGAATTTGCACTGGTATCATGCAGCTGTTGACCAACTAAACCAGAGTTGCAGCTTTGGCTCATGGTTAGGGCGCTGGATTAGGCAATTATAATGAAACCCCCCTCCCATTAAGACAGGCCAAATCCAGTTCTGGCATTGGAAAGTTTCTATTCTAACCCAGTTTTCGACTGAGCCCATGCAATCCTGAGCAAGTAAATTCAAATGCAAATCTGAACTGACCACGGGTTCTGCTGTCCTAAATCAGGTTAATTCAGGATCAGCTTCACCAGGTTCCCCTTATGAGAGGTGGTTCTAGTGATTGCTTTGACCTGCAGGGTTTGGTCTGGACAGACCAGTGACACAGCTGTACAGGATCGGGGCTCTGTAGTGCTTCGATGTTAACTGAACTGTTAACTGCAGAGACAGGGAGGAGGTAAGCACGAAGGATGGGAAAAGAAAGGAGAGTATAAATGGTGCATTGATCCCTTTACTGTTTTCCAGATTGTAATTACATCTGTCAACATAATGCTCTTCTTAATTGTATAAAGAACAGGTAATGGGCTGAGCTATCATCTCATTCATCACTGTTGTATTAAAAAATCTGATTGTACCTGAGGGAGCAATTCTGAACACTGGGAGCATGAAACAGGGAAGGTCACCAATATTTACCCCTACTACCACTTCCTATAGTGACTGCTACTGAAAGCTGGGCTCTGGGCTAGGATGGTCTTCATGGTGCTACAGGGACAGTCTTACAGAAAGGAGTTAGCGGCAAATTGATAAGCTCTTACAGGAGTCTCATCACCTTGAAAATGCTTTAGTTACCTTTATAGGTGAACAGGAGTGACTGAACACAACCTGACTAAAAATGTAGGTTTAGTAAGACTGGGGAAAGCAGTCAGGAGATAAGTAACTGTAACCTTCGTAACCTTAAAACGTAACACTTCCATCTGTTCTGTGCACATAACGGGTTAAAAAAAAATGTGTAAAACCTGAGAGAATCTACCTTCATGAACACATCTACCCTTAATTCTACTAAATTAGTTTACAGAGCTGTGTATGCTATGATTAATGAGAGAAGCTACATGCCAGACATGAGGTTTGAGCTGCAGGAGAAGCAGTGGGCCCTATAACTTCAAAGGAGTCTGCAAGCACCAGCAGAACACACCAGGGCAGGAAGAGGAGAAGACAGAAACTGGGAGGTGCTCTTCACAAGAGCAGTGGACAAAGCAGCTGTGGGAGATGAGCAGGGAACACAGCATGAACATGAGTGGAAATTGCACTCATTTCCATACAGAGCAGGGGCATGTGAGCAGCTGCACTGCTCAAGATGATGAAGTAATACTTAAAAACAGCTCCAGGATGTGGAAAAAAAAGATGTGCCAGGGCTAAGGGCTTGCAGGTGTACTGAAAGTGGGGAAAGGGAGGTGATGCTGTACTTTTCTGACCAAAACCAGTGGTTGTGGACGGTAGCACCTCTAAAGTGCAGTCCCCTGCGGGTTACAGAGAACTGAGCACCACTTTCTCTGAAGCCCAAAGGGATACATATGATGAATCAGTCATTGTGATGAAAAGGTCTCAGAGAGACCCAGGATGTCTGGGCTGGGGGATGCAGGAGATGGGATATCCTTAGCTAAGGGGGGTAGCACTGCGCAGAGATAAAGCCACTGGTCCCATGCCTGTGTTGATGTGGCAGCTGTCACCAAGACAGGTAAACCACCAGTACAAACTCACTCTGATATAAACTAGTATAGAAAGTGGCTCCAGAAAATGAGGGGATTGTCTTTGTTCTGAGGCATTTCTGGACAGCAACTTCAGTTCCCCTCCTGGTGTGGTGGAGGCTAACAAGGCACCACTTGCCTCTGTGAGGCCACAGTATGCAGGTTGTTCCTGGTGCCATGCTGAATAAATACATGCTCTGGGGCTGCAGTGCTGAAACCCACATCTCCAGGTCCCACTTTGACCTGAGTTTCATGGAGTGCAGTGGGCTTCAGGGCTGGGCTACGAGACACTGAGTTGATGGAATGTCAGAATTTAAAAGAGAAATGTACCAAGACAATACAGCAGCTGGAAGGAAGAGATGAAAACAGAACAAAACAAAAAAAAAAAAAAAAAAAAAAAGAAGAAAGAAAAGACAAGTACATTGTATGCACCCAGTGTGTGCGCAACTTTACATGACAGCAAGCAGCTGTGAGAGACTTTGCTTCCCTGCAAGCATCTCATGATTTGGTGATCCCAGTGGGTTGCGAGTGAATGAGTCACAGCTGGAGCAGGCAGTGACCATGATGCTCCTTGATCTCATGGATATCACACGGGACACACTGCGTAAACAAGAGAGTCAAGCAGAGTCAGACTCAAGCCTGAATAAACAGGTTTTCTGACAGTATTTCTTATGAACGTTCACTGGCCATACAAAAATTATTGAAAAGATCTAGTAATGGATTCAGGACATCAGCTGGGGAGGCAGGATGGACATGTAAGGAGAGCATTGCAGGGACTGCATTTTTCTCCATGGGCTGAGGATTGGTGGCCAGACCCAGACCTGCTGGGAGTTGTCAGAGTGGAAGGAGATGTGAAAAGTACAGCTGTCACTTGTCAAAGAACATTTAGTCAAATGTCACATCCAGCCAAATGGAGGTGTAAAGCACTCATGGTATTTGACAATAGTCATATTTCTGCTTCCCTGTTAGGAACTGAGCTTGGGCAAGGGAGCCAGCCTGCAGGAGTGTGTTGCTCATTGGATGTTCCAGGTGCCTGGGGAGCAAAAGTCCCTTGTGAATCCCCCTGAGTCCATGTTTTGAATGACCTAATTGCTATCGCAGAAACATGGTAGGATGAATCATACAACTGGAATCACACACTTCAGTCGAGGGCTACAAGATTTTCACAAGAGACACGCAGGGAAGCATGGTGGGAGTGTTGCCCTCTATGTTAAGGATAAGAAGAGAAGGCTCCTGGAGACCTCATCAAAGCCTTTTAGCATTTAAAAGGAGATTTAGATTAGATGATAAGCAGAAATTTCCAGGATGGTGAGGCACTGGAATAGATTGTCCAGAGGAGCTGTGAAAGTCCCATCCCTGGATGTATTTAAGGTCAGGTTGGATGGGGACCTGGGCAGGCTGATCTGGTGGGAGACAGCTGTGCCCATAGGAAGGGAGTGGAACTGGCTAGGCTGTAAAGTCCCTCCCAACTCCAGTCCTACTATGATTCTGTATGATTTTTGCCAGAGGAAATGGCAAGTGTCACCTCCTGAGGTGGCCCCTCAGTTATCTGAAGCCTGAGTGAATCACTGAATGACTGAACAATGTGCACATTTAGTATTAATGATCACGTTAAGCCCACAGTGAATGTCACAGATAGGAATCACCTTCTTTCTTTCTCTGAAGTGTCTGGAAATCCATTTGTTCAGTAAAATATTTTCACAGGAACACAGATCAGCCGAGTTTCAAATTCACAGTGAGCTCCCACTTACTGCAAGGGCTCATTTTGGTGTTCAAGGTGTACGTGGTGTAATGAAGAGGATCTTAGTTCAAACATGTGTAAGACATAGCTTGCTGGGGTAGTCTGAACACCTGCAGAGAGGAACATCTGAAGAGCTGTTGAGGTTTGGAGACCACTTGATCTAAAAGTAGTGAGGAGCTGTGAGAACAGCACTGATGGCGGCGCTAACAACGAGGAGAACGTAAGGATGTGGTTTGCTCTCAAGAAGGTTAGAAAGGAGGTAGGAGGGGGAAGGAGGAGAGAGAGGTGGGCTGCTGGTACGCAGAACAGCAGGAGCTAAAGCGTAGTGAAAGGAAATAGCTGAGTCTGTTAAAAGTGAAAAAGGTTACTGAGAGATGAAGAAATCAGAGACAAGATAATATAACAGAGCACTGCCCAAGCTTCTTGCTTCTGGTTTCTGTAGTTGTTCACTCTACGTAGTCTGCAGCACTGGAGGGTATTTGGACAATTTGTTCTGATTCTTTTGCCTGCAAACATGACTTTCCAGACTAGAAATTAACCGGTCAAAAGGAAATGTGAGGAGTGCCTTGTATTTGGTGCTTAGAACAGAGTACTTGTGTGAGGTCATCTTATTCTACGCAGTAAACAGTGGAAAGGTGGCTGAGGCCATTTGCCATCACATGCTTTTAAAAACAAACTCTTATCATGTTCCCCGAAAAAAAGCAGATTTGCTTTGCTTCTGTGCTACAGCAGGCTGTAACACTTGTACCTGTTCACCTCCCAGCCATCCCTGAACCTCATGTTGCTGGAGCACATGTGCCTGACTTGGGGGAAAGTTGAAATAAGGATGGCTGTCCCACAGGGGACGGGGAGAGGCTATGCCTTAGCCGGGCGAAGGAGCCTGAGCTCAGGAGTGAGCGGTGCCTATTTCAGATGTGCTGAGGTACAGGGCATGGGAGAGGACAGTGCATCAGTGAATGCCATGGGTGCAGTGTGGTAGCTGACCAGTGACAACTAGGGACACCGAGTGGCTGCAGCCTTGCTCTGATGCTTTCCTTGGGGGCTCTGCAGCCTGCATGCTTACTACAGACACAACGCTGGCAGGGAAACCCACGGCTTTGTGAACTGCGTGAGGTTCTACAGAAACAGTTTCCAAGAGACGGCCTCAACCTAGATCAGTTTTGCATGGCACTTAGGAGCCTGTCACTGGTGGACCTTGAGCTGCTGTACTGGTGCTGCCTGGCTTCAGACTGCTCGGGAAGGGCTGCCAAACATACAGCACTTTGCACAGAGTATCTCACTTGCCACTTGGGTAACTGTGGTAAAAATCTTGTGTGCAAGCTTGCCTGCTCTGTAGCAGATAAATGATGTCCTGCATGCAGGCGGCCAGATGTCACAGAGACTGGCTGGCTCATGGTCACATGAGGCTCTCTTGGGATACCAGCAATACATACTGAGGTTTTGGAAGGGTTTGCTTTTACAACAGCTCAACTACTCTGAGCAGAGCTTAAAGGCCCGGTTGCTGATGTTTCTAAGTGTTTCATCTCCGCATACCCATTTGCACAGCACTTCAGAAGAGCTGTCCTGAAGACAGAATTCACAGAACTGAATGAAGACAAGATCAGTAATCATCAGCCCCAGTACTGCGGTTGAGGGCCGTGCTCTCCTCGCCTTGTGAGAGCATGCTTGCAGGCTCCATCGGCACCAGCCGCTTGCAGATATGCAGTGACGTGAGCCTGCTTCTCTGCTTCTGAACTGCAAGCAGGCAGGAGCATAGCACAGGTAAATAATTGCATCTGACACAATTATTCAAGAGAAACAAGCAATCCTTCTTTTCTTAGTAATTTGGGCTACTGGAGTGATCACCTTATGTCTCTGGATAGTCTAATCCCTAGGGAAAACATTTCTCTTAACAGTGTATTCAGCTACATCATGCACATGATGTAGGTGCTGATGTTGAAATGGTGGGTGCAGATGCAACGAAACATTTCTTGCATTTCAGCCTTCTATGTTACCACTCCTTGGAGGGAGATAGATGCACTTGTCACAGCTATTGTTTCTCTTTCTGAAGTTAATTGCCCCTTAGGGGTGCTTTCCCTCCGCCTGTCACACTGGAGACAGAACTAGAAATTGCCACCATCAACTGTGCAACAAAGTGACACAAATGTACAATCGCTGATATAAAAATCAAAATCAGAGGAATCAGTAGCAAGAATAAGCTTACAGCCAAAACGTCTGAAGCTAAGCAGAGACCAAGACAGATGTATTTCACCCTGCAGATTTACAGTGTTGAGTCCAACTCTGGCCACTTCAGAAGCTTCCCAGTGGATAGGGTACAATATCAGCTATAAGTAGTCAGTGTCATACTTAGGATTTATTGAGGTGGAGATGGACACTGATGTGGTGTGAGAGCTATGCAGTGTGAATATCATGTGAGGGGCTGAGCCCTCCTTCTTCAACCATTATCACTCATAAAGCAGTCCCCACCTACTGGAATTAAATCCAGAGGGAATGCAGAGTTCATTATGGCCATAGAAATAATGGTGAAACTCATTATGTTAAACCTAACAATTTAAATGAACGATCGTTCATCAATTACATGGCAAAGACCTTACAGACCTTAAAATCTCTCATTACATGGTGGAGAGTATTCATGTGACCACACAGCATGAACATGGCCCTCTCTCCTGAAGGGAATGGAAATTATGAAGGCAGGCACAGGTTAGTGAGCTGTTGCATGGGAAGAGAGAGGGCTCTGACTCATCGACTCTGCAAACAACCGCATGAGACTGCAGTTTCACTTTTTGATGTGGTCTCCTTACAGAAGCAAATGCCAGCTGAATTATCACGATGAAATTCTATTCAACTGGTAGTTTTAGTTCTTGGCTCTGGGGAAAGAGAGATGAAGCTGCTACAGTGGGCATTGTACTCACTGTCCAAGTGATAATTCTGTCGTTAGTGCCTTTGGAGAGGAGCTGGGCCCTCTCACCCACCCTCTTTATCACTTTCATGGAGGTGAAAAGGGAGACGCAAGCAGGAAGGACCGGGTCTCCTCCTCTCAGGTCTGCATACACGAGGAACTGCTCAAGGAGACTGCAGTGAAATAGAAGAGGCCTGAATCGTCAGACAGACAATATTGTATAAAATACGTGGTGAGGTGCGGGAGCACTCCCAGTCTTTATTGTAGTGATGTAACAAGAAGATGGAGAAGCTGTTGGATGAACAATCCCTCATTCAGCATTGGATGACACTCCCTCGCCCATGCCGTGTGCAAATAAAGATCAGTGCACTGTGCCATCACTGCCATTTAGACATGTTTTTAATCACAGTGTCGGTGCCTTTCCAGTATGCTGTGCAAATTGCATTAATTGTGACATCTTTGTTAGAGGTCAACTGTTGTGAGTCCCTGGGTTTTGCCTACCAGACACCTCCTGTTCGGTGGTCTTCCTCCCTGTCTCCAGGTGAGGGTGCTACACCACCTTGTGCTGCTGCCAGAAAACACTATTTTATTCCTTTGACTTTCACTAGTCTTTAGGTAAAACTTCACCTGGAGTATTCATTAGGCAAGGAAGCTGGTCATCTACATTCACAACATTGTTATCCACTTCAACATCCACCAAAAAAAAAAAAAAAAAGGCAATAGGAAACTGGTGAGATGCCATTAGGCTCAAAGTGACACAAATTAGCTGTTTTCCATGATTAAACTGATGGGAAAGTTCTCAATTTAGCCTGATCAACTGCAACTGTAGAAATCCAAATCTGAAGGTCTTCTGAGAGCTCCTGACCCAACTGTTCAACTCTAATTTTAAGTGCTGAGTGTCACCTATGGTGAAGAAAAACGCCATCATATAAATCAAATCACTAGATGATTCTGTGAAAGTGTGAGTCCTGAAGTAACAAGGATTTGGCTACTACATCAGTGGGAGATAATATTGGGTGGGAGCCTGACCGAGTTTCCATTTAAAAGCCCTCAAAATCCTATATAACAGGATATGTGTGATACTTTCAAATAAGGATGGATTATTTGATTACAGCTTTATCTTTGCCAGCGAGATGATTTCCTGAAATTGGGAGATACACCCATGCATTTTAACAATGTCTGGATTAAGCCACAAAGAAGTCAAAGCATGCTTTGGAGTAAGATGCTTGGTTAAAATACCTCCACCTCGATGAATGCTCTTGCTTGTTAATGAAGTGTGAAGTCATTTACGCCTTTTCACGTGTTGCTGAGTAGGACTGTGTAGGCATGGGCAGTTACCACGGAATAAATGACATGCTGTAAATTCACACCATCAATTAATTTCTTCAAGTGCCCATGATCTGAGACAGAGGAACACCCTGTCTCTGGATGGTGGGTGAGGAGAGGTGTGAGGAGGATACTTTGTCAAAACAAAGCTGCTTCTGTGCATATGTTGTATGAAAAGCAAGTGGCTGAGAAGCCTTACAGCCACAGACTGTGTGCATGTAGAATTCCCTGCCATCCTGGCTGTCTCAGGCTGTCTCAGGCTGTCTCAAGGCACCACCAGCAGCAAGTCAGCTCTGCCCTGGAGAACTGCATGGTTTGGGATCACCTACAGAAGCAGGAACCAAAGTGGGCAAGGTGGCATCCTCAACTCAGGCGCTAACACTCCTGTTGAAATTGGTAGACACTCAAACTGAGTATTCTTGTAGCCACAAAAGGGATAAAATAAAATACTTCTACTTGACTCTGCAGGACAAAGTGGGAAGATTTTGTGGAAATTATAAATTAATAAATAAAATCTGAGCTTACTTCAGTATTTGTTGTGTTCTTAGAGGTGTAGGAGTGGACGTGCCCCCAGGTAGTATTGTTTCCCACACCTACCGTGAATTTGGATGTGTCCTTTCAGTGGGAGTATTACCATGTAATCCATTGCTGGATTTTTCAGTTTAATTTTGCTGTTTAGTTTTCCTTTAAAAGTCCCTGAGGACTGCACAGACCCATTCTGTGGTGCCTGTGGGTGTTCTTCTGCTGCCCTAACAGCACAAGGCTTAGATGAGACATGGCTCTCCTGTGTGCTGTTTTTTCACAAACTTCACATATTTTCAGTGCCAATCTGATTCCTCTCCTGAAAGGACAAGGACAGCATCATCTCCAGTCTGGTAATGAAGAACATGTACAGCAATTACTGTGCATGGAAAGGGTCAGCTCAGTAGCTGCTGGAAGCAACCCCAGCACCAGTGCCTTAGCCCAGCTCTTGCAGCTAAACAAAACAAGCATTATTATTATCATTTTAAAGTTACTCTCTCTGGATAACATTAAGTTGTGAAGTAAGTTGGGTGTTGAAATACCCTCCTGATTCTGGAGTTTTCCACGGGGATTAACATAATGTGTCGGAGCTGCTCATGTGCAGCACTTGTTGGCAAGCAAGCCGAGGTAAACCGACCAGCTTAACCACAGGGACCTGTTTTCTTTCTGCACCGGAAACACCTGCCAAGAGGGTTCAACAGGGCTGTATGAAGAAAAGCCCCAAATCAAACTTACATCCATACGGTAGTAGGCTCTGAGATGATACTTGGCATCTCAGCAAACAGCTTTAATCTGGTGCATTTTCTGTGTGCACTGCTTTACTCTTTAAGAATATCCAACTGTCAGTGCTGGGGACCCTGGTGGTGATGATCCCTGTAGCCCATGAAAGCCTTTCCTTGAGTCTTTCAAGCCCAGCTAACTCTGACAGCTCGTAATGGTCCGAACTTCACCTCCTACCTGCTCCTCCAGCCACAGGAGCACCTCTGAATGAGCTGTGGGAGCTGTAACAGTCACTGCACGAGCCTTGTCAGATGTCAACTGGTAAGGCAGTGAATCTCCTCAGTAGGTGGTTCCCAGAGATAACACAAATATGGGAACTACATGGAAGATGGGTTCTTTGGGAGCGCTGGGTATTTTAACTCTTTACCTTGCAGTCCAGCCGGGAGATCTAGAGAAGTCTGATACACCACTTCCTATTCATAAATACAGGCAAGATGACTGGAACACGGGGTCAGCACCACATCGTGCTCATTCTGCAACAGATTGTAGTAAAGCTGTAGCAGAGATCTACCAGATGCCTGCCAGGGAATTATTAAATTATGGTTTTCTGTTGTACACATCTTTGTGATGTACTCTGCATGTAGGGCAGAGCAACAGTGCTGTAGCTAAAATTCCTCTTGGAGTACTGAAAAATGCAATAGTAAGTAGGTACATAGAGAAGCTAACCTGGGTAGGTCCTGAACACATTGATGTGACACACTGCAGGGGATGCCATTACTTCAAATGCCCTTGTTATAATTGAAGGTGACACTCAGCATTAAGAAGGTGCTTCTCAGATACATGATTTAATTGCTGCTGATTCTAAGAAGTACTCCAATTAGCAGATGTGGGGTTATTTATGTTAGCCATCACTTACCAAATGTTCTTTGCTACAAGGGATCCTTTGAATTCAGCAAGGTCACCTTTGATAGCTTAACTTCATTTCAATTAAAGGTTTCTTTCACTCAGTATCTGGGTCTTACACAGCCTTTGAAAAGGGGTCAGTGAAGGATCTAATTGTCAAGGGGCAGGTCCACATACATAGACTGAGACAACAGCAGCAGCTGTTTAGGTTGGATGCAGCTGCTATGCAACTGCAGCCTGGACAACAATGCCAGCTTCTCTGTTACTGTCACATGCAGTTAGCAGCTGAATTCCCTTCATATTCACAACTTAGCTTCCAATTGTCAGCCATCAGCTAGCTATACTTCTCGTTCCATTAGACTGTAAACAGGATGCATACTTGTAACAAAGTAAAATGTCAATGTTGGACAGAATCACAGCCTTTGACCAGCGGACAACAAAAAGACTAGAAGAGTTTATTAAAACAAAATGCAGTTTAATAAAAAATACATAAGGTCAAAATACAGTCAGCACAAATATACTGTATGCATACATGCCAACAGACCCACAAGTTACAGTAGTTTTAAAACGAGGACAGTCTCAAAATCGTCTTGGGTGAGAAAAGTAGCAGCTACTTCTTTTCTACAGCTTAGCAGGGTACTGAAACTACATTCAGTAGAAAACATCTCTGCATTGCAGAAGATATTCGTTACCACAGAATTCCAAAGGATAGCTATAATTATGTCCTCTTCCCACTAACTCATCACCATCTTGCTATTCTGTCAATGGCTTCATCAGAATATCCATGAAGATCATGCACAAGAGCCTCCAGCCAGAAGGAATGCACACCGTACTGATTTGGAAGATGTCCAGCAAGTCTAAGAGCACACTGGAATACTGTTGGGAACTCCCTCTTTGTCACAGGCCTACTATCCAAATGCACAAAGAGAGGACCCTCTCCTTGGGGCCATGCTGCCACATAGACACAGAGAGCTTCAATAGGACATATCCACATCTCTCTAGAAAGTCCCAGTTGGACCAAAGGTCTTTCTTGACCTATATGAGATGTATGCAAGCAAAGGTTTGCGCTCCAGCCGCTCAGCTGGAGGTCACTCGAGTGCAAGAGCTCTGGCTGCACTACATTTCTGTGATTTGCTAGTATTTCTTCTGTGCATAGTGCCCCCCAAAAAGCAACAGCAAATAAGGCACAGAACAATATATGCTCATAAGGAGAGCTACACACAGACTCCAGAGTTCCCAGGAGAGGTCTTAACACTTCAGTTATTACAGGAGAGTTTTTATCCTTTAAAGGGGCAGTCCTACATTTCAATATTAATATCATGTGACAAACAGTGGGGTCTTGAAGAGGATCAGGATGATCTACCATTTTGGAGATGAAGGATAGTCCTTCCATGTACGTCATTGATTTTGTGGGAGGCAGATCCTGGGTCTCCATGATGACCAAGAACTCTTTCAGTTGATCCACTGGAACTAGCCAAACTGCAGGCAGTTCCATGCCTTCTCTAAAGGCAAGAAAATTCTTCAAGCCTTCGCAGTAGAGCTGCCATTGGTGGTCATTTCCTAAGCCCTCCATAACATAAAAGTCCTCAGGGACAAGGACCCAAGGGACGCTTCTCAGAAACATGGCCAAGTTCATCTGCAGAAAGAAACTTACATTAGCAATGGCAAGCAAGGCAGTCTCACTGACCAGCACACAAAATCTTCTTTCCTTACAACACCCTGTGGCTTTTTATTGAAATTCTCCAGAAAACAAAACAAAACAAAACAAAAAGCACTACAAAAATTCTACAGAATGTCTCTTGCATTTTTCCATCTCTCTTGTGCAGAGCCATAAGGATGAAGCTTTAAGTGTAAGGAGAAAAGTCATGCAGTGTTCTTAAGGCAGTGCCCCAAGGCTGGTGAGGGTCTCAGAACAAGACCCCAAGGTTCTGCAACCCCAGGCCAAGGTGAACACACGCAAGGGTCTGGAAGTGACAAGAACACATACTATGCATAAATTCTGCGTGCATACGGCTCCCAACAGGCTTCCAACTCAGGGATCAAAGCCCAGAGAAAGTGCATGCCACCCACCCTCCTGTCGGGCGGGCCTAGGAGGTGCCATTAGCTTTTTGCTTACTTTCTCTGGTACTGCTTGGTGAGTTAGTAAGCTCCTGGAGTGCTGCCAGATGTAGTGCCTGAGATGGGTCAGGTGTTACTTGTTGTCTTTCTCACTCAGATAAACTACTAGGGCCTCGCTCAGGTGAGCATTGCCCTGGGGAGTACTGCCCTTAATGCAGTGGTGTGCTTGTACTGGCTGTGCTAACATGGATCCCCTCTTGTAGGACAAGAGGTTGGTTCTCCTTGGAAACGCTTACTGGGACCTCAGTCTCTGAAGGCACTCTCGTTGTTGGAGCGCTCCAGAGATGTTAGGCTTTGGCAAGCCTACCTTGAGGGGCTGAAGAAATTCATCACCTTTAGGAAAGGCATGGGAATGCCTGCAGCCTGGCTCATTCCACAGGATCAAGTCAGAGGGTTTTTAGCTGTGGAGTCTCTTTACTCATCCTCAAAGATGCTGATGTATGTGGCAGCGTTGTCTTACTTATCAAGACTGTCTGGTAACCCTGTCCCTCTGAAAGATGCTGTTACCCATTTTATGGTAATAGGGTTGAGACGTCAAGTGGGCATCCTGAGGGAAAAATATGCTCGTATAACAGTTGAGATGCTGCGATCTCTCTTAGGAGCTCTGGAGTCTGTGTGTGTATCCCATTATGAATGCTTACTCTTCCATGCATTGTTCACTGTGGCTTTTTTTGGGGCACTTCGAATAGGAGAGATGGTGGCAAAGCACTGTAATGTACTGCAGCCTGAACTGTTGTACCTGAGGGACATGCAGATGCCAGAAAGCAGAGTGGTGTTTCATTTGTGTAACTGTCCCATTTAGCAGGAGAGACCCATCATCAGCCTTGCTCTGTCAGGAGAGCTGTGGGTGTGCCCTGTCCTGGCCCTCCGGAGCTATGTGGCTGTGTTTTCAGGACTGGAAGAGCCACTCTTTGTGCACAGGGATGGCATGCCTGTAACGAAGAGGGGATTTCTGACTGTTCTCAGATGGGCCCTTAGGCTTCTGGGGCTGCCCCTGGAGTAGTATGGTGTGCACTCCTTCTGGCTATCATCACTATCATCACTGCTGCACGCTGTGGGTATCCCAGGGAAGATGTCACTCGCATGGCAAAGTGTCTGTGCGTGTTCCCAGAGAAGTCATAGCCATGGAGACAGTGGGCAAAAGAAGCTAGTGGTTTGTTTTCTGTAGGAGTTTTAACAACGTAGCTTATAGTTTTTGGCAGTAATTTAACACTGCCATCTGTAATGTTCTACCTCACTGTGGGTATGATCTATGAAGTTCACTTGCACTGTCTGTTCTGCTGAGGGTGGGGGACTGTCAAACTTGCTGTGCCTGCAGACACTTTTGTCTTGTATAACTTCAGTTAATAAGTGCTTCCTTTTAAAAAAGCAGTCTGTGCTTACTGGTGACATTATTCTTTATTAGAAGTTGTACACTTTGGCTTTGTTTTGAGCAATAAATGATTCTGAGGTTTTGAAAAAACCTCAGGACTTTGCAGTATGCATTATAAAATACAGTAGTTAAACTGACATACGTTGGTGTTAGGTGTACAACTAAGGTAAAAGATGTCACTGCGGTCAAAAGGGAAACAGAAGCTATGTTATTAGCCCAAGAACAGACAACAAAGGCCGGGGTTTTTCTTGGTACTTGTAAGATCTGTTCAAACCAGTATCTTCTACTTCTCTGTTCAGCAAATACTGGCTCTGAAAGTATTTGTCTGTTAATTCAAATTCCCTCTGAGCATAATTAGCCTGATTAGAATTTTAAGTAACCAAAAGAATACACAGTTCACTTAATGGGTAATCATTTCCTTAGGTTATGTCACTTGTCCGTTATTCAGTCTGCTCTTTTCATCTGTGTGGATTTGAAGATACTTGCTTACACTGGGGAGTCTTCAGCTGTGATCACGCAATGCAATGGCTCAAGTGCTTCTAATTTTGTGGTTGCAGCACATAAAGAACATGTGATGGAATATGTTTTATCCATATGGCTAGACAGGGAAGGAAGATGGTGGGTCTGAGGACTACAGTGAAAAAGCCTAATGATGGTCCTAACTGCTCTCACTGCTCCAAGCCTGGAACAAAGGTGATGACAAATGCAGAGTTCTGAAACTTTCACTGCACTGTGTCCTTTTCTAGTAACAGTGTGGGTTACAGAAGTAAGGGAGCCAGCTGAAATTTAATGCTGGAGTGATTTCTGTGGGAGTAATTAGGCATGGTTTCTCAGGTCTTCTAATTACAGGATACCACCACTCTGAGTAGTGCTCTGTTCAGTATGGGATTTACTACAGTTAGACGTCTCCAGTGGTTGCTATCATATCTGAAATCTTTGTTCTAACTGCTTTTTAGTTAAAAGCTATTTGTGTTTCACTGCCTGGCTTTGTTCATTTAAATGGTTGTTCGAATAGTAATTTCTGCATAGAGTCTTAAGTAAAGCTGAGGTGATGCAGGTGTGGCATCTGGCAGTACTTATCTGGAATTACCCACTGAGCAAAGGCTTGAAGCATATCTCTGCTTTGGGCAGACTTTGATATGTTTTTTGCTGCCTTTGGTGTATGTGATGTCTGCTCCTTGGCTTTACCCAGGTTTTACCCAGCTTCTTGTGCTGTAGCCAGATGTGCCAGCTCCAAGGTCCTGTGTTACCATGCTTTGAGTGGTCTATGTTGGACTATGGGGGTCTGGTTATGTCAATGTTTTTCCTGTAAGAGTCGAAAAGGGTGTTTATTATGAATGGTAACCCTGATGGCTGGTACATTTGATTAAATTTTATAGGAGATAATGACACAGAAGGATGCAAATCATAGGATCACCAAGGTTGGAAGACCTTCAAGGGCATCTTTCTAACCAAATTAAAAAAAAAAACAGAACCAAAACCTTGAGAAATAGAGCTGAGCAGTCAAGTTCCAGAAGATAAAGGCTGATGTGAGCTGTTAATAATTGTAATTGAAAATGGTGGATTAGGAAGCAATCTCCTTTTCCCTTGAAGAATGAAAGACTTGCCAAAGCCTTTGGTCTTTAGCCAAACTGATGTACTGACAATAGAAAAACTAGCTTGGTATTCAAGCTGATCATGAGACTTCAATAGGGAACTAAACTGGTATTTTGGGTTTACTGATATCTCCTTCAGAGTGGCAGGAAAGACTGGTTGAAGATGTATTTGTTATAACGCATAAATGATTTCAGCATTAAGTTTTGCTTACCAGAAGAGGAGACAAGATAGCTTTGCAGGTAGTTCTGTTTTATATGTAATATGTCTTCAGTGTGATACATGAGGAAGAAGATGAAAAACTACCTTTGTTCTTTTTTTTTTTTTGACTACATCATGTAGCTGTCACCACCAAATTTTTCATTTGGTACCCCTAGAATGGAAGTGAAATCTAGGAAGAAGCTGGAGAGGTGATGGAGACTCAGTTTTACTCAGTTCTCTGATCTCAGTACTGAAATGAGCAGAAATCTGTTTAAGAACAGTTGTCATAGAAATAATTAGCTATTCTTTCTTATTTAAAAGCCTCATTTTTTGATAGGCTGGCATATCTTTTGAGAGAAAAGGGTTATAAATGTAGTGCTTGATCTGTACTTGATAGAGCTATAGATCTGCTTTTGTGGCAAATAGAACGTGTGTTCTCCTTAATATTTTAGGAGTTTGACAACTCATCAGCTTACAATCCTAAAGTGCTTTTTTCAGTCAACATATTAATATTAGGAGGTGTTGTGGCTTTTTGGTGGCTTTTGTTTTTCACATTTGGCTGTTCTAAATATTCCTGAATAGAAGCTGGAGAGGGGATGCAAGATGCTTTATTTAAGAAACAAAATGGAGAATGACTTCAAGTCACAATTCTTTGTTATTTAATGATTTCACACTTTTTGTCCTGGTAAGGTGGAAAGGCTAAGCATACAGACTCCAGAAAGAGCTGTATTACTTTTGTAGTACTGATCACAGTCTACTGGGGGGGTATTTGGTGTGTTACATTATGAATTACTGTACAGATAACAATGAGTCAGTACTCATGTAGAAACCTGAACTCTTAAAATTTCCACAGTCTTTAATTGCTGTATTTAGACTGTTCTCAAGAAGAAAAGTAGTGATACATTTCAGATTTTAGAATTCCTTCTTTTTACACCTGATTAATATGCCTTTGATTCAGTTCTGATTTGGGGCCTTATATCAAACATATATATTCCTTAGAATGACAGAAGTAAAGTTACCCTTTAACTACTACAGCAATAATTATTTGAGTATCAATCTTACGTCACTGGATGGTTGTATTTTGCACTGTTGATTTGTACTTCATTTGTGTTACTTGAGTGGAAGTAATTTGTGAGAAATTATGCCTTTGCATATCTACCAAAAGTAAACTAGGCAATTAAGTTAATATTTGTTGGTTTCACGCCATGATCCACAAGTACTTCTTGTTCTTGCATGTAGTACAAAAACATCCTCTGCTATTCTGACTGCAACATTCAGAATCGTCTGATTCCAAAGTTCCAAGTCCAGAAAGCTAAAGACAGCAAATGCCTTTCAATGTAGGGTTTCCTTTTTAGGCTTTGTATACTGGCTTTATGTAGAGAAATATTCCTGATACAGAAACTTCAGAGGAGAGTTTCAAGTCTGTAAATGCAAGTGATTGCATGTTCCATATAGTTACTGTCTACAATCAGCACCTGAATGGTATGTAACTGACAAAAGAAGGCCTGAAGAACAACTTAGAGGAAATAGAGTTACCATTAGGTTGTTGCTTGAAATAGCCTAAAAGTGCCTTTGGCATACCTAGAAATGTTTTTTGTTACTATGACTTCTCTTTATAATGTAGGAGGAATATACATTTGTGACCATAAGATATGTATATCCACTGGTTGAAATGTTTACTTCTACACTGTTAAGACTTGATTATTTTTCTACATAGCAAAAAGAACACCAGACATAGTGCAGTAGCTCCAGTGCCAGCATGTGGGACAGGTCATGCCAGCCCTCTGCTTTTTTTCTTTTTTTTTTCCAGCTCTGGCTTTCTGTAAAGATATTTCATTTCACATTCTCATGTTTTGCCATCTCAGAGGTTTGTGATTGCAAAGGCTGTGACCTTGGAAGCAGTAAGTGGCACTAAAGAAAAAGCAGTGGGTTTTTTGGTCAAGGTAGGTAAGAGGGATCTGGTTTGTGCTGTAATACTGTGACACAAGTGTGGCAGAAGGGAAAGAATTAGAACGTGTACCACAAACCCCATGCTTTTTTTCCTTATGTGTAGCTTCCCATCAAGAGGAATTCAACTATTGAAGAATAGACCTGAGTGTATCTCCATCAGTAATGCCTTTGGATGAGAGCAGCTCCCTGAAATAGCAGTATTAATATGCTGCATTTGCTGGAGTCCAGGAGTACAGCCAATAATGAATCTGTTGCTTGGATTATTCCTATGTATAACTGTTTTTATGCTGTTTTTTTTTAATTCAAGTTTGAGGAATTGGTGTGTGCAATTTCATATAGATTTTCCAAGAGCTGTAACTGCAGGATTGTTGTAGGATTGCCCGTCCTCTGCAGCTCAACTAGCTACGTTTATTAATCCCTCCTGCTTTTCCCCCAGCATCTTGATTCTGTTTCAGATTCTGTTTCAGAGTAGAACACTCTTTCATGCCCTTCATCAAGCTGCCAGGCTGCTGGGCAATTGGCAAAGATACGTCGTAGCCCCCTGCAAGTTTTTGGCAGACAAGCAACAAAAGTTTTCCAAAGCACACAAACCAACCAGGTATAATGCCTAGTTATAACATTTTGATGTTAGACCACACGTTCGTTTTTCGATCTTAACTGTTTTTATAACCCCATATCTCCTTTTACAGAGCTACAGAATTAGCTGTTAAGCCTATGAGATTCAGATCAGTGTTGTAGGTTAACTCTTCTAGATAGCAGATTCTTTGATTTATGGGCAAGAGAATGTTTTTCAGTGCAGTCAACTGAAGTAGCAGTGAGCATTCATTTCAGTGCATTTAGTGTTGGGTACAATACCACCTTGGCTTTAGACTATCACTTAGAACTTTGCAGATGAAAACCAAAGATATGAATACAGCCTCTCAGATCTGTCCTGTAGCCGCTGTGTTCATCAATGCTTAAGGCAAGAGATACCATCTGCAGCTCCTTGTGATGCTTTGTCCACAAGATCTAAGCAATGATGTTGTGCCAGAATGAACACAGTTGCAGGCTCTGAGTAAAACTGTGTGTTTACTACATTTCCCTTAAGGGCGAATTTTTGTAGCTGAATAGGGTAAGGAAGCTGTGTTCATAGTAAAAGATGCTTTGCTGGGATTACATACAGTTATTCTGAAACCAGTAAAAATTTGGAAAAATAAGTGCAGCCTTAAACAGGTCTGCATGGGAATCTGCATCCTGGCAGTACTGTACTTGGGGGACCTGCAGTGAAGCAGGCTCTGCGTTTCAAAAAGCTGACCTGTCTGGTTACAATGCTGCCTGTGTCACCTCTCTGACTAGTACACTGCTAGTTGGAGCGTGGAAGTAGGGCACGAGAGGTGCAAGAACTGCCTGATATTGTTCAGCTCAGATAAAGTCTGCTCTAATTGCTGGCTTGTCTGTTGTTTCACTCACAGGCTGTAGTGTTCAGGACTGATGTGCTTGAGCAACTGCTGTTGTGGGCATCTGGTTTTTAGCCAGCATCTGGGCAACCTGAGCTGAGCATGACTGAGTTACATGACATACGGCAGTGTATTCTTGATTGTGCAACTTGGTCAGTTTCTATTGGAAAAAACTGCAAGAATTCTCAAGGAAAAGGAGTGCACCCAACTGTCATCTCTTTGTAATGAGAAAACGCAGATGCCTTGCTGTTGAGGGTGAAGCAAGAACTTATTTTTTTGAGATCAACCTGTTTTATAATAACAGTGGTTTAATAATGCAGAATCTCCAGCTATACAAGCATGGCTGGGAGATCTGTGTCTCTTTTCTCTGGGCATTTCTATTTTTTTTTAGCCTTTACTGTCCTGTCATGGTTCTTTCAAGAGGAATCATGAGAAGTCTTTAATGATCATATTATTATGAGTATAAATTCAGAATAATTTGAAGGCAGAGTTGCTCTGGGTTTCTGCTAGCTTTCTTACTATCAGAACTTAATTTTCAGGAAAGTAGTCAAAAAAGTAAGAGCCAGCATTTTTTCCTACTCCCAGATGTAACCTGGGGAGGGGAAGTCTAAATAATTGAGTACCCATGTGCCTTATAAGAAGCTTTAACAGCTAAAACTTACAACAAGTTATTTTCCCTCAGAGATGAGTAGTACTAGCTGCCTCATGCTATGATGAGGTTTGTCAGGCATACATAATGTTTTTATTTTGGGATGATTAAGAAATTGCTTTGATTTTTAAACTGGGCAGTTTTGCAGCAAGTGTGGGCTTGGAAATTGGTTTCATGGGCTTAGAAAACCACTCTTGGAGTGGTTTATTGATGGGAATATTTTATTCTCTGAGAAAAGTAGCTTGGTTGCTCTAAATTCTGAGAATGTGGAGAAAATCCCTGGGTGAACTGTTTTGTATGATTAGATGGAGCAGAAACAATAAGGTAATGACAATTTGTCACATAAATGTCTACTTAGTGTCTTGCTTTAGGAGATATGTGTTATAATGAAAGCAAAATTGTATATGACACTAGCTAAGTAGCAGTATGAATATTGCTGTGGCAGGCATCTTGCAATTGAGTTCTGTGCGTCCTTTGAAAACAGTTCCTTCAGATTGATGCGTTATGGTCTGGAATTGTTCCTTGTCTTTATCTTTTGGCATCCTGTCTTTACAGCTGGCTGCTCTATATTAGTACACAGTATTAGACTTTGAGGAAAACTCAGATAAGGACACAAATGTTTGGATGTAACTTATTATGTGAAGCAAGTTAGATGTGAGCTTATAAGGAAAGCAGATATTTTCAGAAGATGTTAGATTCTCTGTGCAGATTCCCTTGTGTATATGATGATTTCTGATACTCCTTTAAAAGGATGTTATTTCTGGCCCCTCTGCCCTCTCTTCCATTTGTGGAAATGAAACTTCAGATACTATCTTAGAACTAATGTTCCTCACCCTTTAGTCCTGTTTCTTCAGATAGCAGTTTACTATTCTTGTGCTGTCCACTCAAGCTGAAGGAATCACCTTCTGGGGAATGTAGATTTGTCTTCAGCCTGTACCAGCCACTGGGAACTCCTCGCTGCTTCTGAAAGCTGGGGTAGTGAGTCTTTCATGGCTCGAGAGTGATCAGGCAGAGGAAAGTACTGAATCTTTCTGTATCTTTCTTACCTTGTATCAGGGTAAAAAATTCTGTAGTAACCCAGTTTGATTTAGAGGCTGCTTGTCAGAGCAAATCTGTGATTTGGAACAGTGTATAGGCCCAGAGGTTGTCTTTCTGCAAAGTGTAGATCCTGCGATCAGTCACTCAAAGACATGATGCAAAGCTGGAAATGATCCCAGTGATAAAGAGCTGTATATAAAATAGCTTTTTGACAGCTCAAGCTATGAAATAGCTTTGCTCTTAACCCTGCCAGATACTGGCTGTTTCTCAAGGACAGATAAAATACTAGGCAGCATGTCCTAGTGGATAAGGATGAGCATGTTGCATCTTAGATCATGTTAAACAATACAAGGCTTCTCAGGACAAAAGCTTCCTTGTCTTCAAATGCTGCGAGATGATAGAGTAGAGCTGTATATATAAGCTGCCTATATAAGTAGAGCCGTATATATGAGTGGACCCAAATAAAATTTATTTTTAGAACCCATGTGACTAACATTTAACAGGATTTACTGTTTCTGGAAAATGTGGCAAATATTCCACGTTATCTCATGACCTAACGTGTTGAACACTTCCTAATGTATTTCCTGTCTTTTGTGTGTACAACAGAAGAAAATATGAATGATTACGCTGGTTTCAGGTGGTAGGGGATTTTTAGAGAGAAGGAAAGAGGAGGCAGTAGGTGGGTGAGAAAATGGGGTGGAGAGAAACATGCTGCATCTAAGTGAAATGCTGTACTCTGCTTCCCTGGGCTAGGCTGTTCTGCTGGCAAGGAGAGCAGTTGTTACTTCTGTTAAGACTGGTTAGTCTAAGGAAAGAAGTTTGACTCTGAGGAGTTAGTATGCTCCTTGACCCTTTTACAAGATAATATTCTGTAGCAAATGCTGAGAAGAATGTGAACACAACAGCTTCTGGGAAGAAAAATTGGCAGGAAGGCAAGTAGAAGCAGACTGTGAGACGCTTCTTACAAACTGTGCTTAGAAACCAATCTGTTCTTCTTTATTGTTCTCTGATGAAGGAATGGATTATAAATGATACAGACAGCCTTGAGGCCTGTGATAGTACAGTATCTGTATCTTTTCCAGTTCGAGGCATAAAAACTCTTGCTTTTCATGCAAGAAAGGATGAGAATGTGCTTAAAAACATACATGTCAAAACCTTAGCCTTGGGAGTAAAGCATTATGTGAGGCAGGAAAGATTTCTTTAATTGAAACAACAAACTATAAAATGTTTTTCAACTTCCCTGCTTTGTTTGTAGTTTGTCTGAGATAAATACTTCCGGAATTTAGGTATTTAATATGAGAAATGCTCATCTTCACTTTCAGTGTCTCCATAAAGGGTGTGTGAAATTAAACTTACCTTGCATGGTGTTACGCTGCATTCACATTTTGCAGGTTTCTACGTTGCAGCTCATGTGTTTGCCTAGAAACATGAGGTTGCTTGTCATGAGAGTATCACATGGGCTCAGTGCACTGTGGAATGAGTGGCACACTGCTGTCCCTTTGAAGGTGGATGCAAGCGCAATATGAGGATGTGTACTGATTAGCCAAATGTTTGAATAAAATCATAGGGAAATGGGGCTGGATGTTGTACCTTAACTTCCCTCTGCATCGCCAGAAGCAGTCAGTGCTCTAAATATGGTTTCATATTGTAACGTTTGTTGACAATGATTTATACTTTCTTCCCTGAGACCTTCCCATGTTTAACCTCATGTATGTAATTTTGGCAGACCCAAGGGACACAGTTAGCCTTTAAGTAGTTCTGTTCTTTCTACTTACCTTCTTTGAAAGAATATCTTGTCTTTGCTCATCTTGTATTAAAGGAAAGGTAAATAATCAGCAAAATTAATCAAGTGTACTAAAAGTGATGGCATTATAAGCAAGATAAACAAAAATCATCTTGACTGTCTGGATAAGCTGGTGGGCTAGCTAACAGGGCCATCTGCTGGTAAATGCACTCTAGCAAGATGACTTGTCTCCGTTGAGTTCTAAAATTTAATTTTAGGAGAAGCTAATGACTGATTCTAACTTGCAAACACCTGTGACTGAAATTCTCTCTCTAATCTGCTTTGTACTTGTCTTCGTAGAAGAACATATTACTGGAAAAACAGAACTGTTTAACAATACATTTATACTCCGTTCAACTGTTAAATTGAATGCTTCATCTGGGAGTGTTAGTATTATAAATTAAGCCACAGTTTAAAACTGTGTTCCAAGGAAGTGTAGGTGTCTAGATGAATCTCTCAGATCATTAAATAACAAATCTTAATACTCACCCTTCATGCAAATGTCTACTTTAGGGATGTTTGGTTTAAAATCTCAAGTCAGATTTACTAGGGGAAAAAAGCTAGAGAAGACAAATGGTCTTGCATACTAAGATCGTTAAAGTTCTTAAGTTTTTAATATTGAAAAGACTTTTGGATGTATTTTATATATATATTTTTGTTAGTACTGTGTACTTTATGTAGCATTACTAAGTAAGCTAATTACTATGTAAGCATCACTAGTGTTTCTTGTTTCAATAGCGTGCACTTACAGCCTGGAAGGCTGACTGAATCCTGGGCTGCATAACATGGTTGGGGGGGAGGGGGCTGGGCACACAGCAAGGCAAAGGAGGTGCCTGTCCCCCTCTGCTCTGCCCTCGTGAGGCCTCAGCTGCAAAATTGTGTCCAGGCCTGGGGACCTCCACAAAAAATAGATGAAGCTGTTGAAGTGGGCTCACAGGAGGGCCATGAAGATGATCAAAAGGCTGGAGCACCTCTGTTGTTATGACAGGCTGAGGGAGTTGGGCTTGTTCGATCAGGAGGAGATAGGGCTCTGGGGAGACCTCATTGTAGCCTTCCAGTACTTTAGGGGAGCTTATAAATGGGTGAGAGACCAACAATTTATGGGGTCTGATAGTGATAGGAGAAGGGGGAAATGATTTTAAATGAAAAGAGAGGAGATCTATACTCAGTGTTATAAGGGAAATTTTTAAACCAGAGGTTGGTGAGGCACTGGCACATGTTGCCCAGAGAAGCTGTAGATGCTCCATCCCTGGAGGTACTCAAGACTGGGATGGATGGGGCCCTGAGCAGCCTGATCTGATGAGTGGCAGCCCTGCCCATGGAGAGGGGTGGAAGATGATCTTGAAGCTCTCTCCTGACTCAGAGCATTCTATGAAATGCATGCTCACTGTCTGTATATCATGAATGAAAGAGCTCCTGGATACATCTGAGAAGAAATTACTGATTACAAGTTTATAGTGAATAACATGAGATATATACATGCACAGGAGAAAACTGAATAATCAACATATACAAGTGTGCTTCTTGTGTTCTTATTTTGAGAACCAACAGCTTCCTTTGAAAATATCATATTACATAGGCTATTCTGAAAGTAATGCCTGATATTTATTTCCGTGGAAAATACGGTAGATACAAATATGACACAATAACACTGTTTGGAGCAAATTCTGAACTATAAACCACTTTTTCAATGCAGTCACCACCAGTGGCAATAAATTATTGCCAGAGATGAACAAGAGTCTGTGTGCCATGCTCACAGGAATCTGCATGGCTGTCTGGAACATGGCTTAATTTTCAAGTTGTTATTGCCACTGCTGAAATGCACCACTCACTGTGCTCACAGCCATTGTCTGGTCTATGTAAATGTTCAGCAAGCATGGAAGGATGTCAGGGGGTGAATTTTTTTCCTACATGTAGGAATTCAGTGACACCCTTTGCTTCATACTGACTTCTGTGTCAGTTGCCATTTTGTCAGAGTGCCCCTCTGCTGCTATCTGCCCCATAGCAGCTAAATGTAATAGAATATTGGTGCAAAGGTTCAGCCTCTACTGCTGTACCACCACCATCTGCCTCAGGTGGAATTACTTTTGGAGCAGCCCTTGTAGTGTTATAAAGTAGCATGATTCTTTAACATGTAAGATTATATGTGAATTCCCACATCAGTCTGCACTACTCAGCAGGTCTGTATTTCTAGTGTAGCTGTTTTCAAGATTGCCTCCAACCTGTGACAAAGAAATATTACTCTTGGTTCTAGCAGCACTGAATGACCCCTGGTCATTCTGTTGGAATGAGTAAGAACCAATAGTTACTCACTGGCAAAAATGGCAAATGTACTGTAGGCTCAAGTTATCACTTCAGAATGTGCTAATTCAACAGAATCCAAGGAGGGTCCGGAGCACAAGCCTTATGGAGAGTGGCTGAGGAAACAGAAATTGTTCAGTCTGGAGAAGAGGAGGCTCAGGGGAGACCTTATTACTCTCTGCAACTACCTGAAGGGACATTGTGGCAAGTTGGGGGCAATCTCTTCTCCCAGGTAACTGGTGATGTGGGGGGGGATGTTCAGATTGGATATTGTTAAAAATTTCTTCTCAGAAAGACTGTCCAAATTCTAGAAGAGGTGCCTGGGGAGGTGGTGGAGTCACTGTCCCTGGAGGTGTTTAAGGGAAGGGTAGATGTAGTACATAATGGACACAGTTTAGAGGGCAGTATTAAAGTAGTAGGTGGATGGTTGGACTAGATGATCGTAGAGATCTTGTCCAGCCTTGGTGATTCTATGATTACTGAATCTGTCTACCTGTTTATTTATTTATTTTGATGAGGGTTCATAGATTTCACTGGACTGGTTTTGAGCAAGTTATTCCTGAATGTAAGGTCAGTAAATCTTGACCCACCAGGGAAATGAAAAATGTTTCATCTATGAAAAAACATAATCCTATGTTAGTGAGTAATGCTGTGGAATACAGTTTTTTTACTGATACCCCATCCGTTTGTTGTCTTGCACAGCAATAGCTTCAAGGAGGCTGCTCTCAGGTTACGGAGAGAGGGAGGGAGGATTCAGCAGAGCCCCAGGTGTTGCAGGAACAGAGGCCATTGCTCCAGGACACTGACAGCTGCAGGAGGACGGATTTGCTTCTAGCTGTTTGTTAGTGCTGCAGTAACTCATCTTTTGTTACAGTTTTGGATAGTGATAAAAATTGTCATGCTTCTGGGTGAACAGTTTTAGTTAAGGTCCAGAAATGAAGAGAAATAGCCTGTCATCCTTTTATGTCTCTCTCTGTTTGCTGTTCACAGCCACGATGCTTCAAGGTGAGAAAACACTTCTTGGTAGCTAAATATTGCATTGAGGTTTCTACTCATATAGGAACTGGTGTCCTGATGTGTTATACTTGGCTAAGCTTCAGAAGTTCCCCTTCACCTGTGTTTTTTTTGGGGGGGGTTTATTTTGGTTCTTACTGATGTATAGACAAAATGAAGGACTGTGTACAATCACATAGGTCTAAATGCTCCTTATGAAGCTTTGTTAAGATTTCTTTTTAATCAGTAAGTTTTTCTTTGAACTCTAGTTAGCCCAGGAAGTGACTGTGAGTCACCTAAGAGCGATGTGCTCCAGAGCGCTTGCTTCTTACCTTGTGCCAGCTGGCATTTGTACAAGCCTTGTGAATGTCACTATCCTTGTCCTTGTGCATGATTCTAATGATAATAGAGACCCTGTCAGGAGAAACTATGGTGCATAAAGCAGTATGGAACAGTGGAAGTGTTTAAAACCTGAAGTTTCAGTGTATTATCCATGGCACGTAGATAGCAAGACGTCTCCAAATACATGCTGTGGGAAATGTGTTGGTCCAAGGATGTGCTCATGTATCATGTAGTTTTTAAACTGTGAAGAAAAACAGCTTGGAATATTTCCAAGTGCTGCTTTAATAAATAAATAAATAAACAAATAAATGGGGAACAGAAATTCTGAAAGTATCATGAATCTATTAGTGCTGCATTTAGGGAGATGTCACAAATTATTAGCTTGGGAGAAGGTCTGACTTCAGACCTTGCTTCTAATTTTAGCTTGGCAGATGTGTCTAAGTCAATAATCTCTGTGCCTATGAAAGAGATGAGTCAAATAAATGTAATGATATTTGCTTTCAAAAATGAGAAGAATCTCTGGATACAGGGTTATTTTTTGTTTTTTCAAGTAGGTGTGAAAAGCTAGGGCTAGCTATTCATTTACTACAGGTGAATGCTGTCATTATTTGAATAACTTTATCAGGTTCACTCTGTTTCTGCAACAAATTATGTTCTACAGTATGTGAATGATAAATACAGCAAATGCTATTCGAAGCTATTGAAAGGGAATGGCTTCTGATATTGCTTGGTGCTTAATCTGGTGTACTGAACAAATCTATTATCTAGCTGTAGAATCAGCCAAAGGGAAATATGCTCAGATGCTGTTCAATGAACTGTTTGAAGACTATTCAAATGCACTAAGACCAGTAGAAGACACAGATAAAGTGCTGAATGTTACCCTTCAGATAACATTGTCCCAAATTAAAGACATGGTGAGTAAAAATATAGTTCTGTTTTTCTAAAAATGCGCACAAGTGTACCAACTGCAAACTTGTTTGAAGTAGGAAAGCAGCTTGCATACTGTTGTGACAACTTCAGTAATAATTCCTTACAAGGGTCATGTTCCACAGTTCTTAATAGAATCTTATCTGATGGCAATTGTAGAACTTCCATTACATGTCTACAAACTTACAGCTGCTGAATTAAGACTTTTTCTGGTATCAGTTAAGTGATGGTATTGCAGCTTATAGACAACTTTTGCTTCTAAATAGAAAGAGGGAATGTTTTTTCTAAGAAACAATTATTTTCTCTTTAAGCTCCCTGCTTTAGCTTCTAATAACTTCTTATAATCTTGATTCAGCCAGGCACACTTCTAAGGCAAAATAAAATTTGTTTGGAAGGGGAAAGAAAAGTCACTTCTTACTTGTGAATGACATCTTCAAGGCCTCAACAGGCTTTCAGAGAGTTTTAAGCTGAATCTGTTGTTATTCTGAAACTGGAAAAAGGAAATTTTTAGAGATATGAGAGCCTTAGGTGACTGTATTTAAAGCTAGGAAGGGCGAAGGGAAAAGAATCTTCCTTCCTGCTGTGGCCTGTCAGTATTCTGGCCTTCTCTCGGCATTGCTTTAAAGCTGTACAAGAAATGCTGTCAGCATCTAGAATGTACTTCTTTCGCCTTCAGCCAGAAATATTTTTGTGTTTTTTATGCAGGATGAAAGGAACCAAATTTTGACAGCTTACTTATGGATTCGACAAAGCTGGTATGATGCATACCTCAAATGGGATAAGGATAAATATGATGGATTGGATTCTATCAGAATCCCAAGCAATTTGGTCTGGAGACCAGATATTGTCCTATATAACAAGTGAGTGAGTCTGGAGAGAATCACCTTGAATGAATGTAAGGGAGGGAGTAGAAGGAGAAATGACCCATGGAGCCTGAACTTCATTTTACCTTAGCAGGGAGTGTATTTGTTGTTTTAGTATTTATTATTGCTCATCAGTAAAGCCATAGACAAGGTGGCTTGACAACTGATCCAGCTACACAGCAGAGCTGTTATGAATTTCTTGGTTGCACTATGTTTTGAACACGGTCATGTTAAGTGCTTTCTGCAGAGGCTGCTGAAGAGCTCTGGAAGATGATGTCTACAGAAAGGTGGTATGCACAGGCTCCATATCTTCTCTGCTCTTCCTGGCCAGTAATGAACAATAGGCAACCATAATTTTTGAATGAATCTGCTATTTCATTGTGTCCTGTTTGAGGCTGAGTTCAAGGAAGCAGTGCCAAGAAATACAGTATAATTTGGTTGCGCTTATGTTTGGCACTAATGGGGTCTGGTACTTGTAAATAATATAGTAAGTAATATAGTAAATTCCTAGTAAAAATTAGTATGAATAAATAATACATGTTCAGAAGCATGTTTTTAATGGTGTGAAGCTAGGATCTCCCCTCAGCTTCCCTCAACCCATGCACTAAATTGCTGCATATCATTGTTGACTGTAGTTTTTCTGTCTTTTAGGGCTGATGATGACTTTTCAGAACCTGTGAATACTAATGTTGTGTTGAGATATGATGGAAAAATCACTTGGGATGCACCTGCTATCACAAAAAGCTCATGTGTAGTGGATGTATCTTATTTTCCTTTTGACAGCCAGCAGTGCAACCTTACATTTGGTTCCTGGACATATAATGGTAATCAGGTAGACATCATCAATTCTCTTGATAGTGGTGACCTTTCTGACTTTGTAGAAGATGTGGAATGGGAAATTCATGGTATGCCGGCAATTAAGAATGTAATCACTTACGGCTGCTGCTCTGAGCCTTATCCAGACGTAACATTCACGCTGATTTTGAAAAGGAAGTCATCTTTCTACATATTTAATCTTCTGCTTCCTTGCATTTTGATCTCTTTCCTCGCTCCACTGGGATTCTATCTCCCTGCAGACTCTGGAGAAAAAGTGTCTCTTGGTGTTACAGTTCTTCTTGCTCTGACTGTGTTCCAGCTGATGGTTGCAGAGATTATGCCTCCTTCTGAGAACGTACCTTTGATAGGTGAGCTTTACCTGCTTTGTCCTTAAACATGGCTTATTAAAATCAGGGTTGTATATCACAGAGACTGTATGCTGCTTATGGCTTTTGGGAAGATAAATGTGTTGCATTTGTAAAAAAATCTGGTAAAATACTTGAAGAGTGAAACTGAAGCTCTTTAAATTTATTTTGTAATTATTTTTCTTTATTTATGCTTTCTTACCAGAATTAATTCCCACCCTGCTGTATTTGAGTACCTTCCTTACCTATCTATTTCTCTGTCTAAGAAGATAGAACCCAGCCTTGGTCTGCTTTCTCTCACTGTCCCTCACTGGCATATTCAATCCTTCTGCCACTTTCTATTTCTGCACTGATTTACAAAAAAAATTGGGTAGCATCTTTAATGCAATTTTATTTTGTGTTCCAGGCAAGTATTACATAGCAACTATGACCATGATCACAGCCTCCACTGCGCTGACAATCATTATAATGAACGTCCATCACTGCGGCTCAGAAGCAAAGCCTGTTCCACAGTGGGCCAGAGTGGTAATCTTGGACTATATGTCAAAAATTTTTTTTGTTTATGATGTGGGTGAAAATTGTACAAGTCCGCAAAGAGAGAAGGAGCAAGAATACAAGTTAGAGGGTGGTGATATGTGTCAGAGGGGAGACAGAGAGAGAAAAAGTCACCTTTCTAATAGAGAGGATGACAGTGATCTCAAGGAGAATCTGAATGGAAATTTGAAGAAAAGCTTTGGCGTTCACGGTGAAAATGTTAGGGAGAATGTTAATTGCTGTTCCTGTTACAAAATGCTGATTAAAAATATTGAGTACATTGCTAATTGTGTTCGAGACCATAAAGCAAACCGGGCCAAAGGAATTGAGTGGAAAAAAGTGGCAAAGGTGATGGACAGGTTTTTCATGTGGATTTTTTTTATCATGGTGTTTTTTATGAGCGTGCTTATCATTGGGAAAGCAGCTTAGCTGCAGATGAACATGCACTGTAGGTACGAATATTCTGAGTTAGCTCCTTTCAGTGGAGCTGTGGGATAGGTGTGCTTTTTAGGTCTTCGTGTCTTCCATTCTGTAACAATAAACTGCTTCAGTACTCTGCAACGCATGTTGAGCCATTGCTCAACTGAAGGCTTTGTTAGTGACTTCATTGTTTTAATAAGGGAGCTCAGACCAGATGAGACTGCTGGATAAGCAGTCTGTGTTCCATCTCTATGAATGGTGGCCATGGCTGCAGGCTGATCAGGTGGAACATTGCAATGAAGGAGCCAACAGCTGTTCAGGGTGCACTGTATTCTGAGGGCTGCATCTCTGCACCTTGAATCTTAGCTTAACTTTTTTCTCTGCCAGAACAAAGTTGAGATATTTGGAAGATTATGGAAGTTCCTGGATTTTTTTTCTGTTGTGGCATTGCCTTTTTCTTTTTTTACCTTTATTTAGCTTATTTTCCTTGCTTAGCTTTTTCTGTCTCATTTTATTTTTTAAAAATGTAATTGCTTTTTTTGGTCATATCATCTCATAGCTCTACTTTGTCTCTCTGCTCTTTGGTGTGCCTTTCACTTCTGATAGCATTGGGTTTACCAAATATGATGGTTACCTTGATGTTCCTTTTAATCATTTTCTGCAGCTAAATATTGCCCCTTTGTCCTGAAAAGTCCAGTAAGCCAGACTGCCAGGACTTCTTCCACAGCAGGTCACCGGGCCTCCCTTCCGTTCTCTTATTCCATAGTCTAATAGTAAGAAGAGGTTCTTCTGTCCACCCTAGATATTTAATGCCCTAGACATTTGTGCAAGATTGGCTTTTAAATGTTAGCTCTGAGGCTGCTAAAACAGACTGTGACTCTGTCTTGTTTCTGGTCATTTTATTAACCTTTACCAACACATCCCCTTATCTAATTTTATATCCTCTTTAATACTTAAATTGTAAGCTATCTAGAGGAATGCCAGGGTTGCTTTGTGAATTACTTAGCACAAAAGCACGATCTTACAGCACAATCATTACTGTAGTGCCATCGTCAACTCCTTGTTCAACACCTTAGTACTTAGGTGTACATGAATGTGTTTGTTTCTAACGACACCAAAAACCCTCTGTGTTAATTTCTGTTAACCCTCTCAGACTAACGGAGTTCTGGAAGATGTCTCGTGGTAAAGTGAGAAGCTTAATACCCTAGGTTTGCCCTCAGCAAATAAATTGCTTTTACAAAGCACCCTGAACTTTGAAACCATGATATTCTAGATGCAGTGGGAGAGGCAGTAGGGCTCTGTAATGGATCCCAGTCAAAAGTTCATGTGATAAAATGAGTTTTCGTAATTGTTGCAATTAATAGAAGCACACCTGTGAAGCTGTAACTTAAGAGTGAGGAGTCAAAGTAGCAAAGTGATGCAGTCGTCGTGCCCAAATTTACTGGAAGAAAGGGATTTGTAATTATTATGTAAACAATGCATTGAATTCTTAATGCAGGGTTTTCTTTTGTGTGGAATAATTAATGCTGTAAGTTTATCTGGAATCTCATACATAATGCAAGCTTTAAAGTCCAGGTTCTAATGTAAAGATAAACTGGGTGGGTAGCCAAGAATAAACTCAGTATGTGGAAAAAGTCTCAAGTGTGTTCCCTATCTATTATCAGCTCGCAGTCAACTGGGGTAACTTTGAATATCTCTTTTAGAAACCAAGCTGTTTATTTTTACTATGCAGAAGAATGGTCACAGCCACTTGCCATGGAGTTCAAGGTTTGACATTTATACTGCCTGTTCAAGGAAACTGATTTCTCCTTTGTTGTGGAAAAAAAGAAATTGTCCCAAAAGCCTGGGGAGTGAAGTACTTAAAGATAAAGGTAATATATTCAGAACATGAATCTTCAACATGGAAAACAAATGGCCAAGGGAGTGCTTGTCCAAGACTTATGGGTGGCATAAAGAAAGCAGAGAGTTACTGCTCACTGTTCCTTCCAATTTTGGAAACAGGTGCATCAAATATACAGTGTGTGACAGTGGAGGAGGCTGAACATAAAATGTGTGAGGAGGCTGAGAAAATCCTTACAGTAGAATTTGTGAATGCTTAAAGATCATATGGATTTTAAGAGAGGGGGAAAATGGAATTTAAGTCTGTCAGAGTACAACTGAATGCATATATAAGGTGCTGAAAGCTAAATCAGTATATTTAGGGATTCTTTATTGCATGATATTCTTTCGTGCTCTTCATCCTATTTGTGGTATCTGTTGGAGACAGCTTCTAGGTTTAGACAGGCCTTTATTCTGACTTAGAATATTTTGGAAATTCAGACCAGGTGCAAACCAGGACAGATGATGACCAACAGATGATTCATGTAAGTATACATTTGTACATTAATTATTTCTGTGAAGCTTCATCTAAAGTCCCTCAGATTTGGACGTAATAATTTTCCAGAGTAGAACCATTAATGTGTTATGGGATGGCCATGCTTCTGGTGACAAGGCTGAGCCAAGTGCTGTGCTGCAGCAGCCATGTTGCTGGCCTTACAAGGGCTATCTGGTTTAAAGCTGCCTTGAGAATTTCTAGTTAAACTGAGGAGACTATAGTTAAGTGTCTCTGTGTTCTTGTATTTATTCTGTGTAACTGTAGCTAGTTATAGTGTTAAAGCATTTTTTTCTTGCTGAACAATATGAAGCCAAGTGTTAACAATCAGAACTTCAGGTGGCATCTGTAATGCTGAGTGGAGGCAGGAGTGTTTAATTCCACCTGTCTTGACCTGTTCCTCTTTCCTTTTTGTGTCTCATGCTTAGATTCAGTAATCTTGGAGGAAGACTAAACCTAGAGATGGTGAATGACTAGGATTGTAGTAACAGAAAAATAATGAGTTATATACTTGTCTGAGTAACTGCAGACTTAACATGAAGGCATCAGGTGACTTTGTATTTACTGAAGAAGGCGATGATGCTGTAAATACTATTTGCATCTGTGAGGTCTGTGTGCTACAGGGGCTTTGGAGGAAAGGAACAAGCTCATACTTCTTTTGGTCCAATCTCTTGGCAGAGATTACCTCTCCCCTCTTGTACTGAGTCACCACAGTGTTAAAATGCAAAGTACAAACTCTCTCCTGTGCTGCCTTCACTGTACTCTCTTCCACGTGCAGGATTGCAGAACTGAAGTGCAGTGGAATGTTGGGTTGTAATGCTGAAAAGTAGGAGATGCCCTTAGCAATGTCAAGAAATCTGTTTGTGGAAAGTGCAGCCTGAGGATTCAAGCTAAACCTCTAAGTATTATCCTGGACAGTAAACCACGTCTTGGAATAGATGTGAGTGCCACATTTCAGGAATCAACGTGTGACATTATATACTATCTGCAGGTTTCATCCTCTGTTTAACACAGCTTTGTTCTCACTCTGCCAGAAGCATGGGAAATGTCTGAGAGTTGTTTCTCAAGAAATGCAAGAGTGTGGCAGGAACTCCTAAGAGTGCATCTCTGTCCCAGTTTGAGAAATGGAAGACCTAAAATGTGATTGTTAGGAGATGGGAAGAAGAGAGCATGAGGAGAATTCCTTTTGTTCTGTTGAAAGCTGGGAAGAATCCATCTATTCTCTCATTTAAAAGCTTTCATACTTGTATAGAGGAATATGTAGACTCTTGTTTTCATTCTTAAAATCTTTTCATCAGCAACAGGATATAAAACCAAATATAGTCTCTGTGGTTTCTGTGCAACCATCTCTTGTCTACTTGCAAGCAGAGCGAATAACTTAGAGATCTGTTAGGGGAGCAGAACAAACATCTGACTAACTCTGGAGTCCACTATGAAGGAGGAATATTTATTTTTTGCTAGAGCCTGGGCTGACATCAGGACAGATGTGTTCCCACCTGGAGCTGTGTTGCAGCAGTGTGTCTGCTCAGGTTGAGTGTTTCTCTCAGTGGTGAGGTTTCCAGCGTACTTCAAATCATGCTTGTGTGTCCAGACTTACACCAGCTAGTGATGGAAAGGTGGGACCCTGAGGAGTCACTGTCACCGCTTGCTGATAAACGAGTCCCACCTTGCTCCTCTGCTCTGTTCCCAAAGGTCTAGGGGTCATCAATCGAATGAGGACTGTCATTTGTATGACCAGGATGGTCTTGACTTCTGAAAATACTTCACATGGTAAGTTCTCGGTAGCACTTGTGAGTATACAAATCCAGCTCACATATCTCTCCACAGGCATTTGACAGAATTGTTTGCTCCACTGTATACCTGACATGTTTCAGAGCTGTTCAAATGTGCTGTTATGTCCTGTGGGTTGTGCCTGTTTTTATTCAGCATGTTAATTCTTTAGGTAACAGCCAGCAAGAGGGCTGAGGTAAGTGAAACTAGTGTTGCTTTTATCTCCTATACTTGCTGTAACTGGAAACAGAGTAGTGATCACAAAATAAATAATCCTTTGTTTCCTCCTAGCTTAAAGGACAGGAATTTTTCAGAAAGACTTAAAATTAGTATTGCAAAGCCACGAGTAAACTGTTCCCTCATCCTCTTCCAGTCTTAATCAGTAATGTAGTGTGACTGAGCTCAGGGGTATGGTGAGGCACTTTCTTTGTTTTCTGGTGATGTTGTTTGTACTATTGTGTTGGTTAAGTTGGCAAATTTGACATTCTGTGCGTTTCTTCCGTAAGTGTTGAGTGTATGATTCTAGCTTCCTCCTTTTTTTGTGCCTGCTTTTCAGTGTGTTGCTGGGATGGAGAAGCCATTGGCTATGGACAGTTTTTCTACTTTGTGCTGCTTGGCACAGAGAGCTGGAGTTGATTTGGGGAGCATTGCCTGTTTGGAGAACTAGGAATGTTAAGTCTTCCTGGAAATGAAAATGTTTGTGTTTCTAGCTTGGTATAACTGACAATAACTGTTGATGTTTTTGTCCTTCTAGAGAGACAAGAGGAGAGAATGAAAAATAACAGCAGGAACTTGTCAATGGTAAGAGAACTAAAGCCAGTTTCCAACTGCTGAAGATGTCACTCATTTGGGCAGATTTGGGCAACATTTAATGTATTTTCCCACTCTCAGGTATGCTGCCTTAATTCTGTATTTGGATACCATGCTCAGTACTCTGCAGAAGTTCTTTGAATCAGAACAAAGAGCACTTCTAAACACTACAGTTCAAAGTGGAATGGGTTGGTTGTGCATTTATTGAGTGCAGCACTGTTTAACCCACACATAACTCTCAGTAGTTTTGTCACACATGGAGTGTTACACTAGGGCCCTTGGTTCTTGCCCTGTGTGCCCATTCGTCGCTTGAGATTACCCCTGCTCTCTTGTCTGTCTGGCTTCATCAGTCTGAGATGCCCAAAAGGAGTTGATGGCAAGGTTACAGTTCTTCTGAACTGTAAAACTGGGGCCAGCTGGGGTGAAGGTAGTGGCAAAGGGTTGGTATGTGTCTGGGACCAAGCTGTGAGCCAAGGAAGTCAGCACCTTGCACAGTCTCCTCTTGCTCCTTCCTCACCTCAATCCTGAGACCTCTAGGGGTCATACAAGTGCTGTTCTTGCCTGGGTGCTTTTAGGCAGTGCTAGTCATTATTTTAAATAAACGATTAAAAAAGAAAAGAAACCTGCTCTTAAACCAAGATGTTTTCTTTTCTTCAAGAAGAAATAAGCAATGTAGACTTGGTGCCTTATTAGCACGATTTTTTCTGCTGACTGCTTTTTGTTAAGGTCTAGGTAGATGAAGGAATGTGTTCTATGGGCCGCTGCAAAGGCTACTATTTCCAAAAGGCAGCTTCATCTCCTCCAAAGATATGCTTTAGTTTACAGTGGGCCAATAGTCTTTTGAACAAATATGGTTTTAGGTGATCTTCTAGTCTTCAAAGTACTAGAGAATTAAGGCTTCATGAACAATCAAGACTGTGGTCAGCGCGGTCTGGCATGTTGCTGAGATGGAGAGAAAATGTCTGCTGAGGGCAATGGGAGCAACAGGAGCCTTGCCCAGGTCAACAGAGGTACGTTACAGCTTCTAACAAGATAGCTTTGAAAAACAGGTTTGTGTAAATGGCTTTCTTCCGAACTTTCTTGACTGGACCATCTCACTCTTTTTTTTTTTTTTTTTTTTCATTCTTCAGCCTATTTCCTTTAGTTTTTATGCTCTCTTTGGGAAGTAGAAAGAATTGTGTTATGATGGGTTTTAGTAATAATCTAAGGCAACTACTTTAGCATCATGGTACTGTTCCCTGTGCCCTATAAATGTGTCTCCTTGAGTTCAGTAGCTGTAAATGTTGACTGGGTAGGGCAATGTTACTGATATGGAGGAAGGAGGGATTATTTACTCTCATTGTTGATTTGCAACTAATCTTATACTTTGCTCTCTGCGAATGTATTGATATGAAAAGAGGTTTTTGATGAGACCATCTCTACAAACAGCCAGGCTGAGGAAGGGGAAATAATAGAGGTGGTTCAATAATAGCTTCATTTCAAGATACAGACACACTGATACATACCATACCATTTGTAACTTCTGGAAGCCAGAAGTAGAGGGTACCATATAGGCTTTCCTCCTTGCTCTGATTGGCACACTGTGATAATCAGAGCCTGTGCTTATTCCCCAAGAAGATGGTTCTTCTCAAAATGACAATTTAATCTTTTGCTTTTGCATCAGATTGCAATCCCCCATTGGAAGACAACTGGAGAGTATAGACTACAACTCAAATGCTGTAGTACGTGTAATAGCGTAATAGGACTGATGGCAATTTGGTTCAGTTCAAGTGATCCGTTTCTTTAAATTGCAGCCTGGCTCTTGCCTGTGCTCTAACCTTGCCCCAGGATACTGTTTCTAGCTGTTCCCTGAAGGTGATCCTCCTGAACCCAGGCTGGTACTTGACTTCTTCCCTTTCCCTCTGTCCCAGAGGGCCCTCAGAACTGAATGTCTCCCTTCCTATGGCAGAAGGAGGAGGCAGGTTGGTGACCAGGCAGAATGACTGAAGGTGTTGTAGATGGGAACAGAATTCCTTGAATGTGAATCTACTGTGACTGAATCAACTTGGAGAAACATACCGTGATAAACACAGTACAAAATAGCTTGTCTGTTCAGCACAATGAAATGCAAATGCCCAGCACACTAGGTTACAAACTGTGTTTTGCACTAGTTGGCTTAGTGATTATTAGTACAGCCCAGCCCTGGAAATGTTCATGGGTGCTAACCCTAATGGGAGCTGCTGCTGGCAGGTCAGTGATCAGATCAGAGCTTCATATTTATGCAGTGGCAAAATGTAAGCCACTGTTCATTTCTGTAGTACCGCAGCTGCTGAATTGCAATTTTTATGGCATGTATTTTCTTTAAAAACAACCAAGCAAAAACCCCAAACACAAAAGACATCCAGCCTGAACAAAAAGGTAAATATTAACCAGATTGGTATGAGTATTGGCTGAAATCCATTGCGTATACGCTAAACCTTTCCTATAGTAAAGGAACACAGGGCAATTACTGATTTCAGAAATTCCTGTTCATACAGGGCATCTAAAATATTACAACAGATGAACTCAAAAGAGAGGGATGGTACCTAAAATTGCAGACTTTGTACGCAAATAGTGGGGCTTTGTAATAGTAGGACTGGTGATGGCCATGGGGAAGATCTAGTTTCAAGGAGATGCTTTAGAATATTAGAGAGAATGCATCTGAGTGCATTATAGCTCTAGTCTGGTCCTGCTGCTGTGGTCTGGCTAGGACTGAGGACACTGTTGTGGTTTATCTTGTGGTAAGCACCCCATGATTTTCTTGTGTGTGTGAATAAATCACCCTAGATGGGAGTAAATACAAGTCACAGCACAGTAATATTGTTGGTTTTGTTTGTTTGATTGATTGTTTTATTGCCTGATGTGTTTTGTAGGTTGCTTAGCCAGGACAACTGAGTATCCTGTTAGTGATTTCCCTATTCCTTCTACTTAGCTCCTGGAGATTAATTTAATATATATATATTTTTTTTCCCCAAATTACTTTTGGACAAGTTTGGAGAGATGGCACTTATAGAAATATAGCATTGTGCTAGAGCACCTGCTTTGACTAAGCTCAGGAGCCTACAAACAAGCTGCTCACAGTCCTTCAAATCTGGATCCAGTCAAAGCTGCTGGCACCTGTGGGTGCTTGGTGCCCTAGGAGAGCCACCACTGCTTTGGAGGTCTCCCAAAGTTATAAAGGGCTGTGCTGTTTTTATAACTCAGTTGTTACTGCTGAACAACCAAACGGGGCAATCTGCATTACAGAGATACAAATTTACCTTAAAATGAATGAAATCTGCAGGAAAAGGGAGCAGTTACTTTAATCCAGGAAGGGTTTGGGAAGGAGGTGGGTGTTCTACGAACCTCAACTTTGTTAGAATTTCATTGCTGTTTACCTGGTACATGAACCTTCTCTGTTTTTAGCAATACTATGGGTTATAGTGTCTCACTGCAAATAATATCTCTCCAAAGAACAACTTTATCTATAACAAGTAATTTACCTAATTGCATGCTATTGAGAGAAAAGGATTTCATTCACAGACTGAGCTGTAAGATCCAAGGTTCACAGTAAAACTGGGTGAAAAAGTATCTTATCAGGAATCTATACAGTCTTTTGCAGTTTGCTCTTGTTGCCTTAAATACTGGCCAGTAATCTGTGATCCTATAACAACTAGATGACATTTTGCAAAACAAATACTGGTTCCTTTTGCTGCGACGAGTGGCTGTAGCACAGCACAGCTGTTATACACCCAGATTTCTGTCACGGTTCTTCCATTTCAGCTTCCTTGAGATGAATATTGGAGGTTTATTACATGCTTTCTATCTAGGTTAATTATTTTGGCCTCTGGATCTACTAATTGCCATTAGTAAATTTTCCTGGTGGTTAAGGTCACAAAGATGACTTGGCCTCTATGGCTTAAATGCATGGTACCTCTCAGGCTATGAAAGGCGGTGCAGAAGGCTGCTGATTAAATGCATTATTCCTCTGGGCTTTCATCAGAATGAAAGGCTATTTTGCCTTTATAGTTTACTTCCATCTAATTTTTGCATGACATCTCAAACTTGGGTTGGGAACCTATAATTTCAGTGGGGCATAGTCAAATGCTAGAAACAATTTTTTGTCAGATGGGGCAGATTCACATTATCTGAATTGTCTGAAGGGTGGGATCCTTCTCCTGCTTTATGGGGAACACAGAATGTGCCCAGACTGATGAAAGCTTGAAGACAATACAGCGGTGTTTCAATGCAATACCTGTCAGCACTGAGCATTTGCTCCAGATCTTGTGGAAGTGGGTCTTTGTGAGGGTTGGGTTTGCTTTCCAAAGCCCTACTTGTTTATAAACAAGGAATTCAATGCCCCAAACTAATCTTGAGGCAAGCAGGAACAGCTGGCAGAAGAACAGCCTCACAGAAAACTCAAGTCACGCTGCTGCTTCCTCCTGGCACTCCTGCTTAGCCTTTGCTCCCATGTAATGTGGTGTACAACGCTGGCGGAGTCTGGCTGAGCAGGTAATGCTGAGTTAACCCCAAATCCTGCTGAACAACCAGCATTATAAGCTACTATAACAAAATGGCCAGCCTGACGGATGAGGGGGGGAGCAGTGGACATTGTCTTCGTGAGCTACAGTAAGGCCTTTGGCACTGTCCATTACAAGATCCTCACAGAGAAGCAGTTGAAATATGGGCTGGATGAGCAGACAGTGAGGTGAATCAAAAGCAGGCTGAACAGCCAGGCCAAGAGGTTAGTGGCCAGTGGTGCAAAGTCTAGTCAGGGACTGGTAGTGAGAGGAATACCCCAGGGGTCAGTATTCAGTCAAGTCCTATTTAACATCTTCATTAACGATCTGACAATGGGGCAGAGTGCACCTCAGTAAATCTGCAGATTTGCACAAAACCGAAGGGAGCTGATGATGCACCAGAGGTCTGTGCAGCCATCCAGAGGGATATCAACAGGCTGGGGAGGTGGCTGGCAGGAGCTTCATGGAGTTCAGCAGGGAGAAGTGCAGAGTCCTGCACATGAAGAAAGGGAACAGCCCTAGCTCCAGGACATGCTGGGGCACCCTGCTGGGAGCAGCTCTGCAGAAGAGGTCCTGGTGGCCACCAAGCAGTGGGTCAGCAATGTGACCCTACTTCTAAGACTGATGGTATTCTTGGCTGCATTAGGCAAACTATCACCAGCAGGTTGAGAGAGGTGATCCTTCCCCCCTCTTTATTCACTGCTGAGGCTGCACCTGGAGTGCTGAGCCCAATTATGGGCCCTGGAATGAGTGTCATGGATGTACACCAAAATGAGGAAGGGCATGGAGCTCCTCTGCTGTGAGGAGAAGCACAGAGCTGGAGACTGTTTAACCTGGAGGCTGTTCAGCCTGGAGATGAGGAGGCTTGGTGGAAGAGGTCTCATCAATGTCAATTAAAACCTGAAGGGAGCTTGCAGAAGGGACCAGCAAGGCTCTTTTCGGTGGTGCTCTCTGCCAGCACAAGAAGCAGTGGGCACAAAGTGGAGCAAAAGAGGCTCCACCTAAACATGAGGAGGCACTTCTTTACTACGCAAGTGATAGAGCGCTGGCACAACTTGTACAGTCTTCTTCCCCAGAGAACTTCAAAAGCCACCAGACCTTCTGTAGGTGGCCCTGCTTCAGCAGGGTTGAACCAGATGGACTCCAGTGCGTGTTTTGTGGGTGGTTTGGTGCACATTTGGGTGAGGATGTGCAGAAATCAGTGTTTGTCCCTGCCCTTTCTGCATGTTGTCCCCTTCAGCATATCTTTGCAAAGTGGTTGTATTGTACTTTCCTTCAGAGACAGCGTCACTAGGGTAGCATCACTGCTTTGCTGGAGCTCTTGCAGGATAGTTGGTCAATGTGGTGTGCTGAAGACTTGCCTAAGTTTAGAAAGCTCTCTAGGGCAGCTGTACTGGAGAGGACCTCTACTTGCAGAGGCAGCCAGCGCAGAGTTGTGCATAAGCCTCTGTGATCTCTTCCTTTTGTTCTGGGGTCTCTGTTGGCTAGCAGCCCCTCACAGCCTTTTCCTACCAGGAGCATTGCCATCTGGCATAAGTGTCTACATGAGGTAGCTGCAGCAAAGCCACCATGCTGCCTGTGAAGTCTAGCTTGTGAATATAAAGCTAGGCTGCAAAGTGTTTTTACATTTATAGAAATCAAGAGGCAAGATTCAATTCATTGCATTAAATGGGAGAGTCCTGAAATGCTTATGAAGGTTCACCAAAGATAAACAACTATTAATGCATGTGTAGTTTTTCAAAGCACTGTGTAGCTGCTTACATACTTGGCACTAAAGAATTAGCAGCTTGCTAATCCTTATCCTCACATTAGAGCTGTGTGGTATGAGTAGTGTGAATTGCACAAGTCTGTGTGGATGTGTTACTGCAGCCGTAGTGCACTGCGTGTGCCTCAGCCAGGGTGCTGTACTTGCAGCCCAGTGCCAAGTGTCCCCAGGTGCATCTCTGCAGGTCCAGGCCTGCAAGGGTTATGCAGAGCGTGTGGAGGAGGAATGTATGCTGCAAACCTGTGTCCTGTTGTGCTGGGGAATTCTGGCTTCAGTGGTCTCTCTGGAGTGTGTCTGTTAGTCCCTTTGCTGAATTGCTTTTAGCACAGAACATGAACACAATGATCAGCAGCTTTTCTGGCAGCACATGGTAGAAGCTAGGGTAGATTTAATGAAAAATGGTCCCCAAACAGTATTTAGGGGCAACGTCCATAAGTATTCTTAAGCATATATTTGCCTGTCCTCCTTTTCTAGAGCATGTCTAAGGGAGCCCTTCCAACCCTACTCTCCACCTGTATCATACCACAGAATCATATCATATAATCTCCTGGGTTGAAAAGGACCTCAAAGACCATCTAGTTTCAACTGTATGCTCCCAGCAAACATAATTTTTCCAAAACCCAACTTTTCAGCTGCTCCACCATCTCCCATCTCACATCACGTCCTAGGGCTCAGTCCTGGATAGATGAGATTCCCATATGAAGCCAGCCTTGTGGACTGTGCACGAGGCTCACAGGATACACGAGCGCTGCCATACATTGTATGGCTATTACATCTCCATTTCTGTCAGCTTGTGGTCTATATTCCTAACCAGTACAGTGCCCAGATCTGAATAACTGGGACACCTAGGGTAACCTCTGCCCCTGAAGATGCAGTCTTGCTGCCAATATAAATAGCTTGCTGCAATATTAGGTATGTTGTAAGCTTTAATTGCTCTTGTGGGCAGAATGTGGCTGCTATTTCTTCATATGCTAATCTTGAATTGCCTAGTGAAAAGTAGCTCTTTCATCCATAATTCTCTCCTTAAAATCAATTGCAACCAATACCAACATTTTCAAAAGCAATAAAGATTTTTAAGGACATGGGTACTGTGATTTAGCATCTGCACTTTTACTCTTGGACTACTTTGACACATCTTTGCTCCTTGCATTCCTTGTAGCAGCAAGGAGGTTAGGTAAAAATCAAACTGCTTAGCAAGTAAGGAAACACAAGAGGTTAAAGTAGGCAGAGTTGTCTCTCTTCTGTCAAAGAAAACACTTTTATGTTGAACCAAAATAGCCATCATGTGAGGCTCATTATACTGGGAACATCCAACCCACATCAAAATTTCACTGCAGTCGCTTTGGCAGAAGACAGACAGCAAGTTGTCACCCAGCAAGCTGCCAGGGCAAGTCATCCTACCAGCAGGAGGTGTTGGCAGCTCAGACTTGTGGGACCAATCCTGCAGGAGCAGAAGTAAAGGGCAAGGGCTGTGGAAAGGTGCTACAGATCCAGTGGATGCATACTTTTTTTTTTTTTTTTTTTTTCAAAAATCTCATAAGGTTTTGCCTGGCTTTAATGTTTGCTAGTTCCTGTAACTTTTTTTGTGATGATGTTGGTCCATCCTTTTAGGTCTATTTAAATGTAAATAAGCTTCAACCATTTCAAACTTCACATTTCTGAAAAAAAAAGTTTGGTTTTGCCAGTCACTAGTTGTCCAAAAGTTGCTTTCTTAGTAGAATGCTGTGAACTATTTACCCTTCTGTTACAGACACTAGCTCATTTGAACCTGGCTCTCATTTTTTATCAATACATCCTGTAAGAGTCATCAAAAGCTTTTTGTTTTACCTGATCCAAGCATAAAATTTAAATTTAGAGAATCCCCTCCATTTTCCTTATTAGTTTCTTGCTTTTTGAGAGATAGGGGGCCTGTTTCTTATCTATTCTCTCTTCTTTCGTGCTTCCAAGTCTCATCTACTATTAAATCTTATCTTTTGGGTTCTTTGTCATTATCGTCTTAGTATCAGCAAGGCACTAATTATCCATAATTTCTGTGTTAAAAATCCCAGGCCTTAGCCAACCCTACAATTTCTGGAGTGGATTAGCTCATTACATAAAGCTGCCCTTTGTTTCCTTTGTTGACCTCTTGCAGGTTTTTCCACTTTGTCTTTACTTTTTCCCCCTTCTTATTTCATTAAAAGAGTAGCTTTCATCTATTTTTTTTGGAGGTGTGTTCCCACACACACACTTATGCACTTTCTCTTTCCTTCTGCCCTCCCTTCCAATGTGACAGAAATTGAAAACTTTTCAGGGACATGATCTGAGACTTCCAAGTCTAGACTGACCTCAGGCAATCACCCCCCCCTACAACTCCAAGGCAAAATATTCTGTAAGTGCACATAGATTCAATTTTGTCAGACAACTAGTAGTCCCCTTTCTGCTCCCTGTGAGATTTAAACCTTTTAGGGTTTAGAGATTGACTCAATCATTCATTTGAGGAGGCTCAGGGGAGACATTGATCTCTGCAACTACATGAAAGGAGGTTGTAGCAAGGTGGGGTTCAGCCTCTATGGTAACTTGTGATAGAAAAAGGTGGGATGGCCCCAGGTTGCACTAAGAAGGTTCAGGTTGGACATTGGGAAACATTTTTTCTCAGAAAGAGTAGTGAGGCATTGGAACAGGCTGCCCATGGAAGTGGTGGAGTCACTGTCCCTGGAGGTGTTCAAGAACTGTGTAGATGTAGTGCTGAGGGACATGGTTTGTGGGGCATGGTGGGGGTGGGCTAATGGCTGAATTTGGAGATCACAGTGGTCTTTTCCAGCCTTAATGATTCTATGATGCTGTGGTTCTCTTCCTGCCTCCTCCCTGTGCCAGGGCAATGGTTTGCATGGGGATGTGGCAGACCACACCTGGAAGCTGAGCCTGATCAAATGCAAGCCCCTGCTCCACCCCTGAGCCCTGACCCGGGGCTGGCTGAGCCAGCAGCAGTGCTGAGGGCAATGTTTTTTCTACTGGTGGTGGGTGAACATCTGTGGGTGCATGGGGAACACCTGCTCTAGCTCTGGTCTGCGAATGTGGGCATCATGCTCCTATAGCGCCTGAGGTGAAGAACCCTGCTTTGCCTCTGTGGGTGCTTCACTGGCATGTCCCATAGCGGCAGTGAAAAGGCACTTTTCAGACTTGCTTGTTCTCTTGATCAGACCAAGGCTTCCTTGCATCCTAAACTGACAAGCTCGTAGCAAAAAGCTATTTAAACAGTTGAACTAATGTTGCCATAAAGGAAATATTTATGTGTTAGTATGGGAGAGTAGCCAAACAGGAAAAACAAAAGCAAAGAGCCACGGTAGTCAAAAATCACAGAGCATGCAAGCCTTGGGTACCGGAGGGAACAATCTCCAGTGACAGGCACTCTTGCATCTGCCCTTCGCACCTGTGCATCATCTGCAGAGCAGTTCTGCATTCTAACAGGAACATGGCTGCTCCTCACCCAGCCTGCACTGAACTGGCTTTCCTGCCCCAGCGCTGAGCTTTGCTTTTGAAAGTTGGTAGAGTTCTAGAGACAAAGCAAAAATTGTGAGGGCTGCTGCTTGGTAGAGCAACACTGTGTTATTCCCCAGTTTCTTACCTGTGGGTAATTTGTGGGTAATTGCTGCAGCAGGGCAGATGGGAAAGCTAGACTTTTGGAAAGTGGTAATTAATATTCTGGTTGCAAAAGCAAACAGTGGCAACCCTCACCTGCAGGAAGGTTACAGGACTGATTGCCTGAATGCCACAGCCAGTGTGGAAGTGAAGCTCCCTGAGAGGGTTTTCAGGCTACAGCATCAGGCTGTGAGCAGCTCCCCTTCCCCAGCCTTTCCACTTTAAACCATGGCTTTTTCTTTTTTGTGGAAAAATCATTTACTGTAATTTAATGATCACAACCACATAAATTTCTCTTCCTTGTGGGTTAAAAAAAAAAAAAAAAGGATTAAATATCTCAGTTTATCTTTCCACATAGGTCACATGGCCGGGGTGGTTGTAAAATGTGGAAAAACGGGTTTGAGGGGTGCCAAGTGCCAAGTGCTGTACATTTCCCTATTCTCTCTGCCCTGCGTATCGCTCACAAAGACACCACAGAAAGACAAGGAAGTTTGCTTTCTCAGGGAGTGGATTTTTTTTGTAACGTAATGCATCATTTATTATTCTTAAATCTAATCCTTTAAGACCTTGGTGCTGTCCTAGTTCCAAGCCTGAAAAGAAACAACCTGAGAAAAACTCCTGCTCAGCCATACAAAAGCAAAATTGTGGAACACAATCACATGCCTGGCTTGTAACAAAGCCATCGGAGGGCATATCAAGCTGGTTTGCAAGCCAGACGGGTGGGATCCTGATCTCAATAATTAATGAGAGACCCAGTTCCTCCCTTGGGGTGAGAATGATGTTGGTGGGCCAGGACTGGCCTCTGGGTATTGGTCTAGTGATGTGTGCTGGGTTAAAGGGTGTCTGGGGCTCTGAGACCGTGTGGTGCTGAGGACTTGATTCTCCTTGACAAACACAAATTGCAGGAGGTTCATTTGAATGATTCTTTTGTCCCTTGTGGGGCTCTTGCATTAGACTGTAAGCTGTTTGGCTTTTCTTACAAAGAGCCTTTTTCACTGGTGCTTCCAAAGAGATACTGGAATGTGTAGAAGGTGCTGTCTGACCCCAGGGGATAGGCAGCAGGCTCACATCTGTTGCACTGGAAGCAGGTCCTGGGGCTTCACTGCTCTGGGCTCTGTGGCTGGAGCTCACTGAAGCCAGCCCCAGCAGCTGACAAGTGTTTATTCATTGCTTCTGAGCAGTAGTGATGCTTGTGAGTGCTGAAGATGTGCTGACACTGTGCACAGCTGAAACCTTCGTTATTACAGATAAAGTCTGAGCTGAAGCACTCATGGGTGAAAGCCAGCCATGATGTGGGACCCAGCCTGGGGTTTGTGCTCCACTGAAACCCACATATGAGAAAAGTGGAACTAGTGGGAAAAGCACGTTGCTAATTGCAGTGTGTCGTAACTACTTAGTGTGCATTTCTATTGACAACACCTTTTTGGATAGGGTTTGGACACAGTCTGGATTTAGGAAAAGCATGTGACAGGCTCTGAATGAGCCTCCGATGGTGCCTGCAGGGAAGAAGGAAACATTTTTTATGCTGATGCTCTTCACGTTGCACTTTTGATGCCTACAGTAATGATATCTGTGATGATAGTACCCCTGTTGGTGGTATCAGTCACCTTGTGGATATGGCACTGCTCAGTAACAAAGCCATTGGAAAAACACCCCTCTTACTTCACCGGTGAATGTGAAGTCCTCATTTGAATTCAGTTGCTTTGCAAATGTGTATTTGGCTATTCCCATCTCCTGGAGTGAACCAGATTTTATTTGCTGTATGTCATACTCAGCTCTGGCAAAAGAGAAGTAAGCTTTTGGGTATAGAGAAGGAATGATTTTTTCCATCATGCTTGGGATGGAGCTGGAGGTCTCGGGAGGGATGACTTGAACGCTACTACAAGGTCTGTCAGCAAAAATGATATTGGCCTTTCTGTGCAACTCCCTTCGGGCTGCTGGGGAGAAAAAGGGATATGAAGCCAATGCACTCATATCACTACCCTTTTCAATGCTCGGGAGAGAGAAGCAGACAAGACAGATGAAGGTGTTTTGCAGCCCTTTGTGGATGTCACCTACTTATCGAGCCAAACTCCTGAGTTTGAAGGCCAGAGCTGCAACAAGCCCTGAATACAGTCATGTGCATGGGTGGGCAGTCCTGCCCTCCACACCCTCTGCATTGGGGCAGCTCCAGTGGGCAGGGATGTTAGCCCAAACTGACATCAAATTTCATGGTCAGTCTGGGTGATAGCTGCCTGAGGGCCTGCGGGTGCCTCTGCAGTGCAGAGTGGAGGTCCGCTGGCAGCTGGTGGCTGTGACGCGTCCCTCTGCATCCCACACAAAAGCTGGTCAGACAGGGTGTCTGGCTGCCTGGAGTGAAGTCAGGCCTTGAGGGAATCCTTCTCTTATCCACGTGGCTGGAACACCCCTCCCATTACCCTCTCCCCCCACCCCACTCCCTCCCCCACGGTGAGGGACAGCAACCGAAAAGTCAAAGACTGGAGGAACTAAGGATGTCCTGTGTACAAGTTTAATAAGTAATCCCTTGTTATCGCATGCCTTGTTGAGTGATTGCAAGATAACCTGGTCCATATCCTGCAGGTTCGTTACAGGAGTGATAATTGCTTGTTGCAGATATTGTTTCAAAGCTTTGGAACAAAGGAACTGCTAATAAGTATAAGCTGTTCTGCTTCTGGCTGATTTAAAAATGTCTCTCTCTCAGCTAGCTGGCTTGAGGTTTCTCCTGTGGCTTGTGTAGGCTGTTTGCAGATTTTTTCATGCTTCAGTGAGATGTTTTGGTTAACTGTGGCATCCCACTTCCCACAGGCAGGCAGACTGCAGGCAGTGGCCGAACTGACACAGATCTTCAGTGACAATGCAAACACATACAAGGACAGGCTCAAAGTGCAGCCTGACTCACCTCTGACAGAAATTGAATGTGTTCGTTGGTAAGAGCTTAGAAAGAAGCAACAAAAACATACCATGGTTCAAAGTAAAAGTACAGCCATGGACAGCCAGACCACCACTTCTGACTGGAGGCCACCATACAATCTGGGCATATAGGCACAGGACCAGTCAGGGTGGGAACAAACCCACAACCCAGAGCTGAGTTTGTGATCTTGTTTCCATAATCACCCAGGGAAGGATCGACAGGAGGACTTCTTAGTTGGGATGGGCACAGGCCATTGGCCTTCCCTTGTGGTAGAAGGGGACTGTGAGGAGAAGCTTCTTGCACCATGGAGCTCCCATTGCAGCCTCTTCAGATTGTGATTGCTGTCATCCTGTCATTGTGTTGGGAATGCAGGGCTGTTTGGTGCACATGGGACAGATCTGAGCACATTTGAACTGTTTCCTGCCCAGTCTCCTAATGAAGAGTTAGCCCTTGACTGCTCACCTCCTGCAAGCAGAGCTGTAATTTTGCTGCAGTGTTGAGCTTGTGTCTTCTTATATCAGAAAACCAGTAATCTCCTGGCCTTTTCTCTGGAGGAAAAAAGTCTGAGCTAATTCATCAAATTGACCACGAATACTTTATGTGGAAGTACTTCTCCAGTCTGTCCTGTACCTGTTTTTTCCTAAAAAAATATGTTATACTCTTTGCTCTTCGGAGTCTTGTATGATGGTGCAGCCTGTCTTTGTGCTAAGAGAGAACTGCGTGCCACAAAACTGCTTTTTTTCATTTTCTCACTTACTGCTTCTCCCTGCAACTCCCCTTGTGCAGTTTCATTTCTAAGCAGGGCATAGCACTGAAACTCAGTCAAGTGTGATTCAGCATTTCACCGACACACTGAAGCATAAAACCTGGCTCTGCTGACTTTCAGATGCACAGCAGAGGTAGTTTCCCCTGCTATGAAGTAGGTCTGGGATTTATTTGTTTTACAGATCAGCATGATGGGCCACTTTTGTGGCTGATAGGCAGCAAGAGAGCAGCAACCTCTGCCAGTAGCTGCTGAGGACCTGAAGCAGAGATGCCGCGCGTGTAGCACCAATCTCAAAACAGAACAAGGGATGCTATTTATGCCTTTTAGAGGCACTAAAAATACATTTTGCATATGCTTTGAGCTTGAGAGTTTTATGTATAAGATGTTGCAATGTCAGAGAGATGTAAATCCACTTGAATTTCTTGTTAATCTGTTTATACAGTTGCTGTGTCACAGCGATATTTATGTGCGCTGTTCCCTGAAAAAAAATTCAAAGCTGCTCTTAGCGCTTTCAGTTGACACCAGCTAGAACAGTGCATATCTGCTCTTCAAGACCATCAAGAAATACGGACAGAAAGGGAATGAGATCAACTCGGCAACATTTTGAGTTGTCACAGTGCCCAAGGCCTCTGTTAGAGCTCCTGGCATTCCTGAGGCAGCAAGGTCATCTTGAAAGCACAATTGCATTTCTCTGCTGTTGTTTACGTTAATATCTCCAGAATGACTTGCATGTTTGAACTTTTGATGGGTTAATCTTTAATTATGATCTTACGAAACTGAAATAAGAAACCATAAATCTAGGAAAATAACAAATTCTCTTGTGAAGTGTCTGTTTAGAAAAAGTCAGAGCAGGCTGCGTAGATTCATTTTAATTTAGGATAGATAAAGGGAAAAAGGAAACTTCCATGAGAGAACTAGGCCTGCATTTTAGTGAGGCACAGTCCTTCTTCTCACTTGTAAAAAGCTGATGTTTGTGAAGTGCATGGCTTAGCTGAATGCCCACAGGGGCAGTGAGTGGAGAGTCCAACAAGGAAATGCAGGAAAGGCTTTAGTCTTCCTGTTTGACCTGATGGTTTGCCTCACAGGAGAAGTTCTGATGTGGCTGTATCTCCTTGAAAGCTGCTTTTAACATAATGATAATTAGCTCTTTACTAAGCAAGATATGGGGACCTGCTACTGGTGGTTTTTAATGGGACATGCAGACCTCCGAAGCCAAGCTTACAATGTTTAGACGTAGCAAGCAAAATTGTGTCTTTCTACCCATTCCCAAGTCCTACCAAAATAAAAACCTACAGACAAAAAACACTTTCACTTTTCTAGCACAAAAAAAAAAAAAAAAAAAAAAAAAAAGGAAAGCAAAACAGTAGGGTAATCTCTCAGTATTAGTATCTTCCAGGAAAACCAAGGCATTGGGATGAAATGTCTTGTCCTAATTACAGTGCTTCAAGTCGCTAAAGATAGGAAGTTCCAGATACTCTTTAGTTCCAATGAAGGATGCAGAAGCTTGTTCAGTATTTGTTCTGGTCTCCTTTTGAGGATTATTTGCTAGCAGTAATTCCTGCTTTAGTCACCTTCTTTCTGCCCTGCCTTTGGTTTTAGCTCTGTTCCCTCACTGGTTTTCTCTCAAGGCTTGGTATATGCACCCAATGATCTTCAGATGGGCTTTCAGCAAAGAAACAAACAGGTATTCTTTAGGGCTTCTCCCAGGAGGTGCAGCCTTGCAATCTTTTCATGAATGGGCTGTGTTTGAGGGCTGAAGCATGCTGTGAGGGTAATAGCATTGGGCTGTTTTTTCTTAACAGGACAATTCACTGCCAGCTCCCAGTGCTTCTGCCCAAAGATACAGGGGTCTTGTGCAGTCAGTGAGTGGAAAGCACGGAGAAACACCAGCTTCGGCTCTTCCATCTGCATCCAGGTATGGACTGGGTTTCAAAAGAGATTTAGATCCATAACTGCTGGGGGATCAGGGAGGTGCACAGTGCATGAGTTGGGGTAAGCACTGTTCTCCAGCCCATCTGCCCTCCTGAGGATCCTGTGGGGATGCTGGCTGTGGCTTCCTGCTCCCCTTGTGCCCCAAGCACCCACCCAGCCAGGAGGAGGCATGTTGCCCACAGGGAAGCCCACCTGGCAGTAGGACGTTACAATGAATTAACAGTCTCTCTTTTTACAGAATGCTTTATTCACTATGTCCTAGAAATGTACCGTAAATGGAGCAAGAACTAAATAAATTCAGAGGCGTCCAACAATACAGAAAACAGAGATACAATAAAACTCCTAAAATATCAGCTCTTTCAAGAATAAGGCACACTAGGTTTTTTTATTTTTTAATATATATATATATATGTATATATTTCTTTGAATAGTTTGTTCTTATCCTAAAGATGTTCACATTTCAAGTTATCAGACTTACCTCAGTAGTAGTGTACATGAAATGGTTTAGAAGCAAGTGGAAAAATGGGGGTGGGAGGCTGCGTCCCCACGTCCTTCCTGCACCTGCCCTGGCATGGTGGCCTGGGGGCTCACCCTTTTGGGCTCCTTTCTGTCCCTGCTCTAAGCAACAGGGGCTACTGGGGAGAGGATGGGTGGGAGGGTAACCATCGCCCTTTGTCCCTCTTCTGGGTTGGCTGTGGTTGTGATGGAAGGGCTGGAAAGGGAGCATCAGAGCCTGCAGCTCCTGGACAACATTAAGGTCTGCTGAGACCCATGGTGGCAGTTAGAATTGAGCTGTACAAAGCTTTAGCTGGAGCCCCAAGCACTTTTTGGGTACCCCCACCAGGGTCTTCCTACAAGGCTTTGCCTGCTTTACCTCGCCCTTAGCCTAAAAACAGGCAGGGAGTTCAGGATGAGGGTTTTGGGGCTATGGACTGTGTTTTCGGAAGCAGTGGGACAGAGCAAAAGCCTCCAGGGAAGGGGCGCGGAGGGTCAGAGTCCGACTTAATAGTTAACTTCCTCACAGTGCTTTTGATAGCAGTTGGACAGGTTTAAATAGAGCTCAGCTTTGCTGAGTAAGAGCACCTAAAAAACAACTGCTCCATTTTGAGGCAAGAAAAATACACGTTAAAAGGTCACTTTACTAAGCTGGAGATGATGTGAAAGTGGTTCTGTTGTCAAAATACACTTTATATGAAACCCCTTCAGCTGGTATTTATACCACTAAAAGCAAAGCAAAATTGTTTACTCACTCTCTGCTCTACACCTCCCTTCACTGGAGCTGTGATTGCAGAGCTGATACCCTTCACAAAATGGGCGCGATATTTCTTTAACATTTTACCATATTTTACATTCACTGCACTACTAAATAAAAGCCTTTAAACAGGCCACAAAACACTGCAATAATATATTTACTCCTAAATATAACAACCTTTTTTTTTTTATATAACATCGAAATAAACTGTATTCGTTTTGTGGCAAACCACATACCGTGTAAATTTGCAATGTAAAATGACTTTTAAAATGTATATTAAAAGGTATTTACAAGCTCTACGTTTTGGAATCGCTGGGTGCCATCCCTCCCATCCCTGATGTGCACGTAGAGCTCCAGGTGCAGGGAGCTGAAGTTGGTGCTGAGGGGAGGACTCGAGGGACGCCAGCCCCACTGTGTCAATTCCAGTATCACCAGCACCCCCAGTACCTCGGACATCTCTCAGGGGACGTGATGAAGCTATGGGTAAGCAGCACCTCGCGTCCTGCTGCCAGGAGCGGGCGTGCTCTCGCCTACAACAGCATACATTCTCAGTCACTACAGCATATACTTCAAAGAATAAAATAAAGAGCATTTAAGAAGAGCCTAGGATTTATACTGGATGAAGATCGAAGTCGAGGCACCTTACGCGAAATATCAGGTGCACGTTTCTGTGCGTGCTCCGAGGCTGAACTACGGATAGCTTGAATAAATAGAAATTCCAGTTGTTGAGGAAAACTCAGAGCCTTTCCTTTGCACATTGCTAAGCCTGCTAATCTCACAGCGAAGGGGTCCACGCGAGGAGGCTTTCTTCTTTCTTTCTTTTTTTTCCTAAAAAGGCAATACGAATTATTTCTGATTTCAAACAACAACAAACAGATTGTATTAATGCCAGCACAAAAAACGCAGAGGTCTTGCACATTTTTCAAATTGCACTTTCCAGTATAACATTTTTTAAATAAGATACATGTTGTGTTTTTTTTTCTTTCTTAAAAAAAAATCTAAGGTACGCATTCTTTAAATATTGAATATATTCTTCAAAATATATTGTTTAAACTTTCCCTAGCTGCTCAGGTGTGCTTTTTAATATATAGCTGATATATTATTAAAGGCACTACAAAATAGACATCTCTGGAGTGCAGAAGTTACTAAAAATAACCTTCATACCACAAATATATTGAAAATATAACAGCTAAAAAAAAAAAGACCCTGTGCAACCCCACTGTGATGCGTATAAAGGCACGTAAGCGACGGGTGGGTGCAGCAAGATCCTTTGGAAATGTATGAATACAGGCGTGTTAAATTTTAAAAATAGCCTAAAAAAAGTTAGTGAAAACTTCAAGCGTAGAAAACATTTTGAACATGTTTTTCTGTGACATTCTTCACTTCCAGCTTCTGCATCAGTTTACTGAGTCCTGACGTTACTCTTCTGCAGCAGGCGTGTTCTTCATAAATAGTAAAGTGTTCCTTCAGTGTTTGTTTCTCCTCCGACAGTCTCAGTACGTCTGGTAGACATCGTGGATGGGCACCTGGATGGTGGCAGCTGGGAAGGCCGGAGGTATGTAGCCGGCGTAACCCCCATAGGCGGCAGCGGCGGCAGCGGCAGCAGCGGCGTTCTTCTGTAGCGTGGCTATCGTTGCCGTTGCTGCAGCGGGTGCTGCGAATGGCACATAACTTGTCCCGTAAATGCCAGCAGCAGGGATCCTCTGAACGTTGGGGGCCATGGTGTACACTGGCGTTATGGGGCGACCCTGGAAACAGAGAATTGCAGAACATTTTGAGGTGGAGGGGACTCCATGAGGGATATCCACTCCAACTCCTCACTCCACACTGGACACCCTCAGAGTCAAGCTATGCATCCAAGAGTGTAGTCCAAACAGTACTTGAGCACAAGCAGGCCTAGTGCCAGGGTCAGGCTGGGGATTAGGAAAAGGTTCTTCACCAGAAGGTGGACGGGCACTGTAACAGGCTCCCCAGTGTCATGGTGTCAGTTGGACTGGATGCCCTTCATGGGAACCCAATCCAGACTATACTGCATCTCACTCATCTCTCTCACTTGGCAGGGCATGCACTGTCTATCCACGTGTCCTTCTTTAGTGGGTTTGCAGATACATGTCTCCTGGAGACTGTCCTCTTCCTACCAAATTTGGGTCCCCATGGAAAGAAATCAACTGTCCAAAATGTAGATGCCTAAGACAGGTCAGATGAACTGCATTTTTGGGGTGCCTGCTCTTCTCCTTTGACACACAGAGCGGTTTGGGTTGGGTTACCAAGGAAGGTTTCCATGTAAAGGCGGGTGCATGGCTCAGGTACCAAACATAACCACTAGGTGAACGTCTCGGGTTATGTGAGATGAATTTCTCTGCATGTCTTGAGGAGAAGGGACAAAGTAATGGGAATAGAAATCAACCCAAGAGCTTCAGAGTGATTTGAGGGGCTCAGTGGGGTCATGCTTGAGCAACAGCTCGGTCCCACAGAAGCAGGCACCAAGCAAGAGCATCCTTAGTCAGTTGAATGCTGCAGGCAGCTTTTTCCCTGCACCAGGAATACAGAGCAGGACATTTGGAATCAGGGTGTCTGTGCTGAACTCACCTGGAAGGGGGGAGGCGTTGACACAGCTGGTATTACTGCTGCAGCCGCGGCTGCTGCAGCAGCTGCCGCACTGGCTGGGTCCTGCTGGACGGCAATAGGGTTGATGATGTGCTCCACTGTGTGGATTTTGCCATCTTCCATTATTTTGGCTGGTGGTGCAGCCTGAAACATGGAGTACTGTGCACCAATTGCAGGGATGGCCACTAGGAGAGAGACCAGACACATCACGCATATTGGGAGAGTCTCCAGAGCCTCATCTCAAAGAACACACATCCTTCCTCCTAGTTCTGCCAGATCTCACCAGAACAGGCATCCCCGTGAACTAATGGGGACTTGGGGCACCTTTGCCCTCCCTGAAGGTTGGAGCACCACAGCCAATGCTCTTGAACTGTGCAGAGTGCTGCCTGCTCTGCCCAGCACTTCTCCCCTTGGCATGGCTGTCCCAGGGCCAGGCCTTGGTCTGGATTCAAGCAGCCCCTTTTGGTCATCACCGTTCTCTCCCTGGTGAGGAGCACATACTGTCCTAGCAAGGTCCCTGCTCCAGCTGCTGATATTGAAGGACGTGGGGCTGCTTCAGGAAAGAAAATTGCAGTTTTTACTGCAGAAGTTGCAGCCAGCCACTGGGCCAGTGTATATGCTGCCCTTTGGCCAACAGTGTGAAAAAACAGCTAATTTACTGTCATACATTTCCCAGGACTGAACTGGCTTAATACATTTTATTCTATCTTTCCGCTTCAGTATCAATCTGTTTAACAGCACTAAAAAAGAAGTTGCTCTTAAGAGAATTCTCACTTGTGCCAAAATTGGACAATACTAAATGCTTAAAACTACTGTCTTCCAGATGAAGGGTAAGTGCTCCAATCAGAATGTGTATCAGAGGTACTGAGTTCGTACATGGTCTTACATGAAGCTTCACTGCACTGTTTAGGGAAGAAATATGCTTTGCTGGATAATCACATTTGTAATTCTGCTGTTGCCTTACAATGTGCAGTTCAGGTCTCAGTTCTTGAGTCTTTCAGCAGAATGGTTGTTGACAAGGAAAATGGGGTAACTAATAGATGATGGACTAAGAGACATTTGAAGACAGTAATAGGGGATCTGATCATGCATCATTCAGGTAGAGCTGTTTCCACCAGTAGTGGTGTCCCACCATTTTAAGCAAGGACCTTTGTCCATGATCTTTTGCAGTTCTCCTTCTCATCAGTTACAGCTGGTCAGCTCAAACCAATTTTACTACTGCTTTAAAATAACCTGGGTAATGCCCCACTGATGCAAAGGCAGAGAGCTCACACTCTCCATTCTGCAGTATCTTCTGGAAGAAAATCAGAAACAAGCAGCTGTGGTATCGGGGTGATGTCTCAGAAGTTTCCTAACCATTTGTGAAGAATTGAGCTTTAAGATATTTCTGAAGAGCTGGAAATTTCCAGAGTTAGTACACCTCTACTTCTCTGTTCTGGTAGATGACCTCAGAGTAGTTTCCTTTTGATAACAGAGGTAAGTGTTTCCTGCACATGGCCTTTTTAACTGATCATCTCATCTGTCTGGAGAAAAGCAGCCAGGTGCTTCAGTGCTCAGGGCTTATGCTGGAACTGTGGTAGAGGGGAAGACCAGATGAAGACATCTGAATCTCAACATGCTGGAAATGTAGAAACACTTAGACTTGAGAGTCAGGCTTTTGTTTGGTAAGCAGAGAAGTTACATGGACACCACTGATAAATACTAGAGTAAAACCAAGTGTGTGTTTCAAGAAAAAAACCTTTTCAGTCATCCTTTAGTAATAGCTGGATTATTTTTACAAACATACATAGTGGTAATATTTTATGTTTGTGAGTGTGTAGTTTTCTCAGGAAGCCTGAGATCTTCCTTTGGAAATGGCTCGAATCTTTTAATAGTATTCCTTCTCAATACTTCTCACATTATCTCATACTGCTGTTAAGAGGAACTCTTCACAGTCCTAGTTAGATGACCATTGTAATTTCCACTAACAGAATGAAGCTTGTTCTGGTAAACCACTGCAACTTTAGTATTCATCGCTGCTTAGGTGTGCAGTTACAATTTGCTGGACCCTGGGCCTGCTCCTCATAGCCCAGCAAAGCAGTTTGTAGCTCTGCTGTGTGACTGTAAGTAGTACACTCACAATGCTCCCCACGCTGCTGATGGTGGTGGAGGAACTGTCCTTAGCCAGGGACTTTCCCGAAACAGGAAAGCACCTGCTGCTTTTCCCAGCCTTGTAGAGAAATATGAACTGAGAAGGGGAGAGCTCTGGAAATTTGGGTTGGGAAATTGCCCAGGGCAAAATCAGCAGTTTAGAAACTTGGAGAGAGGAAGATTGCTCTTAGTCACCATGTTCCATCATACCTGACTACACAGAGAAGAAAGTCTACTTCCCGAGGAAGTACAAAAGCGACAGGAAGTATGAACGCAGTTCCAGCCCTTTTTCCTTTGATCTGAGGGGCTCCCAGATGTTCTTGACCCACTGTCCTATTTTGTGCCTCTGGTTTGCAGGAAGCCCAGTCAGGACCAGAGATAAGACCATTCCCACTGCCACACGGGCTGGCCCACTGTGGTCTCACAGTAGGTACTCTCCTGCCACCTCCACAATCCTCCCATCCTGCAGATGTGGCCTTCCCAATTGCATGTACTGACCTGCACCAGGCTTAATGGCCACTGGGTTGACAGCTGGTAGTTCCAGGTTGGGTACCAGCTCGTATCCTTTCTCTTGCTGTTTTCCTTTGCCTTCATGGTACCTGCTGTATATGCCGCGGCCAGCGGAGTACCCTCCAAGGTAGGAGCCACGGGGTCCTGGGGCTCTGTTGCCAGCTGCACCTCGCCCTCTGCCTCGTATGCTGCCTGCTTATGATAACAACAGAAAAAGATGGTGAACAACAAACAGTAGCAGCAATGTGGGGAGTATAAACAGCCCCAGACTTTGGGAAACTGGGAGGCACGTGCTTAGAAATGAGGCTGTTGAAGCCGGTTTGATCTGAGGGACTTTGCTTACAGAAAAGATGAATTTGTGATTGGGTACACTCAGTAAGGCTACCCAAGTTTTGCTTTTGACATTTCTGTTTGTAAATTAACTGCTTTTTTGTACCGATGCAACTTTTGTGTCCAGTTTTATGGATATAATACAGTCAGCAAGGAGAGAGAGGCTCCTCCAGAGGTGGTGTCTATGCAATGGAAACTGCTCTCTACTGTCCTCCAGAGGAATCTCAACCTCCCAGCAATGCAGGGATAGCCCAAAGCTTTATCTGGCCTTTAACCACCTCTGTCACACCACTGAATTTATTTTCACAAATGCCTTTTGTTTTCTCTCTGTATATGTGAATACTGCCCCTCTCCAAAAATATTGCTTCAATTTATCTTTGCAACACCACACACTTTATGATGATACTTTGGACACTGTGATATTAATATACTCTGTGATGGCCGAATTGTACACTCAGCCTGACATTTAGCTCATCTGTAGTTCTTTGCAAGTGCAGATCTGGAAGTTGAGCTAAGGCTGTAACTCTTCATCAACTATGGTTAAAAATGTTTGTTGCTTTAAATGAGGTACTAAAGATTATATTCATGCTAAGCTGCCTCTTGTTTGGAAATGTGCATTAAATTTCAGGAAACTATAGTTTCTGTAAGTACAGTATGATTACAATAACAGTAATAGGTGATAGTTATTTTTTGCATTTGTTTGTTTGTCCTTTTAGTGGATAACTCATTAGCACTTAATGAGTTGTAATCCACAGCTGATTAAAGTATACGTAATAAAATAATTGTTTTGCGCTGATGTGATTCCTTCTGTTAATGATTTTTAATAGGTTTTGTGAAGGACATGGCACTGCTGTCATTTTAATGCAGAGGACAGTTGACACTTACTGAGTTTCCAACTCAGGCTTTCCCTGACGACCCTCCCTTTGGTTGCCAAGGTCTGCCAGGTGGTTCTCACCTTACCCACACCTCTAGAAGAAGGCAGAGGGAGCACCCTTTGCCATGATCCGTAATGCCTAGGATGGAGCTCTTTGGAAAGAGACATCATAAGCTAAAGTCCTGCGACTGTCCATTTGCCCAGTCTTAGTACAAAGCTCACGAAAACCAGATCCCTCTCTTCTCTACTCCTGAGGTCTGTTGTCATTCTGTTAGCATAGTTTCTATGCTGGCCTGTACTTTAGGAACTATCTCTGCAAAATCATAAATTGAGATGGAACATAAGTATGACAAAAAGACCTCTAGAAGAGTGGTTAAGAAAAAAGCCAAGTACCAGCTGCCCTTTGTCTCAGACAGACCTTGGGTCACACCAGCCTTAGATCAAGCCTACCCAACACATTCCCTGATTGTGCTTACTAACCTTTCACAAAGTAATCTCTGTTTGGCCCTATCAGGGCATTGTATGGATATCCATAATACGCTAGTGTGTATGGATCACAAGAGTAAACATAGTTAGGTTGCTGAGTTACTTCGGGTGTTGCTGCAGCCCCTCCTTTTGCTGCTTTCTGGTAGCGAGTATACTGCTCCTTGTCCACTGGCTTGGCCAAGGTAACCTCCAGGCACGAGCCTTCCAGTTCGACACCATTAAGGTTATTCATGGCATGGATGGCGTCTTCCCTGGTTGTAAAGTGCACAAAGGCATAATCACGTATTTTTTTCACCCGCTCTACACAGCCAGGGTTAAACTGCCCAAAGACCTTTTTAATGGTGTCCTCTGTGGTCTCAATCATTAAGTTCCTCACATAGAGGATTTTAACAGTCTCCATGACATCTTCATCCACGTCTATCTCTGGTTCCGCCCAGTCAACAGCAATCTGGTGTCCCCACAGCTGGATCCTTCCTGGCATGAGTTTCCTCCTGGCCATTGCTGCTGCTCGGTGGCTCTCGTACTCCACAAAGGCGAAACCCCTGTTCTTCATCTTGTCTGCAGCACTTGCATACACAATGACATCCAGTACACCTTCTGTCACTTTTGCGATCTCCTCCAGGATCTCCTCTCTTTTCTTCATCTTGGGAATGCCTCCGATGAAGAGCCGGCAGTTGTCTACGCTGCAGCACACACCCAGCAGCCTGCCTGGGCGGATTTCATAGTTGTTGAGCTCCCTGACAGCCCGCTTTGCCTCATGCTTCTGTGTGTACATCACGAAGGCATAGCCACGGTTCTTCCCATCGAAGTCCATCATCAGACGCATCTCGTAGATGCGGCCAACAGATTCAAACACAGGGACAAGCTCATCTTCATAGACGTCACGGGGTATCTTGCCCACAAAGACTTCGCAGCCACGAGGAGGGTGCAGGCCCTCCCAGCCAGGCGGTGGGCCACCGTACTTGCGTTGCCCATTCTCCTGGATCATGCTGTAGCCGGTGCGCTCCATCAGCGCAAGCAGGGCCGCCTCGTTGGGCGCACCGGCCACACCTTCAGGGACTTTGGAGGTGCTCACATTGGAGGAATCGTTGCTCATCCTTGCAGTAGAATCCTCAGCGGTCATGATGTCAAACTCATTCAAAGCCTGATAAAACCTGGGCAAAGGAAGAAGCACTCATTACAAGCTGGTAGTTATCACCAGAATACCACCCCTTCTTTTTTGACCTCCAGCAGTTCTGCAAACTTGTTTTCACACAGACAATAAGGCTGCTGAAATGCAGATGAAAGAGCCATACCCAACTGCATGAGAAGCACCCATTTTGTGCCATCCCCTAGGCTGCTCTAGGCCTACATAAGAACAGTCAAGGAGGAGGTAATAAGTACACCTTCACACCAGGGGAAAATGGTTTTTATCCTCTTGTGCAAAGGGCAACCTGTCAAGCTTCTGAGTTGCTCCCTGCTTGTAGTATGGTATGTGGTGTGCTTGTCTCTTTCCTTGTAATACCAGCACTTCACAAAAGCTGAGTAGAATCAGTCCTTTATTACAGGCAGCCTAATCAGAGCAATTGGCCAGCATAGCCCTGCAAGCCACCAAGGGAAATGTAAATCTCTGAAATCTCATTCTGCATTAAAACCCAGGCAGAGGTAGGAAATGCAGAAATCCAGGGAGTTGTAAATGCGATGACTGCAACTTTAATATGTTGGTATCCCCCTCTGGGCACAAATAAAAGAAGACACTTTGGGATTCAGAGTAGTTAATTCATATCCTTTAAAAGCTGGGAAGTACAATCAGACCATTTAATATGAGTGATTGGGTATGACACGGACCTTTACATTGTATTGTTATTGGCGCACTGAGTCCTGTGACATTTATCTGAGTAAATCATGTCTTCCCCAGGAGCATCCAGCCTTGATTTTATGGCATCAAGGAGCTGCAGAACCTAGTGCTTCCCTTTAAGGCTTGTTTCTTAATCATTCCCTCTGACAAGTAAGTGCATGCTATTTCTCCCGAGAATTTGTCTGTCTTTTCTTTCAGCTAGCACTACGTTAAGCCTTTCTCTGAGTAAATATTCATTCAAGTCCTCTGCTTTTTGCTTTATGACAGTATTCAAGCTGTGTCATCAGGCTACAGCTCTATCTTCTTTTTAATAAACTTTACAGGCCAAACTCTTTAAGTCCTTCACAACTGGTCCTTTCTTTTTAACCAGAATATTTTTTGTATCTCTTTCCACATTCTCCACACTTTCTGCCTTTTCTCATCCTTGCTGGACATAGGGATGAAAACCATCTGTCTATCTTCTCCTCACTCCTCTGTCTCACGAGTCCCATTTCTCCACTCTCCTCTCTAGCAGTGCATCTTTGTCAGTTCTAACCCCAAGTCATTCCAGAGGCACTGCTTGCTGGGGTTATGCAGCAGCTAGCAAGCAAGTCTTGTGTTTGTTATTCCTAAGTGCCAAAATCTTGTGTTGGCCATATCACGACTGCCTGGTAAGTAGATCCTACCTACTGAGTGCTACTTAGTTGGTCCCTCCTTATTTCTGTTTACAATTCCATCAACCTTTGCATCGTTCCCTCATTTATTTGCCACAATTTGCATTTATGACTGGTTTATTTTGACTGCCAAAGGGCACTGGCCCCTGTAGGAAACACCGCAGGCTACCATCAGAAATTGCCACAGTCTGTGTTTGATGGCCTGTATATGAGACAAAGCTTCAGCCAAATTTATTTGTTCCATGTAATGTCATATTATTTTACTCTTAGTGACAGCATTTGATCATCTGTGTCACACTGGTTACTGTGTGGGCAGGTTGAAACTACATTTGGGATTAGGAAACCATATGTCTCTGAGCCTTGGTTTATGCAAGGGTCTGATCCTGCTGGCATGTTTGGGCCATGAGTGTTACACACTGGTGCTCCTGGTGTGGAACAGCCATTCTCTCTTCAAGAACATGGAGAGCAAAGGGAGAGATGGAGAAGGTGGAGGGCCACTGATATTGAAGGTGATGTCCAGGCAGTATTTTTCTTCAGAAAGCACAATTTCTTTGAAGTCAGCTCTTTCATGGACATGCATCAGTTTTGATAGCTTCTTGCTTTTAAATGTAGTTTGTAAACTTTTTTCTTTTTTTAATGTGTCAGAGCCAGACATTTCAGTTTTACTTCTGGGAATTATTTGACATCACTGGTAGAAATTAAAACAGAGAAAAACATCTTTTTTTACTAGACAATTTGTTCCTAAAGATGTGCTTTTACCTTTCTTTGAGTAAAAGCGAAGCTTGGTAAGCAGATATTTTACTGGAGAATAGTCTTTACCTTCACATGGGCCACCTGTTGGCAAGTGAATGTAATGTCATGTAATGGTCACGGCCACATGACACTGTCAACACCTTCAACAGGGTTCAGAGTTCACCTATTTTGATGAGAAAAAATGCAGGAGAGCCAGAGTGCTCCTTCCTCCTATTACTGCCGCCTGTGCTGCCAGCACTACCTTGCCTGCTCATGCTGAAAAGTAGTCACTCTCAAGAAAACTGTTTGCAAAATGACCTCTTTCTGAAGCATTCAACACTACTCATGCATGCTTTTAGTCTGCAGTGAGGTGATGGTGGAAACTTGCTATCACATGTTGTAGGTGTACCTGGGCAGGAGCTAATGCTGCAAGTTTAGCAGTGTGGGTGAAGGCAGACGGATTCCTGTGCATCTGTGGGGTGTGGTTGGTGCTAAGAGCAGAGTCAGAAGTTCAAGCTACGTTACAACGTGGAGTCATATGAAATATGAGAGCTTGGTTTCTGGCCTATGAAGAGGAAATTACACCTGATCTCTGTGACAAAGATTCATAAAACAGAAAGATAGACCAAAAAAAAAAAAAAAAAATCAATGAGAAATGTTGTATTTTGGGGATGACCAATTTTTAAATGACTTATTACCCAGGCGGAAAAAAAGGCTGTCTTCTTTTTTTCACAGAAAAGGGTAAAGACTGATTGATTTTCAAAGCCCAGTTAGGTGGACACTGACTTCTGCAGCATACTGAGAGCCTCGAGCCCTTCTGGCTTAGCTCTGAGCTGCAGAAACTCTCCTTCTCTTGCAGGTGAACTCTTCAGATGTACATGTTTCATTGAAACCAGTCAGATTTCACTTCCTCCTGCTTATGAAACTTCTTCGCTGCTGCCAGTCAGGTGTGTGCAAATAGCTCTTGACCTAAACATTAATTTCCTTCTTCTTAATTTTTTTTTTTTTTTTTTTTTAGTATCAGAGCTGAGAATATTAAATGGAAAACCTACCACACTGACAGTGTCTGAGCTAAAGTATACCATGAGTAGCAAGCAGCTCTTTCATTAAATGGCAACACCACTCCTTGAGTAACAGCAGCATGGGGCCAAGTGCTGATCTCGTGTGCCAGGACAGAGGCAGTTCAAGGCTCCAGTAAAAACGTGATGCCTTAGGTTTTGCAGAGAAGCTGACCACTGCCACAAGGGGAAGCAGAAAGTCTCTCTTCCTCTGTGCCTGCTGGGAGCAAGAGCTGCTCCTCCTTTGCCGTTGTTTTTTCTCTTTCCTGTGGCTTAAAGAGGTTTGGTCTTTTTGTCTCTGGGGTGGCCTGTGGTGCTAAGAAGGGTGGAGGCTGAAGAAACACATCTGCATTTTAAGACATGTCTCTAGGTCTGCAAATGCAAGGGATGACAATGAGAGTATCTTCTACATCTGGTACCCAGGAATTGGTTAAAAAAAAAATGCTATCTGTATACTGAGAGTTCAGTTAGATATAAAAAGGGAAATAACTGCATGATACAAAGCAAAGGAATCCCACTGTTTTCCTAGAAGGCTTCATTGATCAGACTTCATCACTCAAGAAAAAGCAGTCCCTGTACGACCTTATCCCTGGGTTCATAGAGCACTCAGCATCACACCACGCAGCCCCCTGCACCCCTCTTCAGCCATCTATGATAAAAGAGGACACAGAGACTCAGCTTGGTGTCCTTGTGGCTGCAACTACCTGCCAATTCTTCTGGCTTTCCCTATGAAGGGCTTTGTGTCTGCATTAACTCACGTGTATAGTTTTGTTTTTTGCCTTCTACTGTCCACAAAACCACCAGCAGTCACAGGGCATGGGAACAAGTGCAGGCACCTTGGCAGGGAGCAGAAGCACCTGGGGACTCCTGTGGGCTCCAAGCAACTTTGGCATTTGCTTCATGATGAGCCTAGGCAGTGCGTGGAGCATCACACCCAGAGCCTTCCTCAAAAACAGGGGACATCTGTGCCCCATCTGTGGGTGCTGCGCCAGACCTCACTCCAGGGAAAGCCCTGAACTCTATGCCAGCTATCTTTGTGATGGCCTTTTGGATGCTTTGGACCACACAAATTCCTGCTGAAATTACAACATGTATGCTCATGGAGAAACATCAGCCTGCTTGCTTGAGGAACTGCTGCAGCTTCACACTGTGAGTTGCAGCCCCTGCTGCTGTGGAGGGAAGGTCAGTCACCAACGTTTTAACTAAATACACCATGTTGACAGAGTGAAATATCAGATACTGTTTCAAATGTGACCTTCCTACTTTTTTTTTGGTTGCAATATTAAGGGCAAATAGTAATCCTGCTGCTGGCCTGCGGTAGCAGCTCTGGACACCCTGCAGCAGTTAAACCGCTTTATTTTTTTTAAAGCTGTCACTTTTCTCATGACAAGTTTACCTACAAGCACAGAATCATAGACTTGTTTGGGTTTGAAGGAATCTTTAAGCTGCCCAATTCCAGCCCCCTTCTGTGGGCAGGGCTGCCACCAACTAGATCAGACTGCCCAGGGCCCCATCCAACTTGGCCTTGAACACCTCCAGGGATTGTTCTATGCATTTTGTGTATACAGCGTCACGGTGCTCCTTCCCACACTGGCGGTGAAACAGAGTCCTACCTCTTGTAGAAACCTGCCTCACCATAGCCTCCAGCTCTGCTTTGCCTACTGCTTTTTGCAGTCAGATCCTAATCCTCACCATGGTTTTCCACCTGCTCGCCACCTGCTATCACTCACAAAACGCAAAAGTCTGAAGCTGAGACCTGTGTTGCATTGGTGGAAGAGGGAGTGGGTCCTTTAAACCTGGCTTTTTTGTCAGGAGCCTTTTCTGAGTTGTTCCTTACAGAAAGGGGAAAGTCCCTAGGGAAAATGTCTTTGTTCAGCAGAGGGATGGATGATGTCTTTGGACATTTAACAAAAAAGAAATACTTGAGGCCAACAGACTATCATTGCTATCTGCAGTGTGTCAGACATGTCAATTCACCTGCAACCGAGCAAGGTGAAAAAGTTGCCCAGGCTTAAATTGCCCAAAGCTTAAAAGTTTTGAAGAGGTGACTTCCCACACTGAGTCATTCAGGCAGATGTCTGAGGAGAAAGTGGCTAACTCAGTGAGCAGCTTGCGGTGAGCAACATGGGAGAGTAAACTTGTAGATCAGACCTGCGTATTTATTGACAAGGACACGTTGGCTGTGTGAGTAATCCTGCTTCTAGGACTACTGCAGAGCTCTAAGGTCCCTGCAGGGACAGAGGAGCCAGGAGGGTAACAGAAGTGGCTGATACCTCTTAGTCAAGTCAGAACTTTCCAGCCACCTCTCTTTTAGCCAGAGTGGCATGTGAAGAAGTAAGGCCATGGAGGATTAGGGTACAGTCACTAAGTCAAATACTAGAGACTTGGTGATTGTATTAGGAAGAGTGAACTGGAGGAGAGGAGCTGCTTAGTAGGTTTTATGGACTTCTCTTCTCTGGACAAGAGGTAATGGCATTAAGTTGTACCAGGGGAGGTTCAAGTTGCATATTAGGAAACATTTATTCCCAGAAAGAGCAGTGAGGCATTGGAACAAGCTGCTCAGGGAGGTGGTGAAGTCACCGTCCATTGAGGTGTTCAAGAAACATGTAGATGCAATGCTGAGGGGCATGGTCAGTGGGCACGGTGGGGATGGGCTGATGGTTGGACTAGATGATCTTAGTGTTTTTTTCCAGCTTTAATTATTCTATGATTCACTTGAATAAAGTTTTCCAGGACAGAGGATTTTCTGACCTGAGACTAGCTGCTGAAATTCCCACTTCTGCTAATGATGACATCAGGGATCTTGACCAGCAGGCATCCTGCCACACATTTCAAGCTTAAACTGTGAATTGATTCCAACCAGTCTGTCTTTTTCTGGTATGGACTAGATCAATATTCAGGGCTTGAGAAACCATTTTCAGCATGGAGCTCCTGCAGAGTAGGGGTCTGTACACAGTTCTCGGTTGCTTAAATTTGTCCTAAGTGGCCCAAACATGTTAACAATTGTTAGTTTGATTTCAAACATGCTCAAAACTTTTTTTTTTATTATTGTCAATTCCTGTTTCTCATTGACTCTTCCAAAAAGGAGCACAATCACTATCAAGCACTACTCCCTCTGATATCAGCTGTAGGACTAATAGCTTCTATGAATGTATTCTGTAATCTGATAACTGTAATCCCTGCCTTAAAAGTCTTGCAAAGACTGGTTATGTTCCCCAGGCACCAATAAAATCAATGCATTTAGCTTAAAAAAAAGATAGTAAAGTTCCTCTAAATCTATTCCTTAATTACTTGCACCTACTTTTGCGGAAAACATCTGAAATTATTCTGCAAGATAACAAGCTGGAATTTCCCAGGTTGAAACTTCAGTGCCAGTCAGGGAGTTTAAATTTGCCTCAATTTACAGAGTCAGCTACTGGCTACAACTTCAGAGTAGGATTTCAAGGTTAAGCTTGTTTTCATCACTATCATTAAGAATAGTAAGTCCAACAGACCTTATTCTCTTAGTCATATTATATCACTTCTTGTAGTCATATTACTATTGTGTCATGGCAATTTTATACAGAAAAAACAAATGCAGCTGAAATTATGATTCCCCTACATAATATGTTTTTATTGTGCCATACAAGAGTGATCGTTCACAGGATGGCTCCTCAACCATCTGACTTCCTATTCTAGAAACCTCTGAAAGACTATTACAGCAAATCAGTCTACATATTAAAAATGATAACTCAAATATCAAAGCCAGAAAATTTTCCTGAGCCTGGAGCTCAGCCTGCAACACTCATGAAAAAGTTATTGGTATCTGCCAAAGCACTACCAATACCTACAGCATCTCACCAACGTAATTTTTATTCCTCTGTTTCTGCAATGTACATTCTGGTAATGGAGAGTGTGTTTCTTGAGTGTTTTAACCTACCCCAGTGAGAAACCATCCATTTCAACTTAAATAACTTCTGAAGAAAATTTGAGTAAGTGAAACTCAGACTTTTCTCTCGTAATGCACTTTGCTTCAAGTCATTCAGAACTTTGTCCCAACAAGCTGTGTAACCTGTGTGTTGTACAGTTCATCCCAGCCTTGTCTTTTATCCAGTCCAACTCAAAATAATTACACAACTCTTAGCTATTTCCATAGGGCCATTACTATCTGAGCCTGCAGTTACTATCCTGCATGACATTGAAGCCACATGTTGAGAAAGGCTGAGAAGATGAGAGATGGGTCATGTAATCACTCTTATCAGCTTTCAAAATCAGGAAACACAATCCTTCCCTTCTCCACAGATTCCCACATTTCAGTCTAGTCCACAAAGTCTATTATTACCACTGTCAGACAGGAAATGTATGACATATAAATAAAGCGCAGTGTAATCACTTTGGATGTATTTCCTATTGTAGGTGAGCTAGAATGAATGGAGAATGTCTTCCAGAGTCAGTTTATCACAAACACAGATAAGCAGTCTTCTCTACAGAGATTCAGGTACAGAAATGTGTGTCCTCCTTACTATCTCCTTTAGAGAGCATACATTCCAGAAAAGGAAGACGTATCTCAGTTAGTGTGACTATAAGGTTGCAAGCTTTTGCCGTAAGAAAGACTGTAAAAGGGATCTTTGACAGAAACAAAACAGAAGCAGAAACAGCTATTAGTTGTCATACAGGAAAGATAAGACATTAATCTATTCCACTTCTTATTTCTAAGAAAAAAAATACACAGAATCATAGAGTATTGCGAGTTGTAAGAGGCACATAAGGATCATCAGGTCCAGTTCCTATACATAAGGGGGCTGTCTAATTCAGTGACTGCAAATATCTGTGAAATGTGCTGCTGAACTGTGGATGTAGAGATAGGCCAGTTACTAGAATGTAGAACACCGTCTATGCCTGAATATCTGCCTGTGTCTGTTTTTCTGTCTGTTTATCTATCTACCTATCTATCTGTCTTTCTATCTGCCTATCCATCTATCTATGTCATACCACTGCAATGCGTTCCACTCTTCACTGCGAGCAAAAATATCTGGTAAGTTCCAGAAACTGAACTTCTATTTTCAGCTTTTCTGATCTATTGTTTTTTTCAGCCAACACTTATGGAGATCCCAGAAAGAAACACAGCACATTTGACTTGTTAACACAAAGACTGTTAACTATGTTGATGTTATAAATAGTATAAGAAATTTCAGTTTGCACTAATATTTTGTGCTGTTGTTATTTTCACCTTCTCACAGTTCTGTGTTTACCACCTGAATGTAGCGACGACAAGTTCACTGCTGGGTGCCCAGCCTGCTGCTCTGATTTTGACAGTGATTTAAGAGAAAGCTGAAAGTGGCCCAACTTGTGTTCCCTCTCCCCCAGGTCACAGAAATGAAAATCAGCATGGAGAGAACCACAGAGTGAGATGTGAACGTTTGTTGCTGAAAGCACATTAAACTCAAAGCATTTGGCTTAGTCAGTGACTGCGTGGTTTTTTTACCCTGTGCACTGACATTTGACCCCTTTTTATAATGTGCACCTTGCACCACTGAAACTCAGTTAGTTATTTATTAAACTCAGGTACCAATGGCTGGCTTGAACATATCACGCTTTTAACTGCCTGGCGTTGCCCGTGTATGAAGGAGAGGGGGATGGAAGGTAATTGTCTCTGCTGTGAAATTCTGTCATATCGGCAGAACGAAGCTGCAAAGTGCAGCAATTTGTACCTGACCTCTGATCTAAGAGGCCTGTACAAACCTTTGAACCTTGGGTTGAAATTGAGAAACAAGGTTTACAAGCACAAGGAAGAGATTTCCAGTACTTGTTACCCATGCTCAGGGTTAATATTATAAATAATAAAAAAAAATATTTAACCAGGGCAGGGACTCTCTCAGGAGGCACTGCTCCTCTGCTGAGTTAATTCAAGACAATTTAAGTCTATTGAAATTACAGATCAGTTAGAAATACCCATCATTTGGAAACGATAGTTTTGTGCATTTCAGGAAAGAAATGGCATTTGAGACAGGTGTCATTTGAGATTCACCTTTTGCTGACCTTAACTGGGATATTTTTTTTTCTGATTCAAGTTTGAAGAAAGAAGACAGGCAACATTTGGTTTCAATGCAATTTGTTCAATAAAGAATGGAACCAAAATACAGAACTGAAATTATTAAGAAGACTAGCAAAAAGCCTCCTTCTTTGTTTGTTATTTGTTTTTATCCATTACATTACCTAATCTTAGTTATACAGTGCAAAGCTAAATGAGAAACCCATGGAGAAATAATCTAACCAACAACAATACAACAAAGTTTGTCCTGCAGCCTTATCTAGATGAACAAAAAAGATGCGTTCTGCACGCTGTTATGTTCACTCCATTTAATTAAAAGCTCTCTCAGGTCCTTCAGACACCTGCCAAGGATCAGCACCACCAGCTGGCTCCAGCATGGACCACCAGGTCACAATGGGAACTGCCACAAGTGAAGTTTTCCTGTGACACCCCTCATTCACTCCGAGTGCTGGCTGCCATCCATGACAAGCTCAGGTGTGTGAAACTCATGGAGTGCTTTGCACATGGCTTCAGAACCACCCAGCTCAGGACAGGATGTCGTTATTCACAGCTGCTGTGTCTGGTCCTTGTGACAAGGAACAGTTTGAACATCAGTTTAAGCTGGCACACAGCTGAATCTTATATGTTTTCCTCTTTTGCTTTTACACTATTTTACAAGATTTTGGAGTCAATGGATATTTTTTTCCAGGTTTTAAGTTCAAACTCTGCTGTTGCTATCAGCATTGACTTCAATAAAGCAATAAATGAACAAAGAAATATATAAAGGTGAGCGGATTAACACCACATGTCCTATGTCATAGAACCTTTAAACATTTTACAGGCTACTTAGTGAGAAGGGGAACAGAATAATACCAAACTTCTCATTCTCTTAAAATGTTACCAAGTAGCCAGGGTGCTGGAGTTACATATGTCCATTTGTATTAATAATGTTTACATATATGTATCGCGCTTATTCTAAGCCACCTTCAATCCCAAATTCTCACCTAAAGATGTAACCCACTTTTAAAGCTCCATTTTGGTGTCAATCTCCTGAACAAGCACCAAACATACTATCAATCAACACAGAAAGAAGATGGCAGAGACAATCCCATTGAAAACAAAGCACACAAGTTGAAAACGGCTGTCTTGCTCTTTGTTAAAGATAATAGAAAGAACCTCTCTAAAATCTGATTTTATTTTCTATCTTCTGTCTAAAACATTGGCATTTTGGTTTTCATAGTTCTGATATTTGCCATGCCAGTTGCAATGCAAATTCAGGTAGGTATCCATAATAGCTCATAGTTCCAGCTTAGATGTTTTTACTTCCTTCTCACACAGCTCTTAAAGCCCCTCTAAAGAAAGAAAAAACCCCAATCCAACACCCTAACCTAGACAGAAAGCCCTGATGGGGCAAGCAGCATTTCCCTTACCACCCTGGTCCCACGATCCAAGTGCAATGGGCTGAGGGCTTGTTCTTCCACCAGAGCTCCCCTTCTTCCTAATGGCACAAGCTGTGCGACCTGCTCATGGAGTTTATGCATCGCTTTATTGGTCAGTCAGCGTTAGCCATTTAAATTCCTTGGGAGTCATTTGTTAAGGGCTCTCGGGCTGAGGCCGAGTGGGTGGGACAGAAGGGAACAGAGATGTGAGCGCTGCCAGATGCCGAGAGCTCTTAGCGGCTGCTTGAAAATTAATCTCAAAAAGTACGAAGCTAATGGGTTTTGAGAGGGCTGGGCCGAACCTTAAGGAAGAATGGACAAGAGAAACTTTGATGTAGTTGCAGATGGGGGGCTGGGGGAAAGATTTGAGCAGAAAGATTTCATTCAAAATTCAAAACTTGGAGAAAAGGGAGTGAAACATGTACAAACAACTCCTTCCTAGCACAAGGCGTTGTGCAAATAGCTTGAGTTACAACAGATAAGATAAGAAAAGGGCATATTTTGCTTGACGGCGCAAAGTTTTCAGCAAAATCTTTTTCTTCATATGTGTCTGGCAAAATTGTTTTCAGGCTGCACAGAGTCCGTTTACATTCAGTCACAAAAAAAATGGTCTGTGGCTCCTGGGGCGAGAGCTGTGCGTCGAATACCTGGAGCGTGCTGCTTCGGCTGCGAACACGGAACTCAAATGTGTTTGCTTGGAAGAAAAAAGCCTGGTGCAGAAGTGAAGGCAAAGGGGTGGTAAAACATGATTCATGACAGCAGGAATGGTCTGTACATAACAACGGGACATTAGGCCCCAGGAGCACTTAGGCAAAGCAAACAACACACCTTCTTGAGCGGTCAAGAGGAGAAACCAAACTGAAACACGCCATGGATGATGGATCCGGCAGCTTGGCAAGCAGCAAGCAGAACTGCCAGTGGGAGGAGAAGGCACAGAGCATAGCTGGGAGCTGCCTGAGCCTGGGGAAGACAGAAAGCAAGCAGCATGTCGCGGGAGAATGACGGCAGCTCACAGCCCCGGCCCAGACTGGCTCTAGGAAGGGCAACCTGGGCCATGACCTTGGAGTGATGGCTTAGAAGGGAAGGGTGTTGCAAGGAGGAGCAGGAGCCATTTCTCTCAAGGCTTTAAAGGATCCCAAAGTGCACAGTTCCCCAAGAGGCAACATGTGGTTTACTTTTGAGTGGATTAACTCAAGATCTAGGGCTTGGCCCGAATGCTGGGGGAGTTCTGTGTAGTGGGATAGTTTGAAGATTCTATGAATTCTCCTTAACAAGAACGTAAGTAGTACATCCACGTTGTAGCAAGCTAAAAACCAAAAACTGCCTGGCTAGATTTGTATATACATGTATACATGCACATGCACACTGTCCTACATTCCTATGAAGCTACCTTTGCTACGTATCAGTAATTTTAACAACAAGCTTTCAGTTTGGTCGTTCTTTAGCTGGTGTATCTGTTCCTGTCTTCTGTCTCTTCTTCATCCAAAAAAGCAGAGTTCATTTCAAAGCTCTAGCCAAGCAGCATGCAGCCAGCAGCATCAGGTCATCCCTGTGAGGAAAGAGAAAAGTCTGAACCTCCCAAGGACAGACTGCACAAGGATTCTGTTGAGGAAGTGCTGCCAGATGGTATCAGTTGATCCTTCATAATTGTTTGTCCTCATCCTCTGAGTGGCTTAGACTGGACATGCCAAACTTAGAAACACCCCTATACTACAGATTCAAAGGCTGGGCAAGAGAGAAAAGGGACAGAGGAGTCAAAGTTAAATAACAGCTAAAAAATTGGAAGAACTCCTTGCAGGAGAGAGGAATTTGAAGGATGACGAAGACTGGCAAAAGAAGCATTGCTGTGACAGTTGCTGGTAGCAAACCTGAATGGTGACTGCTAGCAGTCTGCGATGACTTTTAGACTTGCTTATCCACAGCCATGGTGTCTTAGGCACTGTACAAACACACCTGCAGTCTAGATCCTGGTCCCAAAATGCCTGCAGCCCAAGTGTGCTGCATAGGTCTTTTATCTTCGGAATTCATCTCTGCAAACATAACTCATCCATCACGAGATGCTCTGCAGGCAGGAAAGCTGCCACATGAAAATTCAGTGGTTTGCCCATGACTGTAGAAAAAATCAGTCTCAAATCTGGGGTTAAAATCCAGGAGGTTCTGCCAAAATCAATCCCATACTTCAGTCTCATGAAGGTATGTATGTATGTGAGTATAAATGTCATTTAGCTGGTATTAACTCACAGAACTCCCTTCAACCACATTATTATCTTTTTTAAGTCACTGTTCTTCTCTTGACTTTGCATTTTTCTGCTGGAAAACAAGCTGATCTTAACTTTTAACTGAAGCATTATAAAGTGAATCCTATCACCCACTTGAATGCACAGGGAAGAGTAGTAAGTGGAATGAGAACACACTTCTGCTAGCAGTGTGATGGGCTAATATGCAGTACGCTTACTTGTAGAAGGTGTTTCAACATACCACGTGAAACAGGAATGTGTAGGGAGGTGGCTCAAACTCCTGGCTTTCCTTTTACGCTTTCACTTTCAGCTCCAGCTTGTTGTTCATTTCCAAGATCTGATCCCATTATCATTTAAAGTAGTGAAAATCAGATTAAGTTGCTGCGTGATGGTCAGAGGTTTTAGCATTCTCAATAGCAGAAACAGAAAATACATTATTTTGTCTTGCTGGTTTTAGTGGGAATCTAAGAAAGCTGTCCAGTATTGTGCATTTTTTATCTATGTATCTACCAGCTTTTCTAGCATTATTCACCCTGTGGCTTCATGCACACCGTTTATAGTGATTACGTGACCTTTCATATATCTCTTTATAATGACTCTGGCATCATGAGGGGGATACATCTGAGTCAGAGTGGAAAAGGGTTAACAGTACAGGTATCTCAGTGGGAGGAGGACTCATTCTGTATGTGTACACATGCTCCCCTCCTCTTACAGCACCACTGAGCTGCTGCAGGAATAGAAGCATACCTTGTCTCCTAACTTACAGCTTGCCTCAATGATAGTGTCAGTCTCCACTAAAATACTACCATAAATATGTAATTGTTTCCTCTTCTTGGTGATTGACAGCTAAGCAGAGGCAAAATCTCATGAGATGTGAATGGAAACATTACAGAGAAGGGTCCATACTATCTCATCCATGCTTTTTTTCCCCAAAGATTTTCTATTTCCTCTTACTCTTTCCTGCATGGGATTATATGTGAAAAGCTTTTCCTAAATAACTGTTCTGAACACTGTGAAAGAAAAAAATGGATATTAGAAAAAAATGTGAGATGCAGTGGAACATGCTGATGAATACTGCTCCCTGATGCAAAAAAGGTTTTCTAGGAGACTGTGGGCTTTCCCTAGTCCGTCCTTTCTAGGAACAGACACATGCCCTTGCTTCTGCTAATCAGGTGTGTTCCATGTGATGAAAAGCCCTAATAAAGTACTGGTAGTTCTTTCTGGGATTTTTCTAAAGGTCAAACCCCAGTGCTTTTGGAGAACCAGACACGCATCACAGGCTCGGCATTTTGTTGGAGAGAGTCTTTAGCTGGGTGAGTGCTAGTGTTTTTGATGAGCATGGTAGGAAGTAGGCTTTCAGGAAGGATTTCATGTTGGCAGCATAGCACACTGGGATGGTGCAGATGTGAGAACAGGAAAGGAGTAAGGACAGTAAGGAGTGAGCAGAGGGTTGAATTTTATGGTCATATTTGGTCTCCAGAGACTACTTAGAAATAGTGATGGAATGAAAAGGGAACATGCCAGGTAAAACATTTACCAAAAGGACACACAAATTAATGAGCAGCTCACAAGGTCTCTGAGAAGTCTTTACAATTTTTCAGTATATTCACATATATGCTCTGCATCAGCCACAACACGACCACAAAAAGGTAGGATATCAAAATCATAGAGTGGCTTAGGTTGAAGGTGACCTTAGAGATTATCTAGTTCCAACCCACTGCCATAGGCAGGGTTGCCAACCACTAGATCTCATGTTCTCATAACAATAACACTACCAGCTTCTTTTTACTTTTCTCCCCTTCCTTTTATTGTTTTTCCTTGTCTTTTTAACAAAACCTTTTTGTGTTTGGTCTAACAGGTTCCCACAGGTTTGTAGAACAATTTTATTGCCCATTTGAATGTTTAATGACACAACAGTACTTTATTGAAATGAGTAACACATCATTTTACTCTCATTCTTAGGCAATGTGAGTGTGCAAATACACTTCCCCATTTCCTGACTTAAAGCTGATGCAGATCAATAACTGGTAAGATTGTTCAGAGAACATGGAGCCCCTAGTAGGTACCATAACACTTTTTTCATTTTTTTATGGATGGATCATATACAGTGCTCAAACAGACATATAATTATATGTCTCATAACAGCTTTACTACATCGTCTCACGTGGCTTTCAGAGGTGCTCAGGCACCCAAGCATGCACTCAAAGACAACAGTTTTCTAGGTTCTCTAAGACTGAAACTTTCTCAGTGTGTAACTCATGTCAGTTCTTTGGCCTTCATCTTGGGAGCATGGAAAATACCCTTGCACAGGCAGACTCCTCTCTTGTCTGTCAGCCCCAGCCACTTCCCATGTCCCCACTGGAGAAGACAACGTCACAGCTCTGGAGGTGGAGTCCCACCAGGAAAATTGGCTCTGATTCTAACCAGGAGCTTTTCCCAGATAAAAATTACAGTCCTTGGAGGTGCTCTTAAATACAACGTCATCCCACACAAGCCTGCCAGATTCCTGGAGAGCAGCAGTCGCAGATCCTGCTGCTGCTAGGACAAGGTGTTGTGTGGTCACGGGCTCAGGACAGCTGAGCTGATGAGATGGGAGGTAGGATCCTCTCTGGGACCTGCCAAAGGGAGGCTTGTAGAGCTGTGCAGGTGGCCACGGACACAACAGTATTTCCTTTTTGTCTTTTAATCTCAGGTGTCTCTGATTCACAGGTAGACAGATTTGCCCTGATAACCTGAACTGTTGCTAGACTAAGTTTGTTTTTCATTTTAGCAAACACTTCAGTTTTCACTCTGCAAGGAAAGTCAGTGCAGAGGAACTCCTAGTAGTATTCCCCATGCAAGATTCTGTGCTTGTTGTTTAAGCCTGAAGGAAGATTTTAAGTTCCAAAATTTACGAAGTTGGACACTGAGTAAACCCATTGATTATAGTTGCTTTCCATTAGGACATTAAAAACAGAAGAAGCCACTAAAACCTAAGAGCTTCTATATCATCACAACCATAGTGTTTCTGTAAGATGTTTGCTTTCCAGTAAAATAAATACAAGTTGGGTTCTGGATAGACATATCTAAAAGGGAGATTAATTCAATTATTGCTTTTTGGTTCATTGGTAAATAAAACACTCTATGGGAAAAAGGTGTAGCACTCATCAGCCTGATGTGGCTGCTTGAGACCACATCATGTTTTCACAAACATTGTAAATTGTTGAAGCCAATGTAAGGGCCCACTGCAACCCCACAGGCACACTATGCACTTTTCCTCACTTTCCTATTGCTGTCACAACATTTGAGTAGCCACACCATGTGCACACACTGCTTGCCTGCATTCATTAGTTTCTGGCCTTTACATTATAGCAGAAGTGACATGTCATGGAATGCTGATACATTGCCAAGAGCACAGAACGCGAGTTAAGCAGAGTTTGAGCTCCTACGTGCAGAGAAGGCATAATTACTGGAGGAGTCTTAGTGTTAAACAGGTAAGCTTTATATCAGAGTTAGAATGAATTTCTTATGGTAGAACACTGATGCGACCAAGTTACATTAAAATCTATCAAGGGGCCAAGAGATGATGACACACCCAGACACCTATGCTCTGATGCTGGGGTAGCAAGGAGGTTGAGGAGAGCTTTTGGTAACACTGTGTGCTGCAGCAGTCCAGAAGTATGGTTCCACCTCTTGGCACCCCATCACAATGCACTTTGTCCACGTGGCCAAGTGTGGATCTGCTTGTACCATGGAGTGCCACAGCCTTGCCTCACCTCACCCCAGCGCCCATCCTCCTCCTCCCCACAGCGGCCTCTGGCCTGCTCCTCCCCAGCCACCACCTCCTCTGAGGGGAGGAGGGAGCTGCAGGTTTGCATGCCAGAGCTGTATCAGAAACTCCATTCCCAAGATTCCTTTGATTTTAAAGACTATGAATAAAAGTACTCTACTGCAAGAATAAGATTGGCTTCTATGGTGGAAGAAGTAGGATGTATTTGCCCATCTATCAACAGTTACTCCACCAAATCTGCTCTATGCAATCCTACGTCCCTACAGAGCCATTTCTGTGGCACAGAAATGCGAGTATAACTCCCAGGATGAACTTTGGAACCCTGCAGTGATACCACCCCCGTAACCAAACATACTCCAACAGTAAAAGGGCACTTTCACCTCCACAACTGCACCTGCAACATGGCTCACCACTGGCATGGCCTTGCTGGCAGGTCATGTCTCTAACAGCTGGAGAAGCCCCAGGTCATCTTGCTGGGTAGAGCTGCCCTAATTAAACATGAAAGTGCTCAACAATTGTGTTAATGGGCAGTGGTAACCAAAGCCCACCGGATGGTGATTTTTTATGGGACTACACTTCTGCTGTAAAACATGTGGCTCTCAAAGAAAGACCTGGGAGAGTTGTTGACATAACTTACATCTACAGATATTTGACAAGATAAAACAGGCAAAGTGTCTGCGATTTCAAAGCCAGTAATAGCTGAAATGGTTAGGAATGAGAAGAATGGTCTGAATGGTGTAATTACTAAATCCATTAGTTAGATTGTTCCTTCCCTTCCTTGCTTAAGAAAATGATTCTGCAATGACCTAAGACCCTGTGTCACTCACAACACTTAAGATGGAAGTATATCCAATCCAGGACACTCCAAATTCCCACATTTTCTATTAATAGTGGAAAGCTTGTATTTTAAAGATGGCATTTCCAAACAGGCAATACATCTTTGGGGTTAGACTCAGAAGCTATATGAAAATGTCCTTAGACAGCAAGAAGCCTTTCTTTTGGCTAAAGGAGGGGATAGAAGTACAAAATGAGCTCTTCTGAGCAACATCCATACCCTCAGCTCTCTCCTTTTTAATGTCTCATATTTCTTGTTTTCTGCGGGGTGGATACCCATAGAACCTAGCCCACTCACTCACATATTGATACCTTGGGCTGTACTCCCTCTCCTTCACTGTGCGAAGATTCCCTGAACCTCTACCCAATCTCCATGGGTTCTGTGCCTACATCTGTACAAGAAAACATATAGAGCTTGGCTTTGGGACTGTGCAGTTACATTGTTTCGTTGCTCACATGCTCCTTGAAAGTGTTTTAGGCCAAACAACTTGCACTGCCCTGGGCACAGTCTCAAAGATAATGGGGCAGGGTCTGTACAGGGTAGTTGATGCAGGTGTACACACTTTGTTTCTGGGGGAAGAAGAAGACTTCCATTAAAATATTGTGTGCTGTGCTGCTCTTCTGTTCAGGAGGAGACCCTGGAATGTTTTATTCATTGGTAGATATGTAACTGATGGGAACTACTGTCCTTGGCTCTTGGACGTAAATAATGTTCACCATGCATCTGAGACCACAGTTGTTTGTAAGGTAGCGTTTGCAATTGTACAGGAAATGGCAGTTTGTCAGTGAGTTAACCAAGTGACAAATGACCTTAATATCAGAAAGATACTCCCTTTCCTGAAGAATAAGCTAAAATCTCAGGAACAAAAAGGGCAGTAAATTTTTACCCTTTACCCTTTTCACAAATATGGAAGGTAAATTTTTAAAGGGAACATATTTAATTGGTGGAAATTGCTACAGTCTGCAGGCATCTGTGATGGTTGAAATCTGACCTTTCTATGGCTGCATGTTATCTTCAGAGCACACTGAAGGTAGGCAGAGATCTGCATTTGAAGACATTTTTATTCCCACTATGTTAGGGGAGACTATTCCTAAAGAAAAAGGAGGGTGCTTTTGTGCAAGCTGTTCCAGTCTTACCCAATCTGACTCAGTAAAATGATTTAACATGGAATCTCTGAGTAGCATGCAGATTAATGTAGCAACTAACAGGTTGTCACCTGTGCATCACTTGTCATAATACTTAGAATTCCATGTCACCTCTGAGGTCTGAACACATTCCATATATATTCAAATTTTAAGAAGTTATTTTCTATCTATAATGGAAATTAGCTGCTTTGTTGGGGGTGTATGTGAGTAGCTCATCAAATTTTGATTGGTGGAAATTTTATTAATATGAATGAAGCCAATCATTCTTAGTGCCACATCATTGTATTTGACATGAACAAAGTTACATCAGTGATTTAATTTGATTCTCATATGTTTCACATTATGAAACTGGTGACATGCATAAGATAACACATTCCAAGAATATACAGATAAAGTGACCAGGTGATGAAGTGTCTACATTTTGAACTTTGTCCTTCATAAAATGTTACCCAGAGGATGTGCCACAAAAGAGCAGTAAGGCTTTAGACTGTTTTTGTGTCATTTTAATGGAGATTCTTTGGAAATTCTATGATCTTTTGGTAACAATGATTCTTAAAAATGAAACCTTAATGGATTAAAATTGTCTTGCATGTAATTTCTGAAGTATGTTGATGATGTCAGTGAAGGCAAGGTCATTTTGTTTTGCAATCACTGAGATACATGATTTGAGAGGGGAAAAAATGTAATTTTTTGAATTCACAGATTTAATTTTGAAAAGACCAGAGATTGTTTTTGGCCTGCTATAGAACCCCTCAGAAGATTAAACATAACGTTGAAAGAGCAATTGTTGAGTACAGCGTGATGGCTGTTACACAAGCCATGGACCACTTGAGACCTGGAGCAAGGAGAGAGTTAATGCTCTTACTTGCATGAGCAAGAGGATAGATGGTGGCTGCAGTGACACACTGTCTTGGACTCAACTTCCGACAGACACTGCAGATGCTGGCTAGTGTGTGCCTGATCTATGCCCACATCATAGGAAGCTGAAATAAACACATTCACACTGTATACTTGGTTTTAAGCATGATGCTCTGTAAAAAGTTAGCTCTTTCCACTGCAGAGAAAAGTTGGACCACACATCAACTCTGGCTATGAGTCATTTCCACACACTTTAACTGTAGTATAACTTCAGTGCTTCCCCCAGTGAAGCTGGAAGGCAATGAATTTTAAATTTATGAAGGAAAGCCATCTATCATGAATCTTACTGCTACCAGATACAACCAAGGACAGCAGACTCAAGTGCCTGGCAGTTTCTAATGAAGATATTCAGTTGTACTTGGAGCATAGCTTCAAATAGAAACAACATTTTCTAAGATCTATAGCAGTCTTATAGTCATACTCTTACATGCTCTTCCACGGAAATTATCTGAATGATGACCAGAGCTGATTAAGGGATGTTTTACAAAAGGTTCCTCCGTGAGTACATTGTGATCATGTTTCACTAAGAACAACCAGCATCTCTCCTACCTCAGCTGGCCAAAGGTCAGCGTGTTAAAGTGAGCGAAGTTCAGCTGCAACTTACAGTGAAATACCTAAGTCCACCCCAGCTGACCACAGGCACTCTGTAAGTAAAGCTTCTGTGAAACTCCAAGCTCACAGCTGTTAACTGCTTCAAAATTTTATAATTGGAAAGGAACAGAAAATGCATGTCAGCATATTTCTTTGTCACCATGACAAGAAGGCAATGAATATACCTCACTGTCTTTGCATGGAGTTAATTCCCCTGTTTGCTTATGTTTCCCATGATTCTCTTGCACGCTCTTCCTGTTTGTGATGAACACTTGGTGCTCTCATTCTGGTTTTCTAAAAACAGACACGTGCCTCACTGCAGGCATACAAAACTGTGCCATGACCGCCAGTCCCATTCTCCTTATTTACAACTTTCAGTTGTGCTGACCAGCTTCTTGAAAACCAGGGCTAAATCTGAGGAATGAAATTCTTTTCTGCCCAAGTGAGAGCTTGTTTTGGCTAGGCTACTGCCTGCCCTGAGAGGCAGTGTCCAGCCATGCTGAGTGACATGTGGCGGAGCATAAACGTGCCCCGACAGCCTCCAGAGCTGCTCAGCTGCAGAGGAAGGGGTACAGGACAGAGCAAGGGAGAAAGACAAAGGGAGGGAGGATGGGACAAACTGGGGGACACAGGACAGGGCTGGAATTGCTCTGCATTCCCACAGTAGCACTGTAGAAAACCAGGCTTTATTAATTCTTCTATTCATAGATGATCCAATTATAATTATGTTAAATCCTTCAGTCCTTGTCTGTCAAGTTCACACTGAGATAAGAAGGCGCTAAGCATGATCAAGGCTTTGGCAAACTCTGCAAGCACCTAGGTATTGGTCCAGGGAGGTCTGACTGACAATGGCAACATATAAAAAAAAACAGAAATTCTATCTTTCAGACACAAAGTTTAATCATTACCTTGCTCACCTACCAGAAGCCTTATCAACAAAATTACACAAAAAAAGTACACAGTTACATTCTAATCCTAAGTAGAAATCAAATTTCCCAGTCTATGCTACATTTTCATTTTGTTAAGAATATAACTTAATAAATATATAACTGTTAAGCATATAAGCCAGGTTCTGGAAAAGGTCCTTCTTCCTTCAAAAACACTAAAGTTAGGTTTAATTGATCTTAAGAATACTACAGATACAAATGTAAAGTTACTGGGAAGTCATAGAAATAGTGAAAATATGCAATGGTGTGACCTACAGCAGATATAAAATCGGATTATTGCACTGGAGGGAGGTGGAGATGTGTTTGGAGAACCCTGGCTGTGGCTTTTGCATTTCTTTTTTTTTCAGTTCATCTGTAGAATTATTGGCTCCAGAGAGAGCTGCTTTCCTTTCTTCCCTCATTTTCTAGAAAGAGTACAGTGCGTAGAAAGAACGTGATGGTTTGAAAGAGTTGTTTTCCTCGTATCGTCTCCCATTTTTCTGTTACTTTTTGTAATTTTAAAGCAATAATAACAAATGGGACATATTCAGAAAGAACTGAGCTAATAAAACAGTAAGAAACACCTAAGACACTGGAACATGTTGCCCAGCGAGGCTGTGGATTCCCCTCCCTGGAAGCACTCAAGGCCAGGCCGGATGGGGCTTTGAGCAGCCTGGTCTAGAGGGAAGTGTCCCTGCCAATAGCAGAGGGGATGGAACTAGATGATCTGAAAAGTCCCTTCCAACCCAAACCGTTGTATGACTCTATGACAAGTAGAAATCTGAAGAGTGAAAGATATCCTTTAATAAGGCTGTATAAGGAACAATCCCACTGGTTGTCTGGCTGGTATTTTGGAAACCCCTGAAAGCTGATGTGCTGCGCACTGTTGCATATTTATTTCTGTGAAAGGAAAAGCCAGTTTATTTATTACCCCATTATTGGGCTTTGTGTCTGATGTTTTTATTCTCAAAAGCAGCAAAACCACCAAAACACTGTATTGTTTAATACCAAACAATGTTCTTGTTTCTCATTAGAACAGGGAAGCCAGTGCTTGCTCAACTGTACAGCCAGAATGAATATAACCATAAATTTAGACTGGGCTTATCAAAGAAAATAAGGAACCACGTGAAAACAGGGAAAATTTATAATAGGAGCATGGATAATCTATCACTACCTGTCAAGAGTGTTCCTAAGTGCCTGTCAAACTGGGAGTGCAGTATTTCACAAACTCTGTTGTGAGTTCATGGCTCAGAAAGAGGAACTGACAGCTGGAGATTTGGTGTGGGGAGGATGAATACATTGCGTTTCAGAGGCAGAGCTGCAGGATAAAGCCCTTGGTTCTGTAGACAGGATATGTGGTGCTGCTGGGGTTCTCATCCCCCTGACTGGTTTGGAGGAATTCTTACAGTTTAACCCAGAAATTACAGACTGCACATGAAAGTTTAATTAAAACTGAGAGTTCTTCTCAGCACTTTTGTTTCTAATCATGTACACTTTCCACCCAAACAGTGTTTTGGTTTAAAAAATTCTCAACCAGTCACAACATAACCCCCTACGTAGCTCTTGTCTCTTGAGGAGCTGCAGGGCAGATACTCCCTTCTAAGGGAAGATCACATTTATTTCTAGAAGGGAGAGTGATGTGGGTCACACTGTACTCTCATGGAGTGAAGCTCTGGAAGGGAACATGACCTGAGGCAGTCTAAGACCATTTCCACCCTAAACAGGAGGCCAGTTCAGCCGCTTGCCTTAAGCCAGTTAGATCCAATGAAGCCTGAATGCTTCACCAGCAGAGGAAGGGCTGGACTGCTGCTGTGCTGCTTCATTTGGCTTGGAGGAAGATCACAAAGAGGGTACACATGTTCCTTCCATTGCCCATGTTGGGAAAATACTTTGCACACTCTGGTCCTTGGTCCCACCATGCTCTGCACATCTGCACCATACTCAATCCCTGCAGATAATGCTCTGTCCTGGTCTGCTGAGCACCCACGATGTATAATTGTCTAATTTCAAGTCCTCTTTTGGATAGAACCAACTAATTCTTCCTGAAAAAAAGCCCAGATGTGGCTCCATCAACAAGCAAAATGGATTAGGCTGTGCCAGGCATGGTTGCCTGACCTGATGCAACAACTGCATGCACAGGCGTCCCTACATGACTCCATTCTGTGCCCCAAACACATACCCTCATTTTCATGACACTCCTCTGCTATACTTGAGAGCTAATCAAAAGTATATGAGAAAAGCTAATTAAACCTTAGGACTAGGAAGAACATCATAGGTGCCAGAGAAGTCCCAGGACAAGCATCTTATGGATGAACCAGCCTGCTCTGGAAGGGTTAATTGGGCAGGCACCATGTACCACTCATGCAGAAGTGACAGCAAGCAGCTCACAGTGAGAGTTGCTAGAAGATAAGGGGTGATCTTGGTCATCACAACCCTCTTCTTACCCTCATCCATCTGACATATGCTCCATGGGAAAGGATGAAGCAGTACAGATGGTTGTTCAGACAGGAGACCCTGCTGTGGCCATATTCTCATTCATACTCCAAAGCGGGAAGCAGTGACTATCTCAGGGGTCATGTTTGAGGTCAGCAGGCCTCTCACCCTCCAGCCTTGCAGTCCTCCTCTGCTTGAGCTTTTCTAGGCAGCATCTGATGCCTTGCGATAAATCATCAGTTAGCTATGTTTTGCTTTCCTTTAAGCAATGCAGAACTTTTAGTATATGCAAGTGAAAATACTGGTTACAAAAGTTCTCCAAGCATGAATTGTATCCAGTAGGATAAATAAATTCAGAAATTGGAGATGCAAGCTACAGATATTTGGCTCTCCTATCTCCAGGAGACTTTGTGTGATCCTATTGAAACCTGTCTTGAGCTCAGGTGAGGAAAAATTTGTTTCCTTCTTGTTGCTCAGAAGTAGAGCAGTGATCTGAAATTCAGGAATATAGCTAAACAGTTATTTTAGTAACAAATGCTGAGAAACTCACATTTAACTCCCCATCACTCAGTGTGATGCACACACCCTGTGCTCAAGGTAACACTGCTAAGCCAAGCACCTGGAAGGTGGCTTGCCCTTCTTCAGTGCTGTGCCCAAAACTGCCCACACCACTCCTGCTGAAAACCTGCCCTGCAAAACCAAGAAATCTGCTACAAAAGTGCACACACACACATAGACGCCTCATAGCAGAGCCTGCAGCTGAGGGTGTAAAACCACTGACCACAACAAATTAAGTGCTATGCTACTACATCCAGCTTGTACAGGAAAGCATCCTGATGGTAGCAGGTGTATTTCACAATCGGATTTTAGCAAGACGTTTTGCCTTAGGGATGGTAGGCTGTGCAGAAGAAACAGGTTACTGTACAAATGCTCTGGGGTGGAAGGAAGAGCCATCCAACTGGCAGCTGACTGCACAGCTGTGTTTTGGGATCCTGGTTTGTTCACCCAGCAAATCATTGGCTCACAGATTTTGGTGCAAGTGGTTTAACATCCTGAACCTATCAAGAAAGTGGAACACTATGAGAAAAAGCTTTAGCAGGCATATATCTAATGAGTCAGAATATCCAGTTACCTGACTGCATTTTACATGAGGAGTTACTTTAACTGCCATCTAATAGTCTGAGAAATTGCAAAGGTTTGAGTGCTTCTCCTCCAGTACCAATCATCCACCATGGGTAACATCTGTGTGCCCAGATGTGTCCCCCTCTGTGAGGGAAAGCTGCTTTCTCTCCCCCCAGCCCACCTGATGATGGATGCGGAAATAGAGTCCTACATTCCCACCTCTTTGATGCTCACTTCACTTTTTTTCTATGTCCATGGCATGGGTCCATCTTCCTGGTGTTTGTGTCTGCTTCTTTTCACATGGACCGCCAGAGGAAGTAGAGCATGGATCAGAAACATAACGTGTTTGAAAGATAGCTTGAACAAGTGCTCCAGTCTGGTACATTCATTTTGGAAATGTTTTTTTTAAAAATCTCTCAGCTTCTTTAATCTATCCCACACTAATTTTCTTAAAAATAAATAAATAAATAAAATGTGTCCCTGTCCATCTCTAACTGACAGCTGTTTGACTGAAAATCGCTACTCCTAAATCCTGTCATAAGCAAATAGGAAAATCTATTGCACAAAAGTACTGCCAATATGATATCCATTTGAGGCTTAAAAAAACTGCCCCCAGAGCTAAAATATTCAACAGTTCTGAAGTTGATACACTAAAAATGTGATGTTTTGCTTCTGTTTATATTATTAGTATTATTGTTTATTTTATATTTATTTATTTATTTTAATTCAGGGTCAAGTTTGACATGGAATGGCCAAACTCCAGCTGCTGAACTATGTGCAATGCCTCATCGGGAACTGCCTTAATCTCTGATGCCTGCAGATATTGGAGTACAGATATTGGAGTACTCTTGCAGTCAGAGCATGCAGTCAGAGCAAGAGAGGTTACAATCACTGGCTTGCTTGCAAATCTGTTTGTCAGTTCCTTGCAGATGTTCCCCATCTCCCTTATGCAAACTTAGGGATCTCACATGCTAATGGTCTGAGAGACACAGAACAGAAATATTTTCAGTTTCTTGCTTCCCTTATAAAAGACATGCCTGCTATCTTAACATAGGAACTATACTAGGAGAATGTGAACTTCAGTACAACAGAATTAACTGAAAGTAATTTACATAATTGCAACTCCGGAAAACCCAAGTTTAAACAAAATAAAAAACTCCCTTAAGCTGGATTGGGGAAGCAGAAAAACAAAACAAAACAAAAAGACACAGATCCTATCTCCTGTAGGCTGGCATGTTAGCACAATTCCAATTCCAAAATGCTGTCAAATTTTGACTTCCTAAAATGCTGTCAAAGTTTGACAAGTTTGACATCTGCAAAACAATATTTTTCCTTCTTTTTCTTTAAAAATTATTTTATACACTCTCAGTATATTCAAGATCAAATCTGTCAGGCCTCAAAGTTCAGCATTCTGATAAACCTGCATGCCAATTAATAACTTGCCAAGCAGATCAACCCTGGACTCTGGTCACAAAGTGTAGCTGCATGTACCTGGGGTTCACAAGGACCTGACAGAGCCCCTTGGCCCATGGGGAGTGAGCAGGAAAGCTGCATGCCTCCACCATGGGGGAAAGGGAAGAGCTCATGAAAGCAGGAGTTTGCCAGTTTTGCTAATGTCATTCAACATTCTAAGAGAAAACAATATTTCTGCATACTTCTTTCAAGATAATTTCTTCTTACTGTTCTCTTTTTAACCTAGTTTTTCATTTTTGATTTTGTACAACAGACCTTTAATTAGATTACCAAACCAGTAAATTCATTAAGCAAGTAAAAACAGTTTACATCACATCTATATTAACGTGATTACAAAGAGTTTAAGATTACAAATTAGACCCTACATGCCTCTCCCAAAACACAGGCAAAGCTCCCAGTAACTCCTGTCATTATAGCCAACACAAGGAAGAGCTTTCCCTTTGCTTTCATGCTGTCTTGAGGACACTCCCAAGGAATTCAATGATTTCTTTATTGAAACTTCCTTGTCTGAAATGCAAATGAATATCAAAGCCGATCCTACAGTATTAAATGAAAACAAACTGAAATACATTTTTTTCCCCTTAACCAGACTTATTTTCCATTCCTTCCCTCTATTATTCCATAAAGGCACATATCATCATTTAAGTTAAAAAGAAAGTTTTTATTGTATCTTGCTATCAAGACTTCTCACTTTCTGTCTTTTCCTAGAAGAAACAAATTCTTCATCTTGAAGTCATTTTCACTGTGCAGAAAGCAGTCACTTTGAAAATGTCTCAAATCAAAGTTTCATATAATGGCTAAGATCAGAAGGGACCTAAAATACCATCGAGCTCCAATCCCATGCCATGGGAAGGTTTGCCAGCCACTAGATTAGGTACGTGCATTACTCCAGTTAGTGACATTTGTAGTACTTGTATTCAACATCAGCACTAACTCAACAGCAATTTAAATCAAAATATACTGCAACAGAAAATAGATCACTAACTAGAGTAAAAAAGTTTAGCACATAGAACGGCACAAGAATATAGAGCTGTGCATGATTCCACTTTTACTAAAGCTATATGTAATTGTGGTGATGGTAGAGAATCAGATTGACATTTTTAACCCCAGCTAATCAGGAATAATTTTTTCTATTTCGCCTCTTTGGAAAATACTTGTTCGTACTTCTTACACTGGAAAGGAAAAGAATACTCCCCAGCTAGGTATATTACCTTTTTATTATCATTATTGTTATTAAAGTTGTTCTGATGATTCAACTCTGTTATATTCCCAGCAGAAAGTCACTGATGATATTTCTTTGCAAGTCACATGTACAACACCAAGATTTCATTCCCTGTAACTTTTTGCACTGACATTGTTTTAATAGTTTCTTTGACATTTTGGTTGAGAAATCTGTTGTACTTCTTCAAATGTCTGATGAGTTCAGTTTTACAGTTTCATGGCTGTGGTCACATTTCTCCTCATTTCTCTATTCCTAATGGAAGACACTGAGGCTGGGAACTCTCACCACCAACCTCCCAGTTCCCAGGACATCTTGTCCTCTTGTGAACCTCACTGAGAGAGACAAAGAAGGAAGATGAGAAAGAAACTGCACAGTACAAAATGGACCAGGAGGCATTTTGCTGATTTTAGGTTGAAAGCCTACACACTTCAGGGCATGATAGGCAACATCTCCGACTTCCAGCCTTCCTCTCTACCTTCTCCTCTCAACAACCAAAAAAAGGCATGGGTTTGGAAAATTTGGATTCCCTTTTAAACCAAATATTAGATGCACAAGAAGCAGCCTGTGTACCTCTCTAACTCAATTCGCTCCAAGTAGGAAAGTTAAATGCCTTTCCAGCTTTTGTTTGGTGTCTGCTGTTTTTTGCTCTCATATCCTGGGAGATGCATTGAAACCCTGCAGAAGACCAGTAAAACTGCAAGTTAGGATCCTGCAGCATGAGAATTGAGCCTTCTTACAGTCAGGTATTTAGAAAAATATTTCTGTTGTGAGTATTGATTGTTATTTCTACTTTTGCCTCCCACTGTGTAAGCAAATACAGTTTCTTATTGACAGTTATTGTTAAATATTGCAAGTAAAGAGAAACACTGTGACCCAGCAGTGTGGAGGCAGGGCTGCCATTCATTTGGATAGGTATGTTTAATCATCAACTACATGCTGCACTCTGATCTGGGCAACATCTGACTTTTGGTGAGATCAAAAGTTATGGAAGTTACTACTGAAAACAACAAATTGCAGAAAGAAGTATTTTCATTGGAAGAATCATCACAGAAAGAAGAAACATCACGGGGCAGAAAAACTAAATCAAGATTTTAGCACTCATTTCTCATTGGAATCATTGGGAACTGTATACACATGCACTAAGCACAAAATAATTTTGGTAGTTAAAATAAGTTAACTTCATTTCATGGAAATGATATTTCACATTCAGCTGTAATTCATGGGTTAACACCTTGTGTTATCTTGGCAAAATTGAAAAGCTGAGGTTTCAATGCAACACGAGTTCTTCTGCTCAGCTGGAAGTGAGAAAGGGTATGTTTACATGCCTGCAATCACTGCCTTTTAGGGCCTGCACTTTACCTGATCATTTCATTCCCTGCAACATTAAGAGGAAAAACAGTTCAATGTCATAAAAATATGTTTCTGCAAACTCGCTCTTAAAAGCTAGTTCCCCTTAGAAAACTCTTACTTCTATAAAAGGCACAATACCTTTGGAAAAATTCACACTTCTGCCTTCAGAAAATGAATTAGATGCTAACGGATTAAATTGTTCCTAGAGTAATGTGAAGGAGGTACTGTTGTGCAAGTGGACAGCTAGAGAAAAGCTTCTCCAGCATTCACTGACAGAAAAATTCAAAGCTGCATCACTGTAGAAGAAATGAAGTTACTTCTAAGCTAGTTCTCTCTCAAGCTCAAAACATTAGCAACTGCCTTCCACAGTTCCTGTATCAGATGAAAAAAACCCGACTATGAATATCTCCATATGGGGATGTCTTTAAAGAGGTCCAGCCCTGGGCAGGAGGCAGAGCAGTACTCCTGGTCCCACCATCTCTGCCTGCTGAGCAGCTGAACTCCAACTCCATGGCACAGGAGCCGCATGTTTCCTCAGTGCTCCTTCCCAAACTGGTCACTGCCAGTCCTCATAGAGGACTGGATGTGGAAAGTCCACAGGCATTCCTTTACAAAAGCACTGACAGGCACAGCTGTGATCCAGCTAAACCTGACAGGACTGGGCACATCTCCTCCTTGGAGACCTTCAAAAGTCATCTGGCATGGTCTCAGGCACGCTGTTGTCGGTGTCTCTGCTTGAGAGGACTAGAGGTCCCGTCAACCTCAGCCATCCTCTTGCTCTGTGATTCTGAGACCAGGCTCACTTAGGAAAGATAATTTCAGGGGAGAAATGCCCAAGTTTTTCATGGCATCTCTAGTTCTGATTATATGAAGATTGGTGTTTGGCAACACTCGTTACTTGCCATCCAAGTATTGGTCAATTCTACAGAGAAAGCATCACTTCCTGACAAAATTTCTGCTGAGATCATTCACTTTTTAATATGTCTGTTTTCTCTGCCCATTTCTTCAAATATAAACCTTTCTTCTCACCCAAGAAGAGTTACCACAGTGCCAATTTGGAAAGTGTCTCTGTAAGGTTTTTGTAGGATCTGTGATATTTTATTGTGCATAAGTCTAGCATTAATGTCTATGCCACAAGAATTCCCTTTAAGGGTGAAGACCAATTTCTTTCTAAACAGAATTTCTTGTAACAGCCCAGGCTAAGCATTAATCTGCACTTTCCACTTTGTGTATCCAGAAAAAGGCTTCACAGACAAAGCTGTCCCTCATGATAGCTGCTTCTTTTACCGTATTTACTCAGGTTTAACTAACCAAGACCCGGTAAACTGCTCTGCTGGAAACACAGCCCATGAAATGAAATCTGATCACTCTATTTTAGCAAATAACAATATATTATTATTTACGGCAATGGTCTAAGTTGCTCACAATCTATAGATCATCAGATTGTTTGAAGCAAAAATGCCTCAAAATCAGTAGCAACAGAGAAGAACTGCTGAGGGCTCCCACTAGCACAGTCAGCTCTCTGATGAAAATTTGCTCAGATAGTTCCAAAAAGCAGCCAGCAGGGTCAGGTTAAACAATGGTCCTGTGGATAATCCTTCCCCAGATGTAGTGAATTCTTCCATAATTCATCACCGGGAAGGACTAGGGTATTTTGCACAAAGACAAAAACTTTTCCTACATCTCTGACAAATTTTATCTGCACTGAGCACTGTAAATGCGTAGCTCAGCCATCCCACTGCATGCTGCTGCATTACTCCCCACTGTCACAGGCACACTGCGCGTGCAGTGCCGTGATCACAGCCGTATCAGGGGCATGAGGACGTTAGCATTCTTCTTTCAATTTGGTTGTGCTGTAGATATCACAGTCATAATCCCTCAGGCTAAAATAAAATTGTTGTAGGAACAAGAATCATCTGAAGCTTAGTTTAGTCCTAAAGCACGTGCTGCACCACCTTTGACTCAGTTGCCTTTAAATTGTTATGCCCCCCTTGTCTCGAAACCAGTCTATCTGATAACATTTTTCCTTGACTGCTTGATTTGGAGATGGAAAAGTGTTGGAGCTGCTCTGAAAGCAGTCTGCCATTGTGCAAACAGGGCTCAAAGACTGAACAGATCTTGTCAGATGTCCTATTCCTTCCATTTAAGCACATAAGCTTTCTTACAGTCACCAGCTAGGACCTTATCATTGTACAAAAGCAGATGTGATAACATTCTAATCTCTTTTGTTTTAGATTTTTTTTTTCTATTTAAACTCAGTTTCTGAGAGCTCTGAGGTAACAGTTGAACTCTTTAGTTACTGCACAGGAAACTTCTACATCTGTCCAATTTACTGTCTAATACTGGTATTAGTGCTCCTTGGAGGAGAAAGCACGAATCACATACATGAAGATCACATGCTTCAATCATAATCAGTGCTTTACCTCTAAGAATTCACCAACAAACCGAAGCTCTGTGCAGCCTTTACCAGCATTTTTCTTGAGTTATATTTCATTTATTTACGGCAGATGCCTGTGGGAATCTGATTGCTTTGTTCTCCAGTAACTTTTCCCTCAGCTTTTCTTGAGGAGATGTAGTGCTGCTAAGAACTGAAGTCACACTTCACTTAGACTACTTCTAATGAAGTAAATGTGTTACCACACTTCAGTGCTGCATAACTCCACCGAGAATTTACTGAGCATAAATAGTGTGTAATGTGCAAGCCCAGTTAGCAAACAGATCAAGAAAATCTGTCAGATCAGGGAGCGAGCAGCAAGCACAGCCACGACCTGACGCTGACACTCTTCACAAGAAGAAACTGAAAGCAAACATATGAAAAAAATCTCTTTCCTTCACTTTGTTTTGCACACAAAACACACTGTAGCTCCATTGTGAATACTGAATACACATCAGTCACTTTACACCTAGCATGAAGTAAAAAGTCCCTTTTGGGTTTACTTGATAGTCACCTGGGGTGTGAAAGGTGATTTTTGGGAGCCATAATAGGGACTTATATAAGGACAAATCCAAACCAGGAAATAACACATGGGAACAGATCCTGCATGGGTGAATCACCTTCCTCAGTGTGTTAAAGATGTTCAATCACTGAGTAAACTTAAAGCAATTATTTGAACCTATTCAGCTTTATTTCTCCTGGTAACATATGCATAATATTTTACTGGGAACTTAAATCCTGAAATCTTTTTTGTGTCTACTTTCTTGGAATGTAGGGATTACAAGGAAAAAGTCCTGGAAAAATTAGTCAGTCTATATTTGCAAAGCTCCTTCAACTATCAGTAAGTATTTTTCAGTGTGATTCACCAACCACATTCTTGCTGCAATAATTTGGTTACACATTTTCTTCAGAAACTTCGATTTGTTTTCTTGCTTGCTGGATAGAAGATGAGCAGAAGCCAGCTGTCATGAACTTAATTAGAAAACCATGAATGAAGCACTCAAACGCAATAGCAGAAGATTTTGTTTTAAATGAGAGCAGAACAAAATCAAAACAACTAGCTGTTAATCAACCCAAGCGTTAGATGAGATGACGCATTCAAATTTATCTGGAAAAAGAAAGCAACAAAGAACAGTACTCTTCCCCTCCCAAGCACTTTTCCCACCCCAGATTTCTACCAGGGAAATCTTTGGAATCTTATAACTAACCTCTGTCTCCTTTTTGCTTCTGAAAACCAAGGGAAGGTCAGCAGACCACAGTACCTGTGGAGAAGTCGGAGTGCTCCTGTGTGTGCTGGTGGCCGCCAGGCTCCCCTCTCGTCCCCAGACAGCCCTGTACCTTTGCAGCCACGGCTTTGTGCACAGGTCAATGTTTTACCAGGCAGTCTCTGTCCCACCCGCCCTGCAAACACCATATGGGGACGTGGCGCTGGGAAGGTGGCCCCACTCCTACTGCCTCGTGCTCCCCCAGGAAAGCAAAGCACAGAGAGGGAAACCTGTTGAGTGGGAGTAAGCGCGCCACAGGAAAAGAGGAAAAAAAAGCCTAAATAAATGCATAGATTATTATTATAGATTATTAATGGCAGGTAAGTCATGATAACCTTTCTCTGTATTGTTCTAAAACTGCTTGCAAGCCTAGGCGTGCCAGGCTGAAAGCTGAGAGGGAACAAGTAATTTATGGGAGTACACAAATTTCCAAATAAATCTTCAGCATTAAGAGAACAGGCATTCAGATTACAGCTAAAACTTCAAAAACAAAATGGCAGCAAGGAGACTTTTTGCTGCACCCTGCAAACATAGAACAAAATAACATGGAGTGAGTCTAAACAGAAAAGCAAGCAAAAGAAACACCAAATGGTTTACCTTCAGGCAGAGTCGCTGCTAATGTGCTTCAGCTGCTCAAGAGTGCCCAAAGTTAAAGCTCTACCAGCAATAACAGAGCTTTTACCTTTCCAGCAGGTTAACAATTACAAGCAGAGGACAGCAGAAACGGGCTGGCACCAGCGCATGGTGCTGACAACGTGCCACTGCCACTCCCTGTGAGGAGAGGGCAACTGCAGGACCTGGGAGGGCTCCGAGATCTTCCCCCGGGGGGTGCTCCCAACATCAAATCATAGGATCTTATGAGCAGGAAGAAATGCTTAAAGGTCATCTAGTCTAAATCCCCTGCAATGAACAGGGATGCCTACAGCTAGAACAGGATGCTCAGAGAGCCATACAGCCCAACTTTGAATGTCTCTAAGGTCAGGGCATCCACCACATCTCAGGACAACCTGTTCCAGTGCCTCACCACCCTTTCCATAAAAAATTTCTTCCTTATATCCAATCGAGATCTCTCTTGTTTTAGATTGAAACCAGTGCCCTTTGTTCTATCACAACAGACCCTGCTGAAGAATGTGTCCCCTTCTTCCTTGGAACTCCCCTTCAAATAACTGAAAATCTGCCACCAAGTCTCCCCTGATCCTTCCCTTCTCTGGGCTGAACAGCCCCAGCTCCCTCAGCCTGTCATTATAGGAGAGATATTCCATCCCTTGGATCATTTTTTTCACCTCTTCTGGGTGCACTCCAACAGGTCCATGTCTCTCCTGTACTGAGGACTCCACATGTGGACACAGTACTCCAGGTGAGGCCTCACCAGCACAGAGTAGAGGGGCAGGATCCCCTACCTCACCCTGCTGGCCATGCTGCTTTTGATGTAGCCCAGAATAGAGTTGGCTTTCCTGTCTGCGTGGGCACACTGCAAGCTCATGCCACCAGTACCCCCAAGTCCTGTTCGTCAAGGTTGCTCTTGATCCTTTCATCCTCCACCTTGTACATATAGTGGGAGTTGCCACAACCTGAGTGTAAGATCTTGCACTTTGATTTATTAACCCTCATGAGGTTCGCTTGGGCCCACTGCTCAATCCTGCCTAGATCATACCTGTCATGGGAGAACCTCTGGGGGCCTGGTTGGCAAGTGTGTGTGCTCATGGAGGGACAAGAGGGATATATGGGCTATGCTATGTGTCCTGGTTTCGCAATACTGCCTGGTCTGTCAGATCCTTTTCCTGGTTTAAAAAACATTGGTTCATTTTGTCAAATCTAGGTTCTCTGACTTGAGCAGAATGTATTTTTAATGGCATTTGTTTTAGAAGAAAGTCTACCTCATGGCTGCTCTAGCCATCCAGATGAGCTACAACAACTTACCATGTAGAACAGCAAGTAACATTTGCATGCAGTGGACTTGCTGCTCTTTTGGATCTCACACATGATGGGGCATGGGTCTGAGGTTGCCTGGCCATGCTCAGTGACACTGGACTGAAGGCTGCCAACCAAATCTCAAGAGGTTGGAGGGGCTATCTCCGCTCGCTAGCACATTGCATTCTATAACTGGTGGCAGGGGTACAGATAGACCCAGCTAACTACACGTGTGACACCACAGGTGCCAGCACCCAGACTCAAGCAGTAGTGTGAGGAGTATGAATATTTCCCATGACATGCTCCTGGGGGAGCAGTGTAAGTGAAGGGAGTGAAAATATAACCTAGAGGGCTTCCCACATCCACCTCTGCAGTCCTCAGATGTTCAGACAGAGAGCTACTGGGTATTCAGGTAGTTCTACCCACTACCCCTGAGATAGTTTCCCCAGGTGAGCCCATGGATGCCAAGGCTCAGTGTGCCATGGTGGTAAAGTGAGTTCCGTGGCTGCAGCCCATGCTGCATGGTCCAGTACACCCAGGCCTCTATGCTGCACCACCAATCAGTGCAGGTGTTTTCAGGTCCAGCATCCCTTCTGCTGGTCCACCCACACACATTGCCCCTTCCCTTCCTCAGGGAAAGGGAAAGGAGAAGCAGATGGAGAATCTCTCACACATTCAGTATGTAAGGCCACCATCGCTGCTGCCTGTGAATCCCTGACAGGACAGGCCCTTGGCACGAGTATGGCAGCCATATGGACTTCTACACAGCTAGAAGTAGGACAAACTTCCTTATCTGGCCATGTCTTTTACACGTGCCTTATTAATTCATCAGCTTGAATTCCCTCTAGAGAAAAAAATTCACAGCTGCTTTCTAGCATCTGCTCCTGAATGTGAGGAAGAGCACTGTGACTAGCACGCAGCTGGGGAGACCCACCAGCAGCAGCCACCTTCTTCCCAGGTTTGCAGCACGATGCTTGCCACATCATGTTATCCTCTTGGTGCCTCACTGATCCCACCTGCGCAAGTGGAAATAACAACAGCAGTCTCACAGATCCATGGCTATCAGCTGTAAGATCACCATGCAGAAAGAGGAGCCTTATTTGAAAGAGCTTATCCTTTTTGGAAGCCCTGCCTGACCAGCTCTGGGGAGCATTGCAATGCTGTCTCTCTGCTGAATGGCTCCACTTAAGATCTCACAGACCTTACTAACCACACCTGGAGTAGTGGAGATCCCTTTCTGCCAAAAGGTGTCTTTGGTATTTCTGGGCTGTAGAAGCATTTCAACAGAAGACTTTAAAGTAGTGCAGCCCGCTCATCTGCATTAGATCTAGATTTTATCACTGTTGTGTTTTGTGTAGCAGCACTGCAGCATGGGCTTTGGCAAGGGTGCAAGCTGAGGCAGCAGCAATAGGATTTGGAAGTGGCAGAGCGGTACACTGGTACTCAGGTTATGGGATCAGCTCAGCTTTTCTTTGTCTGGTAGGGCAGACAAGGCCTCTGTTTGCTGCTTGCTACGGGAAGGCTGCACAACTACTCACTTCTCCGAGGTGCTAATACTTCAGCATTGCTTGGAAGCACTGTACAGGCCTAGGAGCCACTCAGGTTGTATCCAGTATTGAACCAAAGAAAATTTAGTCATCAGTCATTACTCCCAGATGTAGCTATCACAAAACAATGAAGGCTCTGCCTTAGTACCACTGAAGCTATATCAAGCCATGCTGGACTAATACGATGCTGATAATCTCCCACCTAATCTGCCCTGGAAGACAAGCTGCTATAATACAATAGAAAACAAATTTCTTTTGATTATTGACAAGCAACAAGAAAGAGATTTTTTTTCCCTATGTGCGTTTATATAATTACTGCTTTCTGAAAACTCATTATTTCATTCATGTAAGCTTGTGCAACCTTTTCTCTGCTTTTCAGAGACTAACCTCTGAATAAAAGTCATCCCAAACCCATGCATTTTCAGATTTCTTGGAATGAAATAATAGCAGTGTTTTTACAGAGCATTACATTTGAAGGCAAGTTATGAACATGAAGACTGAAGTAAGTGCCACTGAGAGGCACTTCCCTCAAGTGTTGATGCCTCTAGCTCCTCAAAGACTAGAACAGGCTGAGAGAGTAATGCCCCAGAGGCCATGCCGCCTGCAACAAGACCCACAGGTATTACTGCCCACGCTTCTCAAACAAATGCAGACAGCTTCTGGCCAGCCCAAGCCTAACAAGCATCTCCTTATTTTCTGTTTTCTAAGTTTTTCACAACAGCAGACTAGGTGCTCTTACAGAGGTGGATGCTTCTCAGTCAGGAGGCCAAGCCTGACTCTGTCATCTGGTCCAAAGTTCCCCACACTATGCTTTCACTGATAACTGAGGGCAAGTTTGTGACTAACGCACCGCTGCCAGAGGGAACTGTGACCCACAGAAACTTGGCGTTTTATTCTCCCCTCAGTAAGCAACCTTTATCACAGAGCACAGGGTTCAAGGGCAACATAACACTTGAGTATTTACTTACTGCAAATGGAGGAGGTGCTGGGTTGCAAAGCATACAGACTGTAGAGTCAAATGTTAATTTAGTATGGAAACTATATATCCTTGGGCTGGCTTGGGAGCAACCAGCATAAAAGATATGGATATTAAAAGTGAGGAAAAAAAAAGCACCTAAAATACATAGGGTTTTGGGACTAAGCATTTTCAAGAAAATGTCAATTTAATAGTGAAGTGTTAGCAGCCCTAACAACAAAACTAAAACACAAGGATCAGAAGGGGAAATTTCTCTTCTGCAGTACCCAGTAAATCTGAAGCATGTTTTAACTTCATTCTAGTTTCCTTTCAACAGACGCATTTGTATTTCATCCTGTATGGTATTAACACTCACTTTGGAGGCAGCACAGGCAGATCCAGAGGGGCTGTCACAGAGGCTTTGTACACTTTATATTCTCATTAACAGCTTCTTGTACCTGAGCACATGGTGCAAAGAGGAATACGTTCAGACCTATCCCTAAGCTGTGTTTCAAAACCATCTCCTCAGAGATGCTGGAGATGTGCTGATCACCCTCAACTGGAGCTGTGCTCCCCACTCTGGGACAGAGGAACTACCGGTGCCTGCTGTGAAAGAAATAGGTGGAAGAGGAAAGTCATCCCTGCGAGTCTTGGAGGATCTCTGCAGTAAAGGAAAGCAACAGAGAAATGCGTCAGTTGAGAGAGTTTTTCAGCAGTGGCCTGAAGGTGGCATGCATGAGGACTCCTCTCCCTCCAGCTGCGCCTGCGGCTGGGTGTTTGAGCTCTCAGAAATCCTACCGGCCTTGATCTGCTTTCCCTTTGGTCCATCATTTAGTGTTTTGGGCTGAGCAAAATGCACAGCAAGTCTTCATCTATAGCCCTCAGCACTAGACAGACAAAGCGCTCCCCCAGTTACAAGGGGTAACAAGGGAACTATTTACAAAATGCCTCGCTGTCTGATCCCAGAACTGTTTTGATAGTGGCTTAACTAGGCACTTTCAGTCACTGCTGCTCTCTAGGAGGGAATAGACCTTGCAAAGTGCTCAAGATATGTAGGAATACTTGCTCATGATTCACGAATTCATGAATTCATGATTCATGAATATTGGTAGGAAAAAAATTTGCAAGCACTTTCAGTAGAGCTAATTTGTTAAATACTTGGCTAGCAAGGTATGGACAATGCTTGTAGAAAATTATATAATGCCAGGTTAGAAAATTCCCTAAAAGAAGAAGCTGTGTTCAAAAATCATTAAACCACCTCCTCCCTAAACCTTCTGCCATTCACTCACTTCTTCGTAGCTTTTCTCTCTTACTCTTTTCTCTTTTTTTTTTGTTGTTGTCATTGCAAAAATGGCATTTCTAAACCTTATCACCCAAAGATTTCTTGAGACCTGTTTTGACTTTTTTTTTTACTGTGTTTTGTATGAACACACTGTGCTTGTGGTTTAGCAACTTTTTACTGCAGACAAATATTTCAAAATACTCCCTTCTTTGTAGCTGTTCGACCGCTTTTACATGTACTGCTGCATTGCATGGTGCCACCAACAGTCACGCTTAGAAAAGGACTATGAGAAAAGTGACAGCTAAAAATCACAGACATGCATTCAGCACAGAGTTAATGTTAATACAAAGCTCCCCAGTTAAGCTACTTCTGGGTTTTCATTCTAATAGTTACTGAACAAGAACAGGCTTTGGCACTGCTGGCTTAGTTGAGTTTCTTGCCAGGCAGTCAGGAATCTTTGCAGTTTGGGTGCTCAGTTCCTGGTGCACTCCTCAAAACCCTTGTGTCTGCCCATGCACTCGTGGCTAGAGATATGGCTGCCTGGTAAGCTCCCATGCAAAGGAGCAGCCACAGATGCTGCACTAGTGCTGACAGAAGTGCTCCTCCTCAGCATGTTGCTGAACCACTGTGTAGACCATATGCAGCCATGGTAAACCTGTATTCTGCCAACCTGGCCCCAGGGGTTTGACATGCCAAACCACCTGCAGTGAAGAGAGCAAGGGCCCACATGGATTCCCTTCCAACAGGTGCCACTTCTGTAGGGATATTCTGCCAGGCATGGAGATAAAAATGAAGGTTTTAGGGCTAGAGTGGATATAGATGTCTGTAACTGCTGCTTACAAAGTGGAAAAGTTTGTAAAATTAGACAATTATAATCTAAGTATAATGCTTTTATTATTTTTCTTCTTTAAAGTGTACTAACAGGAAGACAGAATTCTGCTTATGTTTCAGTTAAGAATATAATTAATTACTTTGTTAAATACTTTTATTATGCATACAAATTACATTAAGATAAGTCACAGCTTGGTATAGCTCTTTCTTTCCCCCTATAGTTCTTTTAAGATAAAAAGAAATTTTATTTTGTACAGGAGAGTATTTAAGATAAATGTATTGCCTTTTTCTTTCTTTCTTTCTTTCTTTCTTTCTTTCTTTCTTTCTTTCTTTCTTTCTTTCTTTCTTTCTTTCTTTCTTTCTTTCTTTCCTTCTTTCCTTCTTTCCTTCTTTCCTTCTTTCCTTCTTTCCTTCTTTTTCTTTCTTTCTTGTAACACTACATTACATTACATTTTAACATTACATTTACGTTAGTAACATTACATTATATTTTAAAATGCTCTAGGAGCCTGGACTGGCTATGTGGAGCAATAACATCTAAGAATTTAAAATGAATAGGTTGCTAACAATACTTAAATTCTACTTTCTTGGGCTTCAACACTGGAACTGAAAAATCCTGTGTCCATTTTAGCAGTAAGTAGTCTTCTTAGTACTGTCCTTAGCACCCAATGTTAAATTTAGGCAAAAATTTGCAATCTAATTCTATGCTTAACATTTGATTACATGGCTTTATGGAATCCTACAAGTGCAGATAGTTGATTTGAATGAACCCCAGGAGACAAGTAACATCTTTATTTAAAAATAGTGCTGGGGAAGATAGCGCATATGGAGATTTTATAACTAAATGGAAAAGCTAGGTCTGAATCAGCCTTTCCAGCAGATAAAGCCAAGAACGTGAGAGAGAGAGAGGCTGTTTAATTTCATACTCCAGCAGCAGACACTACTGAGTAGGAGGCATGTTGGTCCCTGGTGACCCACAAAAGCAGGACTCCACTTCAATTACCACCCTTCAGTTTCACTACCAGAAACAGATACAAAGCTCAGACAAATATAGACACCCATGACCAAGATTTGCATGAAAAAACGTACTGTCAGCTTGAAGAGGATATAGTAAAAAGAAGTGCTTTTTGTTTGCAGTGGGTGACTCTCTGTTAAAAGGCACTGAGGCTCTCCTCTACCTCATCTCTGAAAGATCACGGAGAGAGGGAGAGATGCATGAGGACTGGAGAAAAGCCAGTGGCACTCCAGTCTTCAAAAAGGGCAAGAAGGAAGAGTTGGGAAATTACAGGCCTATCAACCTCACCTCTGTTGCTGTTAAGGTGATGGAACAACTTATTCTGGATGCTGTTTCCAAGCAAATGGAAGAAAAGGTAGTCAGGAGTAGTCAACATGGATTCATCAATGGGAAATAATGCCTGGTATGCTGGTAGTTTTCTGTGATGTCATAACCAGCTGGGTAGATGAGGAAAGAGAAGCTGATATTGTGTACCTTGACTTCAGCAAGGTTTTTGACTCTGCCTCTGACAGTATCATCATAGGTAAGCTTAGGAAGTGTGGGATAGACAAGTGGTCAGTGAGGATGATTAGAGAACTGGCTGACCAGCAGAACTCAGACTGTTGAGATTAGCAGTACAGATTAGTTGGACGCCTGTAGCTAGAGTGTTTCCCAGGGGTTAGTACCTGGATGAAGGGATAGAACACACTCTCAGTGAGTTTGCTGATAATATGAAGCTGGGTGGAGTGGCTGTCCCACCGGAAGGTCGTGCTGCCATTCAGCAAGACCTGGACAGGCCAGAGAGTTGGGTGCAAAGGAACCTTGTGAGGTTCAGCAAGAGCCGTAGAGTCCTACACGTGGGGAGGAATAACTGTATGGATCAGTACAGATTATGGGCTGACTTGCTGGAAATGATCTCTGCAAAAAAGGACCTGGGTGTCCTAGTGGACAACCAGATGACCATGAGCCAGCAGGGTGGGGACACTGGACTAGATGATCTCCAAAGGGCCCTTCCAACCCCTACAGTTCTGTGATTCTGTGACATATCTTTTCTTCTTATCTGTTTTACTGACAATCTCGGCAGATATATTGATTCAGACCTCTGTAAGGCCAGTTCCTGAGGGCTATGCTTAAATATTTGGAAGCTATTATTTAGCTCTTAATTATTTCTATGCAACAAAATATCCCTCAGCTGTAGTAGACAGGTGCTTCTTACAGCATATCCACTTTATCACCTATTAAAAGAACAGGAAGATGAAATCTGTGACTAGTGTGTGTGGCTAGGATGTAGCTTGATGGACAAGCACAAGAAAATGAATGCTTAGGAAGTTCAGGGTGTAGTCAGGACTTGATCATTTTCTGGAGATAAATTAAGAGGTATACAAAAATGGTTCAGGAAGAAGAGGAGATGTAGACTGAGTAGAGGTAGCTGGAATAGCGTGGTGGTAGTTCGAAGGGAAGGTGGAGCACAGCAGGGAAAGCATCTTGTTTGTAGAGGCAATCAAAGGAAATCCATGAATTTGAAGGGAAAGTAATTGTGAGAAAAACAGGTTCTGGGGCAAACATCCAAGAGGCACTGATGAAAAAGTCCAAGTGGAGATAGCTCAGGTGTTTCAAGATTCCTAGGGGAAATTGAATGGCTGGGGACATGCTTGTGGCTGGTGTAACTCAGTGGAGAAAAGCAAGGTTAAGAAGTATGTGGTTCTTGGGTGCTGAAGGGACCTGGGGTGCAGTCACGCAGGGATAAGGGTTGTCTTGCTGGTAAAGCAGTGGGGAGGGCTGGGGGGAGCCAGAGCTCGTCCCACCAGGGGAAGGGGGATCGGGAACCTAAGGGGTAACGGTTCAGCAAGAAGGAAACAATGCACCTTTTTCCTGTTTAAGACAGAACTAGCTGCAAGGAGAATTTCTTACTTACTGAAAATCTTCACATAAAAGGAGCCTAGGAATACCAGCAATACCCTCTCTACATCACATGTGCAGTAAAAATATGTTGCTAAACTTGTTTTTTTTCCTATGTAAGGGCTGAAGCCAGATATCGTTTACTTCTATGCACACACAACCAGTAATATTTTATGCTTGCAGTGTTCCCATCTATTGTATGAAAGATGAAGAACTGAATAACACAATGTTCTGTACCAGAAAACTGCAGCATTTAACCACTGTATCAGTTTCCCAGAGCAGTTTTATGGTATTTCTGTTTTTTTAGATCTTCCATTAATGCTCAAGTGACTCACTGGATCTGTTTTTCCATGAAAATAAATGATTTAAGGGAAAATCTGTAATGCCACCTCCAGCAAGCATATGATGCAGGGGTAAATAGAAACTTCTGCACCAAATGATCCATGCAGTATAACCATCCTGAGGATCACAGTGTGACTGGTGGGAAAATTCTGATACAAGTGATAAAATACATTTTACACCTACATCCATTTTTACAATTCAAGAGCCTTTCACAAGATTCTGCAAAATTCATGTTGCAAGATTCAGATGTTTCAGATTCGTGTTTCAGATTATGCAGACACTGTATTTTGATAGCTGAACCCTTTTGTAAGTCATTAACATGAAAGTAGGAGCTGATGGATACATTTATTTCAGGGGAAAACAAGTGCTGACTATTTTTGAGAACAGTTGCAGCTATTTGCGGTTGACTGGGTTTCAGTTCGGCTCACCTGCAGGCTAGAACTCTGATTTGGCAGGCTTGGATTTGATTTACACTAGAACTGGAATTACAGTTTGCTTTAAGTAACCTTTGCATGTGACAGAGGAACGCTCAGGAAAAGCTTGTTCTTGCAAGACTTCTGCTTCACTTGAACAAAACCTCTCTGAGAACAACAGTTTGCATTTGAGTTGAGCTACATCTGTACAAGAGATAGATCTTCTGCTGTGTGGATTCAGAATAGGCTCCTAATCAGTGTGGATTTAAATGCCTGAAATGAAAACATGTATTAAATTCAACACAGTTCTATTCCATGTGAATATAAGGTTATTTTTTCCTAGCCAGGTCATTTTGTGGCACTGCACATCACTCATTAACAGCTATATTTTCTTGTTTCTTAAATACATAAAAATAGATGTATTGAAACAGCCTTTTCTGAAAGAGTGGTCAGGTGCTGGAATGGGCTGCCCAGAGAGGTGGTGGAGTCACTGACCCTGGAGGTGTTCAAGGAACGTTTGGATGTTGTGTTGAGGGGCATGGTTTAGTGAGAACTGCTGGTGATATGTGGATGGTTGGACTGGATGATCTTGTAGGTCTTTTCCAACCTTGATGATTCTGTGATTCTATTTCTCTGAAATAACGTACACTCAGAGTGCTAAATGGATGTCACAAGGTCACTGTGAATTGAGATGACAAATCCTATTTTAATGACTACCAACACTCTAAGCATCCCTGGATTGTGAGAAAAGACTAATAACGAGTCTCAGGAAAAACTGCTAGGCAGCTGTTTGAGATTCGCCGAGTACTAATAAAATATCATTTTCTGAAACCAAACAAGTTTTTAGTGTTTCACCAGTGTCAACAAGTGTAAGAATGATACTGCAAAGCTGAAAATGTGACTTTTCATGGTAGATCGCACTTTTTCATTTGCAACCTACCATCTTATTCTGAGCCTGAACTTGATTGATATTTTGGAATAATCCTGAAGTTTTGTGCAGGGATAGTCAGTATTTCATATTACACTTACATATTTGTGGGCTTTTAAATACTATTAGTGGCTTATGGTTGCACAGCCCTTATATGAAAGAATCCCAACTCATTTGCTAAAGTATTTTCACATAGTATCTTCTCCTTCGATTTTCAGACAACTCTGAAGAAGAACACAGATGAAAAGATCAAAGTTATATATTCAAACAGTACTGGATTTTGCTCAGGTTACTGTGAGTGTTTTGAGAAAATGCATTTATCTGACCTCACACATTATCAGGCTGCTCATTGAAAAGGTAGGGATGATTATGCTCGGGAAGCTCAGCCTCTTGGCAGCCTTTAAAAATCTTCTTTTCAATAAAGTACAGTGCTGTCTCTAAGTGTACTAGCAGGAAATGTTCTTTATCATAGCAAAAGTCAGAAAACTCTCATCTATTTCAATATTAAAACAAAAAAGAGATCTAGGCCATGAAAAATGTTTCTATACTGATTGCTCAGAAAGGAAAATTTATTTACTGTTAGCACTGGTTAACAGGGGGTTAGTACTAGTACAGGCTGCCCAGAGAGGTTGTGGAGTACTCTCCTTCCCTCATGGTATTAAAAACCCACCAGGACACTTTCCTGTGCAACCTTCTGTCAGGAATCTGCTTTAGCAGGGGGTTGAACTGGATGATGTCTAGAGTTCCCTTCTAAGCCCTATGAATCTGTGAGTCTGTGAAATATGACAGACTGAAGGACAGTGGAAAACAAGAGTATGTCCAGAGCAACAAAGAGCAGTGACTTTGCTGTTGTTGTTTTGTTACTTGTCTTAGGCTGTGTCTGTAAATTTCCAAATTGCCAATTAATTTTGCTACACCAAAATATAACACTATCTCCCGCCAGGCATTGGGTCTGATCGAGTCTTGGAGAGGAGGGTTATTGCAGGATATTTTCCAGGTCCTGAGCGCACGTGTGAGAGGAACTGGGGACATTTCTTCCCCCGCCCTAGTGTTTCTTCCCACCACGGTCAGGAGGATGCTGGAAGAGCCCTTTGCACATTTAGGGAGAAATTAAGGTGGTTTTTCATGCCAAGCTTCTCTCAGGAATGAAGGCAATGGCATGTTGGAACAATGTCGCTGCTAGATAGACATAAGGGCATCTCAGTCAAGATAAACAAACAAATAAAAGCACAGAGGAAGGAAAAAAAATATCTGTTAGATTTAATTCTGTTTTTAATATGTGGGTATGATGCTTAGATGCTATCTAGATGGACACTGCAGTTCAGCTATTGACTGAATTCCAGCTATGGAACCAGCTTCTAGTTCTTGACCCATGCATCTTTATTAATAGATCAAATACAGTTTAACTGGCTTGAGGTTAAGTAAACTATCCATGTCAATCAGCTTTTTCTTATGGTGCTAAATCCTAGTCGTGTACATTCCAAACAAAGTGTGTACCAGGCACGACTGTTAAGGATCACACCACATATTAGCTTGAAATTCCAGGATGTGAATCAGTCTACGGACCGTGCTGCAGAGCCTGCAGTGATCTCCTGCAGAAAATGGCACGTGGATTAACACTCACTGAAACTTTGTTTTCATCATGTGTTAGTCAGTGCTTTCAGTGTTTGGTCTTGCTGATTGTATTATTCATTTAAGATCAAAAAACAAAGCATTAGCTCGTAACTCCTTTGGTGTGCAGATCTCCCACTCTTGATAATGTATCTCTGGACTGACAACAAGGAGGGGAAGAAAAGAAAGAGAAATGGATTTTAAATTCCAGGACTTTGCTGAGGAATTGCCACAGTTTAAACAAAACTGCATCCATCCCCGTGGGACCTGTGATGCTTCTGGTTACTGGGAGCTTTACAAGCTCCTGGGGCTCTGCTGAAGCTGCCTGTGGGTGTTTGTAGGTGATTCATCTCCAGACAACAGTATGACAAGTCCCATGCCTGAGAATAGAATCACTGTCCGACCCCCTTTGGTGCCATGTGGGATGAGCCAGCATATCCTGTATAATACCATGAAACTTATTTTTAGAAATAAAGTTTTCTATTGATTCTTTTCCAGTCAATTGAAGAAGGAAATGGTGAGACTGTGTCGGTCTCACAGAAAAAAGATTTATCTCCTTTCCTGTTGTTATGAACATAACGACTGTTGACATGGGTTGATAGTAATAGGACAAGGGAGAATGGTTTTAAACTAAGACAGGGGAGATTCAAGTTAGATGTTAGGAGGAAGTTTTTCACTAAGAAGGTGGTGACACACTGGAACAGATTGCCCAGAGAAGCAGTAAATCACCCGTCCCTGGAGGCATTCAAGGCAAGGCTGGATGTGGCTCTGAGCTGCCTGGTCCAGTGGTTGGTGATTCTGCCCACAGCAAGGGGGCTGAAACTAGATAATCTTTGAGGTCCTTTTCAAACCAGGTCATTCTGTGATTCTGTGAAAACCTGTGTGCCTAAGGCCTATTTTTCTTTCTGACTGAGGTATGGAAGCAATATCTAAGCTAAGTCGTAGAATAATAGGACCGTAGACCACTAACATAATCTAGTCCAACTTTTAACCAGTCACCACTATGCCCACTAACCGTGTCCCCCAGTCACACAAATGCCTCACTTTTCTAATTAGAAAGAAAAATAATACAGGGCTCAATCATGCAAATTACTGTATAGTCAGAATCCACCAAGATGTCTGTGATATCAGATTTTAGTTCAAGACAGCGTCCCTAAACCTAACGAGTCTGCATTCTTTGTTGAAGCCAATTAGCATAATTCTACTACAGTCAACATAGCTGTACTATATCAGATATGCTCTTGTACCACACTTGCCATTATAGCATCGGAATACTTTTCATCAGAGTTTTAAGAAAAATGAATAATATCAGCAATAACTCGCTTTATCCCCTCTGAGACAAAGGGAAATAATGCTACAGCAGTTAATACAACTTTAAAAACGCAAATGCTATTTACAAAACTATTTATAAAAATCTGTACTGGGGGCAGTACAGATTTGTGTGGAACTCAAACAGAAGCTGGTAAGAAAACACACCCCAACTCCTTGCAGTCACAGAAAGAAAACTCAAGGCTGATGACCACATACATTTGTGCACAGATACATGCACAAAATCAGCAGTATCACTTCTCTTGCATTTTAATAACTGTTTTTTTCCCAACCGATGGGAACATCTGAGTGATTTTTCCTATTTTTTCTGTTTTCATGACACATATTCCTAGCACTAAGTTGGATCATAACATGGTATGGTAGTGGGAATGACCTGTCTCCCCATGAGTACTATGGGACCATCTCTCATCCCTGTCCAACTCAGGAGCAGATGGGAAGGCAGAATGCTTCAAATTCACCTGTGCTCATGCAGAATACTAGCACAAAACTTGTTCACCACCTAAACATAAAGTGTTCTTTTTTTTTTTTTTTTCCAAATTTTGTGGTTCCACATAGCTCATTAATCTGGCCAGTGTAGCTCAGTAATATGCAGCAGTGACCACGTGCCTAAACCTGGAGATGAGTAAGAACAGGACAAGCATGTCTGATCTTTTCTTCAAGCCCTCTTTCAGACTCCAACCATTTTCAGCTCAGGGCATTCCTTGAGACTGATACTGTTTGCTCAGTGATGGATATTTCTTCCAAGTACTTGCCCAGTCTTCCCTTGAGTGCGTGCAAAACCTTTTGCAATTATCACACCCTTTGGCAAAGGGTTTCACAAATCTAGTTTGTACTGTGTGATGAAATACCTCTATTCATTTTGAGAACAGCTGCTACTTCTTGCTTTGGAAGAGAGAGTGAGCAACACCCCCCCCCACACACACACACACCCTCTGCACACCACTCAGGATTTTACAGACCTAAGCCAATTCACCCCCCTGGTGGTCTCTTTTCCAGGCTGATGAGCATGAGCCTGGCAGCCAGAAGCTGAGCGTTCACACATACGTTTTGGCTGCTTGTTTCCAAGTAATTAGGGAATTCAGTGAAATGTTCTTTTTGCCCAGCCTCGTTACATATCCTCAGCATAGCACTTCAGCCCACATTTATTGGTTGGACACTGAACTTCTTGAACAGAACAGTCACACAAAGCCTGGTGTGTCCTAAATATTTAATCTGTAGAAATCCAACCTCTTGTTTTGGTAGTCAGTGTTCCAGCCACCTGCAACTCAGTGAGCCTGAAGCAGTCTAACCCCAAAAAACTACCTGTGACCTTCAAAGCCACGTTCACAGTCATACTTGCCCTCAGGAGTGCTCATTTGGGGAGCTCAGATTGCTAAATTAAAGCGTGTATTTTCCTAAAATTGAATCAACGTTTGAAAAAACAGGGAATTTTGCCTTGATCCAGTGTCAGTTTTGATCCATTTTTGATGAATATTGCATTTAATTTTCTTTCTGAATATGAGATTTATTGAATCATTTGCAGCTTTGTTGGATGGGTCCCAGATAGCCCATCTACTTGATAATGCTTCCAAGGATAATTTCACTGGTTCCACTGTGACCACTGAATTCCCACAATTGCTCTTGTCTTGGTACTCTGTAAAATCACAAAGATTTTGTTTTAACTGTGGTACTGAATCTGGGCTATTAAATCTAAGATTCCTCTATTATTTAGATGCACTCATTAGACTTCTATTACACTGCACGACATCATGTCTCCCTTCCATCACATCATTCTTCCAAACCTTCATTTTGCTCATATTTTACTTCCAGTTAGCTGCAAGAGTCAGCCAGAAAGTGGAATTTTTTAATGATGATATGAAATAATGCAATATGAAAATGACCAACACTGTGAGCATTCATACACTTATCATGATCTGCAAATGTCTGCAGTTGATGCTACTGAGATAAATGACCCAACCGACTTGACACTCTGAGCTTTTCAATTGCCCTCCAACAGCTTAAAACTCAGGATGAGATCAGACTTTTTTTTTTTTTTTTTCCTAAAAGCTGGCTTGCTGAGGAGCAACTTTTAATACTCCACGGTTGTACTTTTCTTTGCTCAGTAAGTAATCTGTAATGGAAATTCTGCCTGATCATGCAGGTCTTGTTCAGGCAACATATTTTTTATTGGTTTTGCATCCGTTCATCATAATGATTCGTTTTAAAGATTAGTTTAGATCTAGCTAGAACAAGTGGCAGATGCCAAAGGCTCACCTCTCTGCAATTTTAAAGGAAGTTAAATGACTGGAACTGAGACTATTTCTAAATTATTTATAGATTTCTGCTATGGGGCAGTTTTTTGGGATGTTCCAAAGTGAGTTTGAGATGAAAACAGAGACCAAAAATAACTGCATGGCAACGCCCTTAATGGGGGTGGCTTGCTCAACATCACTCCTACGGGCACCAGCATTTTGAAAACTTGGCAGTGATGGACACAGCAGAGGAGATTTTACTCCTGGAATAATACAAGGTTGATCTGCTAGCCATCACTTATAGTCTTTCTCTCTAGTTTCAGGCTACCACATTCATTTTTTCTGAAGTCCCACCAGTGGGGCGGTTATAGTGCCCTGTGTAGCTCCACAAGATCCCTTCCAAAGCCACTGAACTCTATCATATCAAGCTGGATTTAAACATCCCTCCTAGAGTTTATTTCTGTCTCAAGTTAATAATTGCAGGTTTTGCATATTATGCAAGCACCTGCTCGTTCATTTTGTATCTGTGTCCATTCTTCCACTTTGCCACTCCTTTCCTCCCTGGATTTTATGCACAGCAGGAGCATGGGTGTCACAGTCACCAGCATTCCTTTCCAGCCTTTCCTGTCTGCTGCAGTGACCCCATAGTTCCTTGGTATGACCTCCATGCTGCCCAAGTAATTCACATCACTGAGATCAAAAGCCCAGTTGATTCAATCCTTGATCTCTTTGCTCAGCCTGCTACTTCATTTATATTTGCCCACCCCACTGGGTCTTCAGCAGTCCTACCAAACACAGTCTAGAGTATGAGTGGATCTGTGGGTTCTGGTTGATGATAAATTGAACATGAGTCAGCAGTGTGCCCTGGCAGCCAAAAGGGCCGTACCCAGGGGTACATTATTCTCAGTAGTGCCAGCCGGGCAAGGGAAGGCATTATCCTGCTCTGTTCTGCATTGTTCAGCTTCATCTCAAGAACTGTGCGCAGGTTTGAGTACCACAACATAAGAGGGACATAAACATGTTAGAGAGCATCCACAGAAGGGCAGAAAAGATGGTGAAGGATCTGGAGGGCATGATGTATGAGGAGTAGCTGAGGTCCCTTGGTTTGCTCAGCTCAGAGCAGAGGAGGTTGAGGGGAGGCCTCATGGCAGACCACAGCTCCTCATGAGGGGAGTGGAGGGACAGTACTGAGCTCTGTTCTCTGGTGACAGTGACAGGACCTGAGGGAATGGCATGGTGCTGTGCCAGAGGAGGGTCAGGTTGGTATTAGGAAAAGATTCTTCACTAGGAGGCATGGAATAGGCTCCCCAGGGTAGTGGTCGCAGTCCCAAGCTGCCAGAGTTCAAGAAGTGTTTGGACAGTGCCCTCAGACATAGAGTTTGAATTTTGGGTTGTTCTGTGTGGAGCCAAGAGTTGAACTCAATGATCCTTGAGAGTGCCTTCCAACTTAAAACATTCTGTGATTCTACGAAATCCACGGGAAGGTTTTTGGCTTTCTCGAGAGCTGGATGGACTTTTGTGAGCACAAACCGAGAGGCTGATTTGGAGGGAGAGCGGAGATAGGAAGCTAGCAAAGGATAACAGAGCAATGTTAGAAGCCAGTAAGCTACCATGAAAGAATGCTGCCCACTTATGCAGAAAAACTGGGTGCCAACCACTCACCCACCCTGTTATTCAAGTTCTGCAAAAAAGGTCTCCCAGAATTAGCTCTCAGAATCTGATTGAGAGACACCTCTGATGTCTGAAACAGGTTTGCCTTGGGGTTGTTAAATGCCTGCTCCATGTGATTGGGCTAATTAAAAGTTTTGAGCCAAATAAATCCCTGTTTGTGAAGGTATAAAAGCTAAGAGGATTAGATGTTAGTTAAACTAGACATAACTGAGAAACAAAGTTGTTGCTGTTAGTTCTTAAAAATGCCACCCTAGTACGTGCAGGGAAAACTTGTGGATAATAGAAATTAATCTGTGAAACAAAAGTCTCAAATAGTAGTTAAATCAGCAGGCATAGTTCATAGAAAAAAAAAAGTGTCTTCCTTGTATTTAATATTGCCGTGTAGCACAGGAATACTTTGTTCCACATACAGAAGTTGCTGTTTTGAAAAAACAGCTTTAAAGTGAATTGATTTGAACTCCAGCATTCTTCATGTGAAGGAAATGTACATACCTTATACTATTCTATAGGTTTACTATGTAGACATTTACGGTGTACAGATAGATACAGATAGCAACAAAACCTTGGTTAAGGACATCATGACACCCAATTTTCCTCATTTTTCATTACTAAACCGATCAAGTGGCTGAGTCTCATTAATGTCATGCTGACCAGTCATGGAGTCAGTGACCTTCAGCAAGTTCCTACCCTGTCCTTCCAGGGGAACTCAGTTATAAAGAATTGGCTTCTTTTGTGTTTCCATGGGAATCAGAACTCAATTGTTTTCTTCTGCTCATAATGAACTGCTTGCAACTGCATTCCCCAGTAGATGAAAGCAAAATGGAATTTAGACCCACAATGTATTGATGTCTTCCTTATTAGAAGACAACAACAAAACAGGAAATTAGTGCCTCCATACTCCTCCTTCCCTTCTGAAAATGCACTCTTTTCTTATTCTTGCTTAGAAATTCATGACTTCAGTCCCAGTGAGACATTTTGACAGCAGCCAGCAGCTCTCAACATCAGCATCTGCTGCTACCTATCATTTTGCCTTCCTTCACTGCTGCTTCCTGGGCAGAGATCCCATGGATGGTAGGGTTTTATCTTGATCATCCACCCCATTCTCCTATACAAACATTATTCTATTGTGTTCAATAATCCTGGTAGCACTAATTATGCCTTTATATGAATGAAAATACTTTGCCTGGGGAGATAATAAGTATACACCTGATCTTGGAGCCTTTGAAAGAAGAGCATTCTGCTGATAAATGCCAATAAGGAAGGCAAAGATGTACAACCTTTACAGAAGTGAATTAAATAGCTTCAGTGAGCATCTCCAGGTGCTGAAAACTAATTGCTCCAATTTATGGTTCATAAGGTCCCTAGCACACTTTTGGCCCAAGTCATGTAAATATCATTTGCCCAAACGAGTAAATGCCACTCTCCCAGGGACTGGTTTGGGTTGGCATGAGCTCTGGATTGCTCCTCACATGCAGTTTGGGTTCAGCCATTTGGTTTTGGTGGGAGAGGCAGCATCCTTCTCTGGTGGTGGAGAGTGTCTGTGCCAGAGTGCAATTCTGGGCATGTTAATTTACTAGCAGAGACGACAAGCAGAGAGAGAAAACTGAACTCCTTCTTCAGTGACCAAAATAAAGAAATCTTTTACATCTGGAAATACTGAGGAAGACGATCAAATAATTAGTACTGCAACGAGTTTGTACTGCCTGCAGCTAGAAGAACTGCTCTCAGTGGGAACAGGAATGTGGTTGAGCCTGCAAGTCGTGATAACAGATCAGTATCTAACATTTATAGATGGTCTACGTATATCACAGGTACTCTACCACAGAGCATAAAGAGCATTCAAGATTGAACTCCCATGTGCAAGTTTGATGTCTTGGCCATCAAATGCCACATCTTCACTTTCTTTACTTCTTTGGGAAAGCAGCCTTTTTCTCTCTCTTTTTTTCTTTTTCTTTTTCTTTTTCTTTTTCTTTTTCTTTTTCTTTTTCTTTTTCTTTTTCTTTTTCTTTTTCTTTTTCTTTTTCTTTTTCTTTTTCTTTTTCTTTTTCTTTTTCTTTCTTTTTCTTTTTCTTTTCTTCTTCTTCTTCTTTTTCTATCACAAATGGCCATTGGAAAAAAGTACAGCAAAGAATCAAAGAATCTTTTTCCTTGCTTTTCTTCAGAAAATAAAATCGATTTCAGGGGTTCTGTTTGTTTGTTTGTTTGTTTTCTGGTTTATTCTTTCTTTTTTTCTGTCATGATTTTCAGTTGTTTCCTACAACTTCCACATTATGTGCTCCAAACTGAAAAACGGAAATATCTTCCTTAGAATTTGTATTTGTATGCAGATCAGATTGTTTCACTAAGCTAATCCAAACAGATAGTTTTATTTGTGCAAAAACTTCACTTTTTGTTAGCTTTCTTTACACAGTTTTCCCCCCATTGGAATTCTGATGATCTTGCATATTGTAAGGAAAAAAAAAGTACAGTTATGGATTTCCATGCTGATGTTTCATCACACATGTGGGTTGATGCTGGCTGCAGGTAAGAAATACCGATTTGGTATATACCAGTCCTGCTGATCTAGAAGGATTAAATAACACATCTCCTGGCCCTTTTACAGAAGAATGATTCAAGCAGTACGTAGGTTTCTAGGCTGCTGCACAAGATCACTGTCTGATCACACATGTATGATGGCATAAATAGATGAATAATAGCAACAGCACTTTCAGTCCCACCCACATTTCATCTTATTTTTTAAATCACGCAACACCTACATACAGTGCTTGTCTAAGACTGACAAACATAAAGTGTAAGAATATCAGTATGTTGGTTTCTGTGTGTATGCATTTCAGGAGGAAGCAGTGGCTGGGATTTCTTTCTTCTTTTTTTTTTTTTTATTCTTTTATGGAAAAAAAATCTACGAACACAGCAGGCAAGTGGTAAAAGCTACTAGTTGCCATCAGATTTCAAAAGAGAAATCCTTGCACAAGCTCTTGTGGGAGTGGGAGACAGCTGACCGCTTCTCTAGCTCAGCTTCCTGGCTTCAAACTGGTTGAAGTAGGCTGCAGCACACGCTCTGACCTTGCATCTTTTGAGAACTGGAAGAATATTGCCCTTGACTTGAATGGAAGGAGGATCAAGCCCTACCCAGAAGTTTTCATATGCTACATGTCGTCTGTATAAGCCAGCATTATGCAACAGGGTGAAAAATGAAAACCTGTCAGGCACATAACTGGTGCACTCAAGGACATTCTGTTATTTGTTTTGCAGCTTTGCCACTCTAACAGGGATTAACAATGTACCATTGATAGCCACCATGATAAAGGCAAAAAAAATGCCCCCTTTTTTAACTTCCAAAACATGATCTCTACTTTTGAGGGAAATGGCTTGCTTGGCCTCAAGGTTCTTTTTTAAATTATTATTATTATTAGAAAACAACTGAGAAAGTATTTATTTTTTTCAACTTTTCTCCTCTCTTGTCCCCCAGCTAATGCAGCTACAGAAAAGCAGCAGTTTGCATTCACCTCTCAGTTCCTTTATTTCTTTCAGCCAAGTAGGTAAGTATTGCAAGTTGCCAGCCTTTGCTTTCTGGAAATTCTTTGGTGTATTACTGCATAGCAGAGTGGTGTGACAAGGATAAAGAGATTAGAATTAATTTCATATAACTCCTTCTGTCAAAATCTGAAGAGGGCTTTTACTTGTAAACGCCAGGCGTTGCTGAAATTCTTCATTAAAAACTCACAGTATACTGGCAGGAAATCTCTAAGCACTAAGACACAAAGCAACCAAAGCAGGGAGAGAGAATGAATATTAAATCAAAGTCCAGACAGAAAAAAAAAATACAAAGGGAATAAACTTGCCCAAATACAACCCTAATAATGTGGGTTATCTCCAAGGGTGCTGATGCCAAATCAACCTGGAAAGACAGGAAAACACATGCTGATTTTAACGAATTCCAAATAACCAGGCACTGCTGGCTCAGACACACGATCCTAGCCACCATCTTACAGCTGAGGCTGTGAGCTGCTATGGGACAGCCACTCTCGCAGATTGGAGTTGCTCACATAAAATTCAAGCTGTTTCTCTCTGTGATGTACCATACAACAAATACATGCAAAATCTGGCCAGCAGAGTTTGCCCAGAACTTCTACCTCTATGTGAAATAATTCTCCCAAAGGTAGAGAATTTGGGCAATGCAACCATAGATGCACAAAGAAATTTTCCTGCCTGGTAAGGTGGGTTCTGTTGGTGTGGGGAAGCAGGAGAGTAAAAGAGGAAGGAGAAGGAGTTAAACATGGTCTGGCCAACACAACTGGATACGCAAAAAATTGCACAGCAGGCCCAACGAAAGATGTGAATATGAAAAGTGGCAGTCTTGCCTTGTTTACAAATGCTTCATTAAGTGAACAGAAGAATAGGTAAATATGAAATTATAACATCAGTCTGGCACTTTTTGAAAAGCTGTTGTTGTGTGTTATAAAGCTATCACTATGCACTGTAGCCCTCAAAGCTGGTGACCTTGCAGAAAAACAGAGAAAGTGCCCATGGGTGTGTGCACAGCTGAGTGAAAGGGGGGCATGCTGCTGCCGCACCTGGCTGTGAAAGGAGTTTAAACACCAAGTCGCCTATTAAAAGGGAGCAAACTCCTCCTTCTCTCTTTCTCTCTCTCTCTTTTTTTTTTTTTAGTGTCCTTTTCTCTGCCTGTGAGTCATCCACCCACTAGTTGCCATAAGCACGTTCAAAACCTGGGCTTACTCAAAAAATGTGTGATTCGCTGCACTAAAGCCCACTCAGGAGCAGTAGGTTTCACCCTCATCCTCAGCACTCACTGGAGAGGCTTCTTTTCTGACTCTGAATTTCATGCTGGTTGAACAAAGGTCGCCTTTTCCTGGGGAGTCTGTGATAACTAGTGCAACAGTTATCTTTCATTTGTCCACTTCTGCTTTAGAAGAATATATTGAAAGAAGGAACTATTGCTAGTTTGCACTGGGACATTTAACATCAATAGAGAAGCTTAGATCATGTGCCCTTCAGGTCAGTGAGGCTTTTCTTATGCAAGGTCTGAGGACAGCTCTAGAGAAGGGGAAGATCTCACCTGTCCAAAGGCAGAAGACCAACCCTGCCAAAGCCCAGGGATGGCATTGCAGTGGGCACCTCTGCACCCACAGCCACAGCCTATTGCTCTCCTGCTGACTAAAGTGTTCACACACACACACTGTTCTCCAACACAAATCCATCCCCTGAATCAGTATAGAGGAGGTAAAAAGCCCTTTGCCACCCATCCTCCCTTTGCCAAGCAAATGCGCAAATCCTGCATGGTAAGGGCAATACGAGCAGTGCAGTCTTTGGGCACATCTGCCAAAGTACTCACAGTCAATGAGGGTAGTGTAGGGGGTTTGATTTTGTTAAGATTTCCTGCCCGAGTCTAGTCTCATCCACGATGTATTGTGTAAAATACGAGCAGTGGCTATGCTTACAACATTCTGTTCCTCACCTGAAAACAACTGCAGGCAATTGTGATCTACAATAAAGAAAAGGAGATCTACAAACCTCAGCCACACAAGGTGGATTTATGCACCCAATTCCAGCTTTTGCAAACCACTTCCACTAAACAGACCTCTAGCAGAGGCGTAACGTGGTGGTTAGAGTTGTGCTGGCTACGTTCTCTCTGGAAGGAAATATCTCATGCCTGGGGGCCCACAAAGGTAATACTCAGGGCACCACGGCTGCTCCACATTGTGTCTTCTGTAGCCTCTTCCGTCTCAGTCCCCTTTGGCCTCCTTTTCTTATTTTACTCTGCTAAGGACACTTTTCCACAGGCTGTTTTTCAGCCATAGCGGTGTCAGTGGAAAATACTACTGTCATTGGCCTTGCTGGGCCAAACTCAGCAGCTCTCTGGTCCACAAGGACCTAATGTTCACTCTTGGCCACAGTGTAGATACCAGAGCCTGGGATTTCCCCTTCCCAGCCCTAAAGCAGTGATACTGAAGAAGCCTCTTCTTGTGGTTTCTCCTCCAGACTACACAGTAGCCTGGGGCTGGTGTTCCCTAACTTCTTGTCCTTAGACATGCACCTCACACATGCTCTTCCTAACAGATGTTGGAAGGAGCATCCAATATTTGAAAGCTGGGTGCTGCAAACCAGATTCCACCCTCCTCTATTCATGGCCCTGCTCAAGTGGCTGCCATCCCCACCATCCCAGACACACTGCAGGGGGAGAACTGCAAGAAAGGAACTTGTAGCTGAGGCAGAAGAGCTGGCTCTAGATAACTGCTTTCTGTCCTCACTTTGCACCCAGTTCCTGTCTATCACTGACCAAGTCATTTTAACCAAGCTTTGTGCATGTGGTCACTGACAGCTTGTTCCCCATTTTGGTGTGGGAATGTTTTCTGATATGCAATTTTCTTACAGATGTGGGGAGGATGAGAACTGTAAGTGGTCTCACTAGGAAATGTACTTCAGAAATGGAAATCTTAAACAAAAGTCAGTTTTCTGGAAAGTCATAAGGCGAGCAGTGTGACTGACTCATGCTGCTAGCTCAAATGCACACACGCACAAAAAGAGGAAATTTGTTTTGCTGTAAAACATTTAATTTCTGGATTATCTACCCGCTTCTTATTGCTAAATTTAATCAGATTTTTAAATGAAATGTCATTCTAAAGCTTATTTGGGAAAAGTGGAAATAGCACTTCAACGTACTGGAATATGTTTATTGTTGTTCACCCAAAATAGCATGTTAAACTTGACATTAATCTGTAACTAGTCCAAAAATACATTTCCCAGTGTAGAAAATATTTAAGTAATAAAAACTTCTCGTGTGCCTGTCTCTGGCATCCTAAATTGTGCACCCAACACAAGGGTAAACTTCTCGAACTACATTCCGTGTCTCCGTTGTTTTTTTAGTAAATCAGTATCAAGTGGTTATTGTGTAGATTAGCTCATTACTGTTTGTGAAGTAATTAAATGCTAAAGAGATGAACCCCATATAAAAAGCCAAGGAGAAATAATAGTCTTTTCAGACAAAAGCAATGAAAGAGAATGAACCATTGACACACTGAACAGCAGGAAAGAAGCCTAACGTAAATTACTCATTGACTACCCTTTTCCTCCTACATGTTAAAAGGCAAGAGCCCTGCAAAACAAACAAGCAAACAAAAACCGGTACTGAATGTTTCAAAGGAAATGGATCATACCATAACAATATACCTCAGAAGGAAAATTAGTATTATATAGTCTATAAATCCGACATGATCTGAATTACACACTGTTGTTCGTTTGTTTGTGGTGGATCTGTGCATTGCTTCCAAGGCTCTTACACTGGTGTATTTTTGTTGTTTCAAACAGGTACAAAAAAACAAAAACAAAACAAAACAAAAAACATCCACAACCAAATGTGTCACCCCAGTGATATGTGTGTCACACGGTGGGGCTGCGTGTGAGATGTTGCCACACACAGGCTTCTGACTGGTGCATGTCCAGGACTCTGATCCCGTAGCTGCTGTCTCCCTGCCCATCCAGCAACTCTCAGTCCCATCCATTCGAGTTTTCTCATCAAATAATATCTTCCCATCACTCTTCTGGCTCCCTCACAGCTTTTTCAGACAGTCTCTTTCTCCTACCGCCACACCTCTTCTTCTTCCCTTCCTTTGCTCCTCCAACAAGCCTGACCCTCGGAGCCCCAGCATCTTTGTCTTTGCTTCCTTTACTTTTAGGTGCCCTAAATACTGCTGTCAAACTGCAGAGCACCTAGCAGGCCCTTACTGCTGTGGCAATTAAGGTCGCAGTGTGTGCAGCATATTCTGGGATCTGGATTTGAACAGTGGAAATCTTCACTAAGTACGTGGAAATTGTGATATTTGAAGACTTATATTCTGCTTAAATGCCATTTTTTCATGAAGGGCCTAATCACACTAGAAAGGTAGGGCTGAGAAGCTGGGTTTCCTAAGCCTTGTGCTGGTGTCCTTCCTGCAGAAGCTGTCATTTGTATGCTTTTCATTTTCTTCTTGTCTGGCTCAGTCAACACCCGGTTGCGCATATACAAACAATAGTGTGTGAGAGTTCAGAGGAAAACTTTTCAACAGTGATTGACATTCACAAGAGCTTTGAGAATGCAACTGCTTTGGCACCAGTTGCTTTCCAGGTAAGGATTAACAATGAATTAACAAACTGATGCCTTTTGTTTAAAACAGGCCACGTTTCAAAATGGAGGCAGGGTTCAGATTTTTTGCTGAAAGATTGTGCTTTGATTTGGAAATAGGGAAGCACAGCAAGGATTGCAACACAGAACAGATAAGATTAGATGAAGAGGAAATGCAGTAGAAATGGTTTGGATCTATAGAAGCAGCAGTGAAACATTGCTCTTCTTTCACTGCTTATGTTGTAGCATTTGTTTTAGGAGATGTGAAGTCTGTGCTCCCCTGGTCGGAGGTATCATTCCTCTGAATTTTGGCATTGCATCTGGAACCCTGATATGATCAATGTAGAAAGAAATTGAAAATAACAGCCTGGTTCCTCGTTCCTTCAGCTTCCACGCCACTCAGCATTCCCAGACTTGATGGGAAGGAGGTCTACCCCTTCTGCTTTTCCCTTGTACCAGCTCTGTGTCCAGCAATACTCTGTCCTAGCGTGGGTATGCCACGCACTCCATGGAGCATGTCTGAGCAACCCTTAGCTCTGCATCACTGCAAACACCCATCCTGCTCCAGGATCAGGGAACCACACTCACAGACCCAAGATCACCGACATACACAGCCAGAGAGACCCAAGAACATGGTGGCCATAGAAACTCTCATGCCAGAAAGCAAAGGTGGACAAGGAAAGGCAGAGAAGCAGTGAATCAGCAGTATGGGCTGCATTCTGTCTGCCATATTGCATGCTGTGTTTGGAGTCCACCAGAGAGTTTCAACCCTGTGGTTTTGGCTGAGTTTTGTTTTGAATCCAGAGCTCAGAAACAAAGTTGCACAATGACTACCAAGCTTATCTGATCCTCTTTGCACTTGACGTAGCTCTGGAAAGGGTTTTTCTGATCCATTTGTGGGTATTTTGCTAGGGCATGACTGCACGTGGGGGAAGATAGTCTTGTGCCCGTGCCACGGTAGCATGATTACAGCTTCGAACTATAGCAGGATCCTTCCTGATTAGAGTGCAAGACCAAGGAACATACAGTTGCCTGCATATTAAAAATATGAAGGTGTGTCCAAAGATATGCAAACTTACATCCCAGTTTACAGCACACTGGTTTCCCTGTGCAGCCTGTGCCTTGAGAACTCACAGTATTCATGGTGAGCTCTGACCTTTACCTGATATTCACTGTTACCAGCAAGAAGTTTTATTACAAGCCTAAACTTCCAGGATTTTACAGAAGGTCTCTGGATACCTGGCATTTTTCATAATTTCACATTTATTGCTCTGCTCCTCAGTAAGAAGATGGCACAATCAGCAGTTTTGCTTTCATTTTCTTTGGAAATTCAAATGTTTTTGAAAAACACGTTAAAAAAAAGTCACAACAAAATGGTGCTGAGTCTACTGGAAAATTCGGGAGGAAAGGTGCTTCATGCTAGCTGCAAGTGCGTTGCTATCATCTCTCACATATAAACACTATCTTCTTTAACAGCCTGCCTCCTATAGCTCTCCTCTAGAACGCATTTCTAGTGTTTCATGAGGGGAAATAAAAACATACATATTTCCTACCTATTGTTGGGAAATTATGGCATAGAGATGGAAAAGGATCCCTCAAGATCAAACCAAACATTTGTCAACCAAACACTGACAACTGAAGGGCAGTGCTTTGGGAACTAAAAATACAAAACAGACTCATTTGCATTGACAGTTGTGCATATACAGAGAAGTCTACATATGGTTAAAAGAAACAAGGTATTCCCCAAACAGCTGCAAAGCTAAATTTACCAAAACCTTGTCCTCTTCACATACAGACATTATGAGAGCACTTCAAGTTCACTGAAGTCAGTGATCACTGATAAGAGTGTATAAGAAAGGCCATCAGGAAAAAAAAACAACACAGCACCCTGGAACTGTTCCACAAGCAAAACAGCTCCTTCCCTGTGCTTTTATCACTGTGATGAGAACGTCAACTGCCATGACCAGTGGTGCCCCAGTTTAGTAATACCTAACTGCACTAAGGGTTTCTGGCAGTTAATTCTGCATCCAGGAGAGCTGTAGGCTTTCTACTGTGCCCCATACATTGTCCAGTCGGGGACCAATAAACTTTCCCTAGGCAGGTGTCTATGCAGATGGCCGGGAATTTCCACTGGAATTTTGTTACTTAGAATCATACAGTTAGCAGACAGTAAAAACTAATGCTGGCTGTCAGTCTGTCTTGCTGCTTACTGAGAGTGTGACTTTGAAGAGAGATACCTGCAGAAAAAAAAAAGAAAAAAAAAAAAAAAAGAATTCTCACAAGAAAAAAACATCCTGAACTTGGAAAGACATCTCAAAGAAGGACTTGTGAACACCAGAGTGAGCCATACCTTCACATACCAGACAGCCCAGCCATCCCTGTGGTGTCTGGGACCAGTCATTCCGCACACGCCCAGCCTGACCTGGGATTCATGCAGGTAAGACAACACTCAGCAACTCAGCATGTGAAAGGAGCACCTAGAAGCTTTGTTATTTATGATTGTTCAATACAATTTGCTCTTATAGAAGTCACTTAGTTGTCTCTCACTTGCAGGACACAGGTGCTTTGCAGGTCTCACTCACCATCCAACACATTCAGCACACCTGTTTGCCTGTGAGGAGACCTGATCTCATGGAATCATCAAGGTTGGAAAAAGACCTCTAAGATCACCAAGTCCAACTGTGAGCTCGCTGTCACCATGCCCACTAACCATGTCCCTCATTGCCACATCTGTGTTTCTCGAACACTTCCAGGGATGGTGACTCCACCACCTCCCTGGGCAGCCTGTTACAATGTCTCACCACTCTTTCTGAGAATAAATGTTTCCTAATATCCAGCTTGAACCTCTTCTAGTGCAACTTAAGGCCATTTATGGGGACCTGCCACATAGCACTCCCTGCCTTGCAGCTCTCCTCCTTCCTAAGCCCTGCCTAATTGCTCAGCCTTTGGGCTGAATTCAAAACTCCCGGCCATGGAACTGCAGGAGTAGCTGTGAGGTCAGCCTGTCTGCCTGCAGGGAGCTCTGTACCAATCTTGCTCCTGGGACCTTTGGCCCTTGGAGTGAAAACAGCTTTGTCAGCACCATCTAGTTATGCCATAAATGCCTATTTAAACCACAACACAGGGCAGAGACAAGAGCTGCAGATCATCTTGATCCAACCTGAGGCACTTCCAGCTTTCCATCCATCCAACATGCCAGGCCTGCTCTTGCCCACTTCACAAGGCCAAAAAGTGAAGGACAGTTTGTACTGCAGTCCCAACAGACTGAACACAGTCACCAGTGAAATCTCTCTCCTCTCACAAATGTACCTGCTGCAATGATCTTGAGAGCTTCAGTCACCTTGTTAGCACTATCTTTAACATGAATCCTAATGAAAATGCAATGCTGCCTGTGAGGAGTACCACTCACATAAGGATATGGATTCCAGAGCATGAACTCCAGTGAAACTGGAGTACCCACAGCCAACAGGAATTAGACTGCCAAAAGCACAAGAATAGTGTGCACATGGCCTAAGGTAGCGATAACAGCGTGAACATTTTATTAAGGTGAACTGAATGTGCTCTTCTGCTGTAAAACCACGTTGGGAACAGGTCCCTGCATGCACACTCATGTCTACCTCTACGTCCCCTCCCTGCTGTTGGTACCATTTTTCCCCACTCAGGCACCTCCCTGCTTGCCTTGGAAGCTCCCATTTTTTTTTTTCCCCACATACTGCCCGCTCAGCCTTCACACCTGCTATTTCTGTGTGTACTGTAGCACACACTCCAGCTTTAAAGGCCTGTTACCCACAACTTCTTTGTGCTTCCTTCCCTCCAGGTCCCTTCCCTCCTTGTTGCTCCAACAGCAAGACTTTCCAACCCTAACCAAGCGTCTCTCAGATTTTCCCTAGCAGGGACCAGACTGTACCCAGTCTTTTTCCCCATCCTCTCACTGTATTTCTATGAAGATCTCTCACTGTTTCCTCCCTGCCATGCAGACATCTCCTAGTCACACAGTTCTTCCACCTCCCTCCTTTGATTTTGATGCTACATCTTTTTCCTTTCCTCACAGTGTGGTGGGTTTTTGTCAGTGGTCCACCTTAACCCCCATATGCCTCACCTACTGCCTTGATTCCTTTCTTTTGCTCATAAAGAGGCTGTTCATTTGACATGCACTCCAGGCTCTTTACTGATGAGTTTTCCTTGCCCTAATCTTCAAGTGGTCCTATTCAGCACCATCCATTAGTCTCCTCCATTAGACTCCCACCATTCAGCCTGTGATTTCCACTCCATCAGTCATGATGACTTCTCTTTTGCTTTCAGCCCTCTTTGTACCAAGTTTATCAGCAAATGCTCCTCACAGTTCACAGTTTCTCTTGCTTTGCTTTCCCATCAGTACCAACCCAACTGATACCCCTCACCCACTTTTGCTGCTATCTGCTCAAAGCCGTTGCTTCCTGCTCAACGTGCACAAAGCACGTAGTATCTCATGGGATACCCTGGATTCCTCTCTTATTTCCTTAGTGACAATCACTGTACTTATGCCAGGCAGGGCACAATTTTTATTTAGAAGGCCTTGCTTTCAAGGTGCACCCTTGAAGCTTTCTGCTTTCTTGGACAAGATGTTGCTTGTTCTACGCATCCTCATAGTTAAAACTCCTCTCTGGACCCTTGCCCTCTCATGATTTTCATGATGGGAATATCCTTCTCCCTGACTTTTGTAACTGCAGTCATCTTCCAAATGCTATAACAAGGGTCATTTTCATAGCCTTATGCCTTGATTAAACAGTTCAGTTTCGTATTTCTGTCATCTCTCCATTCTCTAAGAAATAAAATACATTGCCCCAGTGCTGCTGAAGTAGCACAGCAGCAGCCAGTGGCAGCGCTCATCCCTCCTCCTGCCAACCCAGCTTACCATTCTTTGTCCTCTGCCCCACCTTGCCCTACTATTGTTTCCCAGTAGGTATTTAATGCAGTGGCATCTGGGTACACCCCAGCTAGGAACCCCAGGACTATGACCATGCAATAATTAATAATGCCTTTACTTCTATTGAGAACTCAATTTGCTGGTGCTGAACCCACACCCTGAACCAGGATGGGTTTCTTTGAACAAAACAAACAAACAAAAGTAAAGGTTTTCAGTTTATTTCAAGGTAAAATTCAGGCACATTCACTTGTTTCTCAGGGGCAAAACGTCAGTATGAACCCTGAACAGCATCACTTGGGGTGGTGCTTCTGCAGAGTAGATTTCCAGATAGTCCTTGTATTGATGAATAGGACAGAGAGCATTCCATTTTGCAGTGGCTGTTAAAACCCTGCCTGCTTTAGAAACAGCTGAAAGTTACTGTTGTCTCATGATTCTTCTATACCACATGGCAGAGATTTCTCATGCATTTGTAGGTTTTTTCCATGTCATGCCAAATGAGTCCATCTCTGCTGATTTAACCTCTGCTTTCTGACCTAACTCGGTAAAATACAACACCCAGACTCTAAGCATGTTTTGTAAAACATACTCCTTGCCGTCAAAAATACATAACAAAAAACTCTCTCTTCTTTTCAAATGAAAGCTTGCTTGTGATCACGGTAAATGAAAGACTGGAAAGGACAAAAATGCCCTCAAATATCAGGTAGTCAGCTTTGCAGTTATTAAGAAGTTGCTTTGCTCTGTTGAGTTTACTGTGTCACCAAAACCCCAACAGCCAGTTATACAAAGCCTACATTGTCTCTGCAAGGCTACTGAGAAGATGTTCCTGATCTTGGCAAGAGCTAGGTGTACCCAGAAGAATTTTACTGGAGAAAAAAAAAAAAAAGTACAACAGAAGAGAAATATTATTTTAGGCCTCACACTGGAAAGATAAAGGTCAGAGTTCTTCCTTCTTCCAAAGTGTTGCGCAAAAAAATATCCTGTTTGTAGGATCTACTTTAGAACCTTGAATATTACACCTAAAAATCCCCATAAGAAACAAATTTCTGAGTGACTTGAGAGGACTTGTGGGTGTAGGTCGTAGGTAATTTGGATGTCTAAACTCCTGACTAAGGAGAAAACTGCCTACACTGATATACAGGCATGGGGATGGCCCTCCATGGTCAAACCATCAGATTTATTTCCACACTATGAAGCAAGTTTGATCTTTTCTTTCATCAAAGTCATTGATATCTGTTAATTTCAGCAGAAAGAGGATATGGCAACTCAGATACCTGCCACTATTTCTTCGCAGAAAGCACAGTATTGAATTCCTCACTAAATCAGAGCACTGATGTTTTGGAAACTCATGCACAGGCAGTCAAGACCAGCAGGCTGAATGAAAAGCTGATAGTAAGTTACTGCTTCCCATAGGACTGCAGCATCTGCTGGACCATGCATGAGTGGAGACTCAGTTTGGAGTAACCCTCAGACTATTTTCTCTATTTGCTCTTTAAAAAAATTACACATTAACACATTTTGAATACGGTGTTGCCCAATCCAACAACTTCAGTACGCAGTTAAAACCATAAGAGTCGGTCTGATTGGTTGTCAGAGCCAATTAATACGTCCATGATGGCAGAAGTAAGCATTGCCATATATGTTTTCTGTGATTAAATATTTGTAACAGCTACTAGCAAAGGCTGTTCTGCATCATTTCCAAGTGGTTCGGAGTGTTTTTTTTTTGTTTGTTTTGTTTTTACAGTTTGCCCAGCTGCACCCTGAAACAGTGGCCATCCCTGAAAGCAGACCCCAGTGCAAGCTCCCATTGACGCAACGCTCCCCGAAGGCTGCTTACATTAAATACTTTAATTCCAAGGCTCTCGACATTTTTAAATCCGCTTTATTGGAGGCAGCGCATTCCTTCACATTCTAAAACTTCAAACAAAGATTTCTCGACCCAGGCTGCCGCGATTAGCGACTGTACTGGCCCGGCAGTCAGCTCCAACCGCTTCCCTAACAACCCCCAGCGCGGGGCTGTGTTGTGCCGTGTCCCGGGACACCGCAGTGCCCGGCAGCCCCGCAGACAGCACCGCGGAGATGCGGGGCAGCAGCACCTGCCCTCGGCTCCTGCGGGTTAAAACAAACGGGAGGGGAGAAGCTGCGCCGGGAAGAGAACGAGGCCAAGAGCGCAAGGAGAGTGTTTGTCTCTCCGTTTATCTCCCAGACAGCTTGTTGGCCTGACAGCCCCGCTGGCACGGGCCGGCCGGACACGCGGGCCGTCCTTATCGGGGCGCAGGGACGGGAGCGGCTGCCCGGCCCGCGCTGCTCCTCCCCGGCAATGCGGTGCCCGGAGCTCGGCGGCTGCGGGCCGGGCCGCACCGTGCCGGGGGCTCGGAGACACGGGTGGGCGGCTTGCAGCCCCCAGTCCTGCCCTCTGGAGCTGAGAACGTTAGGAAGGATATCGCAGTCAGACTGCCTCAGCGTAAAGGTTTGTTTTAAATTCCGAAAAGGAAATGAGCTGTGCAGATTTCTCCCCGAAACAAAACAACGTACACCAACTTACAGCAGCTACTTGCAACTCGCCCCCGGCATTTCCCATCTAGGCACACACACTCAGAGCAAAGGAGAGGCCTGACCCCCTCCCCTGTCGATCTGTAGATTGCAAACGTACATCAGAAACTTTTCCCAGCACAGATCCCATTGCCACGCTACCGGTGTGGAGCTGACTGCAGGGCAGCAGCTTCCCGGAGCACACCTGCCAGCCCTGAGCGTGCTGCACACACCGCCGTGTTTTTGTGTCAGAAACAAGGAACTGCCAAAACAACCAAACACTCCTTCCCAAAAGTTCTCCAAAGACATCGGGGCTGCAGGTTTGCTTTGACACGGACGAACGACCCTCGTAGTTTCAGAGTTTCTCTCCCGCAGGTGACTCTCTCTCTGCCCTCTGTTACTACCTGCTGCTGTCCTTCATCTGCCACCTGCTCGCCCTGACGCTCGAGCAGGGACCCCGAAACTCCTTCTCAATGCTTTCGCTTTGCCTCCAGCCCACAACAACGACAACAAAATAAATACATATATATACATACGTAAAGAAACAATCAACACCCGTGTTTCCAAATGTGCATCCTGACCAAACTTCTGTCCCGTTCCGCTGCCGTCCCGACAGAGCAAAACGCGGCACCTACCTGGAGCCCCGCCGCCGCCGGCACCATCCGGGGAAGGCGAAGCCGCGGGGCAGCGCGACCTAGCGCATTGTCCCTCCGGCCCCGCTGCTAAGTGAGAGTTGAGCAACTCCTCGCAACGCTGCCGCTCGCAGCAACAGCCGAGCCGAGCAGAGTCGAGCCGAGCCTCCTCTCCTGGCTCCCTGTGCTTTTTTTTTTTCTTTTTTTTTTTTTTTTTTGTAAGAAGACTTTTTGGAGAAGTAAGACGTGGGGAGAGCCCCGCGCTCAGTAAGTCAGCCAAAGCCCCTGCGTTAAGCAGCACATTCCTGCGCGGAGCGGAGCAGAGCTGGGGCTGGACTGGGACCGGGCTGGGGATGGGGAGCGCTCGCCTCTTCTCCTCTAAGGAGCTCAGCGCACTCCCGGACCCCGGGGAGTAAATATCGGGATCTCCCCCAGCTCTGGGGCGGTTTTATTTTTTGTCGTTCCCCCCCCCCTCTCCTCCCCTTCTCCCAACGCTCACAGTAGCAAGGTTGTCTCTTGGCTACTCCCTGCCCCAAACTCACCAAACCAGATTCTTACTCCCAACACCTTCCCGTAAATCTGAAGTGAAACGTTACCCCGCGCTGAGCCCTGGCTGGCACCTGGCCAGTGCATTCCTCTTGTTTCAGGAGGGCAAATGAAAAAATAGAGGGAAACCTGTAGAGATGCAAAAGCTGGAAGGAAGGAAGCGAACTTCCAGAGCAGCTTTACTGATGGGAGCAGCTTTACTTATGGGAAGTAGTGATTCATTTTTATCTTTCAGGGCTAAACCGGTCCTAGTTTTTACTTTTTATTTATTTTTCCTCTTACAGCTAGTGTCAGGGAAAATCCTTCCCTTTGGCCATCCACATCTTTCAGGTGGACAGAGGTTTGAAGGGATAATGAAGCCACATGCACTGGCAGGAGAGCATCACCACAGCCAGCAGAGCTGGGGGCAAAGCCCTCGAGCTGCTCGGATCCACTCAGCCCACTGCAGAGCTCATAGGAGTGCCACATTTTACCCTTTTCTGGCCTGAGGTTACACCCGCTTTCTAGAGAAGGAACAAAAGAGAAACTAGTTTGTAACAACAAACAGCAGAGCCTTCCTTTAACCTCTAAGTGATCTCTCTACCTTGAATGACTACAGAAACAAGGGAGAGGGACTGCAATCTTGATTCCAGAAAGCTTAATACAGGAAATGTTTAGTCATATATATGCAAATAGATCAACATTTTCCATAAGCAGTCATCTAAAAATTTTTCTTTGTTTACCCATGGAGGATGTTGCTTCAGCTTATTGTTGCTTTCCCCCCAAATGAGCTTCTGTGAGTTATGACCAGGCAGAGGGACATAATCATAGAATCATAGAATAGCTTGGGTTGGAAGGGACCTCAAGGATTATCAAGTTCCAACCCCTCTGCCACAGGCAGGGCTGCCAGCCACTGGACGAGGTACTAGACCAGGTTGCCCATGGGCCCATCCAATCTGTCCTTAAGCACTTCCAGGGACAGGGCGCCCACGGCTTCTCTGGGCATCCTGTTCCAGCACCTCACCACTCCTGTGATCCAGGGTAGTGGACAAAGTCACCAGCAAGCAAAAGGTCGGCAGTCCTGAAAGACACATCTTTAAATAAATAATAGTGGGGATAAAAGCAGTGATACAAAATCATTCTTCTCTGTTCCTGATAATTTTTATAATAACTCAATCCTTTTTTGAAAGAAATACTCAGAGTGTACAGTATACTGCTTTATTACTATTCTGTAACATACAGTTTTTGAAAGCTGTTTCTTTTGAAACGTATATTCGTGTTCATTTTTATTTTTATTTTTTTTCCAGATGAGAAGACTCCCATTAGCTTTACCTAAGCCAGCCATGCTTGACTCCCTACGAAAGTTTTGCTTTGGGCAGGAACTGAAGAGTCAAACCACTGTGGGTATAACAAAGCAAAGAGACAAACATTGCAAAGTTCAAGTTAGCAGTGTGTTCTCTCCCAACTATCATCATTCAAAGCTGATAAAGGGATGCAGTTCCAGTGTTAGGAAATGGGGCAAGAATAAAAAATGTTTCAGAACTTACCAGTATCAGTGTGCAAATAAGCATGGGGGAACTTGCCATCAGGTACTTGAAATGAGAACTCAATATTATCTGTAAACATTTATGCAGTTACATTTTCTAAGAAAAAGAAGTCCAGGAAAGTGAATTGTCTCAGTAGTAGACACATCTCTGAAATATTCCAGCATCTTCCTCAAAAACCTGATCCAGTTGTTCAACAGCAAGGCCTTCCCACAATGTTTTTGTTGGATAAGTATGCCCAGACGATCCATCTTATGTAGGGACAGCTCATGCTCCATTTGCTCTGATCAGGGGAGCAGCAGTTATAGGCAGAGGGGGTTTTTTTGCCAACATGTGCAGATTGTTTCTTTTAATTTGGATTCTTTGTTAAAATACAACACATGATATAGAAACTGGAAAGAAATATGAACGTACCATCCAGAATGCAATTCCATAACCAAGAGCTGTGGCTGCACCAGTGCAGCGCAGCCAACTTCCGTAAGGTACACTGCTAGAAGTGCAGCTCTGACTGACGTATCTCTGTCAAAAAAAAAAAAAAAAGAGTAGCCCTAGCCAGAATGCTGGAAAACAAAAACTTCCCTTTGTAGTACCAGCTGTGCCAGCAATCCTACTATGGGGCATCCTTCCAGGCAGGCTGGGGAGAATTCAGATGCCTTTCTGAAGATGAGTTCATGCCTTTTTTTTCTGGTGGAGGTTTTGGGTTGAGTTTGCTTTGAAGTTACCAAAGATAAAAAGAGTTTGTCATTTTTCCTAATGTAGTTCATCTTCAGGTAAAGGGATTCCAGCATGGGGATTCCAGCTAGAGCCAATGCCAGGCAATAGTTCACCTGACAATCAAACACCCAATCAGATGACAGCAGTGATTCAAGAAAATCTCTTAGAAACATCACAGAACCATCACAGAAGAATTTGAGTTAGAAGGGACCCTTAAAGATCGTCTGATCCAACTCCCTTGCAATGAACAAGGACATCTACAGCTAGAGCCCCGTCCAGCCTGGTCTTGAATGTCTCCTGGCATGGGGCATCCAACAGAACTCTGGGTAACTTTGTGCCAGTGCCTCACCATCCTTGCTGTAAAAAACTATTCCTAGTATTTAACTCTCCCATCCTTGTATCCAACTTTTTTTTTTAACCATGAACCACGCTGGACCTATCACAGGATGAGGTGGGATGAAAGCACTCCTTAAAATTTATGATCAGTTGTATAGCTTGTTACCATTGGCTTTTTAGGTCTGATCTAAGTTTATGTTTCATCTAAAGTTAAACATCAGATCTAATTGATCTACTGAGCCATTGTTTTATATCAGAATATTTTTTCTCTCTCTGTGAGTCCCAACCTCTTGGCTAGTGTGAGTTTTTTACATAAGAAGAGCAATGCAGCTTCAGTTTTCTGCAGCACCCACAGTTTGAGGGTTAAAATAGAAGAGCAGTCACTGCCCCAGAGCACCCAGCAGAGATTTCCTGTTTCTTTGCCAAGCCATGGTAGGGTTTCAAGCCAAAATAAAAGAATTTAATGAGTCCAAAGCAAAAGAAATTCGACTAAGTGCAGCATAATTAGGCCGCTAGCACTAATCTTTAAAGGGAACAGTATTTGATGAAGGAAGGTGTCCTCCAAAACTGATCTTACAATTGCAATAAAAAATTTCAGGCTATAGAGCTGGGAGTTGAAGTGTGTTTCGGGGGAGTCCTCCTGGTTGGTAACGTTTCCTTCTGAACATGGCTTATTGTGGTGCCAGTTGTGTAATAACTATTTTACAGTTTATCACTACTGCCAAGAGCTGACTTTACAGCAGCAAGAAACCACATGTTGAAGGTTTGGTGACTGCATTTCATTCAGGAGATTGTGAAACCTCCCCCTCTCTTTATTTTTTTTTAATAAGTGGGAAACTATGAAAACCACAAGTGAGAAGTGTGGTACCCAGAAATGAAATGTTTCTTAGTAACAGAAAACTAATAGGAGAGGTAAGGAATCTTTGTTACTTCTCAAAAAAAAAAAAAAAAAAAGTTAAAATTCTTTTATTTCAACTCTAAGTTTTTGTTTAAGCTTTCTAAAACAGAACATTTCCTAGTACATGATTAGATATTTGTACACAATTCAGGAAGCAAAGACATGCTGCAGTTACCTCCATTTTTAGGTCTTACAGGGTTTGGTTTTCTCCAAGTGGATGCTGAAGTTTGGAGGATGAGCATTTTCGAAAGCAGCTGGTGAAATACTGTCATTTACAAAATATAGGATCTCAGTGTGACTGTGAACAGCAATTTCTTCTCTTCCACAGAGGTCCTGCTTGGAATCCCATAGACATTGTATCTTAGCACTAGAAGAAGTGTTTATGTGGACGATGCCAGCTCTACTGGCAAAGAAGGCAGATAGGGGAGCATTTTTTCGGGTAAACTGGGGGTTCTTTACCTTGGTCACGTTGGAAGAAGCGAAGGAGCTCCATACGGTGCATGTGGTACAGAGGTTCAGAGAAAGGATGAAGGGCAGGGCTAGCTCAAGCTGATAACAGTGGAAGGACACAGCCCAAGGAAACCCTTGAAGGTCTTCAGTCTCTTCTCAGGAGCACCCAGCCTTTGTGCCACCAGCTCACTGAGCCCAGCATGGCCTGGAAATCACCTGTTTGTTGGCATGGCTGAAAGGCTTGAGCTAGCTCTGCCTGCAGGCTTAGATGCCTCTTTTTGATACAGATCCCTATTTGGTGAATACTTGGCTTCTCTTCAGAATTTATGCACTGAATTTTCTACTTGTAACAATCCAGAATTATTAAACTAACTCCCATTTCATGGGATGAGGCCAGGACACTGTCTCTTACTAACAAAACCATCTTGCTTTCAAGTCATTTTCTGCCATGACCAAGAGAATGTAACATAAAATAATGTATTTTTTTTTTTCACTGGTCCAATACAGAGACATAACTTCACAGACAACACCACAAACTCTCACAAAAGGATTTGCTTAGAAATACTGCCATCTGAGAGTGCTGAGGGAACAGGTGGAGGTGATAGATGAGCTGCTTTCCAACATCTGTCAGCATTCCTGGTCAACTGGAGAGGTCCCAGAAGACTGGAGACTTGTCAGTGTAACTCCCATATTCAAGAAAGGAGGATTCAGGGAAGTACAGACTTGCCAGCCTGACCTCGGTACCAGGGAAGGTTATGTCTTGAGGGAGATCACATGGCATGTGCGGGACAAGCGGGGTATCAGGCCTACCCAACATGGATTCATGAAGGGCAGGTCCTGCTTGACCAACCTTATCTCCTTCCATGATTGAGTGACCCACCTGGTGGATGAGGGAAAGTCAGTTGATGTGGTCTACCTAGACTTCAGCAGAGCTTTCGACACTCACCCGAAGTACTCTCCTGCAGAAGCTGTCAGCCCATGGCTTGGAAAGGTACAGTCTTTCTGGATAAGGAACTGACTGGAGGGCCAGGCCCAGAGAGTGGTGGTGAATGGAATTAAATCCAGCTGGCAACAGGTCACAAGTGGTGCTCCTCAGGGGTAAGTATGGGGGCCTGTCTTCTTCAATATCTTTATTGATGACCTGGACAAGGACATTGGGTGCACTTTTATTAAGTTTGTGTATGACACCAAATTGGCTGGAAGTGTTGATCTGCCTTAGTGTAGCAAGGTGCTACAGTGGGATCTAGACAGGTTGCATCACTAGGCATGATGAGGGGATGAGGTTCAACAAGACCAAGTACTGGGTCCTGCATTTTGGCCACAATACCCCCAGGCAACACTACAGGCTTGGGGAAGAGGCTGGAAGACTGTGTAGAGAAACGGACCTGGGGGTATTGGTCAGTGTTTGGCTGAACATGAGCCAGCAGTGTGCCCAGGTGGCCAAGAAGGCCAGTGGCATCCTGGCTTGTGTCAGAAATAGTATTGCCAGCAGGAACAGGGAAGTAATTATACCTCTGTACTTGGCACTGATGAGACTGCAGCTTTAGTACTGTGTTCAATTTTGTGCCCCTCACTGCAAGGCATTGAGGCTCTGGTGTGTGTCCGGAGAAGCAAAGCTGGTGAGGGGTCTGGAGCAGCTGAGGGAGCTGAGATTGTTCAATCTGGAGAAGAGGAGGCTTAAGGGGGAGACCTTATTGCTCTCTATAACTGCCTAAAGGGAGGTTGTAGTGAGCTGGGGGTCAGCCTCTTCTCTCATGTAACTAGCAATAGGATGAGAGGGAATAGCCTCAAGATGTGCCAGGGGAGATTCAGGCTGGACATAAGGAAATACTACTTTTCTGAAAGAGTGGTCAGGCACTGGAATGGGCTGCCCAGGGAAGTGATGGAGTCACAGATCCTGGAGGTGTTCAAGGAACATTTGGATGCTGTGTTGAGGTTCATGGTTTAGAGAGAACTATTGGTGATAGGTGGATAGTTGGACTGGATGATCTTGTAGGTCTTTTCCAACCTTGGTGATTCTGTGATTCTATGGTTTCATGGGTAGGAAAAAAGTCTTCATGTGGTCAAGAAAATACCTCATCTCATTGGGTGCAGAAATTTCACATTTCCTGGCAGTTTGGTGACCTCTCTTCTCCCTGGAACTCCTTCTGTCTGCACACTTCCCACATTTAGGCTTAATATTAAGCCCAATGTCCCAAACCTTCTTACCCTTTGCCCATCTCGGCACTCTGCCTTGCCATGACTCCAGCATTGTCAGTGCAAATCACACAGATACTCACCTTTCTACAGTTAGCACTTCATTATCAAATACAATCCCCAAGCTAAAAGTAAGAAATCTAATGCTGCCTTGTTCTTAAATGCTTCACCGTGCAAGCTGCGGCACCAGGGATGTCACAGAAATGACATGTTTCCACAGGAAAGGCTCTATCTTGTCTTTTGTGCCCAAGGGAGTGGGGGTCAGCTGGTCTGTGTTCCTGCTGCATTTGGCCACTAAATAATTCTTGGGGGCCCCAGGAGGTGGGGAATCACATTAGGGCATTTCAGCTCTGGCCCTGTGCATGGTACACCTCTGCTCCACATAAACATGCCCTGAGATAACCCAGACTGCACCTCTAACCTTAGAGCTGCCAGGAAATGCAGCAAGCGGCTGCTCCTTATCCCTCTCACTTTTAGCACTGGAGGAAGGCAGCTCTGTGTTTCCACGTACCTCCTCCAGCACAGAAATAATACAGAACAGTATTATTATTATTATACAGTACAGAAATAAAAGCGGTCCTTTCTGGTGTTACCAAGATGAGATTTCTCACATACGTGAAAAAGTTTTCCAGGCTTTATAATCAAATGAGAACATGAAAATAATCAGAAGTTTCTGAATGTGATATTGTTCCTCTCATGGTGAAAAAGAGTAGATAGTTTGCACACAATTTTGGAGATGTCTTCTGCCCTGTGGAACTCTAGCCCAAAACTGGAAGCTGCAGTTGGTGAAACTGAGAGCTGGATGAAATCACAAGGCAATATGGTTAGGTTTAACCCTGGCTGAGAGGCGTCCTGAGTGCTGGGCTGCCATGTGCTCCACAGTCACTTCTAGTTGGAGGGAAGTGAAACAGACAAAGTGCAGCAGAAGCATTTCAGCAGGAAATTATCATTACATACTGAAGCAAGCTCTAAGAACAGAAAAAAAAATCAAGACAAGAATTCAGCCATTTGTTAATCTCTGCAGAGAGGGAAAGGAAAAAAAAAGGAGCTGCCTAATTTCACAATTTGTCTCTCTAATGAGAGGCCCCACGACAGCAGCAGGTATTGCCATACACATGTACACACTTGTGCGCTCAGTGGGTGTGAGCTTGTGCAGAGGTCAGAGGAGGAGGAGGAAGGTCTGTGCCTTTGGAGGCAGGGGGTGTTTGCACACATCCCATAATAGTCGTGGGTGGTTAACAGAAAATGTGCAGGCAAGTGGCTCAGTGACTCAAAAATAATGAGAACTGAACCCCCTGCACTCTCAATAGTCAGAAGTGCTCCAGCAGTAACATGTGATGTACACAAAGCCAGTGTGAGTGCAGGCAGCAGGGCTGTACAGGGGGAAGCTGCCTGTGAAACAGGAAGGTCACCCAGATGCATGAGGTCCCTGTCCTGCAGGAGCCTCTCGTTAATATTAATGGGTTTTTTGTTTGTTTGTTTTTGTTGTTGTTTTTGAACCAACACTTCTAACAGATCCAAGAACATTTATTGCTATTCAGATTACCTGCAAGAATATAAAATCACATGACTTCTTGGATGAGGGAGGTATAATCGCAGAACAGTTTCTCTGCAGCAGGAGATCACACTATTGGAGGGAGGCTCTGCAGGTTGCAGGTAGGACTGTCTCCCTGAGTGGCTGCCCACAGACACTGCTCAGCCTATCTCCACCATACCCACTTAATCACATCCCCCAGGGTCACATCTACGTGTTTCTTGAACACCTCCAGGAACGCAGTCTCTCTGGGCAGCCTTCATTACCACTCTTTTTAGAAAAATGTTTCCTAAAATCCAACCTGAACCTCCCTGGTGCAACTTAAAGTCATTACTCCTCCACCTATCACTGGTTACCTGGGAGAAGGGATGGACCCCAGGCAACATGAAAACCAAAAGTTATAGATACATAAATAAACACCACAGCCCACTAATATTCATACATTGTTTTACATTTTGTTGCAATTCGCTGTTCTTCAAGAAATATACCTTAAAGCAGCGATGAGGATTGCATGTATCAATTCATTCAGAATAAGAACAAGATCAAAATAATGGTATGGCTTAGGCTTTGAGTGACTTTTGGCACATACATAGCTCTCTTGAGCCCTCTTAAGCTCGAGGAGGGAAGGTTTAGATTGGATGTCAGGGGGAAGTTCTTCATAGAGAGAGTGGTGCAGTGCTGGGACTGGCTGCCCAGAGAGGCTGTGGATGCCCCATCCCTGGGGATGTTCAAGACCAGGTTGGATGGAGGCCTGGGCAACCTGATCTAGTACCAGATCTGGAAGTTGGTGGCCCTGCCTGTGGCGGGGGAGTTGGAACTTCATGGTCTTTCTGATCCTTCTCAAGCCGTTCTTTGATTGCGTGATTCATTCTATACATAGTAACTGGAAGAGCTCATGACATGGTCACAAACTGAGTCACAGACACTCTGGTTTGACATATATAAATATAAATAATAACAAAAAGGTAATTATTGTTGTATACCATTTCCTGTCCAGGTGTACTCTGTCCTGAGGAAGACTGACAAAGCACAGGGCATTTTGTCTTCAGAAGATAAGTTCTGTGGGTAGAAATGCGGGGCGTGATCCACATTTTGCAGCACTTTGCACAACAAGGTCCAGATGCACAACCAAATCCCTCCAGTTCTGCAAGACAAGCTAGATTACTGATAGCGATAACCATGTAGGTTTTCCTATCAGAAATCCTGATGAAATATTTGTCATGATGATTAATGGGATTCACTAAGAGAGAAATTAGCCCTTATAAGAAAAGGACAAACATCTGTGTTCCACAAAATAGTTTCTTACCAGCAAATGCAGTGCTGCACTGGCCAAAGAGTTGTTTCTTACATTATTCTCTTGGTCCAGGCAGTAGTAGAGGCACATCGTAGACACACATACAGAAGAGACACAGAGAAGATGAGGCCAAGGTGGTTACATTTAATCTAGCAGCTCAAAAAGAAGCCAGTGCTAGCTACCTGTGCTCATTCACAGAATTAGCATTTGTATGTCTTCATTAAATTGATCAAAAGGAAAACTAGATCAGAAGGAATTGCTTCAGCTCAGCCACAGCAGACCTAATACTAATCAAAGTGCATTGAAACTGAACATCTCCTTCATCTATAACACAAAACATAAACCCGAAGCTAGCTCTTATAGTCTTGCACTGACCTGTTTCCCAGATTCTCTCCCAGCTCTTTTCAGAAGTTGCCACAGACCTGATGACTTAACGCTGCTTGGAAGCATGCCATGAGAGTAATGGACTCTGCCACTCTTGCCAAGCCATTCCTACAAAAACAGAGAGTTTACATGAATTTTATAGGCCTTAATTGTTTTGTTGTTTTTTTTAAATACTATTAGCTTAGTAATTTGTGGTTTGTTAATAATAACCTTGACAAAGCCAAAACATCTACTGGTATTACAGAGAGAACTGTTGTAAGCAAAATAGACTGAGAGAAGTGTGGTACACCCAGAGGTGGGGGTTCCTCACCCCAGGTTAGTGCTGGTGTGATGGGGTTACCAGAAGCACTTGCTACCACAATGGCCAAGGTGCTTTTTAATGTACTGTTTTTTTTTTCTTTTGTCTTCAGAGTAGCACAGTACTATACTCCAATTCATTTCTCTTTTATTTCTGTAATCTCTACCATTTTTCATGTCTTTACTTTTATTCCATCCCCCCAGACAGATGCATCAAGCCTCAGTTTATCTCAGAATTAATCAGTTTAAGTTGGAGGTGATGGAAATCACAGGTCCCTTGCAGTGAAAGCAGTCACAGATACTGCACAAGAGCAAGAGGAGACAACAAGAACTGGGCTTTGAGCAGCTGTGGAAAGATTGTAGGAAGACAAAATGCAGTAACTTAGAGGGTTCCAAGAGGTACCTGTTCCCTCACAGCTGTTACCACACCCTCAGTACAAGTTGAAGCTAAGGCAACAAGGAGTTTCACATGAGCACTGCCAAATGTAGTTCAGGTGAAGGCATCTAACTCAACTTAAATAGCCTCTGGTGCTGCCAGGAGCAGCAGGAAAAGTGTTCCCCTGCTCTTGAGAAACAGCTGCCACCTAGTAACCACCACTTGTGCTGAGTTCTTACAAGCACCATTAACCTAACAGCTGCTGCCACCCAAGCTCCAGTTCCAGGCTATCATCCTGCTGTCTGTCTGTCTCCTTCTCCCTTGCAGCACTTCTTCAGATACTGAAAGGATGCTATCAGATTCTGAATAGTTCTAGGAGTTGAAAAGGACTAAGTGAGTAGTGCTACAAAGGATGTCAAGGGGTTGAAGAAATGTCCTTTACAGAGACAGAAGTTCTAGTGAGGGAGAGCAGGGAAGGAAGGAAGGTGAAGTGGCTTACTCAGCTTCTTCTGTTGTTTTGGGTAAAAGCAATATTTCCCTCACATCAAGTCAGCAAAAGCATTTCCTGACATGTTGCTCTCTCCACTGCTTTTTTTAAAAAGCTAAAGCAGCTTTCAAAAAAAGCATCTGAAAATGTCGATGCTGGTCAGGAAACAAGCAATCTCTAGGTCTCACACTGACTCCGTTACCAGCATCCTGGTACTTCCCTTAGGGACGCTTTCTGTGCAGAGGCAGAACTCAACTGGCGCCAAGCACTGTTGTAGGGAGTGGGAACACAGGGAAGGAGGAGATGCAGCCCCAGACAGCCCAACAAGGCTGGGAGCAGGAACTACTTTGTGAATCTGCTTTGAGTACCTGGTTTTGGTATAACCCTGAGGCAGTTTTCACAGAAGCACAACAAGGATGAGGCTGGCAGGAATCTGTGAGCCCCTCTGGCCCAGCCCCAGCTCCAGTGGGGACACCAGAGCAGGCAGCATGGCCAGGTGGCTTCTGAAGATCTCTGAGGAGGAGACTGTACAGCCCATAACAGAAGGCTGTAGACTGTGTCCATGGCTCAGCTGTTTCCTTCTTCTCCTCCAGGCCTGTGGAGATTCTGGGCATAGCCCAGAATGAGTTTTGGACTCATTTTGTCTACATGTAGTGGTCTGAGGAAATATTTCTGGGGGTGCATCAAGCAGCAGGGGAGGGCATGAGGCAGGATTTCCCTCTGCTAGGCCTGAGATGTGAAAGGCAAACAAGGAGATCTCCAGCACTGTGCTGGGCGTGGAACACCTTAACCTGTTAGAGACGACTTCTCTTTGATAGGATAAGTTGCATATCATTTCAGATCATTCCTAATTATGTCTTGAACAGGTGAACTTTTGCAGCCTAAACTGAAAAAAATCTGTTTGCACGTCTCCTAGATCTCAAGGAAAACAAGCTTAAGAAGAAACAGTAAATATTTTTAGTTAATGTAAACTGCTCCACTCACTGTAAGACTCAGGCACAGCACTCACGCTTATGTCATAGGCCACCAGAAGCTGAGGCCAATGCTGGGGAGAGGCTGCAGGTCAATGGGTGGCTGTGGATGCCAGCGAGCAATGCTCCTCATTACTGCTCAGCACTGCCAGCATGCTGTTGGGAAATGGCTAACACTGCCACACCTTTACAGACCTGCAGTGCAACCACTGTCCCTGCATGCCCTGAACCAGAGCAGTATTTTGAGTCTGGATTGCTAAGTGGTGAACATCCTCTTTACCTCCTCCTCACAACAATTTATGCAATTATGTCCTATTAGAACACTCCAAACAGACAAATTATTATGAGCACACACAGTGCCCTGGATGACCCGAGTGAAATCATCACAGCAGGCTTTTATTTTGTTACTCAGGGGTGCTTAATACTCCTTTTAACACTAGATAGCAAATGGGAGCTGCAGCGATTTCCACACTGCTGCTGAAATACAGTATTGCTAATGAGTGCTGTGCCTCGCAAACCTTACCAGGCTGATTCTGAACTTGGAATGAACCTAGTTCAGCTGCACCTTCATGCTCTGTGATATAAAAAAATGCTAGGCAGTAATGCCACATGACCTGGTGCTTTATGGAGGTGGCCATCAATGAAAAAGTCTAACGAAGAAAATAACCTCTTCCAAATCTCTTCACTATGTGTTGATTCTTTTATATGTTCTCAAACTATTTTTTTTCCCTCTGTTGCTAATGAGCACTTGAGAATTTGATTTAGCTCTCTGGAATGACTGCCACTCACTGCTAGAATGTTAATCTGCCTAAACCCATTCAGCTCCACTTACTTGGAAGTCAATCACCTGGAGCCTGCATTTCAAAGAGATGCTGGCTAATGCAGTCACAACAGAGGAGGTGTTCTGGGACAGCTCCCGCAGCTGGGAGTTATCTTGGGGAGTCGAGGCTACTAGACAGCAAACAGATTGGTGTTGATTCCCCATGATAAAGAGGACAGGAGATGTTGCTGATGGAGATTGGGAGCGTAAATGTCGGGCAGACAAGAGGCTGCTTAGCTGTAAAGAATGCTGCAGATCACAGAAGGGATGCAGAAGAAGGGATGTGTGATGTGTTGAGCAAACAAGCACAGTGGGCATGGCTGGAGCTGAAGCTTTAAGGTGTTGGGGGAGGAGTCTGTCTGTTCAGAAGTAATTAAAGAACTGATTGATTTTGTCTTGTACTGTCTGTGTTTTTTGTTTTGTTTTCTTTTTAAAGCCCTGTTTAGAGATGGAGAAAATGCTACCTTGAGTAAAATCTGATACTAAGAGTAAGAGACATGGGTGCCACCTGAGACAATGAATGATGCTGGGGAGCTGGAATAGTATATCTGTGAATCACTCCAGTACTCTCTCCTGGAAATGGTGCTCTTTTAGCTTCCTTAGCACACTCAGAAGCCCTGATCTTGTCAGATGGCACTGCCCTGGCCAGAGGGGAGGCCGTAGCCTAGGGTGAGAGGGAGCCAGGGCCTGGATGCTTCACTGAGCCGGCTTGCAAGCAGAGGGGACCATGAAATCTGCTGCTGTCAGAATTGCTTCTGGGCACCCCTCTGCATTCATTACGTGGGAAGAATGGTGTTTTTCTCTGCCCCTTCTCTGCCACTGCCCTCGCTCCCTGGGCAACTCTCTGATGGCAAACTGTACAAATCCTATTGTGTGTATAGAATTTCTACTGAAGCCTACAGTGAAATACTTATTTTTTTCTTTTTTTTTTTAGCATGAGTTTTCTCAGCTGTTCAGTTATAAGTAAAGTGTCAGCTAAACCAAGGGAAGAGATTTCTTGATAAAGAGACAAAAAATGGTTGTGATAGTATAACAGGAATTGGTTGCTTTGCTACTGCTGTAGAGGAGCAAATGGTCCTGATCTGCCATGAAAAAGTCCATCTGGGGAAAAGAGGCAGATATTCAGAGATGCTAGCTGCATTTTAAATGAAACTTAACTTTTTGTCTGAATTACAGATGTTTCTGTAAAATGTATTTCTAGGAACCTTGTAAATGCCAAATGTGTGAGGAGGTTGGCTTGTATTCTGTCAATATATTAACTTCTTTGCAAAGACAGATAGGGAGCAGCAATGTCATATTTCTAAAATGGGAGAACATAAAAATAGAATGAAATATTATTGTAGATTTATAAGCAGAATGGAAGATAAAGTCCATAATGCTTAGAAACAGCACCTATACTGTGACCTAGTGTCATAATGTCTTGCTAAAGAACTTGAAAAAGAAACACAAGCGGCCTCACACATTCATAAAGTGTGACCAAAATTATACTTCAGCTGTAAGATATAAGCTTAAAGTATGTAGGCACTGTAATATCCAGGTACCTAAGTAATTTTCTTTAAGTTGCTTATTAGTTAACAAAAGAGGTTTGAATTAGGATTAATTGCAGAAATGGAAACATGAATTTAAATCTTACACTAGAAGTTTTCTTCTTTCTGAGAATAAAAGCTGCATTTGCAAATTTACTTCTAATTTTCCATTAAATTAATGAGGAAAAACTAGGAGAACAGTGCTTTTCCCTGATGACAATTCAAAGAGAAATGATGGGTTCAAGACTTGGGAGTTACCAAAGCCATCAGCACTGCCAGTCCACAGAGGAAGGCCTTGTAAATGGTAGCACCAGTGGCCTGCTAAGGCTGAGCCCATCAGGGACACCAGCCAGCAGGCAGCCATTTTTGTCTCCTTGGCTCCCAGGATTATTCCAAGAACAAGATGTTTCCAGGAATGATGCATTGCTGGAAAAGAGATAAAAACAAGAAGTGCAGCCACTACCTTCCACTAATGTGGATTGCTGGCTTTCTTTTGTGAAGGCAGAAACATCCACACTTTGGCATGCTGAGCTCGTAGCAAACAGTTTCCATGTGAAGAAATTAACACTTTCTCTATTTACATCAGAGTTTGCTGAAGAGATAGAGAAATTGTAAATGCATAAATACATTAAGCTTTCTAAACTCTGACCTGTGGAAGTTATTTTTTTAGATTAATATCTCCCTAGCTTATCTGCCCCCTCACTGCAAGAAAGACATCCTGAAGTGTGTCTGGAGAAGGGCAACGAAGATGGTGAGGGGTCTGGAGCATGGGCCTTATGAGGAGCGGATGAGGGAGCTGAGGTTCTTCAGTCTGAAGGAAAAAGGAGGCTCTGGGGAGACCTTATTGCTCTCTATTACTGCCTGAAAGGAGGTTGTGGAGAGCTGGGAGTTAGCCTTCTCTCCTAGGTTACAGGGATAAAATGAGAGATGAAGGCCTTAAATTGTACCAGAAAGATTCAGAATGGATATTAAGAATCATTTCTTCTCAAAAAGAGTGGTATTGCATTGAAACAAGTTGGCCAGGGGAGCAGGGGTGTCACTGTTCCTGTTCAGGAAGTGCATAGATGAGTCACTGAGAGTCATGGTTAGTGGGCATGGTGGGGATAGGCTGACAGTTGCTCTAGATGATCTTGGAGGTCTTTTCCAACCTTAGTGATTCTATGATTCAGCCCCCAGATCCCTCTCCAGCAGTTCCTCCTCCAGCTACCCTGACAAACAATGGTCTCGCCACAAATGTGGTCCTGTTGTCAGAATAGAAGTAGAAAGACCATCTACATTTCAGTTATCCAAAATCTCACAATACTACAGCCTGCTTCAGCCAAACCATTTGCTTCAATGTGAAAATAAGGCCTCTATGCCTACATTTTTCTTGCAAAAGCTTGAAGCAAATACTGATTTTGAGGGAACGCATGAAAGTAAAAGGCAAAGGAAGGGCTAGTAAATATTTTAAATCAATGGCTTTTTTTTTTTCAAATCTTAGGATTTATTTGATCCTTCTGCTTTATCTTTTAAGTAAGTACAAGCACAGATGGTGTTTGAAACTCTTGCCAGTTTAGCTATGTTTTAAGAAGTGTAAAATTAATGTCTTAGCCTGTGCGAGTAAAAGCCAGTGACTTGGTGATTATACCAGCAACAGGACTCTTGGTTTTCTATTTGACTATATACAATCTATAGATTGTTTTCCTCAAGTTATAAAATGTGCCAGAAAAAAAAAAGAACCCAGCTGCTTCAAACTACATTGATAAGAGAATCTGCAACTCAACAAATGTTTACATCCTAATGCAAGCTCATAGAGGATATTTGAAGTACCTAATTTTTAAGACTTTTGCAAAGTATGTCAGTCACAGACCTGATCTTTCAATATTATGCGTAAGTCCCATTCCCTGAAAAGTAGTCATTTGTTGTTAATGAGAGTTGTCAGTGACTGAGGTTAAGCTGTAAGCTGAACTGGAATTTTTTTAATAAAGTGCCTATTATTTGTGGAAAACTGCTGAGTAATGCTGTTCATTTATATAATGCCATCCTATATTTAAAAACATCACAAAAATGAAGAACAATCCATGCATTTAACTGTGAGGTCTTGCAAAGGGCGTGCACCAGTCAAACTCCAGCAAGCAGTACCGGTATAACTTCTACTTTACTTAGCGGGCTGGTATGAGAATTGAAACCACACTACAGTCAAACCTGACCACTTGCAATTTGCATGTATAATCTACAATGCCAGCAGCATCCAATGACTTGAAGAGTAGAAAGATCCAGCAGTGCTGTCCAAACTTCAAGCACCTCAAAATTTTTGGATTGGGAAATTGTCTTGAGTCTCCACTGATTTACACATCCTTTTTCAAATTCCTTCCAGCTGAACTTGATGTCTCCTGTACAGACTTTTCATCTGAGCCTATTGTCTTATAGAAACCTCATGTTTGGAATCCAAACTCATTTGAATTACCTAAATAGAAAGGCATTCTGGAAAAAAAAAAAAAAAAAAAGTGCTGTAATATTCTTCCATGCATTCTGGCCTCATGTTTTGAAGCCATGTGCCAAATCCTAGCCATTACATCTGTCAGGAAAAAAAAGAAAACCACTGCCCTTTTGGAAATTCTTATATTCTTCCCCACATTGCTCACCAAATTGTTACTAGCTGACACTAATGACACTTGCATTTGGATTCAAAACTTTTGTAGGACAGAAATACAGACAGGTGCAGAAATATAAATACAAGAGAAAATGGAAAAAGCTTAGGGGAAAATGTAAAAGCCTGGAAATCTTCTCGTTCTTCATGGCTCTTGCAGTGAAAGCATGCACTTGTTCAGGTTCAAAACGACCCTGGAGAAGAGGGAATGGTAAGCACAGCCCAATCAGAGCAAGCTGAAATCTCAGGCCTCCAGTCTGATGGGAAGGTGAGATTTCTACCATCCAGGTGTTCTGCAACACCCAGAAGTCCAGTACCATAACAGTAGACACTAAGCCTTGCAAGGCCTCCTGCACCCCATGCCATTAACTAGATAGAGGAGGGAAATAAAACCAACATAACAACAGGCTTAATATTTCATTTAAATAATTCTTTAAAATGATCATTGTTTACTTTTCTGAAGGCATTCAGCGTATCTATAACCAGGTAGGCATTCCCATAAAGTCTATGAATGACAGAATTCAGAAATATGGCTCTCATAAGGAACTACAGAAAAACAGAATAGGTGAATAAAAGCTCAGTAGGGCCCTCTTTGGCTTAATAGCTGTTTCTAGACAGGCTTTTGTTTAGGTTCCTGGCATTTTGCAAAGGAGTAGAAGGGATCTACTATATAGGAAATCTAGAAGATGGGGTTTTATTTCTTTTTCTTCTTCTTCTTTTTTTTTTCTTTAAACATTTTTAAAAAGCATTCCAAAGCATTGACCTGGGTATAGATCACCTCTCTCACATCAAAAAGTGAAAACACAGCCATGCAAAAAACCCCTTCCTTGTAGAAAAACATTACTTTCCAGTGTTGCAAGCACATCATTGTATTAAACAGTAGTGTCAAATTCCCCAGCTAAAGAAAGTATTTGTGAAGTATTTGGGGAAGCTTCACTGAAAGAAAAACAAAAGGCACACAAGACATACAATACCTTTATTAAATTACTTCTCAGGGCTGTAAAAATTATGCTGCCACCTCTTTTTTTGGAACCTACAATTTTGCAGACTGTATTCACTCTCCTCAGACCTCTCAGCTGGCTTCAGGCTATGTGCTCGTTTTCACTGAACAGTAAAGAAAACTTCTAATCAGCAGCATTACTCGGCTTCTTTTCTTTTCTGCTGATTGTTGAAAGATAGATGGTGAATGCAGACAAGCAAACTATTCAAAGACAGCTCTAGGACAGATTCCTCTGATCCAGTGGAGTAGCAAAGGCCTTGTCACACATCCTGCAACATCCTATACAAAAGTAGTGAAGATGAAGTTTAATGGAAGAAGAGCACATGTTGCGTCAATCAATGTCAGGCAGAAAGGATCAAGAAATTCTGTATCTTTCCTCCACAAAAAGAGTAAAAAAATGAATCCATAAAACTGAAGATTTTTGACGTCTTGAACTGCAGAAAACACATTGGTAACGCCAAAAAATGTCATATGCCTCAGTGTGAGATTCTCACACACAATTCTTCATGAGGTTTGGAATGTGATTTCTCAGAAAAGGATGCTTTTCCTGGAAGTTTTGGTTCAAGGCTGGGTACCGGCTGTCAGTCAGTTTTGGCAGTTCAGCCACAACTGACATTCCAAGGAGATGGCCTGAGAGTAGGAGGGACAATCTGCAAAAGAGAAATGAAGTAAGGTGCTGAGGAAGCTGCCAGAATGACCCAAAACTTTAGTATCACCTCTGTTGTACATTAGAACTCACAGTGAAGGCCATATGGATTCTCTGCTATGGTAGGAGTGCACTAACCAGCATCTTGCAGGCAAAACAATATTCAGAAAACAGAATGTGTAAATGCATCCAACATACACAGGCAGGTGAGAGGATTTCACTGCCCTGAGGTGTCACTCTGCATCACGTACAGCCAGTGGGAGCTTTGCTAAGTGAGTGCTTTCATAGCTCCTTGAGCACGCTACCATTTTTCCTTTCCTATCTACATACTGGAACTCAAGCACATTATTATTATAACAGTCTGCCTTTGCTTATGGGGTTGTAGTGTCATCCAACAAGGCAAAATTCTGCCATAATATAATGCTGAATCAATATTCCTGAATTTTGACTTAAAGTGACTTCATTATTTTCAAGAAGTTACCATACTTTGATGAACTTGAATACACTTCAGCATTTTAGGGAGTTTTGTGAAATTTGTTGTGAGCGAGATGGAGGGAGCTGCTTGAACCAGCACAGATTACCCTGAGTAAAGTCCTTAAACCCACAGGCTAAGGGATTACAAGATTTTTCTCCACCTCTCTTTTTTTTTTTTTTTTTCTACAGTGAGAAGAATGGAAGCACTGATAGTCCTTGCCTCCCTCTCTTCCCAAACTCTTCTTTCCCTTGCTTTACCTCCAGGCTAAATCCAGTATGATTGCATTTGTTATGTACCATAATATACACATACATATATATAACATACCAAATCCAAGTATCCACAAGCATATTTGTATATTTATATTTATATAGTTTCATACAGCTTTATATAGTTTATATAGTTTTTTTTTTTATTATTTTTTTATTTTTTTTTATAGTTCATATAGTTTTATTTTTATTTTTATTTAGCAGATGCTACATCTCTGCAGGAAGAAAATCTGAAATGCAGATTAGGTCCAATTCAAAATTTCTGTTCCTCTGGAGTTGTGTTGTGTTAATTCAAAACATTAGAAAATGTAAAATGAAACTTTCTCTGTTTCAGTAAACCTACTTTGCAAGTAAATTTCCAAACTTCACTAGAAATATAGTTCTTCTCAGGCATATAGTGTACTAGTGGCATAGTACTAAACCCCATCTCATTCTCTTAATTTTGTTAAAAAATGGGTCTTTCCTCTGATACTCAGATACTTAAATAAGTTCATGTTTTTAGAAAACTCTGTCAAAAACTATGATGAGAGCTAGGTAATGCAGGTCTTCTGCCTCACCAGCATCAGATCACAGACAATTTAAATGCACAGGAAACCAGGCCTGTGGATTTCTGACTGCAAAGTGAAGTTGCCGGTTGGTACTGAACATAGGCTCTTCAAATGCTAAGCCCCTCCTGTTTCCTGAGGACACATTTGAATGGGAACCTTTTTCAAGCCTATCTCATTCCACCTTGTGAAGTTAATAATTTACTAGTCCTGTTTGGCGTCATTAGCAGCAACTTTATGTACCACAGATTATCTGGAAATCAGCGTAATGTTAGTTCCAGTCCAAGACTTCAAAGTAGAGCCATAGTGACATGCAGGGGAAGCACACAAAGACAAATGGTTATGGGTAGGCTCAGGAACATAGTTTTCTATTATTTCTCTGCATACATTGTATCAGACAGATACATTTAATAAATATTTGTAATCACCCAACACAGAAGTTCATGGACACACTTAATGATAATTCAAATTCACCACGGAGAAAGTCACACTGGTTTCCTGAATCCTCTTCTCTTTAGCAGAGGGGGTTATAGCTGGTTTATGGTGTCAAAACTTCTGAGTGGTTTCTAACCACATCCTCTTGACCTGGAGAGGAACAGACTAGGAAGGTGAGCTCTCTCTTCCTTGTGAAATATTCATTTGTAATGTCACCATCAATGGGTATCTCCAAAGTTAAAAACTCAAATGATTACAATGTGGGTTACAATAGCAGTGGTTGCAGGATCAGCTACATATTTTTGGATACAGAGGAATGGTTGTGTAACCCACTCAGGCAGCACAGTAACTTATGTTGTACTGATTCACTCCTGACTACTAATGACTGCTTTGGGAAACAGCTCTGGAACCTGTCCCATCCAGATTGTACTGTCCTATAGTGAGAGCTACCCCACAGAAACCCCCAAGGCAGTGGTGTGCAATGCCATGCTCTTACACAACCTAGGTGGTTGGAACCTGAGAAGTGAGGAGCTGCTGGCACCCAGCCTTATGCCGGAGGAGAAAGGGGAGTTGGAGGATTTTCTGAAGGGCAGCAAGTTGCATGGCAACAGGTAGCACATGTTACCTGTAAACAGAAGCAATACATGGCATATGAGGATAAGAACAGAGAACCAGGACAGCAGTATGAAGCCAGCGTGTTCCGTGCAATATGAGAGTGGGAGAAAGCCATGCCATACATCAAGCTCCACTGTGATAATGCATTGTGAGCATGAGAAACAAAAGAAAATGCTCTGATGCACAGCTTTATGGATCACTAAAAGCATTCTGGCAGTCATTGTAATTGGTCTCCCCAAATTCCACCCAAAAAACTACTGCTCTGCCTTACCTCCATGTCAAAAAGGTGTGCTTTGCTAGTTTTGTGGCAAAAAAAAAAAAAAAAAAAGAAGAGGAAGCATTTTGATACAAATGATACACAAAAATGCATCTGAAACTTCAGTAGAGATTACTGTTATTAGGTGCATTTTAAGCCTTTATTTAATAACAGATGACATTTCAATGGCTCCTACTAAACTAGCAAAGCCTTTACCCTCCTGAATGTGCGCAGGTGCACATGCATGTAATGATTTAGGGAATACATTAGTGATTTTAATAGAATCATAGAATCCTTAGAGTTGGAAGGGACCTTTATAGGTCACCTAGTCCAACTCCCCCACAGTGAACAGGGAAAGCACAGCTAGATAAGGTTGCCCAGGGCTTGATCCAGCCTTGCCTTAAAAGTCTCCAGGGACTGGGCATCAACCAGACTTCTCTTCTCTAGGCAACCCATTCCAGTGCCTCACCACCCTCACTGTAAAAGACTTTTTCCTTATATCTGTCCTAAATCTATCCTCTTTGAGCTTGAAGCCATTTCCCCTTGTTCTATCACCAGACACCCTGCTAAAGAGGGTGTCCTCTTCTTTCCCATAGCTCCTCTATAGATACTGAAATACCAAGTCACCTTGGAGCTTCCTCTTCTCCAGGCTGAACAGTCCCCATTCTTTCAGCCTGTCCTCCAAGAAGTGGTGTTCTATCCCTTGGATCATCCCCTCTTCCGGAGATGCTCCAGCAGGCCCATATCACTCCTGTACTGAGAACTCCACATGTGGACACAGTACTCCAGGTGAGGCCTTACCAGCACAGAGTAGAGGGACAGGATCCCCTCCCTCACCCTTCAGGTCACACTTCTTTTGATGCAGCCCAGGATATGGTTGACTTTCCAAGATGTTAAAGCACACTGCTGGCTCATGTCCAGCTTCCCATCCACCAGATCCCCCAGATCTTTTTCAGCAGGACTGCACTCCATCCTTTCATCCCCCAGTTTGTATTGGTAATAGTTTTAAAAGACAACCACATTTTGACAAAGCCAGCATCGTGATTCTCATTGTGACAGAGCAAAAGCACAAGTACAAAATGTTATGAGGCCAGTTCATAAATCTAACTTTCCTGTTTAGTGCAGTGGAAATGCTAAGTCACAGCTTGAAACAGTAATTGAGCACCTGCTGGGGAGGCAGGGCCAACCCAGGGCAGCTCAGGTACACCTGAGTAACTGGAAGGGGTGCAGCCAGGATCCACCCCCTCCCAGACCACATTTAAGGGTTGGTAGTGGGTATAGGGGCATCTTATTTGGATATCTCTGTTTATCTGAGGATCTTAAGGGCCTTTTGCATGTAAGTAGTTTCTTTCTCTTATTTCTTTTCTTACTGTTATTATATCTAGGCAGATCCTTGTTTGCTTTAGCCTGAGATATTGCTGCTCACCATCTTGTTGTGCTTTCTATTGTATTACTGTTAGTTACTAGGATGCTCACCTAAACACATTTTAAAAACAAACAAATAAGTGCTAGCACAGAGGTAATTTGTGGCCCTTATTTTGGAATAATTAATGATCTACTTAGCTTAAGAATTCTAAAGAGTAATAACCCTGTTCTCATAGTAACTTGAAAAATGAGGACAAGTGTAGTCCACATTATCTATGAGCCAGGTAACAAACAAAAATATCCTAAACCCCAATATATTACTGATTACCTATCAGTGAGTTAAAGGGCACACAGTGAAGAGGATGAGAAGCTGTAGTATATTCACAGCAGTAATTAATCATCCTCAGGAGAGGAAAGAGATGAGCTCTATACCATTGTGCAGGCGATTGTTGTTCTAGAGATTCTTGCTAGAACAAGACTCCTCTCCAGATGGAGGTGTCTTTTTGCTACTTGAGTATGTATCAAAAAATAATATTCTTGCTATTGTTTTACTTGGTGCTAAATCCAAGCTTTCCTGTTTATTAGATCTAGGTAATTTGTTGTGAGCTTGGGAAACATAAGTGTGTGTGTATATATACATATGGTGTATACATATATGGCACAACAATTCTTCAGAAATTTAACACAGACAACTTTGCAAATTCTCCTAATCATACTGTAGTTTAAAAAGACTCATATCATTTGCTTAGTGATACCACCCACCTGTCAACAATGTTAAAGAATTAGTCCATGAACATAGATTCTATGACCTTTAATTTGTGATCTGAGCCACATCTATAGATCGTCTGACACTTGAAGATACATGTCTTATCTTTTAAATCAAACGCCATATTATTCTCTCATATATACATTTATTTTTATGAGCCATGGGGGAGAAAGTGCTTCCTGTTTACATCATGTCTATTTAAAATAATTAAAACATCTGTGATTGGAACACTTGTCCAAGCTTTAAGTGTTTTTAACCAGCAATTTTTTGATTAGAATCTTGCATTATAAGTAATTGTCTTTCAAAGATAGACAATTACTGGTCACAAACATATAAAATGTACCTATGCTGAACCTAAATTTATGGAGCAGGATCACTGCTCTTACTAGATGCTAATGCATGCTCTGTAGTGTTCTCAGTGAATGTCTGGAGCTACACTCAGATGAAGACAAAACTTACCCCACCTCTCATGCTGGAGATAAGGTGGATAGTTGAAAAAAGACAAGTGACGAAAGGAGAAGGAAAATCAAATTCTCTGTAGTCTAAACAGGGTGGCAGATAAGTTTTGTTTCAAGAGTGAGCAAACAAAGGAAGGACTCTCAGAAAAAAAGCATGAGAAAGATAATGTCTTCTTAATTCTTGTGTCTCACCTGGATTTTGGAATAGAACTGAATTCCATCATTCTGATGGCGCTTCATCTTCACTGTCCTGCTTGCAGCCTAAGATTCTTGAAGGTGGTCTGAATAGTTCCTCCAAAAAGATACTCAAACCACCGGATCTGCAATTTATTTCTTAAAGTTAGTTTTGTGGTGTATTTTACACTTACAGGAACTCAGGAAGGCAGACGTTGAGTTCCTAGAAGCTACTCAGTATGGCATTTGTGCAGCCACAGTCTCCCTACATCAGCTCCTGGTGCAAAAGTTTACTGATCCTTCCTGGAGAGGTAAAGGCAGTCACGACATATCCTCAGTAGTCTTTCTTCAAGGCTTGCACAGCTCTGTAGGCTCCTCTGTGGCTGACCCACGTGGCTGTTTACTGTATCCACTTGATCCAGTAGCTCTAAAAGAAACAAACATGTTTGCTCTGATACACGCTAAAAGGATACATGATAAAGTTAACCTTTTGGACTAAGGGAAGCAGGGAGCCTAATGTTAAGTGTAGTCTGGCTAGAGATATTTCCAGGATAAAGCTTCTGACCTAGCCTTATCTGTCCTTTGAAAAGGAGGTTTATTTTCCCCGCTGTGAATGAAACGATCAAAACTGTTTTGTGACAAGTCCTACACAAATTTATACTCAGTGAAGTGGTTGCTAATGTGTCCATTGACCACATGATGTAGTAGGCAGATAAGAAGACAAGTTTCACCTTAGCTACTTTTCAACCTGTATTTAAGAACATGCTAAGCTGACATAACCACCAGACAGAAGTGAGGGGAGTGGAGGGGCACTGCTGCTTTCTTCTTAGTGAGAGCAACAGGACCTAAGGCAACAGCATGTAGTTGTATCAGGAGAGGGTCGGGCTGTGTGTTAGGAAAAGGCTTTTCACCAGAGGGTGGCTGGGAATAGAACAGGTTTCTCAGGGCAGTGGTTGTGGCCCTGAGGTGTTAGAGTTCAGGGAGTGTCTAGACAATTCTCTTCTTAGCGTGGTCTGATTTCTTGGGTGGTCCTATGTGGAGCCAGGGTTTGGAGTCAATGATTCTTGTGAGTCTATTCCACTTTGAGATGTTCTATGAATGCCTGCTACTTCTAGGAGTTGGCCAGGTATTTCTCTTTTTATTACAGTGTCCAGTTTGACGAATGTAAGATAAAGTCTTGATCTTACAAATATTGAGAGAGAGAGGGGTAAAAAAGAGCACTGTGATGTTGCATGCTCAGAAAGTGAAGAAGAACAATGGTAACAATCCAACTAGCAAAACCTAGCCAGAGGGAAGTCGTTGAATAAGCCTGATAAGAATAAGGCCTATGTCATAAACAGAGTTTTGCCTTTGCTAACTGTAAGCGAGTAAGTTGTCTATCTACTGCCATTGTTTCTTGGATCTACTTGCATTCCTATGGAGCCGAAAGTATGAAAGTTTGCAGCTACAGGGGTAGGACTGAAATCAAAATCACACAGACATCTTGTTACAGGATCTGACTCTGACAGAGTACTATGTTAGACAAATTAATAGTAAGAAATGCACTTCCATAAGGACATTAGCAAAGATGTAAAAATATGATAAATACATACAGTTTAGTAATATACAGTTAAGGTAGGGGAAAATTATATTGGTCTATGCTTCCTTTTATCAATTGTGCGTGGTAATAGATATTTTACAGTCAATGACTTTAAGCTGCCATTTTAATTTCCACTTCTTCTGTCACACTGTTCTTTGTTTCAAAATACTCTTAAATAATTAGATGAAACAGAACTTTTCAACTGTATTCATAACATCAAGCCTCTTGTATGTGGATTGCACAGCCATTGCATGTGGGGTTAATGACTGACAGCTAAAACTAAAAATTTTTCACAGAGTACTGAAAAACGATTTATCTCCCCAGCAAAACTGAGAATAAGTTAGCAGATTGTGATTGGGTGGCTCGTGAATATCCTACACTTGTCCAACAGTTCAGTAGCTTACACGGAGGGGAATTTGCCTTACGAATGGCTACAGGTAATTTTCTTCAGGATTAAGTTTGGAGGAAGTTGGCTGCCTTGTTCCTACAACTCCCCTTTGTGGACAAACTGTAGGCATGCAGAGTTAAAAACAAAAAATGTAGGAGACTTGCTCCTTGCTCTGTGTTGTGAGCTACTGCCAAGACAGGTCATTTTTCTCCAGCTAAAGGAAGCGTTTCATCATTTTAGAGGGAAATGCCTGAAAATGGGTGTACATAATGTACAATTAAAATAGTGTGGTTATGACTTAATCCTTCTGGCTCCTTGCTTGCTATATACAATGAGGTGATATGATGACAAGAAAAAAAATAGTGAAATGATCTGATAATTAGTGACATACACTTTCATCAGTACAGACCCAAATATCTAGTTTTTGCAGCACTTGGGTGACTTTAAAAAAAAAAAAAGAAAAAACCTGCTCCATAGCTTCTGTGAAAGAGCATCACCATTGCAGTAAGCGTCCAGTTATCACATATCAGGACCCTGAATGTGTTTAAGCGTTCAGCTCTCTGAATGTAGTTGGATTTCATGTCCATGACCCATACCCAGGAAGAAATGATGTCTGAGAAGTTTGCCTCTCAACTGTGATTACTGCTCTATCTCAGAAATAGCAGGCTTGTCCTATGCTTTAAGTGTTCTTAATGGCAAGGTGATGAAAGTGCTGAGCTGTCAGTCCTGAAGAATAACACGTGCTATATACCCTGAGGACAAAAGCAACCAAAAGCTGGCTTTAGCTTTTCCATAATACATCACACAATATTAGCTAAGCTAGGTTTTACTTTAGAAAGCTGCATATAAAGCTACTGATGTGGGAATTTTAAAAATGTTTTCCTAATGTGTTCAAATAACGAAGATCCTCAGAATGCCTGTTAGAAGTTCTCATACAAGCACTCTTTCTGTGATATGGTTTGCGATGCTTTTTCCTCCAGTGTAGTCAGTCTACAGAAAGTTATCTTTGCTACCAGAACGTTGCCAGTGAGTGAGAGTTTCTTTGCAGTCACGCTATCTTTTGGCCTCTATTTGCCTCCTTTTTTTCACCGGCCTGCAAAACGTAATTTAAAAATCTAATTAAAATAGCTTCTCTGCTGCTGTGAAACTGAGCATGTTCATTCAACAGGAGGCACAGGAGAAAGGCCGCATAATGGCAACAATATTGTCTACTGTTTTTGTTGTATTTATTAACCAGTCAGCACTTTAATGTTCTGAAGTATTTTTGAGACTTAAAGGAAAAATATATCTGTAAAACTATAAGGGGGAAATGCGTTTTTCTAAACTTCCTGTTAAGACATTGCAGGTCAAGAAAGATTCAAAATGAGTTGTTGTTCACTCTACTTTAAATGACATCAAGCTCCATGAACAGCTTCATTAAAAGCCCATGGAGAAAGAGGTCATACTCAAAGACAAGGTAGAGATCAGACTCAAAATTGTCACAGGAAAAAAAGTATCAGAAATCCACAATACTGTGGCTTCCATCTGTGTGCTGCCCTCTCTGAACACGTTCTACTGATGAAAGAGAGTATATGGGTATTTCCTACAAATCCATGCAAAACCCTGCAGCTCAGCTTGAATCATTTTCCACAACAGCTAAAGTTAAGTCACCCTTTATTTTCTCAGCTTCACAGCAGTGGAACAGAGCTCAGTTCTCTCTAAACTAACACTGAGCACTCACTTGAGTGATCTCATCAATACCTGTGAGTTTTCTGAATCAGCTAACAGTGCTGTTCAATCTGATTGTGGGTGTTATTTCTTAGCAATAGGACTGATAACAGTGGATCAGAAATCATGGGAGGGAGGGGGAAACTACAAAAAACCTTGGAATGTGTGGCTTGGAGGTACTTTGATTACATTAATTCCAGTTAGAAGGATACTTAAGGCTTTTAATCATACTTCTACAATTGCTTAAAACCTGGATGAGTTAGATCTGCAATTTTAATTGTGGGGCTGAATGTGAATGCTAACACCAAGAATCATGCTAATTTAGTTTTGGGAGAAGCTCTGGATCTTATGAGTTAGCCCTAAATCTGCTGTTACCATGAGCTGTACCTCCACTCACCAAAGTGTGTGGTTTTCTGCTCTCTGATCACAGCTGTCACTCATTCCTTTGATCCAAGACTTTCAAAGAGCAGGGGAGATTTTATTATTTGACTCCAGGGCTTGGATTCCAACAGGGAGCGATATAAAGGCAGAACAGGGAGAATTTGGATACATAGCATTAATGCAATCTGATAACTGAGCAGTCTGATCAAACATTATCAGATTGGCCATGCCTTGTGTTAAATTTATATTCATGTTTTGAGGAGTAAGTTTAGTGTACTATTACACAGGATTTCATTGTAAAGTTTAACTAAAAAAATCTGTATTAATCTGGGAAAACTAAGTTCTGGAATAGTGTTTTTCCTCTAGAATTTCTTTCACGCTAAGGAATAGCAGGCAGAATATTGTCATTTACGGATGTCTTGATTCAAGTGTTGGAATGTACCAGTGATTAGTTCTGTAAAGTAATTTTGCCATCAGTATTCAGACTCCTCAAGTACTAGAAACACTGGAAACTCAGCATCATGCAGAGTTCAGTTTTAATAACCTTGAATTATTCTTTTATAGAAGTGGATTGTGTCATATGAAACCTTTCGGACCAGGAGGTCTACCCCACAGCTGTCCTCTTGGCAAATGATGGGAACTCTCACATCAGTGGGGCCAATTCCCAAATATCAGAGCTGCAGTTTTTTTAAGGAATGAGAAGCTTTGCCCAAAGTTCTGAATCTGTCACCTGGCTGTTTGCACTCTTTACTTGAAAGATAAACTTGAGAGACTAAATCTGGGAGGTTTCTCAAGAATAACTTGATGGCTGTTCTGAAAGTTCAAGTTAATCTCTGAATATCACTGAAATTAACCTCACTAATTATTTATTTTTACTGGTAGACTCCAAGTTATGATATACTCTAATTGTGTCATGAGACTGCTGGGTAAATATCCTCAGTCAAAAGTAAAAAAACTTTTCTTTTGCTCTAGGAGCATTTATCAGTTTTCATAAATACCACTTCTCTGAATGAGTGAATGAAGAAATGGCTCAGTTCTATGGATATGTTTAATTTCTAGCTAATATGTTTTTTGCCTGAACTGGGTGAGCCAGGGCTTTCTATGATCAGAGGTACACTGCTGCATCCAAGGGAAACTGATCTGGAGGAACAAGGTAGGGAGTCAGAAAAATAAAGAAGAACGATTAGGGCAAAACATCTAGTTCATATAATTTTTGTATTAACTTACATATGGTTTTATTTTGGTGGGGAAGTGGGGGAAATATCCTTACCCTTGCATTCATCTATTTTCCTTTCACTGTTGCTTCTACAGATACAGGGAAATTCAGAAGCACATACTAAACTGCTGTTAAGAACAGAACCTCTGAATTAAGTTAATATCAAACCAATAGAGATTCATCTCATCAACAAGGTCAAAACTCAGAGCCCCGCAGTCCTCCTTTTGTCATTTATACTACAACTGAGCTTTATAACAACCAAAATACTAGAGCAAAGACAGCTTTCTATGTCTTTTTACAAGTTCATCTTATATCCTTCACTAGTGAAGTAAAATGAATACTTCTCAAAGAATCTGGAAGAGGTAAAGATTCAGAAAAATGAGACGGATAGTAAATGTGATACACTCTTTTTTTCATTTATTGTTTAGTATTTCCCTTCTAGCTTCCTTGTTCTGTTCTGAATAGAACAGATTTTCTCCCCAACAAAAATACCACATCTAATTCCAACAGCCTCTACTGGAACTCAATGTTTGAAAGTGATTACTCACTTTTGAAATGCTAATGCGCACAGTGTTCTTTGTCTTGAACTAGATCTGCATACAGATGCAGAATCAATGGAATCTTGCACAGTATCTATACAGAATGGTTGTTTTGATTTAGGGGAGATAAGCACACTGGTATTTCTATTCCAGAAAGTTGTGTTCAGAGAGCCAATATGATCACAATGGCACACAATGGGATCCAGCTGTCCTTGTTATTAAAGCTAATGAATTTAACAGTTCAGATTATACACTAATATCAACAAAGTAATACAAAGCAAATCATGAAGGGGAAGATTCCATCCTCAGTCCCTCCCTCAATAAGAACAGTTGATCTTTCCTTTGAAGTTGCAGGTAAAAAAAAAAAAAAGCTGTATTTTTCACTCCATGTGGACCAACTCAATACTGAATTGATGCCTTCTGTCTCAGTAGAACAAACTGAAACCTATTGTCAGCCTGTGAAACTAGTTTTCTGAGCTAATAGCTTGTATGTCTCTAACTTCTTCTGTGTGATCGCTTACATGAGGCACAAGTACTATTTCTTGCCTACAAGGCTGTTATTAGATGTGTGGGAAAAAAAAATGGAAAGGTTATATTTTCTAATACCTGCCCTATTTTGCAGAGTATTTAAACAGTGTGGAATAGAGGCTGGGGAACTGGTGGACAATATCAGGCCACTGTTATTCTTTGTTCCCTGGAATCAACTAGGTATACAGTGAGGGACATAAAGGAAAGGATAGGCACTGTGAGGGCAGGCTCCAAGCCTTAGCAGTATCTGTGGTATTAGATAATAGAAAGCCAGTTCTGACAGTCATTGAGGTATGCAGGTTATGTGTTTCACAGACAATAGGTCCAAAAAGAGCTACTAATCTGAGACAAAACAGAAAGCACCCAGTGTCAAGCTTCATCTAATTTCAGGTTACATTCTGAAGAACACTCAACTCCAGCAAAAGACCAGAGCAAAAACTATGAAACAAAAAGGCTGTATTTTCACATTTCTAACGTTGATAAATGTTTTTATGGTGTCCCTGCCTGCTGAGTGAATTCTTTTTTTTCTCTCTGGTTGGGAGAACTGTACCATTTTTGTTTGCCCAAGAATATGGAAATACAACTGTGATTTGTCAGGACATTTTCCTTATCTCTGTGAAAGTACTTTGTGGAATGGAATGGTTATAATAAAAAATTGTCAATATATGCTATTAACTGACTGATCTGTCATTATTGTTGTAAGACTGACAAGGTATTTAGAATGGAGAAATCTCATGCAAAGGTGCTTAGCAAGTCAGCTGCAAATGGTAAAAAGCAAGAAAGAGCAGCACAGTATGTTTCTTACTCTAATGGCTACATAACGGATTAAGCAACTTCATTTCTAGCCAAAGATCCCACGATGCACATATGCTTCCATAACATCTGCATTTAAATTGTGTTGCTCAGAAGTTTTCACAAACCTCTTCCATGTAAAATGCATTTCAGATACAATGAAATATTCTTGTGAATAGGGCTGAGTTAATTCTGAGATTTAAAATGGTTGGCATTACTCCAACAGGAGTTAGAATCATGGCTTTCTCTAAAGAGCTTTTATCTGCAGAATAGTGCCTGAGATTTTTGAAATATGGTTCATCTGTATCACTGGAGAAAAATTTGTACAGGCACTGTGATGAATGCTTTTAATTGGGAAGATGTCCTGCATCTTCAATGGCAAGGTCAGTATATTGCCATTCAATTGAGCATTAGCTCTTCAACAAATCATTTCTAGTATGTAAAGAAAGCAGATAAATAATGATGAAGACAGTCATTTTCTGACTTAGTTTATGGTTAATAGTCTGATCCCGTAAACTCTACAAGATTGCAGTAAGACTGCAATAATGTGCCCAAGTCGTTGAGAGTTTGAGCCCAGGAAGTACAAATCTCCATTTTCTATTTTCACTTTTTTTTTTAATGTTGCCTAACATATGACAAATTTAAGAGGTACATGAAAAATAGCCTTGGCTAAAAAGACTGAAAAGCATGGTGCTAGATGATAGTGATCCACAGGGTACATCACTGGAATGCAAGGCTGGTCTGTTGAGTTACCCCTATGCCAGGCATGAGTGCCCTTGTCTAAATAGGCAGAGCTGTTTAATCTGGCAGATGGGTCCTCTTGATTTTGTAAGTAAAAGGCTGGTGCCTCGCTGGCAGATGGAAGGAATTTGAAAACTGGAATTTCCCCTCCAGAAAAGGGAAGAAACTATGCTCAGGAGGATACATGGGTTTATCATTGCTTATGCTAACAATAAAACTTAAATGCAGAAAAATGAGGATACTTGTGGACAGTAGATGTGTGTTCACTTGGTTTAGGCTTCTAGGTATGTCAATGTCTTATTTATAGCTTACCTTCATCTTGATGTCACTATTGTAAAAGAAGAAAATCAGAGGAGAGACATGGACAGACAGCAGTGAATTTTGCATTCAGGCATTTCAGCAACTGTGGTCTCTGTATGTACTGAATCTGAGACTGACATCACTATGAGGGGGATATCAGCAAGAGTGAAAGACTGGAGTGGAGGAATAAATGTGCATTGCTTCATGCTGCCAGTTCTCCCATGTAACTGGACACTTCAAGTTTCCTCATGAATAGAATGGAAATGACCTATTGCATAATGCACTAAGGATCTGAAGCTCACATCATTGGTGGATGTTACCTTGTGCCTCTGCCCAGTTAACACTTTTTGTCCTGTGTCAGTGAACTCAGTAGGGTTATTTAAATTCAGTTTGATGGATGCATATTTCTAGAAGGAAGGCTGCCAGGGTCCCACTAGCCAAAATCTGTTCTGTTCTGACCTCCATTGCTACTCATGTAGAGGTACAGGAGAAGGACAAAGGGTTCCACTACTGCTCCAGTTGTTGTAGGCATCTGAGGATTGTCACTGTACCTATATTACAGGGAAAAGGAGGAAAATAGGCAGTACTTTTTCCCACTTTAAGCACATCCTGCAAAAAATCATTCTACAGAGACAGGTTATAATTTTATTTTCAATTGTAGGGACATGAATCTTTTGAGCTTCAGTTCTTTAAGTATTTATAGCTTCAGGCTTTCCATTCTGTATAGATATACTCACCTTTATACAAGATGAAGATTAAATGAGTTGTTCAAGTTTTAGTGACATAAACATGTTGTCTTGACAGGTGAAAAAATGTTCTCTTACATATTGCCAAACTGTATGATCACTGCTTTTTTTGGAGTAAGTTGTTCTACTTTTTTAACTGAATCTTCTTGATGTTCCTGGCTAACATCTTTGCAACTTTATTACCGTGTACATAACTCAATGTTGTCCCGCACAAAGGGTTTCTCTGGCACGTTGTATGGCAACTGCTGATTAAAGGCCTGAACTTCTGATTGAACACCTGAAGGAGAGACCCGGTCAGTCCTGGGAGCATGGGTGAAGGCAATTCACCTGTGTGTCTGGAAGGAGTGGAGCCAGGTTCTACTCCTCTTAGACCCCATCTAAGGGCTGACTGCCGTGGAGGAAGTATCTCTTGTTGGAGATCCCTCCTCTGTGGAGTTTTCCCTTACAAGCCTCAATCTTTGGAGACAAGTGAGCATTCTTCCCTTCTTCTGTAACATCTACTTGATGGCACCGGTCCTGTTGCCATTATACCATTATATATATACACAAGGTTTTGTTTTTCTGAATATACTATAAACATTGGCTATTGCTGTAGCACATATCAGATCTTTACATTTCAGCTGTAATTAGATTACAGAAGGAAATACTTGTACTGGTCACTGTTCTTCTACGTTAAAATTCAAGGAATATTTTTTAAAGCATTGCTGCATTTATTTTAAGAAAACCTTAAATTATTTTGTATGGATAAGTCAAACTTTGGATTTGCTGATTGTATGGGAACTGTTGAATCAGGGCCTGAGGCAAGCTCTGAGTCAGCTGCAGGAGCACAGGTGAAGGCAATGTACCTGTGTGACTGGAAGGGGTGGAGTCTGGCTCCACCTCTCCCAGACTCCATTTAAGGGCTGACCACCACTGGGAAAGGATCTCTTGCTGGAGCTTCCTCCCTTGTGGAGTTTCCTTTGTGAGCCTTGATCTTTGGAGACAGGTGAGCTTTGTTATTATTATTATCTCTTTACCATCTGGATGATTATTTTAAAATATACCATCTATTGTTGACTAACTATAGTATTTGGTATTATTTGTTGATGTCTTACCCTAGATTGATCAATATTATTTTGAGAATTATCCGTTTATGCCAAAAGGAGTTCTTGCCTGTGATGGAAATGTTTATGAAGAGTATCTGTGTATGGAAAATAATTGTGCAATCCTAAGGTCTGCAGTAAAGATTGCTGTATTGAAGTTCATAACCACCAAAAATAAGGAACTTAGCCTTATGTTTTTCTTGGTAAATAAATATTTAATTATATATAACAGCGTGTGCATATGTGTGTGCATATGTGTATATATTTACATTCATACTTACACAAATTATGGTCATTGAAATTAAAGATAATTGTTTTATAATTTTTTTTTTACCAAAAATCTTAACCAAACCATTTGGTGACTTGGAAAGCCGTGATTGTTAGTGCCACAATAAATAATCACTACTAGTGATGGCCACTTGCCTTGTTTATTTGTGATAGGAAGCTTCATTATTCTCTGCTCCTTTTTCTTTGTTATTCTCTGTCTAGCAACTTTGGCTCTATCTGCTCTCTTCTATTTTCTGGAAGCGGTTCAATACCCCCAGTCCAGGCAGTCTGCCTTCAAACACCTTTCTCTGCCTATCCCAGTGCAGTTGACATCACGTCACCAGAAGATGAGAAATTTTAGATCCTCATCAGCTTCTCTCTGTTTGTTTTGCTGTGCTCTGTTTTGTTCTGCTTTAATTTGAAAATCTGTAATGATTACATATAATAATCAGATGCTTGAATAGGAAAACCATTCTCTAATCCTTTTTCAATTTTCTGCTTATACGAATCTGAAGAAATTATTTCAATATTCAAACTTTTCAGATACTTGTAAATGATTCAGTGTCTCATCTTAAGGGCATATTTTCGAAGTATTCCATTTAGTTCCGGAGGGACTTAATCCTCTATTCTGAGTGCAAGAAATCTTACTGCTTTTAAAAAGCTGACTGAGATCCGTCACCACAGAGCAGATCCTTGGGTGCTGAAAAGAAAGGTGAACAAGAAGTGGCAGAAGTAAGGCAGTAAGTGGGAAATTGCAGTATGACCAGTAAGTGAGTGCACTGAGTACTGCAGAAGCAGGAGAGCAGCCAGCTCTAGGCTGCCCTGGTGAGCAGAAAAGCAGTGGATTACCTGCATGCTTCATAAATGACACCTTGACTGTGAGAGAGTAGTACAGAAACAGCTGTGAAGTCAGGCAGTGATTTCCAGCCAGCCTTTTAAGAAGTCTTGCCCTATCTATTTGGACAAAAGGAAATAGCAGAAAAAAAACTCATTTCCATCTATGCTGTTATTGATGTAGTTCATCAATGATGTGAACAACCCAGTTATCACGTACTCCTCCCCTTCATCCAAAGGGATTCAATACTTGGAGTTGCTGTATGCTAACTTTACCCAGCCTACACAACTGCCTTTGCAATTGCTTCTTTTGCAGCATTGTCACTGTTTCTGGAGCATACAGAAAATCAATTGCACTATCAGCAAACTGAGAATTGTTTTTCACTACCTGTTTTTTTTCTAGTCAGGGGCTTCAATCTGTGAGTGTGCTAGGTGTGTGCTGAGCCTTTCTAGCCATACTGTCACCCAACCCCTAATCCTGGTGACCACATTATTGAATTGCATTTTTGACAAGTTATATCTCACTCATTATTAGGAATAATTTCAAAAAGAGATTTTTGATGTGAACAGTTGGAATGTCTGGATGCAAATAAAGGCATGATCATGTGCTTCAAGACTGAATGAAGCAGAAGTTGAGATCACTAAGAGCACCTGTGCAATTAGCAAGGTGTGAGAGCAAGCTGCTAATTTCATGTGCAGATGGATGGTGTTATGGCTGATAAATGGGGTTAATCCTGTGAATTTGGGATTTCCAACCTGTAACTGAGGTGTTTTAACACAATTAGATACCTGAGTGCAGACGAGATGTGTGTTTTTAAGCAGTCATTGAATTCACAGGAATTTGGGGATTTAAATGTTAAAAACAACAACAAAAAAAAGACACCACAAGAAAGGGACAGTGGCAGAAGCTCTTGTCATTGAGAGATGGAGACTTCTGCAGTGTTCCTGCCATGGTAACCCTCGGGAAACGCAGCTTCCATGGACGCACACACGCCGTTGCTAGGGCGGATCTTAGCACTGCTCTGTGGCTTTTTGGCGTCTTAGTGAGCTGCAGAGAGCCCCAGTGCAAGGAGCTCAGCCCGGCCTCTGCAGCCCCGCACATCACAGCCTCGTTGAGCACGTCCAGCGGGGAACTCGGTGCTAGGAGACAGCCCAGCTCTTCCCCTCCCCGCCCTACCGGTCCTGGCCTGGCAGCATGAGAGTGGGTGGGCACCCATAGGCTGTTGGGACCCTGCAGGGCCAGCCAGGCGCTAGTTCCCGTGGCTGAGAGGAGCCTGCATCCGTTTATCTCCACTGGTAAGAGCCCTAGCTGACAGGGCAGCGTGTCTCTGACGCTGGAAAGCGATGGTTGAAGAACCATTAAAGGTTTGGACCTGCTGATCTCGAGGAAGTTTTGCGGAGGTGTCCCATGGGGGCAGCAGGCACGTATTCAGCAGGTTGCTTCTTCCCGTGTGGCTTACAGCTCTGTGCCTGCCGGCTTCCTCCTCTGCTGCTGGAAGCCTGCAGCCTTCCTACCCTCCTGCTACGATTTGACCTTGGGTAGCGTTGACTGGTGGGAGCGGGGCTGCCTGATTCTGTCATACCAACGATTTCAGAGGTTTTCACATCCCTTTACACAGATAACGACTGCAACCAACACCCCTTTTGCTTTGTGATGCTGCTGGTAATGCTCACGGAACTGCTATGCTAACGGATCATCTTGACGGTGCTGCCTCAGTGGGTTATGACTTGGAAGCAGAAGGTGAGAGATACTTTCCTGTATTTTTTTTTTTTTTTTTACAAACAATGTTGTCCTGAGCTGCATCTTTGGAAGCCTGAGGTTTGTCTTTAATTTTCTTGACTGAATAATCTGCTTGAGGTTCACTTCACTTTTTCTGCGGACAAATGGAATGGGTCTTTTCTCCCATCTCTACTTATTCCCAGCTGTACTTCAGAGTGATCTTGCTTGATGCTCTTCACAGGGCACATGAGCTGTGACAGCACTGCAACTGTGAGGTGCATCTGCTTGGGACAGAGTGCCATCATTTTTATTAAAATGACATTTCTCTTTGGGGAAAGTGTATGCATCAATTCACCTTGATAGCAGCCTCAGCAAAGACTGCCTTGGCAAAGAATTTACAGATAATAACCAGTAGCTCTGAAAGTAATTTAAGTCCTGACACCACAGACATTGGTTCACTTGCTGCTTATTCTCAAAAGAAATACTTTGCATTTGGATGGTGGGGGGCTTTGAGCCTTGTTTATGTGGAATCAGGGAAGCCCATCCTCAGATTGCATTACTGCAAAGTATCCTGACAACATTTAAGAATTTTCTGCTTTCTAAAAGCAAGAGTTTTGCTTTAGTTTGGGTAATGTGGAACTCTGTGAAGAGTCAGCTTTCTGCTGACTAGCACTACTAGTTCTGTTTCTCTATGACCTCATGAAATACATTTACATTTGCTCCAGAGGCCCGTCTGTGCTGGACCTCACGGTGGGCATAGTGGTGTTAGGCTCTCCTCAGAACCTGTTGGTCTGAGGCATAGGATCTCTGTTTACAGTGACTGTTGCCTTTGTGGGCTTAGCAGCTCTCAGTTTTGGGGTACAAATAACATATCCTGGGAAAGCAGAATGAGAAGTGGCATCTTCCAGATGAGCTACCAGAATGCAAAGTGTTAACTCATTTGCCAGAGATTTATGGGCTGCCCTGGACAGATGTTGACTTGTGTCTGACTTGGAGCAGCTGGGGAGAGATGGTGTGAGCATCACCCATGCTGGGAAAAGAGCTTGAGCTCGGGCTTACTGGCTTAGTATGGGATATTTCATTGCTGCCTGCTGGAAAAAGAACAGTTTATGTTCTACCTTTCTCCTCCTCAGCCAGTGTGATATCATCCTCATTCTCTGGTATGCTTTGTGTGAATGGGAAGAGGAAAGGGTGGTGGAAAAAGGGTGCCAAGCAGCTATGACTTATCACTGGAGAAGAGGCATGTAATTTGCCCTGTAAAAATGTTATGAGAGCTAAAATATATACAGCTATTTTTCTATGTTAGAATGGCCAAATTCCACGTGGTTCTCTTCTGTTCCTGTTCTCTTGTGCTCTTCCCTAGACAGGAAAACTAATGTAGGTATAACATTCCTCTATCACTAGATTTGCCTTGGCATTGTTACCCCTGTTCTGAACATTTAACCTGACTTCTAAGCCTTTGAGCATTGTCATAAACGCACATCAGAACAACCAAAGCCTGGAGGGTAAATCAGATCTCTATAATCTCTTTAGGGTCATTTATTATAAAGCACTGAATTCTTGGAAACAAGTAACCAGTTGTCTGTGTCTGCATTAGTGAAAATAAGTAAGATAAGTAAACTACTATAAATGCTTCTCTATGGTATGCAAGTTGATAGGCTGACATGAGAATATATGTATCTGTAGGGTTAGTGCCTAAAAAGAAATAAATTCCATTGAAAACCTGAAAATGACGAAAAGTGTATTCCAGTGAAAGACAATTTCACAATTCATTACAAACTTTGCTATTTTTACTTTTTGCAGTGGCTGCAGGACTGTGAGTAGTACAATCAACAACTGGAGAAGTGCCATGTTCTTGAAGTAACTTGGCGTCTTTTCATGAAGATGTTAGAAATTATGCTTCAGACTTGAATGGAATGAGAATTTCAGATGAAAAAGGAGCTGCTGAAAAAAGAACAATGACTCTGATTAAGAAGAATGTCTGTCATGACTCTGTATACATAAACGCAGCTAGGATTTTTCAAGGCATTCATAATAAAAAGCCAAAGGATAGAATGTTAGTGCAATATGGTGATGACTCAGTATCTCCCTTGCTGACTCTTGCAGATGAGTATTCCCAGCGTTTATCTTATGAACTAGCTTTCAGTGCTCTGAAATGTAAGTATGAAACTTTTCCAAGAATTGCCAGTAGAAATGATGTAGCAGAGAGGTATATGAATAAAAACTATTTAGTTTCTGCCTGATGGCAGAGATCTGCATAACTTTTTGTAAATTAAGTGCTAATTTACTACTTCAATATTCCTCCAATACTTAAGTATATCTTGAGGGTTGGTTATGTTTTACAGAATAAAGTATTTAAAATCTTGCACTTTTTCTTGTAAGGTAATGTAATTAGAACTGCTACTGTATGTGAGTATACTTTCTCTTCATTTTTATGATGTTCAAACTTTCAGGTTTTTCACTAGTATTTTGTAAATATTTGCTTTCCTTGCATATAATTTATTATCTCATAGTATAATTTGTCAATGTTTTATTCTCTCCTCTTTTTTAATTTTTTTTATTTTTATTTTTTGCAGATCAAGATCTCCTTGAAGATATACTGCTAGACAGTCATGTTTACCCATGTCATTCAATAGTAAGTGAACACTTTTTATTAAGGAAATAGAAAATGTATTTTCTGAGTTTTTGTAGTTTAGAATCTTTTCAGAGGGTTCTCACTATACGGTAACCTAAGATCAAAATGTTCCTTTTCTTTTTCATTAGCAGTCCATGCCATGAATCTCCAGTCTACTAGATGAGCTGCCAGTGAGATTCTGTGGCATTGCACCTGGATGCTGGGAGTTAGCTAAGAAAGAAACTAGGAGAGAGAACCATAATGCTTACTGCACTGTATTACTAGCTGTGTGATGTTGTCTATGAGCTAGGAAAAGTCACATATAGGATACCAGTGATTATGGCACTTGTCTAGGGATCTTGTTTGGGTTCTGTCTGCTTCTTGAACAAAACAAGGTAGTTTTGTTTGCAGCGCTCCTAGGAGCATCCTAACCAAACCTTCAGGTGAAGATCTTTTTGTGCTCTCTTTTTGTGAAGCTCTCTGTTGAATGTGGTGTATAGCTTGTCCAGTTTTAGTGAGTACAAAGAGCAAGGATTGCCCAAGTACACAGATCAGGGCTTTTGAAGAAGCAAAGAGAAGTTTTTTGGATTCTGTCTCAGGTCCCCTTGTTTTTACACTGAATGATACTTTGGGTAAATTAAAGAACAGCACTTTGTGCTTTCCATCCCATTTGAGACCCCTCATGAGTGGACAGTATAGAGTGAATCATATCAGACAAAAGAAAGCAATGAACCCAGGTTTCATATTCTGGGCAAACTGTGCTATGGAAAGAAGATCTAGAGATGGCAGAATAATCTGCTATTCTATCCACTGGCGCCTTTGATGCTTTTTGAAAATTACAAGATAAATTTGAACTGATGTTACTTGCAGAGATTGATGTGAGCATGCAAATCATCCAGAAGTAACATTTGATTTTCAGCTTGTTTTTGTAAAGGAGGTGAGACTTAGGCAATCAGGTTTTGTGTTTGATGGTGTGCCCTGAGTAACTTGAGTTTTCTAGCTTGTATCAGTTGTACTTGAAAGAAGGTAAGATGTATCCAAGAGTAATGGAAGTGCTGGGGATTCCAGATTTTAAGTTAAATATTTAGACATGGGGAAAGAGATGTTCTAAATGCTTACAATGTAATGGCTTGAGCTCATCAGTTCCTGTATTCAAAGAATCCTACCAGAGAAACTGATAGAAGAAATTGTTCCATGGGAGTTGTTCTGCCTCTTACAGGGGAGACTACTACTTGATATGGACTTTTTTTTAACCCATAAATAAGGCAAACTGCCATGTTCTCTATCCAGTTGTTCTTCTGTTGCAGCCAGATGAATTAACCAGCCTGCTTCTTGTGATGCTTTATGACCTGCAAGACAGAGAGTTTGAAGTGCGAGCGATTTCTGATGAGGAGGAACCTATAGCAGAAGTTCGGCAAATAGAACATTTTCTATATAGGTACATGTGCAGATTTTTATAGCAGCTGCTTCACCCCCCCCCCCCCCCACCTCTGATTTTGAATATTACAGATACATTCTATCTTGAAATCTTACAAAATTTACAAAATTCATTTTAAAATTTTTATGAGAAAGGGATTTGAAGGGAAACTTTCATATTCCTTTAATACGAAAAACATTGCTAACAACCTATATCGCAAATTATTTGAATAGAAATAGGTGGCTTATTCTGGAGTTTTTAAAACTGCTTTTATATAACTTTAGAAGAAATTAAACACTTACTAAATATTCATAAATACAATTTATGAATGAGTGTAGATGTATAGTTTACTGTAAGTTTGCTAAATACTCATAAGTTGCCCAGAAGGCAGCAATGTGTATCATAAATGTTACACTCAAAAATGTGAATGTAATAGAGTCAAGTGCCAAAGGGTATAGAATAATGTCCATTTATTTAGCAATAATGCTATTATGAAATTTTGTTAATATATATTAAGTAATTAGAGGGGGGAAAAAAAGACAATAGATAAAATATTTTAAGTAGTGTTCAATTATACATTTGGTAATCCTGTTGGCATTTCTTATACAATGTTGTCTAGCTGTAAGATTTCATGAAAATCTGAGGTGCAAGGTGTTCCTGGAGGGTGGTCAGTAATATACCTTAACAACAATGGATTCCATTTGTTTTTAAGTATCACGCATTAAGATTAGGCATGAAGCTTTTGGGAAGAAAAGATCAGACATGGTTTTGTTGTTACGTGAAAATGTCAGACTAAACAACTCCTGGTGGAGGTCAGCTTTCTTTAGTTAGTTGTTCTGCATGTGCTTATATTTACATCATTGAATGCCCGGCAAAAATCTGATTATGTTCCATAGACTGCAGTTCCAAATCCATATTTTCTCTTCCCTCCACTTAAAATATATAGTACAACTTTCTGACACGAATCCAGTCCTCCATATGCTCAGAGTAGTCTCAGCCATACTACTCTACAGTGAAATGCCTATACCTATATATTTTCTCTAGGAATTTGGAAAGTGAGGTCTCACTGTTGGTTTCCAAGCAAGGGACTGTTTTAATAGAAATGCTGCCTGTGAGTAGGTGGTGCAACATTAATAAAACTTAGTAAACTTATGAATATTTTTCTTGTTGCTTTGTTTTTTTTAGGTTTAGGATCAAATTGGCAGCTGCATTAGCAAGATGTCGTGTCAAACATGATGCTCTTTCAATTGAACACTTTCTACCAGAAACTATAAGGAAGCATGAACAAAGAACTTCTGCATTACCTTTATGTGCTTGGATAAATACGTTTAAGACCAGGTAACATCCTAAAAGTATCACTGAATATTTTAGTTTATACGTATGTTATTGGATGGTTTGCTATGTTCTTGTAAAATTTGCAGGCTACTTTATTTCTGGTGATTTAAGCTTCCTATAAAAGTCCTGCTTTGAAGAACAGTGTTGGCCTATGCTGTTTGTTTGTTTCGAACTTTTTATATATTACAGTACAGTAACAGTGTTCGTAAACTGCAAATGAAAGATGTTGAAGAGTTTGTCTGTTGCTGATGTGGATACTCACCAAATGAGTATTTTTTTCTGATTTACTCTCCCTATGTGGGTGAGTAAATTTTATGATGAAAAATAGAGAGTATACCTTAAAAAGGAGGTGATATTTAAGGTCTCTTCCAACCTAAGACATTCTGTGTGTATTAGTGTAAGCAATAACATTGGCAAAGGGTGCTAAGACAGAAAACTTAAAGTCAGTGTTTGTTATGTAAAGATAGTGTGAACTAGCGATGATTCTTTTAATCATTACTCACTGTATCGTTGAGTGTGTCACACTGCTGTTTCCAGCCTTGTACTCATGCGTTAACCCCCAGATTACCTTGCTATCTGTTTGTTATACAGCTAATAAATTTTATCATGCATTCAGGAATTTTTAATACTCTTCTGTGCTCTGTGCTTACAGGTAGTTATGGTTTATTTAAGATAAAGTGTTGGACAGCAATTTCTCATTCTTTAGCACAGATTGAGCTGAAAGCTGTGGTGTTAACCGTGCCTTTAAAATACCACATAAGCTTACAGCACTAAAACTGCATTTGAAGAAACAAGTTTTGGTATATACACCTTCAAATTTTCATGATATTTGAATTGCAAACATCAGCATTTACGCCCTTATTGTGTCCACATGAGAATTACTTCAGATAGTAGTGGTTAAATTCATTGCTGAGCTGGGTTACATTGAAATGAGTTGAAAGAACCTATTTTGTCAGTAAATTTGCTACAGGGTCTCCTGAGCACAAGGACATTTATATACTGGTGCTTTTAATCATTCTCTATAGACAAGTGCCTCTTTCTTCATCTGTGTTATCAGAATTGCTAACTTGTTTTGAACCAGAACTCTGAAGTCCTAAATAGTGTGAATTCCCCTCCTGTGTTAGACAGCACTACTATTTGGTGTGTGTGTGATCTATATAAATGTTTTATACACTGATACAATATGACTGTGTAAAACATATAGGTGTAGGGGTGTGTGTATGTACACCAGTATAGACATTAAAGAAATAAATGGCAATGTCTAGGTCAGTATCAATGTAAATTAATGTGGCCTATGGAGGTGGTGTATATTTAATAGTCAGAACTGTATGTTAACAGCCTTCAAGACGTCTTCAGAGATTTGAAGAGTAAGGGATTCACTGAAGTTGAATCTGTGTCAGACTTCAAGGGTTACACTTACTGTTTGGACCAGCATTGCCACAATGTCTTGCTTTTCCCTTCCTCTCTTAAAGATGAACTGCTTAATTTAGATCTGTTTGCAGATTGCAAACTCTTACTACAGGTGAGTTGGTGCCGCCCTTGAGTGAGTAATACAAATCTGCTAAACAAAATAATGCTTTACATTCAAATGAGGTCACGTGCACGTGCCCTATTTACATCAGTCAGGCAGAAACATACTCTCAAAAGCTTTGGAACGTTTTTAAAAGTCTGAAGTTCAGAAACAGATTCACTTAAGATTAGCAAGAAAATATCAGTAATTCATAGTTACAGTTATGGTAATACAATGTTATGCAATTCATTTTAAAACTATCAAAGTAAACGTGAAAAGTGGTTTAAAAGGTAGCCGTGCTTCTGAGGATGTGAGGAAAGTTTCTGTGTAACTCAGTGTATGTTATCCCCACTTAGAAGACGATGATATACAAATAGTCATGTTATGTAGCTGAAGAGGGATACTACAAATATTTCTGATGAAATAATGATAAACAGAACAGAATAACTCAGGTTGGAAGGGTCAGAATCACAGGAATCACAGAAAGGTTGAAGTTGGAAGGGACCTTTTAAAAATCCAGTTCCATCCAACCTGCTGCAGGCAGGGACGCCTTCCACCAGACCACACTGCCCAAAGCCCTGTGATTTAAGTTATTCATATTTAGTGATTTTTTGACTTAAGATGCTTGATTTGATGCTTAGTTTAGAAACCTAGATTGGTGCTCAGGGAAACCCAAAGAGTTGGTAATGTGTAATTCTTGTGTGTCGTTGTTTTATAGGATAAGTCTCGCAGCCTCGCTGTGCACTCTGTACAGGCACTGCTGAGTACAAATGATGATGTTATTGTGGCTCACCTGGGCTCCCACCTCACCGCCGCCCATATGTCAGCACTGAGAAATCACAGCATGTCCACAGTTTTTGTCTGTGGTGTAAAAACTTCTGCAAAAGCAGCTGAACTGACAGACATGTTCGATCACATGGGATGTAAAAGTATGTGTTGGAACATATGTTGGTATGTGTAAGGCACTGTAACTTAGATTTTGATAGTTTGCGATAACTGTAAATAAATAGGTCATAAATCCATCAGAATTTAGAGATCTGAGGATCCGGGAGGGATCTCTGAGGATCTGGGAGGGCAGTAATAGATTATTTTTGCCACAGAGCAAACTGACAACTCTAGCTACAATCAAGCTCAACAAGGTTGCAAATAACCAGATTCCTGAAACGTTACAGTGAAGTGCTCCACATAAGCAGTTCCTGTGTAGTGTCTGCAATCTGGAAACGTTGGCATCTATGTATCTGTTTTTTTGACTGTTGCTTTTCAAATTGATTTTTACCCATTTCTGAGACTGCTAATCCAAATTTCATACATTTGTACAGTTTACCCAGAGGATGTGATCAGATTGTACTGCTAACAAGAGCAGTAACCAATGAGCAGTCTCCTCAGTGGAAGATGCTAAGGCTTAATCCCTCAGTCTGCCTGCAGTCGGTGGGACGTTGGGGGGACTGGTGCGGCAGGCTGTAGCTCTGTGGAATTTTGTGCAGCATTACTGTTTCTTCAACCCCATCACTTTAAAATCAGGCAGGCTTGCTTTTGTGTAGAACTGCTGACCTTCTCTTCCCTCCCCCCCCTCCCTCCCCTTATTTTTTTTTTTATTTCAGATATTCAGTTGTTACACGAAGACTTCACTGAGATTGAACCGAAAGATCCTAGACTCCAAAATGCTAAAGTTATTTTGCTGATACCACAGTGCTCTGGACTGGGTTTTAGCAATCCAATAGATTTTATTTTGACTGAACATGGAGGTAACTTCTGATACCACGGCTAATGCATGCTTTCTGGTAGAAATAGTATGTCAGGTATTGTGATCTGGGTGTTACACCTGCTTTGATAAAATGTAGCCCTTTTATGACAGGCAAAACACAGAAAACTAAACTACTATAAAACATACGACTTGCATAATTCTGTGCGTGACATATGTGCAGATGAGAATAATGTATAATCAATTACATAGATTTTTCCACGGAAAGCAAGCAGGAATGTATTTATCCTACCTTATAATTCTGAATGAGAAAACAAAACCTTTGTGTGTCACTGAAGGGTTAGGAGCATTTTGTAAAAGCAATTTCAAGTCAATGGTATGAAGTCTGAGGGTTATTCTGGGGGAGAAGAGTATAAACTGCCTTTCTTTTAAAGCACAAAGACAAAATCTGCCAGTGTATAAGCATATAACTTTCTATTAATCGTGCTCCTATAGTGACTGTTTATAACAGCCTACTCCTTGTACAACTTTCATTGAAGAGAAACAAAGAAGCAAAAGTAATTAGAGGTAAACCTGACAAGGAAAGAATTGCTTAGGCACTTGTGGTGTTGCAATCCATAACGCCTGCCTTCTCACTGCACCAGGAACCAGCAGGTCTGTTACCAAAGCTTTTTCTGCAAACTGAATGTTGAGACACAATGGCAGCCGTGTTAATAAGTGACAACTCTTTGCATTTAGATGCAGGATTGCTGAAGGACCTTTACCAAGGATCTGTGTCTAAGGATAAACTCTGTTTTCTCGCTGAGAGACAGCTGAATGAACTGATGCATGCAATGAAATGTAAGTGTGCTGACGGTCAGGTATCTTAAGGCACTTTTTATACTGTCAATTTGATTGTACTACAACTGGTTTTTATACTGTTAAAAATACACCACTTAGTCTATGAGTTAATAGAACAGAAAGTGTTCAACCAAAAAATCAACCATCTCCTCAAGCTTAAGGGTTCTAGTGTTGTGATGTTTACCAGCCATTAATACAACAGCCTTCAGGTCTGCATAGAGAACTGCCTTAGTTGGGCTCGGTTTTGGCTAAGTTGTAAATGTAGTCCATCTTCAAACTTCCACTTTCTTCTGCCCTTCCTCCAGCAGATGTGTGAAAAGCCAGCCCTGAATTTTCACTTAAATCTGCCAATACCTGAAAAGATTTTAATTAAAAATCTTGTGTGAAGGAGAGCATACTTAATTGGTAAAATGACATACAAGACTCATTTTTATACTGTTTTTAGTCCTCACTAAATCACTGTGTGTCAAGTTTTAATGTTTGAAATCTTTTAAAATTTTATTTTGTAGTTGAAGTACAGTCTATTGTTTACTGCACTTCTTCAGTTTACCCAGAAGAGAATGAACTAGTAGTGAAAAAAGCGCTGGAATCTGGTGTGAAAGGAAAGAAACTAAAACCATTCAGGTATGGAACAGCTAGTTTTGTCTATGGAAAACTTGAAGTGGCATAATTCTTACCCTAGACCAACCTGTGTCTTGTATTAGATTAAGATTTAATATCATCTTCAGCTGCCTCTAATTCCATGCTTGTTGATGTTAAGAAAGTACTAAGTTGGTTGATTACAGGATGCAGGTTGTAGGCCGTTACACTGCCAAAAGAACAGGAGAATAATACTGCAGTTCCAGATTATTTACTGTTTCAGATGAAGTTAATGAGTTGGCTACTGTGGGGAAATGTACTGTGGTTCAAGGCATCACTCAGTATATTTACATTTAATACGATTTAAATGGTAAATGTGAACTATGGCCAATCCAAATAAGTTTATAAGGGATAAAAGAGAGACAGATGCTACATATACTGGTAAGATGCAGTACTATAGCATGCATCTTTCTTGCAAGACTCTGGTAGAGAAGAGCAGCCAGCTGGAAACTCTAAGCAATATGGACTCAGGGCTTGTCTTGACAGTGATGCTGTGCTGGCCTGAATGTGGCTGAGGCCTCCTATTATAAAGTATGTTTTTCTTTAGGATTTGAAAAACTGTTGAGTCTGTCAGGTCTACGAAGCATTTTACTGAATGGGTGAGGGAGTAGTAGGACCTTAGAGCACAAAGTTCTCTGAGTTACTTGAATGTAAATAGTACACTCATTCATTATTTATATAACAGAATTCATACTTCAGAAACAAAAGTTTCTTTTTACATTTTCAGAAGCTTTTATTTTTTTTATTTTTTTTCCTTTGGGAAAAGTTCCCCTTTGTGTAAGACAAAAACCTCCCATATCAGAAATCCTAAAACCTCTTCTGTGTTTTGCAGAGATGTAATGAACCTTGTATGACCACCACATAATACTTTTGCTTTGAAATATCGGGTAACCACAGATAAGAAAGGTAAAAGGACGCTGGAAGTTTTGCAGAACTGCGCAAATTTGAGACTGAAGACAGGCAGAATTTCACAAATGATGACTCTGGAATTAGTTCCTCCTTTGTTGTCATGCATAGGTCTTGGATTTTTGTTGTAGTATTGTGAAGCTGCAGGCAGCCAGTGTAAACAAAGCAGTAATAATGCCATAAATGAAAAACTGTGCGATCATGCTTGTCTTAGGGTGAAAGTTCAAGTTGTTTAGGATCCATCTATTCCTTATCATGATGCCTTGTGAATTTTCCTTGAAATGTGGTAACTCAATTGACTAGAATAACTCAGAACAGAGTGAAAAATTCTGGAGTATAGCAGCTCTGAGAGAAAGAAGTCATGCTAATAAAACGTCCTACGGGAATCATCACGGACATGCTTCTGTCCTGTGACAGACTTCTTGGCCTTATGAGTAGAGTCAATGCAGCCCGTTTGTAACAGCTGAGAATTGCTGGAGAATGTGGGAATAGGCAACTTTCTTCTTTCTTAACTGTTAATACATCACAAAACTGTAAATTGAAAAAATTGGAGCCCTGGTTGTTCAGCATTGCAAATGGGGCATTTAGCTTACATATATTACTTATAAAGAATGTATACTTATTGACTCAAAGTCAACATCCCTATAATTTCCGTGCACTGCTGAGTGTTTTCAGAGTGCTCCCAAATTCCTGGACAACTCATTATTCAGCTACTGCAGACTCAGGGAAGAATGGAGTTCTTGATATGCATTTATTATGTGGTGGTTAATGTAATTCAACATAGAGATTATAATTTTCTAAAAGGATTAATTTGCATATGCCTTGAATTGCCTATTATTCATTTTTTTAAAGATGGGTTTTATGAAACTTTTATTTGCAAGACACAAAAATCACTTTTAATATATCTGTGTTTATTTCCTTGTATACTCATATTTCTTGGTCGTTTCTTTATTTTTTGGCAGATCTATTCCTCCCATCTTTCCTAAGTGCTCCAATCCAGAGTCCTGCACTGATCCTTTCTTCAAAATAGAACCATCAGAAGTTTCCAGTGGCTGTTTTCTGGCAACTATAGCAAGAGAGGTAAGAAAACTAAAATTTAAATGCACTTCACAGACAAGGGCTATTGTCATTTTCCACAGAAATATATGTAAATGGAACACATGAAAATAATTAAGTAAACCTGGATGATTTTTAAGATTTCTTGAAGAGACCAAAGAATTGGTGAGAAAAGCTATAGCTTTTCTAGAAGTAATTTTAACTGAAATGTGCAGAATGTTTTATGCTGAACACAGTTTTTCAACATGTACTTTTATTTTGGAGCAGTTATGATTAGAGCAGTCTCTTCATCTAGGTCTGTGTGAGGAACATGTTGGAGGAGATACTGGTGTCAAACCTTGGAAAAAGCTACACTACTTGTTGCTAGGATCATTCTAAGTGGTGTCTGCTAGTGAACTTATTGGTTAGGTCTGTACATATCACTAGGATGTGCCTGTATGCAAGCAGGCAGCATCACCAGCAGGGATTAAGACTTCATTATGATCTGTACATAATAAATCACAGAATCGTAGGGGGTGGAAGGGACCTCTAGAGATCACTGAGTCCAAACCCCCTGCCAAAGCAGCTCCCTAGCCCAGGCTGCACAGGCAGGCATCCAGGTGGGTCTCGAATGTGTCCATAGAAGGAGACTGCCATTTCTCTGTGCAGCCTGTGCCAGTGCTCCATCACTGTACTGCGAAGGATAGGAATGTTTCCTTTCAAAAATAAGTTAAATGCAAATCTGAACTGAAAGGCAGGGAGACTTTGAGTAAACAGAAAAGGCTTGGCATGATTTCCTGAGGAAAGGCCTTAAAAGGATGGTTTCCATTTCTAAGCATCAAGCTTTTTATCTCATGACTGAGAAAAGTAGAACTTTTTCCATCAAAAAAAGGGGGGAGGGGTTCTGCAAGCCCATAAGGTTTAAATAATAATACTGTGTGCATGTTTGTCTACCATATTCTTTCTAATCATACACAGAAACGCTTCTGGCTTCAGAAGCTGATCTGAATCATTTTTCAATGAAATGCTGTTGCACAAAACCAATTGCTCCAAACTGTATCAGTGGCCAAATTTAAGGTGACTCTGGAAATAAGGATTTACTAATACTTCTTAGAAAAAGAAGTTTAACAGTGTTTTTGCTTTTTCTGCTTCCCTCTTCACTGGCTGTAAACTGTTTCCTACCACACTGCTTCTCTTTCAGTGCTTGGCTGCTGTCCTACTTTCCGGGTTAACCTTGCTTGAGTGTCCTCACTCGTTACAAGGCAGGGATTTTCATTATCATGTTCCTGATCACAGTGCTGTATTTTAGTAATTATTTCTGTCACACACTTATTACAGACCGAGGCAACAGGAGAGGTGCTTTTTAAAACGTCTAGAACTCACTTTTCCTGTTCTGGCCTGTAGAGGGCAAAGTCTCTTGAAGAGCAAGTGATCAGGCAGCACAGCACAGTCAGGTTCTTATCTATTGAGCAAACAGCAACTCTGCCATAGCTTTCTTGTGGAACAGATTTTGAGAAATCCGGGCTTAAGGAATTGACTTTTAGAGCTGTTTCTTAGGTTCATTATTGTTTCATTTGAAATTTTCAGACAGAATCTTCCAAAAGCATGTCCGCTAAAGACATTTTGGCTCAAGCTGCAGCAAAAGGACCACTACCAGACAGCATTCTAGGAAAACCAAAGGAAGAAAAGCAAGAGAAAGTAACACAACGTGGAAGTGATACTGCTCATGCTGGCCTAGAGCCAAAGACTGCTGAGGTCTTTCATCCTGAAGCTGTATCTACCAGGAATGCTGCAGTTGCAGTATCCAAGGCTGTGAGCAAACTGAAAAAAAAAGTCAACCAACCAACCAGTCCTGTTCAGCTGAAGAAACCTACCATCAAACCAGACAAAGGTCTTTCTAAAGTGCCGAAGCATGTATCTGTTAGCAAGGTGCACGGAAAGCAGATACAAGCTAGAAAGACACATGCAGAACGTAAAAAAACGGTCGCAGTGAAGGTAGTGGAAATTGTTTTTCCTCCAGGGATATCACCATACATACGTCCTCAAGGAAACCAACCCAGGATGCCACCTCATATCTCTTTGCTCCAGTCCAGACAGGGGAATAGAAGTTTGAGGGACAGAGTATCTCCTCCATCTGTGTCTAAGGTGGTCAAAACAACTGTGCTTAGAAATTCTCAACCAAGGCTGTAATAATCTTTTACCTTTTCAAACAAGCTAGGGGAAAGTTCAAGATTCCTGTATATATTTATTCATGGATGTAGATTATAATGAATAAAGGTACACTGCAATCTTACTATGAAAATAATTCTGAGATATCTGCATGGTTAGCCATTTAAAGTTAAGCATTACATTTTAAAGTAAATGCAGCTCAGTTGCATAAGGCTGATAGACCCGGGGGGCGAGTAAGGTCAAAAATGCTACAGCCTCTAGCTATGGGCATTAAAACGACAAGTTACAATTTTCTTCTTTTCTCCCATAGATTCATACACACCTATTTCAAATTGTTGTTTTAAGTGAGACTGCATTCAATAAATATTTGTTGCTCTTTATAAGTGTTAGCTACTGTTTTTGTAATATTACCTTTTGGACTGTGACACATAAACCTCGCACTTCTCTCTCTGAAGCTGGATGTGAATTTTGCTACAAACAGCTGGCCGAGTACACTTGAACCTATAGGCTTCCCAGTATTAACTCCTTTGGTTTCTACTCACGGGTGCTTAAATAAAAATATTATCAGTGGAAAGTATATAAATTTATCATACATTATCACGACAATTCAGTATCTGTAGTCAGTCTGTATCATGGCTATTTTCACCTCAGATGAACTGCTGTTCTCTAAGAATACTGTTCTTGTAAATACTGTAACTACTTATTTGAATAATGACTGAACACCAGGAGTTTGTCAATGTTCAGAAACCTAACTTGTTCCCTGTTTCTAACAAATACAGAATAAATGGTAAGTCTATCTACACTTGGTAAGTAATGGTAACACTTGGTAATAAATGGTAAGTCAAATCTACACTTGTCTTATAATCTCAGCACAGTATAAAAGGAATAGAGCCCTTTAATAAGCAACTTAGTATTAAATACGGGCAGTATAAATACACAAAGTAATTCAGGAATTGTTAGCAACCATTTATGATAGTTGATCAGAGTTTTATGCAATGTAAGCATGCCTCGTGTCAGCAATGTGATACAGAATCTTGAGGATTTAGACCCACTCAGAGAAAATGTTTTAACACCTTTTTGTTCCTCTCCACACCAGTCAACGTAGCTAGATAAGCTATAGAAGAAGGAATGCATTACACCACTGGCACAGAGAAATGCTTCTTCTTCATCAGATAAATATTAGTATTTCACTGAATCAGTGAAAAACTCTTCTCATGTTTTTAACTAGAGTTACCTGTTGTACCAAAAGCTATCACTCACCTGCAGTACATCTCTGTGCATAACCTATGCTCCTTAACTGCTGCTATAAAAGGAAAAATTCTGTTTCTGAACAAACTTACCTAGACCTGTTTGCTTGCAACGTATAGAACTGAAACAAAAAACAAAACTCTCATGTTATTTCAAACCACCTTCAAGGAGGATTCCACATAATAAACAAAAGGAAGGGAAAGTAGTTTTAATATGGCTGTTAAGTGCCTAGAAGAAGCTTAATAGATTCTTAAATTAAAGAAGTAAACTTGAATATTATTAAAAATGAAGACTGGTGTCTCTTATTTACTAAATGTTGATTAAATGACTTCACAATGAACTTGCATTTGCCTAGTACAAGAAGCTTTGCCCTTCACATGTGATGTTCCACACTTTGCTGTTTATCTTGTTTTGAGGGAGCCAAGTCCTTGAGATAATACGGAATCCAAACCAGCTGTAAAGTTGGTATCTTACCAAGAATATCAAGGAGTGAGCAGTGAAGATGTTAATTCTGCAGGTTACCAGCTTGCTTGGTGAGCACCAAACATCACCTGGTGGCAACATCTGGGACAGACTTCAAACAGCTTGTGGATAGAAGCCTGAATGCTCAAATAAACACTTAAAAAAAAAAAAAAGTGAAGCAAAACTGTACCATATATAACCAGTTCTCAGCAACCCAGGTAACTTTCAACTAGAAACCACTGATTCAAATTTCTAGATACGTAAGGCCCTGTGGCTCTGCTACTGACTCTACACAGCCATCATATATTTTTCCCTCCCCTCTATCTGGAACAAGAAAAGTAATAATTTCCCAGTTCCATGGACCAGTAACAGTTGAGACAATCATTTTATGCAGCTAAATTTATTCTCAGAACAGAGTACATTTAAATGTGTAGAAGTGGACAACAGCAGAGAAAACTGCCCTTTTCAGCATCGATTGGGTGCTCTATGCAAGGCTGGGCTCTCATAAGACCCCAGCGGCTGTGGATCCAAATAAATCCCACTTAATTTTGCTGACTGTGCAGCACAAGTTTTTAGCAACGTATGAATTAACTTGCTTGAGGAAGGAATAATGGCATTTAAGGCTGAGCCTACATAAGCTGCTGAAATTAAAAAAAAAAGCGCTGTTTTGCACGGGTGCTTTACTAACAATTTGACATTCCAAATGATAATAATGATCTACAAAATACTTAATAAAATCAAAAATAAAATAAAAAGGGATGCGGAACTCTTAGGAAATGACAGACCTGGCATAAGGTGTATGACACTCTGCAGCTATTCCTCCTGTCACAAAAGGGCACGTTACTTCAATATGCACAGGTGTCTCCACACACAATGTTCACATATTATTGTGAGTCAGTTCTATGCTCTTCCCATGCTATTTTTGTTAACTCTATTCAAAGTCCCTCTAGGTTGCTCCCATAGCCTTGTACCTCCCACACCCCTTCTTCCCCTTCAGTGAAACAGCGTCTTAAAGAAAACCTACAGCCAGCACTGAGGATTTCAAAAGAAAGGCTTTTATCTCTCAGTTTTGAGCGTGAATATAAATCTCCTTGCTTCTGCAAGGGAGCACATTAATGACGTGACCGATGCGTGATACTTACGTCGAGTTTACTACTTGCATTGAAAAAAATAAGAAATTAGCTTCGCTTTACATGATTTTTCTACAGACTTCAATAAAAATGTGACTACAAATAATTACAAAGTTGCCACTTGCGGGCAACCTATAGTATACAGCGTAGAGAATGTTACAAGATCACGTCCAGTAAAGACAATACATCGACATAATAACGTAGGATATTTCAGTAAAAATAGAATAAATAAAATAAAAGTATTTTAAGCTGTATTTAACAGGTTAATTTAAAATATGGCATCAGACATACAAGGCATAGTGAACACGTGGCTGCCCGCTTACAGAATTGCTAGGTATTATAAAAAATGCATAGATAACTGAAGGGTTGCTATAACATCAAATAAAACAGTGGTAGTTATTCGGACACACGTATGCCATACACACATTTTTGGCCATGGTTGAAGAGCATCTCAGTATGCTGTTTGGTAAAAGACAACATGCTTGGCAATTTTAGGCTTTGATTCTGCAAACACCTGGGTGTGTATTTACCATTTTAGAAACTAGGGAGTTCTACTGGAGCAAAAAGGCCAACTATATTTAGCCCATTAAGCAAACTACTTAAATATTGCAAAATCAACAGCATTTTGGTAACAGACAAGAAATTCAGGGGACCTACAGCTTTTCCAATACTTTTCTCTCTCTTTTCCTTCAACCCTTCCTGCAGTTGTGCATTTGGCCAGTGAAAACTCTGTGTTCAGAGCCTGGACAACACAAATGTGTAAAGACTCCTGACACGGGTTCTTACCTTTACACTACTGTTTCCCAAGTGTTGGTTTGGTTTAAACATGGTCTGTGTCTCTCTTGGGGAAAAGCAGCACCGTGTAGATAACACTACTGAACTTGATAATACCGTTAGAAATTCTTTGTTGTAAAACAAATTAAAATCCTGGAGTTTCCATCTGGAACTTTAAAAAGAGAGATGCTGTCAAAATATTTTCTGTACAGAAAACAAAGTCTGATTCAGTAGTCTTAATGATAAATAAGAAAACATCCTTTAAATTCTCGATCTCATTTAATGATATATTGCCAGCCACCACATTTTGAAAACAGCCACCAGAGGAAGTGATTTTTTTTTTAACACTGTACCTGTCAGACATAACTGGGATCAGTATTAGTAACTGGAGAAACAGAAGCTGGTACACAAGCTGTCATCTCCATGCTTCAAAGTCTGGTTTCACAGCCAGTTTAAAGGTCGCTCCCGCTGAAAGGGTAGGGTTTGCCTCACCTCCTTCCCTGCACAATCGTGTGGACAGCTGGGTCAAACTCAGAGACCTAGACCTATTATTTTGAAGTTTACTCACGTTATTGAAGATCAGACTCCTCCAACTGCACAAGCAACAGAAATGGTCCAAAGGAGGCAGCAGGAATGGGAGTCTTGCAATGGGACAGAATTGCTTCACTGCCCCAGGTGCAGAAACTCTATTATGCAGAGGTTTGAGATCACAAAATCACCAAGGCTGGAAAAGACCTCTAAGATCATCCTTTCCAACCATCCACCTATCAACATTTCCCACTATGCCATGTCCCTTGGTACAACATCTAAACATTTCTTGAACACAGTGGAGGATCAGCTCCTTAGAGGGTATCCTAGAGAGCTCCATACCACAGCTGCTTGGCTAGCCTCCACCTACCCTTGTTCACACATCAGGCTGAACTTCTTTCGATAGCTCTTCTACACTTTAAATGCAGGCATTTCTTGAGTGGCTCTTTTCCCTTGTATTCTTAACATGTTTTGCCCAGGTGCTGCTGTTGACTTTTTAAAATAAGAAAAAAAAATCATTATTTGTTCAAAACAATCTTGTTTATAACAATCTCTGGCACAGCAAAGCTAAAATAAAATGGTTCTTGAAAAAACAACGTTGACAATGTTCTTTTGAAATTACAGCATGGCCAAATTTGCAGACTTGGGAGACAGACAGAGTTTGGAACATATATATATAAATGGAAGCAAAATGTTTTTAACATTAGTTAAAAATATCTTTAGTGTTCCATTTCCAAAATTTGTACCAATCTGCAGGTCCGAAAAGAAGATGGCAAAGGGAGAAAGATAAGTAACTGCATTTGAAGATCAGCACAAGATACAATTTAAAGGGGCACTACTGTGCTGACTTTGCCAGAATCTGCAGTCACACGGACCAAGGCAATTATAGGAGACCTTTGGAGCAGGAGGACTGAAATGAAGCTGTCCCACTTGAAGCACCATCCTGTTAGAAAATAACTCTCCTTATTTTGTCACAGACCATTAAAAGAATTTTCACTGAATTTAGTAAATTATCAGAAATGTGATTGATCTTCTTGCGGCACGCTAAGTATTTAGCAGCAAACCCAGAGGGGGAGTTGCGCAACCCGACGCTGAATTAACATTTGATCAAACACTCATATAGAAAACATCTGTAACATTTTTGCTTCTGTCAGAGTTTTAAGACAGTGAAACTACTGACTAACCCTCTCCTGATTAGTAATGAGCCCTATGTGGAACAAAATGTATTTCTGATGAAATAATGACGATTTGGAATGACATATTTAACATCCAACATATGTATCTGTATGTTTAAAGATGAAAAGCTGCAGTGGATCACCCTGTACTCAATTACTGAAAACGTTCCTGGATTTTTCAGCACTGGTTTGGTATCAAACAGTTTCTCTCTACAACTGTAACGTACAACAGAGACCAAATGACAATGATTCACGTGGATGTCAGGCAGACCAACGCTGACAAAAGAGTTAAAATTAACAGGTTAGTTCTGTAAAAAATAAAACTTGGTATTTAATCTACATTAATTCAATGGTAGCTGATCCTTGGTATCTACTCCAGTGTTGAGAACCAAAGTGCTGCAGGACTTAAGATTGGTTTGTGACAAATCCAGCTCAAGACGGTGGAACGTCATTCACTCCAAGGACTTTAGCATGATTTCACTGGGAAGGACGTGGTCAGACTCTTTCTTTGTGTGAGTTTAGGTAATGTTCACGTATTTACAATCAAGCAGACCTTCCATTGCTCATGATGTAACTCACTGACAGCAAAAAAATTATTCATGCTTCTTTTCATATCAAACGATGGTGGCAAGAACGAGATAACATGCTTGTCTAGCGTTGCTTTGATACAGATAAATTCTCTTCAGACAAAGCATCAGCAATTTGGAATGGAAGGCCAAACATCATCAGTTCATCCTCCTTAGTGTAGCTACTGTTATCTGCAGTTAATTAGGAAAATCTTCTCTCTTACGCAGCTACGGCATGTCAGTGACCGGGCGTTTCTGTTTCAAAGTGTCAATGAGGGACAGCACTCCTCTCTTCACGTTGGTTGTGACTCTCCTGGTCACAGAATCTGCAGGCGGTGGGGGCGGCCGAACTTTCTGTGAAGGAGGCCGGGCCACTAAGCACTTCTGATACCGTAACTGCAACAAAGCAGAAGCAATCTGCAATCCTTACTGTAGCCATTATTTTCAGTGCATTTAAAACACGTTTAAAATACTTCTTCATGAAATACAGTCAAGCTTCCATTTTGACTGTGACAAACAGCCCTGATGGAGTTAACATTGGTCTGTAAGCCCCTCAGCAGAAACTGTTCTTTAGCACATGACAGATACTAAATCATAGCAACAGTTCTTTGAAAATTGAAATATCAGTTTTCTCAATGATTATTAATTATAAATTAATAAAAATATTAATCAAACAAGGATTATTTTTCACTACACTGTCACTGGATTACATAAAAAATACTTTTCCAGCATTAGATATCTTCTGTAACTAAGGAAAATATCTTACACACACGTTGAAGAGTTCAGAAGGTCAGATGTTAAAGGGGCACAGTTCATTAAACTGACATTTCAAGCTTATTTTTAATTTACGAAGTGTTATCAGAATCCAAATTGCTAGTTTTAACTTGTTATATCTCGGGAAGTAAATATAATTGCAAATTTGCAAATACATAGATTGAGGTAGTGGAAAATATAAATACTATTAGATGCTTTTTAAAGATAGTCACTTACCATACAAGCAGCCTGAACAGCTTCTGATACATTGCCTGCATTTGGTTCACACCAAAACACATGGCACTCAAAATGCTGGTTTCCTGTATCCATAATGAAGGCAAACGTATGAACATCCTTGCCTACTCCCATGAAGGACAGAAACCGCACACGACATTCCACCATGATTTCCTCTTCATTCTGGGTATGAATAAAATGATTGTTCATTACTATCAGATATTCTATGAAATTCTACTTTCAATGTTAGGTTGTTTAAACGGGGAGAGAACACTGATGCAGTGCTGTGAAATTCCTTCTCACAATTTGTGTATACCTGGTGTGAGAAGGGCTGGGCTGGGTCCTCCCTTTCAGGATACCAGCAGAACACAAAGGCTTTGAGCCTCAGCACTGAGCATACTGTGCATTGCAGTGCTGCACGTTTAAATTGGATGTAGTGGTTTTGTGAAGAAATGCACGGCTGTTATGACTTCTAAAGACAGTGCTCTATTACTGGTATGTAGAGATGAGGCTTTAGGACCTAATCAACAGATGTGGGTGAGCATTCTCTAAAAATTTCGTTCTACTAATCTCTATGAAAAATGACCTACAAAGGACGGTGATGTGAAACACAGATTGTAGTCCTACTCTTGGCTTTCATGGAAAGAATACAGAAAATAGAGGATAGAACTTAGGATTGCTCCTTACAGCTTAACCTACAACATTTTAGACCCAAAATTTGTAGAAAGGATAGCACCGCATTTGTTTTAAGCATCTAAAGGTTACTTGTAATCTGTATTTCTAAGGACATGCTTGGGATGGTAAATAAAGCTGAAGCTGACACAAATTCTAACAGTCTTTATAATAAACAGTGATACTCACAGCCCTGCAAAGAATTAGAATGCAAAATAAGCATGTGAATTCCAGGAAAAATGAACACTTTCTTCTAATGCTCACGTGTTCCTGGTTTTCAACACTTGTGTTAACGATGTTTTGAATATGACAGTCTGCCTTACTCTTTCACTGATGACTGTGACAGTAGCATCAGCAACATTCATGGTAACTGGCATCCAGTCTTCCTTGCTAGAGGAAGCCATCAGACTTTCAATAGCACTGTTCAGAGTATCCATTCCTAAAACAGAAGAAAATGCGTATGAGTAATCAATTTTATTTTCACACAGTAGTACACAATAGCAAATTGTTTTGAACTCAGTAACACAAATTTGATGATGGGCTTTCAATTGGTTTTCTTCATCTACAGAAGCAAAACAGGTGCCTCTGGCATATTTAAAGAGGGATAGCATCTCGTGTAGCTGCTGCACCACTTCAGTTCTCTAAGGTTGTTCTCATTAGTAATAGAGATCATATTCAGAGAAAGCAGTAAAAAGAAAATGCTTTCTTATCAGCTCCCAAAATACTCTGGTTGCACAACATTTATCAATTCGAAGCTCTGAATACTAGATGTTTTCATTTCTGGCTCTTATGACTCTGAAGTTCAGGAACTGCTCCCCTTCCAAAATCACACCTGGCAAGTCATAATCCGGCCCCTTAAGAGTTTATGCAAGTTCCCTCTGAAGTCACAAGTATTTAACACATACCCACAGGTTTAGCTACAGGCAGCATCCCCAGGTACTGGACATGGAACTTCTGCACCAGTTCTGTCTTTGGTGTTGGGAAATCTACTGCATGGGAACAAATATAGATTTCTATTTATTGCTACTCACAGCTTGGAAAAAGACTTTCATTTCATCAATAACCTAAAACAGTTTATCGAGTAATTATACTCTGAAGGTACTGTACTAATTAAACCAAATCTCAACTCCTTCTGACAAGACTAATGCCAAAGGGAATTTAAATGCTGCATCATTTAATTCTTCATCTACACTAAAAATAGGGTCAACATAATACTACTGGCATATTAAAAAAAACAAACCAACAGAAAATATAAATGAATGTGCCTTTGAGACGTACAGACCTATTTTTCACAGCATAACTATGTAAAATCTGGAATCCTTTTAATATCATCCATTTTAATATGTTCAGCACAAGCTAAGAGGAATCAATACTGCTGTCTGAGCAGAAAAATACACAAGTTGATGCATAGATTAGGAGTAAGGTAATCAGGACGGACTACTGCATCTCAAAGCATCTAGTCTCCTGCAAAGCTAATACACAGTACATTTGCTCTTCTGGAGAATTTTCAAATCAGCAGCTATAAGGCATGCAAAGGCAACTTCCTTTTGCCATGCAGTAGCAGAGTGTGCAAAAGACCCTCAAGGTGAACGATATCCCACTTGTACCTTTTGCCTTGGAAGCTGCTAAAACTGTGGTGAAACCCAAGAGGAGCACTTATACATTCTCGAGATTAGCAGAAGCATATTCTGCTTTTAGGGCAAATTTGGGCTGATTCGTCCCAATAAGTATTTTGATAAGAACTGGAGAATATATGCAAGTAGCCACAAGTATGACTGACTGTTTGCGAAAGTTGTATTTTAAAATAAAAGACAAAATGCACAAGCTGACATAACTTAGCATGACTGTGTTAGTGTGAATCGGATTAATATATAAAAATGTTTAATACAATACCAGCTCACAGTCAGATACAGTGGTTAAAAGACTCTCCAACCAACAGAGTCCATTTCAGTCAAAACAGCACCAGAAATAAAATATATCTAAAATAGCACAATCAGCTGTAATGTGTGGTACCTTGCAAAGGAACATCAAGGGTGACGTTTGTCCTCTCTTGCATTGAACTGCAGGCCATAGCTTTAGCATTCTTCCGTTCAGCCATAATCTGAATAAAACAGTGACACTCCAGCATATTTTTCAAAAATGTCATACAGTATTAACTTCAAGTATAAATCTACTCCTATTAGGACTCCGATTTCCAAAATTAGTCAGAAACTACATGACTAAACAAGTCATCCCTCATAAATTACTTCAGCTTGCCCACGGCTTATTCACCATTCTTTACATACTGAACTTAAGAGACATTCAAGACTAGATGAAAAAAGAATGAAAGAGTTAAAGTCGCTTTTGTTAACAGAAAAATTGTGAGGAGTAACATTGCAAGAAACAAATATTTAACACAAGAAATATTTTCATTATTCATGTACCTCTCTGATCTATCTTCTGCTGCCTGTCATTTTTACTTTCATTTCTATGTTTCTTCTGGCATAAAAAATTCCATGCAAAATGCAACATGTTCCTCCCTCAAAATACTAACAAAAGAGGAAAACACTTCAAAACAACCACTTTGGATCATTTTTCCCTGCAAATACATGACTATGAAGGGTCCCAGGAAAGTTAAGGGAGGTTATCCAAAGCTAAAATAAGGAACACTGTTATCTGCTTCCTTACACTGATGACTATTGATAGTAATTAAGCTATAGAGATAACTAGAGTTCTTGTAAACGACACTTGGTCTAAAGATACTTCTGGCACATTTCTCTTGTATTTTTTTTTTCCTTTCTCCCTTTTTTTTCCTTTTTTGCTAGGTTTATATTTTGGAAGTATTCTCTGTTACAGAGACACATGGCAGTATTCCCACCTGAAAATGAAAAATGATACTCAATAGCTTAGGGAGAAGCCCTGGCCCAGCAAAGAGGTCAAGTGTGTCAGACAGCAGATGCTAGGTGCTTTGCTGAATCAGGACTGCATCTATTGCTGAATTACAAAGGAACAACACTCTGCTCAACAGCACTATTCTATTTTATTCTCTGTCACTATTAGCTCTTGCTGTAAATGCTCAGTTGCTCTATGATCCAGTATTGCCGGGAATTTCATGCCACAATTAAACAACAGCTTTCCTGCCTTTCTGATAGCATAAGTCACATACCCTGTGCATTTCCTTGATGTTGTGCTTATTGGACAAAAGAAGCTTTTGTAAAGGCACACATTTCCCTGCTAGATTTGCTAGAAACATCTGCAAGAGCTGAGATGGAGGACAAAGATGAGAGATGGCAGGCCCAGGCATCTCCAGTGAACCACTGCTGCAGTGACACTATCCAGTGTCACCCAGCACAGCTCCTGTCACTCCCAGCCCCACCACCAGCCCGGGCTGCTTGCCCACCTTCCATCAGTGCCTGTCTGCCTCCTCTCACTTCGCTGGTGTGAAACATCATGAATTCAATACCCACAACTGCAGCATTGCAAAAATGAAAAATATTTAGACTATACAACTGGCTTCAGAAGGGAACTTAACATCCTTGACTTTCATTTGCTGCTGCGAAGACAAAATGTAAAGAGCAAACACACAGGCATGCAGTAAGTCAGGGGAACTGTGAAACTTCAGGGTTTAATAATGAGGTTTTCTAGAAGAGAAGTGATTCAGGAGGAGGGAAAAGTTACAAGGAAGGGCTGCTCATGTTCTTCTGTCCCTGTTGCCTACTATTCCTCTGCTGCAATGTGACATGTTTTAAGGAAAACCAAAACAAGCAGCATATTTTTAAAAAGGTGAATGCAGCCTCAAATCCATAGCTCAATAGAAGAAATAAAAATAGTTTCAAGCACTCCAGCTTAAGTACCTCCCCACAAAGCCTTTCAAACATTTTTTTCATCTGTAAAGGATGTGCTGCCCTACCACTACATGACATGACCATACTGTGGACACTCATGAACTCATCACACAAAAAATAAAAATTAATAACCAGGGAATGGTGGCAGATAAAGGTAAAATAACTGGAGAGAACAGCTGTCTCCAGTATTACAGACAGTGCCACTAGGAACTAAGATGCTTCTATCATCTGCCAGCCTAACTCTACCCTTCCCCTGATTCATTTTAATTAGGCAGCATACCATTGACAACTGTTGTCATGACTGTCCTGCTTGAAGAGTTCGACTCAGACAAGGTCTAACGTATTTAGAGTTACATATCACCATTGGTCATTAATTGAAACGATGTGTTCTTTTTCCATTTTCAACACACAACTTCTTTATTACTTAAGAAGACTCTCAGTCTGTACTTACACTTGTCAATCAAACGCAAGTATCATCATCCTCAAATCTAAATGCACATCCTCCTATTACTCCCATTCCTTTGTATCTTTTACAAACTCCCTGTATCATTTCTGGTTACCAGAGATACGAAACTAACAGTGGGAAGAGGTTGCTGGCTGTGTGCATTGTGCTGAGGAATCTCTCAGCAGACTCATGCAGCTGCCTTTACATCCACTTACCTTTGAGCAGATTTCGTGTAAACTTGTGGCGATGGCTTTTGCTGGCGTGTCACATCGAAACACATGACATTTCAGAATTCTGGTGTCTTTGTCCCTTGCCACATAAGCAAAGTCTCTGCACAAACGAAACAAATGGACACATTTGAAGCAGTAGTACCTACAGGCAGCCCTCCTTTAACAAGCGCATGTTTCAGCTATTAGAGAACAAAATACATCTCAGACAAAGCACAAAACACATCTCAGACAAAGCAGATCTACAAATTTAATACACTGCATACCTCTGAAAAATATATAAGCTTTGATAGTTAATCTACCTAATTAAAAGCTCAGAACAGTTTCCTAACACTGGTAATTTACTGAACATAATACCCATAACTCCAAAAGCAATTGTAAATACATAGAAAAATATGTACTTATTAAAGACAAACGAGAGAGAAAATTACAGGATAAGACAAAAAACCACACATGCAGCTTTTAAATGCTAAAAAAAAAAAAATGGCAAATGGTGGTCTAGGCAGAAAAAGAACGCATGCTGAAGGACGATATAAAAGTGTTTAAAATAAACAGATAGTAATTAGAGATCTGGTTGCATAAGGGAGATGTGAACCTGCTGAGTTTTGCTCAAACTAATTGGCCTAAATATTTGACCTTATTTTTTCAAAAGTTAAATAAGGATGCCCCACAAAAGAGATTTTCTGCACTGTCCCAACTGGCAGCCACAACGGTGTACAGCTTTCTAAAGGCAGCATGATGCTTCCTTGTTCTCAGGCTGTTTATGCGCTGAAGTACTTCTTAAGAAGTCAAAGCATGAACAGTGTGTAAACAAAGTGTCAAGATTGGACATGTTCCATTTAGAAACTGAGTTCAGGGCTGTCTCTGCTCTAAGAGCCCATCAATTTTTTTTTTTTTATCCCTGTAGCGCTAACTTGATTCATGTCCTTCTTGGGATTGAGGGTCCTTAACCCTTTCACAGAGGAGGAACCTGAGGCTGGTTCTGAGGCACAGGAAGGCATGCAAGGATGCTGGTGGCTGATGCAGAGCTGGACTTCCAGTCCTACAGCAGACAGGAGCACTATCCTGCAGTTCAGTACATTGCCTATATTTAGTTTGGCAGCTCTAGGCTTTGTCAGTGACGAATCCTCACAGCAAAGGGGTGTGGTTGCCCCCAGCCCAGCTACTCACAGGCAAGCTGGAGCTCCTCCTTGGCTTTGCCCTGTCTGCACATGTGACACAGGCACCCTGCAGAGGGACAGCACTGGAGGAATAACATGGGCATGTCTTAACTCAGCGGATCATGACTTGTGTCAAACCCCACAACAATAACCCCAGAAGAGACTGCCTGTTGAAGATGTCTGGAGGTCTCCTAGCTCCACCCCCACTCCCAAGTACCTGAGACACAATCCACAAAAGTCTTTCAGCACCTTTGTCCCTTTTGCTGCACTGCAAGTACACCAAGACACTGAGCATCCTGGGAACAGCTGAAGCACTTTTTCTACATGTGCAAAGCATCGCTTCAAAAGGCCTTCCTCCTCCCTGAACACTATGGAAGTAAAATGGAGACTTCAATCTGGCAATCAAACATGCTGGCTGTGATCTTAGGTGCAGGCTAACAAAGATGCACAAACAAGCAGCCTGCTGTTACACATCTCACTGCTGGATCAAGGCATGTTCTTTTGGAGTGACATGGCTATTCATTACTACTTGTAAGAATTAACCCCAAATCATTAATATTCCTTCGAAGGAGGAGTAAATGAATGATTTATGGGTCCCTTTATAAAATGAGCAGTTGTATTACCCTGTACTGTTTTGCTGAGTTGCTTCCGCTGTGCAGATCCACATTTAAATAAACAGAAAACTGGAGCCCCAGGAGCACTGTGCAGCACCAGGCCACACCCTGTGAGAGGCTGCACAGACACAGAGCATAACTTGCACCCCTTGGTAGCTTGAAAGTTATCGGCTAGAAACTTGTCACTAATAAAAAGCAAGACGGGACCAAGCCAACAAAGCAAGTCACGGGAGTTCGTCAGACATGTTGCATTGCCAGTCAAATTCAAGTTCAAGCAACCTATGAATGGCTGTTCTGACCTCTGCCCAGTGGCCAAGTGACAGTGATGGTAGCCAAAGCCTCCACATGCAGGTCACCTAGCACTCTCCACCACACCACAGACATTTTGACGCTCCTACTGCTTGCTCTGACATCTGCCCAGGGATACCAAGAAATGTCTTTTCTCCACCCTGCGAAATCCCATTCAGGCACTATCAACCTGAAGGAGCAGGAGTAGCAGCCGTTCCCTGGGATGCTGTGTGTACCAAGCAACCAGGAGGCCTCATCCTCAGACTGTAGTGTCTGCTCCTGCTGTTACGGTAAATATTCCTGTGTTAACAGGACACGTGCATAAGCAAGGTGGTGTGAAATTATAGCGCAATTACAGCAGCAAATGAAACGCCAGCTAGCACATCAATCTCGACTACTGAGAGCTAATAAAGCCTGTGCAGTGGTGTTTGAGACACACACACCAGTGCCTCACTTTAAGTACCTGAACAGCTTGAACAAAGTAAATCAGCTAATTACATATGGAAATTGTGAACATGCATAAACCTTTAGATGATCATCTGTAAGCCTGCTGAGGCAAAGAAGGAAATCCAAGCTCCTCAAAACTGGTGGTAGTGCATCACACACAACCCTGCCAGCACCAGCTGTTTCCAAGTGATCCATCAAAATTAGCAAGCACATCATCCACTTCTGTTTAAACAGAGCACAAACAATATCACTGATTCCTTTAAATCCTGAAGTCAGCTACCTAGCATCCCAGTGGGCAGGCTGGCAGCAGGAACCCAGTGCAGCCTGGTGTTTGGCATAGTGAGGCACAAGGAGAGCAGAGCTCTCTGAGGGAAGGAGGGCATGGCTTGGATCACTCCATAGTAACTGCTCCCAAAACCATGGCTAACAGAATAAAACTCGGGAACAATGTTTCCCTGCACAGGACCAGAAGGCAACAATTTACTTGTCCAAAACCTTGAATACCAAGTAAAACACAAGGCTGCTCTCTGATGCTTCTTTCAGTTCAGATCCCTTCTGGGTCGCTTACTCTGAAAACCTTCATTCAACAGCAGCTCACTTGAAGCTGATTAACACTTAAGCAAGATTTATGGGTAAACAGTCCCTTCAATAATGAAGAAGTGCCGAGTAACGTGCTTGCAATAGAAATTTATGGAAAAGGGAAATACCTCCTCTCACTATTCTCCTCCCTTCACACCTTGCTGGGAAAACAAGGGAAAGAAAAAACAGAAGCCTTTAAAAAATCCAGGGCAGGATACAAAGCTAGTACAGAATGAATAGATCCTATCTCATCCAGCTGAAGTCTTGCCCTTCTCCACAGGATGTGGGCACATGTGAAATTAACAGGATTTGAACCACAGCTCCCAGTAAAATTCCCTTCATGTCAGCGGGGAGAGCAGCAAGACTAGGGAGAGAACAATATTTCATTTCTATATTCCTTAAGGTTTACAACCCAAACAGATCATTTCTGTTGGTATGGCATTACAAAGAAGGGGCACTGGGATTCTTTTCAATCATTTGCACATATAGCGCCTTATCTACTAGTACCATTCAGGACGTAGGAACCTGGTGTAAATTAGTAGCCTGAAAAAAAAGCCAGAAAACCAGAAAATAGGTGGAAAATGTATTTTGTTGCACAAGTGGGTAAGACTGGTTCTGCTGAATAGTTTAAAATACTACTGAGAGACATTTTAAAAAGCAATTAGAGATCTGCAAAGACAATGTAAGGTGCTAAGTGGAATGGAATTTCGTTTTTATTTGCTCCTTTACCCTCCTTAATTGGCAAATGTCTACAGTAATTGACTAGAAGTTAGATAGCCATACCTATTTAACACCTGGCTAGGCATCACTTAGCTGCTCAACCCTGGATGAATATAATCACACTAAATGTGATTTATGCTAATGCTGTTCTGTTTGAATAGCAGTCATGGCCATTTGCCACTATTAGGCTACAGTCCTAGGAGACATCCCAATTAAGTACAGCCTGAAAAAGCATCACATCCTCTGTTGCCTTTCCTTGCTTTTCCAAAGGAGTGTAGAATTGTATTAACCATATAAAAAAACAAGCCAAACCAAACCAACCAACCAAACAAAACCCCAAAAAACTAGCCTTGAACCCCCAAATTAGGAAATTTCTACTTTTATCAATGAAAATTGAGTTGCAGCTATTTAGAACAACTGTATTAAAATGATACATATGCAGGAAAATGTAAATTGCTTTGCAGATTTATGTATTACAAATTGTAACAAGAATCCTCGAAGAAGAAAATTATATCCTCTAGGCTCATCTTAAATTTGATTTAAATTCACCCAAAACTGCCTCCAGAAAATGACTGTTTATTTCTATATACCAGTGTGCACAGTACGTGTGCCTTGTGCCTGTGGGGTCACAGAGCACACCCAGCCAGGCTGTAGTGAAACGGGCTCCTGAGCCCATAGCCTTTGGATTGTGCTTTGCTTTACTGCAAATAGCTTCCCTGAGATTTGTGGAAAAGGAAGGAAAATTGAGAAAGCTGAGGTTTGTGTGAAAATAATTAAAAAAAAAAAAAAAAAAAAAAGAAGAAGAAGAAGAAACAGGGGGAGTGCAGCCGCTACAATAGCAGAGTGGAGTCAGAAGCCACCTGGCAGGAGGCTGCCATTCACACACAGTGGGACAGACAACACAGTGTCCATGAGAGCAGTATACATGGGCAGAGGAGAAAAGCAAGGAAAATCACATGAGAAGAAAAGGGGATAAAAACTAACATCAGCAAGGCCATTCTTTCATGAAGCTTTTTCCAAGACACAAGTAATCTAATGGCACAAATGTCAAGCAAGTTTAGGTGCAAGAAATCATAAAGTAAAAAAAAAAATCACAAAAATTAAAAGAAAAGCTCTGCAATTCTTCTTTACCCCAAACAGATACAGCCTGCAGAGCTCCTGCTGCCCAAACCCAACCCACTATGGCAGGCATGTCCACCATTACACATCCTGGTTGTCAGTTTTTGGCGTAGGTATTTAAGAACTCCTCCAAAGCAAACTGAGACTTCTAGTAGTTTTTTGTATTTCAGTACTCACAAAACTTTTTTTTTTTTTAAAGGGTACCCTTGAAGCAATACATCAGTTCTGCATTTATTAAATTCTCCTTAAAGGGCACTGGCACAACACAGCTTGTTTTCCTAATTCATGGATAAAATGCATAGTGCAAATTATCCCCTGCTGAAAGGCTAAACGTGCTTCTTTTTTGACAATGTCACTTGCTAGCTTTGTGCAATACTCAGACTTTAATCTGGCAACCCTAAAACACACAGCCTCCCGGTTACTCTTTGAAGTCTTATCACTACCACAGTTCTGTGCACATCCAAGTTAGTTTGTTAAAACCATCATGGAGCCAATATGTCTGAAACCCAGCCTGCTGAAGCCCAACACTTACAGGCTTGAACCATTTGCACGACTTCCACTCCCATCTCCTTCTAACACCCTGAACCTGACCCAGCTGCAGAAGTTATTCCCCTCGATTCAATGTTGGCCACCACCTCACTGTGCAGGGCAGGGGAAAGGCTGCCTGCTGCCAAGGTTTCCTTTCCCCAGGCATGGATGCTACAAACCATGCCCCTTTTCAATACCAAGTGCTACATACCACCCTTGCAAAGAACCACCGACTTACACAGTCACGTTATCAGTCAAGATCCCAATCTATTCACTGTGTCAACAAAGAGCATCAACAAACACTGCAGATTTAAGATTTTTGTTCCATGCTGTTCTTCCAGTCTCACCTCATGATCCCGTAACTAAAGCACTGCTTTCACAGACAAGACAAGGAGGTTAGCCTGCCATGTTTGTTGGGGTCACCACTATGGGGTCATGGCTGCTCCTCAGCTGCTGGGCAGACACAGCAAGGTGACAAGTTGAGCAGCAGCTTGGGCCTCAGCTCTGCTTTTAAATAAACTGAGATGATGACAACTTCAGGGACAGATCCTATGAAAACCAGCGGAGACAATGACCACTGACGTTTTACTGCCACCAATTATTCACTGTAAATTTTTTTTTGCTTAATTGCTTCACAACATTAATGAAATATGCATGGGCAGGGGGCTACCACGCACAGCATGATTTTCAAGGGAAAAACACACAAATGAAGCAACTTGTAAAGTCCACTGCAGCTGCTGCTTCTACTTTGCAGCATCACAGACAGTTGGTTTAACTTCTCAGGACAGCCAGTCTAGCGCTCTGTGTGAATGCTAAATTTCCTTAAAATAGACGAATCTGTTATTACGCCTATAAACCTCTAAAGAGCCTCTCTGCAGCAGATCCTGTAGATTTATTTCCATAAATCAGTATTTAGATATTTTTAACAATGCTACTATCTTCCCAGATCTAATTGGAAGATGTAGGCTTTTGTTTTCAGGGAATATTTAAAGATTTAATAAAGAAACACACCAAGTTGAGCTCAAAGTACTACTACACGTTTAAGTGAAGAAGACAGCAGACTGTGTTAGAACAGAATCTCTCCACCGAGAATCTCTTTAGAAGCAACACTCGCCAGTTCTCCTTTGCTCTTTATTATGCAGACAGAGAACAAGCAATCATGCACAGACACTACCCACGAATCTGCTTGCAGCACACTTCTGCTAGCGTTAGTCTGGGAGGATCATCACTTTCTACATGCATGAAATCTACATTAGATTGCAAAGCCATAATGAAGAAAGTTCAAACATTTCCCTAGGCCAATGCTGCCTAAAGAACTGATTAAAAACCAGTCAAGCCTGGAAAGCATTCTCATTATATTCCACAAAGCAAACCTGAGCGTCTGCCTGGATCTCTCAGCCACATTCCTTCCACCCAGTCCCAGCATCAAGTCCTTACAATTTAGAAGAGCAAACAAAACCCGTGCCTCATCCGCGAGACATGATTCTATCAGCAGGAGGCTCTGGCGTGGCTGCAGCCCTTGTGCTGCAGAGCATGGGACTACAATGCCTCGCTGTGTGCGCTCCCACCAGCGGGAAGCAGTGTCAGGAAACCCAAAGGGTCCCTTTGTGAACCCAAACAAATCAAACGTGCCGGTGACAACTTTTCATCTGACTCCAAGGACAAGCGACCATCCCAGCTGCATTCAAAAACAGAATGCCAAAAGTTGGAAGTAAATATCAACGCCTCCAACTGTTGCTGAACTTCATTCTTAAAGTCCCCAGCGGTTAGCATAGCTTTTTTTTTTTCTTAAAGGAGAGACTACAATATAACTTTCCTTTATTTCAGAACACACAGAATGACAGTGTCTAAAGTCAAACACCCTAAAAAGCCAATATCAAAATCCACTGCATAGCATACATTTAAATTGTTCTAGTACTTGAGGGCTTGGGACCTGGAAAAAAAACCACACAGTTCAACTTGACAGTACTGTTAATAGCAAGCTGAAAAGGTGACAGAGACATAAATGCACCTCACTGCAGGTGAGCTTCTGAATGACAGTATTCACAAGCAAACTGGTATGAACACTTCGGTGCATGCTGGAAAGATAAACACAAAGAATAATGGGAAAATGAAAATCATTTACCTCTCTCTGAATCCACGAAAGCATGAAGAAAGAGAAAGAGCAAGTTAGAAGGCACTCACACAGAGTTCCAGCAAACGATGGGACAGAGTAGCTGAAAAGTGCTGTACATTTAATATTTATTATTTGTTTGTAGCACAGCGTACCTAAAGTGTCCTGCAACTACATGCCTTCAGTGCTTATTTTGGTTGAATCCCGTTGCTCTGAAGTTTGTATTTTTGGAAACATGCAATGAGGCCAACAAGCATCAGCTGAGTTTAGCAAAGCAGGACAGACATATCAACACCGAGAGGTAACCGAGCTTAAAATATCACACGCAGATAAGAGAAGTAGTAAGCAGTAAGCATAAATAGACATACAAAGTGCATGAACCCTCCTTCTTCCAAAATGACACTACTTAAAGCACACAAACAACAACTTAAAGTACTGAGAAAAACAGAAATAATTCCTTAGGCTATGAACACTTTATGTTGTATAAATTGAAGGAGTATACAGATCTACATGAGTTTTTTGAATGCCTTTTCCACAGGCTCAGGCTCTGAGATCGCTTGTGCTGCTTCACGTTCTGCAGAAGCCACAACCTGGGTGACCTCCTCATGCAGGCACTGAGCTGACAGCAGAAGTACAAAATCCTTGAGTACTGTCATTCCTGAAGCCCTGCAGCAAATTCTGACTCTCTGTACAGCCCTTTCCCAAAATACAAAGACAGACTCTCTAGCCAGAGGCTGCAACCCCTTGGCTGGGACACAGCTCCCCACCAGCCTGGCCTTCCTTCAGGTGGGGCAAAGGAAGGCACAGGAGCATGCACGTGTGGAGCTGTCAAGTGAAGACAGTATGTGGTTTCACACGACATCTCCACAAAGGGATAACTGCACTGGGAAACTAGATGGGCTGCTGCCTGCTTTTCCCCAGCCCTCCTGAAAGCAGAACAGCACTCCATGCACGTGGCAGTGGTATCCCTATGGGAGTAACCATCATTCTCAAAAGGAGAGCTGCTTTCCACAATATGTCTTGTTGGCAAGACACATGCTGAGGAACCATCCACTGCAAAGCATCTGCGTACCCAGCTCTCCAACAGGTCCTTGCAAACACTATCCTCCATTCTCCTTTCTCCCCATGCACTATGGAGCTCAGCTCTTCTAAGGTCTCACCTCCAGTGATCACCTGAGCACGACTCAAGCACAGCACACAAACCTGTGGGACCCTACATCATCCAAGTTAGCACTCACCAAGAAAAACGTAGTGGAGTGGAAAAATCACCCTTCCTACTTAAGGGCAGGATTAAAGATGGCATGCTGAAGGGAAAGGATCTGATTCCTGTTAGACATCTCATTTCAGTGAGTTTGTGAAGCTTACAGGAATTTATCTCTTGCTTAGAAATAGCTTAATGAGTAGATCCGGAATAAAGGCAGGCTTTCTAAGCCAGGTTTCAACTAAATGTGCATATGGTTAGCAAATGCACCCATTCTATGTGGGAGCAGAAGCTGTGCACGGATTGCATATGTACATAGCTAAGGGTTTAATTGCTCCATGAGATTTTTGCAAAGTGGTGGCACTTATATAATGTATAAAAAACTGTTGGGTTGTATTTTTAACAACACATTTTTACAACACAAAAAACATGCCACAGCCTGGAGTTAGAAACTTCAGGCTTAAGAGAACTGTGTGTCTGCCTTAGCAATGACATTTGAGATGAGCTAGTGACAGTATCTATGCAAAGGGGGACCCCTATGGACCTCTAGAGATCACATTTTGTGCACTTAGAAATATCAAACTATAAAGTAGGGAGTTCTACTAAGATTTCATATTAATGCCTTAGAAACATAGCATACACATGTCCCTTAAAATTGTTTTAGATCAAAAATAAGGCATTCAGTAAATATGAATACTCAAGTACTGTTCATCCTATTTGCCTAGAGGACAAATTCACATTTTACCAAGATATTTGCCCTTTCAGTACCTAGATTGTAGGGGAAAAACAAACACATTCAATCTCATTTAAATACCCCAAAACAAAATTAGTAAGCTTGACAAATGCAGTCCACAATGCATGACATTAAGAATGTTGAAACTCTAGATGTCATGATTCTTACCCTCCCTCATTTACCCTTACTTCCATTAAGCATTAGGCATTTATGTCACAACAGTTAACATAGGTGGCTGATAGAAACTAACATCCTTGGCAAAAGGATTCTGCTTTTATTAATGCTTTGATCATAAACATCTTCCAGTTTTACCAAGGAAGCACAACAACATCCACAAACTTCAGTACATTAACTCTCTCCCAAGTTACTATACTACACTTTTGCAGTATTTTTCTTTTGGCACTTCTTGAGCATGTGCATATTATACACTGATCAAACTCATAAGCTACTCTGCACAAACTCCAACATACCCAAGCAAATAGACATTTGGGAATTTTGGAATGCTTTAGAGACTGCCACCAAGTGTTAGTAATGCAAATGGTCAATGTGAGCTAGGACTATTCTCAAAAATCGCATGAAATGGGTGCAAGAATTGCTCAACTTATTAATTTTTTTGAGGCAAGCAAGAAAGACCACTTTGCCCTTCTGCTCTGGCATCTTGGCTGCCATTCTCCACTGCCACAGAGCAGAGTACAAAGTTTTCACCACACAGAAAATGGCTTCAAACATAAATATATCTTTCTCAAATGAAACTCTGTGACATGCTTTTTCTTTTTTCCCAGTCCTTAATATATATTTTTTAATTTCTTCATTTGCAGGACCTAATTCTGATCTCCATATTTAACAACAAATCCAGGCTTCATTTTTCTCTAGGACTCACTCACTCGTTCTACACAGAAGGCCAAGTTCCCAGTAGAAAGAAAGGCTGCAACTCCTTAAGCTGCTGGCATACAGTTGCTTTTAGAACTCGATTAATCTCTGACCTATTTTCCTTGTCAAAAGAAAACAGAAGCTGCTCCTGAGAGAAGCTGACGACAAATTGCTCTATAAAGCCTTGATTCAGCCATTTAAATAATTGTTATAGTTACTTTTTGATCCTGTAATGGATTTTTCTTTCCTACTTACAGACTCCTTCGTCTTAGTATTACTGTTTTCAGCATTTACAGAGTAGCGGTGTATCTTCATTGTCCAAAACACTCTACAAGGTAGCTAGTGAAAGCAGCTAAATTCAGACACGATATCCATATCCGGTATTTCTGTAATGGACATTCTCAAATACTTCACAAGGGAAACGTGAGCCTTAGTCTTATTATGAAGAAATAACACAGGGCTCCCTGCTCTGCTTCCTTCCAGGTGGTGAACTTGGTAGTTTCTCCTTTTCAATAAGCAGTGGTGACCTGCAGCTATCTCAAACGAAATCTCCCTCACACCTTCACTTCATCTTCATGGGCTTTCTACCGGGCTTTGCAGAACCAACAAGGATTTCAGCATGTCTCTTGCTAACACTTTATAATTTAAGAGGTTAATAGTAGTACCGCAAATATTGAAAGATCTTTTAAGCACAGACAGCCCTGGATTCTGTAGTCCAATGCTAATTTGCTAATAGAATTTTTTTAACTTTCTAGGAGAATATATGTACTGTTTCTCCATGTACAAATCACTGGCTTTATGTGAAGTGGACAAACAGTAACTACTTCTCAGAACAAAGCTTTTCACTGGAAAAATCCTTCAGCAATTTAAATACAACATACTAGGAGGAAAAGAAAAAAATAGAGAATAAATGTCTTAGCAGAATTCAAACATAACAGAATTGAACACAAAACATGACCTGCTCGTGCAAACACTTGAAGGCAAATCTGTTAATTCCTCTACCATTATGTAATATACAGTTGTATAGAATAATCACCATTGCAACTGCAGGAGCAGATACAAAAAAGAGCAGAGGGGGAAATACAAAAAGGTGACAGAAAAATAAGAGCAGTTGGGCTGCTGGGCTTCCCCAGGCAATGAGGAGCAACTGAGCTGTGGCCATAGGACTCTCACACCATGGGATGCAAACACATCAAGCAGGGATGCAGCCTGCTTCTAACCAGTTAATAACAGCTTTCAAATTATTCCAGTAGCTCTTCACGGAGTGTTTGGTAATTAACGAATTAATTTCACACAGAAAACTATTTGCCTGCATTCCCTTTACATTCTGGTAATTCAAATACAGTCGAATGATTTATCTTTATGCTTAAAACAAACAAACAACCAACAACAACAAAACAGTAAAAAACCCATGCACCACAAGGCTAAGTAGAAGACATGGAAAGGTTTCAGTGGTGGCCCAAAGTGCCAGAAATGCCTTAAGTGCAGCTGTGTAAGTTCTTCAGTATGGTGCTCTATATTCTTTCCTAAGCTGATTGAGTTAAAAGGGTCAAGTCAGAGCCTGACAATAATGTGAGAAGATGATACCTAGAAAATTGTGTCAGGGCTGCTATGCAGCATTTGAGATTCATTTCTGAGGGGAAAAGACCAAGACCCCTGAGAAAAAGCAGCCCATGACCTTCCAGCATGCAGAGATGTGAGAAAGGAGCACCCCTTCCAGGGAGAGCCCCAAACAGACACTTCCTTCTTACTTATCTCCAAAAACCTTAAGTTTTGCACAGCAGGAACATGCAAGCTGCACCCCTGGGCAAGCTGTAGTGTTATCCAGGTTCTACTGGCAGGTATTATTCACCTGTGTGAATCTGTGTGTCTTCACAAGAGAGACAGACTGGAACAAAGAGGCATCACACTGCACATGCAAGCATTAGTACTTCCTTGGATCTGGTACAGCAAATTTACATCTACAGCCTGACCACTTTTGTGACTGCCACACTCAGCTAACAGCATAGAGTGGTTAACACTTTACCTGTCTTCGTTACCGTAGCTTCCCTTGGAGTCTGGCAGACTCCCCAGCTTTTTTGAGCAGATCAGAAATAAATAGAGCTGCCATGTGTTGCCCACACCACGAGCCCTCCAGTCCTCATACAGCTCACGTGGGACTGTGCACAGCAGCCAGCTCTGGCCACCTCACCAACTGAAATTTCTCTGCTTTCAGTTACTGGAGATTTTACTTCTAAACACATTTTACTTGGATAAAAATAACAGTGTATGGCATAAGCCTTTCTTCTTTATTTACTGTTGTAAATACTTGTCTATGTGTACCCACTGAGGCACAGAAGAGGTACTACTCTGGTTTTCTAGTCTGTGATTGCAAAGTACAGTAGCACTCCACACAGCAAAATGTTTATGTAAAATGCACTTACACCTCAACAATGCAACGTAAACAAATAAAGGGAGCAACCTTCATTTTTTTGCGTATTTGAAAATCTCTCTGTTGCTTAGAGAATGATTTTGTCCTCCACTTATGCATGCCATTAGGGAAACAGATTTGTTTTCACTGAAAGGAAAACAGCAGTAGCTTACAGTATTTCAAAGGGCTCAGTAAATCCTTAACCTTTTCTATAAATGATCCTAAGGACTTTTGGCTTCCAAAGGGCATCAAGACTATTTCAACAGACTGTGGCCTTGTGTTTCTGTGCCTCTCACCACAGCACAAGGACGGAGTGAAGCACAGCTCACACTCTCCAGAAATCTCTTGTTCATTGGGGGCCAGATCGTGCCATCAATTTTTAAGCAGTTCACCACTGGTAGCAAAGAAGATTTCTGCTTAAAAATTGAAGGCTTCCACGTAGCCTTCTGTTGCTTCATATATTATGAAGACTGCAATAACCCAGTCAGGTTCTATTTTTAAAAGAAGAAAATAAGAGGCAGCCTGCCACATTAAATGAATTCACATTCTGAAAGAATTGAATTCTACTCTTAAGACCAGAGGCTCTGAATTTTTAAATCACACTGATGGTTTGGGTGCTAGACATCACATCAATACCTGACAGGCAAACTGCTTCCCTGCTGCTCCTCAAGCCCCCTCCACAAATAATCCCAGAGCAATCCCAGGGCACTTCAGCGTTTCCCTCACCTGTGCACACACAGCAACTGAAATGAAAGAGATGTGTCCTTTATAGCTTCCTGCAGCAGATGGCCACCCCAGGCATCTCCTCTCCTGGGGGGCTTTCCTAACCCACTGCGGACCATCACTCTCCCTCTCCATGGGAAATGTTATGTTTGCCTTGTTATGGAAAATGTACATTTTTCTGGCAGCAGGGACAGAACTTTGAATGGCAGGCTACCTCTTCCCCAGATCACACATCACTGTTCGAGATCCATCAGTTCAGTATGAGATCTTCTGCTTTAATTTTTAAAGAATTATTCAATTCAGCCACAAAGGTAATCTAGCATGTCACTCTGGAAACTTCTTAAAACATGTAGAAGAGACTTTAATATTACAGGACAATACAACAAGAAAAATGAGTATGTTACTTTCTTTGGCAGATACCAAACCAAATTCAGCAATACAGCAGTTATTTTTTTAATACGAGGAAATTAAACTGAACACTTATTATTGAATTGACATTCCCTGATTTAGAATTGTTAAATTTAAGTTTTTGACCTGGATTGACTTCACCCATCTCAACCTATTTTAAACTATAGTTGAGCAAAGTCCGCACTCTGCCACAAATCAAAGCTCCACAGCACAGCTGAATCAATATCAGGCACTCTAATGTCAATTAGATCAGAATGTTGTCCACAGTAACACAGAGTTTTACTTCATGTCATGAAACACAGACAACTCCAATGGCAAACCAGAACAGCTTGCTGAACGGGACACCCAGCAGACTCTTAACAACTCGACAAACATCAGAGGCATCCAACAGGCACACACCTTCATTATCTAAGCTAACTCACACTATTGTTTGATCCTCATCTGTATTTCAACTGATCGGTGTTTAAAATAACTTCACACATAAGGTTTTCTAATGTTTTTATATACATCCACCACTGTAGAAAGGAAAACTAATCTGTACTTAAAAAAAATAATAAAATAAAAGCCAACTGGTGTTACTTAATAAAAGCACAGGATCCTTCTCTTCCCTCTGAAAACTTATGAAAATAAATAAGCCAGTTCTTACTGAGAAATGCTCCAGGGCTAAATAATATTATTTTCCTCACTCACAAGTTGTTATAATTACATTAACTGTGAAGCAACAGCTACAAAAACATAATTAAAGTCATAGTTCTAAGAGAATAAACACTTCATATATTTCACTGATAAATATCAAGAGTCAGCAATGTTTAGGATCCTTTAAGAAAGCAAAAACAACTGCGCAGGAGAGCAATAAGGTTCCATAAGGTAAGAGAGACCTAATTCAAGAGAGAAGCTGCTGAGTTTAACAAAAAAGATGAATGCACCCATCTCTCATCCCTTCCCTCTGCATGCAATATAATGAGGATTCAAAGCTATATATCAATTAGCAAATCAATGAAATTTCTCCTGCTGCACATTCTTTATGAATACAGATAGGATTAAGCAAAGCAGAAACCTCAAGGCAATATATTACATTTAAATTGTGAAGTTTCCTCTTCTGTCAGAAGAGCCATTAACTGTTTCAGTTCAGTGAGATATATTTTTACACGCATGTGTCCCTTACACGCTGTGTAGCACTTCTGTCCTTAAAAATGTTGAAGACTTTTGGACCTCTACAGAGATTTCAAACTGAACAATCAATCTTCACTGGCAATTTTGAGTTTAAAAGAAGCCTAGACTGGCTGGCTAGAAGTTAGCTGGGAAGTACACAAAAATCATTATACAGGAACTGTCTGAAGAAAAACACAGGACATTTCTTAATTTTCAGTAAATGAGGTTTCTGCTTTTCCTAACAACAGCATCTACCTGGTTATTAATACAACATTACCAGTAAAAACAGCTGACGATCACTCTCTACAGAATGAGGCTGGTCAATATGCAGTTAGTAAACTGCAACTAGCTTGAGAACATGTAATTTTGAGCTGAATACGTAGCACCCCCACCAAGACCCTTAAGCATCAAGATCCATTAGTTAGCTTCTTGCTCAAATGAGCAGCATGTGAGGGGATAAAGAAAGGAGAGCAGCATCAAACACTCACCGCTCAGCACACAGCCCAGCCACAGCGTTCTCCAAAGATTCTAAGTGGCAGCTCTTGCAGAAAAGAGATCTGGCTTGCCTTTTGTCACACTAGGAGCTGTGATTTGCCTCACAGGCTCCCACACAGAGGCTTTGGACTAATGGACCAAAGGTTTGAAAATACAGCAAGAGACAAAGGCTAATCCTACCATGAGACAGCTGCCTGTGGTGGGGGTGGGTGGGAAGAGGGCAGGCTGAGGGATTTTCACGTCACTTTTTAAGTTTCTTACCTCGTTCTTGTAGCCAACAGCAACGCAAGCCAAGCAGGTTGCACACACACCCCCAACTCAAGGTGCTGCCCGGCGCCGTAGCGTGGATCTAGGAGCCAGACGATGCAGCGTGCTCGATTCAGCCACGCACTGAGAACAGCAGCTCATTCACTCTGCACTGAGCCGGAGCGCATCGCGCCAGCTCCCCAGCTCCTAACAGACTGTGCACGCCTGTGCTCCCGCCCCAGCTGGGAGCCAGCGGGTGCTTCCCGAAGGGCATGGCTCCACCGAGGTGGGTGTGTCTTCTCCTCCCTTCCCGCTGCATTCACCATTTGCACACACTGACCTGCCAAGCGGGCCCTCTCCCCCCCCCCCCTGCAACGTGGCTTCACTGGTACACAACGTATTTCCAGCCTAACTTCCCAGAGCAATCCACTCCAATAGAAGCAATCTTCGGAGGATGCTAAAGCACGCAGGGCTCTTCCCCTCCTCCCAGCTATCCCCAAGCAGAGCAATGTGTTTGCAACAGTAACTCCAGCTGACTGCAACAAGGGAAGTCTCTTTAAAAGGCAGACAGGATTAACTGCCAAATCCAAGAATTTGGGCAGGAGCATAACAGTGTTTGCATCGATGAAATCACACCTGCTTATGCTAGAAGGGGGATTTATCCATTGATCTATAAAAAAAAAACCCACCCCAAATAATTCAGTTCCCAAACTGACACACGCAGAAACAACAACTTTAACTTAGAGGGTTTGCTTTGTTCTAACAGTGACAGTAAAAGCAATATCGTCCAGCTTTTATTCTTTCTGCAAACTTGACAGAAAAAAAGTTGGTGCCCCCACGCACACCTCTGAGAGCTGAAGGAATACATAGCACCAGCATCCCGTGGCAATGCCAACACTGTGGCTCCTGCTAGCTGGCTATGGCAGCAGCCAGAGGATGAGCTGTGTGAGTCCCATCCCAGTGAGCATTCACAGCCACACCACTGCAGCTCTTGAGCAGCTTGTCTCCTGGACAGAGGGGTGGGTCACATGCCTGCTCAGCACTCTTTTCCATTCAGGAGACTCTCCTTCACATATGCCCACAAAGCTGCTCCTGGAATCATGCCCTGTCCTCCTCGTGGACAAGGAGCCAATATGGCTCATGTACACTGCCTGTCCTCTTTGCAGTGGCTGAGCTGAAAAGCAGGGCAGGGAACACAACCATGGGTATTTGCACTAGCAGACAGGAGAGGGTGACAAGTAATCAAGGACAGTTGGCTGGCAGACACTGCTTTCCAGCCGTGCAGATGCACTTGGAGCAGGATGTTTATTCACAGCCTAAATATACCCTGAGAGTCCAGTGAGACTCCTTCCTTCCTTCCTGTGTGCCATGCACAAGATTTGGCAGGATGAATTATGCTCGAGTGGCAACCTGTGCTGTCCTGAAAGCTTTCCATTGATTTCCATGGGACTAACAGGCTGGAATTTAATAAACAAATCTGTTGATGCTGTCTAAGAAGAAACAGATCCAACTCCTTTCCTGGATGCCCAGTGCTCACAAGAATTCAAGGCCATGTAGTAATTTTGGCACTGAATTAAATAAGTACATTCTTGAAAGACTTGACTTAAATACAGAACCTCATTTGTGGGGAAGGAAAGTAGCATTTTCATGGGCAAGCAAAACAGCACTTGAAAGTGGTTAAATGCTGTAAGGTGTATGTACTTTATGGTACTATACATATACTATAGGTCCCATTATGCATTCTACAGAGCTTTTTAACCTTGAAAATGAAGATAATTAATCTGATGGCTGTTGACAACTACCCTCTCTATGCTGTTCCCCTCTTTTCTTTTCAGTAACCAGAATACTACAGGATATGGTGGTTTTCCAGCTGGCCAAATGACAATACTCATGAGACAGTGCTAGACACCAACTTAAAAGCTTCTAAAGACGGAAGCCAAATTTCACTATTTTAATATGCTACAACAGTGTATGGGAGAGAACCACTGTTTCCTGAACCTTCCTTCAGTTCAAGAAAGAAGAGATCCAGTAGAACTTTGGAAATATGTAAAAACAAGGATAACTAGCACTACATCCCAGGCTTGAAGTTTTAAGCTGGCTATCCAGTAAATGAATCTGGGACTAATTTTTAATCCTGTGTTGGTTTTGATGTTTTGGTACATGATACTTACAATCGGTGCACCTTTCAGTAAAGGCATGGCTACACATAACATGCTGCCTTAATTACTGAGCCCTGAAATGCACTTCCCTTGCCCTCACCTCACACTCTGCTCCTTTAAGTTTGCTCCATCCAGTTGCTGTCCATTGAAAGGGCAGCGGATTTACCTCTGCCACCAGCAATAGGAAACTCTCCCAAGGCTTGGTGAACAGGCAGTTCCTAAATAAGCAAAAGCAGCTTGGGCCCAGTGCCTTCCAGTTTGTGCTTAGGAACATCACTGGGTTAGGAACTACAGCTGTGCCTCATGCTCATAGATCTGGTAAAATGTAACTTTGCCAATCCTCAGTCTCACCCAAATTGTGAAGTGACCGACTCTGAATATGAATTAAATTCTTTTATATAGTCTTTGAGGTGATTCCTTAGAGTTCACTTGGTCACATATATGCATTTTGAAAATGAAAGGTAAAGTTCAAATGAAAGTTTTATTCACAAACTGGTTTTTTAATAATACTAACTGGTTACACAAGGTTTGACACAAGTCATGAAAGTAGCAGCACTGTGTTCGGCTGACAGACTTTTCCCATCAACAACAGCTACCAGAAATGAGGTGGAAAAACTTCAGCACAAACCATGCACCAAGCCTCATTCCCCACTGCCAGCCAAGGAAGGGAGCTTACACCTGAATCTCTTAGAGGGAAACAGGAAGGCTGTTGATGGTGCATTGCACCTACACACAGCTGGTAAAGCAAGCTTGCCATTATTAGCCCTGGCAAGGCAGAAGCTCCCCAAGAGAGCTTTCAGCTGAGGGGCACCCAACAAATTCAACTCTTGCACTGCCAAACGTGTTGAATTCAAGGCAGCAGGGATGTTTTGGGGCAGGCCTAGTATGGAAACACAACATGAGTTGTTTCAGCCTCTCCGAGCTGCTTACATACTTGCTCTCTTTGTTATACGTATACCAGGAGAGCAAGCAGAAGCCTGGAGATGTATAACCCAGCTGCTGTGTTCCTCACCAGAGATAAGGTTCAGCCAAGCTAACAATTATGGAACAGATATTTAACACCATGAAGAAAGTAAACAGATCTCCACACACTTGGCAATAATAATCAGGTCCCCAGTTACACTGGCAGTGAACAGCAGGGTGACCAAGTAAAGGAACTTGGCACGTGCACCAGGCACAGGAATGGGACCACACTCTCTCCAACTGATCAAGTATCAGGGCCAGAACCTGGTTTACCTCAGAGCAAAACATTATGTATCCCATCACACACAGCCCTATAATACCAGCAGAGCTATGGCTGAACTAAAGGAAGATAAACATTACCAGCAGCTGAGATCCTTGTTGGACCTGCCCTGGAGCTGATGGCAGATCTTCAGAAGCATGGATTTATAGAATGCTGCCATAACACAAGGCTGCACATTCAAATTATAGCAGAGCTGTAGTACTAGTCTCACACATCCTCCTATCTAATTTCACTCACAAATCATACATAATCATAAATTATCAAGCAGCAACAGCACTTCCAAATCTTCTAATTTATCTGACATTTCATTTTGTTTTCAAAAAGATGAGGGAGAATATGAGGGATGGGTGAGGATGCATTTCAAAACACTTAAATTCTGGATTCAGACAGGGATATGAGAATCTCCACACACACTAAAAACACACCTCCCACATGCAAGGATGGATGAGGGAAGTTTGAAATGCTACCTTGAATCCTAAAGGCTCAAACGTGACAAAATGAATAATACTTACAGATGCCTTGATTGCCAATATCCCACAGGGGCTTGCTTTGTTTTTTACACTGAGACCCTTGAAGCTATGAATGCACTTCAGAAATGAATAGAGGGCATGAGCAATTGTTCGGTTTGCTTTGTCTAATTCATCTCATTATGTTCCTATTGGTAACAGTGCAATAGCAGAGATTAAAGGCAACTTTTCAATAAAATACAGACAATGCCAAAAACATTCTTAGTGCATCTGTTTCCTTGTGGCTTTGGATATTTATATTAAATTCATATCTACATTTTTTTGAGACATGCAAATGTAATTAGATTCTTCAGACAGCACCAAAAGAAATGTGCAGAAAATAAACTCCTCAATCAACAAAGACTGATGATACCCAACTACAAATTGAATGTATCCTTGGTAAACTGAACTAGACCTACTATCAGCTTGCCAAAAGAAGCACCTTCATTATTAAAAGATTGTTTGAATGTGAGAACAAGCCATAGGGACTCAAGACAGACAACCTACTGGAGCTACTTATTTCTTAAGTAATCTACTGTTCCACTTTATGCATCTTATTGACAAAAACAGTATCGCCCAAACACTGACATATCAGTATGTGCACTGCAAAAGAACAGCAAGCTCAATTTTCAGAGGTGCTTGGCCAACTCAGAAAAATTCACACATCTCATCTTTGTTAAACATAAGATCAGCAGGATACCAAATCACATACTGAAGCCAGCCACCCTGCCTGACCTCAAACTCGTTTGTATTCTTCTAAGATTCATCACATGCTCCTCGGTGTTCCACCTGTTATTTTCTTCTACAAGAGCCACCCTAGTTCTGCTAAGAAGTGATGCATAAGCTATCCTGCTGCTCCCAGAGGCATTACATTGACTATACTAAGCAACTATATAAGCAATGTCCAGATTTCCCAAGTTTGTATCTGTATGCGATGGACTAACACAGCTCACGCTGCAGTTGCGGGTTGGACTAGATGATCTCTAGAGGTCCCTTCCAACCCCTACAATTCTGTGATTCTGATTCTGTAACAAAAAAACTTTCCCTTAATTACAATAGGAGTTTGGTCAGACTCAGAGGGCACAAGAGTGTACTTCTAGTCAGATCTGAAATTTATAAGGGTGGGGATAGGGGAACTTCAAGCAGTAAATTTTAGAGACTACTGATTTCTGTGTCTAATACATCCTTCGAATTATACACTGAATTTATTTTTATGGCATTACGTTGAATTAAGAAGAATAGAAATTATGTGAAACAGTACGTGATACAATGCACGTGTTTTTTAGTGTTATCAAGCACAATTTTCTTCTTTCAAAAACACATTCATGAAACACTATCAAAACACAAAAATGAATCAGTAAAACAAAAACCTTTAAATATTTAATACACTTGAATTATCTATTGAAAAAAATCTTTTAGTTTACTCAAATTAGCGTGCAAGTTTCTGCTAATCAATCTGCATGTATTAAAGAGACTTTAGCAGGCTACCTGTCTCCATTGCCAGAGGGCAATGAGCTGAACACCACTGCCAAACAAAGGCATTTTTCTCTGCTGAAGTTCATATTAGGAAACAAGCCAGCATATCATTCTCAGCATTGTAAACCTGAAGTGAAAATGCTTTCTAAATACATGTAAGACAGTATCTGCTATGATTTACATAGGGACATACTGCATATAAATATTTGAATCGCAGTCAGCTAGTAGCAAGCGTGGAAAGGAGTCCTGAGGCAGATAGACCATTTAAATAATTGAAGTGGTGAGCTGACAGAAAGCACATCCTTTGTATTTTAGAGGCAAGTTCCAAATTAATATACTAGTGCAGCTCTGTTAAGTTTGCGACAATGCTCAGAGAGAGAAAAGACGAGATCTTGACCTTAATTTATTGTAGCATGCACCACATTTCAGAAGATCACTGAAGGGCTAAAAATATGTAGGTATTTCACAGATTCCCTTGGTATCAAAAGTATAAAACTGATGCAAGTTTTAAAACTGTGTTTATGTTGGTGGATATAAATATTTACACCACGAAGGTACATACAGAAACATCCCATCTATGACTGCAGTACAGTATACGAACTGTTTGTACAGAAATTAAAACTAGAGGTGGATCATTTTCTATCCACATTTGGGCTCTTTAATTTGCTGTATTAGCAAGTCATGAAAGTCCCACGTTTCATTAAATAGTGTAATGTAATGCAGAGATAATCAAATTAAACCCTTTCCACTGCACAGGAAATTTTCTCATCTGAATTACTTTTTCAGAAATGACTTGCCCAGTACAGTAATCATTTTAGGAAGTCAACTTTTTGCCTACAATACAAAACAGATGAAGTAAATAGGTCTCACAAAACACTGACCTTTTCAAGTAAGCCAGAGACAGAAAGTCTGTTACTGCTCATGCAAACATGCTATAATCAAGGTAACGAAGAGTTGTATTGAACGTTACAGCCAGTGTGAGGCTTATAAGTATGACAATGACATGATTTTTCTTAAAACACTGCTTGTTTCTTAGTTACTTAAACTCTGTGTGACTTTTATCCTCAAAAGGTTTTTATATGCTCACCTTACAAGTGTTGAAATAGCTTCAATATAAAACAGACTAGCAAAATGTAAGTCTCTGGTGCACTAAGCCTTCTTTATCTCCTACCAGGACCTCAGACTTTACACAGCCTTGAGAACAGAAAGAATGCTGGAGGTTCTTTTGTTTTGTTTTGTCTTGCTTTTGGAAGAAAAGGTGATCAAATTGGAAGTGTTTTCAGGCTTTTGTAGGCTTTTGTAAAACCTAATTCCACCAGGAAAATTTATTCTGTAGGTGACTCCTACACACAGTCCTGGTCTTCACATATTATCTCAGACAAGTACAAATAACAGTGTAAATTCAGTGCCACTGCAGGTGAAGGGCAGGCACCTTAACTGACTCCTGCTGGCTTCTGAAAGAGAATGCTACTTTGTGTAGCATAGTTTCTGCTGAGAGGAAGCAACACATGCACCCATAACACAGGACAAGGCAAAGTAAAAAAAAATATTTTTAAATCACTTAAGACCCGAGCTTCTAGCTGGGTGATGAAAACAAGAAGGGCAGAGTGCTTGGAAGCAGGATGCTTTCTGCTCACAGCTATGGAGCAAGAAAGCAGCTGCTGTTGTCTGCATCACTTGCGTCAGTTTTTTGCCATGGAGTTAAGGCAGATAAATACAGGAATCCAGCCTGGGCATAACGTCTGCTTGATTAACATACAGTGAAAAGAATAACAGAAGAAAGTATCAGATTCCCACATCAAAATGGCAGACAGTAGCTTCACAGGCAGCCCAGCTACTATCAAGGGACCTACAAACTTAAGTGGCTACCACACAGATTACCCTGGTTGTATCCCTTTCAGTTTAATAGCTGGAATCACAGCAAGTGTGCAGAGATTTTCTAGCACAGATCTGGAGAAACACAGTAAACCAGGGACTAAGTCAGCACGCCATCATTTTTACTAATTGCGATAGCCTGGCTGCATCACTGTAGCTATTTGTAGCCACGGCTTAGATATATTATTTGAATTCACTGTGAGAAAGATTAACAGTTCAATGGTTCCCACGGTCATCAAGTGTGACTCCCAGAAGAAACACTACATACAATTCCCAAATTACATGCAGTATTTCCCACTACTTCTATAACGTATAGAACATTAAAGACACTATAATAAAATACTTAATCAGGGTTCTGTTTAAGTTGACTAAGCACTACTGGTCACACTCGGCCTCTAATAACAGCAAGCAACACTTCTTAGGAGGCTGTTTTTCCTAATGAGAAGAGCAGCCTCCTGCCATTTTTCTCACTTCCTCCCAAGGCAGTGCCACAGCACCGTCCTGAGCTCTCCGCTCCCCTCTCTCATAGCAATCCTCACAGTTCCCCTCTTTTAGGGCCTGTCCCAATTCCCTTGCTGTGTGACACTTCACTGTGGTGCTTTTGCTAATCCACTGCTGCTGTGCTTCTGAGCTGCTGTTTCTGCATTTAAGTTTTTCAAAGGTTACCAAATATCTATAGCTCTGTGGCCAAGATTCTCCCTAAGCATATCCTTTTTTACTCAGCTGTTATCAAAGGGAGAATTCACCAGTCATAAGCACCTCATCCTTAAAGCCCCTACTGTCACACAAAATCATTTCTCATCACATTAGTGAATTATGCAGAATGGATATAGGGATGCTGCCCACACACAGCTTAAGCCACTATTAATACAAAACTACATCAGTACAAAAGTACAGGTGCTTATTTCAAGTTAGTATGGCAGCATTTTAACTAACCTTCAATCTACTCTATCTGTTAGGTTAAATCCTGAAATTAAAATAAACCTCTTTCATTAATCAAAGTAAGAATGCACACACAGCTTTTTGCACCTGCTTAACTATATCCCCTTCACAGTCGTGTTGTATTATCACCCATTCCCTACAAAGCACTGCACTTGCAAATAGTAATGTCAGGCCTTATGAACATTAACTGAAGCTTTGTACAGATAATCACCTAAACTACTGTTTAGTGAGAAGAAAATGTTATCAAAATATACAGAAAAGGATTTTCAGATACAACTGGCTTAGGGGAAAGGAGAAAGGAAAAGATTCCTTACAAAACTCAGCAAAGAGCATGGGTCAGAAAAGCCAGTACAGTCCTTTTCTTCCTGTGTAATCCCTCACCTATGCCCTATTACATGATTCCTCACTGTATTTTTTCTTGTCCTTTATTCCAAGGTTACGCAGACCAAGGGGAATAGGTTGTATTGATTCGTGGTGTCTCTGAGTTTGAAGAGTTCAGCTGGAATTACACATGCTTTGAAGGGTGTTATCTTTTCAGAAAAGCAGGTGCATACACCATCTCAGTTTTAATTTATTTTCAGCTTTTCTTGACCATGTCCCTTTAATGTGGAAGAGAAAGTTTATTACTTGTTATCTCGTACAACTCGATAAGCTTCTCTCAGGGAACTGAAGAAAGACGACCTCAGAGCACATTTAAGGTTTCAATCATCATCTCTAAAGGAAAGCAAACCTTCAGCACCTCCCTGAACAATGCTCTTATAAGCCACATCACTGAATACATCGCTGAAGCCTAATATTGTCTGAAAATTTCTGAAAATATTATCTGAAAAGGAGCATGATAAATTACACATACACCAGGATACTCCAACCACCATAATCTGACATTTACTGTCTGTACTAAGCTTTAAGTTCCCTCAATTAAGGCCAGGTATCCTTCCTAAAATCTCACATCTATACAATGTAATGTGTAGTGGGGTTCAGGTAGTTTGTGAAAATGTGCAGCTTCAGCCAGAAGATACGGATTATAACCCCATTAGACAGCTACCCTTCCTTGCTGCAGAGCAGCCTGCAGTTTCCCATTCAGCCGCCTTCTGTCCTCAAACAATCCAGTTCTTGCCCAAATCTATCTCCATCCCTCTTAGCCTGACATACACTCACTATTAAAACTAAAATGCTGTTCAAGCAAGAACTTTCAAATCTGCATGTCTAGAGAAAGACTCCCAGATCTGTATTTAGCCACTTGATTTTCAAACTTATTTAGTACATACAGATTCCACTGACATGAATTGACATCTGTTAAACACCTCAGATATCAAGCCATTTTTGTTCAGCTGTTGAAAATTCAAGGTATTATTTTTAATTCCCATATTTTGAGGAATCTGAGCCATCGCTTTAGGCCATTTCCTCCGCACCTTTTCACAAGCTTGCCCTGTTTTCCCACTCACATATCTCCAACAAGTTTTCTTAGCTCACATTTATGGCAGCCTAGAGCTCTTCACAAGGGGAGCAGAAAGGCAGCAATGAACTCTGCTGATAGCAACAGGACCTGAGGGAACGGCATGGAGCTGTGTCAGGGGAGGGTCAGGTTGGCATCAGGGAGATATTCTTCACCAGAGGGCATGGAACAAGCTGCCAGAGTTCAAGAAGTATTTGCACAATGCTCTCAGACAGAGTTTGAATTCTGGGTGGTCCTGTGTGAAGCTGGGAATCCCTGAGGAATTCAGAGAAGTGGAGCAATGGATTTCTACACAGTTGAAGAACTCCTCAATACCACCAGCTGCCAAAATCAGTGTTTTAAGGGCAGAGTAGGGAGCACAACACTTTTGTGCTGTCTAGCCGTTGTTCCTAAGATCATAAACCATCACTTATGATTCAAGAGCAACTGCCCTCCCTTCTCTGCCTCTAGAGGAGTACGCACACCACACCAGACAAGCAGATTTGGGCTGTGCTATGACAGTGCTGGTGCACGAACAGAGAAATGTGCCACATATTTTGTCCAATCTGCCAGATGCCCTCACAATTCACATTCAGGTCTGTAACAGCTGTTTCCTGAGCATGCTGACAGCAATCCTGTCAGCAAATGGCTCCATTTTACAGTTGGAGTGAAACGCTTCTGTATGAAGACACCACCAGAGAAGGCACTACGCTCTCCTATGAGGCAATTAAAGTCCCAAAGATATTTTAGAAGTTGAGCTGGCCTTTGGATTGGTGGAAAAGCAATGAAGATAAAGGAGGATTCAGGGAAATATGCTAAACAAAACTCCTGTACAGAATTGATGGGCCATTACCTTTTCTCCCTTCCTTGTTAGTGAGCAGCTCAGATGCAGAAGGCATGTGCCAGCAGTTGAGAAGGGGACACAAAACTCAACCTGAGGCATGATGAATGTACACTGCTGCAGCTCAGAACTGAAAAGAACAATCTTTCAACAGCTTTAGGAGGCAAATATTCTCCAAGACGCTTTTCCAGAAAAATCCATGCCAAGGGCTGCTTGTTAAGAAGAAAATGCAGCACTGCCAATTATTCACTGATACACCTGCAGTACCACAAATTCTTCATGCGACAGTTACATCACTGATCTTGAAATCAAACTATTAAAGCAAATACTAGGATTTTTCTCTTATTTCCAAGTAATATTAAATGAAACATCATGGCTCTTTCTAAAAATAGAACAGAAGAGGAAGGCTGTAAAGTTTAAGTACAATGGCTTTTACTCTTAAAAAAAAAAACCATCATACCACCTAAGAAATAGTCTACCAAAAGGATGTTCAGATAAAGTATACTGCTTTTCTTTTAATGCCCATACTGCATATGAAACACTGGAGCTTAGAGTCTACATACACTTTCATACATAACCGCCAGCTTCTCTTGTAGAAACCTGCTTTTGTTCACAATTTTACCAAGGCACTCTGGTCTCTCTTAAGGTCAAATATACTTTACCAAGTGATTAATTGGAAACAAGGAATGCTACCTTTCAAATCACAAAATCACTACACAGCTTAGGTCAACAAAACAATGAAGTTTTTTGCTTATCACACAACTGTTGTTAAAAAAAAAAAAAAGTAACTCTAGAGGTCAAGATAATAGTGTACCTCACAGAGGAAATTATTACAGCCTTCCAGTAGATGTTTCTGCCTGAGGTGAGTTAGCAGACATATCCTCAGATTAAACTTTCATCAGCAGATCGCCTTATTTCATCAATCTTTCATTATGGCATTGCTTAGAAAATCATCTGGTCAGGTGTCATTAGAAAACCTTTTCATCTTCCAAAGCAAAATCTATCCCTATTTTACTACAAGTAAAATGCAGTTCAAAATGAGGGCTGGCGGATCATTATGGGTTTCAGAAAGGTCAATATAGAGAAAAAATATATTTCTACAGTATTTTAAAATTTTAAAACTACTTTTCAGAACAAATTAATTAAATTTAATTAATTAATTACATAAAATAAAATTAAATTCTATTTTGTGGTCTCTTGGAATACAGAATGTAGCTGATAAACAACATACATGTGCAACATCTTCCAGAAGAGTTTCACAACAGAAAGTAAGATATTTTCAGCTTCCCAGAAAAGTAATCCACAAAAAGAAGCAATATTTTCTTGCTATTTGCAAGCAACCAAACAAGAAATATATATATATATAAAATTCAGCTTCAATACAATTTGGCCAATCCCTCTTCTGATGGTGGAAACATGAGAAAAGATTAGCTTATCTATTCTACCACTAGTTCTCTGTTAATGTTCTGAAAACAGTGGAGGAAACTTTTACATGTTATGACTAAGAAACAGAACAGGTTTGCTAGGGTTTTTTTTTTGTTTTGTTTTTTGTTTGTGTTTTTTTAGGTGTATGAAGTATACATCCAAGTTATTTCTTACAACAAGGACTTTTTTACTTATTAGATAGATGAGTTTCTGCAGAAATCTTAACAGAACTGCAATTTATTTTTGGTCCACAAATCCATTACAAAACAAGACAGGGATCAGAGATGCTACTTACTCATACATAGCTTCTCATCAGTGTTGGAGGATAACATGGTAAATCTGTAGGTCTGACCTGCACACACAATGTTCCCCACCATCTGCTGTCCTACTGATGGAGCTTACATTCACATTTGGAGGCAAAAGGCACACTTCTCTTAGATGCCCCCTTTCAACATCAACATTTCTACGACTAGTTCTGCCTTTAGAAGTAAGTATTCAACCCGGATAAACGTGACACAATATCTCATAACCGTAACAATATGATTTTCCAATTATTTTCCAAAGAAGTCTAAGTATTTTAAAAGAGAACTGAAAATGCTTCAAAAATATTAATAAAAAGCAAAGCTAGCTTCCTAAGCTGCATCACATTCAGATATTTCTTAAAATGCTCTTATTTTCTGACCAAAGCAAGCTGCTACAAAATCTGACTTGAAGGGAAATGTGCACTCATTTTCTAAAGCAAACGAAGTACTGTAATGGTTTATTCATAAGAAGTAAAAAGCTCTTTACTTCCCACCATTTCAAACTGGATTTTCTTTTCTAGATCTCTCAAAAATCTGCACCAGTGGAAGTTAAAAACAGTAAAATAAATAAATAAATAATGTACACATCCACGCCAGTCATTTATAGAAGTAAGAAGTTTAGAAAGAAGAAAATGGTTCACAAAAAAAAATATATTTCCTTTTGGAAATTTAACTGAAAATAATCAGAAACTTTGTTTTGCAAAATCGTTTTTTTGGAAAAAAGAAAATCAGGTTTCAAGTGTTAATTTTTTTTCAAAAGTCAGAGACCAAAAAATGACACTGAGCATCCCAATAATTAAACACAGACACAAAAAACAGCAGTTCTTTACTGTGACTCAATCCTTACTACTTGGAATGGGTATGGCCTGAAAGTTCTGGAATTGCTCTATGTGAATGGAAACATTTTTGATAGATCAAAACACTGACTGGAACAGGGAAACAACTTGCTATCCTGCTCTAAGTAAGCCACCTTCACAATCCTGCTCCTGCAGCCAGTGTTACATAGAAAGCAAAGTTGCTCCCAAATGACCAGTCATGAACAAGAGCTAGTGGAACACAAGTTCCAGTTCAGGAAGGCCTTGAAGCATGCATTTGGGATTGCTCCTTATGACAAGAGAATCAAACTTTTCCTTTAACCAAATAAAATACATCAATAAATTGGAAACAAACATATAGAAGTCATGGAAAAAATAAAGAGCCATGTGAAAAATTGGGCCATATTTGACAACGTGTTTTAATGTAAAAAAGTATTACATAAATGAAGTAAAGTTGCACGTGTAGTTTTATGCATACAGCTGAATTCATCTGAAATGCTTTTTCAACACGGGTTTAACAAAACAGGGTATCAGTGATACACTTGAAAAGTAGAAATTAAAAATAAATAAATAAATAAATAAATAAAAAAGCATGAACAAGAAAAAGAATTTACCCATCCCCTCATTGCCTCTGGGTCACAATTACTCAATAGAACAAAAAGGTTTGAAACCCAACTTACTCCTAGCATATCTGTACTTGGTATCAGCAACACACAAAAAGCACAAAGTCAGTAGGAACAAAGAGAGTGCAGACTCACCGGCCATTGTCACGTCCTACTCCCCAAACTCTGATGCTCACTATGGGCTGTGAATGAAGAACTGTACGATCCATGGGGTCGATCAGGTTCAGCATGTCATTTTCCAATATCAGGTACATGTCTTTGCCCTGCAAATCCAGAAAATGTACAGTTACAGAGCACGTCCTCCTCTCAAAGTGATTGGGATTAAGGAGTTACACCTACACTGTTAAGCCTTGTATCCTCTTGAAATTGATGCCGAGTTTCAGTTTGTTCCAAAAGCACTTGTTTGCTCAGTTCCAATGTGAAAAAAACCTAAGATGTTATTCTGCTACTACTGCATTTTTAAAACATCCCAATCACTTGTTTGACTTGTTTAAATGCAAGCTAGCAAGTTATTCAACAAATTATTTGTTTATCCCATCTTCAGTACATTCTTTCAAAGAATCATCATATTGCATCAGTCGCCATAAACACCTAGGGCAGAGCTTCCTCTCTCACATATTGTGTGCTTTGTTTCCATAAGCTTTTAGTCAGTGGGCCATGGGAACAGACAGCAATTTGTATGGTGGCTTTTACTTATATGATACTCTTTAAAGGATTACTTAGAGGGAAACACCTAGTAGTAAGGAATGAACAAAAAATTTGCCAGAGACTGCAGAATCCTGGAGCTAGGGTTTCTCCCTAACTCTTCTGGTGCAAAAGAACAAGGAGAATGCTTATTCCCATAGAGGAAACAAATTTAGAAGCAATTTTCCTTTTGATGCTAATTCACAAATGCTAATCTTGCTCCTATTGCTAGCATCTGCAAAAAGTCTGCTGCTTCTTCTGCCACATCTAATAATTCTCAGAGACTGCAGACCGTGGAACCTCATGGAAATGATCCTGGACCCATTGTCGAGACTTAAGACAAGCTCCTGCTGATAAAAAGGTGGGAACTATGAGCTAAATATGGAGTAATTTGTTTCTCTTCTACTGTGCCAGAATCTATAAATGAACAGAAAGAATGAAAAGGCTCTGACTTCCCACTGACAAATATTTCAGAAATGACCTTTTGCTTCACCTCCGTGACACAGAAACCTTCTCTCTGCCTGCTTACTGTGGCTCAAGTTTTATTGATGTCTAATTTTTGTGTTTTTATGTGACACGCACTGACATCACCCTGACCCCAGGGTCTCAAGGCCAGTTCAGCTAGAGGCAGACACTACCCAATGATGGGTGAAGGTGGTGAACCACAGATGCTGAATCATAGGTGCCCAGCTTTTGCTTTCTGCCTCCTGTGGGGTTGATCACAACTCCCAGCCCCAAATTCCCTAATGAGCATTCAAAGGGAGCTTTGACACAGAGCTTGCAACACATGTACTGAGAAGGGTGTGGGAGAGGAAAGGGATGTGGGCTGTTACATGGCCAGGTGCCTACACAAAGATGTTGTTTATTTGTAATAATCATGTGTGTAAATGGGACAAATACATGGGAAACAAAATAAGCCAGGATAGCATAGGTGGATGGGAATGATGGAGGAAACCAAATAAGAAAACAGATGAACCACAGAGAAAAAGAGCAAGAAATGTGCTTGGAAGTCAAAAGCAGTAAATGGCTTATGCAAAGAATGTTATCAAGTGTTACAAGATTGGTTTTTGGACCCATTTTCTACTTATGTATCTGTTCCAGGAGGAAATTATTACAAGAAGGTAAAATCTGTTCATCATGCAAAATACACTAGGATTATGGTAATAAAACGAAATCCAAATTAGCTGGAAAAGATCGGAGAATGGGCAGATAAGTAACATAAGTCAATTATCCTTGCAGTGCTCAAGGGATAGATGAACTGCAACCACAAGCAATCTATTTTGCTAAGTTTTGTTGCTTTATATACTAAAGCTATTTTAAAGATGGAAATACCGCACAGAGCATGAAGAAATGATTCAGACACATGGGGAGCTTGGACCTGACTGTCTCAGATGGCTGAAGAGCTGCAGAGACCTGAAGCTCCATACTGAGAATGGCTGTCACAGGAAGGATCTCACAGGAAAGAAAAGCAAATATAGGGAAGTCTCAGTTCCAACAGCTTTCAGGGAGGTGCTGCGTATGGTGGTATATGGGCCAATAGCAACAGTAAGTCTCGTTTATGTGACTTCACGAGGTAGAAGGATGTAATGCATGGCAAAGTAGGAACACAAACAGATGATTTGCATTTTTTTTCTTAGATTACAGAGAACTGCAGAAGTTAGAAACTTAGAGACTTTCTTTCAAAGGTGACAGGAAGGTATGAAACCTCACATTAAAGCCAGTGACAAAGCTTCTGTAGGGTCAGAATTTTATTCAGAGTGATTTGCTTTTCTATTTCTTGATTTTTTAATCTTGAAAACATGGGATGATTCTAGTCTCAATGTCACTTTCATTACATTTTAGCTAAAATAAATCTTGAGGCAATCTTAAAACCCCTATGTGCAGTCATGAGCCCTAGCTCTGTGATAGATTTCTGCTGTATATGTTCTATCTGATGTGTCAATGATAACCACATGCTTTTCGCATTTCTTTCTAAACTGCGCCTCTTCCAATCACTCTTGAAATATTACCTTGTCAGCAGAAAAAATGTTGTAATGATTTCTTTTAAAAATCAAGATGACAATTTACTTCAGGGGCCACCAATACAAGCACAGTGTCTCCACTGTTTCATTCTGCTAATATTTACTTTTAAAATGAAAACTAATTAATTGAAAATTCCTTTCAAGAGGACACAACTTTTCAGCAATTTGGCTTGAAAACTGGCAGGAATTTTGAATAAAGACCAATGGGACTGACAGAGAAGAATATGGAAAAATGTGAATATTAACTCTTACAACAAAGTAAAACATGACTTCAAACTGATATATTTCAAGTTGATTAAAGTTCCCATCCATTTTTCAGATGACAGATTTCAAACTTGCAAAGAGTGTGGTAAGAGAACTGTGTTTTTTCCTCAGTTTGTGGGAATTTAACATCTGTCAAAGCTGCGGAACATTGGTCAACACTTTCAATAGTTATTGGAGGGGAAACAACGGAGAGATTAATGAAATTCATTTCCTTCTGAAAGACGGACAAGTAATCATCTTAAAAAGCCATCTATCCATCATTCGTAATCTTATCAGACATGCTAGAAGCACAGTCACAGCAGTATGAGTTTCCTTAAAGCCCTTTTGTCACTGGAAAGCATGTGAAAATGTTTTCCAGAGCATTGCTCTAAAACCTCTGGCCAGGAGGATTCCACTGGGTTCAACAGTTTTGTTTATGTGTCCACAACTCTTCTTCCACACATGTGCATACTAGTGAAGTACATTACAGGGAGGTGCCTGGGGGTACCTGTTGCCCTGAGCAGTTTGGAACAAAAATGTCAGCACTGTCCTTGAACTTTTCCAACACAGCTAACTGGGATAGGTAAATCTAATCACAGAATATGGGAATATTTGCCTTTAGAGATGTTCTTTCAAGCTGTTTTAGAAGACAGGAGGCATATCCCAAGAACTGAAGTTCACATGTTCTTACCTCTCCCCAAATGCCAACGGTGTCTCTGATGTCATTTTTACAGTAAGAGAGTTGTCTGATGCAATTGTTCACAGCAACACTACTTTTTCCAGGAGCAAGATCTTCTTCTGCCATTTCTACCCAGCCCAGAGAGCGCACAGCAAAGCACTAAAAAAGAAACCAAAAAATGTCTCAATATGGATCATACACATTGACTGCTGTGACACACACACAGGAATAATTGAAAAAGCTTAGCTACAGATAGAGTAGAAAGGAAATCTTAGCTTGCATCTTGAGCTAGTAGACTATGTATGTTGTGAAAAATCACACTCATAGTTTATCTCACTGTCTACCTTTTAAGCAGAATATTATGTTTTGGTAGATTACAGCAGTCACTTTTACAGTAAGTTTAAGTAAGGTAGTTAACAATAACAAATTCAACCCTAACAAAGCAATAAGATATCATAACGAAAAAATAGGCTTTTTTTCTAGAGGAAATTAAAAATGACCTTTAAAACAAAACTGTCTAATTACATAGTTTCTTAAGCAGAAGGATGTTTAGCCAACCAGAGCACTGAGTTGGCAGAACAATCCAAGGCGATATCACTTTGCACATATGGTGCTCTTTGCAAGCAAAACAGAATGGGAGAAATTCAATGGCACTATCTTTACCCTACATTTCCTAGGGTAGAGAGTAAAAAAAAAAAATTAAGTTTTGAAAATCAAGCACAAAACCAGACCACATTTGCTCTCAAGGTTTTACCATGGGTAAAAGACAGGCTTAATGCTAAATCAGTGGGAGCTTGTGTATGAGACCAAGATTTGACCCAGAGAACACAGTGAATACCCTCATTCTCAAGCTGCCATGAGCTGCCAGCAAAGGATGCACAACAGATGTTGTACCTTCCTAACAGATATGCCTCACTTCTGTGATGGTCCCTAAAAGATTCATGAGCCAATATCCAATTCCTGCTACCTTCTAGGTATTTATATGGCAACAGACCAAATCCTACCCCATCTTTTCACTCCAAATTTGCTGGAGTAACAAAAAGAAGCTTTTTAATTGAGTCAGTGAGTAGGTGGTATCCCATACTGACATGAAGCTGCACTCCTTACATTCAAACCATGATGCTGCCTGTGGAGAAGCGGGATTTTGGGGCACATGTTATAAATGCAGAACTGGGACAATTTGGAATTAATTGCTGAAAATCTGCCATTGTGTTTTTTTCACTCTCTGCCTCCCCTTTCCAAAGTAGATCAAGAATTGACGCTAATTAGTACAGAGTCCTTGGTACTCTGCTTTGACACGTTTCTTTCAAAATGTAACACTGTCCTTAAATCCTATGCTGTTCTGGCGAACTGACTCACATCTGTTTCAGGAAATCTGATTCCCTGTTAGGTCTGGGCACAATGCTGACCCTGTGATGGCAGAGGCCAGCACTCAGTGCCCAGTGCTGCTCTGAGATGCAGTAAAGAAATCAGCATGTGGTGCTAAAGCAGATGCTGAATGTTCATTTGTTTTCTCCTAATAAGTGCTGAGAGGTCAGCATGCAGCCTGCCTCCTGCACCTCTGGAACTACTCTGACCACATACAGCAATGCATCTCAACTAAGGCACCAGACAACAAAAAACAAAACTCCCATGCCTCCATATTTTTATTAGCTTTCCACCCCTGCCCCCCTCCCCTCCCCCTTCAGAGAAACAAGGGAACTAACATGCAAATTCTCCTACTATGCAGCCTGCTGCCAGACCCAGGTTGCTGGAAAACCACAAAAGCACTGACTTTTTGGGTAAAAAAGAGATGAGGGAGAAAGTAAAAGAGGAGATAATGGAGAGGGGTCACCACTGAAGGGTTCTCTTCACTTCAGGGCTACACAAGCTACTCAGTCAGTCACTTCTTAGCAGTTATTAAGGTCACCCAATCGTAAGACTGCAGAATTATTTTTGGCACATCAGATGCTCATGAATCTTGCTGAAAGTGCTGTGATGCCCATTGGGGTATTAAATATTTATATTTGCAAGCTTTTTAAATACAGATTCTTTTACTGTGCCAGAAGGTGGTGGTGTGTGTGTTTTTTTAACATGTATTTTACTACTGCATCGAATCACAGAATTTAAGCAGAGAATTATTTTCTAAATCAGCTTGGAAGTAAAAAACTAAATGTATATAATAAACACATTATTTCCTTTTTATTCTCCATATCTCATCAATACTTGTGATTTGTAAGCTGATTTCAGACTACAAAGATAAACAGAGCTATACTGAACAGAGTATATCTTAAGCATTTAAGTTAACAGCAAGGACACTTCTTGTGAGTAAAGATGGTAAACTGTTTGCTGTTTTTTTCCCCCCTTGGGCACTTTAATTCTTATTTTAAATTCTCCAGTGCTGGTACCTGCTGTATTTCTTTCCCTTTGTAGTTCACTGTCATGGCAGCAGAGTGAGCTGAATGGGACTCTCTTATTGTCCATTCCACGTACTCCCCCCTTCATGTGAAGGGTTTGGATCCTCCCCTGTCTCCAGTCCCTCCCAATGTTTCCAGGCCAGGTAGACATGGGGAAACCAGCTGGCTTCTGAAACCTGGCAAGTCTTTATTTATGTGCTTATAAGAAGTTCTTACCATTAAGCAAATTTGTCTTACAACAACTTTATGAAAAAAGCTAATTTCCCAAAGACTATAAACAAAAAAGGAGACCTCTTCATAAAACCCAGAAAGATTCAACACTGCCTACAAAGTAGCTCAATGCCGGTGGCCTTAAGCATACACAAACAAGTGTGTTTCTTTGCTCCAAACAAACTTGAAAAAGAAAACTCTTCATCTTGGTTGACTCCAACTGCACAAGTGTTGTTATGACTCAGATGTAGACTTTCATGCAGATTTCTGAACTAAATAATATGAGTAATGTATGTTACGTACCACAACTCATTTATCATCAGCCTAATAGACAATAAAAGTATATATACACACACACCTATACAAAGGGGACAGCAGAAAAAGTGTCTGTAAGCATGCTGCATCCCAATCTCTGTGTATTGCCAGTACCTTTAAAAACCTAACAAAAGATCCACTTTGTGTTTTACTTGTTTGTTTGTTTGCTAGATTTGCTGTGATTTCATTTGTTTCCTTAATTTCTTGGCTCAGAGGCACTCTTCTGTTTTAAAGAAAACAAAACCCAGCACAAACAGTCCACCCAGTCTGCCCCCTCAGGTATGGCCTAGTTCTTAAATTAGGGTCAGTTGAGTTAGCAGTGACAGCAACATTGCTTTCTTAGCACTGTAACATGGCTCCCCAGCTCCCATCAACCACGCTTAGCAGCCAAGAGAAAAAGTGCTGCCTTTGAGCTGAGTGAGCTCAGCTAATGCGCCCTCTTTTCTCCTGGAAATAATGCGTGCAGTCACAGCCATCCACGCTGAAGAGCTGACGAGCTCATTAAAGCAGCCATCCCTGGTAACTTCAGCTAGTTAAGTACCCCTGCTCAATGCTCACACCTAGTTATTGGCAAATCATAATTTCAAATTAATCCAGATGCTAACTTCTGGCCTACGGTAGATTCCCTCTTTTTCTCTCAGAGGGAGTAAACGAATAGCCTTTATATCATGTTACACATTTTCACAATTAACTTACAAAATAAAATCATACTGTTCACTGCCAGGTCAGGACGCTCTGTATTATCTCTAAAAAGTACAATTTGGAAAATGTATCTAAATGAATAGAACATGATTTTCCTGCCTGTGTTAATCCATTGTCCCCAGACTCTTTCCAAGAGCTGCAAAGAAAACTAGGTCTGAAGCAAAGCAAAGAAAGCTGAAGAACACAGCAGGAAGACAGACAGACTTAGGAACGGTACACTGTATTGGGATCACATGGACATTGCTTTATGCTTGGTTTGGGATGGGGAAAGACCAAAGACACTACCATGAGCACAGCGTGTCTGAGGCAGCTAAATGCAAATGTTTAAATCACAGTATGGCAACAGTCTCGTACTCTCATCTCAGCTGGACACTTCACATTTCCTGTCAGGCAGTGCATAGGGCATTTGGAAGAAAAAGACAGACAGAGAAAGTCACCTGAACGTACTCGGCCCCATGAAGAGACGGGTGAGCAAAGGAAAACACAGATGTCCCCACTCAGTTTTCCAGTTCCAGGGAGCTGCAAATCTAACTAACATTCTGATTAACATTAATGGTCTGTAGTCAAAGAACCAAACTCATAAACGCTGTAATCTAAACTCTGTAAAACACTATAAACCTCTTTGGCAGCGCAGATCAGCCCTGAAACATCCCCCCAGGCTGAGGTTTGAATGAGGTTCGATTCTGCTCCACAAGAGCTCTTCCAATGGGAATTCCAGGGAGATCTTTTCCAGGTACATGGACCCTTGATGCATCTCTGCACACAGGCAAACAGCACGTTCTATCTATTGCCTCATGTAGTGCTAAACAGGTACTGTTAGAAAAAAAAAATCAGGAAAACTAAAGCAAATACAATCCTCCCCTAGGCAGAGGACAAGAGATCAATTATGCAAGACTGAAGTCAGAGTAGTATGGAAAACTGGACAGATCACAAGGGCACTGGTAGACAAGATCCTCCCATGACAAGGAAAAACTGCATTAGAACATCAACTTGAGAACAACAAACTAAGGGACATGCCTAAACCACAGATTAATTGGTTTTAGATCACACAGCTGCTGCTATCCACTATGAAAAACTATGTTTGAATGTATGTTCCTTGGGGATTTAAATCTATGCTATTAATTTCTCCTCCACTTCTGCGGGACTTTAATTTGAGCCAATTTTCTTTTGTTTCCCTTCATGCTTTTCCTTTTAAAAAGTTATATCTGTCTGCAGACAAACATATGAGTAAATCATTACAGCATCTAATAAGGTCTTTTATCACAGGCCACTGAGCAGACTCGTGCCTGCACTGCAGCATGTAGGTCACGTAATTAACTGCTGCTTATGCGGCCAACACAGTTCTGAAAATTCCACTTACATTGTCTTTAAGGGTAAAGCAAACTGACACATCGCTTTATGCTTGGGAAGACGAAATATCATAATATCATACAGCTACTGTATCCTGGGAAATAAATATGTTCCAATATATTTGCCAGCTACGCATCCAGAAAAATACACTGATTTCACATGAAAGTATTGGAAATGATCAAAGCTAAGCCGAGTAACAAAAGAATAAAGAGATGTAGCTATGCAATTAATGAACAAGCAAGTACTTCAATTAATATAAATCGTATGCATATCCATTTTCTCACAGAAATATGCAGCTGTCATATGAAAATTCTGAATTACCAATAATTCAAACTGCACTATCAAAACAACACTGCTAAGGTTTGTCAACATTTCTGCCTTTCAGTTCATGCAGTATTATCTGAATTGCTGAAAATGTGCATATCATACAAAAGCAAGTGAACATCACAACAGAATTAAGAAATATTAATTGCTACTGAAAGCAGACAACAATAAATTCAACTTCTGTGAAGCAAGATGTGAATGTGAGGGCTTTAATAACACTACAAATAAACCTTTTTAATAAATTACATCTCTAGAGCAGGTCAGTACTGAACTCTCTGCTTTGACAGTCCCTGGCTCATTCCTCCAAGACACTACAGTCTCATTTTTTCCAGACACTCAGACTCCAACACGTAGGCTGACAGCAGTGGCTCTCTTCAAGTTTAATACTTGTTTCAGTGGTGCCTTCTGGCTCACAGCCAGAGGTCAGATGCGCTCTATCATGGCAAGAAAGCATCGCAGGACCATTGTGCTGGTTCAAGATTTTTATGAATCCCAATTTCTTTTCATTATAGTATTTCAAAATCAAATAGCCAGTTGAGCAAAATGGAATAGACATTATTATTCTCTATTAATACCCATTTGCTAAATATAGTTTTGAAGAAGAAATTCATCTCACCTCAGCAAAAAACAAAAAGGCTTAGATTTCAGATGCTCTGCAGTTACCTTGACTCGTATCCTAAAAAGATGGGTTCACAGACTTTGCTTTGAGCTACTAATGGTGTTTTGAGTTTCATTTTAATATAGTGAAATAACAAATATGCTTCCTCTGTAAAGAAAAGGCATCCACTTTGTTCACCAGTAACTAACAACGGATGATTGTTAAAATAACACTCAAATTAGGGTCTGTCTTGTAGAATAACTGAACTGTAGCCTAATTTGAGCACAATTTGTGTGTTAAACACACAAAAGAGACCACAACAAACACACATTTTCTTTGTCTGCAAAGATAAGCCTTGCAGGAGTTTATAAGGTATGAAAGAATGTGTGCATACATTTCTTAGAAATGAGTGTCTCTGCAGAAACATTTTAAAGAGTTGTTTGGGTTTGTTTTTTTGCAGCAATTTTGTTTATGACAGCATCCAAAGTCAGTGAGTTAGATAACTTCTGATCCATTCTATTCTTTGAAAGAGACTCAAATGAACATGAATCCCAAGTTGATAAACCTTGAGTCACAAGCCCTGGTGGCCTCCCATGTCTGAGGTCCCATTCACTGTCCCATTGCCCCTCTACAGCACTACAGAGCTATGGAATGTTGCACACGTGATGAAGATTGACGTGGTATCACCATGCAATGGGTATCTCATGTTTTTAATGCTCTTAAGTGATAACTATTACCTTCTGCTCCTTTTTTCCTTTGCTGAAATGCAATAAATATTGGCACTGGAGACCTCTGTTCCTTTACAATGCAACTTAAAACTAGTACCAAAATAAATGTGCATATTGGAGCTACCTAAATATTGCTCTGTCATTCAACATCATGTTCCATTTTAATTTGTTTTTAAATTTAACTTCCTCCATAAATGCAGCTTTCACAGTAGACAAATAACCCACCAAGGTTTTACCATGCTGTTTTTAAACTGTGTATATGTAATATATATCATGTATATGCATACCATACATGAACACATACATACATCAATACACACTGCATTTTTTCATTAAAAATCTAGGCAACAGAATGATAAACCTTGTGACATCACAGGCTAACCTAGGCTGCTTCTCCAAGCCACTTGGAACTGGTAAGTTAATATGAATAATTGAAGAGAAACACAAAAATATCTTCTGATCAGTTCATTTCGTAGCAGTAACATGATGAACAGATATTCAAGAGGCAGATCACAGCCAACAGCTTGCTCTAAAGCTGGAGCTGACAGTGGCTATATATTGCTTCAGAGGTAAAATAATCATCCTCCAGTGGGAGTATGAAGGGCTGCAACCTGTGATTACTTCAGCAGTGTATTAGCAATGAGGCCAGCAATAGCAGCATAGGCTGAGCTAAACTGGAAGCTTCCCTCACACTGAATCTATCGATGTGCAGAACAGTGCGAGGAGCTTTCCACTTGTGGGATGTGGATATGATGGAGAAAGCTTCTGCTCCCACTTCTTGTCTGCACTCAGGGACACCTTTTCTAAGTCATGCACAAAGAACTGCTAGCCCAGAAAGATCTGATTCAGTTCTGCACTACATAGTACTTAATAAACTATGATTAATTAGAAGAAAAAGTAAAAAAAAAAAAAAGTGACCTGGCAGTAGTTCTGCCAGGAGAAGGCAGGAAGCCCCAGCCAGCCTGTGCTGCATGCCCATGTAACCTCTGCCACACACAGATCCCTCAGCACTTAGGCCATACCTTCAATGGAAAAGCATTACCTGAGACAAAAGGATGCTTATATTTCATCTTTTTTTCCCAGTCCTTTTGAAATGCAGCAGCCTGATATAACCCTTCTGTACAATATATCTTAAATAATAAAATACTGACAATATCCCCAAATTCAAGATGCTATTAATGGTCCACAAAACCTGGAGATTTTCGGTAAATTTTAAAGCACCTTCCATTTTCTTTCCCACAAAAAATGTTTTTTGATACATTTTTCTGAGAAGGCCTTCAAGGAAATATTTCCCTACACATTTCTCCTGCTGCTCAGTCACCCATGTCCTGATTCACCAGCAGGCTCACATCTAATTAGATCCCAGAGATACATGGGATTTCTGGGAGAGAAGGACATGTAACATACCACAGCACCTTGAAGAGCTCAAGAAATTTAAATATATTACTCCAGATATTAATTTTATGCATATACTTTAACAGATAAACCTACTGTAGCTATATATATCACCAAAAAGTCAGTTGCTCTCTCTTTTTTTCCTCTTTCTTGCACTAATCTTTGTATCCGATTATAAGTAAGACTACATTTAGGGACAAGATAGAAAAAAATATCATATAGGTGGAAATCTGTGTTAGTATATACATCACACCATAACACGATTACTTACAGCATCATCTAATGACACAGTAGATGTCAGTAGTAAAGTGTGCAAGTCACGGTGAAAGAAAGAATACACGGACACATTCTTCAAAACATCTAATATTCAAAATGAAAAAGTATTAGAAAAAAGTTGAAGTGATATATTTTAATGCTTCAGTCTGCTGTTTCTAAAACTGCTTGTGAAGCAGAATGCTTTAGCACACCTGCGTCATTTATCTGCAGCACCTCCACAGCTGGGAGTGTGCCTTAATGCTGCTCACGGCAGGCAGCCAAATTCAGAAGCAAACAACCAGCTTAGGAATCGCCGTCTGCATCACTCACCTTTGCTACTGAGAGGTTGCAATGATGGAAAGATGGATAAACTTTTGCTTTACTATAATGATTGTTGAGACTGACCTCTCTTAAACTATTCACTGATGTTTCAAACAGAAAATCAGTTTTAATTCAGTTCCAAAAGCTACTGAAATGACTACCTGAAAGGTGAGAAGGGGAGGTAGCTAAGGGCACCTTTTCATGTTTGAAAGAAATGCAGGGAAAACCATGACCCCTAAACCTCTTCCAATTTCCATGAAATGTTCGTGTTGATTTTATTTATTTAAAACATTTCCAAATTATTATGCTACCTCCTGGAAGTCTAAAATAAGCCAATAGCAAACTGAAACAGATTTTTGAAACTACTTAACTTGTATTCTGTTTCCTCTGTTTTAAAATACTCATGAACATTGTTTAAGGAAGATCTATGTGCACTGAATATAATGTTTTCCATGCTATCCCATCAATACTAAAAATGGCGCTTCTTAAGTTGCCCCTGGGTGTTCTACTGGCTGAAGTTTAGTCTTGAAATAACTTTCTAAGAACTCTTGGGGCTTAGCCCCAAAATATATAACTCTGCTCTCCACAAGAAACTTCCAGCTACTAGCAAGATTATTTGGAAGGGACCACAAGAGACCATTGAGTCCAACTCCCTTGCTGAAGCACATACCCTAAAATCTGTCACACAGGTAGGCACCCAGACAGGTCTTGAATATCTCCACAGAAGGAGACTCCATGACCTCTCTGGGCAACCTGTTCCAATGCTCAGTCACCCTTACTGTAAAGAAATTTTTCCATGTCTGTACAGAACTTCTTCCTATGTTCAGGACTTAGGCCACTGTTCCTTGTCCTATCACTACACACCACCAAGAAGATCCTGGCCTAATCCATTTGCCTTCCACCATCCTTCAGATATTTATTAGCAATAATCAGATCCCTCCCTAGGTCTTCTTTTCCTCAGGTTGAACAAACCCATATTACTCAGCCTTCCCTCACATGGGAGATACTTCAGGCCGTTTATCAATTCTGTGGCCTTCTGCTGGAATCATTAGAGGAGATCCTCGTCTTTTTTGAAATGAGGAGCCCAGAATTGGACACAGTATTCTAAATGTGGACTCACCAGGAAAGAGTAGAGGGGGAGGATCACCTCTCTTGATCTGCTGGCCACACTATTTTTAATACACCACAATGGATGGACATTTTAGATCTGTTCTACATGATACTGGAAAAAACTCAAAGTAACAAACCTGATCAAAAGTTAAATATTAAAGCCAGAAAACACAGAACTGCTAAAATAATCTGAGAAACAGGCATTCACCTTTTAAGAAGGTGTCAACCTCAGATTTTAATTGAGATGAACTCAACTAAAGATTTCTGTAGAGTTTCATATGCTCATGAGAAGACTATATGCAGTACAAGGTGGACTACGAAACTACTGGATAAGAGCTGGCTACTTCCTGTTGGCACCAATAATTTCAGAAACAATTTTGAATGGGATTATGCACTTTAACACGGAAAGTCCTTTCTTATAATTAAAAGATATGATAAAATCTACTGTCTCTGGTTAGGTCTTCACTTGCATCAGAAATCTGACTCATCTCCAACTCACCTCCATCATCATAGGGACAGACTGATTATTTGCTAGTGGCCCTGAATCTAGACAGGATATTCGCTACTGGAGAAGGTAAGGAACAAGCAGAAATGGGATCTTTCCAGAAGACATAACACCCACCTTCACAGCAAGAGAAGCAACACTCTTAGGGAGCCACTTAGTATTTTGTAAAGATTATTTAAATAGTGCTATTTACAGGCCACATTCATGAGAACAATAATTCAGCTTGTCATCCCTCACATCACTCAAAACACCAAAGTTTGCTTAACAGTTCATCACCACATTCATCACTTCCCATGTCTTCAGCTTCTTTCCATTCACTTACAGGTAAGTCATCATATTCACATACCTGTTAGCAGCATCTCGTACCTATACAAAACTTATAAATGGTCTCTTCTTCCTTTCTTTTGAGATCCTGAACATTTACTGGTTTTAAAATTAGAAACGAGACTTTTGAAGCTATTGCCTAGTACTTCAGCACATATAGATACTTTTTCATAATTCTTAGATATCAGTATATAGCTACTCTAAAGTGGCAAGGGTGGAAAGTAGTGCCCTGCTGAACAAGCTCTTATGGGGACAGGAAATTGTAAAATCCATACAGGACTACATTAAGCCTAAGCAGAAAACCACATTTAAATGGCATGAAAAAAGGCAGGTTCAAGTGTCTAGTCAAACAGGCTGATTCTGTATAGATTTAGGAGAAACTAAGTCGCACGACTCATTTATTTATCATTACATCTCTAGGGTTAGAAACAGATTTCCAAAGAGGTTTGGTTTCTTTGCACAAACACAGTGAAAAATTTTAGCATCTTTCTCTACTTTTACACACAGCCATAATATTGTACGGTAAATACTGTAAAAAGACATAGCCCAGAGGAGTTTCTAGTCCAGAGTTGGTAAAAGCATTTTTTTTATTTTTACCTTCCTTGAAACTCAATTAGGAATGCACAGGTTTCTCTATAAATTAACCAGGAAAGTTATGATCTGTCTCCTGGGAAGCACCAATTCAAAACTCATTTCCAGTTGCACATGTTTCACATGCAGAATTAGTATCCCTGTCAAGCACAATGAGCCATCTCTTCAAGAAATTCCTACAAAAATAAATCACTGAAATTGAAAAGCTCAATCTAATCATTTTCCTCTTTCTTCCCCTTTCCCATCCATTTTACAGTCCCATGCAGAAAACCTGCAGAAACCTGACAAGGATGTGGAGTTCAGAGCTATATGTGGAACACAATATATTGAAAAATATCTACTGTTTGCTAATAATTTTGAATGCTTAACTGCATTATTGAGTAAATAACCTTTCTTACAGGAACTACATGAATTCTATGACATACTTTTCCCAAAACCGACTTGTTTACAATGCTACAATCTTTACTGAAGTAGACAACCTTTGGGGAAGGGAAGTACTGGAGACTTCCACATGGTGGCACAGTTTCCTTTACTGAAAGACAGCATTGCTCTGCGCAACTAAAGACATTTTTAATTTTATTTTCCTTTAAACACACTGGCCACTGCTGTGAATAGGCTTAAAAAGATTTAAAATCCCTAGCATCTCTCTAACGAGGTCCATTTTGACAAATTCTTCTAACAGAGTTTAATATGGTACAAAGCTTCCTTCTCTGAGTCTGTGCTTGCTGTCATGCAGAAGCAAGCTTCAAACCAATGCAGTGATGGCAAGTGATGTGGCAGAGAGGCTGAAGAAGCCAGAAATCTGATTTATCCAAGAGTCATTTTAAATCTTACCATGCTTCTTTCACTCACAATAACATGGATAAAATGGGCTAGCAAGGAACCCACCTACCATACCCACCTTTCCGTGCTTTTTTCCAGGGTTAAAGATTTTCCCATTTCCCATCCCTGCAAGGTACAGCCATGCAGCAGCTGGAAGCTCTGACCTCAGCTTCTGGAGCTGCAAAGTTAAGGCCCAACCTGCTGAGCTTTACCACCGGCCTGGGCATTGCTGCCCCTATACAACAGCCCCATCAGGCAGTGACAGATGGCACATTAGTGCTCACGGGATGCAATAAACATAAAATACATGTATAATTCGTTCTCTATTTCTTGTCCTGTTTCTTTCAGCTACGACAGTAAAAATTTCAGAGCTCAGCTAGAACTACTTATTTACGCATCATCACAGTTTGGCCTACACAGGAGAAGCAAAGCCAGTTGTTGCGGACAAGCTTCATCTCATTTCACTGATACTGGGTGGGTATCAGTTCCATAAATTGTGTAGTTGAATATCTAGCCAGACAGGGAGGGAGACAATGACCAGTATTGCTTGTCCACACAAACACTGCCATATTCTCCACACAAGAAGGACTCCTCATCCTCCCCAGTGCTAATCATCCAGTAAAGAATCAGACATACCAAAATACCAGCTACTTGCAAATGCTTTCCACACCGTAAGACATTTGAAAGGAACAGCTTTCTGAAGACTGGTACCTAATGCTCATCACTCCCCCACTCCATTTACTGTGCCTGTCATAATGAGAGCAGCTGAAGCCTTGCTTTTTAACTACCAGCCTGCCAAGTGAAACAAACTTATTTACATCTGATTTAAACATCACAAGCCAAATAATCAAGACGAAAAAGACGTTTAAGAACCCTGATCAGTCTGTTTTCTATCCTAAAATACATCGTTAATGCTATTATAATTATTAAATCTGTTACATACTGTCTTTCTGCAGTAAGTAGCTTCTGCTCCTGTCAGTCACTGCAGGTGTATGGCACATCAAAGGCACTCATTTAAACTAGTTGGATTTCCAATTATAGAGATTTGCATACGTTCTTAAAAATGGATGCAAGCGCATGGCCAAACCATCAACAAGACCAATCTGGAGACACGTGCACAAGCTTTCAAAACCTCCTGCCGCTTCCTTCTCAAAGTTTAGATTACATCACTGATGGCCCTGATTTACTTATGGTGCTTCTTCACATACTAGTCTCATTTTACCTATAACTTTTATCCTCAAACTAGATTGCATTCCCTGTTCTCTAAAATACAAAGTTCCTTTTTCTAAAAAGCAGCTTCCTTGTTAGCAGCTGAGAGTTGAAGCAGCCACGTAAACAAGGAGTATTTAAAGAGGGGACAAACTTAAGAATAAAGAGCCACTGCCATCACTGAAAGCCCCAGGAAGCTACTTAGCCACGACAAACAACAACCCCCTTTCTTACTTAGGACAGAAAACTTGCTTGTTTGTGCAAAAGGTCAGTTTTTACCGCTGGACAGTATACTCTTGAGTTGTAACACGTAATTTCTTGGCTCTCAGTCACACTTTCCTGAACAAACTGAAAAAAGCTTTAAGCTGCAAATTCCTTTGAAAGAATTAGGCTTCCATGGTCAATCTACATTGTGCCAAAAGGAGTATATTAAACTTCATAACCTAGGAGACATTCTGCAGCTCGCAAGTTACGTTCACAGTTGCAAATTTTTAACTGTTATCTCATAGTGCATTTTCTTACAGACCTTGGCTTCTGGATCACTATTGATGCTACAAGAATCATCATCATCAGAATGTGGAGCATTTCTGTTAGAGAAAAAAACAAACAAAAATCAACTTAAAAATAAGGTAAAAGTTAAGCAAAGCACCACATGGAACTGGTTACTCTATGGGGATTTCTGAAGTCATTGTACCTGAGCTTCAAGGAGGCATAGCGCAATGTTGCTCCTTCAAATTCTTTCAGACTTGGGTCTGGGTTCACAGTGGCTGCATGCAGGTCCTAGACATAAAGGTAGTTCGGTCAGTGTAATATTAAGGACACCACCATGTTATTTCATATTCCAAAGGGAAATTAAATCCTCCCTGCAAAGAAGCGACAGTACTTCTGGCTGAAGTTGAAAAGAGGCATGCATATATATTCTCAAGCTGCATTTCATTCAGTGCAGGCATCTTATTTGTTATGTCATGGCATTTGCCCTGCAAGTTTAGGCTGAATCCATTCCAAGTGGAAAGATCAGAAAAGGCAGCATGTTTGTGAGCTACACATCCCTAGCAATACCCCCATTCACTTCGGCCTGTTATGAATGACATTCATGGAGAAAAATAAAAGGGGAAAAAACAGCCATTGCCATGCAAAAAAACAAGGGTAATAATATTAAAGGTTCTAAAATCTGACAATATACTTGCCTTCCAAATGTCACTATTAATCTTTCCCCCATTCAGTACAGCAAAATCACTCCATGGCTGTTTCTAGACACATAATTATTCACACAGGAAGAAGCACATTGATAAAAAAAAAAAAAAAGAAAAGAAAAAGAAAAAAAAACACAAGACACTGTTGTTAGCATTGATATTTACAGGATGGGTTAGGGAACAGATCACCTCAAACTTCAGCTAATTACAATACCATGGCATTTGGAGGAAAGGGAAAAGAAGACATGCTTCTAACAGTTACTTACCAAAACAAATGATTGAAACAAGGAAAGTTAATATAAATTAGGAACGAACAATGAAATTATTATTTAACTATGATCTTAAAAGCAAGCAAAATAAATCTGAATATGAATGTTGGCCACAGCTGCTCCAGCCTGATAAACAGCAGTTAAGGGAAACATAAGGATTTCCATTTGACTGGCACATTTGTTAATACACTAATACTACTGGAACTAGAAATACTGCGACATGATGATATATATACAAGGAGAAGATACATACAAGGTAAAGAGTAAATACTTTATAGGGTAAAAGCATGAGAAACAGAGTGAAGGGAAGGAGGGTCAATAAGGAGCACAAACAGATTTTTTGCTGAGAAAGTGCTTTTGCAAAATCTAGGAGCATTTTTTAATTTTTTTTTTTTAAAGAAAACAAAACAAACCATTCACTTTCTCATTTTCCATTTAACCTTCTAAAAGCTTTGAAGGAATTTGATGCAACTGAGAAAGTAGTAGTGCATGTAACACCATGACAATCTGAGTTTCATCCTTCTCTGCAAAGCCTGGGAGGAACAACTGATGTTGGAGTTGTCCCTCCCCTTCTCTATGAGGAAGCCACTTCTTTGTAGTTGCCCAGATCCTCAAGAATTCCCAAAATTAATAGCCCCTCCCAAGATGAGCTCTGCACTGAGGCCAAGCAGCACCCAAGTACCCAGTATGTTAATACACAGTATGGATCTCGCATCTCAGAACTGTTCTCAGGAAATCTCCCCTAGAACAATTACTGGTGAAGAACAACTCCCATTAGTAACTCTTCCCAAACACGACTCTGACTTAATTAATAGTTATCAGCTTTTCCTACTAAGGAATTTTTTCAATTATTAGCTGTTGGCAGTTATGTTACCTACAGAAGAGCACCTAAAGGTGATCCAGGTCTCTGATGAATCAGACTTCAAGAGGACAACTACCATCAAAACATTCTCCTGGGACATCAAAGAAGTTCTTATTGAAAATTAAGCCCCTTCTCTCTTTACAGGAAATGGGAAAAAGGCACTAATTTCTCTAAAATTTGGAAGAGATCATACAAAACACAAGGATTTACAGAGGAAGTAATTCATCAATGCAGAGAAGAAAAAAGCCAACTAAAACGAAGTGAACTTAAACGACTTGTGCAAAAACAAAACACATTTTTGTGTTTTTGCTGGAGTAGAAAGGGAAGGAATGCTCCAGGTTACCCATACGTAGTTTTTATAAGCATTTCTGCTAAATGTGCAGAATTTTTACACAATCTGTAACCTGTAATTGGTTTGGATTGAAATGTACAGATTATTTTGAAAAGCAAAACTGTCTTGCAGCCTGCGCAAGACTAACACATTCGTGTGTTTTTCTTAAAGCCACTTGTGCCATTTGTATGCATTACAGCACCATTTCTCCATACTAATATTCTTGTAACTTGCAATTTAACACTAAGTAACTGTTGTGCTTCATGCTAAACACCTGCAACCAGGCATGGAATAAAACCGGCTATCTTTGTTGACTGCCCTCAGCTGTGAGCCACATTCTACCAAGTGAAACAAAGTTTCTGTATGCCACGCCATTTAAGAGATAGAGACACAAAGCTAAAATAAATAAATAAACAACAGATAAATTAAGAAAGAAGGACCGAGACAAAAGGTAAAAACAGCATGTTGTCCATATTCTAGAGTAAAAGAAATACTCCCTCTATATATAGAGGGAGTATTATATCCCTCACTTACACATCCAGAAATTTAAACTGGAAGAATTTGCAACAGACCATTTCTGATTTTTTTTTCTTATTTTCTACATGATTGACACCAGTTGGTGTTCTTTCTCCATGAGCCTCCTTCAGATACAATTTCCAGTGCGTTTGGTGAACAGGCACTTTACTGATGTGAACCATAACTGAAATGGTGTGGTTAAGTTTGACAACCTTAAGAGTGGCATTTATGAACATGTGGCAGCAATCTTTCTGAAATAATAAAAACGAATAGGCATGTTTAAGCCTATATGGGATAAAAGTTTCAGGGTCAAAACTGTAACACATACTTGAATGTCCTTGCTTTCACCTAAGTTATTCTGGTGCATGTATCAATAAGGTCACAAACAGAAAAAATGTCATATCTAAATACATAAAAAAAAAATAATAACCAAAGACTGCCTGATACAAAAATCAAAGCTAGTACAAAGACTTCCATTGATTCCATAAAGCTGTAGACATTCTTCTGAAAAGTCAGTACAAAAAAGGATTACATTTCAAAATAATCTGTTATCATGTTTACAGTTTATTCCACAGAAGTCTTCTCAACATAAAACAAACAAACAAACAAAAAAAAAAAACCAACAATGTGCTTCCATTTTTGAAGGAAACTCTTCTTTCTCTGGATGTATTTTATACATAGAAATACATAACATCAACCAGCCTTCTCAACTGTGCCTGTAAGGATTACTTTAAAAGCCAGTATCATATATTGCTCTTTGAGCCCATGTAGAAGGAGAGAGCATATTTCTTTCTGTTTCTAGTTAAAGACTGACTGCAAGGCAGTGATCTACTTGTGCAGATACTTTGTACTGACAAGATGTTGAGAAGTTTACACTTGAGAATACTTTATATTTATTTAATAGAAACTACCCTGTAAAGCAGCTGGTGTCTCAAATGGATTCTTTGTGTGATACTCCACTCCTACTAGGCGAACCAAAAAGAAGATGCAATTGCAAACAGTCTAGCAAAAAGATAGCTATAATGTGGATAAATTTTATGTACCCATATAATGGAGTAATGCTTCAGCACATACTAGACAGCTGCAGTCATCTCACATCAATCACACGCTGACTTATTTATGTGAGATACGATGTTTGATTTTAACCTACACATCCAAAGTTTAGGACGCTTTATGAGGTGTAGCCATTAGAAAACATACATAAAATACACAATTACAATATATTATAAACAAGAAACTACACTTTGGGATAGCATCAGACCTCACTTTCTAAAGTTTACTTAGGTATTTCAAGAAAGTATGTCTTTTTTTTTTTTTTTTTTTTTATTATTATAGTAGTATACAGCACATAACAGGACAGCATGTTACCTCAGTTTCTGGAGTAGGAGACGGTGTAATGGAACCGAGTGATCCTTTCCGTGAGCCCTGAAGATCTGTTGGAACAGACACAGGACGTTGCCATTGAGTTGTTCCCGTAGGTATGTGCCAGTAGTAGATTCCAGCAATATCATTGATTTTCTTCCATCCAGGTGGTAAGTCTGGGTCTGTCTGAAATGACTGATCACTCCATATATCTGCTGGGAACAGGAAATAAAAAGAAAAAAGAAAAGAAAAAAAGCAAATGAATGAAAAAACATTACAAAGATGAACTTTTTTTCATAGGTCTTCCCCGATGCAATCAAAGCACAGCAGGTACTGCTGCTGTATTATTCCTATGGACGGGAACACCAAAGAAATACCCTGAGTTAGAGACTCAAAATAAGTCAAGAAAGTCTGCATGGTTTGAATTAGCCTACAATGAGAGGCCATATGTAACAAAGAGCTATTCCAGTATGGCTGGAACAAACAAACAACCCACAGTGCTTTTACCTGCTACATCCAAAAGACTGATTGCACAAAACAGTGCAAATAAAAGAATGTAGTGACCACTCTGCATACAACCCTGGCTGTCAGAAATAACATACTGTTTTATAACAGGGTAGGAAAAAAAACACCAAAGCTCATCAACAGTGCCAGCACAGGGATGAAGCGTTGGCTCTTCTGGGAAATCTCTTAATAACTGAAGAATGTGCCAGCAATTCATACCATAATCAGAGACATTCCCAAATCTATATGAGATTACAAATGAGTATAAGAAATGTCACTAGTGGAAAAAATACAGTACTTTTTAAAAAGGCAGAGACATTGTCTATGTGAAAAACAGCTGTACTTCAGCAACAGCAATTTTCTCCCGAGGAATACATGCTTTCCAGAGGCTAGGAAGGGAGCCAGTGCTCTTTAAAACCTCCCAGCTTAGAGTGCTTTGGAGGTGTCATTATGTTATGTGCTGTTAACCAGCTGCTATGCTCCAAGGGCTGTCAACTCGCAGCGGAAGACAATAACCTCCTGGACTGACGTTTTGCCAGCACTCAAGTAGACATGAGAGGGGCTGACACTGGCATACAAACTGTTCTAGCGTGAAAAGGGAAAAAAGCAAAACAACAACAACAAGAGAGAGGAGAAAGAAAACGCTGTACCAATGAACAGTGGCTCGTCTATTCCAGCAACTTGCTTTCACAGACAGGCCTCAAACACCCACAACGGAGGGCAAATGAATTGCAGAACCATTTAAGCTGGAAGGGACCCTTCATGGCTATCTAGTCCAAGTCTCCTGCAATGAACAGGGACTTGTACAGCTAAGATCAGGTTGCTCATAGCCCTGCCCAGCTTGACCTTGAATGTCTCTAAGGACAGGGCATCCACCACCTCTACAGACAATGTGTCCCAGAACAACCTGACCACAGGAAGAGGTCCACCCCATCAGAAGCACTAGAGTTTGTTTAGGAAACCATTACTAAGCTGATATGCTGAGTATTTCATTATTTTCCTATTAAATTAGTAGAAGATAGCAGAAGGTCAGTAATTTCAGATTGACGAACAACATATTTACAGAATGTCTTCTTTCACTTAACAAGAAAAAAAGCAGAAAAATACAACAGATAATACCAATCTCCTGATTTATACTGTCAATTGTTTTATATTTCTCTTCTTCACATCTTTATTGAATTAAAAGTTTATTGTTAGCCTGATTAACACTTCTTACTAGGTTCGTTAGCACTTCTATTAGCCATTTCTCAATCCCTCTCACTTCTGCTATCCTCATTTAGTCACATGCAAACTCACACAAATGGAATGATAATTTGATTGACTCTCACACTCTATAGCATAAATCAGACAATTTTTCCCACAGTGCCATTTTCAGTTCTTAAGTTAATGATTTACAGTTTCAGGGCTAACCTGAGACAGATCTGCAGAAAAGAAACATAACTTTATAATTACACTTAAATTTGATAATGTGCCTTATATGTCATAAATTAGATGCAATCATATAATCCAATTCCAAAAATTCTCAAATATACTAAACATCCACCCCAACGTGCCCTCTGTAGCCTCTCCTGCATTCACCTACACAGTTCCTGACTGAGTTCTTACATATCTTGAAGCACGTTTGTGTTCATACAATGGCCTGGGTTGGAAAGGACCTTAAAGGTACCCAGTTCCAACCCCCCTTCCGTGCACAGGGTTGCCACTGACTAGTTCAGGGCGTCCAGGCTTGTGACAAGCTTTTTGTTCACCAGGACCCCCAAGTCTTTCTCTGTAGGGTGGCTCTCTCAATGACTTCTTCTCTCAGTCCATACACATATCTGGGATTGCTCCAACAACCTTGTCCATTTCTATTTCCCAGTAAAACAACTTACCTGCACTTTTCCCAACCATGTAAAAAGAAAAGAAAACTTCCAATAACTTAAAAGCATCATGCAAAAAAACTGGTATGTACAAAGACTGACCTCAATATCACACTGAAACATGCATGGGGAACATCTACAAGACGAAATTCACAAGGGTAGGTTTAAATAAGAGGTTAATTAATTCTAAAATGTAACGATAATGCTAGTGTTCATAAAATATACATATTGGGCCTTTCAGTGTATGCTGGAACAGAAAAATGTGAAGCCCTTATTACACAATGAGGGAAAATTTCACATTAGTTCAGGTTCATATAGTTTGTAGTATTAAACAACTATACTTCAACAGTGTCACGACAAGAAAAGTCACTGTGCTCACTTTAAGAAGACAGACACTGCTTTTATGCTTGTCATATAAACATAGGTATGTATGCACATGTATTTCCACATGCTGTTTGTGAAGTACTACGACGTGGCTGAATTATTTATTTTTAACAAATGAACCAAAGATGCAGAGGAAACAACACCGTTAATTATTGTAATGGTATACTACCAGAAAAACCTTAACCTTGACCTTGAAGTATAAATATACAGAACTAACGGCAGAGAAAAACTGTTAACCCAGAGACTGAAAACAACAACATTTATGCAGCCAGAAATAATAAATTCACTTGTGCATGAATGAACACTTGGAAAGAAATCAGGTAAAACAGCTGGGTGCATTCTGGGGTAAGAAAATATCACCTGGCTGAGTACTGGCTATTTACTTAGAAAAAATATCCATTAACACAAATAAACATACCAAAATATGCTTGCATGTGTTCTGAGATAAAACAGAGAGTTAAATTTAATCATCAACTGATTAACGCAGCTGAACAGGAGGAAGCCAGATCACAGGTGCTCATGTCAAAGCACCAGCCACAGAACTAGCCAATTAAGGAAACAAAACTCAGTTGCGCAAAACTATTTGAAAAAAAAAAAAAAAAAAAAAAAACGCAACCTTTTCTCACCTACAACAAATTTGCAAACACACCTCAGGGTCAGACAGGGCTAACCTCACAGGCTGTGACTTCCTACCAGCACAAACTGGAAGACCCACCTATCTTGCCCTCTGCTGAAACAGGTGAAAGCATTCGTTGTGCATATGGAAGATAATGACCTATCACAAGAGACAGAGCACCAGGAAGATGGAAGTGAGAGCCAACATACAAAATCTGACAGGATAGACGAATGCTTTGCAGCATAAGAGACATACTACAGGACAACAGTTTTCTTTATTTGAATGTAGAATGATGAGTATTAAAATACCTTTCCACGGAATCACAAAGACCTTGTTAAATGGTATGACAGTGAGTCAAAATGTCAATTTGTCACACAGGCAACAGTAAGAACAATTCCTTAGCAGATCAGAGTCTAGAGTACAGAAATAAAGAAAATAGAAAGGTACTGCACTGATACCCTGTTACATTCAACAGTCTTTTCAGTTCCAATCTTCTGGTAAAAGAGAAGGAAACAGCCACAAGATGGGGGAGAAAGGAAACTGGTTGTTTTGTTTGACTTGGTGCAGGATGCTGGTTGCAGCAATGCATGATAATCTCCTGATGACTTATGCCTTCAAAAAGGCAGATGCAAGGCTATGCCAGGTGGATATACAACTCTAGAAACACCCATAGTGAAACTAGTAACTGCAAACTTCTGTGCAACAGAAGCACATCCAACAGAATTAGAAGCCAAAAGTACATATATGCTCTAAGAAACAGGATCACATTCTCCCGTGCTGTTTTTGGAAATTAACTACCACCAAGTTCTCTTTTAAGCAAGACAAACAAGGTGCTGGGGACAGAGTGAACAGTTAGTTCCTCTCCATTGAAGTCGTTGAGCATGTTTTTTTTTTTTCTTTTTTTTTTTTTTTTTAACGAGATTCATTTATGTGTGCATAACTTCTTGTACATGGAAGCAGCTAATGATATAAATTCAGTTTCTAGCTGATGCAAATGTAGCTTAACTGGAGTTGTTAAAGTGCCTGGTTTTCAGTCCCTCTTTTCAGCAAAGAAGGGCCTCCTTTCACTGTGTGGTGGCTGAATGACCAAGTGAGACCATTTGCCTGCAAGACTCAACAATACTTCCAAGTACTTGATCCAAATTATCTAAGTAGGTTAGGAAATAAAATACTTATGCTGTACAAAGATAAAGATGAGAGATCTCACTTTCCTCCTTTCAGAAAGCAGTTACTTCTCATTTACCTCTCAGTTTTTAGGACTGTTTTGTGTCTGTTCTACCTGTAACGATTCTCAAGAGATACCATCCAAATGCAAGATTTGATCTAGACTTCAATTATCTACTACTTTTAGGAGCATATTTTCATGCTGAAAAGTTAATTGAAAAGGAGCATTCAGTGTACAGTCTGGGAACAAAATGGTCCAACCTGAGATGCGTGCAGAGTTCTCCAGATCTACAAAAAATAGTCTGTCCGAAAGTAAATTCAGAGATCCATTTTTCAGTCTCTGGCTCTTCCAGTGCTCACGTTCCAGCAGTTGGTGCACGTGCAGTATCAACAAAGATATTAAAACAACAAAAAAAAGCCGCCACCAACAACATAGCCTCATTAGTAAAGTGAAAGTTTCTAACGGCAAAATTGCAAAGGGGATGGTGACAGGATCCAACAGCACATCGGTAGTGTTCTGGCAGCAATGGAAAGCCATTAGCTTAAAATTTGATAGCCTTTTTCATTGCTGGGGTGAAAGCATCAGGAAACTGCTGACTGACAATAGAATGTGCATGTTGCAGATGCTGTATTTCTGGGAACAACGGATAGGAACAGAGAAGATTAGGGGATAAAGAGGTTTCATTAAAAATGAAAGAGGTGGAGAAAAGCATTTCTTTACTCTTCAGAGCTTCTAAGATATTGAAATAAAAATGTTTTCCTTCTATCTCCTGGGCCTAAAGAAAAATCAAGCTAAAGGAAAAGACCAGAAACAATCTTCTTGAGAAGATCCCACTGATTTCAACAGATTTGGTCTTTAACCCCAAAGGGAGCACAGTACTCTCTCCACCTACCCTCATATGCACATTGAACATCAAGAAAGACATAGGAATGCAGAGGAAGACATGTTGAACTAATGAATGAGGGCAAACAAAGATAAATGAGTGTTCTCTATGAAACAGCACAACAGTAAGAACACAGACTCTGAATATTTTTTATTGCATTTATTCCCTGATTTGGGGTCAACATACAAGTTTAGGCTGCTCAGGTTTAACAAAAATACACCCAAAAAGACAAATTTTCTTCTCACTGTGCACTATAGCATAACTGACAGTATCACCCACTCTCATAATTCACGGTAACAACGGCCAGCAGGTAGCTTCTCCCAAGCATTCATACTTCTTGCAGTGATGCTATCTCAGAAACAAGTGCAGCAAAAACACAAGTCTCTAGGACAAGCAGTAATAAATCAGAAAAGCCTGTCTAATTTGGGGAACATTACTCAACAAGGAGTGACAAACAGGCAGAAGTTGGTCATTTGGTGCAATCTTTCCTCACAGCATGCAGTGGGTTGTCATGCCAACCCAGTCTTCCTCATCAAACTACTGAACCAGTTGCTTGCATTTTGGGAACTCAGAAAGATTTCCAAGCAGATTCCAGGAAAAAGTGCTGAAATGCAGGATTTACAAATGTGCCTGCAATCAGGCACAATCTGTGCCAAGACAAACTGTCATTCTGACCACCTGCAATATAAATGGTAATTGGAAAAGCCCAGCAACTTAAAAATCCTTAAGAAGTTCAGGATTAATCACCTGTGCTATTCTTTCCTTCTTACAAATGTGGTGTGGTCTTTGTCCTGCCATATGAATTCCTACAGGCATTTCAAGCGGAGATGACTAATCTCAGGGAAGAAAGATTCATAGATTCATTAGGTTGGAAAGGACCTACAAGATCATCTAGTCCAACCATCCTCACATCACCATCCCTACCCATCAAGCTACTAAATCAAATCCCTTAGCACCTCATCTAAACGCTTCTTGAACAGCGCTAGGGACGGTGCCTCAACCACCTCCCTAGGCAGGCCATTCCAGTGCCTGACCACTCTCTCAGAGAAAAAATTTTTCCTCAAATCTAATCTAAATCTTCCCCGGCGCAACTTGTGGCCATTCCCTCTTGTCCTGTCATTAGTTATCTGGGAGAAGAGGTCGACCCCCTCCTCACCACAGCCTCCCTTCAGGAAGTGGTAGAGTGCAATGAGGTCTCCTCTAAGCCTCCTTTTCTCCAGATTAAACAATCCCAGCTCCCTCAGCTGCTCCTCGTAAGACTTGTGCTCCAGACCCCTCACCAGTTTTGTTGCCCTTCTCTGAACACGCTCCAGTGCCTCAATGTCTTTCTTGTAGTGAGGGGCCCAAAACTGAACACAGTACTCGAGGTGCGGCCGCACCAGAGCTGAGTACAGGGGGATGATCACCTCCCTGCTCCTGCTGGCCACACTATTCCTGATACAGGCCAGGATGCCATTGGCCTTCTTGGCCACCTGGGCACACTGCCGGCTCATGTTGAGCCGAGCATCAACCAACACCCCCAAGTCCGTTTCCTCTATACACTCCTCAAGCCATTCTGCCCCAAGCCTATAGCATTGCATGGGGTTATTGTGGCCAAAGTGCAGGACCCGGCACTTGGCCTTATTGAACCTCATCCTGTTGACCTCAGCCCAACTGTCCAGCCTATCCAGATCCCGCTGAAGGGCCTCCCTACCCTCAGGCAGATCGACACATCCTCCCAACTTGGTGTCATCCGCAAACTTACTGAGGGTACACTCAATCCCCTCATCCAGGTCATCAATAAAGATATTAAACAAGATGGGCCCCATTACCGACCCCTGGGGGACACCACTCGTGACAGGACGCCAGCTGGACTTGACTCCATTAACCACTACCCGCTGGGCAATCTGGAAAGCAGATTAGTCAACATTCAGGGGAAAAAAAAAACAAAACAACACAAAACATTCAACCCATGCCCTGACATCTTCTCCCTTTCAACTACCAAAACCCAAGCTGCTGATAAAAGAACTGAAGTACTAACACAGTGACAGAAGAAAACAAAGAGCCTTGGGAGAAGAAAGCTCTGGTGTCCTTAAGTATTGGTTGATGGGGGCACTGTTGAGCATTCAGGACAGCACTGTCTCTTCTGTGTAAGAGGAAGAATTCTGCGGCTCTGAGATCTTTGCACAGGTCAGTACAATCTGCAGACCAGAAGTGAAGCTACAAGAAACTAACTTCTCTGTGCTTGTAGGAGTTATTACTAATGGGGCCGGAAGAAGAACCTCAGAAGTGTTGTGAGGAAACGCTCCCTCCAGGAAAATGGTCCCAAACAAACAGGAAAAGGAGGACTAACCCATCTGCTAACAACAACAACAACAAAAAAAAACCATCCAGACACACAACAAGCAGAATCTGACAAAGGTAGGAAATGAGACTTGGAGGTGCCCCAGAGGGCTGCTGTGGGCCAAGGAAATGCTCTGGTAAGGTAAGTCCCACATGGATGGAGGAAAACACAATAATGGCAGCACAGCCCCATGCCTCTGAGGCACATGACATGGAGGAAGGAACACCTCAACAAAGGCTGCCACCACTGCTAGAAGGCATGGTAATGGAGGCACATTTACAGCTCTTGCGAAAGCTTTATAGTGTCACAATAGATGGCTTTCTTTTGAAAAATGAGCTGATAAGAGTCAGACAACCATGAGGATGTCTGGCTGGGATGGAGTTAATTTCCTGTATTTACTCTGAGGGTGACAGAGCACTGGACCAGCCTACTCAGAGAGGCTGCAGTCTCCTTCTCTGGAGATATTCAAAACCTGCCAGGACATTCCTGTGCAACCCAACCTTCTGTAGAGAAACTTCTTTAGCAGGGAGCTGGACTAGGTGATCTCCAGAGGTCCCGTCCAACTCTTACCATTCTGTGATTCACAGCAGCCCATATGGTGTTATATTTAAGGTTTGCATCCAACACAGTGTTGGTAGCATACCTATGCTTTAGCAGTTGCTGAACAGTGCTTGCAGGGTCAAGGCTTTCTCTGCTTCTCTTGGGGTGTAGGCAGCTAGAGACTGGCAGGGCACCAGTCTGCTTGTGGGAGGCAGTGAGTGACTGCTTTTGCATCGCTTGTTTCATTGCTTTTCTTAACTTATTAAACTATCTTTATCTTGACTCTTTTTGATTTTTGCCTTCAATTCTCTTCCCCATCCTGCTGGGGGGCAATTGAGCAGCTTAGCTGCCAGCTGGAATCAACCTGCTGTTGAGGAACACAGCACACTGGCTGAGCCCAGAATCCAGGACGAACAGACAGGTACCTCTGTAGTGGGGTAAACAGGAGTCCCAAACAAGAGAGTATCACACAAATGAACGCCTTGTTAGCAACTTTGTGCTTAAATGAGATACAGTCTCAAACAGCATGTGAACAAAGCACACCATTCACCTTGGAAGATCTCTTCTAAGTTCTGCAGGAAATCAGAATAATTTGTTTTAGAAAGTTATTCCTGCAAGCAAACACACATTGTATGTGACCAGCAATGTTGTGTTTCTTACTTAACTGAAGTACTAGTTCTTTCTTCTTCCACCAGGTGGCAAAAGCTTTTAATTAAAAATAACAATTGTTCAACACAGCAGACTAATATGCTCTAAATACATGGTGAGCGTGCATGGTGCAGTGCCTTGAGGCAATCTTCACCACCAAATTTATCCAGATCAATATTTTCTTCCAAATCAACAAACACATAGAGTGGTCGTGTAAATTAGCTTTTGAGACTGAAATGATCCAGCAGCATTTTGCATCTGCTTTTCTGATTTTTGCATAATACCTTCTTTTCCTATGACATTTGCCATAGGGAGCAAGACTGAAGCATGTGCTCTTTAACTACTTCGTATTGTTTTAGGAGGGTTTTTTTGTCTGATCTAATGATGAAAAATGGATAAGCCAGAGTGGGGACTGCAGGACTCATGCAGCAGTTTGCACATGCACTGCAGCAGCACAATCCATGTGCACAGGAAAATCAATTTGCGCAAGAACCCACCCATCCCAGTGCAAACCCCTCCCACCCTGAGTCCTACCCCACAAAATTAATCAGTCTTAGCAACAGCTGCCAATATTTGTAGGAAAAGCAGGGAAAAATCAGTTTGGTGGCTCCTCTAAAGTTTATGTATTTCTCTACTAAAATATGGAGCCTGACTCTGTCTGATCAGAGCAAATCAATATGTGTCAAGCCACTCACAGAAGAGACCATTACTGTTTCATTTAGAGTAATAAACAAAAATTATCTGGAACAATCAAACCGAACAGCAAGATTCAGCCTATAAATACACTGACATAGGAAGCAGTTAAACTAAGCTGTCCTTATGATGTGAAGAAGCCCGCAGAGCAGAGGGAAGCTTTGTGTCAGAGGGACTCAGTGTTGCCAGCATCACCTTCTGCAGGCAGTATCATGGGGCTTCAGGCAGCGCCAGTGTGCAGCACAGAGCTATGCTAGCACCTCAGCAGCCTAGATTTCCACACAGGAAGCAATACACCATGAGGCTTCAATTCTAGGTAGAAGCCTGTTTCACCAGACATTACCGAGTTCAGTACCTTCTGACCCAAAGCTCTCAAGCTTGACTTGGACTGGATGCAGACACAAGTGGTTCTGGGGTCTCCCTTCTACCTTCAGCTCACCGCTGGTGCTACTCATGAATGACAGACCTGGGGGGTGGGGTTGGACCAAATGATCTCTAGAGGTCCCTACCAACCCCTACAGTTCTGTGATCTTATTCCCTTACCCAGCTACAATACACCTGCTGTTACGTACTGAAACCATGGAGTCCAGTGTGCTACCATCAGTAACAGATTTGTCCCAATGGAAGAATGTAAGGAGCCTCAATAGTTTAAATTTGCTGGCATTAGTGCATCTTTTTAATCCGAATGACAGAAATAATAAGACAGAGCATGGAAGAAGTAATTCAACAGTCAGCATTTTCTTTTCCCTTCAGAATACAAACTTCAGAAAAACAAACAAACAAACAAACAAACAAAAAAAAACCTGTATTAGAAGCAAGGTATCAGGGAACTCATAATTTTCTTAAGGTAAAATATGATGAAGCCTACCAAATTCAGGAGGGAACAATGTAGAAAATCAAAGGAAAGACTGCATTCCTCTGGAGAATGTATTACATAAATACACTGATAGAGCCTGAAGATGTAAAGAAGTTCTCTTAAGTGGGTCTTGTGCATGTGGTTGGCTAATTAAGAGCCACTGAAGATGGCCAGTGGCACAGACATACAATTCCAACGACAGCTTGGCTGAAACTGCTCTTTGACAGTTTCATTCAGAGCACTGTGCAAATGCACTCAAAAAAAAATCTCTTCAACTGAATTCAATGATTCAATGAAAACAACATAAAATTGAATTACAACTGAGTTACTCTCTGAAATTAAATGTTTCACTTCTAGAATACGTAAAAACTCCAAGAAGAGCTGTTTCCTATCTCCTGCACAAGGTCTGCATATCCCTCAGACAATGTGGATGCATGGCACAGCATGACAGTTCTTCTAGATCACCATAAAACCAATGAATCTATCTGCACAGCAGGAGAGTTTGGAATGTCATTTTAAACACAGGGGGACAGGGGAAGGAAGAGAGGTGTGAGATGCGTGCCAAGCTCCCCAAACCCAAGTATAAGGTAAGGGCACAAGGACAGGCTAGTCCATTGTCCCTCCCAGCATGTTCAAGCACTGGGTCCCCTTTTGTCCCACACACAGTGCTGCTCTTCACACTTGGTCCTCCCTTCCACAGCAAAAAAAGTATTCCTACCATATCCTACCCAATTTGGTACCATCATTAAAAGGATTTTAGCAATCTATATAGTGCATTACTTTGATACTTTAAGGCTACAGTCAAATGTGCATTAGAGAACAACCTGAAGAGGTCCTTTTTTCAACACAGAGTTTAGAAACCAATTGTTCCCACATCTCCTAATTCATTTTATGTATCCATTGCTCCAAAGAAAAGACAGTAGAAGCTATGGCAAAAAAACCCTTAGAATTAGAGGCACTTAAGTACAAAATAATGCACAAGCACAGGAAGCAATGCATCACAGACCTCATGGCCTACAGCTTGTCTAAAACAAAGATGTTCATGAAAAAATTCAGGCACACCAGGAGATAAGGCTCTACTGAAGCTTCTAAACTCACCTGTTTCCAATTATTCCATCTCTGAGACTTCTTTTTTTCCTCCTTCTAAACTGTAACCTTTACAAAAGGAATCTTGCTTCAGGGGAACTGAGTCTTATTGGGAGATTGTTCAGTCTGGAAAAGGCTCAGGGGAGACCTTATCACTCTCTGCAGCTGCGGAAAAAAGGCTGTGACGATGTGGGGGTTGCACTTTTCTCCCAGGTAACAACAAAAGGACGAGAAGTGATGGCCTCAGGTTGTGCCATGGGAGGTTCAGGTAGGATATTAGGAAATACTTCTTCTAAAGAAGAATGGCAATGCATTGGAACACGATGGCCAGAGAGGTGTTGGAGTTACTGTTCCTAGAGGTCCTCAAGAAACATGGAGATGTGGCAGTGAGGGACATGGGTTAGTGGACATGGTTAAAATAAATGATCTTAGAGGTCTTTTCCAACCTTCACGATTCTATGATTCATATCTCATGGGAGAGAGAAGCATGTTGATGGAGCAAAGGTGCCACCACTGCATGGAGGCTTCTATGATTATTTCCTATCTCTATGTTGTTATAACCTTTCTATTAAAGTTTTATTCATAATATCCAGGTATCTTTGGCATTAATCAAACTCAGAAATAAAAATAATGTCTGAAAGCACAATCCATTCAGCACAAGTTATTATTTGCATTCTTCTGTCTATTACATGTTACCCCAGCTCTATATCTTGCATTTATTTTTCATAGGTTGGATTTATGGACAAAACTGAAGACAGTTTCAGAAATCTAGAATTTAGAAGACAGAACCAATATTAGTGAAATAGCCACTAACAAGAATTAGAAGAAAATTCTGAAAAATAACTTGCATCACAGACTACACTGGCAAAGTGAACATAAACATTAGCCAGAAACCAAACACCCATTAGCTGGAGTCTTACACTGGATAAGTACTTGAAAGGAGAAGAAGGGAAGGATGAATTCTTCATTTATGCAGAATCACAGAAGAATCTCACTTGCAATTTGCACCTCCTGATTTCATGTTTGATGACAGGAATATTATCCAAACAGCTACTTGCAAAGTTGCATATGCCAGGAATATAAGAACAAAAGTTTTCTTCGTGGTGAAATCTGAATCTCCCTCAAACCAAACACTTTCTTTGTAGGAATGTAAATCTGACAACCTACAGTGAAAACAACACACAAAAGTCACCAGCACATGATATACCTCAAGCAATCAAGACAGATTAACGTTATGGAAAAAACACAGCTAATTGTCATCACAAGACATTACAAACAGTGTAATGTTTTCTAATGCATGGCCTTTGGTTTCCCGACCACACACATTTCCGTGTCCTGGTTTTTATTAATTTCTTGAAGTTCCTTTACTCTTACTCTTCTGTTCTGCTACTTAAAATGCTCATACACAGTGACAGGCAATAAATAACCTCCTGCTACTCTGGAAGGAACAAGGTCATTGAGAATTCTGAAAATAACAGCTTGACTGTATGTTAGAAACTAAGATCAAGACAGAATTTCTTCTACTTGCTGCTTTAACATGCATTGGCACGACTATGGGACTAGAACATGCTAGTCCACTCACTCTATTATAAAAATGGACATAATTGAACTAGAAGCATAAAAATAGATAACACAAATATAAAAGTGCTTCTCCAGACAGAGCCACTGAGTGTGGGAAAGCCTGGAGAAAGAGTGAAAAGGGAATCATAGAATGGTCTGGGTTGCAGAGGACCGTAAAGATTATCTAGTTTCCCTACCATAAGCAGTGCTGCCAGTCACTAGGCCATGCCGCCTAGAGCCTCATCCAGCCTTGCCCTGAATTCCTTGATGGGGCATCCACAACCTCTCTGGGCAACCTGTTCCAGCACATCACCACTCTTGAGGGGAAAACATCCTCCTAACATTTCTTCTGTCTTAGTTTAAAACCATTCCCCCTTATCCTATCGCTATCAACCCATGTAAACAGGCATTCCCCCTCCTGTTTATCCATACACTCACTTCAAGTAGTATAAGGCCACAACGAGGTCTCCCCAGAGCCTTCTCTTCTTCAAACTAAACAAGCCCAGTTCCCTCAACCTTTCTTCATAGCAGAGGTGGTCCAGCCCTCTGATCATTTTAGTGGTCCTCATCGGGACCTGTTCCAAAAGCACTGCATCTTTCTTGTGTGGGGGGCCCCAGGCCTGGATGCCTGGGAAGGAGGGATGCATGTCACAAACGTGCAGTCACGAAGGGTGCGAAGAAGGCAAGGATGGAAAGGAAATGAACATTCACTGTTATTTACTGCTTCCTATAGCAGTAAAGCAAGGGGCACCTAACAAAATTATCAGAGAGCAATTTTATAACAAAGGGAAGTACTTTTTCATGCATCACATAATTAAATTGTGGAACCCATGGTCACAGGATATTGTGGATGCCAGAAGTACAAATGAGATCGAAAATTATTAAATAAATTCATGTTAGAAAAGTCTATCTATAGCAATTAAAAGATAATGTGAATGACATACCAGGTCTGAAAGCCCAAAACCACCAACAGTAGAAAGGGCAAAAGATGTAAGGAGGAGAACCACTCTCTATACACTAGGTCTGATTTTGGTTTTGTTTTTAATTTACTTCTGTTCCACCGGTAAATTTTTGCTACCAACTCCTATCAGAAGAAATCCATTAAAGAACAGCCATCCTTACAAGCTGATGAACTACCCAGTGTTGTACAAAACTATAGCCCACATCTGCAAGCTTGAGCTCTGAGTCAGTATAATGTTTGCACTGAAAAGAGAGGACAGTAGCAATGCAGGAATTACAGGTTGAATATTGTTATCCCTCTAATTTTTTTTAACCTTCAATTCTATATTAGTATATATTTAAAAGGACAATGTTACTACTTTTGTACTAAATAGTACAGAACAATTTAAAAGATGGACATTTTTTTCACAGACAAGAATATATACACCTTGTTTAAATAGAAAGAAGAAAAGGACTGTGTCAGAAATGCCCAGAACTATAAGCAAATATGATCTAGTGATTAGTGTAGAGCCTGTTGCTCAAGAAATACATTTAGGTGTTTTGGTGGAGAGGGGGAGATTAACTGCACTTATTTCCCTTGACATGATTGCAGTTAATGTCATTAACTGCTTAAAATAAAGGCTTCTACATAAGACCATTACAGTTCACGAGAGCTACATCAGTAATTTTTTTACAGGCTTGCTTCCCATGTTATTTGTGTTCCACAAAACTTAACAGAAAGGAGATGACAGTAACATACTGGATATGAGATGCAGTTAGGAATTCACTGTTTCTTCACTGATAGCGACTTCCCAGTGAATCCTGTCACCTTCTGAACAGGATTAGCCCAGATAAAAGACCATGGGCAGCACAACATCCAATCCTGGCATGGCATCTTTAAAGCAATAAGCCAAAATAAAAAAATAATTGAAGGCAGAATAATATCAGTTGCTTGACTTCAAACTGACCCTTTTGCAGCTTCACCAGAATGAGAGCTTTTTTCTCTCTTCTAAGCTTGGACCACTACATTATCCATCATTAAGTTATAAAATAAACCATGCTCCACAGAAAACCTTTACCCTATTACAGAATGAGATATTACATCTGTTCATCAATGTAGAATTAAAGCTGCAAGGCTTTCAAAAAGTCTGCTTTTAAAGCATCAAATAATAAACAGAAAAAAATACTACTCTTATAAATGTATGTTTATTTTCAGCAAAAGTTTTAAAAAGTTAAAAAAAATAGAACCAGAAATTACTATTACTAGTCTGTTTTAGGTGTGTTCTGCAGGCAGTACAGCTTTTAAATCAGTGGTAGATTGTCATCTTTTTTAAAACTATTGGTAAATAATTATTATACCAAAGTGAGATTTGGAAGAAGTGGTCGGTCAAACATATAGAGAGCTTCTCTATCTACTTCTGGCAGAGACTTCAGAAATGGCCCCCCCATTCTGCACTGTTAGGAACACTTGAACACCCAGAACAGGCAGCTCTTCTCTGGGAAGCATTAAGCATGCTGAACTGTGCTCTGCTGCTCTCTGGATCGGGTCCTTCAAACCAAAACCTTGTGAAGCTTTAGTGGACAAAAGTCACAGAAGAACAGAGAATGGAACAACTACCTACTCCCTAAGTGATCATCTTAAGTAACTGCACTTTTCCCTATAGATCGATCTTGAGGTTAGTTAATCTAAGGCAAGATGAACTTATTGAGAAGGTAAATATTGGGTATAGTTAATGTACAAAAATCCAGAGTACAGTTATTTGGGAGATTTCCACTACGGTATGGAGTCAAGAGAAATAAAGAAAAAAGTTTCTCTATTAATGACCACACATTCATTTTGATGACTGCAAAAGAGCCTTAATTTCTTACACATACACAGAATGGAATTTTGCGAAGCCCAACACACCCATTATTGAAAAAAAAATAACCCAAAGAACCACCCATCCCACCACCCAAAAAGCCCCACCAAAACACAAATGCCTGACTGACTAAATAAATTGAAATCAAACTTCTTATCCTATGCAAGCAGAAGCTCAAGTTTTGAAATCTCTGTTCTTGTGTATTCTTCCTATTCTTCATGTCTGTTAACAAACAGTTGGCTGTGTTTGAGCACAATTAACCACAGGAAATTTGTGTAGTCAGGAGACTAAAACTTCCTTAGCTGATCTGCTGACAGGCTCCAGATTGGGAAAAAAAAAAAAAAAAAAAAAGAAAAAAGGAGACTCACTATCTCATCATTCTGGTTTAGTTAAGCATGAAGGAAAACAAGGTAATTTAACACAAAACATTACCTTGAAAACCTGCTATAGCTACTGTGTGTGACAAATGATATTGGCTTGCCTACAGGGAAGGAACCAACATTTGAATTTTTGTTTTATTATTCTTTTAAATACAAAAGCCAAAGCAGATCACTATTTCTTACTACTCCTTTGGAGTGAATACAGATGAAGACAGAAAGTTGTGTGTAGTAAGGTTTTATGTGGACCAAAGATCATTCTTCTGATCAACTTCAACTGACTGTTTTAGGATTGGCAAAACTATTTTTCATTAAAAATTAACAGAAAAGCGTCCAAGATACCAGCCAACACTCATTGAGAAATACCAGTCAAATACTGGCTATAAACACCTCACCTTTCTAACCCTGAAACCTCACTCTGTGTATCAGAAGCTGCATTACCTTGAACTTCAGGGAATGACTAGAGGTGCTGCTTTTTATCTAGCCAGACTTCCCCCTGACCCTGGTCTGCATTAAATAAAAAAGACCCATGGGAGCTATTTGTGATGTGTAAAGGAGAAAACAGAAGTCCAGCTCATCATGGATTTTAAACCTTCGTAAAAACCTTTAAGTTCTACGGAACACAATTCTAAAACATCACCTGTCAATTCACTACTTAAATGACATGCAGCTGGAAAGACACCTCTACAGTATTTACCCTGCAGTTTAAGCTTTGTCAGGTATCAGCTGATCTTCCATTGAATTTTTATTAACAAATAACAAAAGGGCTAAGAGGCATTATAACCCAGAGCTTTGATAAAGTAAAAAAGAAAAGAAAATGCTACTTACAGTTATCAGATGCTCCCATACAGTTCAACATGTACTTATCTGCTACCAGCATCCTTAAAGTTTGCTCTGTACATGTCCCAACAGCTTCATATTCTCCTTCTGTATAGCACCTCAAAATCAGTCTCCAGCTCAAACAGGGAAAATACGCTGCTATGCTTAACCAGACACTTACTTAATTAGTCTAACAAGGAACAGAGCTTTGGGTGGGAGAAAAGAAAAGCCACCTCATTCAATTAAAGATGGAAATAATAGAGGAAACACCACATGTTGACTGTATAAATGACTACATTTTCTAGTAAGCCAGGAAAACCTAAGAGAATCTGCTACAGAGGAACTGCAGCAGTGTGTGCATTCAGGGTACTCTCTACTGAATTGATTCCAGCTTGCAAGACAGTGATGTATTTTCTGACCGACTCTGCTCAGGAGACAAGCTTTTGAAACAGTACTTTCAGCCCACAAGCACTCAGATATCAATCACATCAAGATTTAATCAGCTCAACTTTGGACCAGAACAGCCCCTCACCCTGCAAACCAACCCTGGTAATATATTTATGGCGTTCTTTTTTTTTTTTTTTTTTTTCCTTAGTTGTCTGCATAAACATGAAAAGAAAAGGTTTAGAAAAATGTATGGCAAAGATCCACACACTGAGGACAAAATTCTTCTTAAGGCTGATAACCTCCAACTCCCTGAAGGTGCATTGCAGCAATGGTAGAAATTGATTTAGTGAAAAGCTTCTATTAGCTAGAGCACTGTTCTCATCAGAAAGTCCCTCCCCTTGCTATAATCAATAATTTAAGCAAAGCCAAGAATCATATCAGCCAAAATGACCAGGGCAACTGACTTTCACTTTCTTGCCGAGTAAAGGTAAAATTAAATTAAATTCTGAGTGGGAATATATTCTAATTTAAAAACTAATTTGGATGATCTGAGTTGTACGTTTATTTTGAGATGGGGAAGAGGGAAGGGCTCTTTTATTCATTATGGATAACTTCTCAGGTTCACAGAAAGGCCAAAATCCACTTCTAAAAAACAAAGACAGCTATAGCTTTAGATTTAGAGTATCTTATCCTGCAGTGCTCACTTATACAAAAACAAGAAACAAATGAACTACACAGACTTACAACTCTTACTTCAGTGTTATGACAGTGCTACTCTACCTATGTTAGTGTACTGCAAACATGTCTTAATTAATAATTGACAATGTGTTTAATTTTTAAATTTAACCCTGTGGAATCTTGACTGAAGAGGTACTAAGAAAATAGAAAGAATTAATTTAGTTAAACTATGACACTGATTCGGAGAAAAAAAAATACCAGTTTCATTAAGACAGTTTCTTGAATAGTTCTGAGACTGTACAGTACAATCTGAGTAATAAATTAGTCCAGGATATGAAATGATGTAGGCATAACACTAACAACATAATAAATAGTGGTTAAAAAACCATCCTAGTAACATAATATCATATAAAAATGGATTTAAGTTCCAAATGCCCCAGAGACAGCAAGCAGACAGCAAAAATACATGCCTGAGATCTGGGGCTGTTATCCCCCACAGCTTGAGGATTTCTCATCTCTGAAGCATCAAGGATAAATCTACCATGCAAACAGAAGGACATGCTCAGCTAGGCTTTAGAAATCCAGATCTCACTACAGGAAGCCTACTTAATGTCATTATCTTGAGTTCTATGGCATCCTGGTACTGGACATTTACAGCCTAATGTTGAGCACCCAGGGGCTTCACACATCTTGATATCAAGCAATTGAGACTTAATTGCAAATGTATATGCTTTCATGGGATTGAGTAGAAAAGGCTTCAAGGCAGGGACCACTCTCAAGCAAAGGCTAAGTTCAAAGCAAGTTCTCTGCAGCATGCCAAGGCCCATCATACAAATCCTCTCCTGGCCAAGGGTGATGCCTCAGTACTGGTCTTAATGTACCCACCTCGTCCTGCAACAGCAGCACCAAACCCAAGGCTACCTGCAGCAACAGCACATGCACATGCTGCTGTAGGATTCTGTGAATATGCAATAGCACAGTTATGACCCAAAGGATCAATTCAGCCAAAACCCCATCATTAATTAAAACTGAATTAAATTTCAGTTACTTCAAGCTGAGCTGCGTGAGAGGAGAGCGCGCATAAAACTGGGTCTAAATGAGCCCCAAACTTGGGAAGAGTTAAAAGCAGGCCAGAAGGTGCAGCTATAGAGGGACAGGAGCACAGGGGAGCTAGATCTGTGCTCCTTTGTGCACAGACATTTACTTCCATGTAGCCTGAATCCAGTCACGAGCAAGGACTTCATTTCTTCCTGAAGGTACTTCAGGATTAAAATCCTTTTGTCCAAAGCTCCCCAGGTTTTGCCTGCTGTAAGATTTCATAAATTCTTTGAGGGATACCCCAACTTCAAGCACAGAGACTGAGACAACAACACTGGAATGCTGTACCTCTAAGGTGTCTCAAAAGTCCCAAGGATAAAACTTCCATCTAAAATCCTCAGTGCTAAACTTCTGCTTTCTTCTCACTTTTGGCCATCCTCTCTGTTACCACTGTCTTTGTGTAACCCCATTTGCCTAACTTAATAAATACCAACACTCCTGTTTCTCATTCATCTCAGCAACTGCAGTAATTCTCCTTTTGCCTCCCCCTGCAGCAGGTCACATTCTTATCTTCCAGCTTTCTACCTTTCTCCTCACCGAACGACTACTCCTCCACCACAAGAACAGGGAAGGACAGATCCACCATTGCTACTGGGGGTCAATGCTTGCACTGCTGCACCTGCTTGGAGCATCAACTCAAGCTCTGATCTGCACTCAACAAGGTTTTTCTGGCAACAAGGCAGAAATTGCTTAAGTTGGGAGACTCAGAATTGCACCTACCCCCCAATACTGTAGTAGCAAATCAAGCTCAAGAGTGCTATCTGATCAGCAGCATGAGCTTCCATAAAACAGGCCCTCGTAACGATGAGGGACTCCTGCTGCATGGCAGTGCTATTTCTCCATCACATCTGCTGTGGCACAGAAGACAAATAAGCACCTAGCCAGATCTGGTGTGCCTGGTCAGCATGCAGAACCCAATCAGCCCACCAGTTTCTGCTGCCAGCTTTTCTCAAACATTCAAAACTTGCCCTAAGGAACAGCAGTCCATAGGCTGAGTCCTTCCAAAGGTAACAGTAAACCTTCCTTCCCTCCCCTATAGATTTCTACACCCATTTCTAAAGCATCAATCAGGTGAATTGAAATTTGGCTTGCGTTCTATTCACCATTCAAAAGTGCTGAGATAGAGATTTGCTGGATCAATTTTGGTCATAATTTGTGATCACTTTCACAGCTTTATATATTGAAAACTTCCCCCCCCCCCCCCCCCCCTTAAGGAGGGACTGTTAGTCTGCTATTAGTTACTGGTGGTTTTTCTTCTGTGTATCTTCCTTAACATCCCTCCGAAAGGTCTATTAGGATCCAGACTTTTCCCATTATCTTCTCTGATTTCCCTTCCTTAGTTTGTTTTCCCTTCCTCTTTGCTTGATCATGTGTCTGCCTGAAACTCAACTCTTTCCATGGTCTCAGAGGAGACCTGGAAAGAAACACAATCCTAGGCACAGAAGAACTTCAGCAAGAAGATGCATTCATATCGTAAGAGGACACACAGGTTCTGGAATTACACTTCTGCATTCCTGAAAAAACAGAAGCTTGAAAAGCTTCCAAAAATAGTTTAGCAAGTAAAGTATGAGACATCAAGCAACTCACCTCTTCTGAAACTTAAGTTTTCCCTGCAGGCACGTAGAACAGTCTTCTGCATTGTTGAAAGATACAATGAGCACCGTTTGAAAACCATGCTGACTATTCCTCAACATTACAAGACAATGTAAACTACACTACAGAGACACTATGCTAGTTCTAGTGCTCTGAAGATCTTGAAAGCTACTCCATAGCTTCCACTCTGGTGGAGGTACAATGCCAGCATTCACTTTCCTGAGTGGTCTCACCACAAGCTCTAGCTAGTCAAGCAATATTTCACCCCACAACTATGTGTTATACCAAGTGGAAAATCTTTACTGTAAAACACTCACAACAGTGCTGCACTTAAAGCCGAACTCTGATTTTGTCCAGTTTAGGAATTATATACTTTACTATACCAGCAAGTAAATTATTCTTGAAAAGGCAAAACATCAACAAGAAGTGAAATACCACAGGCAGAATTGTCCAGCTTGTTAAACTCCCACTGAATGGCCAGCAGTTCAGTCAAGAAAACATTAAAATGAATGAAGCGATGTCAGTTAGATACATACTTGACATTACTTTAGGCTAAGCACTAAGCTAGTGGCATGCTGATGCACTGGTAGTCAAGGCACATCCACTTGAAGGCAACTCAACATCCACTGGCCCCAGAGCACACAGAGAGATCTAACAATGGAGAGAGCTATGTTCAGAAAGTAAATGACAAAACTCCCAGATCTTACGGGCACAACGTAGCAGAGATTTCCAAGGAGCAATTTTTAAAACAAAATCAGACACAGGATGGGAACAGATTTCCTTCCTGTACTGCAGGATAGATGTTGCAGGCTCTGTTCAGTTAGTTCACTTGTTCTGTGAGCACCATATGAAGAGTGTCTTGTTCAGCTCACTGTCACTCCTGCACAAGGCAAGTCTTCATCCCACCTGCTCACCTGGGCCAACAGCAGGCACCCAAGGACATGAAGCATGCAACTGGACCAAGTTCAACCTGGAAGGGGGGAGGTAAAGAACGGCTCCTACAAAATGATGAATCTTTATCTTTCTGGTAAACAGCAAGTATGAAGCTACAACCCTGCCCATACAACGTGTACTGGAAAGCATTTTCTGCATAATCCCAGAAAAGTTAGGGAGAATGCGCATCACTATCATATAAGACATCTATTCTCTGATTCCTGAATTTAAGCACACTATTTCAATTTATACATCTGTTTTTATTAGATGTCCAAATTTAAAAGGGCGCTCATCACCTCTGATTTACTACTTAAACTTTGGGTTTCTAGCCAGAGCATGCACTTCAGTGCTGAAGCCAAGGATTCAGCTACTGCACTGAGAAGGGAAGGTTAACCTCGATGTCTAAGAGCAGCAAGTGGCTTCTGTGGCACTAACAGCAGCAGTCTGCACCCAGCAGATACTAAATTGAGCTTCAGAAGTGATCAAGTTCAATATACCCTCTACCAGTAGGATGCTGGTAATTATTTTGAACGTCGTATAAATAACCATACGGCCCTTTACATATTTTTTCTCTTAAACTTGCTTGCCTTTTCTTCCTAAAATCTCTCACAGGAACAGCTAAAAGGAATATAATCATGCAACTAGTTACTCCCCATATAGAATAGTACCTGTACAAATACAAATATGCAGCAATAGTCACCTTTAGTATCTTGCAAGTAGTTAGCAAATGGTCAAGTCAGACTATAAGACCTGCGTTGTTCTTGATATGTAGCTATCAGCAACACATAGGATTAAAAAACAAAACAAAACAAGGACTGCCTGCTATTAAATTGGCAGGCCATTAGGATACATAGTGGGTATGAACCAAAACCTCTTATTCCTTGAAGTCAGATGTTTACTTGGAATACTACAATTGTTCAAATGACAGTATATTTTGTCCCCCATATTACAGGACTTATGCTTATCCACAGCATAATTGACTGTATTCCTATTACCATAAATCATTTTCTACACTCAGGAACACAGAAAATGTGTTCTGTAGTAAATAACATCCTTGTTGTCTCTATCAGATAGGTACTGCAAAGGAAAACTGGAGCTTTTAAAGGACATCCATTTTAATTTTGTTCAAGATGCAGGTTAAAATCAGGGGCAGAACTCACTCTCAGTATAAATCTTTCTGACTAGCTCATGATTTGCTGCAATTTTTATTGTATTAGAGGGCTGTTCTATCCACGCACACTATTATTTCAGAATAGCAGGCTCCATTTACAAGATCCCAACTCTCGCTCCCCAAGGGCCAGTCTCATTGCTGCCATTTCTGCGCTGAGCTGAACTTGTTTATTTGTAACCAGCCATTAAGCTGACATCCTAGATTTGTTGAGAGAGCAGCAGCAGGCGAGCAATTGCTCAATGGCAGTCACATTCAGCAGCAGTGCTGCCTGAAAGGAGAAGAATTGCCCATCTGACTCCACTCTTTGACTGATATTCTCATCTAGGGATAAAAATCCATCTGCCAAGGGCCTTCCTCCTTCCAGTAGGAAGGTTGAATTGGTTGTCTCATTTTTTCCTCCCCACTCAGAAGAATCAAATATTTTGAAAGCACTTCTCCATTCCTACCTTGGATTTTGTCTGAACAGTAATGCGTTCCTAGTGCACACAAAGCTTAAGAGTCAATTCTACAGGGTCCCTGAGTCACATACTTCCAAAAACAAAGCAAACAAATCCTCAATCACTCAGTTATCCAGGATTTGAATAATGACTTGTGTTAGCAGAGGGAAAAGGAAGACAAAGCAATTTAAAAGATATGAAAGCGGTATATTGCAATTTTCAATTGCGTACTGTGAGGTAAATGGTATTTCTCTCACATTCTTACATATGCTAAAGTGCTAAATACAATCTCTGGAATGAACATTAATAATTCTCCATGCATCTGCTGCACTGCAGTATTTAATGGATTAACTGTTCTTGAAACTCTATCTTTTTTTCCTTCCCAGAAGCCATATAACTAAAGCTGTCTGCTTTTGCAGATTTTTCTCCTGGATGTCTTTCTCCCTTTGGCTGCTGGCATCTACTGCTGAAGCACAAGGACTGAAAACCATACCCAGTGCTCTCCTGCCCAGGTGTGGTGGCAGCGAGGAGCCTGGCAGTGCCCATCCTGTGAAGACCAAGCACAGCTGACAGACTCTAAACAGCACAGAAAATCCTCTTTTCTGAGTGTCAAAAGAGCTTGGGTGTTACACAGTGCTAACAAACAGCTTGGAAGAAAAAAAATTTAACATGTTAATTAAGAGCGAAAGAGACAAAACTTGTACTAGCTCATCCTGGGTGACCCTTATTTAATTAAGTTTCTTGGAATTATGCTAATTTAATTTCCACTGAACATAAATTTTCTACCCACATTTTCCCATTGTCAAACCTTGGGCAAGTGCACAGACAGGGCTAACAAACTCGGCACTGTTAAGTAAAACCTACTGATGTTCATGCAAATCGTGTATCTGAAGAAACATTAACTCAAACAGCAATCTCAGTAAACAGAAAACATGTTCAGTTTTCACAGGAAGAGATGAATATACAAAAAATTCTACAAGGTTTGTTACACATAAAAAAAAGATTGAAAGATCCATCACACGCCAATTGCAGTAGGGACTTCTTGCTGTGACTAAACTCCCTCACTAAAGCCCTAACTCACTGTTATTACAATCACACCCAGAAGTATTGTCACCAATACTACAGACATGTAAGGAAGCAGTGAATTTGGATCCTGGTAGCCTCCAAACGGTACAAAGCTTCTATACAGTAATTATGAAATTACTTTAAATACAAACAATTTAAGATACATTTGTTCAGCATCACATCACCCTCATGAATTACGTTGCCTCCCTTCATTTTGACAAAGTTGTATCTTTGAAGATTGGCTTGGATGTTAAAAAAAAACAAAGTGATAAAGTCCATTAGCTAGAGAAAATGAGAGCTCTGCACTTTTAAAAATAACATAGACATGTTGTAAATCACAACAAAACCCATGCAGCAGTCACCATTACTATCCAAATAACTGATGAGCCCAGACTTCCAAAATATGCAAAGATTACAACTTCTGAATTACTGCAGGAAACTGCATCACAAAAAAACTCCAAGCACATTAGTTAAATGACCCAAATTAATTTTTCTTTCCCTTTTCAATAAAAGCATATCATCAAATGACTGAGGGCTCACAAAGATTTGATCTGAAAACTAAAATCTCTACTGAACCTGAAAATACTTGTTCAAACGCAACTCTTCATACTAGGAGAAGTTTTTCCTTGTCATCTGCAGGCAAATAACAATAGTTGAGCACCTCCAGGCCAATTACATACACCTCATAACATGCACCCACTGAGCAATGAGGTGATTATTTATCAACTGGTAGTGGTGGAATTTGCGTATTACTGACATTGTTGAAGCAGTTTGGAGTTACAGTGAAACTTAAGGCCTCACTTTTAGGATCCTACCTAAAACACCTGATGGTGCCTTTTCAAAACCGAACTTCAAGGCACTAGCACCAAACAGGAGGGGAGTTGTGTGCTGGCCCAGCAGCAGCCACGTTTGGATGCAATCCACACCCCAATTAAAGTACTGCAGAACTGCCCCACTCCTTCCTTCCACCAGCTGGGAAGGCTCAGGCCCATGTTTCCAACACTAAGCAGCTACAAGTGTCTGCTGCTGCATACCTGTTTCATCAGGTGAGCTCAGTGAAGCACTATCCTGGGACAGTGTAGTCCAGCTGGAGTCCTCATCACTTGGAGCCAGGTTCTGAATCCTGTGCAGTGCACAGTCTGTTTTGGCCCCCGTTTTGGGGTGGTCCTTCTTAGTCTCAGGGCTTGAAGACACCGTGGCAGTTTGGCCATCCTCTGGGCTTGACTGCTTGTTTTGCTTCTGGGGCAGGACTTCCCCATTGACAATAATGGTGCAAGCCTGGCTGTTGCTTTGTGCAGATTTATCTTCCATCTCAGCAAAGCTCTGCTCCAGCTCTCTGGCAGATGTCTCCAGGTCTGCATAGTAATTCAGGAAGCTCTTGGTCCTCCTGGGCTGCGAGGGCAATATTTCACAGCTGGAGGAGTCCTGTGGGATTGGCTCTTTGCCTTCAAACTTCTCAGAAGTCACACTGATGCCAGCTGTGGTGCTGAGGTTCTTGTTGGGATCCTGCTGGCCCTGCTCGGCAGCTTTCCTCAGCTGGTTTTCTCCATTCTTCACCAGCTTCATATTGGCAGAGCTGCTCCCCAGAAGGGGCTGTGCTGCTGGGTCTGAGAGGCCCATGGCTGTCTGAATGTTAGTCAGCGCATACTTCTTCCTGCACTTTGGAGGAGTGTTGTTCTTGGTCTCGGTGTGCCGGATCTCAGCGTTCAGCAGCTCATTGTGAGAGGAACGCAGGCTGAGGGTGTTGGGCGGTGTGGCGGGCCCGTTGCGATTCACCACGTCTGTCGTGCTGCTGCTTGCCATAAACACCGCCAGTGCGTCCACACTGGAATCAACTAGGAAAGCAAGAGAGACAGCCATGAAACACTTGCATTATATAGTATTTTGGCTTCTGCAGCGCTTTACATAATGGCTTTATAGTAGGAAAATCACCATAATTTAAAATGGGTAAGAGAACAGGCAACAGCATAGCTTATTAAATAGAGGAACACAGAGGCAGAGAAATACAGAGAGATAATCACCGTGAAGCTGAGAAGAAAGCAGACCCTGTATCAGTGGGGTGTTTTTTCATGCCTGAGCTCCCTCACTAACAGCAGACTGGGGTCAGGAGAACAGCCCTCAGCAAATGCCTCAGGGCCCAGGAGCTGTCCCGGCTCTCATTCCATTGCAGGACCTTACAACTATCTCTGGAGACAAGAGGGGAAGAACTACTCTAGTGCCCATCACTGGGAAGCAGAAAATCAGAGATATTTCCCAACAGATTGTGGGCAGATGTTGTTCCTTCTTCAGTTAATATCAGTACGACTGGCCATTCAGCTCTTGCCTCTTCACACCTGGAGTTTCCATATGGTAATTCCTCAATAACCACATAATAACTTTATTAGGTCTAGGGCATGGTAGTGAGTGATGGGTTGGTGGTTGGACTGAATGATCTTAAAGGTTATCTCCAACCTTAATGATTCTGTGATTCCAAGGCATGGAGGAGGGAAAGGAAGATAAAAAGATGAGGAAGCAACTGGTGCACCTTGTTTTATACAGTACTGTATTACACAAAATTGTAATTGAGTTCAGGGTGGGGTAAGGTGGTTTGGATCCCTCCCATAAAATTTCCTGCTCTAGCTCAATCAGCTTAAAAAAAAAAAGGTCCACCTCAGAGATGAAGTTGGCTCACTATTTTTCAGCATGCAAGCTTCAAACTTAGGACACAACATGTATCCTAAGAGAGAGTACATATATTTCACTGCTAAATAAAACCATTCTTTGCCTACTTGTAGACAAGTTTCTGATTTTGATCAGCTGAGGTACAGTTCACATTTTGAAAAGTATAAAGTTTCCTCAGGGAATAGATTTTTAGACTGTGTTTTTGTTTAAGCCATCATTTGTTCCTCATCTGCCTATTTTTGGCTCCCACTCATCTTCATAAATACTTCATGAGCACCTCAACTTACAAACTGTAGTAGCCACCGTTTTATGACACCTGCCAACCAAGTAAGAGGCCAATTAATAAATCACTCCCATCTGCTGCAGCATAAAACACCCTTTCTGTTGCTCCTAATTTTTAGGTACCACCGACTGCTTATACTGCACATAAAAATATGTCTGAGGCTTATCTAGGAATGAAAAATTATCATTTGAGCTAGCTAATGACAGATCATTCCAGCTGAGTTGTGTTGCAACTGTGTACATCTGATACGTAACAGAATAGACTGCTGTATAGATTTACAAGAGATTAAACATTTGGGTTTTAAAAGAATATCAGCACAAACACAAAGCAAAAAGAAGCTCTTCACGTTAATAAATATTGAGTACACAGCTGCCAGTATTGCCTGCTCTGTATTCAACTGCAAATGCTTCAGAACTGCCCATGCAAACTTCAACAGCATGTGTTTAAGTAATGGTTAAACATCCTATTGACAATTTTAGTTTTAGCCACAAAAGACTTCTAAAATGTAAAGGAATTCTCTAAGTGTACATCTCATATACATCAATACACGTTGCTCCCTGCATCTTGCCTTAAAACAGTGCAGTCTAGTGCAAGTAGCAAGCTCACGCCTGGTCCAATGTAGTTTTATCAAAGTGCATGTTTTAATCTAAAAGCATGGAGAAACTTGTGTCTGTAGACTGGCTGCTTTATATTCTTATCCTTAATCGGTAAAAATCTGACCTCCTGGAAATAGTACATAAGAATAAACTTAAGGCAGAATAATTCTGATCCACTACATTTATGGAATTGTACAGTATCTGTGGTTTGCATTAGATTATTTGCATTTCAGAAAATTAAAAGAGGTGTTTTCTTATCAGTAACTACAACAGCCACAGTCTGAAACAAGACATATTCTTGCTGCCTTGTTACAAGCAATTTGCTTCATAAAGTGTTTGTTATTTTCCACCACTGAACAAGTTACTTGAAAAAAACGGATCTTCCCAGATAAACTACAAGTATCTCCCTGTCAGACTGTCTTTCGTTGGCTTCCTGAAGGTAGATTCCACATATCAAAAACATCATAAGTATAAGCTCACTGAGACACTGAAGCAGCACGTACTATCTTCTGCTTATCTGCCTGATGAAGCTTCCCTGCAGGTTTATGACAAACACCAGCACATGGCTCAATGATTGGAGCAAAGCCTCCAGAGGTTCTACCTGATGTCTTATGCCACCGAGCAACGTTTATAAACTGGGCAGTAAACTGGGCTGCTATCTAATCATAAGCAGAAAAATCTGCATATGAACGAACCCTTTGTTGGACACGAGATCGTCTCTCAACTCTGTGCAGTCCAACACAAACAGGAGGCGCATGCAGAGAGGAGCATCCCATCCCCTACTGTCACTCTGCACACCAGACCAGGCTTCGCAAGAGGTAAAGCCAGCATCAATCTCTCTCAAAGAGAAATGAAGGTGGGAAGAAAGAAAGGAAACTACAAAGATGAAAAGAGAAGATGAAATATAAATGTCAGGACTTAGGTCTCAAGGGCAGAAAGTGCTACCAGACCAGGATTAAGTGAAGTGTTGGAAAATATTTGAATATAAGGGAAAGCTGGTGTTCAAGAGGTCAGTGCTCCCACTGCAATGAGACTATGGCTCAACTCCAATGACAAGGAAGGAAGAAGGCAAAGGATGGGTACACCATTTCCCTGCCAGACTAGTGGGTGTTCACTACTGTTCCAACATGGTTATTACACTCCATTTTATAGATGTACAAATTGCACCCCAGACAATTTGAGCCACAACTCTCATCAGAGCCTGAGTAATCTACTACTTTCTTTAAGCTAAAATGTAAACAAAAATAGACAAGCAGATCAAGCATCACTGTGTTGATACATATTGCAGCTAGAGCACGTGTATAGTAGTAAGTTACAAGTAAGAAAAACAGGGCATCCCAAGAAGACAAAAAATGAACTCTGGCAAAAAACTGAGAATAGAAAGGATATTATCAACATTCAGGTGCTTTAAGACAATACTTTAGTAGGCAGAGGATCTATCATAGCAGTTCATTAATTATTCTGGCTCGCTATTTATAAGAGATAGGTCTCAGCAATATACTTTCAATGTATGGAAGCATAACTACACTTTCACAAGTATAACACGGTTAAAAGGATCAAGTCCCAATTCACTAAGCATAACAATGATATAAATAACACTATTACTTGAATGGCTTTTATTTATGTTTCTCAATCATGTAATGAGCCTTACAGAGCTTGAAGGAAGAGAGAGAAAATGCCATTACAAACAGAAAAAAAAAAAGCACATTAGTGCTTGGCTGATTCGCTCTTAACTGAAATAAGGCTTTATTTTTCTTTCTTTTTTTTTTTTTTTTTTGCATGTCAAATAGTCTATAGGGATGTTTTTTTTAAAATGCCACACAGTTTTTACAAAAAGGTGCTGTCAAAAAATAAATGAAAGGTTTTGCTCTTTTTCATTTGTAAATGCAGAATGAAAGCAGAAGATGGCCTGAGGAAGAATAAGAAATAAGAAAGTTTTATATATTTGCAAAGCAGAATCTTTTAAAGGGGATCTGACCTGGAAGTACTTCTGACATGGCTCACGGGGCGTCAGCAATGCATCAGGAAATAGATTATACATTGAAATCTGAAAAGAGGGGATCATGTAAGAATTAAAAACAAAGGAAAACACAAAATAATCCACATTTCCGAAGCTCTGGAAAGGTTAAGTATTCTAAACAAACTCTGGTACATTAGCAGTGACGATCTCTGGAGCTTTCAAAGCTATCTGAAAATCATTAAAGCATGGGAGACACTGGCCTACATCTAACAAGACCAAGTAATTAAAACTAACACAAACATAATTCTTCTTAATTTATGCTTTACAGTAGTCTCCAGTTTTACACAACGTATTGCAAGGGGGGAAAAAAAAAGGTTAGAAAATCAGGGTTTTTCCCCAGTTATTCTTCTCTAGCTTACTCAGGAAAACTACCCTAGCATTAGTAAAATAAACCCAGCAGTAACATGAACAACTTGCAGAATAAGATCCAGCACATGAAACTAGCCAGCACAGTCTGCAGGACAGATCCAAGAGGAGAGAATTCCAAGAAGCAACTGAGCAGTAGACTCCTGTATGGGACCTGCTGAGGCCATTTCTCTGGTAGTAAGCTATTTTTACTATAGAGTCTTTGGTTTGGATACAAATGATGCATACACAGGAAGCCAGGTCATTATGTTGAGAAAATGTAGGAAAGAAATGGTACAAACCTTTTCATAAGGCAGATCTCCTATCTGCAAGGATTTCCGTTGAAGGCAAAATGTTCAATGACAAAATCAAGCAGTGGGGCTACAGCCTTAGGTCCTGCAGACTTACCTCATTAAAGCCTGAGCAGATGGAGAGAACAATTCCAACTCAGTACTAGCTAATTCTTGAGTTTCAAAGAGTAAACAACCAGGTTAAAACACCAATTTAATTAAGTATTCTACTGCAGTCTTCTTGCACCTGCACTTTTCCTTAAGTAGAACTAGCAAAATGGTAATAGATAGCAGCTGAAAACCTCTTTGTGAAGTCCGGATTTACACTAACAAAGCAGAAATCAGAATAAGGTCTAGCAGCTTCCTTCCTGTCCAGCATCACCACGTGCCTTTTTGCCTACACAAATTCCAGGGGATATTGAATGTTTTCAGAAGGGAAAAAAGAGAAAAACGTTTGGATATAGAACTGCGGTAGAAGAGAACAACCACAGGTGCTCCTACAGGCAGTGATTCTCCTCCCACTGCTCACTGCAGCACCATGTCTCTGCTGGGACCAGCTGGGAGAGGGAGGAGGAAGCACAGCACAGCACAGCAAGCAAAGCGAGCTAAGCACCACAGCATGACAAGGCATTGCGCAGCTGGGGAACACAAAAGCAGGGCAGGAGCTGAGCTGCAAGCAGCTTGTGCATGTCCTCTCACTTGTCTGCAGGCTGCTCCATGCAGATTTCAGAGCTGCTGAGGGCAGCAGGGGACTTTCAAAAGCACTTACTCCATTCCCATTGTTGAAGCAGGGCATCCCCTGGGCTGACTTCCATGCTCAACCCTGGTGGCTCCATCCTCACCCCCAGAGTCCTTGCTAATGCAGGAAACAGCTTCCTGCCTTGCTCCCACTTCCCAGTGAGGCTCACTGCCAGCCTCTGCTGCCTCAGAATCACACTTCTGATAGATTCAACCACGTTGCCAACAGCCTGGCAGTGGTACCTGTTCTTGTGATGCTCTTAGTAACAGAAACCCATAATGCTGATCCATTTTTAAATACTGTTTTTAAGGAAAAAGACCACTTAGAGTCCTGACACTAGTTCTGGCACTGCTGTTCGTCTTTTTTTTTTTTTTTTTTCCTCCCCTTCCTTTTCCCATCCTTCCAGTCAAATTCCTCATTTATCAAGAATTAAGGGACAAGATGCCTCTCACTGACAAATTATAACACCTACAAAGGGAAAAAATAAAATAAAATCAAGAAAAACGCTAGATTTATTGCTCACAACCTCAGAATTTTATGAAGACTGGCAGATGTAAATAATCAGTATATATCTGACGCCTGAAGCATGGTGCTGCAGACTCCCTGGGCCAAATCACTCTGCTCAGAGTGCTCTTCAGTCAAGTGATCACTTGCAGAAACAAAGGGCAATGCTTTCATTTATATTCTGCATAACCACAGCATGCAATCAGGATTAAGCCTGCATTTAGTACCACAGAAACAAGACACCAAGCCTTCTTCAAATTCAATTTTCTTTCTTTAATCAGATTTCCCCACCCCCCCCATGCAGAATAGAAGAGTCTGGCAGACACAATCAGTGCTGTCACTACAAGGAGATGGGACTGTGTGTTATCTGTTGGCTAAGGCAAGCACTGTTATCAGGACCTTCTGCCATCTGAGCTTTGTGGTTACAGCTACATCCGCTAACTAAACCTGTCTTTTTTTAATCCTAGTATGTAAATTAAACTCCAGAGCCTTAATATTCTCTCTCTCTTTTTTGTTTTTAATCAAAGTATTTATCGCTCTGTTTCTGCAGTAAAGATCACACCTCAGACTTGGTTACTTTAAAATTTACTCTACTTTACTTTAAATGCATGCTTTACTCTAGGGAACAAACTTATTTAAATGAAGATGCTTAATTTCCTCTTATACAGGCTGAGACAAACTCAGAAATCGTAACTTACGTTGCTGCAGCTGAGATAAGTAAACCAAGACAGACTTAATCTTCTGTATCCTGCAACTCCAGTACAGAGTGCCACACAAAAATAGCATTTACTAACCTTGATGGTAAACAACATGCAGTTAAATCTGATTGGAATTACCAAAAGCAAAGCATGATAACATACAAAAAAGAAAGCCACAATAAATCTGTCTGGGGAAACAAAGCAAGCAACATGCTCTGTAAGACAGAGTCTATACAGGTGCACAGACAATGAAAAAAAATTGGTGGTCATGGGCTGGGCACATTAGCTGACTTAGACTGATTCAGATTGAATTCTGAGGAGGAAATTTTCATCTTCCACATAAACTTTACTTGGATCATTTGACAACTCCTAAATCAGGAAGAAAAATTAAAGAGAGGACTGATTCCCGAACTGGGCTGAGGAATTGGCAGCATCCATTGCCAGTACCAGTGTTCCAACTGTTCCCCATGGCACAAGCCCAACACCAAGCCTTTTGGTCAGGAGGGACAGGCAGTGAAAGCAGAGATGAGACTCAGCATAGGTCACAGCATCATAAACAAAAGGAGTTAAAAAAAATAATAATAATAATAATAACTGGCGCCCTGCTGGATAGGATGGATGAGCTAAGTTTCAGCACAGCGCTTGTGCTGAAGAAAAAAATAAAAATTAAAAAATAAAAATTAAACAACGATCATCTTTAACCATTTTTCACACACCTGGTCTGTGGCCCTGCTGTCTGCAGCCTGCAAACACTCCACTGTTCCCACAAAGCCTACAAACAGCACTGCATAAACCTGAGCACCATCGGCTTCTCCAAAATAACTCACTGTATGCATATAAATTGAAACACTTCAGGTTCTCTTTTAAATTAATACATGTTACTAATTAAATTCCTGATGGCCGGGGTTCAGGATTTCACATGCAACAACTTCAGCTGCCCACTGAATTACAGGTAATAAATTTATGGCTAGTTATACATTAACTTCTTATGAAGGTTAACCAGAAACATTTTTACCCTCAAACTACCCATACTGGCAGTAATAGCATTGAACCAGCAATTATCACTGTTTTCATAGGTCAGGTTCCAGAACACATTTAAAAGACACTTTTTTCTTGCTACCACAAGATTACTTACTGTTAACTTACTGTTAAATTGAGCTCTAAAAATGCAAATCAGAAAACTAAATTAATGGGACAATCTTTCAGAAGACTCTACAACTTTATATGAAAAGAGATAAGAATAAAAATATAGATATGTAAATATAAAGAATCAAAACTCCTCATTTCATTTGTAGTGTTTGCAAATCATTTCAAATCACTAAAAGTAAATGGAGACAAGCAAACAAAAATATAGTCCAAGCCTTACTAACAGAACAGAGCACTAAACTGATGGCCAGGTTTTGTAAAATAAGATGACATGGACTATCAGGGAGAAAGAATTACAGATTTGTGAAAGTCTGCTCCAGATACTAAAAACATTTTGTATCTCACCCAAGCAAGGCTGTTACATCATATATCTACACTGTTAACTACATCTGCTGAAACTATCTTCAAGTTGGGCTCATACATCTTCACTACATTTCCCCTTGCTCCTAGTAATGGAATAAAACGTATTTCAGAGCAGAGGTTTCACCAAACCTGAAACCGTGGTCACATTTCTAGTTCATAATTTGTCCTTTCATTAGAAGTCATGCTACAGTAAAGCTTATTATACAAAGAACAGTTACAGCCAGGCTAAACATTTGCCAATAAGGCTATGCATCACCTTCAGCAAAACCTTAATGGGACATACATTAAAACAGTTTATGAACCAATTGCTGCAGTTCTGCTAAAGCTGTCAGAGAAGTGAGAGATGATTAAGGGGGCCATACCCTATAGTAACTCTCCTAAATGTTATTATGGCACTAGAACATAGGAATAACTTTCATCTTGGCCTACAGAAGCAAGCAGAGTTCCTTGAGAATGTTGTTGTACTGCAACAACAAACTTCTACCCATAGAGCTCATATATAAAACAAAACACATGCTCATAAATAAAATCAAAGTGTACTTGCTTTATGGTCCCCATAAACTAAATGGATCAATCCATAATAAAGTGGAAGAAGAACATAAAAAAGCAACGGCACTGACTGACATTTATATTCCTCTAAAGCATAGCTAAAAGTGTGCTCAGTTTCAACAAACTTGGCTGTAAAAGCCTTCAAAGAAGTGGAAAAGAACAAGATAGTAGTATTATGGGCCTAGATTTCAATTAATCTTAAGGTCTTGATGTGCTAGCCAAAATACTCCTTTCTTTTGTGCTGTCGCTACCTGCATACTCACTGAGTATGACTGGCAGTGGACAATCACCTCAATGCAGCTGGGCACTCCCAGGCAACTTGAAGAGAAATAGAAAGAGCAGGCATTTGAGCATTCCTGGAAGAAAAACCAAATCCCAGGTTTAGAAAAATCAGTCCTGCTCTCTCTGCCCTCAAGTATATTGAAGAGCTCAAGCATGGCAGACAATCAAGAAGAACCAAGACTCAGACATCTCCCCTCCACAGCCCACGCAGTGCCATCCCACAGGGGATGTTTCCTTTCACCCTCAGCCTTGATTTATGAACGTTTTGTTAAAAAGGTATTTCCCCAAGAAAATTTTCTTGGAATACCAACCTCCATCAGAAGTTTCTGAAATATAACCTCAATCAACTCTAGTAATTGCATTGGCAGAATGTTACGAAGTCATTTTATATTTAAAAACTACTCAGACTAGTGTCCATAAAACATGCCCAATAGTTTGTACAAAAAAATCCACTTCTGCCCTCTCTGGTGACTTAGACAAGGCAGACAAGGTGTTCGCTTCTGCAAAACCGAAGACTGAAGACAGAGTTGCAAAAACAAGCAGATCCTTGCCACCAGGGTATTGTCTCCACCCAGCATGCTCCAAAGGTCAACAACTACCAAAACCACCACCCAGAAACTCCTGCCTTTCTTCACTTGTCCTCTGAGAAAACAAAAAAAGAAGGGCTTCTTTTTTTTTTTAAATTTGCCTTTTCACAGTACTCTCAGAAAATATAACTGCTGTGCATTTAAATATATTTTAAACCATGCCCATGCTTTTGAGGGCACGCAGGACAGCAAAGCAGAACTGGAACCAATTTCAACAGAACTCTGTAAAGAGCTTCAATTCCAGTATCACACAAAATACTACAAAAGAGTAAAGCAAATGAGTTACCGTGCAAGGGGCAGATTATACACAGACATCATGTTAGAAAGTTTTTCCAGTTATACGGAAGACTTCAACTCTGTGCACAGAACCAACATTTTAGCCACACTATAAAAGTAAATCTGAAGCTACCTAAACACAACTCCTGCCCCTTCAGGAGAGTTACTGCAACCTATGCAGAAAAGTGGTTTTGTGAGCAAATATTAGAAGAGATAAAAATATGAACGAAGCTCAGGAAAATTTGTGAAGGAGAACTCTGTTTACAAAGCCAAGCTTCTCCATGCTGGAGACTTTCCAGTCTTACATCTATAATTTTCATAAGAAAAACAAGAACAGAACAGCACAGGAGGGAGGTTCCCTGTTGAGTGTGAAGTCAAGGCAAGCAGTGTTAAAGTAGAGCCAAGGATACACCCAAGACTGTTTTCTTCATGGCCAGTAATCAGGCAACATCACTGTTCTTTGATTAGATGTTTAAGAAGTCACAATTTATTAGGGACCTGTTAAATTTGCTATTTTCAGTTCTACATTTTAAATATCTTGATTCTGCACCATCAGCATCCAGCATTTCAAAGATATTTCCTAGCACTGGGCTTCAAATAAGCTGTTTTCTATTTAAATTGTTATGTTTCCTTGCATATAAAACCTTTCGTTACTCTACTAAGAGTACACAATACTCTATATTCAATACTATTATGAAATCATTCAACAAAACAGTCAATGTCATAAGGGACTGAAAGGTCATCTCACCACTGAAGGAGCAGTAGAAGTGCCATACTCCACATGGAACAAATTCTTTCCCTCACAGATTTAATTTATTTACAGAAAAGTAGTAGTTATCTATACACATATGTACATACAGAACAGAAAGTCACTGATTAAGGTTTAAAACTGCACCAATTCCTTAATACTACATTATTAAGATCAGAAAGTGAGGGTAAAGTTCTCCCTTAAATGGCAAGAACTGTGATTGTCCCTCACGCACAATTTTAATACACTTGATAACACATGACTGGTCAGCAGCAGAGAGTAGATGTTTCCTAGGATTTAGCCATGGGGTTAAGAAAATCTCCATCAAGTCAATTTCTGCATAGAGGACTTCAACACACAGCTTCACCTGCTTGGTGGCAACGCTCCCGTAGGAAGCCTGACTTAAAGTACAAGATAACATAAGATAATATATAATTCAGAAGGATGTGATTCAGATGAAATTCAGTGTGAATAAGATTGACTTCAAGTGTATAAATAATCTGAACTGGAGCTGTTAGTGGCAGTTGTAAGCAGTTACAGCAACAGTGCACAGCAATGGCTCAAGTTGTTTGCTAATCTGAAGGTATCTCATACTGAACATTTGGGTTGGGAGTGAGGAGAAACAGCAGCTAAATTTTTGAATGCTACAGTAAATGGCATTAGAGATCTTGATCACAAAACTCGGCACAATGCAGTAGGCTCAGTCAAGTCAAGCCATAAGTTTTTAAAGGTTTTCAAAGACACCTTTGCAATTTGAACATTAATCAGTATACTTACTGTTCGGGTATACACACAGGAGAGCTGGCATCGATTATAATGCGTCAGCATCCTTTTATAAATACTTCTTCAAAATTTATGAACTTAGCAGCCTTCAAAAGCAATCACGCGACCAATAAATGAGACCAATTGCATACATACATGAGCTGCTTGGCCGATAGTGAGCCCCTGGGTAGCGCCTGCCCATAATGCCGTCAGCACATCCCCGCGCGCTGTCAGCTGCTCCCAGCACAGATCGAAACGCTCAGCTGGGGGAGGAGGAAAGCACAGATTTAGTACAACAGCTGTATCTTTTTCATTAAAATGCTAATGACCCCCACAAATTTCAGGCTAACTACATTTATGAATTATTCATGGTCATGCTGTCAGAGTAGATGAACTGTTGCGCTATACATGCAGCATAAATTTATTATTAGTGCTTGGCCTCCATTAATAAGCTTCCATAAATTTGAAGGCACAGAGAAGTCACAGGTCATACAGCAACTTAATATGGCCCACAATGCCAACCAAGCAAACAACACCGCAGGAGAAAATTTGCTTTTAGCTATAAACGCAGCCAGTCAGCAGGCGAAATTTAACAACATTGTCATTTTAATTATTGCGCAGCAATCAGTAAGCAACAAGTTTATCAACATTCCATATTTACTATAGAAGCAAAACTTATCCACGCGCACACAATGTCAATTGTTTTGAACCTGTCTCTGAAAACCATTTCTGTCTTTAAAAGAACACAGTCCAACACAAGTGCATCAGTTTTCACAGTAACAAAATCCCCAAGTGACAAAGAAATGCATGGCACATGTTAGGATCAGCCTGGAATAAAATACTGCAAATCCTAAACCTCAGTCAAAACACTACTGAACCAATAAAATACCAAGCATAAAATATTTTAGCCTAAAAATATGAAGTCCCATAGTTTCTTTTTCATGCATTATAGTGATTTGTACATCTTTGCAGTTAAATGAAATTTAAATCCATCTACGACCTACTCAATGACAAGGATTTTCTAAGAGCTGCATGACAAACCTTCCAGCCACTCTTCCTGCACAAACAAGGGCGCACACAGCAAATCAGGCTGCCCTGACTTTCATCTGAGGCTGCCACCTTCTTAAAACACCATCTCCTCTATGGAGCTTGTTGCAGCTCTTATAATTGACACATAAGAGTTCATTTTACTTGTACGGCTCTTCTGACACCAGTGGGAAACGAAAAAGTGTTTTTGTTTGTTTGTTGTTATTATTTTTGTTTTGTTTTAATGTATATTAATGAGTTATGTTCAAATAATGAGTGGATAGGATCAAGTTTGCTTCAGAACATTTTGTAGGACAAACAACCCAATCCAACTTCCACACTTCCAACGAACATTAAACCTTTTTCTGTTTTCAGTTGTACATATTTGCATGCATATGCAGCTGCTTATAAGGGTGTGCAATAGCAGTTGACTGATTCCTTGGCCTTCCCTAGACTCCCACAGGCAACATTATGCGTGCATTTAAATAGAGGTCTGCCTACATGGCTACCCAAAGCTCACACAACAGACTGCCAGCAGACCTACTGCCACAAGCCTAAGAAAAAGGATATGAAAAAAGACAAAAGACTGCAAATGACAGAAGTCACCCAAGTGAGACCCCCCTCCATCATCCAGCAGCCATAATGAGCAGCTACGCAGCAGGAAAGAAGTACCGCAAGAAGTTTCTCAAGGGACAGCTAGTCAAAAAAAAATCACATTCCCATACTCTTGGGGTGATGTTCCGACAAAAGCATACTCTTGCCTTCAAACTATGGCTTTGAATATCAGGAAATAATTCTGCTGGGAACGAGGAAGAGAATGCCTTTCATTGTTTCAAACCCACACACAAGCCAGCTACAGCAGAGATCTCAAGCACTGAGAGAAGAATAAACCCAAGAATTTTCACACTATAAACCTGAGGGCTCTTTTTGAGATAAATGAAGGCATGTTTGCGTACACACATACAGTTTTGGTACAGTTATGTTTCCACATTTGTGCACATATAATGCAAAGTTAGGGATCCCAGCAAGCCGTGCAGCCCATGCCAGGCCCTGCTGGGGAGCACACACCCTTGCAGAGCCCCCAGCATGCAGCAGTTAGCACCAGCCAGCACAGCTCTGCCAGAAAAAGCTGAAACAAGAGGGCAATATTCAGGGATGCAATGGCCATTTTGGAATCCCATTTTCACCAAGATCAGAGAATAGCATTTTTCAGAGTGACTGGCACTGATTCTGCGTAAGACATTAATTTCTTCTGAAGCTGCAAATGCCTCTGTGCTTTGTTTCCTGTGGGAAGTTTTCAAGCACAACCAAGGCTTCTGTTACAGCTTTTCATAATTCTCCACATCTTTCCTGCATGCTGTAGGAATGAACACAGTGCTGCTGATGTCCTTCTACGAATGGATGCAAAACTCAGAAATAGAGATTAAGCAGGACTGGAAACCCCTGAAAATGTCTTCATTTCCAGGCTTGCCAGCTCTCAATTAACTTATGAGATGCACTACGCTTTCTCCAAGCTAATGAATATGCTAAACTAAAAATGTTCATTAACTGTTCAAATGGGAAAACAAAAACAACCATCACATTTCTCACTTCAATATCCTCCATTAAGTACTGAAACATAACCAAGAGAATGACTTCATGCCAGTTTATCCCGCTTGCCCATTTCCATCCGTGTTACCTCAGCTGTGATCTCTGTGTTTCACCCTTTTTCAGAGCATGAGCATGGTAGAACCTTGCAAGGAGAGCAGGGCTTCAAGCCAAGGCTGCTCCCAGCTCCCAGGATCACTGGAAGGTGAAACTGAGCTCACTGCTTTCCAGAATGTGAGGACAGGGGAGCAGCAGCGTGTTAAGAACACATAGCCTACACCAGAGTTTCTTTACCCTGGAGCACCTGGTCCACCACCAGTCACCTTCTAACTTCCTCCCACACTGACCCAAGCAGTCTCGACTCTTTCTACCACCTTCAAAGTAGAAGACTAAAACCAAAAATTATGTTCAAATCTTATTACTGATTCCTCCTGTCACCAGAGTTCCAATTGCTATTTTTATTTAAATCAGTGCATTATATCCCCAGCCAGCAATGCGTAAGAGCCACAGCATCAGTTATTCCTCTCTTTTATTTGTAGCAAAGGAAGGCCATAAGAAGATATTAGCACAGGCCTACTTCATAACTGATTTTGATCTCGGACTCTTAACACAAACTTCAGCAGCCCTGATCAGGCAAGACAACTTCTCTCAGGGTATTTTTCAAAGATCATAAAAAGAAAAAATAAGACGTAGGGAACGGACAGTTATCGAAAGAATACTGATGTGTGGAGAGACGCACAAAACTTTTGCCTCAGAGGAGTAAACAAGAGAGAATGCCAAGAAAGGTCCAAACAAATGGCTCAGTGTAAGGGGGAAGTTCTAGGCACCTTATGCCACAATCACAGGAGAAAGGGAAATACAAATTATACGAAAGAATAGAAAGTACTGGATGATGAAAGAAATTGTAATTAATGTTGTCATTAACAACCTTGTCATGAAAGGTGTTAGTGAAATCTGCTGATGACACAAAACATAGAAGCTTTTCTGCAAGGAAAGATGCCATCACCAGAAGGAAAACTGAAAGCTGAAGCCTAATAGGAAAGTAATTGAGTGAAATAACACAGAGCACAAGGTCAGTCATTCAGAGGACCCACTAAGAAATTCTGCTGTCAGTGCTGAGCCACAGTGTGTTTGGAATTGACGGAAGAAACAGACCTAGGTATATCAGTGGGGCACTGACCTCTGCTTAGTCTCCAGTGGGACGCATCCATGGGGAAGGCAAATAGGTTCTCTGGTTACAGCTAAGAAAATACTGGCACCATTGTGCTAGGTAATGCCCAGACTTCATCCAAAGCAGCATAGTGGCATCTGGTCCCTTGTGCACCAGAGGGATTAATGGAAAACACAGGAAATTGGAAAATAATCAAGGTAACAGATTTCTATCTTCTACAAGGATATTAAGACCTTGGGTTACAGCAAAACGAAGACTGAGAGAAGCAACAAAAACTTTAATCCTGGCACAAGAAAAAAGCATATGTAAAGCAGTCATTACTAAATTTAGGTTGGAAATCAGAACATACTTAACATCAGAGAGACGCAGTCCAAGAACAGCCTCGAAAAGAGGGTGTAAAATTATCTAACAATAACCTAGTGGATCTTCATCTAAAAAGTTCTGAACTGGATACTATAATGGGGCTACCCATTATACCTTCTAGAGTTTTAGTCCTCTGAGGTGATTTTTTAAATTATTTAATTTTATTTTTGTGAAACTATTGCTCACTAGTTGTGGAATTCACCAAGAAGTGAATGAAAATTTAAACCACGACCTGAGGACAAGAATCCAGGAGGTTATAAAACTGCATGATTTCTAAATAAGCACATCCAGAAAGCAAATACTAGGTGAAAACAAGATAACTAAAATTCTGGGCGAGTTTCAAACCATAAGATGACTTTCATCTAAAAGGATCTAGAAGAAGCATTGTAAACAGATTACTTGATCTGTTTTCTGCACAGCTTATTTCTCTGAAGCTGAAACCAGAAAAGACTAAAAGCAGACAAACCGTTTCTGAAGAAAATTAGGATTATTTTTAATTTTAAAAGCATTCTGTCTAGGTGCAAGTGAATGAAGGAGCATCTGAAATCACAGTATGCCATGAATTAGACAACAGACACCACTCTAACATTATTAACAGTACTTTCTTGTCTGTTTGAAATGAAAGAATACAGTTTACATGTAGGAATAAGCAACTAGATTCTATTTTGAAATGAAAACAATTCCTCCTGCTTTTTCATTTGGGGGAAGAGAGTGCTGGTAGTTTTGTTTTATTAGTCTGGCTTTCCCCACAGAGATACGAAAGAATAAGAAATTGAGAATAACGAGGAACAGTACTGCAGCATCCAAATAGAGCATCACTAAATAAACTCTCCTTTGTTTTCCATTTTGGCTGGTTCTGTAGTAGAGCCATTAGACACAGAGCATTTTCAAACAACACCTCTACTGACTTAAGAACTGTACATCAGCCATACAACTTTAATTTTTTCTTTAACACATCTTCCTACAATGAAGCTACAGAAACTACACCTATAGACTACAACTACACTCTATAACAAAATCTTACAATTTCTGCATCAACATTGTAAAGAACTCCTGAAAAAGTTCACCAAGTAGTAATTACATTGAAAACGATACAGGTTCTTTTTTTGCCTTGTACTTGTTCAGTCCCTCCACCTCTTAAAAGTGATGACAACGAAGTGAAAGCCCAGCAGCTCAAACCAACCAATCAGCTACGATTTGGTCAGGTCTTTCCACAGTGCTTTTGGAAAGGTGAGTGCCATGTCCATGGTTTGCAAGGACAGTTGATAATGGTAGCAAAAAAACTGTTTCTTTGGGGAAGAATGATATACCAAGGTTCAAAAAATGGCTGAGCCATCAACTACATTACCTGCTACATCTTCTGCTGCTAATACCAGTGGCAAAATGTGATGATGAAGCACGACAACAGTGCTAACGTAAAGCCATCTCACCCACCTGCTGCAAACCAAGACCTTCCCCAGGGCTCCCATTACATCCCACTGTGCAGTGCCATTATTATGGCACCAGAGAACAGCTTGATTTTGTGACTAAACTTTTCCACAAACAGAAGACTATTTTCCCAGTCTCAACTGAAGATAAAACACAGCAGCAGCTTTTTCGCAGCCTCTACTGTGCCACAGGAAACAGCTTGCAGTCATCAGCCTCTAGCAACCCCACCTGCCAGGCAACAAGTGTTACAGGTGAGCTGGTCAGATCTCAGCTTCTCTTCTGCAAGTGCAGAAGCAGGCCAAAATGAGGTCAACTGGAACAGGACACAAGAAACTCAGCTCCTGGCTTGCCTATGAAATATGACAGGATACATGTATTTTGGGACACATTTGGACCTGAAAGTCAGATTCTACCAGCCTTGTAGCTTCGTATTCAAAAGTTTTAAATGAGTCTTTTATTAAAAAAAAATTGTTTAACTAAAGGAGAGGTCATGCAATCTGAGGTGGGAGCAACCATTGATTTTCCTCCAAGCCTCTGAGACAAGTTAACAACTCTAGTTTAGACCCTAGCACAGAGGCCCACATCTTACAGAAGTTCATGCCTCAGCAGAAATACAGCTGAGCAAGCTGAACTCCTTTAAGAGCAGCAGAAATGCCACTGGGTCACAGAGGCAGATGCTGATGCACCTGAAGCACAACCGGAGCCACTGATGTGTCCACACAGAATTCGTTCTTGGCACAGACTTGGACTCTTAAAGCATATTCTAATGTTAACATAATTAAACATAAGCTCTACTTTCAAGTAACTAAAAGACCATGTTAATCACAAATATTACACACACGTAGCAAAGACAAGATGTTGTGGTTTTATGTTTTGGGTCAGAACATCAAGTGCCTGGGAGTAACATTCATGTAAGGCAGATAAGCATTGGTGCATGTCAGGTTACACAACAGAAAGTTTATCTTCATGCAAAAAGCAACACAGATGCACAATGATAAGTGAGAGAACCCTGATAACTCCATCAGAGGCACTAACCCAGCCCTTACAAAGGCTATTCTAGAACCTCAGCCCTACGAGCTGGATGTGACACTTAGATGAGCCAAGTAAAGCAGCCCAGCATTCCACTTCACAGAGTGAAGGGAATCACTCTTTACAAACAGGAAACTTGCACATGCTGTTTTGTTTCACCTGTTCAAATACCTTTACCCTGACCTATCAGATTTCTTACTTTTGCCCTTCCACTTCTCACTGCACCTTGCTAGGAAGGAGCAAGCAAGCAGCAGGGTTGGAGCTTAGCTGCTCATTCAGGTTATCACAAAGAAGGGCTTCTATTCAACTTTCTGGATGGATTAAATATGTTAAGTCTCAGCTTCATCTTCCTACAAAGGATCAGATGCTTTTGGCCCTCCCCTTTGCCTCCATACCCCTCTAATTTCTTCTTTGAAGCTCAAGTGAAACCCTGCAAATACTATAAATGGCACACGTGGTGTATGTGAAAATACTAACAGCATGCACATCTGCACAATTCTCCAGCCAGGGATCTGGCCACTTTCCTGGGAATTCTCATAGCCAGCCCCAGGAATATGTGCATATTTCCACACTAAAAACTCTCCTCCTGGTCAGTTAGAGACAGGACTGAGGGAAGGCACAGGCTGTGTTTGCATTTGCACACATGCTGAGTTTTCTTGCCTATGCCGATGTATGCAACAAGATGAGTGTGTATGGTTGGCTGTGTCCCTGTCAGGGCCACACACTGAGTATGCTGCTCCTGGCTGGATCTGGGGTCACAGAGCTGCAGTTTCATCAAGGCTCTGGTAGTCACCATGGGCTACTGAGTTCTGCAACATCAAAACACTGCACTTTCAGCAAAGCCAAAAGTCTGTAATCTGTGGAAGCACACAGACTTAAGAGCTCCTTTCAGCAGCAAAACCACACATCTTCTCCAAGGTGACACGGAAAGGTTGATGTGAAATGATGAAGAGGTCAACAGTTCCAAATTCCAGCACCTCCTCACCAGAATTTGACCACAGTAACATTGTCAGATAAAAGGAGAAGTAGACAGTCTACTGCACAACTCTTACTTCCTCACTTAGTCTGAAAGCACTCATTAGTAAGGAGGAATTCCCAGAAAACTTACTGATCAAATTAGTCATTAGTCCTTTAACAGTTTCCCAGCTGTTCAGAAAATAATCAAATTAACTAAAAACTCAACAAAATAGTTACAGTAAGCGAGAACTAGTTAAACAAAACACTGCTCTCCAAATCAATAAAAACACATGCCTGGATTTTTCCAATCATAAGCCAAGTTTTTCCTCTGGAAAAATTCTGCCTGGAAAAAGGGGTCACACATAACCACTGTGCCCCAGCAGGAAATTGCTACTTACAACCTCTCAACTGCTTCATGCTCATCAAGCTCCTCTTCATGCTAATCTGGAAATCCATTTGCTGCTTGATTCAACAGCAAATATTATTCCCACATGTGACTGGCACAGGTTCTTGACTTTTTAGATTGGACATAAATTAACATGACTTTTGCCATAAACACCGGATCTGACAATGCCAGGTTTCCTATGATTTGTGCCCTCCAGCTCTTCCTCCTGTTCTGCTCCTGAACCTGTCAAGTTCAAGTCTTTGGCTTGTAAATGTCGCTGTCCTACTTAGTGTTAACTTAACTAGGAAACTACAGCATATAACCAGGAACTCATAAACCAGGGCTTTCAGATTCTATCTTTGAATCAGATTCCATCTGAGACTAACTGCAAGTGCTCACAATCTAACCAAACACTACAAGCACCAAAACACACCACAGGAAACCTTATGTCTGCTATAAAGAACACTGAGATCCACCAAGGGCATCCACATTAGCAGATGTACCACAGAGGAACAGCACTGCTATAAGATACCTCTGTTGCATACAGCCCTTTCTCACATGAGGAGGCAAAGCTGTAGTGCTTTATTGTGCAAAGAGCTAAAAAAGCTACAATATGCAAGAGTAAATAAACCAACAACTACTCTTGTTGGAGTACTAGAGGATCTGAGACATCCTTGCTAACAAACATCATGATAAATATCCTAAGTACTGGACAGAAGTAAGGATATCTCCTGTCTATGCTGGAACAAGTTTGAGACTACGGCATCTGAGATGTGGGGCAAGAAAAACACAGAAGGAGCTCCCTCTCCAGCCCTAACATTTACTCAAACACATTAATACGCAATGTAGCAGAACACTTACTCTCCCCATCTCACCAGTGGAAAGTCTGTACCGGAACACCAAGTCCTCGGCACCTTAGCACCAGCCCTCTCTCAGGTCACAACAATAAAACTAGGAAAACTGCAAAGCAAAAACATATCACATATCCAGAGTTCTTGTTTTTGACAGATCATGGAGAGATTTTAACTCTCCTGCACTCTGCACCACATTATAGACCAGTTGTTTCTCCATGCATAAACACTGAGCATCAGTATGAAAGTGAATTCAGCTGAAGGAGATGAGCCCACAGGTGAGAAAAAAGCAGCAAGTCCTCGCTAAACAGCACATTCATAACCTCCTTTACAAATTAAAGCAAAAAATTTACTCAGCTTGTGCTCAGTAAACAACAGGTATATAGTTTATTTTTGTAAATTCAATTTGTTGTTAACAGGCAGACCTCAATCTGCCTATCCTCTGGTAAATGATTATATTGATGTTGTGGATCTTGGTTTTGAAAAATATGTTGAAATTACTGCCACACAGCAATGGAAGCAATGCTATCTCCCTATCATCAGACGCTTCAGCAGCAGCAGCAACAGATCCATCAGCCAGACTATGCTCTAGGATTCAAAGTATTCAACTTTTTATTTTCCTTCCATCTGGAAAAAATAAACATGCAAAAGACCAAACGTAGAAATCTCATCTGCTGAATAGCTTCAAAAACATTTTTTTTTTTAAAGCAAAAGCCAGTTTAAAGTAAGGCAAATCATATTCCATTTTAAAGAGATTTGTTTTTTCCTGTCCTCGATCTAAGAGGAATTCAAGAACTATAAATGCCAGTACGCATAAAGACAGAAGAGATCATTTAAGACAGATAAAAATGCTCTCTTTGAAATCACGTCATCTGTAAACTTAAGAAATGAATATTTCTATGAACAAGATGAAAAATAATTTTAAAATTTAAACTTCTTTGAAGAAATCAAGAAATTGCACTTGAATAAAACCATGCTTTAACAACAACAACAAAAATCCAAACACCTCCTCCAGAAGGCAGGAAGGAAACAGAACAATGCTTGGTGCTCGTTAGACTAACATTCTAACCCAATCTAATGGGTACAGTTGTGGACCTTTACATCAGGCAATCAGATTTCAGTGTAACAGAACACACATTACGTTAACATCCTCATGCCAGCAAAGCCAAGAAACTTGTCATTTCCTTCCGTCTGAGACTCACAGGACTTAAATAAAAAGACTTTCTGGGGTAAGCATGAGAACCTCAGTCCCCTCCACAGACCGGGCATACAGGCTGGTTTATTCCCCATTCATTCTAAGGTTTTTCTTCCTAAGAGAAACAAACAGATGCAACCATCTGTGCTGGTGTGGCTGTTCTTATAATTAATCCTCTTCACCCTGTACATGAAACTTAATTTGCCCTAGATCAAGCCTAGCGTAACTGCAGCAGAAACAGTGCTTAATTCAACAGAAACCAGACAACAACTCAAAAAGCATTTTATGTCTGAAATTATACATTATTTATTTATTTTTCTAACTGAAACTGGCGCAGGGTCAGCAGCCAGTTCTGAGACCTGAGCAAAGTCTGAAATGCCAAACACAGCTCCTGAAGGTAGGAGTAACTGAGCTCTCAAACAGCACACAGCCAAGACAGAAGGCTGCAGTTGCTGCCTGCATCCTTGGTTAGCATCGTACTGCAGTGTTGGCAGCCTTTGTCCAAGTGCACTAGCTATGTATCACTGCTTACAGTGGCTTCAGTCCCTCCCTGCAGTGGACAGGAAGAGATGGAAGGAGATGAGTTGAGCCCCAGTTCCCACAGGGAAAGCAAGCAATGACAGTGCCTCTGCAAACCACCTGGGAAAACTCTTCCTCACATGAACAGTTATTGGCAGGAAGCTGCAACCCTGAGTTCCAACATGAGGCATCTGACTTTGAATCCAGAGGGATATAATGCTGACAAATTACTGAAGCAGTACACACCAGAATTTTGTATTTCCAGCTGGGAACTTTCCCACCCTAGCAGTCCTTCCATGCTCTTCACATCCCGCAGGACACGTCTACCTCCTCACCCACGCTTTCACCATATGGCCTGCTTTGAAAAGTGTCAGGTCTGAAAACAATGGCAGTGGGATAAAGATGGAACTGGTTTTGCAATCCCTTCCTGCCATCCAAAGAAAACCTCTGACAGCTAACAGTGCAGCAAGCTGTCTTGCAAACCTATGCAAACTATAATTATTTATTTAGGACTTCACTAAAAGCAGTGAATTGGAAGGTAGATAATACCCAGGCACTGGTATCTTCTTCAGAAACAAATTAACGCGTGCTTAACAACCACAGGCAACAAAGTAGAAATACACTGTTGCAACTGATGGAATAAACAACTGGCAGACTGAGAAAGTACTAGGGGCAAGTTAAGAAATCTCAATGGTCTCTACTTTCCTCATTTATGGAGAAGGAGTGACAGCCACATCCACACAAAACAAGACCAGACATCCCTGGCTTTCTATAGGACACAGACCTGTTACTTACTATTCAGCCAGCCTCAGAAACTGAGACCAAGCAACACAACCTTGCACAAACCACAGCAACCCTGGTGGAAGTATAGAAACAAGTACCAGCAACCAGCAATGAAACACTGGGGAGTTATCAGTCCCCTGGAGATGTTAGCACAAGTCTTTAGTACCTTTCTAAAAACAGTGACGAAACCTCCCTGTGGTTTGCAATATTTGACTCTCAGACCATCTTCCATGCTTTTAGAACTGAAGTGATTAGGAGTCATGCATGAGATTTAAGATATTACCTAGATAGTGACAAATGAAATGATAGCAGTATGAAAGCAGTAACAGGTACTGTCCTCCAGTTCTCTCTGCACAGACATGCAGGGTATGCTGCATTCCTTTTACCAGGCTGAGAACTGCTTTAAAGCTGTATTTCAAGTAGGAATTGAAGGATCTCACCCACTCCTCTCTTAAACTTTCCACACCTCTTTCCCCTAGTTTAAAAATAGAAGAATAGAAAGAGTTCAGCATAACATCAATATTTAATAAGTACTGCATGGTCAGCTATTTTAGGGATGAATTATTCTCTCCTAGAAAGCATACTGTCCATTTGAAACTAGTTTGCTGGAAGTTCTCAAGAGGAAAAGGAGAAGAGAAGGAGGGGCTGAGTCTTGTTCAGTGGTTTCCAGGGGCACTGGTGTGGAAATAGTTAAACAACAAGAAAATAGAAACGATTATTTCCTTCAAGTACAAAACCTGCCAGGTGTATCATCAAGTTGAGCTGCAGTCTGACACAAGTGAAGGATGGTCATGACATACTGAAGGGTAAAAGAGTCATTAGAAAGGGGTAAGGGAGAAAGCTTCTGTAATTGCCTCAAGAATTTCCTGACATTTTTAGTATCTTCCCTCTTCTGCAAAGAAATGGGAGCTTCTTTGACAGCAGGTTTTGCCAAACCCACAGAAGGAAGAATCTTAAAGCATTAATTCACTCTGTGCCCTGGAGGGCTGAAAAGAAGAGAGCATCATTTAGATGGCATTTAACCTTCACAAGTTTTTGAAGGTCAGGAAGGTGTAGGGGAAAAGGCTCTCATGAACCCCACCATCATTTCACTACGTTTAGAAGGTTTTTTGTTTTTTTTTTCCCCCCACAATTAGTGCCTAAAACATCAAAATACACAAGCCACTATTTAACAAATTCTGGAAAGTGCAATCAAAATGAAGAGTTTCAGTTATACATCACCTGCAAGAGGAGCCCTATCCCTTCCCATTGAAAAAGTATTCTGGAAAATGATCTCCTGATCCTAACCACTGGAATTAAGGCTTTTTGAAATGCAGACTCTATGTCATGCATCAGTGCTGTGAGCCAGCTCACACTCCCATGATGAGCATCCATCGCCACACTCCAGCTTGGTGTACCTGTAACAGGTGGTTCTGCAGAGAGGGCTCAAAAGCCCCAATACCGTGCACAGTACCAGGACACACTCCTAAAAAGGGCAGAGTAGGCCAGTGTCAAACTGGAACATGGGGATGGGTTTCCTGCCTGCCCACACAGCATGGCAGCCACATCACTACCATGGAATAGGCAGCAAGAGAAAGGCCTGGTATTCACAAACCACACTCAAGCCCATACTCTTTGTTTTCGTGATTCTTTTTATTAAAAACACTCAGGTTCCTCTTTAAGAGTTTTACATAAAGGGAAAAGAAGAGAGGGCAGAGCCAAGAGACATGCCTTTCAGGACCAAAATCTACACTCTCATTTTGGCAACCTCACTCCAACCCTTCACAGTCAGTGACGTCTACACCTCCTGGTTGCTAGAGGCCATTCCCAAACACCAGGGTGTTATTCCGGCCCTTGGCAGCATGACTTACTGCTTTTCTCTGCTCTGACTTCTCACTGAGTTGAGCTACACTGCAGACAGTGAAAAAGCAGACAAAAGCCACTGGGCTGACTCTTGTCAGGAGTCAGCCTCGGGAAGACAAATTTACAGGTGCCTGCCCTGTGTTCCTCCTGAACACTGCCAAAAGAAATTCACTGGTTGTTTTTCAGGAAGACATTCCTTAGGGGCTCTGTTGCACACTGCCTCCCTGCTTCAGAATAAGGACTTGAACCTCCAGGCAAAGCCCTGCACACATCCAAGGTACAGTCACTTTATGCAGACTGATCAGCCAGTGGGGTCCCACATACAAGTCCCACACTCCGAGACAGGGCTTGCAGCATGCCCGGCTTTCCCGAGGGGGAATGAACACTTCTTCCACTTCCAGTCCCCAAGCCTACCCCTTTCCTTCAGCTTTCAACATCACTACAACCATGATTGCTGCTGAACTTGCAACTAAACAAACAAACAAACAAACAAACAGGCCAGTACAGAATAGACAAATAGCTGTTGTTACAAAACTGTCTGAGAAAACACCTGGGCTGAGGCTGATGGCTCTGGGTTACTATGCCAAAAGCACAGCATGATCCCCAGAGGGCATGTACTGCTCAGCACTGACTCACAGAGCAGCCCAAACACCTCTGCAGTGCATTCTCTCCCAGTGGATGGCAAACAAGTCTATTTTCTGCTAGCTTACCGCTCCATGACCCAAGCATTAGAGTTCACAGAAGCCAAAGGCATGATCTGCTGCTAATGCTTCACCAGAACAGGCGTGCTTTGAAAACGCTCATGCTGGAAGGGTTGAAAACAAGGAGAAAAATTAAGCAGAAAGGAAAAAACCTTAATTGATACTTGTAAACAAAGAGGCCTGGAATTCCTCTTAGATGAAGATCCTGTTCTTAACTGTACACAATGGGATACATTTTACCTAGCTGAACAATTTTCCAAACAAATGTCAGAACGTAAACCTTACTTTCACATCTCCGTCAAATTTTAAGGAAGGAACTCAAAGTCTGAGAATTCACTCCAATATGTGACAGAGACCAACCATAAGAGATAGAAGCAACTAAAGATGCTAAACCAGAAGCTGTTCCTGATAAAAGCATTTCCAAATGATTCAGCTGCTCAGCAGACAAACCACACTTGCAGCCAGATCTTATCTGTCACTTGGAGAAAGACCTGAGGGCGATGAGCATTCTGGTCACACACACCTTTCCTGCAGCAATCCACAGCACCACTACTCACGTGATAAACACCCACGTCACAGCAGCAAACAGAGGTGATGAATAATGCAGGAGATCAGTCACTCTACCACACATCATACCCACGGGAGAAGGAGGCAACGACTCACCCTAAGCTATTCTTCCCCTCTGGGGCACAACACGCTTTTTTGGTTCTCCCTCCCCTTCCTGTTCTGCACATACGCTAACAGACTGAACCCAGCAAAACAGGGAGAGTTATTGCAGGACACAGAAGACTCAATCAGAAATGTAACATTTCCTCTCATAAAATGATGTTAAAATACATAATCTACTCCACTCAGAACTCCCCATGCCAGAATTGCCAATTTCCAGCAAGGCAGTTCTTTACTCAGAGCTCCCAGGAGATCTACTTTCCCACCATTAAGACAATCCAAGACAATCCCACAGAGCATTAGCTAAATCAGGACAAATTTAGATGGAGCCACAGTCAGTCTTAACTTGTTAGAGAAAACAGGTCACTAGAAGTGCACTGCAACACTGCACTGGAATCTGACTTTGTAAGATGTAACAAATGCATTACCACCTGTGTTCAAATCACACTCCCCCCCCCCCCCAACAAATACACATTCTCTGGTACTCCAGTTCATGCAGCACACAAGAGGATGCTTTATCTCAGAGCACCCTTGTCATTGCCCATACCAGGCAACCCACAGAGCCCAGGGGACCTGGGATGAGGCAGTCAGCAGTGCCCACCTGGCCACCTTACCCAGTTCTGCCAGTCCATGTCCTGCTTGGCTGAGCTCCCAGTACTGCTGCCCTTCGCTTCTTTTCACATTAGCCTGGGCATCCACTCACACAGCACATATAAGATGCCATCAGAAAGGTGCCTTTGTCTGCATCCACATTGTTTCATACCCTTTATTTTATGTTATTTTCTTACACTCAGGAAATCTGTGCAGGCAAGTTTGCCCAACAGGAGACCAAACTGCTTTCATGAAAGATCAGGCAGACTCAGCACACTTAAACTGACTGAAGTGAAAAAATGCAAAATAAAATGCTCAAGTCCCTCCAGTTTCAGTCATAGTCAATTTTAATGACACTGTTACAAGCCCTCACAAATCTAACTTCATAGACAGCCAAAAGACAATCAGAGAAACCCTGTTAACTATAACTTCTGCAATGTGTACTAATAGAAACCACCACACTGAGTCTGTTCAGCAGGACCACATTATTCCAAACCTTTCGCAGAACTGCTGCTTACTACTAAGGGAAAGGAGAAGATCCCCTTTTACAACTGCTTGCTATTTCAGTTTTGGGGGTAGGAGAAGGCTACATCACATTTTTATCTGGCACCACAAAAGGTCTCATGCAAACCTATCAAGGATTTGAAACGTATCACTTAAACACATGCTTAGTGGAATTACAGCAGGACCACTGTTAGGAGTAACCATCACACCTGCCCCATCTCCATTATCTCAGTTGATTTTAATTTTAAAACTAAAATAAGAAACAACAAAACAGAGTTTTGGAAGGGACACAGGAATGTCTTGCTGAAAAAAGCTTGTGGTTAATAGAAAAATCCATATTTAGCTTATTCCTTTATTAATCATCTCTGTTGGCCAGCTGACTCACCAGTCAGAGTTGATGTCTGAAGGAAGTGAAAAGGACAGAGAAAACACAGCAGCTGTGGTCATGCAATTCTCACCAAGACAAATATATTTACATTGATTTTTCTTAGTCAAGACTGCAAGTTGAGTGCTCTGCAGTATCTGTCCAATTCCTCACCTCTGATAGGGAGATCTATCAGTGGAATAATTTCCTGATGGAAAGAAAGATCCATTTTCTCATCACCTTCAAAAAACAAATGCCTTCCCACTGCATCATGGGATCTGCTATGAGGCGAATACCACTAACTAGTCCATGCAGATTGCACTTTTTTTTTTTTTTTTTTAACACACTTGAGGCCACTGGTAGAAGAGATCCTGCAGTTTCTCCTGAAAAAATATGATCATTAACTAATGTAATAATAACAGGAAAAAACGTTTCCCACAGAAGAGTAGTTAGGAAGGCAGAAAACCATCAACTAACAAGAGGTAACGGGAAAACCACTACTTCGAGAGCAAACTCCAAGGACAACTGCTGGATAAGAAGAAATTCAATGCTCATTTGTCTGAGACATTACTCGTGCATCATACACTTGCATCCTGCTTGGACCAAGGGCTTTCCATTGTTCCTAGTAGCACTTCTGACTTCAGAAAAGCGTTGATTAAGTCTTTGCCTTTAGGCTTCTGAAGTTTATTCCCACAAATTTAGCCAAGTTCCATCATGCAACACACAAGCATATTCTTAATTCGTTTGCAAGAAAAAGTATGATGTTCAAAGAACTACATTTTGTGGGACTGCATTTGGTGTTTCAATTTTGTTAAAAATAATGTGTCAGTAATTATTTCTGCTTGTGCGTGATTCTAGACAGCCAAGAAACACAGTATGTGCTCACAAGTTAGGACGTGGCAATTATTCATCTGAAACAAACAAACAAAAAAAAAAAAAAGCCAAAATCTTTCTCCTTACCACTTATTCAAAAAAAGGTAGAAATGAAGTTGCTTGCTTGGGAAGGTTTTTCAAAGAAAAAAAGATCACTTAAAATGTGTTTAACAAATTAACAACAGTAAGTCTGCAGATTAATTATAGTACTGTGCTTGGTTAGGTTCTTTCCAAGTTCTCCATTCTTAAGACTCAGATTTCATCCAGAAGTGGTGTAGGTGAGTTTAGTTAAAATCACACACGTGTGAGGCAGCTATGACTTCATTACAACAAAAAGTTTCTAAATAAACTTCCTCTTGAACTGGAAGTCTTCTCAGAGGACACTGCACATACACCACCAAATGGCTATATTTACACTTCATATCCATACCAAAAAGTGGAACTACAGAATATCTTGCTGCTATATTGTTGAGTTTTCAGTGAAATACTCTGTACATTGCTACAACAACTTACACATTAAAACACAGGAAAAACTACATCAGAAGAGACTTGACAGCAGCATGGAAGCTACATAAAAAAAATAAAACTAAAATTCACCCAATGTTCCCTCACTCTAAACTTAGCTCACTTATAATCCTATCCATCACCAGAAACAATTAAAACCTCCTACCATCCTCCTGTTTTAAATAAGGTCTCAGTTTCAAAAAATTACATTGATTTTACCCCCATGTTTTCCAACTCAGGCAGAGCCATCCAATCTCATAAGAAATCAAAGAGTATCATATATAACCATAGTATGAGGGATCTCACTGTCAACACAATGCTTCCAAATTAAATTTAGCAGAGAATAAGACTTTTTATTTATTTATTAATTAATAAAAGACTTTCCCGGATACACACAGCCGTGCTTCATCCTAGTGCCCACGAATTCACAACACACCCATTTGTGTTGCATCAGGAATGCAAACTATGTTCAGCATCTTGCTTGGAGGTGCTGCAGGAATCTAGGGTCAACAGCAGCCACAGGCTGTAAAATTTACTCAAAACAGTTAAGTTAATCAATATAGCAAAAAATGTGACCTCTTCACCAGAGGCAGAGGGGCTCGACTTGTTAACTGAGAACCACTAATAACCAGAAGCATGAGAAGAACTCTGTTTTAGATAGAAAAATTTTGGAGCTTTCTGTGTGTATTGATCCTCTCAGACTGAAAAGATGCCACGTATTAGGAAAGTAAAACTTAAAAAGAACGTGCTCTGCATCAAGAAACAAAGTACGTAATAAAGCAAACTGAGCTGAAGTAATGGCAAGAATCTGAGGAAGACTTCAGGAAATTAGCTGGAATTAACCACTGTTTCACAGAACCTACATAGGTCTGTGAATCTAAACAAGGTCTTGCTACAACTGAAAAATAAAACTTGAAATTCTTTTGGAACTTTTAACTATTTTTTTTCCCCTCACAGATGGCATTTCCAAGATATATCTGAATCCACTAGAGTCTTCATTCAGAACTGCCACTCTATGATTGAAGTCTCTGGCTACAGTACCACCTAGGCTGAATAGATGCTGCTGGAAGCTAGAACATTAGAACTCTGTACTAGATACTTTGAAAACCTAAAGGGTATCATCAGGAGTTGACAGAAAACACTGCGAGAAGTGAGCACGCACAGCCCCAGCTCAGCCCATAGCAGCCAAGAAAAACTCCCACTGTTCCTAGTTTACCCAAAGAAGAAGCTGGCACCATTCATAGCCCCTGAGATGAAGCCAGTGGCTTGAAGACACACCTGTGTGTGCATGTCTGTATATGTATGTATAGGTACGTACGTACATGGATCTACACACACAGTTAAGATGCCTGCACAGCCAACCAACTTTGAATCTTCTCTTTACAGCTTACTCCCATAGTCAACAAAAACAGTGAAAGTAAGCATTGCTATAAAGCACAGTATAATCACAGAATTGTAGGGACTGGAAGAGACCTCCAGAGATCATCAAGACCAACCCCCTGCCAAAGCAGCTCCCTAGCCCAGGTTGCACAGGTAGGAGTCCAGGTTGGTCTTGAATGTCTCCAGAGAAGGAGACTCCACAACCTCACTGAGCAGCCTGTGCCAGTGCTGTGTCACCCTCACTGTGAAGAAGTTCCTATGCACATTTGTGTGGAACTTCCTATGCATCAGTTTGTGGCCACTTCCCTTCATCCAAAGCTTACAAGGAGCATAAAGAAAAGCTAGAAATGTCAATCTTCACACAGACAGAATTTATATTGAATAAAGAGTCCTGGGCTCAACAACATGAACTCTGGGTATGACTGTGCAGTGCTTGCCTCAGCCTCGAGAATTATTTCATATACCTCCACCTGCAGAAAGTAAATATTGCTATTCAGCGAAGTGAAATGCCCCTTGTTACAGTAGATTCACATCTATGCTACATTAAGCCAACTGTCCCTTCCAGCAGGAGCTGGCCTTTGGATGGCTCAGATGCTCACTGCAGTGACACTGCCAGAAGGGCAATCTCAGTGGCTGGTCCAAGTCCAAGCACCACCCGCCTCAAACGATTTTTGAGCTCTTCCTCTCTTGCTGGCAATCCCTCTCCTCACCCCAGGCAGAAGGCTTCAAAGCAAACACTGATCCAGGTAAGAGCTGGGTTGTGGTGATGCGCTTTGGTGGGGACAGTGTAATTATCAACACAGTAATACAATAATTTCTTCATGGTCAACCTTGCCACTTCTGCTGGCTCCAGGGCTCCTACAATGAGTCAGATCTGTCCTGGGCAGACCAAAAGCCCTCCTCCTTTTTGAGGGGTTCATTTTCACTTGGGTCCCCAAATTAGTCAGCTTGTACAAATGGCCACAAGATTGCCACAGACTAGGATCAGGTATGCTACAGTAACTTGAAAAAGATGGACAGCCTTTAACAGTTGTTGTCAGTAACAGCCTTTAGACTGCTCCAAATTCGGTGTTGAAGTGATACGAAACTACGCCCGTAATCCTTTGCAATGCATTTAAACCTCACTGAAAGATGTCATATCTAATGCCTGCAGTGGGCCAAGAACACTGTCAGCACTAAGGACTTGGATGACATATGCAGCCTCAACAGCAGGTTTAACTCATATCCTGGCCAACCTGTGCTCATTATATTCACTGTTGTTGACAATGGAGAGGAGAGCTCTCATTGCAGTCTTCCTTGAAGCTCACAGAAATCCACATACAGATTGTAGGAATTTCAGACAGGGTTCCAAAAAAGACACCAAGGATCAAATTTCAGCACAGACAACAGGTCCACCTCCACTGAAGATTCAGAAAGAAGATGCAGCAGCTGACACAGACAGCACTGTTCACCCCTAGATACATGGGAAGCAATAATCAAGCAAGCAGGACATGGTAAGAGCCATACAAGAACAAGGATGCAACTCACATCTCAGTTCTTGCACCAAATCCTCTCTGCAAGATTAGACAAAACCTTCAGGACTTCAGCCAAAGCAGCCTACATGAGAAAGGCAAGATGAGTGAAGAGCATAGTGTCACCTACAGCTGTAACAAAACTTGCTGTGTGAAATCATGCTGCTTCTGGTATGCTTGGATCCTAAATTACAATGAGACAGAGTTGTTGGAAGTCTGCAAAACATCTCCAGAAACCCTGCTAAAAGAAAAAACATCAAGTACATGCTCCTGTCAGTAAACATAAGCTATACATGTTCCTTGGTGTTTTTATAGTTTCCTTCATTTCAGATCAAGATAAAGTAATTGATAACAAAGAAGCTATACAGAAGTTTTGTTTCTTTTTTTTTTCCTTAAATGTAAAGCAGTAATATAATGTAATTTATGTGCATCAGTTTAACCTTCCAAAGGATATGAGTAAACAGGTAATAAATACCCACATTTGAGTGGAGCATAAAGCTAACATTAAGATTAATCTTGAGCAATAGAAAACCCAGGGGTCCATGAAATGGTTCCAAGCAACAGCAGTCTTCCTTAAGCAGCCCATTTAGTTGCTCTGTTCTGTTTGGTAGAACACAACTATTAACAATAAACCCCTGACTGAATAATCTACAAACCAGGGAATAATATATGTCACAGCCCACAGCTGAAATATGTAAGGAGCATTCCCTTTCCTACCACATCCAGTGCTTCAGGTAACTGCTGCACCAGCTCACTAGTGGTAAACACCACAATCAATTTCCAACAGCAACAACTCTCAAGACTGTGCAGTTCTGACCCTCACTACCTTTTGTGTTACTGCTGAGTCGCAACCTGGCACAACTTCTTGCTTCAAAACAGGAAGAACACCTCAAGACTGACCAATTCTTTCCCTTTGCATTTACAGGAAATGATGCTGTGTCCTGCAGGGTATAACCAGACCACAACAGGACAGCATCTGTGAGAACTAAATAAACCCATGCAGATTCATCATCTTAGATGCTTTGGAAAAGCCTGTGTAACACTGATGCAGTTGTACAAGTCTTGCATGGTTAAACAGACCTGAGCTCACGTGCAACAGCTTCGCTCCCTCTGGAGAGGCTGCAGCAACATACCCAGCTGTGAGAGCTGGCTGTCAGAACAGCTGCCAAATGCAGCAATTAATCTAAATCTGATAGCAGCTACAACAGTTTTGCACAGCAGAAAGCCTCTGTACTCCTGGTGCTTATAGTCGAGAATTATTAGTAGCACTTATTCTCAAAGTCCATTCACATTTTGCAACGTTCTCTTGATGCCTACAAAACACAAGGCCAAACTGGTGCTGGAGGTCCTTAAGCTGGTGGTGGGATAGAACTGCTGCAACTTAATGCAAATAAAGAAACTGCACCAGGTAATCAACATGAAAATTAGTATATATATACTTCATCAGAGAAAGACAAACAGGTTCAGCAAAAAAAGGCTCTATGGCCACTTTGCTGCTAGGGTAGAGACACAAGAGGTGATTTCTCTTTCTAGAGAGAAGCTACACAGGGAAATAACCCAGAAGATCACAAAGGGAAGCAGAGGGAGTAGGATGAACCTTGACAGTATATTTAATTCCTTGTGTTGGATTTAAAAAGTGCCAGAGCTGGCAGAAACAAGGAGATAAGGTAATGCCATGCAAGGTGTGGAGAAAAAGAAGAAAAAAAACTAACCCACATAGTAGCTGTAATACTAATTTTCCTCCTACTCAAAGCCATTTGACTAAAAAAGGACGTCCCTCAGTCTGTGAGAACTCCTGTGAAAACCTCCTGTGGAAAGATGCACTCGTACTCTCACCCTTTCAATTATAATTGAAGCAATTCAGTTGAAGCAATGCTCAGAACCAAACAGGCTTACAAAATTTCAGGCACTTCTTAAAAGCGAGTGCTGCAAAGTTCACTAACTGCACTTAAAACTGATTAATAATAATTAAAAAAATAAAACAATACAGAAAAAAATAGTACTACTACTCTGAAAGCAGCAGAATTCCAACTCCTCAATTGTCACATTAAATCTCTTTTGTGTACATGAACACAGCTTGAGTTTTGCAAGCAGAGCATGCACTGACATCTCTGTTTTCATTCAAGTCCCCAGCTTCTGACTTGAAACTTCTATTTTTAATCTCCAACCTTCAGATTAACATTTCTACACTGTTTTGTCAATCTCATTTCCTCTGAAGAAAGGAACAGGCAGAGCCCCCTACATACAAAATATATCATCTCAGGTAACTGTAGAAAAGACACAAAAATAAATAAATTTAGTAAACATTACATGATAAATTCCTTTATCGTGAGAAGAAAAAGTAGCCACTAGCCACACCATGTTTAAGCCTTAAAAAAAAAAAAAAGTATTAGTTTACAGCTGAAATTATTCCAAACATAATTAAGCATATTCCAAGTGACATTCATACCAGTGCACTAGTGCTGCTTAACAGCGTCACATTTAAATTCAACTTTTCTTAATTCTTCTAGGTCTTAGTGAGAACAGCCTTCAATTTTGATGACTTAGCAGAGGAAAAGAAATGCAAGATTGTATTAGCACAAATCTAAGGAAAGAATCGCTTGGCTCAATTCTGCCATCTATTATTTTTGCAAGCTTTTAAAAACACAGACAATAGGTTACTTGCTAGATCTACTGAGTTGGCTTTTTAGAATGCAGGACAAGATAAAAATGAATAGAATTGTAGATCAATTAAAAAAAAAAGACAACAGTAGAGTTCAGCTTCTTTCTCATCAGAGAAGTTGGATAACATTTCAACTGAAACAACTATTTCTCTTTAGGCAGAGAATCAAGAAAACAGACTCAAAACGTCATCAAATACATCCCATCAAGAATTAAGCATGTTCCCCAAATGCTTTTGATCTCAGAAAGGAATCCGGCACTGTTGCTTGGACCCATGCTGTGTTATCCTTCCTTTTCTCTCCCAGGAACATGACTTGGACCCACATGGAAAAGCCATCCTGCTGGAGGCACCAGAGCTAAGCACAGTACAAAATGGCGCTGCTGCCACATGCACCCTATCACACAGTGATAGTAACAGAGGAAGAAGAGTGGGCCTCTTAAAAGTGGGTGCCTGGCAAAATGCCTCTCTACATACATCCTGCCACCAGCACTGCTGTGCAGTGTTGGGGTTGCAAATACAAAACCCTACCCACTCATTAGAAAGGTACCTGCTTTTCCAGATTACAGAACAAAGCCCGCAAAACTAGCAGCGCCTGCAAAAGCCTCAGCAGCACTCAGAGAAGAAATCCCAGCCATTTCACCCAGACAGAGCCAACAAGACAAGACAGTAAGCAGGTATAGCAAGAAGATAAAAAAGAATTCAAGAAGGTGGCAATTTTTGCCCAGTCCAGAATTATCCCTTGTTTTCTCCAAATCTATTTAATTTCTACACTGATTAGAGAGATGCTGGAAAGCCACATTAGCTCAGACTGACCTATTAAAACAGCCAGTTTGCCTATATGTCACATGGTGCAAATGCTTTTTTGGATACCCTCAGCAATGTGCTGATGTAGGGGCACAGCTCAGTGATCTGTCTCAGGAAATCTGGAAATTTCCATTTTGCTTTTTAGATCGAATTTCTAATTATCAGGAGGGGAAAAAAAAAAAAAACATCTACTTTGTAAAAATGCAAAACATTTTTATTCCTGCTACAAAGCCAAAAACAACACCAGATGGAAACTCATTTAAAATTCTTACATGCTTAGCTGCCTTTCTACGAGGTTACTACTACCAGCCAGACAGCAATAGCAAAAAAAAAAAAAAAAAAAAAAAAGGAATGTGATTTGCATCATATCAGATGACTGCGAACAGATGTGAACTGCTGAAATCAGAGACTGATTTTAAAAATGCCCTAATATTTACTTTTCAAAACAACAAAAAGTGACAAAAATACCATGCTGCCACACACAGGTAGACAGACAGGATTTTCTCTTGCAGAAAATTGCCCTCCAGTACTTCTGAAGCAGAGTGGTTGGCAGGTCCCTAGAGGGCAGAGGGAAAACCTGGAGCAGCTCTCCTCTGCTAAAAACTAGTCTGAGCTGTTCCATGCCTCTTGCAGAGGCCAAAGCAACCCAAAATCCAGCTCCCCTGCATTACACTTTCTCTATACAATGAGCAGTCTGAGAAAGCAGGACTGGGGAGAGTCTGAGAAGCACCCAGAAGAAGTAGAGCATTTCCAGACTTAGGTTTGCTAAGTTTCTAGCTGTAACTTTAAGCTGTTCTGCAGCTTAAATTTCTGTCCCTGGCTTGCATTTCCCACTGGAATTACAGAACAGCTCTGTAGGCAAAAGAATCCATACAATCTCGAGTGCTTTGCAGCTCTATAAAGAGCACGAAGCAGCCTTTCTTGTCTCACTTATCACTGTCAATCTCAGCAACAAAACTGATGTGTAAATCAGTAGCAGAAAAGTTTTGTCATACTGAGAATACTTTGCAAATAGTGTCAATGCAACACTTCTACAGCACTTCTAGTCTGAATATGTGCAGTGGCTGTTAACTGATCAATTACTAAAGAGCCCTGAACAAAGGTCTCACATTTTAAGAAAATGAGGGCTGTAAATGTGCTTTATTTACACTATTTGAAAAGCATTATTTATTTATTTATTTATTTATTTTATTCTTTATTTATTCTAGATTTCTATGGTAACTGGAAAGTAAAAGGACTGCAGTTTATAATTGGAATGTTTTCATTCCTCATAGTCCAAAGCAGCAGAATCACTACAACTATTTTAAGTACAACAAAGAAAAGAAAAGCAAACATACCACTGACTTGAATAGAGCTAAACCTTCATGTAACTTCAGATGGAGTTCTCCAACACAGCAACAGCACAGTCACGTGGATTACCTTGCTCAAAGTCACTCTGAACAAGTACTAGAGCAAAGCATGCATTACATACCAAGCAAAATGCATAAAAATTGCATTTCTGCTGTGATATCACCTTACCTATCTGTTAAAATACAGCTTACGTGAAAGAAGCAGGCACAAGTTTGTTCTCTCTCTGGCCTGTAAGCGATCAGGCGCTAGATACTTTGTAGAGAATCAATACCCACTGCAGGAAGAGTGCTATTACCATTGCAGGTAGTGCTGGTCATTATTTAACATCACTAATTAATCTCAAGTGAGCTTTGCAGCAAACCATTGCTGAACTTGAACAGACTGCATCTCCAGAAATGGCCTTTATCAGAAAGGCTCCCTAAAGCTTCTGCCTCCTGCAAACACTCTAGATCCAACATGAAGAGCTCCAGCCACTGCACCTACACTGCACTAGTGTTAACTAGCTCAAAAGCCACTGAAAGGGATGACGAAATGAATCTAATCTGCAAAGTCACGTTGAACTTCTTTTCAACAATATTTCAAAGCAGAGAGAAAAAAGGAAAACACTGATACTTGTTTCCTTAAAAATACAAGCACAGAAGTGAGTTTTAAATAAGAAAACTGCACATACCGATTCAGAAGTTTAAAGAGAACAAATAGTGAAGGGGAATTAACTTTCTCTTGATTTTGCAGTTCTCTTGCAAAGGCTAAAGGCAATTTTAATGAAGCCAGGCAGTTGTACGAACATTACTGAGTAAACAATGATACTGCTCAACTTGGTAACGTTCATTTTCCCCATCACCTTCCTATCTTATTAGACTTAATACACTAAAAAAGAAACAAACACCCCTATTTCTGTTTCCCAGGAGGGTGCCAGCCCCAGCAGCTGACAGCAGTTGGCTTTAGTCTCAAATATCACAGATTAACTTCCCAAACTATCAAGAGAAATTACAGGCTGTTCCTCTCCCACTTTGTTCACTACAGCTGTGGAAAAAACCCATTCCCTCTGGGAGCTCACAGGCAAGCCTGCAGCAAGCACTTCTGAGCAGGACAGTTATTGCCCACAATACTGAGGCAAGCTGCTGGGAATTAGTTATCCTCCTTAGCTAAGTCTATTTTCATCAAAGAGAAAGGAAGCCCTCCCTCTTTCTGCTGCATCTCTGAAGGGAAACTACACAGGACTCTGAAAACTACCCAGGTCCAGTAAGAGTACTTGGTTTACCTCACAGTGAGATAATTGAAAAAAAAAAAAAAAAACTATGATTGGAGGAAAGAAAAAATGAAATACATCATAGCAAGAGCCCTGCATTGCCACATTCCTGATGCCCACAAGTAAGATGGAGCAGAAGACTGCCCAGGCATCCTTGCTGTGTCTACCTAGGAGTCATAGCCAAGGACTGCTCTGTCTCAAAGTCATCTACTGCTGTGTAGGCTGGAAATATTTACCATGGGAAACAAGCCTTCTGCTACAAAAGCTTGATCAGCACAGGATCATCATGGATTCATCAGTGCTTGCAGTGGGACAAGTGGTACTTTGCCTCCAGGCCCACAGCAAACAATATTCACTCACTCACTACCACTCCAAAAAGGTGGGAAGGCAGCTGAGAAACCCAGACTTCTCTATACCAAATATCCCTGCGTACTGAGAGCCAGCGGCTTTCAACTGAGACGATTCACAGAGCCAAGCAAAACAGCAGTGACAGAGCTGGGAAGGTATTTACTAGCAGGGCCCCATCAATGGGGACCATTCTGCCTGGTTCCTCCAGGGGCCTGTAAGCACCAGCCATCCACTTCCTCTGCCAACTTCCCACTCCCAGAATGGCAGTGTTTTAGCACAGACAAAGGCACTCTGTTTTACCTCACTGCTTTATGTCAAGAACATGAAATGCCATTACTGGGTAGCAGTCCAAAAAATAAGGGAAATAGGAATTCTATGGAACCAAAAATACTTGCAAAGTTTCAGTAGGTCTTTGGGGCCAGTGAATGAATACTCAGCTTTGCTAAAATGCTTGCTTCAGGCTAATAAAGCGTAACATTACACAGTATTTTTTTTTTTAAATAAGAGTTTGTATTACAGTTTTGATGTGTCTAACATTCTAACTATGGCTTATATTCCTCCTTTAGTGTCATAAATCCAATTAATCTCAACATCACAGAAAGAAAACAAAATATTTCAACTTCCTATCCACCAATCTAAACACAGATTACGAGTTCAACAGGGAGACAGCACGGACACCTTGAGATGCACATCAGCCTTGCAAACAGTATCACAGTGCAGTCCACCTCTACACTTCCAAACCATGTCTTCTAGAATGGTCTTCACAGCAGATTTTTGCTTCAAAATTTCTGCTCTTCTGAGAACGCGTTCTGCTGAAAAATCTACCACCGTCTTTTGAAAAGTGAACTACAAAGCTCTCACATATTTCCTCCCTCTACCCTTGGGCATGTTAAATCACGCCTGAAAGAATCACAAACCACAATTTAGGTGGGCAGTCTGCTACGTTCTCTCCAAAGTTATTCTGGGCATCCCCTCTACTCCAAGTACTTCTGTGTCTGACTGCCAATTTAAAAAAGCACCTCCTGTGCACTCTCACTGCTGCATGTTAATATTCTGAAGCAGTTGCAAAGTTCAACACACAAGCATTTTTAGTATGTTGAGACAGACATATCTAGGGAGGGGTGGTCATTATATCCAGCTAACTCCTTTTTGCACTTACTGAGCAATTCCCATCCTATCTCACTGACTTTGGCTACACTACAGCATTCTCAAGAAATATGCCACAATACCAGCATTCCTATTCATCCTGTACTTGATGACTAGACCCAGACTATCTCTGCTGGAGCTCAGAAAAGGCAGGAGTAGCAGAGACGAAGAACTGAAAGAGATATTGAGACACTGAGCAGCAATAACAAAAACGTAAAATGCCCAACAACTCATCCTATTTCAGCTGCAATAGTCCCAAAGACAACTATGTAGGGAAGTAGTTTGGACAAGAAATGTACAGTGAGATAGGTGGCCATACTATCACCACATATCTTTGTTTTTGTGACAGAAACATCAAGGTTCAGCTTTGTGAAAGCCCAGACTTATGTTACAGGAATCCTCCAGAAAAAGAATTAGCACCCTCCCCAATTAACAGATAAGGGAAATCACCTCCTGCATGCACCTACCCACAACAGTACTCAGTTCAGCTACTGCCCACTCTCCAGAGTGAGGTGATACCTCCCACAATGGCAACAGAGCCTGAGTTCACCCCAGACTACACCTTACCAGGCAACTCGGTCTCTTCCTCCCCACAGTGCAGAGTAATCTGTTGGCTTCACAGATGTGCAGCAGCAGGCAGCAACATCTGTGTGTCTTCCTCAGATCCCACTTTGTTCCATGACATCTCCAACCTTCTCACCAACCTCACAAAGGTGGCTCCAAGAACACTAACGCTGATTAGCTCCGTCCAAGAATAAATTTCCTAACTCACAGTACACGGGAGAATCGCTGTCTCCCAGAATCACAGCAGTAGAAAGGCCACCAGCAGTACCACCAGCAAGAGGATCTCTCTGCATCCGGCCTTTCCTCTGATCTTCAGTTTCCCTCACTAACTGAAACAAGCTCTTACCCTGGCCATCCTGAGAACTTCTTCCATTCTGGTACTTTTCTCTTTAATACATGGCAATTATTACTGACAGAAACACAGTCAGCTGGAAAGTGCTTATTGAGCATCAATATCCTGCCTTCTTCCTTAGTTTATGTTCCAAGTGTCAGTATAAGAACTAAATTCTTTAAAAGCAAATCACTTCCAACTGAGAAGTTTGCAGCATATTTCTGCCAGCATTTTCGTTCTGCTGGTCAAATTGTGCCAATATTCCTGCTTTTTAGCCTTACAGTTAACAATTTCATACACAAGCTGCTCTGTACTCAACCTAACACTGAGTTTATGTCACTGATAAACAATTGCTTAGAGTATACAGAAACCATATGGATATATTGAAAATCCCTGCATAGTTCTTATGATTCCACACATAAAGAAGGAAAAATACCTCTAAATGTGCAGTTACAATGAAAGGAGAGTGTGCATACACACAGTTCAGCTGTTGGGACAGCTAACAAACTGCAGGCTGCTTTAAGAGAAAAGAGTAGAGCCGAGTTTAATTAACCACAGAAAACCCAGGCTAAGTCTTCAAAATAAATAAAGATAAGCGCCTGAACGGGGCTATTCATAAGAAACACCACACCAGTGCTTTGCACCATTGTTCTCCACGAAGGGTTTGGATTTTGGGGTTATATATCACCACCCACAAAGTCTGCTGAAAATGGAACTGAACACCAGCAATGGTCTCACTGTGTTTCTGCTGGCTTTAAAAACAAATGACACAAGCCAATTGCAGGCAGCGTGAAGGCTCTACAGCTATATATTTGCATAACAGAAATCTAGATTCCTCTAAAATTTGAGGTATTTTTAAAGTATTAGCATTCTGTTTTTGTGAACTAATTCTGTGAGCATCCATGAAGCAGAATAAGCTAGCCAGAGAAATATATATATCAACCGCTATGGAAGGAGTAATTATGAAACGTAGAAGTGGGTCCAGAATCTGTCACAGAGCCTACTGATCTGCAGGGAAACAAACTGGATTCAAGCACCTCCAAGAAGTATTCTTTAAGTCACGTACCTTAGGTGCCCAGCTTCTTCAACGCATGAGCAGGAGCAGGGTCTTCCTTGCTTCTTAGCACCAACCTGACTAGTCAGACTGTTTTGTACTATCAGATAAGAACCAGCTTTTCAAAGTGAAGAGTCTGACAGCTAATCAGAGGAAATTCACCCCAGGGAACTGAATGCTTTGCTTCTCCTGGAATCATGAAACACATCCAGTTGCTTCTAGCATAAACGTCCAATTAGGCAGCAACCCACACTGCTAACAGTGCAGCCTAACTCTAGCAGCTTGCCTGAAAGACATCACCACAAATGTCAGCATATACTGGTTTACACTGCTGTTGAGTAATGCCTTAGGAGTACGCTGCAGTTATTTTTCTTTATATTAGAAACTGCAGAGCATAAAAACACACATCAAAGACATACCTTGAAAAGGTAATAACAGTTTCTTTTAGACTGCTGATCACTGACAAAACTAAAGAGCTAGGAACACAGCACGGGTATGCTGTCTGAATATTTTGTTCACTGGGTTACCACAAAAAATGCAAAAGGCCTTCAGAAAACCCCTACCTAGACTCAGCCAGAAAAGCATACCACAGAAGCACAGTTGTTCCACTAACAAAGCAGCCTTTGGGGTGGTTTTGTTTATGCACTGATTAAGCTATTAGAAGCATTCAAAGGTACCCCACCTATATGGGAATGCATTCCTCAGAGCCTGAAAAAAAACAAAAGTCCCTACTTTCATTAAAGACCTCTGAAACTGTAACAGAGAACTTATTTCTTCCTCACATCTTTCATATAATCCCGTTTGTGTTTCTGCAACTCAAACACACTGTTCAGGAGACTTAGCTTATTCCTCATGTTAATCTAAATTTGATGACTACATCAGCTGTTTTTCCCCCTTGAAACTCAAAATTTATAAAACAGTAAGGTTCAAATACCTTCAGGTATAGTGCTATTACATACTAGAGTCAAAATGTTGCCGTATGCATATATTACAACTTCATTTGACACATAAAGATAGTATGGACTGAAAGCCTTGACAAGTGATTTCCCTTTTCTTTAAATCTATAAAGCCTTTCCTTTTAAACAGTCACGTGAATGCAAAAAGGAGAGCTAATGTCAGCTAATGTACAGGAGCAGATGCTGATTCTAGAGCAGACACACCCCCAACATAGCGAGGCACAGACTGCTAAAGCTGCTTGGAGCCACCCAATCTACAGCACAGTGCTTCTAGCCTGAACTCAAATACCTGAAAACAGCTCCGACCTCCTCCTCTGCATCCATTGCGCAGTTGTGTGCAATGCTGATAATCCTCCCACAATAACAGAGAGTGGGTGGGCTGTGCAATGCAGGAAAAATTCCAGCAACACTTAGCTGAATAAGACAAAGTGCTCTCAAGCGGCACGTGCAGTCCTGCCCTGAAGTGTTTTACCTGAGTAGGTGCTGAGTACTGGTTCAGCAAGTAAAATCTGTAAAATCCTAACTCTTCTTTCAGTGTACCAGCTTCATAAAATGAATCATATCCTTTAGCAAGTCTATTACCTGCAGGACTTCCTCTCATTCAGCATACACTATTATAACAAAACTTGAAGTTATGTTCTTTTTCCAGACATCTCCACACCTTCACCTATACTGCAACTCATCACCTAATGCTAAATATGTGACGTGGCAAGTTTTTCAAGCTCTGAAAAGAAAAGAAAAAGCTCCCCTAAGTGAACGCCACCCAACTGTATGCAGAGGATCACAAATAAAAGCCAGAATCAATTTGATGCAGCACATCACATTTTCAATGCTTCTAAAGTAATTGACATTGACTGTTCAAAGAAAAGATGAATTAAATTAAGAAGAAAGCGGCTACTATCTTGGACAGCAACAGAAATAATGGGTCCAATCAGAATACTATATACAGAAACAAATTAAGACTTGGAAAACACTGGACCCATTTGAATAGAATTATTGATTAACACTCAATCACCATTTGATCTCAGCAGCATGCTCACATGCTGCTTGATAAACTTCCCTGAAGTAACACACATACTATTACCTGGGCTAATCTTCCAGCTGTTCCTCAAGTAAAAACATGAGAAAGTCCTTATTAAAAAACAATGGCAGAAACATGAAATTTGATCACTATCGTTGAAAAAAAAAAAAGTGATCATACTGAAGGTGTTGCTTTGTTTCTTGCTTGTTTTCTTGTTTGTGGTGATGCTATTTTTTAACCTGCTACCACGCTTTCTTGTCTTTACATTAAAAAAAAAAAGTGGAAATGGTACAAGAAAGGATGCCTTTTTTTTTTTTTTTTTAAACACTATTAACTTTAAGCCAGAACAGAAGCAGGAAACACAGGAAGTTTCACAGGAAAGCTCGCCAGTTTAATTTTTTTGTTGGAAGCTACCCCAAATTTTCTATTAACATTTGAACAGAACAGTTATGAACCTTTAAAGATTAAGGTGCATACACACCAAAATCAGAGCTACATGTGAACTGACGCTTTTATCAAATCAGAGTTTTGCCATCCTGATATCAAGATCACCACATTTATAGATTCTGCTCTGATGTGATATTTAATAAAACTGTAGTCTTGGTTCCTCAGAATAAGGACTACAAATTTTGAGCTAAAGAAGCAATCGTCAATCATTAAAATTTAATATCAAACTGTGCTCTCAGGAGAAGTTTAACTACAACACACAAAAATGCTCAGAAAGTTGTATTTTAAAGCATATACTTTTCAAACACGTAACTAAAGCTACTCAAGCCCTACCCATCAGTTTTGGACCAGGGGATGGCAGTCAGCACACCAGGACCATGCTCCACACTGTGGAATGGACTGCACACTTTCATCTTTACTGCCTAGTGTTAATTCCAAACAGTGGCTTTTAAGAAAAATGAATAGGATATTCATATGTATATGAGAGTTGAACTAAAAATGAAAGGAAATAAGAGTTCTCATGTCTGAGTCATCAGAGTTGGTGTATTTCTTGGCACAAAGTTTGGTAAGGAAGGAAAAGGAAGAAAGTCCTGAAATGAGATAGAAACACACCCAAGTTTTCAGTGCTTCTAGAGCAATTGACAAGCACTGGCCAAATAAAAAAAAAAACAATTTAATTTCAGTTAAAAATATTTTTCCCTAATTCTTGTCACCAAGGCAAGACCCTGCCTTCATTCTTTGAGCTACTGCATTACCCATGTGATTATTAATGCAGACGTATTTTACAAAACAAAACAAAATCACAAAAGAACCCAAAAGAACTGGACAGCTCTAAGAGTACCACCAAGAACTGCAACGTGAGCCCAAACTTTTCTGGTTACCACATCTAATGACCCTGGTGAGCCACAACACAAAAAAACATTTTTTAGAGCATCTCTGACATTTGGTATTTCCTGAAGCATTTGAACAAGGCACGCTCTGTGCTGCCTATTCAGTCAAAAGAGGATGGAAACAAGGACTGCCATCTGTGCCTTCCCAGGGGATGATCAGGTAGAGGGATGCACACGCAGAAGATGAGCAAAGGTGAGAAAAATAAGGGCTTAATGCTCATGGTAGCTGAGTTTAGCTGCACCCTACCTCCAATACCACTGTGCTACAGAGCATTTCACAGATCAGTGCACTGAAGGCAAGGCTGCGAGGGGGGAGAAACAAAGGGTAGTAACATCAGCAGATGACAAGCTGATGTAAAGCAGTATCTGACAGGACTGTCACGAGTTCTTGGAGAATTAAGTGATATGGATGGACAAGGAATAAAACATCAATGAAATTCAGTATTAACAAATGTAAATTAATATACATTGAATGCTAACTTTTACATCAGTTATAAAACCTCTCAGGATTTTTAATTAAACCATAAATTCTAAAAAGGAACTCGGAATGGCTCAGCAAAAAATAAAATCAATGCTCAAATATGCAGCCATGATTTTAAAACAAACAAATAAACCTATCACATAAAATAAAACAGAACCACAAATTCCACACCTTTGCATGAACAGAATTGACATGAACAATGAAGTTCTAATAACTGACTTCTCAAAAAATATATATATATATATGACAGACTCATATAGAATAACCTGTTTTGTCAGCCACTCCAAAATACACTACTAAACCCATTCTGGTTTCAGAAGCAAGTAATATGTCTAGCTCTGGGAATGGACCCAGGAAAATGACCATACAGCCACAATCGGATCCTTAAAATGCAAGTTCTAGATCAGAGATAATCAGTGAGTTCATGCAGAGCACAGCCCACCAGAGCCTCCAATACCCATGCATATGGGAAGACAGCCCCACAAAAACAGCACCCAATAGCTGCCCTAAGAAACTGATAATGCTGAATGCTGGCTGATCACTGACTCACCTCTTACACAGCTCTAGAATTTGGACTTCAATGACATTTCAGAACATTTCCTATCTGGAGATTTGACAGATCTTTTTGGAAGCTATCTACTCGAACTGCAGAGGGTTTTTTTGTTACTCCACAGGGGATACAACAGAATCCTCTACATAAACTGCTAGAAGCTTAAATTGTTTTGAAAATTGAATACTAAGCTTTTGGGAATGTATGATTTCCTTACTAATTCTCTCAGTTCTGTGTGTCCTGCTGAAGACATCTCAACCCTTTCACCTCAGGAAGTACATATTTAGAGTCATGTGTGGGCAAAGATCTGCTTTCTCAGAGAACTAATGTCCTGGCTTGAAGCTTAGATAAATCAATACCCCATGGATTAAAGCATTTCACTGCTCTCTGGGAGAAGTCCATAAGAAACTCTATCTAACTGAAGAAAAATAAACTATGCCTTTTTCTGCCTTTCATAATTAAAAGAAAATACTATCGACTCTCAGCATGGAAAAATGAAGATCTCTCTGAAGTATGAGATTTGCTGAAACCATCAAGATTTGTTACATTTCTCTACAAACTTTGTATCTTTTTGCTTCACCAAGCAGATCACTAAAGTCATTACTCCTCCAGCCTCCACCTTTCTGGGATAGGAACCTTGCAATCTTCCAAGCTGCAGTTGCTGAGTCAACCTGTCAGACACAGAGTCACCTAGAACCTGGACTCACAGAAGTCTCCTTTCTAGGAGCCCATGACAGCAACTGACTAAAGCAAGGCTCGGTAGCAGCTTCCTCAAAACATTCATTTTTCTACTCACTAAAGAAAGTTCTTCTTTTTTTCCTTATATAGTATTAATGTTCATGATAGGAAGTTTTAAATATCTGCCCCCCTAACCAAGGAGAGAACCAGTACTGTTGTCCAAGTCACTGCTTTTCCAGGCTGTTCTCTTCTCCAGTGGGTAACTTCTTCCAGGTCATCAACATCCCACCTTTTTCACAGTATCTCCTTTTTTAAAAGCCCTTTTGGTTTGAGACATAAGCTTGGGAAAACGGTGGGCCTACCCATATTTTTTCACTACCAGACCCAGACATCACCGCTTTACCAAAAGGAAGATGACGAGCAGTTTTTCTGTATCTCCTGATATCAATTCCATTGAGATTAAGCACTAAAGCACGATGAAACTTCATACTTCGGAAAAAAAATCTCAGTTATTCACCAAACCTTGAAGACAACCCATAGGGAAGAATATAATATCAATCAATCAATAATTCACCTGCAATTATTTCAGTACAGATCATAGAGAAGTGCAATACCATCAATACCACTGTGTGCATATATAAAATAGCTTGTAATTTCCTTTCTTCTTTCCTACTTGTTCCCACACAACAATAAATTACCAGCACTCAACAGGTCTGCCTGGTTGGAAGACATGTCATCAGTGAAGATACAACTGAAAATTGTCCACTGTTTCCTCTCAAAGCCCTTCAACTCCACTGCTTGCTGCTCCTCTCCACATTCATCACTGGCCTGCATTAGATTTTGTTCCCTAACATAAGAATTCTTTAGACAACTCCTCATAGAAAAAGGTGGCTTGTCTAGATCTAAGCGTTTCCCAGGTCTATCAGAGGCCACTTAAAACTTACAAGATTGAAGCAAAATAAAGAATTGACAGGAACAGTCTGTGTGTAAAAAGATCAATTTCCTAAAAACAGCTATCTGCACTCAAACATAAAATGCAGTGCTTGTCACATAAATCTAAGATGAATGGACTGCTGAGGAAAACAGTAATCCTTTCAGCTCAATTCTAACTCTTTCAGAACAGCCCTAGGCCTGTCCTCAGGATGCAGGTGCCATTGGACTTGTACTGAATGAAAAACAAAGAGCACACACTTGCAAAATGAGGGTACAAAAGCAGTCCAAGGAGAAAATCTACCCATCAGCTGTAATGAAAGGCTATGCCTGCAAGAAGCAGGGCAATGGGAAACCAAATAGGACATCAATGGGAAAAGAGATATCAGACAACTGTTCGGTATTTCACTGAAGAAGCATCTTGGGAGAGAGAAAAAAAAAAAAAAGGAAGAATGAAGGAAAGCACTAAAAATATGTAATCCCATCCACTGTAAGGGCTCAAGACACAGGCATATCTCCCACTCCATTGCAATAGGGTGACTTTACACAACTGCCTTGGGCAGGTGCTAGGAACCAACACTCCCACTCAGTCACAAGCCACATTGTGGAGGCTGGTTTCCACTGGAAACTGTCAATAGCAGGGATTTATTAGGTGCACCTTCACATAAGGATAAGGTAAAAACCGAGGGCTTATCCCTGTTGTGCTTGTATGCCTTAATCAAAACAAAACCAAAGTCCAGAGGAGGAGTTTCATTTATTAATCTCACTTCAATCATATTTGGATAGTCTAACTGCTCAGATTATTCCAGTGATTCAACTTCACTGCAATACAAATAAAGATATCTGCACAAAGTGGACTGCAAAGAACTGAAAATTAAGACCTAATTAACTATACATTTGTGCATCACTGCCCTCTATTAGAGTACGGAAAACTGAAGGCAACATGCTATTATACATCATGTGCTATTATTCACTTAAGTGTCTAAATTACAGAGTTTGGGAGACAGTAGTTACAAGCTTATTAAAAAGCCATTTAGTTCACCATATAATACGCAGACTCTTTTAGAGACTGAAATAGGAAGCATAAAAGCAGCATGTGAATAGCAAGTCTCAATGAGAAATTATTTCTGCTGCCATAATGACAGATTTCCCCTCCAGAATTCTGTTTCCCCTATCACACTGAGCCACAGCAGGCACTAGAGAAGCATTTCTGGAGTCTGATTCATGCACTTCACATTTGCTTTCTTTAAAAATTTGAAGAAAAAAAAAAAAAAGCATGCTGAGTATGAACTGTGAGGTGTTCACAACTGCTCAGACAGCTGTATGAAAATGCTGATGTAAACCAAATAAGGATGAAGTTAAAAGACCTGAATAATGCAAGTTTAGTCTGAATTTTTAGACCAGAAATTCTTGAGGTGTGAGAGTGAAATAAACCACTACATGGGCAAGAGCACTGATACAAGCTGGGGTTATATACAAGCATAGAACATCCTTGGATGTGCTTATAGATGTGGGGATAAAAAACAATTTAATGCATGCAGTGTATGCTATGGATGGCTTTGGCACAGTCTGCTTATACTCAAAGATGCTGGGTAACCATCGATCACATGGCCCTTCATGAATTCCTGCTGATGTTTCATACACAGCTATCACCTTTTGTATTTCTTTCTTATCCTTTCCACCTTGTGCCTAATTGATTACAAGCTCCGCTAACACTGGAAGTGTTCAGCTCGACAGCATGTTGAGCAAGAAGGGAGTACAGGGGATCAGGATGGGTTGTGGCTGAGCAGTCAGTCCCAAGGTAGGCAGCAGTATCCTGCCAATTCCACCATTGGCACAGAGCAAGGACAAGGACCAGTGCTGGAGCTTGATGGACACCCCAGGCCCATCCACACTTCCATGCCCCTGCATGGACCAGTCACTTTTAAATAAAACCATTCCTGCCCTGCAAATGCCTGCTTCTGAAACACAAATTCAAGGCTTTATCCACTCAGCATTTCAGAAGCCATTTAACGTCAGAAACAGTTTTCTGAACACTCCCTTCCTTTTCCCCCAGAGGACTTCACAGAGCATTAGGAAGAGCAAAGAAAACTTCCTTTCGGAATTTAAAGTACTTTTAAATAGGAATATATAATCAAAACAAGCTAAAAATATTTAAAAGAACCCCTAGACCGTGGTTTGATTCATGTGAAAGGATTTATGAGCCTTTATCATAGAAACCACAGCTGCCAAGTTAAAACAGTGTCCTATGTTCCACTTCTCTTCATTATTCCTTCAGCAGCAATTCACATTAACCACAGTGTAACTTTTATCTTAACAGTTGATAAGAGTTTTTGAAGTACTCATTTACATAACTTCTGTTTGAGTCAAGAAGGCTGTTACCATCTCCATGTTCGACAGAGATAAACTGCAGCCACCCCAAGACTGCACAGTACAAAAGTAATGCAAGCAACCCCTCTCCCACACTATTTTAATTACTCAATATACGTGTCCTCAGTTAGCAGCACTAAACAGAAAGGAGTCTTTCTTCAACAGTCAAACATGCCACACAATGTTTTTGTAACAGTATGAGTTGATCACCACCAGTAACTAATACATGTGCATTTATCACACGTTTATAAATATAGCTCATTAATTTGCTGTTACACTAAAATACCTTTCAGTGTCACTCTCTGGCACTCTCCAGGTGCTATGCCATTGTCCCTGCCACGTCTGGCTCAAAAAGCAGAAATGGGTGACAAGAGTTGCACCACTTTCATCATGTTCTCCACTGCTCTAAGTACAATGCACATTATTCTTCATTTCACTTCTCCTCGCATTCTGACGTTTTGCATTAAGGAGAGTAAAGTAGTTGGAAAGGAGTATCTCAATATTAATGTTTTTCAAGAGTTGAACAGAAAACCAATGAAAAGTGGTTGTCCTTAGCCACAAACATTTTTTGGATCCCATTTAAGCATGCTGACCAAACTTCTAACTGTACCTGATTCCCTCAAATATGCACATAAAAGAAAAAAAAGTCTTCCAAACTGCCTTGAAACTTACACTTTCAAGAAAATCTCTTCATTTCAACATGAAGAGCCCCAGTTCAGTGTAGTGCCAGGAGCAGCCCTCCAGACCAGTGAATCTGCTTGAGTGGCCAACGAGCTGCTGGGCTTCACCTTCCTCACCAACCAAAGCAATTGCTGATGGGGAAAAAAATAACCATTAAACATGTAAGCAACTTCAAGAGGGGCTAGAAAGCTATTTTCTATTCAGCTTTTTCTGACAGGGATTCCAGGTCATTTACAAAGTCTTCTTTCATCTTTTAAGATCTACATCAGGAGCTGAAGTGAAGAACCACCCAGATCAACTCCAGTTCTCCCCACTCCTGGATGCTCCACCATCTCCAGCGATGCATCCACTGACACATCAGTTACTATCTACATGAGCAACCACTCATTTGCAGCAGGCATTAGCACTCAAGAAATCTCCCCAGAGGCTACGGAAAATGATGGCTGGGGACGCCTACGTCTCCACTCCTGCTACAACTCAGTAAGGAAAGACAGATGCATATCTATTTTACTGTCAACTGCACAGCATTACTCAAGCCACATCCCCCCTCCCTTTACCCCAAATGCATCAGCACATTACCAAATACTTAATATATGCAGGAATCCTTACATAAATGAGACATTGGAACATGCCTTAAATTCCTCTGCACTGCCAATTCAAGCAGATCCTATTGTGATTAAGCACAATGTAGCTATGCAGGGAGTGGAGATGGGTACCTTCACAGCACAAATCCACATGCCCACATCCCCTTGTTTGGATGCCTTGTAACAGGCAACGTGAGTGCCTCAGCAACATAATCTTTCTCACTGCTCATTAAACATCAGTTTTCAACAATACTGTGAAACATTTTTAACATCAAGTGTTTTTCTAAACATAAAAGTCTCCCCAAACAACAGTAGGAATACTACACAAGTCAGGTAGTTTGATACAAGCAGATGATTACAAAAACAGAAACAAAGGGCATTTAACAGCAACCACAAATGACTTGTTTTACAAAAATAAAACACAGAATTAAAAAGAATAAAAATTAGAGCATCAGCCAGCCTAAACTTTCCTATCCATTTGTATTTGGAGAGGAAAACTTGTACAGCTGGAATGTTTTCATTAATCTTTTCTTGTATTTCTGGTCACACCAGAACACAAGCAGTGCTACTGAAGGTCACTCATGCAAGGGAGATATTCTGTCATGATCACAGCCAAGCAGTATGTCTGGGCAGAAAAGCCTCAGATATGCTGCAGGCTTAGGCTTTTATTGGCAGAGAGCACAGTCTGCAAAGGGAGCTGGAAGGGAGATGGTTATGGTCCAACTCAAAACCAAAGTTGAGCATAGGAACAAAATGCAGCCACGCCAGTGCCTTGCTCTGTGCCACAACTCCTTTGCCTGAATTTAAATAAACACAAAGCTATTGGTAATATTCCACAGCCATGCTCCTGCTTTCAGCACTGAATGTCTCCATCACAGCAGCTGTGCTGCATCACACACACCACAGTCAGTGTACAGCTGCGAGACAGGAGTCCAAAAACAGCTCCCCCTTCACAATATACAACAGCCCCTTTGGGGGAAATACAGCACAGTCCATAAATCCTGTAGTAGAGGTGGGAAAAGAACGCACATTCACGTGAACAAAGTGATGTGCTTTTGAAAAATTCGCCAGGCCTAACATGCATCAGAGGGAAGTAGTTCAGCCCATCTATCCCATCAGCCATCTGTGTAAAAAGAAGCTAGCCACAAATCAAAGTCTTACAGGCATTAAAACAATGCTTAAAACTCAAAAGCAAGGCAGAAGAATTACACCTTGTTAGGTAAAATAAACGAGCTCTTTTTTGGCAAGGTAAAACCATTTTCCCAGTCCATCAAAATCCCTGCGGTAACTTAACAGCAACATCCCAAACCATTGGGACCCATAGGTCTGAGGATGTTGGAAACAGCGTCTTTCACAGAACTGAGCTTGCTCAGTGCCATGGTTAAGTCACGGCCATAAGTGACCATACGTAAATCATGGCTGCAGCACTCCTCACAGCCAGCCCTATCTTACCCAGCCTTCATATTACCTTAGAAGTAACACAGTAGGCACCATTAGCAATGGCCATAAAACCCTTACTTTACAGAAGAAAAATTTATTTCCTATTCTGCTCTTACTACTCCATGCCATAATTAATGTTTGAATAAAGACCTGATAAACTCAACATATGTATCCTAACTCACATATCAGGGTTAAAGAAAGTCACTTACTCCGGCACAGCCTACCTATGCATAAACTTAGTCCCTTGGGCTTTCAATTACTCTTTCCTTCAATGTTTGATTTAAAACCCTACATATTACATTCCTGTTTCCTCTTTAAACACAATGTCATACCTCTAACACATCAGAGCTGCTGCCATTGAGGGAAATAAATCACTTTCTGCATAAGTTTGTGTTATATTAGAAATAGCAAAGAATAAAAACTCAGCACTTCAATGTGTAAATGAAGAAGTTTAAAAATTGTTTCAAGGTAAAAAAAAAAAAAGAAACAAAGAGAAAAAAAACAAACAAAAACACACAACAACCAACCATGGAACACTGAAAATCCACAATTTCACTACAGACAGGGCTGATGTGCTAGTGGAGAACAAACAACATGTTAAGGTCACACAAGCAAACACAAGCTTTTGCTAGACCTTCTCATTCAATAATCCCAACTCATAGTAGTTTTACTAAGAAATGGAAATTCAGTTTGTGTTTCCCCTCCCAAAAGAAAAAATACATACATAAAACCCACGTTTTTCTTAACAGAATGCATGCACTGATTTCTCTTTGCCTTACAATACTTAGAGCAATGGCATTCCAACCACTTCCCTTCACTTGTCCAAACAGCTGCTGAAACCACTAGTAACATACAACCTGCATCCAACATTTTAGTTCAATACCTTAAAGCAGCTTAAAAAATTCCTATCTTTCCATCAGTGCTTTGAGGGAACTCCATCGTGATGCAGATCAGGTTCATGAGGGAAACAGGAGTCACCCACGGGTCCACCACCAGCTGCCTCCTGGGAGCTGAGCAAGGCAGGTAAGCAGTGAGGCAGCTTCAGCCTTGGCTGACCACTTCTAATCCCATTTCTGCAAGCTGTTTGGTCCCTGTAAGCTTTTATTAGCTGAGGTCACACCGCTGAGTAACCTAGCTGCAATAGTTACAATGCATCATGCAAGTGCTGAGACTTCTTCAGGGAGAGACAGAGGACAGCATAACTGAAGAGAACCATGATCCTTTAATAGACTACAACCCAGATCATTTCCCTTCTGGCATTTTTTGTCTTTATGATTTCTGTTGCAATGGAAAAATGGTGGCAAGCCACCTCCAATTCTCTGCAGAACAGTTTTTCCATTTTGTCCTGAGGCGTAATGGCCACAGAAGGCACCCAGTGGAAGACACGGCTGGGAAAGCACACAGCATCTATCTGTATCATGATATCATGATACTTAGGGTGCAGGCAGAGAAGACCCACAATGAGACTTGCTCTTTTCCTCTTCTCCTCTACAGTTGCCTATCATTTCTGAAAATTTCTCATTTCTAACATCTGAGATGTACACAGATGCCTGACATCATGTGAAATAGTATAAAAAGAGTAACCAGTTTAGGAGAACAGATATCAAAAGTGAAATTAATGTGAAGAAACCTATGTGACAGCAGGAAAACCTAAAAATTCCTGTTGGCAAGCCATTTTTTGCCGTGTATTTAAAGTATTTAATTAAAGATGTTAACTCCATGTTAACACTGTGAACAATTTGCTCCTTATCTTTGTCTGTGAGGGAAAAAAAAAAAAAAAAAAAAGGTGTTTTCAACACAAGTTGTTATACTATGAAACACACAATAGCACAGAGGTTTTTTAAGACTGCTGCTGCTCAGAGGCAAGAAAGCAATAACAATTCAACTTCAGAAGCCACCCCTGTGTCCCTCAACAACACAGAATATGGCTTCCCAATAGGGACATTGGGATTTGTTTCAACACATGGTCCCATCAGAGAGGATCAGATCAGTACTGTTATTTCAGTACAATGGTTAACCTCATTAATCTTCTGTGGCCACTCCCTAGCACCAACCTCCTCCAGCTGCATTGCTCCCAACTTGCAAAGCTGAGAGGTTCTCCCCAGCTGGAGTTCCCTTACAGTTACTTTAAGTAACTGTTTTGCTTTAAGTCTAAACATTTTATTGAACTTAAAATGATAACGTGGTGCCTTTGAAGCAGTTACGACGCACAACTATGAAAACGTCCATTTCAAAAGCACAGGTAATTTTAACAATTTCCATACAGTATGCAAATACTTTCTGTATCATATCATAGCTTCTCTAGAGGAGCCAAGCTTTAACGCATGTACTGCTCCGCTTGAAAAAAGGATTCTTTCATGAAAAGCTTTTGAGAAAGGCAGAAACGCTGCTCAGCCCCAAGCCTGCCACATTCAGATGACATCTTGTTGGAAAATGCTGGGTTTTGTTTTCATTTTTATCATCCAGCTGTGCCTGTTTCACTAGCTTTATACTGCACCTCTCAAGACCTTCTAAAACTTCCTGCTGCGCTGTGAAAGCATTTGAGTAGTGAATAAAAGTTACAGACACCTCCATATTAGGAATTCCCAGGAAAATGTAAGCAGCATAGCTTGAAATTCCTGGACCCAAACTTCAATTTCTGAGAAACAATTCAGATTCGTTCTCAACTTTAGGTACTTTTAGAATCTTCCAAGACCAGTCCAGGCCTTAAAATAAAAACAGATAGTTTTAAAACTATATATATATATACATACATGTATATATATATACATACACACAGACAGAGAACACTTTTTGGGGGGCTTATAATGTACTTGGTACAGAACACGCCTTCCCAATGCTCCATAGTGTAGCTTTATCTCAAGGTGTGCTGTGTGCCGAAGCTTGGCTTAATTTCACTCCAGAGCCTTGCAGCCCATTTCATCATCCAACCCCTTTGTGTAATTAAAATTCATCTATATATATGCTAGCTGCTGTCTCCACCTGAGCTCAATGGCAAATACTCTTCCCAAGCCAGTGTTTGGGAGAATCAATACCTTCATTCTGGAGTCACAGGGTACACACATCACTATGCACTATCCTTAGAGCATCTTTGTCATTTTTGAAGCCTAAATTTGGCTTAATCCATTCTCCTGGATGTTCTACAATAGTGTTTACCTACATCAAAAACATTTTCCTGTAATTTCATTTCAAAGAACTACCCCAAAGCTGTGAAAGCCCAGTTTTACTATGTCTCCTGTACTGATCCCACACTGTCCACTCCTGGTTTTACTGCTGGTGTGTTCCATGTATTAGTAGTCTTATTTTAAACCTTGGCACGGGCAGAACTTAAATAATCCATGGATTTAAAGCATCCTTGGCACTTACTGAGATGAACCTTAACAGCTTGCTGGGAGTGACAGGATTTATCAGGTCAAAAATTAAGGGGTTACAAGCCCAAATCTCAGATTTATAGTTCGAGCTCATGTTTCTCAAATTAAGTCCTAATGTGAGCTGGAATATTGTCAACCAGCTCCACTGTTATTTTTTCCAGGCCTCTATTTACACTTCCAGATTGTTCATAGCAGAAGCAGAGGAGCAGGCCAAATCCCTCAAAGTGAATCTTTTTGCCTGTGTTATCCATCTTCAAATGGATCTTCAATGTGGCACAGATGTATCCACAAAAACTCAAGGAAGAATCCAAGCTTTAAATTTAGGAAAATAACCATTTTACTTAACACATTCACAAGAACTGGAGGGAACATTAGGGAGAACAGTCGTTATGCAAAAACTATAGCATCTGTGGCTACCCACTGGCTGTCCAACCCAGAACATGTGCACTGGGAGAACCACAAGCCCATGCCTGTGTTTCACAGCCAGGATGCAGCAGTGCAGGTAATCCTCAACACAGGTCAGAAAAACAGCTAAAATGTGATTCCTACCTAAGGTACAAAAGCATCAGTGATACTCTGAGGTTCCCATCACTCTTATTCTGCATTGTCTCCAAGTCTCCTGCATTGCTCTAATATCCCTAGGAGCCTAAAAATTCTCCCCCTTTGATCACCTTCCCCAAATTATGGACACCCAAGCCAGGTTGGATGTGGTTCAGGGCTAACTGATCTAGTGGGTGGCAACGCTACCCATGGCAGAGGGTTGGAACTAGATGATCTCTAAGGTCTCCTCCAACCTAAGCCAATCTGATTCTGTGGTTACTTTCAATTCATTGAATGTCCTCCCATCAGGCTTATATTTCACTGCAAGACAGTCAGTATACACTGCCAGGGTGCAGAGATCCATCTCCCAGGACCACTTATGTGACTGCCCTGATGATCCACACCCACGGTTATCACATTACAATACATCTCACAGGTCCTCACCAGAGACCTATTGGCCTCTAAAAGCCCAAAAACCTACCCCAACCTGCTTCCTGTGTATTGTTTTGATGTACAGAATATACTGATTATTAAGCTTAGGTTTGTTTTGTAAATCTATCCTTGTATCAAAGGGAAATATATAGGAGAATATACTGAAAATAAAAGTTGAGAAGTAACAAGAATTGGCAAAAAATGCAGTTAGATAAACACTGATATAACAGCATGTAAAAATTATAAAAATAAGGTTAGAACACATTGACACAGCCAAGCATTGTTTGTTAGCAGCTCTTGCACATGATTAAGTAACAGCACATGTTTAAAGCAAATACTGTCTTGTCACCAAGTTATTTTAATCTCCTTGGGTAGTCATCTCATCAGCCCACAAACTTATATAACAATAAAGCCAATCTCAAGTATTTCTGAGGAACAAAGATTGAATATTTGAAGTTATTTTGCTTTTTAACTCTTCTGTTTTCACACACACCTCTTCAACTATTTTTCTTATATCTAATGTATTTTTAAGCTAAGAGACTTCAAATTCCTCAAAAATATCTTACTTGCCAGAACACACAAAGCCTTCCACATCCAGGAGCATTAGTTAAACCCCTCCCTATATTAATGGCCTCACATTGTTTCACTGTTTTCCAGAAATGTAGTGAAAATGCAAAACATACAAAAACAAAGAAAACAAACAAACAAACAAAAACAAAAAAAAGAAAAAAAAAACCAACATGCAAGCAGGTTCTCATTGGACTTTAAAAATATGACTTATTTTCCAGACACAGCTCTCACCACCTTTCAGATTTAAACGACATAATCTTCACAACGTTTCCCATCTTCTTTTAGCCATCAGTATATATGCCATTTTCATTGTATCTTTAAGCTGATCTTTGTATCTATACTTTTGAGAAAAACTAATATTAAAATAAAATTTAATTTCCTGAAGGGCAAAGTTCAATTCATAATGTTTTTATTTCCTCTCAAGTTTCACAGCTTAGTAAGAATTGAATGATAAGTAATGAAGAGCAAGATCTCATTTTGTTAGCCTGGATGAACAGAAAATCTTGGTGGGATTTCTGTTTTATAGAAGCACACACCCTCTGCACATTGCTACCTTGTGAAGTTACACATCTCTGAGTGTGTTTGCAACTCCTCAGCATCTCCAACAGGTAGACAAAGAAGCTTCCATCCTGCAGCCACTAGGATCCACCCCACTCCCATCCCAGCAATGGCAAGGACAGCACCAACAGTTGTAGAGACTTTTTTTTTTAGAGAAAACAGCAAGAGGCTTTCATATAACTCTTCTTTGAATTATTTTACAGCATTCTAAGAAAAAGGGTTACCAGAATTTAACTCTGTCCTAACACAGTTTAACAGAGACATGAAAATCTTTTACCCCTGTGCTTCTTTCTGTTGACCAGGATCAGCCCATTGATGCATGTGACAAGAATTCCCTGCAACAAAACCACGGGCACCGTCTTCAGCTTAATCCCTTCTCCTGGATGTTCCACCTAACAAAGAACAGATCTCCCACTGCCACCTCACACCACTCCAGCAGCTGTCCATGAACAGACTTCAAATTGTGATTCAGTTACACGTTAACATTTTAGTGCCTACCAGCTCTGCCTTCTGCAAAAAACTGGAGCTGACATAGCACTCTTGGAATATTAGGGGACTAACACCCAATACATTCTTCCAGCTCCACTGGAAACCACAGGGCTCGCAGGAGCTCTGTTGTTATTCCCTGTCGGTGGATGAGGAAGGCTGAGCAATCAGCAAGACCTTTTTCCTCTTTCAAGAGTATGGCCCTACAACTACGCAGGTGCCACGGAAACTACATCCAGGGCACACAGAATACTTTGTAAGGCTATGTGACTGCACAGTGCTGAAGGTTTTGTGAGCACTACGCACGCCACAATCAGCTAGGTTTCCTACTGCAGTTACTTTCAGACAAACCTTTCTGTAAGTTTGTACATCATGCCCTATGTGTAAGTATATCTTCCTATCATGTAAATAACCTAATTAAACTATCTTTCCATTATGCTGCGTTTAGATCTCAATTTAATCAGGATAGTGTTGAATTCTCCTTATGAGAAAACACCTCCTCCATATTCCTCTGCCTTGTAATTTCCTTTCACCTTCCACAGCCACACAATTCCATATCTTGCCGAGAAACATCCTTTCCTGACAATAATCCCCTTTGCAAACAGAATTAACAAGGCAAATGCAAACACTGTAGCAACGAATTAGTCGTCATATTTACCCAAGCGACTGCTTCCAGTTCCTGATAATGAAATTCTGTACTGAATACATAGGACAGCTTAATGTCAGGCTCCTACTTTTCTAAATTAGGCAGCTGGCCAGTGAGCACCCTGCAGCACCTCCCTCCATCCCATTTGAGAAATTACACTTAAGAGGTTTCCAATAAAGGCTGAACTAATTTGTGCCAATATTAGTCACACCAAGTTACTGTAATTCAGTGACAGGAGTGCATTCTACCCTGAAAATGCTACAAAGAAGCTGTATGTTTCTACAAATACACAAATATACAAATAGGGATCAACAAAAATACAGGGAAAGTTTATGGTGGTTTATTCGGTTCAAACAAGTTGATTCATAAAGGTAAAGAACATTTTGTGCCTGCCAGTTTCTCTCCCTTTGAAATCTGTCCTTTACACACAATAATTATACCAGGAAACCTCTCCCCATAGTCAACAAACAAACACAAGAAAAATTAATTCTAACTAATATAGTCCTGCACAAACGACATTGTAGTGCCTATAACAAGGCCGGGGGTGCTTTTTAAACGAGTGTTTTACACTGGATATCTGCAGAAGTTTAGAAATGTTCTTTTTGCTCTCTCTGAAAATTAAACCGTGCTTGCACTAAAAGGAAGAAAAAAAAAAAACCCACACCCTTCAACAAAGAAACTAAACACTGCAGAAGTGCTTAAAAGCGTATCATAGCCAAGCATGCCTGATGCTTCCAAAACAAGGGTTTTCCCAAGGGCAAGCAGAGCTGATGCTTGTCTGATGGGATGCATTACCTAGGGTGCAACACAACCCAGCATGGAAGACAAAGGAAAGAAAGACAGATTTCTAAAGGAAAAAAGACAGGCAAACAGTAAGAGCTAGATGACCAAATCAGAAGGTTATGACTCTATTTTGGCGTAGTTACAGAGGGACATTACTGAGATTTCAGCAGAGCTTTTTAAATTCTGAAGTCCAAAAGATTAAGCTGTCAAGAAGAAGCCTGACATAAGTTTGATGAGGAGTACTTTAACAGCAGCAGCACTATGCATAAGGCAAAATAAACCAGAATTACGGGCGTTGGCTAGCCTGCATTGAGATCAGAAGTGAAAACCTGCACATTTTGTAGCTAACCTTTCTCTGTCACATTGTAGCTAACCTTTCTCTGTCACACAGCATTATTCTTACTGTACTATTACTGAAGCTAACAGTTTACATTCGTGGAGAAATACCCAAAAGTAAACCATGTCTGACTCCGTTTATCTCAGACCTGGGTTAGATTTCTATCAACTGCAGCATACAGACTACTGATAAAAGCAGAAATCTGCATCTTTTTAATCATGCTAACTGTTATGCAGACCACTTAAAAAGGCACTAATCAGAGTTATACAAGACACAGCATTTCCTCAGCAGAAAGAAGAATAATCTGAACATTTACTCAAGCAAATGCCACATTTTCAGGGGAGACAGAAGCTCAGCACATTTCAGTTTAAAAAAAGAAAATCCATGTGACCACAGGAGACAGAACTTAGAGGTCCACCTTAGATCTTCAACTAAAATGAGCCTGATTTTTTTGTTCTGAACACTCAGAAGACCCATGCAGTTCAGCAGCAGCCTGCAGATATGCAAGGTCTGGAACTTTCAAAGTTTTACAAAGGGGCCAAACACAGACAGGGTGTAGACACTTGCTTCAACCTACATGGATTTCCAAAAGGACTTCAAATTCCCTTCCCCAAAAGGTGAGGAAACTAAGCTGAAAGAGAGAAGGGGAAAGGTCCTGGATGGACAAATAAGAGGACTGAAAAACTGAAACAGGGTAAGGATAAGGGTACTCAGTCTCTTCCTGCAGTGACCAGGAGTAAGCAGTGAAGTTCAGAAGCCATCCATGCTCAGACCTCAGCTCTGTGACACTCATGTGAGACCAGGAAAGGGACTGAGCAGTGGGCTAAGGAAGGTTGCTGATGGAACAGATTTTTGTGTAGTAAGGAGGGAACATGAGGAATTCCAGACAATCCTGTGAGACTTGAGTTGTGAACTAACAAATAAACACCACTGGTGGCAGAAGATGTGCAAGGTACAACCATAACTTCACTCAACTAATGGACTCCAATGTGATCACATGCCAGCACAACATCTTAGTGTTACAAATTCATATATCCAGGAAACTACCTGAGTAGCAACCCAGAAAGCTAATGAAATGTTACAACTCAAAACAAAGCATGGTTATGCCACTACATAACACCAAAGCTCACCTACATGTTGAAACCTAGGAGTTGCTAAATGAAGGAGACCCCAGGTAAGGACAAAGAGTACGAGGGAAATCTCACACAACCAGAAGCAGGCTTATCAACACACAGCACTCCTGACTAAAGGCCAAGGTGCTTGCAATAAGGTCCCAGGGGGCTGCAGATGCATCAGATAAGTATTTGGGATAGAGAGCCACTGGACATTCTGAGAAAGGCAGAGGGTGTACCCAGCTCCAACAATCCAAAGCTGAGAACAACCAGAACCTCTTAGAACACATATAGAGGAGGTTCTGCATAAGGTCACCCTGTTCCTATTTTTCCCTGCGGGAGAATGTATTTTTTAAAAAGGGCAACTAAAGCAGAACACCACACAGAGCATTCCCAGTGGTAACCCCTGCTTCTTAAAGCTCTGAGGACAGCAATGCTCTGCTCAGATCTATGACAAGGACAGGGTAACAGGCCCAGTGGTGCTGGGGTTCTCCCATGAGGTATGGAGCCCATCAGCCCATGGAGCAGTTCAGATATGCAGCAGTAGGTCGGCATGTAGCTCTCTGTTTCGGGTGGGTGGCAGATAGGAAGATTATACAGCAAAAAACACCCTTACCCTCAAGGAAGAGGGTTTGGAGGAGCCAGAAGAACCCTACCTCTATAATAAGATGTATATGTCCCAGGGTCTCCTGCTTCCCACAAAAGGAATGCGAGTCAGAGGAGCACATCATAAATGCACACATCTTCACTCCTCAGTGAATTTTGATTTCAGTGGGCTACAAATTAGCCAAAAGTATAAGCCAGCCTGCGAGAGCTCTTCTCTGCGACGGCACAAGACCACTTTCTGTCATAGCTGACAGGAAGGGAAGGAGAGCATGCAGAAGCACCCGGAGGCATCTCAGAGGTGCTGCTCAGAGGCAAGGCCAGCTGGACATCCTGTGGCAGCATCATGTCCTGTGTGGCCATTGCAGTGGACAAATCCTTGGTTAGATCCACTGCAGCTGCCCTTCCATTTTTATGTTTGTTACATCTTCTAGAAGCTGTCATGTCTGAGAGTCATAGGATCCAGTACATAGCATCTGCAGCTGGTTGTATTTTGTGTTGCACATACAATATTTTTAGAAAGGTCTACAGACTTCTGAACAAGTGGAACTGTTCTAACCACCACTCAAGATAACTCTCAGCTGTTCTGCAAAACAGCAAATGAAACAAATCCCAGGCACAACGACATACACTAGACCTATCTTCAAAGTTACTTCACATTTCATTCCTCCCAGTCCTCTGGCTACAACACAGTTTAGAGTGTGTTGGCTTGTAGGCGTGATGGCTCACGCCATCTGGATCTGCTGCCCCTTTCAGCTTCTGTTTTTGAGAATTTATGAATTACTTCAACTAATAAAAATGTTTTCTGAAGTTTTGGTTTTTTTTTTTAACCTGAAGGATAAGCTCAAATAGGTTATACATACACTAAAAAACTGCCTATATTGCACAGTTTTGATGTTAAAAAAAAAAAAGTTTTGACATGATTAGATATTGAGATATTGCTCTAAGTCAACACTTAGCACTTTGGAGGAGAAAAAAAAGCCGAAACTTGCAAAAATATCTCAGAAAGCAGCCACTAAGCACACTGCAATGCTTTCTAAGCAGTGATACAATCCATAAAGCAAGCATTTTATTTTAATGTCATTTCTGAATGTCAGACTTTTAAAATAAGAAACACTGGCACAGAAAATCTATATCCAGTTAGCACAGGCGTACAGAAAAGGTTTCCTGAGTCACCAAGTCTCTCTCTTAATACCACAGCCAAGCACATGACAAACTTCCTGGATATATCTTTAAGAGGCAGTCAGGGGTCCTGCTTCCATTCCTTTCATTTGACAGTTGTTCCAGAACCTCACTCCATTTAGGGAAGAAACTGCCTAAATTCCTGCTTAAGTTTATTCATGCCAGTTTACATCCATTTGTTCTCACGCCAACATTGTTCTTTAGTTTAAATAGCTCCTCGCTTCTCCTAGTGTTTATATCCCCACAGTATTTGCAGATTTGAATCATATACCCTCTCTCAGGCATCGTTTGCTAGGATAAAAGGGCCTGGCTATTCTCACCTCCTCTGGTAACACTGCTGCTTCTTCTCCCTAGTCCCTCTCTGCACCTGTTCCATGTGAAAACTCAGCATGCCCTAGGAGCTCTCACCCACCCCACCTTCACCGCTATGTTTGCCAGTCCACAGCAGCAGGATGGCAGCAGCGTGGCCAGTGAGGAGCTAACATACCCAGCACGCCTCCTCCTGCTACACTGCTCCCAGATGCCAAATTCCACTCACAGAGCAGACAAGGGCAAAATCTCATCTGTACTCACAGGAGATGTACATACAATGCTGTACGTACATACTACAATACAGTGTGTTTCCAGTATGGATTCCAAGCGTAATTGCAACCCTAACTTAGAGCTTCTGAACAGTACGGATCTTCTATCTGGCACAGGTGTCATCCACTGATTACTCACAATCACCTACCCGCTACTAGGGTTTGTTTCAGCCTTTGCCCAGCCTCCAGTAAGAAATCTTTACAGCAGGCAATCTCCAGTACTCACATCCCTCCTAACCAGCTCCCAGAATCACAACTCCCTGCAGCTCCAATGCTGCAGCAGTACTCTGCACCTACTTAAGCATTCCCTAAGGAAGGCACTACCCTCCTGCTAAGAGGGGACAGCAGAATCTACCCAGAACCCACTAAAAAATGAACATTTTGAGTCACTGATTCCTAACATACGCAAAAACGGAAAAACAAGAAAAAGGAGTAAACATTTTCATAGTATGCATCCTTGTGTTCCTCTTGAAGAGTCCTCTCTGAACCTTCATTTCTTTTAAACAGCAGACAAACAAGAACAGAACCCAGAAATACTCCATCAAACACTCACTGCTGCAAAGGAAGAACCAAAATACCCACGCACTTAGTGTGGCTGTTCTATGCAAGGAAGTTACTCAGCCAAGTTTTTGTCACAAGGTCATCATAGGAGGATGTCTCTCCCTTTATGTGCCAAAACATCTGCACACATTTCAACTACACTTCATTAAGGCTGGCAGAAAAAAAGTTTCAGACACAAGACAGTCAACTCATTTGGGCTTTCTGAAAGCGCTAGAGCATGAGATGGCAGAATGGTGCCATATGTCAGATCCAGAACGAACTGGAGAGACACATCAGCAAGGAAGAGGACACAGCAAGCCTGCAGTCAGCAGCTTGTACCTCTGCTCTGAGGTAATAACGCAGAGAGGGTCTTGCACGAAGCACTTTAACTTGCTGCAGGTACTGGTATCCCACCCAACTTGCTGCAGACACCATTACCCTGCACAACTATCAGCAGCACGCACAACGCACAAAGCCTACTGAAAACCTACACGGCAAATGCAGTCTGGTTTTCATTTATTTGGCATTTAAAGCACAGAATCGCAGTCATTCTCCCTCAAAAGCAGGAGCCCGGCCAAGAATGTAAAGCATAGTGAAGGAGCAGGCAAAGCAAGCGAGTACAAACACAAACCAAGACACTAGTTATTTTATTTCATCTGCCAGAATTCCCTCTCAAGCTGCAATGGAAACAGCTTCACTGCTGTCATGAGACCCAAGCTAATGAGTTCAGAGGGAATTATATCAGGTCCACATTTTGTTCTGAGGACCGTTTCTTTCCATGCTCCCATTTCCAACCCTACGCACGAACCTCGAGCATTTTTTATCCGGAGCCGAACTTGCAGAAAGCACAGACTAACATTCCATAAATAAGAACAACTACACAAGCTACTTCAGCAGACACCTCGCCCACTTTCCACGCCGTTTTACCTCCCCACACCCGACACAGCGAAATCCACCGCAGCTCCCGGGCTCCGCAGAAGGGAACGCCGGCACCGCGCTGCCGCCCGGGCTGCCAGCAGCAGGAGCAGCAGCAGGAGCAGCAGCAGGAGCAGCAGCAGAACAGCAGCAGCTCCCGCTCCGCCCTCGCGGGCCGCAGCACACAGCCTTGCGGGCAGGGATGCGGCCCCGCACGGGCAGCAGAGCTCCAGCAGCGCCCGCCGGCCAGGGCCCTCCCTTTGTGGGGCTCACGCCGGGCGGAGCGGAGCGGCGGCACCGCAGACGGCCGCTTACCCAGAGCCCCGCCGACTCCCGAGCGCTGCGCCGCGCTGCCCGGCCCTCCCACGGGGAGAACGCACCTGCCCGCCGCTCCGTTCCCCGGACGCCCGAAGCCCGCAGCGGGATGCAGCCAGCCTGCCGGAAACGCTTCCCAGCCTTACCCAGGAAACGATTCCGGCCGCCGGCCGCCGCCGCCCCTCCTCTCCCTCCTCCCTGGCCGCCGCCCAGCGCCGCGGGCCGCGGGGAGCCGGGCGGGCGGGGCCGCCGCCGGAGGCGCTCGGGCTGGGGGCGGCGGCGCCGGGTTGGGTTGGCAGGCTCCCACCTATCGGGCGCCTCCCCGGGGCGCTCCCGGCCACGGAGTGCTTTCCGAGCACGGAGAGCGGCCGAGAGGGCCGGTCCTGAACCTCTCTGCTTTAACGTGCTTGCAGTACGACAGGATGGGGCCGTGAGCCCCTGGGCGCGCGTTGAGATGCAGCAGTAGGATTCACAGCGGCGCTGCGGGTGGATTGTAGTGAGGCTTGAGGGAGTACATTTCTGGGAAGCTCCTTCTGTTTAAAACCTTAGGGGTCCGTCTGTTCTGTCGAGGTTGTGAGGTTACAGGGGAAGAAAGTGCTCGGTGCTGAAGCAAAGACTAACGGCAGAGTAATACTTGAGTGGAAAGCACGTAACCACGAGCACATCTTTCACCCCTACACCTTCTGATAACGCCCTGAAGACTGTGGAACAGCAGATGCAAAACAGCCCGTATTACAATACAGTGCTGTTATCAAAATAACCAAAGATGCACCAAGAGGTCAAAGACAACCGTTACAATAATGAAATGGCCAGCGTGATTTTCTCTAAAACGAAAACGCGTTCAGTCACGCTATTAGAGCACCCAAGTCAGCCTCAAAATTCACAGCTTCATTTCTAACGGTGAATCTATTTATCTAGAAGGGATGATGATTCTTCCCACGCATCCCGGAACCTTCAGTATTTTCTCCTTGTAACAACAGAACTTTGAGGATCTAAGTGCAATTAAAGGGACCATTACGGTCAATAGGAATATAGTACCTTTAATTAGAAATACTCATGTTTTTAGAAGACCATACTGACATACTTCTATATGCTAAGACTCACATTTTAATTCATTCTTTCAGATCTTTGACTACAGTGAATATCCAAAGAAAACCTTCCAAATAGTTCTAATTATCTGCAATAGAAATGTATCACTGTGCTCAATTCAGGAAGGACTGATGACATCCTGAGACACCCGAAGGTGACTCATCAGATCCCAGCTCTGCAAACCAGGGTGCTTTCCTCTTCAACATACCACACCATCCAGCAGGAGGGAAAGCTTTTATGCAAAGAGATTTCGAGGGCATATTGGAGCAGAGCTCTCCCAGGAATTTGCACTTCCTCTATTGGAGAGATGCAAGACAACTATTGAGTTGCCCGAGATTATTATTGAATACCCTATTAATATGTTCTCCTGCAGCAGTGGCCAGGCAAGATATTCATGTATTCATGTTCCTCTGGTAAGAAGTGTAAAAGCATCGCATTGTGGTTTTTGTTATGCGGTTAAAATTATGATTAACACTTAGTTACATGGTCCATGTAATGTACTTTGGTTTGCAATGTAGTAAGCAGGGTCATAAAAGTAAGGCATCAAGGAAACTAAATAACAAATCTTGTGTACCTCCTAAATGGACAGCTCAATACACTCAGACTCTCAGCTGCATTTCCAGGTGGATATGCTGCCTGCGTAGGCTCAGCCAGCCTCATCAAATATAGATCTCTTCTTCTAGAGCAGTCTGATGTGTTAACTCCCCCAGTTCAATGAAATGTTCCTGTAGCTGTGGGAATTAAGGAACTGATACAGAGCAATTACCTCTGCACCTATGACATCCATCTACTGATCCAGCATTTGCAAATTTAACAGAAAGAAAAGAGGCCTTTCTATATTATCAGCTCATAATGAAATAACTTCACCATCATCTTGCTGTCTCTATGTTTGAGCTTTGACTGCAGATTTCTTTTGGTCTAAGTCCATCCAACTTTGCAACATCCAATGTCAAATAGCTGTCTGCAATCTCCCTTCCTCTGTACTGCACAGGTTTACAGACCTACGTTGAGATTATGCCTCTAAGTGCTCTCTCAGGAGAAGATAATAGTTTCTTCCCATCTTCTTTTATATACCAGCTTTTTACTTGAGGGTTATTCCTTGTAGGGGAATAGTTAAAGTATGCGGCGATCCCGTCTTTTCTCCCTGCAGATGAGAGTAGAAAAAAGGTGAACACGGAATGAGCAAGACTACCATCTAGCGGTGCAACTGCAGTTTAGCATTTCAGAGGAACCTACACCATCGAATAACCTTTGGCTGAATACATTATTCCTAAACCCAAGCCTAACGTGGAAATTAATGAGGAAAATTCTGTTACAGCAGGACAGTGATTTTATTTGGAACCGATTCTCTTAACATTTCCACATGGTTACATCAAGTCTCCCCCTTAGAATATGAAATGAAATGATTTTCAACAAATAATGAACAACTGTACACACACGCAGCTAGAAGATTCAAGTACTGAACTTAAATTACATTTTTTTTCCATTGCAGGCTTGAACATGCACGTTTTTTTTTAGAGGACAGAGGATTCAGTACCGCAGGCACACAGTGGGAAATTATGTATTTTTCTTGTTATTTGGAGTCCTTGACCCATTCGTATAGGAGCACTGGCACAGGTTGCCCAGAGAGGCTGTGCAGTCTCCTTGATGATCACACAGCCTCCTGGCCATGGGCCTGCACACCCTTACTCTGTGTGTAGCTGCTTCAGCTGCGGTGTTGGACCAAATGACCTCTAGAGGCCCCTGCCAGCCTCAGTCATGCTGTGACTCTTTGTGATGAGTGCTCCATGGGCAAGCATATAGTGAAGGACTAGTTCTGCCATGGAGAAAGTTCTCTCCATGTAGCATTCTTCCCTGTGTCACTCAAAGGACATAAGTCATAAGAAGTTCAGGTAAGACTACTCCAGTAGTGAAATAAAGCTGAGAATTAATCCAAGGCCACCTGCAATACTAACAGACCTCTCTCTCATGCACTGCATTAACTATCTCAGACACATTATCACTACCTTAACAAATGCTGTGCAAGTTCAGTCCAAGGCAATTTGCGTTATCTTGATAACGTTGAGCATAGAAGAATGACAATTTTCAGGTTTCTTTCTAGCTTTTCAAGCATGCAAAGTATTGCATCCAGGAATGCTTGTAAATTAAGATGTAAATGTCCTTTTAGACATTTGACTAGATGTAATTCCCTGACCCATCCTTCCCCAGTCTGTTATACAGCAGTATATTGGGATTTCCTGAGGGCGGGGTGGAGGAAAGGTGGCCCACTGTAGGGCAAATAACCCCCAAAAAAAGCACCCAAAAGAAATAGTGCCAAAGATGGTGTATTTTTGATAGGCTTAAGTAGATGATGTATAGATGGTTAATAAGAAAAGAGTGGCTCACCTTTAAAGATGGTCGAGGCTCACCAATAACTCCACTAGGGAGGGATCTCCAACCAGAGATCCTTCCCCGGTGGTGGTCAGCCCTTAAATGGGGTCTTGGGAGAGGTGGAGTCAAACTCCACCCCTTCCAATCACACTCACTTGTGCCCCTGCGGCTGACCCAGTGCTCGCCTCAGGTGATCAATCAGTGGTTCAGGCTGTGATTCAACAGTTCCCATACACCCACCACACAGAAGGCTGCGGCAGTTACTTTTTTTATTTTTTTTTTATTATTTTTTTTCTGTCATTCCAGGTAAGTTCTGTCTGGAGAAAGGTGACGAGGATGATTTCTCTCCGAAATATTTGAAATGGAGAACTAGAAGTCTCTCAACACATCAAGTGATCGTTGCAGGAAAACTATCAATTTTTGGACTTTTTTTCCAGTTAGAGCAGCCAAGCGAGGAAAAATTGTAAGAAAAGTTGTGGAGTTTTATATCCTACAGCAGCTGCTTAGGCACTGGGATAGAAGACAGTAGGTTCTTTCAAAGCTGACATTTTAGTAAGCTCTATATACTGTTTTATGTGGCCCTGGCACACAAAAAATACTCAGAGGTCTGAAGAGAGAAACTATAGGTAGTCCAATAAAGATAGCAGCTCATACTTGTGAAGCTAAAAGCTTTTTTTTTTTTTTTTTTCGCCCCAGATGCTTAAAGTGAATGTGGGAAATAGACTTCTGCTTTTTGATGACCACCAAAACATTCCATCTCTGATATCTTTCTACATCTGAAAAGTAGGAATATGAAATAGAGATTTGGGAATTCCACTCGTTCTTGAGGCTAGTTTTTCCATAGTTTGAGAAGGCGGTTGTTTAAAGAGCACAAGATAAATGATAGAATCCTTAGAGCTGGAAGGAACCTCTAGTCCAACTCCCCTGCAACGAACAGGGACCCACAGCTAGATCAGGTTGCCCAGAGCCTTATCCAGCTTCATGTAGAAAGTGTCCAGGGATGGAGCATCAACCACCTCACTAGGTAACCTGTTCCAGTGCCTCACCACCCTCACTGTAAAAGATTTTCTTCTTATATCTAACCTAAACCTACCCTCTCTGAGGTTGAAACCTTGTTCTATCTTTGCTTATAAGTTTTAGGTGAACACTTCTGCATCACCAGCAGCAGCTGTTTCTCAGTCCCAGTGCTTTGGCACCATGGAGCTTTCCCTGGAAGTACTGCACTGCCAGCTCTGGCTCCCACCGTGCATTTGAGGTGTGCAGCAGTACAGCTCCCACTGGGCCCATCAGAAATCCCAGTTCTCAGACCAGAACGACTGTCTCACTCATTTATATATGTGCATGTATACATATTCGTATATGCTAACAAATATGAAGTAAATGACGTAGAAAGCTATGACAAAGTTGGAACGCTAAGCTTACTAACAGCAGAGCTTTGTCTCTGAAACAAGAGAGACAAAAGTCCAGTGTTTAATGGTTTAAATACAGCCAGAAAAGCCCAGGCTGCAAATACACTCCATGGAAATGTTGCCCTATGTGTGTAAACATACACTGGAAAGAGTGGCATATTTTGCATTTATATTTACAGCTCCAGAATGTGATGCAATTCCATTGTGGACTGGATCCATACATAGTTCTTCTCACCATCTACTTTCCTCCACTGATACATAAATTTATTTTTGTATGAACATTCACCAATAAAATACCTCCACTAAAACAGGTGAGGCTTGAAGAACATTTTGCATTATGTCCTTTGTAACAACATGTGGTCTGGTTCAACATTTCAAAACAGTGCTTATTGAACTCATCTTTCTCCATCAGTGATGAACACTATCTAAACATTTATTTGCTCTCCTCCTTGAAGAATATGGAAAAATTCCTGGAGCAAAAAGGAGGAAAAGCCTCCATTTACCCCCCTCTGCTGATGTTCTGGGAGGCTCTGCAACCAGTCTTGGAGATGCACAGACAGCACTGCAGAGTGCTTCTCTGCAGGCAGCTCAGGGCAAAGGCAAGCCCAGAAGGGGCAATTGGCCTTGTTTCACTGTGTATTTAATATAATTGCTTGGAGGTGAGCCAAGGCTAATAACCTTCCTCCAGTGGCATGCAGTGGAGAGTCAAAGCAGTTGAGCTCCAGAGCTGCTGTTTCCCTCAGCCAGTAAAAGCACCAAGTACAGCACAACTGCCTTTCATTACCATGCACTGGGTGGTCACCACATGTAAAACATTTTGTGACAGAATTAAATCTGAATTGAAGGGCTGTGTTATGCCAGATGTACTTCTGGAAAGTGATTATTAATGTGGGGCTAAGTCACTTGTTCTTACATGTTTTGAAATCAAAGACTTCTCTTAATAAGCGCAAGTTAATAGCTACTCTTAATTTGAAATTAACACAGGAGTTGGTTCTGTTTAACATTTCTACATATTGCCATAAAGTGGAGAAGCAACAGCAGCACAGATCTAGGCCTGTGGGACTTTGCATCTGCTGCAGTCACACTGAGAAAACATCAGAGCTGTGCTACTGAGTCATTCCCAAGGCACCAGCCCCCCAGAGCAGCACACTGAATATACATATATATTTATGTGGGTAGAAACTCTAGGAAATGCACTGGCCTTATGAGTGATGAAGAGAACTGGCTTGGATGCAGAATGTGACTTTTTCATCCAGTCCTGCATAGGCCATCCACTTAAGGAAATGACCAGATGCAAAGGCAGGTCCTGGGCAATCCAGGGACATCTGGCACTCATCCTTACCTACTACACTGGCAGCAGCTCTGTGACAACATCTCTGTTCAGGTTCTAACAGAAGAAACACTTGAACATCTTGTAAATGGTCTACAGCTGAAGCTTCATTTCAGGCTGTTTTTCTAATTAAAAAAAAAAAAAATCCCCATGCTGCTCAAGAGCGTGCACATATTATTAGTTAGGGAGAAAATTCTTAGTGTGGTATGCATGTCCTAGTTGTTGCACAGAACTTTAGGCTTTAGGCTAACCTGTAGTGCCTGAGTTGTTATCAAAATAGATCTTTCATGAGAAGGTGTTGAGCTCAGCCTTGTTTCAGAATTTATTTGGATTCATTTGGTTTGGTTAAATATATTCATAAAAATTGGAGGGGAAATTTTCATCAGAAGACTACTCCTAAGATATCGAGAGTACAGGACCAGGCCAGATGTCTGGAACAAAGTGGGCATCTTTTCAGCATTCTGTGACCAAGCTGAACAGCTTTTTTATGATATGGCTTTGTTTTTCACTGAATTCCATTGTCAGTTACTTTAACATATTTATCACCAATCGTTCTCACTAAACCATACATTCCTCAGCTCTCTCATTTTCTTACATCTCATTATATGTAACAGTGGACAATGCTCAGGAGCTGATTTGGAGCAACTTGGGAACTGACTGTGGAATGCCACAATATAACAAGGACTTAAAACTATTACAGAGCATCTAAAGGAGGGCTAAAAAGAAGACATATGAGGAGCAGACAGGTCCCTTGGTTTGCTCAGCCCAGAGCAGAGGAGCTCAGGGGAGGCATCATGGTTGCCTAGAGCTCCTCATAAGGGGAGTGGAGGGGCAGAGCAGAGCTGTGGTCTCTGGTGACAGAAAGAGAACCTGAGATAACAGCATGGAGCTGCAGCGGGGGAACGTCAGGTTGGTGTTAGGAGAAGGTTCTTCACCAGAGGGCAGTGGGCATGAACAGGCTCCCCAGGGCAGTAGTCCCAGCCCCAAGCTGCTGTACCAAGGAGCTCTCCGACATAGAGTTTGAATTTTGGGTGGTCCTGTGTGGAGCCTGGAGTTGGACTTGATCCCTGTGAGCTTATTCCAACTTGGGATATTTTGTGATTCTATTATTTTAACTTTGTTTCAGGAGCAGTTCAGTCTCCCTAAGGTAACTTCCTCCAGCAGTCCAAAGGAAAGGCTGTGGATGCTTTCGGGTTGCTCTGTATAGGTGAAGGGTAATCAAAAGAATCAAATGAGGTCCCCTTAATTAAGATATATATTTTACATCTCTAGATAAAGAATCCTACTCCAAAGAATAAACAAGTTAACAAAGACAGGGAAGGATTGTTCTCCTCTACTGACTGGAAAGATAGATTGTTCTTGTCTGTATAAGAAAGGAGTGACTTGCTAACATCACCCAAAGAAAGAATGTAAGGAAAATGAGAGACATGCTGATTGTCCAGGGTCTTCCTATTGAAGCCTAGCTAGCTTTCATCACAAATAAAAACAGACTGTATATAATTTGGCTGGAAACTAAGACACTCTTATCAAGAGTTATGTTTCCCCTGCCTTTCTCTGTGGAAAGAGAAAAAAGTCACTTGTTTGTCCACCTTCTACCATGAAGCAAAGTATCCTATTGCTGTGTCTCCCATAGACACCATCACCACATGGTGGACACAGTTTTGCAGAGGAACAAGGTGAAAAACTGTAAGCATCCTGCCAGATAAACTTGAATTCAGGAAAGTAACAGCCACATTCCTCAGAACTGAGATGCTCAAGGCAGGCCATTAAAGTTACTTCCACCTACAGATTTCCAGATAAGCCATTGCTTTGTGTAGAGATTCTTGTTTGCTCATCTGTTTACATGCTGGAGAATTTGGCTGTAGTTCATAGCAATTGCAGAGTCATTGCTGGCACTCAATAAGCACAAAAGCAGCCCTTGGCAGAGCACCCCATCATCCCGATTCTTTTCTCTACATAGCTTTAGTGTTACTCCTCTCCCTCATCATATGTTAGACCCAGCGTTCATACGCTTCAGCAGCTCTCTACATCAGTAGCTCCCAGTCATTCCATCTCCTAGCCAAAATATTCCCCCCTTGTGGAGAAGGGTAGGAAATGCAACTGTTCTAACCTCAGCAGCCAAGACTAAGAAAAAAATGATGTATTTCCACACACCCCCCCTGCATTCCTAGCTCAGCTCTGACCTCCTTGAATTCCTTTCTCTTCCCAGCCTTACTCCTCCTTACCATTTGTCACCTGGAGACCTTTTAAGCCCATTGCTCCTGTCCCACTGACATGGAGAGAAGCTACTGATACTCTGGTGCTAAACTGGACATGCATCACTCCACAGTGCTGTGCTGCAGTCACTGAGACTCCTCACAGAGGTATTTAAATGAACCTAGCTGCATGTCAGAAACACACACACACATCCCTGGTCCTGTACGAAGTTACCTATGGACCCAGCCCCGTTATAAAAACTCATTTATGTTTGCCCTCTTGGTTCTCCTGCTTTTCTAATGGCTGGGACACTAATTCACATGAATTACTGCTTTGCTGCAAACAGTTTACCAGAAGAAAAGGGAGGTATTGCTAATTTTTGCAGATGCCAGATGTTCACTGTCTTTGCTGTGGCTTCAGACACGTTTGTCGCATTTTATGTTTGGTACCTTAAGACACAGTGTACTGGGTCTGGCTGAGATGGAGTTAATTTTCTCTACTGCAGCTGTGTAATGGGTCAGTGACCAAAACAGCGCTGATAACACAAAGATGCTTTAGCTATTGCTGAGTAGTGCTTGCAGAGCATCAAGGCCTTCTCTGCTTCCCACTCTCCCCCACAGCAAGTATGCTGGGGGTGGACAGGAGGCTGTGAGGGTACACAGCCAGGACAGCTGATCCCAGCTGACCAGAGGGATATCCCACACCATGTAGCACCATGCTCAGCAATAAGGACTTGGTGCAGAGTTCTTCCAAGAGAGCACTGTTCAGGAACTGGCTGGCTGGTCAGTCAGGTGGTGGTGACAGCTTTCAGTTTAACTTATTTTCTGTCTTTTTTTTTTTAGTGTCATCCTCCATCCCCCCCCCCCTAACTCCTTTGCTTATTAAACTGTCTTTATCTCAACTCACAGCCTTTGACACTTCTAATTCTCTCCTCCTTACCCATCCCAGAGTGGGGTAGTAAGCAAGCTGTGTGGGACTCAGCTGCCTACTAAGGTTAACGCACCTGACATAGGATTTTCTCCAGCATCTGTTCTGGGTGAAATGTTTCCTTTAGTAAATCCTAGTTTTCTGTTTCTGAAAAGCTGTATACATTGTGTGGTATAGCTGGAGCAGTGGCATGGAGAATGTAACATACCCATTTGGTGAAACCAGTATGCAAATGCAGTTGTGGTCAGTTCCCTTACATCACAATGATACACATTTACACGTGTAGATATCCAAACATAAAAGAAAATAGCGGTATAAAATGAAGACTGCTTTATTAGCTTTCCAGTCACCTACTGCATACTAGTTGCTAAGTGATAGGAACTTGCCTTGTTTTGCAGCCACATAGCTACCAGTCTAAAAGCTCGTCATGCTTTCAATTAAGTTATACATGTATAGTCCATGTGAACTACAACTCGCCTCAGCAGACTTACAGCAGTCCTATTAGCTATTTGTAAAGTCCAAAACAGAAATCACATCTGTCCTTGCTATCTGTCATAGCGCATAATCAGTCATACATCATCAGAATATTAACTACGGTGAGCTGCAACGATTCTCTCCTTTCCAGACAGTTAAGGCTGGATTCATAGATTTAAAAGCATATGACTATACTGTAGACGTCTACACCTGAGCTGGGTCCCTTAGGCTCCCTTTATAATCAAGAAAGAGAAACTGCTGTTTATAGAGCACAGTTTGTCACAGCCCAAAGCTAATATCCCTGTTTGGTTTACAAATATAAATTGGGAATGTACTGGGTTAAATTTGCCATTTACATCTACTTGCACTGAAGAAAGATGGTACAGAAGCTTCCTGTTTGCAGGGGAGTAGGTACTGGGTACTAACAGTTACTGGACATGACACAGCACTCATTTTTATGCCTCTTCTGAGAGGCAGACATCTTTATGTAGCTGCAGCAGAATTTACCAGTTATATTTACTGCTTACTTTGAAGAAATGTATTGATAGATTTTACAGATTATCCTTTAGAAATGGTCATTCCTGCTACAGTCCCTGTGCACTGCTTGTGGCACTAAGACACTGCAACAACACCCTCCCTGTTGTCTGCAACCTTTTCCACAGCGCAGATACAGGGGCCACTCCAGGGATGCCTGTAATCCCAGCATCCAAGCATTCAGCATCTAAGTAATAGTAATTACACTGAGACCAGCTGAAGATATAACATCATTTGCCATTAAGTAAGCCAGAAATAAGATTATAAGATTTTCTTTGTCATTTTCAGACTTCCTTTTTCCAGGCTGCAAGACCTGTGCTTTGCCATCCTCTTGGAAAAGCTGCATGCAGTCCCTCCTACATGTGTATCAGCAGTCATTAGCATGGTACACGTTAATTCAAGTTGTTTTGCTATACTTGCATCTTCCAGCATATGCAGAGTTGATCACAAAAAGCAAGACAGTCAGAGATATAATGTACACAATAAATACGATGGACCACTTTGAGTTTGCACATAGGTATCAATGCAGAGAGATCAGACCAGACTGCTTGGGTCTTTCTCATGTCTGGCAACATCCCAGTTTTGCACAAAAAATACCAAGACCTTGTTATCCTGCTTGTCCTTCCTCAAGTCTTGCTACAGGTGCACCCAATGTGACACAGCATCTTGGACCTGCTGCATCCATGAGTCAAAGATTAACCTGTAAAATTCTTTCCATAGGACTTCACTGTGAACACAATGAGGTTGGTAAATAGTCTCTGTTCAAATACATGAGTGGAGCATACTGGTTGGAATACCTCACTAACTCACAGTAGATGTAAAGTTAATACAGATTTGCTGGAAATTGGGCATGCATTTAGAAATTTTGCTGCACTGGGTTCCAAATCTTTCTGAAACAGGATGGAAAACAAAGGAAGAAATTCCTAAAAAATAAGCAGGTTGAAGATATTCAGCTCGTTGTTTTATTCAGTATTCGCACTGAATTTGTTTCAAAGATTCGCATTGTGAGAATGCAGCTCTTCAGTCTGGAGTAAAGAAGGCTCCAGGGAGACTTCATAGAGGCCTTTCAGTATCTAAAGGGGTTCTGTATGAGAAAAAGGGGACTGACTTTTTAGCAGGGTCTGTTATGATAGGAGAAGGGGAAATGGTTTCAAACTAAAAGAGGGGAGATTTAGAGTGGATATAAGGAAAAAGATTTTTACAGTAGGAGTAGTGAGGTACTGGCAGAGGTTGCCCAGAGAGGTGGTGGATGCTTTGAGCCTGGAAACATCCAAGGTCAAGTTTGATGGGACTCTGAGCAACCTGATCAGGCTGCAGGTGTTCCTGTTCATTGCAGCAGAGTTGGACTAAACGACCTTTAAAGGTCCATTCCAACTCAAGCAATACTATAAAGACAACAGTGAGGTAACCCCACAAGGCTCTCTCTGGCTAATTATCAGCAATCTGGGCGATTGTTTGGGCTCCTCAGATGAGATTCCCAGTATCTTGCATAGGTTGGCTTTGTCTCCTTGCTCAGAGGCACTCCATGCCAAAGAGACACGGAATGCAGAAACCCTCAGGTCATGAGTAAGAGATAAGAAACGCTGTACGTTATCATTAACCACAGCAGACCGTTTCTTGAGGAACAGATTCAGACTGCAGGGATGCGATCAGCACGCAGATGACAGCGGCGTCATCAACCAGGATGTAATGCCTGCCTTGAACATTTATTGATGCTGCCATGCACGCTGCACACGACACACGCAGATGGGCCTGAATTTCCAGGCGCATCAACGCAGGCAAACCCTCCCTGACAACCAAAGGCGCGATACTCGAGAAAGGCGGCGCTTCAGGGGCAGCCCTGGGCCGACGCCCGCCCACCCCGCGGCTGCCCCTACAGCCAGGGCAGCGCTGCGGGCCGCTCGCTGCTCCCACCTGCAGGCGGGTCGGGGGACCCCGGCTGTGGTGTGGGAGCGGTTCGCGGGACCGTGCCCGACGCCCCGGGACGGCGGGGGGAAGCCCGCCGCTTCTAGCACTTTCCGCACCCCGCCGGGCCGGGGTCCTCCCCGCGCTGCTCCGCCCTCTCCCCCCGCGGCGGCGCGGAGTGGGCCGGCCCGCCCCTATATATGGGCCGGTGGGCGGCTCCGCGCCGCAGCGTCGACGGTTGTGCGGAGCGGTGCGGTGCTGCGGGAGGTCGCCGGAGCAGAACGCAGCCCCCGTGTCCAGCCATGGCGTGGCAGCCCATGGAGATCAACCCAGAGGTGCGCGGAGGGCCGGGGCGGGAGGGAGGGAGGGAGGGAAGGAAGGAAGCGTTTACTCACCTCTGTCCCTCTCATTGTCTTCCAGATGCTGAACAAAGTGAGTTCCCGGCGGTTCGCTGTCCGGTGGCCGCACCCGCAGGGTCGCCCCCTCCCCCCGGGCGGGAGGCGATGGCGGCGCCGCGTTGCGCTGTGTCCCGGGGCCGGGGCTGTGGGGTGAGGGTTATGGGGAGCGGCCCCGCCACTCGCTCGCTGTGCCCCGCAGGTGCTGTCCCGCCTCGGGGTGAGCCCCGGCTGGCGCTTCGTGGACGTGCTGGGCTTCGAGGAGGAGGCTCTGGGCGCCGTGCCCAGCCCGGCCTGCGCCCTGCTGCTGCTTTTTCCCCTCACTGAGCAGGTAGGAGCCCCGCACGCTGCTGGAGGGGCCCCGTGTCCCCGCAGCTGAGCCCGGCTGCACCTGCTGCGTGTGAGCCGCTGCCCAGCGATCTGCCGGCATCGCCTGGTGGCGGTGGGTGTGGCCCTGCTGGGCTGCGGTGGGGTGATGTGATGTGCCTGGCCCAGGTCTCCAGTCAGCTCCAGCGAGAAAAAACGTCAGAGGAAAAAAAAAAAAATAGGTCTCTTGTCTTAATGTGGCTCCCCTATGCTTTTCTTTGTGTACCGGACTGAAGACAATGCTGTTAGTGGTCTTGAGTGCGAGGAGTGGTGGTTCTGCATCTTGCTGAATCACTCACTGGGTCTGGAGAGGCCCGAGCTGCTGCTGTGTGGTGATGCCTGTAGTGCAGCGTGCTGAAGAACTGCAAGGAGGTGCGCTCTAAAATGAGCTACGCTTAACAAATGCATCAAAGGAGGGGTTAAAACCTTTTATGTTCGTCTGTGTGCTCTTCCAGCGGGCATGGATTAATGAAAGGGAGTAGTGTAAAGGTACAAAAGCAAAGTGTTGTGTAGACATGCTAAGTAGCCTCATCAAATAGCTAGAACAATTGAGAGAGCAGATAAAGAGCCTGTCCGTTATGTGACTTCCCTCTCAAGCTATTTCCAGTGTACAAAACAGATGGAGAAACCAAGAACAATGCTTTGGGATATGATTAAGTCATGTAGGTAGTCCATTAAGGCTTGGCCTGTGTCCAGAATAGACAGATAATGCTTTTCTGGACCTGTGCCATGAAGATGACTTTCTGGGTAAGTTTTTCTATCTAATCCTGGTATTGGTTCTCCTGTATGTGATGATTTGTGCAATAAAAAGATAATGCTTTGGTGAAGCACTGAAAGTGATTACATGTTTACAGCATGAGAACTTTAGGAAGCAACAGACTGAGAAAATTAAGGACCAAGAAATCAGTTCCAAGGTGTATTTCCTGAAGCAGACTGTCAGCAACTCCTGTGGGACAATTGGTCTGATACATGCAGTTGCTAATAACAAAGACAAAATTAAACTTGGTGAGTATTAATATTCTAAAGCACTTGAATGTCCACCTTTTCTATGCCAGTGGAAAGCTGAGTGGTTGTGGACTATGGAAGATAATGCTGTATAACTTTGGTTTGGAGGTGGGTCCTTCCTCTCTTGGAGAGAAACGAGTTACAGAAGTGTCAGTCCTATCTTGGTAGGTGAGCATTACAGGGTGGGAAGGGGTGCAGAGCAGCACTTAGCAATGTATTTATGACTAGGAAGCGTGTTTAGAAATGATCACTGTTATTCATGTTAACTGAACAGAAAGTTCTTAATGTTAGTTATATCCAGTATAGGTGAACTTAATCAGTGCAGTTAATCAGTTTAAAACATTCCCACCTTTCTGTGAGGAAGGCCTTATGGGGTGATAATAGTATGGAAGTACTTTGATTGTCCTATGTAAGAAGATATAAAACTAGCCTGGGTAATTGGTGGCTGGAAGCTCCTGTTTCCTAGGAAACAAGTTTACAGATTCTTAACAGAGCTTTACTGTTAACTCTGGATAGTGTTACATTTGATTTTGCAGTTCTCTGATCTGAACAATAGCTTAGTGCCCTTGTCCTGAGAACTTGAGCCACTTGGGTGGTGTGGTATTTCTTAAGGTTAGAGGATGTATGGCAAGAAAGGTGAGATGACCATTGCTTTACTCTTGAAAGACTTCTCTGAGTGTGCTTTTGAGCAATATGGATGTTATTGCATGTATTTCTGGAAGAATCTCTTAGTACTATAAGTGCTAATTCATGCCCTGGAAAGGCAGAGTGAGCTTAGTATGAGCAGGTGATATCTGCCATCTGTGGATTCCCTATTTCTATAGAACACAAATAAGTATCCTGTAACAGCATGAGTAAATAAAATGATTCTATAGCTGCTGCTGTTCTTACAGACATTACTTTGCTTCAGCCATACCTGCAGGGAGAAATGGGAAGGCCAGATTCTATTTGTACTTCAGGTCAAGAATTCAGAATATCCTGAGGCGCTTGAACTCTGGCTGTTGGTGTAGCTTGTTATCAATAGCTTTTGGTTAAATAGTTTACTTCAAGTTAAAGTGGTAGTTCTAATATGCTTAGACTGGAGATGGCTCCAGGCTGGATGTAATTATTCCTAGTTAGCACAGTGAGCATTGAGTGGTGTGGGCTGTCTGAACTGCAGCTTTCTCTACCTATACTGAAGGAAATTTTCTATCCTGTGCAGATGAGGGGTCTGCCCTGAAGAAATTTCTTGATGAAACAGCTGATCTGTCTCCTGAAGAGAGAGCTAAGCGTTTTGCAAATAATAAGGTATATGAACCACACAAATAGCTGTCAGCATCATCGCTTAAGGGATGCAGTAACTTGTATCTGCTTTCTCTTAAGGCTATACAAGAAGTCCACAACGCTGTTGCACAAGAAGGGCAGTGTCGGGTAAGATAAGAATGGGTACAATCTTGGGAGAAGAGGGTGTTAAAGGTGTTAAAGCAGTGCCATTTCTTGTCTGGCAGATAGCTGCTGCAGCTCATAAAAAAGGCTGAGTGACAACTGAAAGGGTGAATGCAGGATTTCCTTGTCAGATGTGTTAAAAATTGGGTTCAGACTGTGTCCGGGGAGGCTGAACATTAGTGCTTCAGCACTTTAATGTACAGTAATACGTAGAGGCCTTGCAGAGGCTGAATCAGGTTGTTGGTTGACTTTTGCTTTCTTCTAGACATCTCCATTGTCTTGTAGGTGCAGGAGGAATTTTTCTAAATGTAGAAGTAGGCTTTTTTTTCAATCTTAACTGTGTCTAATGGTCTGTCCTAAGGTTGAGGACAACAGTGTGAACTTCCACTTCATCCTGTTTGCTAATGTGGATGGACATCTGTATGAATTGGGTAAGTTCCTGAGTGCTCTGGAGTTGAGCAGGGCTTACTTTGCACTGTATAGCAGTGTTGGTGGCTCTGGCTAGAAACTTGCTACTGGTGTAGTTTCTAATGACATTGTCAAAGCTAATTTATAGTTAAAGATTTTAGCTGAAGGTGAGTTGCACTGAATGCCTGTGTATTCTTGTAAAGCGTGTCATCTCCTGTAGAGATGGGAATACTTAGTCTCCTTTTCACATGATCACTTACTGACAGTGTATTGTGCCAAAATTGTGTACTTGTTTTTTACATTTGCTAAACTGAATTCTGCTAATTCATACTCAGTAAGTATTGTGAGTGATGGGCCTTCCTTTCTTTCACAGATGGGCGTATGCCATTTCCTGTAAACCATGGCACAAGCTCAGATGACTTGCTATTGAAGGTAAAACATCTCACTTGCTGCTTCCCCGACAGTAAGGCTTCTAAAAGGATGGGGTGCATTCAGTGTGTAGTGGTTGTACCTGCTTGTTGTGCAAGCTGGTAACAAATCTGTACTGCACAGCTAGAGATCTGTTAAGTTTTTGCATTAACTAGCACTATTAGATCATGTAACTTAACTATGGGGACCCAGAGGAGATCTACAATGACTTAGGGTCTCTGTTTTAAAGCAGATGTGTTCCAGTCATCTAAACAGCCTTTTTCTTTTAAGGATTCTGCTAAGATCTGCAGACAATTTACAGAACGTGAAAAAGGGGAAGTTCGTTTTTCTGCTGTGGCTTTCTGCAAGTCTGCCTGAGGCTCTGAAGGAAAGCAGTCTAATAGCACATCAGCAAATGCAGTCTAAACTCCAGTGCTTCAGTACTTGTTAAACACAGCTGTTCTGGTAACTTGTTTCCACCCTTTGCTATACACAGAAGCAACATCACTTGAGCTTATGATAAAGGATGAGCTCAAGTTTTAATGTGAACAGTTTAGACACATGGTGTCTTTAGACTCTGTTTTTTCACATGTTAAATAGGAAGTGCTTAACAGGGCTTGTTTAATCTGTGTCTATAAATGGAGCTGTTGGTTGATATTTCCCTGTCCTTAATGAGAATAAAACTTTCTGCTGGAAGACTAAACGGAGTTCAGTGATTTATTCCTTTCGTCCAAAGAGTTGATTGTGGCAACTTTGTTTTGTAAATGCCACTCGGAGTTCTTTTCTGAGCAAGAAGTTACTGTTAGCTTAAGGGGTAAGCAGGTTAGCTGAGGGTGATGTTGCTTTGCCTAGTGTCTTGAAGACCTTTGAGGTTAGAGGTGCCTTCATATCTGGATAATGTGAGCCAGGCCTGCACCATCCTTCTGTTAAAGCATTTCCTAACGTCCAGTCAAACTTCAGCTGTAATTTGATGTCCTTGTTTATACTTACTGTCTACAGGTAAGGTGGGATAAATGAACACTGGAATGACAGTTTGAAACTGTGCTTTTATGGGATGGTTACTTGTCAGCAGTAGAAGCAGCAATGTCCATTGAACTGATGTCCTGCTTTCTCCTCTGGTAGGAGGCAGCACTAGAGCAGTTTTTCCTACCTGTGGCCAAGTATTGTGTGATGCTGACACTGCAGGCAGTCTGTGTGGACTCACTAACTTGTTACTGTGGTAAGGAGAGCCTTGGAAGAGGTTATTTTTCTTCAAAATGGCCTGGAAATACTGAGGGGGTAGAGGGGTTGGGAAGCTGCAGTAGGCGAGGTGAGTAGGGAGAAATTTCAGGTTGAACAAGTAGGAAGAAAGTGGTAAGATTTTAAGGCAAAACAAACTCAGCGTCAACACTGATGTTTTTCAATGGGGACTTTTAACCTGTTCATCCACAGCGCCTTACCCAAATGTCAGATAACTGTAACAAGGAATAAAGCATTTTTCAAGGCCTACAAGTATGTCCTAGCTGGGACCTGCCAGCAGCGTAGGTGTCTGTTCTGTGATGCTTGGTAACTTCATACGTTCTGTGGTGATGATTGCTGTGTGTTCCCTGTAAACTGTTCCTGGCTTTCAGGCATTTCTTGAAGAGTAATTCAAAACACAAGATTTGACTAAAGCCAAGCTTAGTCAGAAAATATTCTGAATTAAACCTTGTTGCTGTTCTTAATTTACCTTGAAAATGCTTTCATTCAGATTCTGAAGCTTAAAAGATCAGGGTACTTCTACTCTAAATATCAGTCTCTCAGTTTTGTGGAGTTGAAAGCATCTGCTAAGGTAAACTGTTGAGTGTTCCTCTTCTTCAAGAGCCTCTTTCTCAGGAAGCTGACAAAACATGGGACAAGGCCTCCTGTGGTATTTCTGCTGCGGCCTCCTTCACCAGCACAGCCTGGAGCCATCTCTGCCTTCCCCCGTGGCTCAGGCTGCCTGGCAACGAGGTCTCTCAGAGAGGGAACTGATTGTGGCAGGCGCATGGGGCTGGAAGGAGCAGCAACCATCAGAGGTAGCAGGAGAGTGGAGTTCAGCCAGTTGTGTGCCATTCCTGTGGGATTGTGCTGTTGGTCTGCAGGGGATTTTACTGTTTAAGCTGTTGCCTTGGGTGCCTGCTGTAACTGTGCCTGTAAGCTGCTGTATGGGCAATACTGGAGCTTCCTGAAGGTGCCTTTGAGTTCTATTTCTTACAGTGACTGCATCAGTGTGTTTGTTTTTTCATCTAGTAGTGTAAGCTGAGCTAGTGAAGTTACAGTAATGTTTATCAAGCTTCTTTTCCCCCCTCTTCTGCTCAGGCTTTCGAATTTCAGATCTACTGAATTAGAGACATCTGAATAATTTCTTTTTGGAGAAGTAGGGAAAGGGTTGAGGCATTCACTTTTTACTTTGTTACCTAGCCCTAGGTACAGTTTCAATGGATGGAAGCTAGCAACTGGTTATCAGTCCACTCAGGTACATCAACAGCAAGATTTTTACCTATTAAAATTAACACAACAGTGCTGGCAAAGCACTGAACTTTCCCCTGGAATGACCTCTTTAGAGGAAGGTATATTACGAGGGAGAGCCAGGGTTCCTTGAGCTGTGGTAGAGTTGTCTCTGGAGGTAAGGATCTGAAAGCTGAATAGGTGGGAGCTTTTGTTATACTAACAGCTGTTCAAGGTGTGTTACTACACTGAAAAGTCTACATGCACAGAAGTGTGTATGCACTGCTTCAAATCCATCTAGAATAAATTAAGTAGAAAAGGATGGTTTTCAGTCATTTATTTTGAGTTTATAGATACTGTATAAGCTTTTTAATCATATTTTCCAGCTGGTTTACTTATTCACAGATGGCTTTTCAGTTTTCATCTTTGCCCATTGTGTCACATTTCACCAAAAGTATGTGGAACAAATGGTATAAATTTCTGTAGGCTTTTCTTTCAAGAAGCTATATACCAAAAAGCATTCTCTTAATGAAAATATACTCTTCAATAATTTAACATTCTTAGCCACATCCTACTTCAAGTGGGGAGGGGGGGATCACTGTGTATGTTTTTCCTCTATTTTTATATTGAATCTGTAATTCTGAATAGAATTGTTCTCTTAATTTCCTGTACATCCTCTGTGGCTAAATTAGCTCTTTTTGTCTGTTCATTCAAAGCCCTAAATGTTTCAGCCCAGAGCTCTCACTATGGTAGTTACTGAATCAGGCAGGCAGCTTGTGAAGCTTAACAGTGTTCCATGCGTCTCTGAAAGAAATCAGTGTTGTTGCCACTGCTGATCTGGGGAGTTTGTTGTGCTAATTATATAATTTGAATCAACAGGTTACTGTGGCGTTTTTGCAGCCTCCCAGAAATGGGCTTTTAACATGAAGAGCCATCCTTGGAAATGTTTCAGAAATATTTAGGATTTTCAGGTAGGATTTCAGGTTTATCTGTTCAGGCATGCACATTGCTGACTTAAAATCATGCCCAGTGTTGTCTGTGCTCAACCTGTCACTTTCTTAATTCTGGGCTGAGAGCTGTAGTTAGCCTGTTCTGCAGGTGGCAGTATTGGGAAACTTTTGGCAGTAAGACTGTTTCAGGAGTTGGCAGTGGCAAAACAGACACAGCCGCTCATTAATTTGGAGGTGTATGTAACGTGGACTATGCCATTACTTTCAGTGGGACCACTCACGAGTTGAAGCACCCATTTATTCAAGTGTTAATTCAAGCTTGATGCAACATGTGAAGCCTCTTACGCATTTCAATAGCCTTTGGCTTAGGTCCATAGCTTGTTTGCAGTTAATATAACACATACCACTTCATCCCCTGTACATTCCATGTTACTATTTCAAGATTAATTTTCCTTTTAGGAGTAAGGAAAGAGTGAGAATAAGTCCAGTGGCTTCCAACTTTTGATGCACAGACCAGTACTTAAAGCGGAGAAATAACCTGAAAATGGGAACCAGGAGTACTAGTATCTGCTGCCTTTTGAAGCACAGGCACTGGGGAGTTGAAGTGGCTGGTTGATACTGCTAGCTCATGCCCTGGAAGTAGGGATCAAAACAGAATGTCAGTAAACCTCACAGTCACAGGTTCCCTCTTCTGGTGCTACCAACAGCTAAGAAGAGGCTGATGACAGACCTGAAGCTCAGTGAGACTGCAAACTGAGTGGGAGCAAGCAAGAACTTGAGAAAATGAAACCAGAATCATCGTGCTGAAAGTCAAACAACAGCATTTAATTTCCTTTGTGACCAACGGAATTAAAATATCACTTGCATTTTTTTCATTTTTAAAGCCTTACAAAGGATGATATTAAATTACTGGGAGTGGTTGGTGCGCCAAGTGCTTCAAACTCAAGGGGCCTCAATTGAACATGAGGCTAAGAGTTTAATGCAATTTGTTGTTGATCTCAGCACCTGGCTGGAGCCACTGTGTGTGTATGGACAGGCTGGGAGGCAGGCCCTGGGGACTGTGGCAGGTGCCAAACTGAATATAAGCCCATGTGCTGTGTGCTCTCATCATGAGTAAGGCAAATTGCATACTACGATGGGAGTTCTCCTGGGAGGAGTGAGGCTGGATGATGGAGGAAAGTTGCTATCCATCTCTACTTGGCACTGGTGAGGCTGCACCTGGACTGATGTCTAGTTCTGGGACCCCAGTCTAAGGAGCACGTGGAGGAATCTGGAGAGGATCCAACAGAAGGGTGCTGGAAGTCTAGGGTGCGTGGCCTGTGAGAAGAGGCTGACTGAGCTTGGCTTTTTCAGGCACAGAAGAGGTTAAGGGAGGTTCTATTTGTGCTGTACAACTTCTTCAAGGGCATTAACAAGAATGACAAAGCTAACTTTTTTTATGATAGTAGCAGATAGCATATCAAAGGGCAGTAACACAAAATGATGCTGGGAAGGTTCTGTTTGGGACTTTTGGATACTAGAAGTGTACTTATTTGGAGGGAAGTGGTTCAGGACTGGAAAGAAATCATCAGAAGAATGATGACCCATCTCCAGAGCTGGAAGTTCAAAGAGCTTAGCTAGAGAAAGCCACAGCTGATGTGATCCAGTATTGAAAATACTTCAGGATTAAGTGATCTCTAGAGGTGTACTGGCATTGCAATTTATGAGGGGATACAAGGACCCCTACTAGGAACGGGGTGCAGGAGAAAGCCAGTGAATACCTGATGGGGAAAATGGGATAAGAGGCAATTCCTGCTCATTTCTTATAGATCATCCTACTGTTAACACCACAAACACTATAAAATGGTTTAATGATGTTTCTAGCTCCTTTAAAAAATTGCTGTGTCTCAGAAATGAAGATGGAGCCCAATGCACAGATAATGAGCAATGTAGAACTGATTCAAAAATTTCTTATGCAGCTTTTGCCTAAATGAATTTCAGATGTGGTGAGTTGATGTTACAAGCAAGATGGAAAAAAAAAAAAAGTGAGGAGAGCTGCATGGCATTGGAGGGACAAGACTGGGCTAATGTGTTTTGGTGGGGTTAGCATTTTAAGCACAGTACAGTTAAAAAAAAAAAGCTTCAATTGCTTACATTTGTTCAGTGTCAAACTGAGAGGCATTATTACTTGTAGCATTGTAACTAGACTGAACTGAATTTTCTTTTCGAGACTGTGCATATGCATGTTCAAATCTTACCAGAACAGCTTCCACTCTTAATGTGTTTTTACTATTCCCACTGTGCAAGTAAGGAACTGAGACAGATTCAGTGATTTGCCTAAGGTAATACGTGGAATTGATGGCAAAGCTGGGATTAAAATTCATTTTATAGCCATGTAAGTTTTGTTTTTCAGGCAGTTTTATATTTGCACTAGTTTGGCTATGTGCCTGAGTTAATATATTCTACCTCTTAGTACGGCTTATTAGCTAAAAGTTGAGTGTTCGGCTAACCACAGCTTGACTGGTTTTGAGAGCGGCCAGGTGAACTCATGTCTGTCTGCAAAAGAAGGTCTGTACTGACATTTTATCCTGAGTCCCCTTTTAACACCTGAAGACATTTCTTTGGTAGATTTCTATTGCATCATAGTTCAAGAAATAGTACTTTTTCCCTCCTTTCCCCTCTCCCATCCCACAGAAAGGTTAGGTATGTGGGGAAGCTGAGGAGTTTTGTACATCAAAATTGCAAATCATTGTAGAAGACTGGCTGCAGAATTCAGGTTTTCTGTCAAACACAAGACAGGTGAGAAAGTTGTGGCCATATTTTGGCGGTTTGACACAATGGAGAAGTGCTGAGGAAGGAACAAGATTATTCAGAAAGTAGAACTATTGGGCTACTTTGATTTTATTTTTTTTTCCTCCAGTTTTACCACCATTCTTTTTCCTTTAATAACTAAACAATGGAACTGAAGGTTAAGTGATGCCATTAAGTGAGAGGATCCATTCTTATTGAACAAAGCTAGGGAAGGGGCTGGATACCAGACATGATTTTTTCCTATGTCAAAAAGCAGAAGTTAAAGTTTTCTGATGCAGCCCAGTGATACGTACAGAGGTACATAAATACTACTTAAATATACTTAAAGGCACAGTTTGTGACTTGCTTTTCAATGACCTGTATCACAACAAGGTTCTGAAAACCAGTCACAAGGTGACCTTTACTGTGTTTTGAGAATTGTCACAGGAAGCTGTGACAACAAACTTGCTTGCAAAACATCATGCACATCTTTTAAAAAGGGTGGCAAAACCTTCTTTCTGTTATGAGCTTATTTACTGTCCCACAGGCTGTGAGGGCTTAGGAAAATATTCATGCAGTTGCTCTATGGATAAATGCCATGTTTCAGGGCAACAAAAGTGTGCTGTTTCCAGAGCCAGGGACCTTGATCAGTGCTTTCAACCAAAGTTGCTTCATTTCTACAGTGCTCTATGCCACAGCTGCTGCAGGGTTATGTGTCACTCAGGTGACTGGCTGCATTCCTTTGCTCAGCTCCAGTTTGGATGTCTGTCACTTGTGGCTGCCACCACTGACATCTGCAGTCAGAGCTCAAGGGTTTTCAGTGTTTGAGATATTCCTTCCACCAGCAGCTAACAGTATGAGGAGTTTTTTCTGGTGTTTTTTTTTTTGTTGTTGTTATTGGTGGTGGTGGTGGGTTTTTTTTTTTTTTACTGTTCCATAGGATTAGCTGGAAGGTTTCAAAGGAGAGTCAGAGGTGAATAATCCTTCCCAAAAAATGGAAACATTAGCTCCACCATGTTATTTTTGTTGCTGATGTTCACTTGGTATATATCCATGTCAGGAAATGTTGTGTTATCACTTTGGTAGTTTGCTCTATGACATTCACAGGGGCAGCTAGAGCCAGGGAGGCATTCTCTGCTCCGATAGGAAGTAGCTGAATTTAGCTTCTGGAGCATAACAGAGTACTCAGGCTCTGATTTTACAGAACATCTCAGCTCAGGGCTAGTCCAGAATTTCCAGTGGCCTCTGCTGGGCCTGAGTACATAGCTGAGGCTGTGTACAAATAGAGGTGAATGCCTTGTTTGGGAATGTGATGGTATTTCCACATCTGTTTAGATTCTGAGCCTGATCTCATCCTATTAGAGGGGCAAACATCCATTTGCTTTCAAGCAGAAGCCCCTGCCTTGTGATTTTTTTTTTACTCTGGAGTGGACAGAGATTTAGCAAACTGCCAATTCTTTGCAAGGCTGTACAAGCTCTACTCCATCAAGTGGGACAGCCTTCCTTAGAATGATTAAATTTTTCCAAGATTTCATATCCTCACTCATCAGACTCCATTTACAACAGGAAATTACAGTTAACCTCTATGAAGACTTTCCCTGACTAAATCCAATGTTTATAAATTATATCCAGGCAGAAAATGTGAATCCCAACAGTGTAACTGTGGCCTGAAGTGTAAGTGTTCACAAGTTCATCTGCTTTCCAAAATATTTTTTGCTACAGTAGAAACATGAGTTTGTATAAATAAAGTATACATTTTTAACATATTTGCAGACTGCAATATAATAGATAACGTTTGTGTGCATTAGGAGAGCTCAGTCCTGTGTGGGCTGTCTCTGCCGTTGTTCTCAGACAGAAGGTTTTCAGACTTTTCATCAACAGTGACCACCAACAGAGCAACTTCCCTCTCTTTGGGCTTTTTTTTCCTTTTTCTTACTTTTTTTTTTTTTTTCATAATGCTGCTGGGAAGCTTCTTAAGAAATAAGCTCTGTAGAGCTCCTTAAACCACATCCAACTTGTTATTATTTCTTATCCAGTCCCATGCTATTCTTTGTGTTTATAGCAAGATTCCAGTATTCTTCCTGGCATTGGGTCCAAGCTATGCTACTTGTTACATCTGTGTAATAACTTCGTACAGAGAATATGTACCAACAGGTGAAGGATATGCTCAACAGTGAGACAAAGAACCAGTCGCACAGTTCATATTCAGGTTTTCTTGCACTGACCTGAACAAATCTCTCAACAGGACCCAGCTTCATCATTTCTTCCTGAAGATTTAATACCATATCCATGGTGTATTCTGCACCAAAGGTGTATTCTGCACCAAAGGTGCAGCGTGCATGTGGTATATTAAATAATTTTAAAACCCTTTAATGCTAAATAAGAATTTTAAGACCTGAAGATAGTCAATAGATTGTGCATGATATTTCTTTAAAATGCTTGAGATAGAGCTTCTAGTCAGAAAAACATGTTTGTTAGGAGCAGAAAGACAATCGGTCACTGACTGTTGATTTTAGACAAAGTTGATTGCATCTTTCCACAAGTTAGGCTCTTCGGTGAGGTGCCTGAAACTGGGTGCAGAGTATCTGGACTCAGCTAGATTGGGTTGAGCTCTTTATGTCTGCTTGCAATTGACCCCTCTTTGTATCTTGCTACTACTCTGTCAGAATCAGTTAATGGACCCAAAAACATGACCTTACAGAGTGGGAAGTGACACTCTGGGCTGGTGCTCAGCTGTACTGGAGCAAGTGGCTGGACTTGCAGGGTGAGGGCCTCAGTGCTGACTCTGCAATGAACTAAAAGCAGTTACAGCAGATATGGCACACAGCATTCCCATTTAGGACCAGCTTTAGGTAGGAAAATGTGCACTGACAAACTCAGCTTAAATGAAAATGTTAGCACTCAGGAGAATTCTGGCCTGTGACCCAGATAGTACGGAGGCAAAGCATTGTGTGACTGTAACTCGTTAGTAAATACAGTTCCATGGTCAGCAGTCAGCAAAAATGCTCATTTCCAAAGCAAGCTTTTGCTGAAGCTTTCAGGCTGACTTCTGTTTCAGAAGGGAATCACAATGCAGGAACTTGAAAGGGCTTCCAATCCCTGCTTGCTTATTTACATTCATTCTTATCTAGAGCAAATTAAATTATTGTGCATATTTTATTTGCAAGTGAGGTATGATCAGTGAAATCCACCACAAAGCAAATGTACATGCAGCAATGCCTCTACAAATCTCTTCTTATGGCATTCAGCTGCACAACCACTGCCCACAGTACAGATGGACAGAGTTCTCATTTGTGGTTCATTGTAAACTCTGCCTAATCTTAGAATTATTCACAGTCTGGACTGGTCTTTGTATTTAGAACTGTATGGCACTCCGACATGTAGATTTTGTACTAGAATTGGTTTTTGCAGTTTCACTGCTGCCTGATGGCTGAAATGTACTCCTTGTAGTGCATCTTTAAGCCTGCTCGTTTGGAAGCCTTCGGGATAAGACACTGCAGGCAGACAGAGGCAGACCAGCTCTGCATTCCTTTGCAGCAGCCACACAGCATTACGTATGCTGCAGTGTGGATGGATGCAGTCACACAGGGACTCTTCTCCAGAACAGGGTCCTTCTTAGGACAGCACTCCTTTCCCACCCTGCATCTCTCTGGCAAAACCCTTGGCTGTATATGAGGACCTATGTTCAAGCAAGTCCAGGTGGGTTTAAATCCTCAGCTTGAATTGCATTTTTCAATCTCATAAAGATTAGACCATGCTGTAAACTGTGGTGTCAACTTCAGCATTCAGAGACCCACAGCACATCCTGAACTCCTGTGTCAATCGAGTTGATGGAGAAGACTATCCAGAAAAGCAGTGGCCTTCCCTAGCTAACTCCCATTGCCATTCCCTCATTCTTGTGGTGTACCACCTTTCCCCATGATTGAGTTTACTTCTTTTGAGACAATTGCTTCACGTTAGGTGTCTATATAACCAAGAGTAAGGATTTAAAATTCTAGTGCTTGGGTAAGACTGATCCATGCCAACTTCAGCTTGGAGAAGAAAGGAAAGTGACACATTTTTCTGTGCTACTTTCTAAAGGCTGGTGAGCAGTTAGAAGAAGGAAAAAAAAAAAAAAAAGAGAAGAATTAACTTAGCAGATAGACAAAGGAACAGTGGTGAAAGAATTAATGGTCTGTATGTTGCAAATGGCAGCAATCAGATTCTTGCCTTGCCTAGCTCTGGGATTTAACAACAATTTTGTCACCTCTCCAAAACTAAGATCGTTAGCCTTACCCCTGGCAAGCAAATTTCAATTCTCCCTGCTCATTCAAAACATTTTCCCCAAATCTAATATATCTAACACTTTTTAAAAAATAACACAGCATTTTTCTGTAAATACCAAATACATTTTATAAGTAATTTTTAGTGGTGAGACTTCAAACTGTTTCTTTCAAAAATATCTGTGGATGTTGATCTTGTTTCCTTTTGTTTTTGTTTCCCAAGAGTTTCTTTGCAAGTAGATATTTGCCAGTGTTGAAAATAGAAGCGCACTGTTGTAGGTGCGCAGTGAAGTTAATTTTTTGAGCTTACGTCCTCCAGAATCAGGGTCTGAATGAAACAAGGTGGGGGAAGACTTTATGAAAGCAATTGGAGTTAATTGTTCCATTGACCAGTGCTGCCAAGCCCAGTCCTGCCTGCTGTGCCAGGCAGGGAGAGCTCAGACAGAATGTGGGCTGTTTGGGGCCTACTGAGTTGCCCTGAGCCAGCACAAGGGGCTTGTGGCATTGCATTGCATTAGCTGTTAAGTTTAACTACTGCATCATTTGGCACTTCGTGGCGGTGAAAAGTTCTCCCTCTTCCTGCAGTTGTTCTCTGTGTGTAAATATACTTAAGCAATAATGTATGTAAGCGTATGAGCTATAAAATATCTGCTGGAATATGGACTTGAATCTGACTCTTCCATCCTGGTTCCTTACTGTTTATTGTGAAGGCAGCACCTCAACTTTTTTCCTCGGCTTAATGTTCAGCCAATTTTTCTGTTGCATAAAGCCCCATCCAAGCACCCTCAGTGATCTGTCTCCTTGGCAGGATGAGTGAGACCACCATGCAGCTTTGGGTTACCAGGAGATGGAGGTCTGCTGCCAAAATCAATTGCAAACCAGGACAATGCCAGCAGAAAAAAATAAGGTGAGATGGAATCAGGGAGGAAAACAAACATGTAGGTGAGGAGTCATGCCTAAGGGTGCAGTACAATGCTCAGTTTTCTGTCGGATGTGCTATTTAGTTCCAGGTGATGGTTTAAACAGCTGACAGTTTTTGAAGGTGCAGAATAAGGCCTGAGATTGCAGGCTGATGCTCCTTCTATAGATGGCACTGTAACTTTCCAAATGCGTTCCTTTCTTGCCTATAGTTTTACTGATGTTATCAGTGCTAAGCCATCTCAAAAATAAATAAATAAATAAATAAAAATTACTTATCAAAGGTAAAAAATAAAACAAAACTCAAAAATGTCAATAACATTGAGATGCACCTTAAATCAGAAGTGTGGTTTTTGGTCTCAAGAACGTCGTAGCTTTATACTGGATATGATCAAAAAGCACCTGTCCTCAATGGCATCCCAATGACGTTACCTGGGGTGGGATGTAAGAGGAGAGCAAACACATAGTGGTGCACCCTTACCTGCTGCACCAGCTTACAGAAGCTGCAGGGACAACGCACAGGCAGATGTGGTATCTTCATATTTAATATCCCTGGATGGATTTTTCTTCAGGGAACGTCTTTATTCGTTTTTGCATCCATGTAGACTTAGAACATCCACAGCAAAGTAGATAGTTCTATTGGAAACAAAGCTTCTGTCTTTTTTTTTTTTTTCCAGAATGAACATAAATCCAAACTCTCTGCAAGAGATTAGAAGCAATTAATGTGCAAATGATTATCATTAGGAGCAGGAGCTAACTAAAACCAGCTGCTTAAAACTGACAAGTCATACCTGGTTCCCTCCATTATCTTTCCAATTTTGCATAACTTCTGCATGATAGGGATTCTTCTATCTTTACAACACAAAGTACAAATGGCTCTGTCACCACCCTCAGCACGCTCACTGGTAGCTCAGTAAACATCATTCTCAGTAATACCAGAGTCAGTACCTGTTCATGTAACTCCATTTGTAACCACAAAACATTTCCAAAAATACCATTGATTGAAAACACCCTTCAAGAAAGGGTTAGTTAGTTTGTCAAATTTTAGAGGGGCATCAACAAATTACTTTGGTTAACATAGTCAAAACCCATTGCAAAATCAGCACACACAGCCCAACAGTCCGGCTTTTCCATGGGGCATTCTGCTCACGCTGCAGCCATACGGGCTTCGTAGGTATTTCAGGTAGAAAGATGCCACAGCACAAACAACTACCACACTCCTGAAAGCAGTGTAGCAAGCAGTGACATATGTCCCTGGATCCTATGCAGCCTACACACCGACACTTCAACAAAAGGTTTGTTTCTGTATAACACTTATAGAACACATACTGTTTCAGCAGTGCTCCAAAATATTTTATGTTCTTTCTTCACTACATAAGGGCTTCAAAAGCAAAAGTGCACTTCTAATCCCACTTAACCAAGTGGAAACTAAACTTGCATACATAATTTAAGAGAAACTGCCATCATATAGCTTCTTTTTCAACAGAATTCTTGCTATTATTGACCAGAACTGGTAACTTGTAAATATCTACGAAAAAAAAGTGAATCCCTTTATCTTTAGGAAATTTACAACAGTATTCTTCAAAAGTAAATACACAGATAGTAAAATGTATACAATAACTGAGCCAGATTTATGACTATGATTATGAAGAAGTAGGCCATGGTTTATACCTGATAAGAATAGCGCATTTATTCTGTGGAGAGTGAAAGATTTATTATGTGTTTAAGCATTCATTTCCTTATTTTTGTGCATGTTTTCTGTAAAGGCTACGTTAACTATATTATGATCACTTGAGAACTTAAACGGATTTAGGAATTCAGCCCTAAGTTTCGCAATCACTCAACATGTTATAAACCAAGGATATCTGTTGGTGTAAACAACTCTCTCCATCCTTCTGAACAGTATTTCTGTAAGGAGAGATGATCCACAGGATGACTTTTGTATTATCACAAGCTTTGAAACACAGAGTGTTCCAATAAAGTCATTACAATTCTTGTATCAAGGGCCAGAAGTTTAAGAGGAAGATAAGAAGTGAATCCTGGATGTTATTATGTGTTCTCCAGACGTTATAGCCTCCACTCTGCAACTCCTGCATTCCTGTGGAAGCAGACAGGCTTCAAAAACCTCATCGCTCTCTCCTCTGGGTGTTCTACAATCCTGAAGATTTAAAGATACAAATGTAAATACATATATATAGACACAACTTTCTAAATAGCAAGGTGACTCTCCTTTCTCCTCCTTCTCACTTTTCTGAGACAGGAAGAGTTTGCTTGGCATCTCAGTCTTTCCCCTGCATTGCTCCTGGAGTCCCCAGCAGTCTCAAGGCCTCAGAAAGTAAGTCATGCAGCCTTTGAGAAAAGCAGCCCTAAGAACTGGCAGGCTTAATGAAGCATATGTGCAGCTCTTACCCTTCTACCCAGCATGGCACCTCCAGCATGTGCACACCACAGTTTCCAGCTAGGTTCTTCTATGCTATGAGTGCCTTCTGTTGCTTTCAGCGTCTGCATTCAAGTCTTCCACAGTGCTTCAGCATCTCACTGAAATAATCACTGCTGAAAAGGAAAGAGAAGACTCCAGCAACCCAGTGATGCCGGGATATACCCACAGATTGCTACAGTGCATGCCTTGAAGAAACACTGTTTCCCTAGGAGGAGATGCTCTCCACACTTAAGCTTCCACTTTCCTTGCTGCGTCTCCCACCCCCACGCTGAGATCAAGAACACTTGAGTGCTGCCAAGCTATCCCAAAGTACAAAGGCAGCTACTGGTTAATAGCAAGGCAGCAAAAAAGACAAGTTTCAGGTTAGAAGAGCTCCCACAGATGATAGCCCAGCCACTCTGCTGGAAAATCTACTCCATAGAACTGGTGGCATGTCTTTCCTTACTCACTAGAATGAAGATCCCACAGGTCTTGTGATCAACAAGATTTAGAAGTCTTTATCTCTGATGTGCTCATGATTTCCCAGTTTTACTGTTGGATGTAAGATACCGACCAACCTCACATGATACTCCTGATGCTGAATATCCCCTCCTTTTCAACCCTGTTTACTACATTCTATTTGCAAAGTGGTCTGTAAAGATAAGCATTTCAGTCAAATGCTTCAGTGAAGCTTGCCTTAAGTACAGTAGACTCAAATCTCATCTAGTGGAAGGCATCTCTGCCCACGGCAGGGCATGTTTTAAAGTAGAAGAGCTTTAAGGTCCCTTCCAACCCAGAACTTAGGAAAAATATATAATTATCTGGACACTCCTTGGCCAAGTTTGCCAAGTAATAACAGTGTTCCCTGCACTATTTGGCCTAAACTTGAAGATATGATTTCTACAAGGTTTTTGTGAAGCTAATACTCCAGTCTCTTGAGGACTTGACATTGTTCTGATCTTTTTCTGGCTTGCTAGCACACAAAGCAAACACGGTGTCATGGTGTCTTAGGACTGGAAATTTTTGAGGCATGGATGGGACTTAGGTGCCTGATCCCATTAATTTTGATGGGATCTGAGTATCTAATTCCTTTAAAGTCTTATGAAAATCCCTATTGAAGTTCTTGAGCATGGATCATCAATACGCTGAAGATATAATCCAAGACTATTGTATTTTAAGGAGAAAAAAGCTTAGTAAATAAGGTTCTTTTGAAAAGAAAAGATTAAAGAAAAAATGTAGATATCCTCCCAAGTGCTGGCTTGGATCAGCTACAGGTATGACAACCCTGCAACCTATGGATTGCCTGTCCTCCTCTCCAGCTTGATCAGGAGCTTGTGTGATAGGCAGCCCCATCAGCAGCCAAAAAGAGCCACAGAATAAGAGAATAAGAGCCAATTGATTTTGGAAATCAGTAACATAGGTTACCAACTTTAAGAAAGTTATTTCAATTTTTTATGCGACCAGATGAAGTTTTCTTAACCTTTGGGCTTCTTTTAGAGTCTCACAGAGGAGCATTTGGGCCTCTAAACTGGGAAAAACTCCAGATATTTTTGCTGGCTAGAAAGAAAGACATAATTAAAAAAAGTAATAATAAGAGAAACTTAGGAAAATAACTTAAAAGGATTCTTTTTTCTATTTTGCTTTTTTTTTTTTTTTTTTTTTTAAGAGGAGACCTCATGAACTTTTTTGGCTCTACACACAATAGCAGTGATTTTTTGGCAATCTCATCTGCTTTGCTTTTGTCTGGGTGGGCAGCTCATAAGTAGTAAATCATTTAGTGGTTCAGACAGCAATTCAACAAAGTGTAATATCCTCCTCCTCCCTGACACTTTGTCAACATGGACTTAAATAGGAGATAAACCTTCACAGTGCAATAGACAGTGTCACCACATCCATTGCTAAAAGCAGCCCAGAAGAGAGCCAGCTGGGATCCAAAACTTGCTCCAGGGCACTTGGGTTTGTGGGCCAGGGCCAGCAGTACAGTGATGTCGTTCCTGGGTTGGAGCTGGCCCACATCCGAGCAGCTGGCAGCAAGGGTGGAGTGAACCTATGTCTGGGATCATGTTGCACCTTTACTCACAAGTTCCAACCCTAAGGGATGTGCCAGGTCCTCCTGAACTCACTCTCTTGCAGGATGGGACTCAGAAAAAGTCCCAGAGTTTTTAGTAAAGTTAAGTTTGGTCCCTAAGAAGTCTAGAAAACAGCAACTCTCAAGAAGCACTGAAAGGTTTATAATCTCTCCTATGGAAGGCCCAACAAATACCCATAGTACTGTGTGTTTCTTTAATGTCTAAATGTCTCACATATACTAAGAAGTATTCTGTTTCCATCTCCAGTGAATGAGTTTTTACCTGGTGTGTGTGTGTGGCCTGTTGATACTTGTAGTTTATGGATGGATGTACAAGAAATTCTGCTGTCTGGGGAGACGTCCGCAGCTTACAGCTGTAATTCAGACAGGTTTGCAAGTAATACTCTACCTTTTAAAACAGGGGTGGAGCAAAGGAGCAAAGTAAAGACAACATAAGAGCCTTCATTTTGAGCTTGGGCTAGTGTCTGATTTTGACATACTGACTATGATTATGTGACTGCATGCCTGTGATGACATGATGGATGCTGTCTCTCCCAGATGGTACGTGCTACACCAAAGCACCTCCAACGGCTTTAATGCGTGCCTTGTTCTGCAAGGACTGCTGGGCTGCAGGAGATCACTGAGCAAGACAGCCTGCCTTCAGGGGGCAAGCTCACCTAGATCTCAACCTGCACTCTTGCTTCCTCGTGAACACAGTCCTTGGCTAAATGTTGTCCTTTAAAAATTCCATGCATGTATATATATTCCTGTACCATGAGACTAAATTGTAATGTTTCTAAGTAAAAGAAATTGTTGACCTGCATAAAGTCACCCTTTAACTTTCTCACCTTTTTCTTTTTCCTTCTTTTTAGCCTGTTTTTCTTCTTCCTTTCTGTTTTCCACTTTTAGCTGCCTATTCCCTTACCTTGAGAAAATAAATACTGTAATTCACTAATCATCATCTCATATCCACTAATCATCAGCTAATATCCTAAACAAGCCTGTATGAAGCCCAGGGCTAATTCCAGGCATAGATTTTCTTTCTTTTTTTAAACCTACTAGGAGAACAAAAAGGAAGACTTTCTCTACTTCTTTCTATACAATTTTTTCTAGACTGCTGAAATTTAAGGCTGAATGTGATGTGGCTTTTTTCACGTTTGTCAAACTTCCAAACATCACGACCTAGCAAACAGCTACTCTAACCAGTGACAGATACCTTCTTTGTCCTTTTTGCACTTTTAATACAATCACATAGTTTGATGATTTACTTGGTTATGCCACCATTAGAAAAGATTTGTTATATACCAAGGAAATGAGCATCAGAGCACAGGAATTTACTTCAGAAGCCAGGACTTGATTTCCAAATCACCCACTTCTAGAGTTCTAGAAGTTTGATTTTCATCCCATTTGACATCAGACTGGCAGAAGTTTTCAACTGCATTCATTGCATGCTGTCTCATACATGATAGCCCTTCCCATCCCCAAGCAACCCTATAGCCTTCATTTGAAGGCTCACTACAACGGTTTGTGGACATCTGAACCACTTGCTTTGTCTACTTAGTGCAAAATCAGCTGGAAGGTGATTGCAGGTACACCCTGGAAGTGGAGATTCCTGTTGGAAAAACATCCTGGGTCCACTTCCAGTTCTTAATGTAGTAGATAGTGAGGGAGTAGCTGAAAAGCAGTCAAGCTCAGAAGAAACCTGGCAGGGAAACACTTCTTTGCCCTTCTACACTGCTTACAGCTTAGCATAGAAACAGTATCAGTTTGCTGTTTCTGCCTTAGAGAAACCATGCTGGCAGGTAGGCAGCCTTAGAGACACAGAGCTTTTGTCTTAGCAGTCAAACAAGATCATGGATAACACTGGTGAAAGGCCCTCATCACTCACTTGTGATACTTTTCCTTTCACAAAGTTCCTTCTGCCCTTCTTTCTCTGAGGGTTTTCACGGCTTCTCTTTGACACATTATCCCTCCACCTACTGCTTGGGAACACAAGGAAGGGAAAGGTAGATGGGGATGGACAAAATTCAGAGCTGAGATGGGGTCTGTGGTAGGTGGTCAGGAAGTCAGCTGAGCTGGGTTAAGGGGGCTTGGGGGGGGGGGGGGGGGGAAAGAATGATGCTTGTTAAAGAGGATATAGGAATTTCCTACTCCAGAGGAAAGGCAGGTCTTGATGAGAACAATGTAAAGAAGGAAGGAAACGGTTGTTTGGGTGAGCAGGAGAACTGAGTGTGGCTGTGGATGAAAGGGGAAGCCGAGCCAGCTCTGCGCAATCAACGGAGACATCAGCGTGGGATCTGGGGCCTTGGGAAGGAGAACCAAGTGCACAGCTGTGCACAGGGGGCCGTGCAGGGAAAATCCCACACCTAAGGAGTATCAGCACTCAGAACAGAGATACTGATCAGGGATTTGGTACAGAGGGAACCGAGAGGATGAGGAGAGCCTGAAGAATTGTGCTTTGAAAGGGGAGTTCAGCTTGAATTCTTGCAGGCATTGATGAGCTCATTTTGAATGGCCTACACCCTGCTTTGAGGGGCTCATAGCTGAAGAGCATCATGTTTGGGAATATATCAAATCCTGAATATTCAAATCTAAAAAATCTTTTAAAATCTAAAAAAATAATTAAATGCTAAGACAGACCAATAGAGAAGTGTCAAGTAGTGCTCAGCTACTATTAAATCAGTAAGATGAGGTGTTTTACTTTTCAATAATCAAACTAGAATTCCAAAGTAGAGAAAAACTGCTTTGCAAAAGGGCTTCACGCTCTCTCCCAGGACAGGGTGAGGAGGGGTAATGCTGCTTTTCTCCAAGGGAAGAGCAAGCTCAGGAGATCCAGACAGCCCTGTGCCCCTTTGAATGGCTCAGAGCATGGATGCCAAGTCTGACAATATGCTGCTGAGTGCAGGGAAAGTGGCTGTGATGGAAGGCAGCACAGCAGGAACACACAGACAGGTGCTGTCGGCCAAATGGTGAATGCTGCAAATGTGCCACAGCAGATGCCCCAGTTAAATAAAATGCAGAGTCACAACATTTGCTTGAGTGATTAAGAAAACCAACATGCTCACATGATCTTGGAATGACTGATTGGCATGGAAAACAAAAATAACTGAAGCTCCACTGTTCCTTTTCTTGTAGCTCCTATGTTAAAAAAAATAAAAATCAAAATCAAAAAACTTCTTGAACATGAACAGTCTTCCTCTGAGTCACTTTTCAGAATTAGGCTTTCTCTTGCTCTTAAGTGGATACCCTTACCAACCTGCTCTCAAAGACAGCCTGCAGAGTGGAAATGTCTTTGAATCTGGTTTTATCAATGAAGACAATTTTGAACTTTTGGTGAAGATTTCTCCCTCTGCTCTAACTCATGCTGTTGTGAATGTTCCTCGCAGTTGCTCACTCAGCCCACCCCTTCGCTCACCCTTTCATGCACAAGGTCTGAAGTGCACATCCTGCCTTTGGTAGTCAGTAGAAAAATCTCCAATTCTGCAAGAGGATTGGACTCCTCAGCAACCTTTAAAGGTCCCTTCCAATACAGGATTCTACGATTCCAAGATGCCTGAGGAGCAGAGGAGTATCCAAGCTAATGATGCTCTATGTCAGTACACCTTCAACGGGCAGATGTGTTCTTTGCAGTCACGTGGCTCTGGTGATGGCCCTCAACTAACTGGCCGCTGGGTGTGCCTACCCTTGTCCTGCACCCCAGGGAATGAAAGAATCCCAAGCAGTATTTCTAAAATAAGTATTCTGCATCCTCAAGTTGTCCACAGGACATTCAGTGGCTTGATAAAGGGAGAAAAGAGACAAGCAAACCAAAGAAATGGATGCAGGTGCTTGAACAAACCAAAGAGATGCTCATCTGGTGCAGCCCACTTATGGCTGAGCTCAGATGTTTCCTAAATTTGGCCTGAGGTCGTGACATGTGCTCCACCGTGCCCACAATGAGTGCAGCAGCAGTTCTACTCAGAGTATCCGACAGGAATAACAGATAGCTGATCTGATAAGGAGACAGCAAAGCTCAGGGCTTGCAGAATGACGTCACCAGCAAAGGGCTTGGTGTGTTTCAGATTCACCTATAAAAGCTTACAGAAAAGAGATTGATAATGCAGGTGAAATAGAAGGCATTATGAACCTCCTGCTCCTGGCATCTGAGAGGCTTAAAGACATTAGATTGCATGCTGACAGGAATAAAACAGTTTCTCTTCCCAACAGAGAAAAGAAACTTGGGTGGCGGACTACGCCATCCCGTACCAAACAAGCTGAACCCCCACTCCACTCAAAACCAGCTTCACAAAAGCCTTTTTTTCCCCTTCTGTTCAAGGTAGCAAAGCCCTGACAGACTCAGGAGCCCCTCTTCCTCTGCTTTCACCCGCCCATGACTGCCCCATGCACATTGTCCCACAGCTCCCTGGCACAGTTCTCCTCCTCACCCGTGGGTGTGCTCTGAGTGCACCTGTACAAAGCACGCAGCTTGGCTCTGTCTGCTCCTGCAAGGGTTTTCTTCTGTCTAATGAGCACAGATGCAGATGGTGAGGTGATAAGGACTGCTGAGATACGAGCTGGGGTTGTACTGGGAAGAAAACCAGAAAAGCTGAACTGAAGCAATCATTTTAAAATAACAGCTACAAGGAAAATCCTTCTGTTTCCTTACTGTTTTGGTCAGTGGCGAAGTGACATCAGGAAAACCCTCCTGGAGTTTCCAAGTGCTTGTTTTCATATTTTGCCTCTCATGCCAGTCACCAGCGTGGCTGCAAAAGGGAAAGCAAAACCTTTGCAAAAATCTATAACTGGTGTCAAGGGGCTTACGGAAAGCCTGCTGCTCCCCAGGCAGATGGTGGCTTAAAAAATAAAGTAAGCTGGGCTGATGCTAGAGCTGCGTTGCCATGGAAACAGGGAGGTAAGGATGATGCTCAGATCTGACCGGATGGAAGCAGGTTCAGGATTAGGATTAGCAAAGAAGTGGCCAGATTCCTGCTACCACGCAGGGTTCTTCCTATGCAAGGCAGAACTCTCTGAAGGTCTGCATCACATGTTTCGGTGCAGGTTTCAGCAATTTAAAAATTAGATACCTCAATGTAAGAGAGTGCACGAGCACTGAGGCACTTTAGCTTTAGTGATCCATGCAATCCAAGTGTGCTAATGGCAGAAGGATGCCCACATCCCACAGCAAGACGTGGCATGTGGCGGTGCTCACCCATGAGCAGCTCTCCACAAGCTGGGCATTGGGAGAGTTGGACAGCACAGCCACGCAGTTGGGATTGCAGAGCAATAAGGAAAAGAAAGAGGATAATGACTTCAAATTGTCAGCCTTCCCCTGCCCTGGGAAAACAAAGTTAATTGTGTCTGATATACATCAGTGTCATTTAAATATTACAAGAATCAGAAAATGGTCTGTGTTGGCAGAAGTACTTTAAATATACTTGTTAGTTCCCTTTAGACGTTTGAGGTTAGCGTACCAAAAACAGCATTTTCATCTCGCTGCTGTTCTCAGAAGAATCCCTGTGGGCTGATTTCAGGCACCTTGCTGCTCCAGCCAATTCCAGACTGTAAACAGAGTCCAAAGCAAAACACAACAAAAATAAACTCTCAAGAGTGAGGATAGAATTAAAGATATGGATTGAGGTGATCTGAAGAGCGAGTATTGCTTCCTTCACTGCTGTATAATGACAAGCAAGATCTGGACCTTCAGAATTAAGGCAAACTCACACCTGGATGAAGGGAGCTCTGAAGAGCTGCAGTTTGTGGAGTGTGCCAGCACTAGCTCCAGGCTGAGCCCGACCAGGTGCTCTGGGGAGCCCTGCTCAGGCACTGCACTGGTGGAGGCTAACGTGCACCCATCTGCGTGTCCAGCACACAGGTGTCCAGCAGGCGGGTATCTTTTCCAGCTGGATTAAATACAAACAAGCAACGTTAGCTCTTCTTTCCAACACCATTAGATGAATGGATGTTTTTCAGGGTTTGGCTTTTCAGGCCTTTTGAAAGTGTTCTCCTGCTTATTTCTAGAAACTTCTATGCCTCAATTCAGGCTTAAGAGCGAATCTGCTCGAGCTGGGACTGCTCGCAGCCCCCATGAGCCGCGCAGGTCTGCAGGATGCTCTTTGCTGTCTTCCCACGCTCACGTGCGGCGTTTCTCAGGGAAACCTGGAAGCGCGGAGCGACTCTCGGCCGCTCTCCCGCAAGCAGCGCTGCCTCGAGCTGCGGGCCGGGGCTGCGGGCACGGCGCCGGCTGCGGCTGAGGAGGGCTCGGCCGCCCCCGGGGGGACGGGCCGCGAGCCCGGGCTGCAGGCAAAGCCGCTTGGCCCGTCTGTTTTATTTTTAGCCGGCAGCGCGGCGGGCGGGGCGGAGGCAGGGCGGGAGGGAGGAAGGACGGACCGAGGCGGCACCAGGCGCGGGGTTACCGCAGGCGAGCCGCAGCCGCCGGGCTGTAGAGCTCCGCCGCCCGGCCCCGCCGCGGCAGGCAGCAGCGCAGACGGCGGCACAGGCTGCGGCTCTCCCCGGCCGGGCCCGCTCGGCTCTCCCCGCGGCTCCCCGATGGCCAGCCCCGCGCCGGAGCTGGGAGACGCGCAGCTCTCGCCCGATTCCCCGCAGCCCGAGCCGGCGTTCGGCGAGGCGCAGAAGTGGATCGAGGTAAGGCGATGGCAGCGGGGTGCGGGCATCGCAGCCCCGAGCCGCCGCTTGGCCGCGCGGATCCGGCGGCGGCTCTCGGGGCGCGCGGTTTGCGCGCTGCGGCATCCGAGCCGCAGCCCCCGCGCCGGATTTAAGCCCTTAATCGTATTTCCCTCGCCCGCCCCCCTGGCTCGGGATGAGCCGTAAACAGCGGCGCAGGTGCTGGAGCCGACGCTTCCTCCCGGGTGCGGGGCACCGGGGCTCCCCGGCTCTCCTGGGGACCCGACCCCTCCCCCGGGGCATCCCGGCCGCGGAGGGGCCGCGCAGGTAACGCGGAACGGCGAGCGGGAGGGGGTGGGTGCCCGCATCTCCTCCTGTGTCGCTGCTGAGAACCGAGAACGATGCGGTGCTGCCCCTCGGGGCTCTCTCGCGCTGTGGCAGGCAGGTGGGAGGGGGGGGGAGATGCCGTCGTTAAATATTTTGGCGTGTAACAATAGCGACGCTTTAAATAGCTCCGCGCCGTGTTGCCGGTGCAGAGCACCCGCGAAGGTGGCATAAACCGAGATAGCGGGGTAATTGCTTCCCGTCAGCTGCAGGCTTTGAGTTTAATCTGCGGCTTTAGGTTCTGCTCTCCTGCGGTGGATGGGCGGATGGTTTTACCGTCGCTGCGACGGTGGGATTCCCCCGGCCTGGGGGAGTGTTTCGGGCAATTCGATTATGTGCTCTCAAGCATATTCTCGGGAATAATGGTTGACCTCAGCACGATCTGAGAAGGCAGTGCTGTGTCAGGCACTGACGTAGCTGGCCGCTTGCTGTAGGACCGGAGGCAGGGGAACAAGAGAGGAACAGAGAAAGAAGGGCTTCTGTGTCATTGTACAGCCCAAGGAAGAAGTGCAGCACATGCAGGCAGCAGCTGTGTTGGGCAGATGAATGAGGTGGTCCCCGTGTATCCTTCCTTACAGCAGAGGAGCAGGAGGGAGGAGGCACGTGACCCTGCACGGTGCACGCTGCCTCATGACTGTTGGTTCTGGCTGCTAGTGATGCCAGGAACTCAACAGCAGAGCAGGTCGGTACGTAACGAGGCTGCCAGCAATCACTCTGGGCATGATGATAATAAAGGGAGTGTGAGCCTTCCTGCCTAGGAACAGCGAGTGTGGGTCAGGCGGAAACCTCCCTCCTGGGCAGTTCCTTGCCTTTCTGAGTTCTCACGCCTGTGCTGGTGTGATGGGGCAGATAAGCGGAGCAGGAGAAGGCTTAACTCCTTCTGCACTTGGTGCTGGCCCAGGAGAGCCATGTGGATAGAGGAAGCTGGATGTAACCTCTCACTTATTCATCTCCTTATTCACTTTTTTTCTTCTTCTTCTTCTTGATATATGGATGGTGAAGGTGTGATGTGTGTGGTGAGGCTGTCAGCTGCCTGTGATGCAGATGTGGTCCCATGTGTATTATTCATGATATTTCCTTTTGGGATAAGCTCTGGGGTATGAGAGTTAACACCTCTTAGAAAAACGTGGTCAGCATTCACCATCCTAAATCTGGAGGACTTGGACTGAGCAAATGGTGCAGAACTTGATGCATTAGCCCAAGGATGTTGAAAAGCAACATCAATTGTAACGTCCCTAAGATGTTATCTATTTATTGTAGGTACTAAGCCCTGTTGATTTGGGTGAAAACCAGAAATAGGGTTGTGCCATGCCTGGCTGCTTGGTCCATCTCTTTCAGCTCTACAGTTGTCCCACAGCAGTCTGTATGCTCACCTGGAGGTGTTAGCAACCCTCAGGCGTGTGGGGGCCTGCAGCTCCGTGCTGAGCATTTGCAAGGAAGTCTCTCCCAAATGAGACTAAAGCAAGCAGCAACTGCTGTAAGCTGGCTGCTGACCTCCCTGGTATGGTTTGGAAAGGGCTGGTAGTGAGGGTGTTGGAGAGAGCTCAGAGCCTGTCAGACAGTAGAGCAGTGGTGCTGAGGGAAGCTAAGGGAGGTGCCCAGATCTGAAGCTGCATGTTAGTTGTAAGGAATCAGCTGTGTGGCTTGGGGCTGGATCCTCACCTGGTTTGAATACTGTCCAAGCACTGTCTCTGCAGCAGCACTGCTGGGCAGGAGCAGGCTGGGTGTTGCACAGGCAGGAGCTGAGGCTCAGGGGTCAGTGTCTGAGAGTCTTTCCATTGCTCCTTGGTGTGTGATGTTTCACTAGAGCACATCTGCTGGGTGCCAGAAGTCGTCTTTTTCCTCTCTCAGAGTTACTCTACTCTTGGCAGAATGAGAGAGTCCTGCTTGTGATGAAGTAAGTGTTTCCTTGCAATAATCCCATCCCTTGAGCAGAAGCTCTGAGGTCCACCTGAGTATGCAGAATGGCCTGGGATCTGGACATGGTGGTGGCAGGTTTGATGTGGAGCGTGGCAGGAGCTGTGACGTGGGGATTCTGTGAACTTTTTGCTCCAATAGCAAGTTGCTCTTGGTAGGAAACTGACGTTCAGCCTTGCTCACATGCTTAGTTCTGCACAAATGTCAGCCGTACTTCCCCCTGTGTAACAGTAAACTGGTTCTATTATTTTAGTTTAGCTTGGCATGTGCTACTTATGCAAAGAATGCCCTCTTAATGATAAAGTGAACCATATTAGTGGCACGCAGAAGACTTAAAATAAAGGCACCAGATGAAGAACCCTGTGAGGCAGCTCCATCAGCCTGCATTATTAAAGGCGCGGTATCTCGTTTCAATTAACACAGCTCAGTTTCACTGAAAGAATGTATCAGCCTTGTAAAGAGTAGTGGCTTACTTAAGCAAAATAACAAATCTAATTTAATCTAATGGCCTGTAATTTTAAAATGTCAGGGTTCCCAGTGTGTTTGCTTAAACTACAATAACTGATGGTTGAAGGAACATCTGTATAAACAGTCACTCTTGCTGCAAAGATTCGTAACAGCAATACTGTAATAAAGTCGCATTTAATACTGGTGCAGCTCCTCAGGGTATTGTTATCTCCTCATCACCATGCCTCATTAATATGCTCTGTCCTCATTGTTGAGACTTGGGTTCAATTAGGGATGGCTTTTCCATAGACTTGTATTCCTTAGAAACTTTGCCAGGCGATAAGAATGCTTCCTCTATTGTTGTCTGGTAATAATAAACAAGGCATGCTTTCTGTCCCCTATGGTTGGCATTTGACTTTGCCATTCTCTGTAGATGTGCAGCAACTTCTAACTGCCACTTTTATATGTATTTCCCCGGAGAGTCATGTTTTTAAGGAGAAGCTTGCCAGCCAGTGGGGTTTGTTGGTTGGTTGTTTTTTTTCTTTCCCTCCAATAGATTTCTCTATTGAAGGCAGCAGCTTTAAGCTGGTTGCTTCTAGAATTGGGGCCAGCTGTATTACTTGGTGCTTCTGAATGTGTCCAGCTGTGCAACCATCTGCACTAGTGATCCAGACGAGTAAATTTCATGTTACTGTCTTACATGAGGAATCTGGAAACAAGATTTTGTTAAGTTGTCTATTCCTCCTGTGGATGCAGTTCTAGAAAGCTGAGGCATGTCTCCCACTGTTTAAAAGGCAATGGAAGCTGCTCGTTGACAGTATCATTCTTATATAGTGAAGGGAATGGACCGGATAATCTACTGAAGGAATCTGGAACTTGGGGAATACTCATATTGATTTACATGGCCTTCAAAATGTGGTATGGCACAGATTGGGGTGCCCTGATTTGGAGTTGTATCAGAGATAAAGCTCTTTCTATCAAACACACTGGTTAAGATTGCTGATTGGCTGCATATATGAGTAACCTGTGTCTTGCAGGATTGTGCCGTTGTATCTAGACATCAGCTCTTCCTTTGCTTTCAAGGGGGTTTTAAGATCCTTGAACAGGAGCTCTAGTGCTAGAATGATGGTGCCCATAGCAAGACTGGGACCATCAGCTGCTACTACACTCTTGTAAGCACTCAGATAGGAATAGATTAAATCTAGCAGACATTTTCTGCAGCAAGCAGTTCTGGAGAAGCCAGTCTGACTGCCTGTGAAAGCATCTGAATACAACCACTCAGATGTAGAATGGTTCAATAAGATGTAGGACTACAAGGTTTTATTAATTAAATGTTGTAGGAAAATTGGCAAATTATCTTGCAAACAGTGTCTACAGCTGAGGGTTTTTTTTTTTTTTTCCAGTTTTTAGCCTTTCCTGTTTTTTTTTTTTTTTTTTTTTTTTTCTTGTTTTCTTCTCCTACTGGAGGAGTGTTTTACTTAAGTACTTCATATAACATGTTGGGAATTAACTTAAAGCGAGAAAGTGTAGTTATCCAGGCCAATAGTGCCTGACCTGTTACTGTTAGTACTGGTAGTACTTCAGAGCTATAGCTTTGTACAAAGAAGGCATCTGCCCTGCTGGTGAGGGAGTCCAGCTTGTGGGAGGGCTGCTGCATGCAACCCCAAATCCACTGGGGGAAAATAGCAGAGATTAAGTTTTTTCTGTGTTACTTTGAACAAAGTCCTTGAGCTTTGAAAAATAGTTTTAATCGACAGATTAGTATTCCATCTTGGCTGTTTTTAAACACCTAACTTTCTAGCTGATCTGTGCTAGTCAAAAATCCCTCTTTCTGATAAAAGTCACAAGGATACTTCTTAGACTACAAGAAATCTATACTTACGACTTGGACCAGCTGGCTAATCTGTGGACAGCTAAGGTTGGATTGATATTTCCCATAATGTCTATAAGTCAGTCATAAAAAGTGCAAAGGTAGCTGGCTTCTGCTTCTAGATGGATGTGAGTTCAGAGTAACTTGCTGTGGTTATTAAGACTTGGAATGGAATTCTTCACTTCTTTCTCTATATCTCCAGGGCAGCATTTAGTGATGGCAGATGAGGTTGATGGGATGCTCTTCATTCTGGCTAGGGCAGTCATTCAGTGGAATGAAAACTAGATTGTTTTGAAGGGTTGGAAGAACCTGTCCAAACTCTATGACCTACTAAACTATCACCTTCTAGGAATGTTACAAGTATCACTTCTCACAAGAGTGAGAATAGTGAGAACAACAGTACTATTGATAATGGGATAATGTCAGGAAACTCATGTTTTAATTTTCTTAAAACTGAATTAATTTCTCCTTTCATTACTAAAATTCTAAAATAGGTAAAATATCCGCCCTTAAAACCAGAGTCTGGAATGCCATTAACTGATGGTTGGCAAAGATCTGTTGGATGCAATTATTCAACCTCTTTCCACTTGTTTTGATAGTGCTAATATATATGATATTTATATATATATATATATATATATATAGATGATATTTTCCCTATATATATTTCCCTATATATATATATATAGGGAAAATATCATCTAGAAAGAAAGGTGGAATCTTATCTAGCTCAGAGAATAAATAAATAATCAGTATGGCAGAACTGTTTTCTAGAATGTGTTAGTCAATCTAGGTTGCGTTATTTCACAGTAGGTTATAAAAGCTGTATTACCTTTGGTTTAGGGAAGCTACCAGTCCATGAGCTCTTCATCCACAGACGCTCATACAGTTCTGTGTATTGGTACTGTAAATATCCCAACAAGAACAGTTGTGTAAGACTGGTTCTGTAAAACTCTGGGGGAGAAAGCATCACTGGAAATGGTGGATGATGAAGCTACATGGGTGAAGGTGTGAGCATTTTGGCGTACATACTCCAAAGATCTCAGCATTTCCTCCTTCAGTGTTTCATTTAAGAATGAAACTACTGTGCTCCCTTGCTTCACTCAGTCCCCTTGGTTATGGTGATTACAACAGTGCTACTGTGGTACTATAACATCAGAGTTAATAGCTGAAACTTCTCCAAGCTATGGTGAGAACTGTATCAGGTGAAAGGGCTGTACCACATGCCCTGGAGGCAGGTTTGTAAGAATGATGAACTAGAACACACCCTGACTTAAACTGAAAAACCTACCCATTACCGCCTCATATTTATTAAACAGAAATGTACTTAGTGTACCTGGGACAGGCTGAATGACCCTTTGCTGTGGTGCAGGGTGGGGAGTGGTTGCCTGGAGAGAGCCTGGGGGGGGGGACTGTCAGGACAGCAGGCTAAATGTGGGGCAGCTGTGTCCTGGCAGCAGGAAGGATTGGCTCTTTGTAGGTTGATGGAAGTGGTTATTTGCTTGCTAGGCCACACCTGCGATACTGCATCCAGTTTTGGGGCCTACGGCACAGAAAGGACACTGGGACATTGGAGAAAGATTGGCAGAGAATCCCAGAGGGATTCTGGCAGGGACTGGAGCACCTTCCTTGGGAGTGGGGGAAGAAGTGGATAGGGGAGAGCTAGCAGCTCTAGGCAGGCTGTTGAGAGGCATGGAGCGAGAGAATGAGACACCTGCCATGCACAAAAAGAGGGAAAGTTATAACTTTGTGAAGATGCTTCTCCTTACTCTGTGAGGACAGCTGAGCATTGGTGCATGCTGCCCACCCCCAGGTGGCTTGGTGCTCAGCTGAACAGAGCTCCAGACAACCTGCTCTGGCTGACAGCTGCCCTGGTGCAGGGCAGGAGCTTGGGCTAGAGGCTTGCAGGGACCCCACCATCCTGAATTATTCTGTGGGTCTGCAGGTTCTTCAAAGTAGGTGAGTGACTATCACTGAAATTTATTTTTAATCCTGCTTTACTGGTTGCTTACAGTATCATCACATTTAAGCATCTATTTACTTGAACAGGATACTTCTCTTTATAGAGGCTAAGGCTCCTGTAGTTTTTGATGAGTGTTTTCAAAGTATGCTACTGACTTTCCTCTGGGGGATCTCCTCAAGGCAGTATAAGATGTGTTTAGTAGAAGCAGCTAGATTGAAAGCCAAACCTCTTTTATCTTAGAAAACTAAATATGAATGGTTGTCTTCGCTTGGTGAGATTCTTTTTGTTATTTAATTCATTTTGTACTGCTGTTATTGACCAGTAAGGAATGATTTCCATTTGCTTTTCAGGTCTTGAGGAGATGATGGGCAAGCTTAATTCTTGAGAATTCAGTTGTTAAATCCTCAGGTGGTTCTTTGTTCGTGCTCAGGTCTAGAATAACTTGCTCAAAAATGTTAACTGTTTTATGTTATATATGTATATATAACATTGTGGATTAGGTTGTGGATGCCCCTCCCTGGAAGCACTCAAGGCCAGGCTGGATGGGGCTTTGAGTAACCTGGTCTAGTGTGAGGTGTTCCTGCCTATAGCAGGAGGGTTGGAACTAGGTGATCTTACAGGTCCCTTCCCACCCAAACCATTCTGTGAATGATTCAGTGATTATTGTTATTAATCCTTATCTTAGCAGACGGGCTAGCTTAATGATGGAGTTACTAATAATGCTTGCTCTTCATGTTAAAATTAATTTAAAATAGTCTTGTGACTTGGATGGTAGAGAGACAATTCTCTAAATTTGGTTACTTGAAGAGCTAGGTTCTGCTGCTTTTAGGTATCTTGCCTAATGTCAAAGATAGTTTGATTTTGAAATCAGCTTTGACAAGCTAAGATTTTGAAAGATAATACTGCTGTGGCTTGTTGGCTCTGGCATCATTGGCAGTGATTCATGGAGCACTTCACAGGCTAAGGAGTTGCATGATGGAAAAGCAGTTCTTTAACTCTGCTTTCTACAGTTGAATGAGGAGATAATTTCCCTCTTACTCTACATTCATCTCTCCTTCACAGATGTTTCCCTGCAATCCTGGTTCATGCTGGAAATAGGGCAGGGATTCTTCCATGTTGTGATCCCACAGTGAGTTTCAGGAACAGCATAAAAGGAAAAATTCTCTGTGATGTCTCTTCCAACCTCCAGAATCTCCCCACCTTCATTCCAGTCCTGTGGTTATTTACAGACTACACAAAAAGTGTCTGTGTATGCTCACTGTGCTACAAAAAATTTAAACTCTTCTTCCTAAAGACTAAATACCTTACCATTGTTTCCTTTCCCCTAGCCATTGGTAAATTTTTAGTTCAGCATTGCAGTCATGAGCAACAATGTCTCTGAATGGACTAACATGTCATTTTATCATTTAATTTTTATATTAGGCTTTTACCTGCTTTCTGTTCCTCATTGTACTTTGCTGTGATTCAGACTTTTCTCCCCAGCAGTGAGGATTTGAAATCTGTAAAAAGATTAATGTGTAACAGTTCCCAAAATTTATGTTAGTTTTGTTACATCTGACAAAGGTGCAAATCAATGCCTTTGAATTCAGGAACTGATAACGCTTGTTAGCACTGCGTCATGTGAAGTCGCTTAAACAAGATGGGGCTGTTGGAAGGAGATATTTTGATCTGAAGATGAAAACTAGTGTATCTTCTAGTACTGGAATTTGCCATCTCCAAAGGTAGCAGAGTTGAAGGGAAAAAAGATCAAGCAGCTAAAACCAGAGAGCCAAGAAACTCAGATTAATTTATTCTTCAGGAACAGGCTGCAGATTGGCACAAGTAGTGGTAACCTTTACTCTGACTTGAAGCCTTTCTTTTGCGTAAGAGGAGGCTGATGCCCATAAATAACTGATTGCAAGTGGGAGCAGAATGGTTGCATGGCTACAGAGGACAGCAGACTGAGATTAAAATCTCTTCATGGTGCTGTGCTTTGCAAGCAGGGCATTCTGTGAATTCACAGGTCTGCGTTATGCCCTTATAGTCCCAGCAGAAGGTCGTGGCTCTGACAGAATGTGCAGGTCATCCCGCAACATCTCAGAACAAAAGAATAGGTATGGATTTGTGATTTTCCATTTTTTTTCCACCCAATTTGCTACTTGGCAGTGAGTATCTTCTGACTGGGTTTGTGGAAGGGCAGGGAGGAATGAGAGGAGACAGAAGTGGTTGACTTATCTCTGTCAGGACATCATAGGCAAGGATGGCAATGTCCCGAATGTTCAGCTGAACTCCTTGTGAGTAAATGTTTGGATTCATGTCAATGGGCTGTCTTGCAAGTATTGTAGCAATGGAGAAATTAAAGCTTTAAGTTCAGAAGCAAAACTATAAACATGTAATCTAAGCAGGAAAAAAAAAAGACAGCAAGTGTCTAAATGTTTTTCTGTTTCTTGTTTTCCTGTGTCTGATGTATTGGTTTTTAAAGTGGTGCTTTGGAGAAAAGGGAAGTCCTTATTTGGGAGCATGCATGTGCAGTGTGCATCCTCTGCCAAGGTTTGGATTGACTGAAGGTAGCCAAGAGAATTAACTGTTTTCCAGAAAAATGGCACCAACATGGAAGAGGAAGTCTCAGAGTCAGTGAGTTGTAAAGGGGGCTCTCTCAAAACTGAAAGAAATCATACAAACCCTTAGCCTAATGTCCCACCCCTCCCAAAACCAATTCTTATTTTGACAAGGGGCTGTCAGTTTTGGAGTAACATGAAAAAAAATCATAAATCAACAAAGTTCAAGCGACTCAAATTATCTTTTATTAGAAACAGCTTGCCTTTCTACAGGGAAGCAGAAATACCCTCAAAACATTTTAATTACAAACATGCAGTTCTCCAGGCTTGCTGTATTTTCTCAGATCAGTGCCACCCTGCCTGCGCTGCCCTGCTGCCAGGTGCTGGACTGATGGACACTGCTGCTGGGTGAGCGCTCTGCCTGTGTGCACGGGGAACTGCACGTCTCTGTGGGACAGCGTGGCACACAGCCACGTCTCCCATGGTGGTGGTGGCTGCTGCTCCATGTCTCCTGGCATCCTGAGCTTCTTAGATTGGCGTAGCACAGCTGAGGGGTTAGACATTCCCTGTGCGAAGGCGAGTGTAAGGGGAGCTGGGTGTTAAAAATAACACCGGTGGAGCTGCGGAGTAATTTCACTTCTCTCACGTATCTCGCAGTGATTATTTCTCCTTGAGAGCAGCAGCCACTTCCATTCGTGGAGTCTCACTCTGTGCTGTGCTCTGCAAAGAATATCATATGGAATCAATTGCAGCTGCCCTTCTGAAGGATGTGCTGGAGTCCTCTCAAAGTCCCCCAAACAAAAAGATTTGTCATTTAAAAGCATGTCTCAGTAATAAATACTTTGCTACTTTATTTCTTCCTGTCATTTTCCTTCTCTTGAGTAGCTTCAGGGGAAAAAGTAAGCAAAACTGCTGTAGATGGCTGTGGGATAATCATGGAAATTCACAGGAACAGTTCTGAGACGACATTCCAGGCAGTTTGAGTCTTCCAGAGCATGGGATTCTAACCATTAATTTCTCTTCATTGTAGTTTGCTAGTCTCTCTGAAGTAGTAATGCAGTATAATGGTTTTAAGTCTTTGCTTTTTATTTTTGTATTTCAACCCAGACCCTTGAGAGCACATTCTAGTTGTAGGCACTTCTGGTGTTGTGGTTCCCTGCTCTCCCTTCAATATTTGTTAGTTTCTCAGTGCAGTGCTTAAGCCTACAATGCCATACAGGCTTTTCTTTTTCATTTTAGAGCTGTGAAGGAAACTTGCTTTTTAACTTGCCACATAAAGGGCCTTCATGAAATCAATAGATCAAAGCCAGAGCAGACTTCTTGAAAGTGGTGGGATCTCAAACTGTGCTGAAAGATTTTCTTTTCTGCCTTTTTCCTGTGTCTTGGCATCTCCCAGTAGGAGGGAGAGTGTAAAGGGTTGTCTAGGCAGAGGAAGGGGAGAATCATGCTCCTGTGTGCCCTGAGTACACGGATGGAGTGACTAGGAGTAGCTGGACACCAGAAGTAGCAGTTCTGGTAATACAAGGCTGGCAGCCTTGGCATCGGATAGGGACTTCAATGTGACAGTTTCCCACAGCGGGATAGGTGCTGGTGAAGAGCAGGGGGTTGGTGCTGGCGATGGGCAGTGAGTGTTTTCCAGTTCGTGCTTATTTATGATAGGGGTGCTTCAAACAGAAATGAAGCTTCAGGGTTATAACGTCTACAGCTATTCACAGGCTCCTAGCTCCAGCAGCTTCTTAGAAGTTCGCATAGTGATTTTGCCACTATTCCTAACCCTAGTGTATGGTGGTAAGCTCTGTCCAGCTTGTGGAAAATGGGTAGATTGCAGTTGTTGCAGAGCTATAAGAAACTGAACTGCTTTATAAAGAAAATGAAAGTTTGTAGTTTTCTTTTAGGATCGAAGGGGAAGAGGTGGGTATCTGAAACACCAAAGGGAATGGAGGAGTAAAACGCTGATGTTTTGTTGCAGAGTAAGAGGCCTTTAGGTGTAATTACCACTGTGTACAAAGCATAAGTGGTTGGTAAAGCAAACATGGTAGTGTTAGTAGAACTGTGCCGGGCCGAGAGAGATATGTTGGTACTTGTTGTTTACTTACAGTATAAGGAAAATGTTTAATTTCTTTAATGAAAAGTGTGTTAGAAAAATGATTCTTCTATGGTGTAGAAAGGCTTTGGTACAGGGAGAAGGTAACTCCAAGTGTGTAATTCTCATACCCTGTGTTCTCAGCCTATCCAACTGTTGTGCAGCTTCCTGTAGGACAGTGGTATGAGATGAGAGGAGCTGCAGTCTGATGATTTCTCCACGCACAATTGCATGTATGGATCTCGGTGAAAGTATCTACAAAAGGCACACTTAAAGCAGAGTGTGGTGACCTGTGAGCTTGTCCTTCTTGTCAGAACTGGGGTTCCTCGATACCAGCAGTCTGATGAAGGTGTTGGAGGGAAAGAGCGTATGTGGTTGTTTCTGGAGTGTGATAAGTATAGCATTCACTCCTGGTGCGGTGATGAAGGATTTGGATTAATACAATTGAGAGATTGTGACTTTGTTCTTGCTAATAAAGCAGAATGCCTTTCTTGCTCATCAAAGCCCATCTGACTTCAGATCTGACTTTTGGATGGCTCAGCACTTTGGGCCATTTTACTCACTGCTTGCCTGGGCAAGGCTGGGGGGGATTTTGCTTTCTATAAATGACTGCCAAGGAATCCATCAGTTAATACAGAACAAATGAGGTGCAAAAGGTGCTCACTTGATGCATCTTTGTCATGTAGATGCTGGCAGTGGTCTGGGCACTATGTGCCCAAAATGTTTTGAATGTCTTTATGTGGGAAAATGGCTATTGCAGACACAGTGGACTAACATGTGTATTTAATCATCTGCCTTCTTGTATCTTCTGGTGTATATAGCATCAAGCTTTTTCTTACTGTTCCTGTGTTTCGGCATAGGTGCTTCTTTTTTTATGTTACTTGAACAACTGTTAAAGCTGCTTCACCAACCAAAGAACTATCATGGGAACCTGAGTAGAATTCTTATGTAAGACTTCTGTTATCTCTTATTACCTGTGCTGTATGTTGGCACTTACCCAGGTGGGTAAGGTCTTGGCTCAGAGCAGCTGCTATTCCTGGAGCTTCCGATGAATGCATTTGAAATATCTTTATCCCATTTCAACATTGGGACAAGCCAGTCCAAATCTGATGCAGGGGGAAAAGTTTTGAAAAGCGAAAAGATTAATAGAAGCAGTGTTTAGATACAGAGCATCAAGAGAAACCAACCTATAATGGATGGGCCCTTCAGAGAATATAATCTAAGCCAGGCATTTCCAAATACACTGTAAAAATTGCAGTTGTTTATTTAATTTATATTCTCCCACTTTGGGTAGCTCTCGTTTGCATCTGAACTGCGCGCTTGATCATGATGCAGTGAAGGTGCAGGTTGTTCTTCTGGAAGTATGAGATGGCCACGTTACTTTCAGTAAGGTGTTCAGAAGATTCTTAAACAGCTTCTTTGGTAGACAGATTCTGTGAAGTTGTTTCTTTTCTCAATAGTTCTTCTGTGCCAGCATTTAGTATCCCTTTCTGCTTCAGTGGAACGAGCATTGAGAATGGATATGTACTAGCTTTCTACATCTCTTTGGAAGAAACTTGTATACCTCTCATGTTAATTCTGGAATACTGCTGTTTCTGAAGAGAAGTTTTTTCTTTCTTTGGTTCTGCCTTCCTCTTTCACACTCTCATTTTTAAGGAGGAAGGTGGTGGAATATAGTAGTTAAACTGTGGTGTTAGTTTTTGCTCTTCACTATGAGGTTGGGTTGAAACGTATTGCTTTCCAACTGTAGGCAATTGTTCCTCTATTCAAGTTAAGCCGAATAGCATCCAGACAGCTTTTTGCTGACATTATTCCCAGTTAGTTATTCATTTGGATTAAAGGCTTTCTGCTGCCAGAGCTCTTTACTGGGAGTGTGCTGTCACTTAGCAGACCCATTAAACCATAATTCTGCACTGCTTAAAAATTTTTGACCTGTCTTGCATCCTTCGTATTTGGAGCTATAGCCTCTCTGTGCTGTGGGCAAAGAGTACAGACTTAGCACAAATACTTTTTTTTTTTTCTTTTCCCCACCTCTTCTCTTTCCCACAATGTTTTCAAGCCAAAAACTTAAAAGCCAAACTTTTGTTCAGCTTTGCTTGTTTTGGGGTACTACAGATACTGTCTGTGTGCTTGAGGCTCTGTATGCAGCTGTTCCACAAACACTTAGTGAAGTCTTTCAGCAACAAGGAAGTCTCTCAGCGTGTGTTTGTCGTGTTCACTCTCAGAAGATTATTATTGTAGCTTCCATAGTTAGTCATATAGGTAGCATAGTCCTGGGAAGAAAGTTATTTTAATAGCAGTGGTGATGCTGCCAGTGCCTTCTCTGTGATTTCTTGTTTGTGCAGATGGTGCTAGTCACAGCCCTCTGCCCTGTCTTCTTGCCTCTTGTGGAGGTGGCACCATCTGTTCCTGTCAGCAGTTAGGCCATGTGTAGCTAGAGGGAAGTACTTCTTGGGTTTTGGACCCTTGATACACAGATTATCATTTCTCTCTCTTCTCTGCTTCTCAGCAGTCACCTGGAAGTTAACTTCTGTGTTCTGGTTTGGAGCTCTAGTTTTAAGCTGACGTATAAGAGTTCCTCCTGTAATTTAAGTCAAGAATCAGTGGTTTAGTTGGAGCTGGTACTGATCCATGCTAGATAGAGAGGCTTTATTTCCTTATGTGTGTTATTTTGCTGCTGATGAGCAGGTAGAAGGATGATCTCTGATTCTTCAAAATCATGCCCTCAAAACATGTTTCTTTTCTAATAAATTTTTCACTGGCCTTGGATATCTTGCATGAAGAGGAGAACATTTAGAGTATGTATTGGCCTCCCATAATCTATGTCTGACTTCAGCTTTAGTGGCACCTATTCACACATTGTGTCTGTATAGTGTTCAGTAAAACTCTAAAAAGTATTGTGGTAATGCCTTTAATTTTTATCAAGCCAAGACCTTTTCCTTGACCTCATCAATTTGTTCTGGCTTATTCTGCTGCCTGAGTGCACAGAATGAATTTTGCATGCTTCTGGTGAGCAGTTCTCTTGTGGTTTCAATCATAGGTGTGAAAGAACAAAGGTGGTTTTCATTATTAGAAAGAACAAAGCCTTGAACAGAAGAGTAAAAGAACTGATGAAGCTTTCAACAAGATAAGTTTCCAATGCCCTGTTCAGCTGATGAATATTGTATTTTCAGACTTAGTAAAGTTTAGTTTTTAAGCTAGTATACATTTGGAAAATATTTGGATAAGAAGGTGTGTGTTCATGAATGTGATCTGACACAAAAGGATCCATTCTGTAGGAAGAAAGAATACTGTTAAATCTTATTTTATAATAATATGTAATATCAAAATAGTAGTAATTCCTGCTACTGTGTCTGTGATACAAAAGTGCATCTTCAAACTGAAGGATATAAAAAGAAAACTGAAGTATTTGCTTACATTTCATGAGCAGAAAGACTTAATATGTAAATGCTGAGAAATGCATAGAACGTGGCTTTATGTTTATGTACTTCTATTGTTAGTGATGGTTTCTCATTTTCCTGTTGAGTCCCGATACTCACTGGCGTTGTCCTCTCACCCTCAGATTTTAGGGTCGTGTTTGCAGTGTAAAGTGATTTTTTATTTTTTTTTTAATTTAATTTTTTTTCCTGTTTATTTGTGGGGGGCATATGCTTTCTTTGATTGTTTAGTCCTTTGGCTGTTCATCTCCTGACTGGCGCGCACAGCATTTAGTAGACTGAACTGTATATACAAACTTTAAACCAGAAAGTTACCAGAAGCAGTTCTGTATTCCTCCTGTGGAAGTGGGTTTCTGTTTCATTCATGCAATACCCAGGGTCTTGGAATCTGCTTTCACTGAAGACTGTTAAATATTCGTGAAGTGAGGGTTATTTGAATAATTACATTTGCAAGTTTCTGTCTTCAGCCTTGGAGAACATGATGAAATTTGCAGGGTCAGGCCTGCTAAAAGAATAAAATATTGTTGTCTCTGCAAGCTCAATTCTCCTTCACGGGCATGCATATTAAATACATCGTCGCTGCTGTCTTTCTTCTGAGTATCTCTTTAGTGCAAAGAATGAATGGTGCTGCTCTTAATGAACAGCTATTCAGTGTTTCACTTTCTCCTTACTGTTCAACATGCAGTCCCGTGCCATGTTTACTATGAGCTATTCAAACCAAATCCTGAGGACAGAATTACTGACTTTCTCAGGGCTCTTGTAGTGCCCATCACTACAGTATCTTTGCAAAAAAGTACTTTGCAACATGAGTCTTTTTTTCACATCATCATTGGCACTGTGGTGCAGAGAATATCGTTTTGAGACTGTATTCTAGTTTGAAACTCCTCAGACCTTGTATTCTTTGCAGTGTACTTAGCATTCTTTAGCATTATGGAGGCAAAACTACAGCTCTCTTCCATGCTCTAGGATGCCAGACACTCCTAGTAAATGAGTGATGTGTTACTAGTGATCAGCTATTAAAACCTTGTTATAAATGACTTGATAAGGAACGCTACTGAGTTATTGTAGCAAAAACCAGTATAGTCAAATCCCAGAGCAAGATACGTTATTACTTGACATGCAAAATCACCTCTTCAGTTCCATGCAATTCTCTCCTGCTTAAGCTACCTACATAGAAATTATACAAGCAAAGAAATATCATTGTCCTTGCCTGAATCGTTTCTCTCTGAAGCTCTCAATCTGTCTCCTTTGACATGATATTAAGTGACCTAATGAATTTTTCTTGCTTTAATATCAGCTCTTTGCTCTTTATCATTCTCAGGCAGTTTCCTTGTCTCCTCTTTTCTCAGTTACATTCTTCTCACATCTCACTGTACTGTGTGCTTTGAAGCTAACCTGAATGAGAGAGTGGTGTGGGTGCTGTGGCATCACAAGATTTGGGAGTGTGTGCCAATAAGTGAATCCTTACTGGTTCTAAGTGGAAGGAAGCAGAGCTGAAATGCCTTTAGATAGGTTTTTTGTTGTTAATGTAGAATTGTTATTCTACCAAGGTAGAATCCTAGTACTCTGTTTCCCTTATTAATAACTGCTCTAATTGTGACTATTATTTTCATAGGCCTTGTAGGTCTTCTGTCTTCACCTTCCTGGAAAAAGCCCATTGAAGACGTTTTTCAGTGTGACTTACTATATGCATTTCATCTGGAATATAGCATTTTTCATCTTTACGGTCACTTGGAAATAAGAAGTCATGATGAGTTAGGAGTCTGTATGTTAGGAATTTTGGAATGACCTTTAGTAATGGAGTGGTCTGGGACAGACTAGTCAGTAACATCTGTGTTCTTGTGTGGAATCGTCAGTTCCTTGGTATGCAGGTTGTTGGAATTCTTTGCCTGAAATTCAGAATGTAAATGTTAATAGAGCAAAACTTGTCTGTCATAAAGGCTGTGGAAATATAATGTTAATTTGTTTTGCTAGTCAATCTGCTTGATATCACTATGCTATTCTAAATCTGCTTTATCTCAATATCATTCACTAACTTCTGTAGTTAAAAATAATAGTCAAGCTGTAATGAGTCATTTTATACCCATCATTCTGAGGATCAAGGTTTTTTTTTCCTTGAAATCTAACATGTCTTTTGGAAGATTTGAAGTAGGGATCTATTTTTAATTTTAAACTCTATAAATATCACTTCTTCTTTTGACTCTACTATGAGGTGTAAAAACTGTATAAATTGGATACGCTGAACAAGAACAGATGCGTATGATTTTTTTTGTAGTGGTGTGTATGGGAACTATTAGATCACAGCCTGAAACAGTGATTGAGGTTGAAGGGGTGTAGCCATCCCCAGGTGCAAAGAGGGAAGCAAGTTACCTGTGGGACCAGAAGTGGTCCCCTCTTCCCTAACCTCATTTAAGGGCTGGCAGCCAAAAGTGAATGATCTGTACTTGGAGATTGCCTCCTTTGTAGTGTTTTGCAGTCTCTGCAAAACTCCTTGTAAGGGGTAATCAGTTCCTTCTTTATTGCTAGATTGTGACTGCTACCTTTCTTGTTTTAAACCAATTTTGGATTACCCAATTATATCTGCTGCCACCTATCCTTACACGGTTGAAAGAGGAATGGGACGTCAACCACCTCACTAGGTAACCTGTTCCAGTGCCTCACCACCCTTGCTGCAGATTTTTTCCTTATATCTAACTTAAATCTACCCTCCCTTTGAGCTTGAAGTCATTTCCCCTTGCTCTATTGCCACAGACTCTCCTAAAGAGTCTGTCCCTTCTTTCCTGTAACTCCCCATAAATTCTGAGAGGTTACCTCACAGCCTTCTTCTCTCCAGAATGAGGACTCCCAGCTCTCTCAGCCTGTTCCCACAGGGGAGATGTTCCATTCCATGGATCGTTTTTGTGGCCCATTTCTGGATGCGCTCCAGTGTGTCTATGTCTCCTGTACTGAGGACTCCACATCTGTACGTGATCAACAAATCCATTCAGTATCACAGAAGGAGTATGACCTAGAGTCTTAAGTGCTATGCCTGGTGTGATCCAGAATACAACAGTATTTTGAACTTAAAATATGCTAAAGTTCACAGTTATTAGGAACTTAGGAAAAAAAGAAATTCTTCAAAGAATATTTAATCTGAACCAACATTCTTGGTGTTTTTTGTTTTTTGGTCTCCAAGTATGTACCAGTCTTGTCATAATACAGACTGTTCAGTGCAGTTGAAAGGATAGAACTGTCCTAACATACAACCTTTCAGTTGGAAAATTTATGGAGTATAATTGATGCAAACTGTTGATAAGATCGTGTCCTTCTACTAGCTGGTAATTCTGTTCCATCACGATACTGGGAGATGGAAAGAGATAAATGTGTGCTGAGAGTGTATGTGTATACACATCCACACCCTACACCAACCATATATTTAAAAATGATGACATCGTTCCCTCCAGCTAATTCTTGGAATTCTGTGGAGACAGTAAAACGGTAGTATCAAATTCTGGTCCAAGGTACATTTCTTCAAGTCTTGCCTTGATGACTCTTCACATTTTAAATCATTTTGGCTATGTCAGAGGTAGATGGTGGTGCACTAATTGTTACAACAAAAGCTTGTTTTTTTAATCTGCTTTTGCACTTTGATTGTAACATGAACTTACCTCAATAAAAGCTTCAGGGAATTAGGAAAACTGTATATGTAAGTTTTATGATGTCATCGTAGGAATTCTGCTACCATTTTCAGAAGGCATGTTGATAAAGGCAATCTTATCTGTCTGGCTTTGAAGCACAGAGTCTACATCGTACTGTTATCTTCTGGTGTGTTGGCATGAAATCATCTCTCAGAACAATAGCTGCACTATGACAGTGGGTAGAAATAGAGGATAGACTCCCAAATGAGGGCACAAGGAAGCAGAATGAAAGTTTTGGCTGGAACCCTGGGAAAATGCTTGCAGCTAGTGTCTCTTGTGGAAATGAGGAGAAACTTGAGATTTTAGCACAAGGTAGCTTTGTGCAGGTTTCTGTTGATGGCAAGGAGAATGTGGAAGGTTCCATGGCAGACACTTGATAACCAGGCACCGAGAAAAGTACCTTTTTATATTAAATCCTGTAGGCCTGGGTGTTTCCTGAAAAACTGAGAAATATACCCTTTTTCCCTGAAGTAGCTGACCTTGAATTTAGGGTTGGAGCTGACAAAGTGAAGCTAACCAGAAGAGGATTAAGCAAAAGATTTTTGAAGCTGGAGTGTGCCTACTCCACTAACTTGATCTGGACTTCATTTTATGTTAACTTTAGAAAAAGCCTTAAATACAGTAAAGGGAGTAGCTGTATCCTGCTGACAAGAGTGTAATCGTCACAACTGGGTCTATCATTCTTTCCCGTTTCTTCATGTATGTGAGCACCATCAGGCTTCTTGTTCTCTACATTATGGAATAAGGCTGCTGGCTATATCTCTGTGTTTTCTTGAGCGCCACTGTAGAAAGTCTTGGAGAAGGCAGACACAATTTACTGGTCTGTATATAGGTAACCTTAGCCCTCATGTTTTAGAGTATGGACAGTAGAATATGTTTCTGTGAACTTGTTAATAGCCTTTTAATAGTGATTTCTCTGGCCAGGGGATCTCACAGAGTTTATCTGAAACTAGTTTTTATTTAATTTTATATTATAAGAGCACAAAGCATTTGCAGTTAAATAAACAAAAGCAGTGCTTTATTGACACAAGAGATTCAATTCACCCATTCAGTATTATCAAAGATCCAATTTCTAAGAACAAATATAAATGAGGAGCAAATTAGCAAGCAGGCAGATATACATATGAAGTTATAATAGAGCTGAGTTTGAATAAATTTACTCAAGTTTTTGTCATATCTCATCACTTCTTATAGGTTTTTTTTTTCCCCAGTATGTAAATGTGGTGGATCAAAGAACCTAAATCTGTAGTTTTTCTTAACTGATTTTCTCATAAATAGATTTTCAGCTCACTTTAACTAAATATGAGTTTTATTTAAAGTAGGTTTTTTTGTTGTATTGAAATTTTTTTGACTAAGAAAATATGGTGTCAAAGCCTAAACTTGTTCTATGAATTCAGATACTGTGGAGATTTTTGTGACCCTCAGAATGAGGAGCATCACCATCTTCATCTCATAGGGAAATGAGTTTGAACATAACAATCTTATGACACATTCAGCTGAAGTTCATTTTAGAAATTTTCTCATTATTTATGAGTAAAAGCAGTATGACACACACAGTCTGAAGTAAGATTTTGATTGCTTTTATTCCATCCAGCCATATCAGCAATACTGAATATGTGGGTATGGGGCACATTTTATCACTCACTGCTTCAGTTCTGAAGTCTTTTTCTTGTACATCGACTGATCAAAATAAGCCCCTTAGAATTGTGAGGACTTAACTGGCTACAGCACGGATCTCCTCATTGTTGCTGGATCCCAGAATGGGCTTAGCTATTGATGTGGGCAACTAGCAGGCCTCTCGGCTGACTTTTTGCTGTTCAAAAGCTTCCCAAGTGGTGGTGTTGCATGGTGCCTTTGAGAGTGCCTCCATACCTCAGTAAAGCTAAGGGCCTGCTATTTGCAGCTCTTTCAGCCACACCATTGAGCCAATGTGAAAATATTTTTCCTCTCTGTTTTTCTCCTGCTGTTATTTTCATGCATGTGGTTTTTGGCCTTGCAACTGATGCTGTTATGAAGCTTCCCATGGGAGGTAATTCTTCCTGGTGTGAAAATCACCCTTCTTTCTCTCTTTTTCATTATCACTTGCTTTGTAAATGTTAGCCTGAGTTAGAGAAGGAAAAAAAAACAAAAAAAAGCCAACATTGCACAACAGAGTATTTGATTCTTTAAGTACTTGGTTGCTTGATGATAGCTGAATACACACACAATCTTGACAGCTAATCAGCATGCAGCTCTCTTGCCACTAATTTATGTTTTCCAGTCAGCACTAGTAGCATCCTCTATGGGAACAACCAACTGGAAATTCAAACAAATTTTCACCAAAGTTATGTAGTATTTGGTGAAAAAGTATGACAAAAATCACAGTGGTTTTTGGTCAGGGGAGTCTGACATCTGCTGGGAACTGTGTAAAGATCAGGAATGCAGTGGAAAAAAAACCAGCATCAAATCCTAAATACAAGTAATCCAATTCTTTGTCTTCTTGTGGTTACAGCTTGATAACTGGATTTCCAGTGGTAGTGGAGTCAAGTTTTCCTGTGAATTATGTTTACAGATACTTTGTGCTACATTTAAGGAGTATTAGTACAGTTCTGGCCAGTCCCTAACGCTGCTGTGCATAAGTGAGGGGCTGACAAGATGTCATCCTGCTCCCCAGGCCATTGTCTCCCCCAGCCTCGTGCCTCTGCAGCTTGTCTTCATTCATGTGGCCAGCAAAAAAATCCCACACTTTTTCTATTTAGCTCAAAGATGAGAACAAATTGGCTGACTGGGGAAACAAGCAACAACAAATAAAAGGATTGCAGGTATATGATTGAAATACACACATCTTAGAATGTAGTTTGTGAACTACTGCTTTATCTTCTCAGATACATCGTTTCAGGAAAACTAAAGACACCTCCATCCTTTTCTCCTGAACATCAGTCCTTTAGAGACAATGTATTATATATACCCTAGGAATCAAATATGGAAATAAAGTGAGTTCCTGACATGGACTCAGCAGATGCCAGTCAGATGCTCTGCCTGGTCAGAGTTCTTGGGAATTTTTGAGTTTGGGCTCTTTTTGTCTGTGTGGCTTTTTTTTTTTTTCTTTATCCCTGTCATTTTCTTTTCCCCTTTAAGGGGCAATTATGAAACTCTGGAACTCTTGAGTATCTAGGTGTTCTTATTTGCAGTTATGTATATATTAATATGTGTGTATATATATTCATTAAGCTATCCTGAGCAGTCCCTAGGAGGGCAGCTGAGGTAGTCCTGCCTGGTGCTAAGTCCAGCACTGTGCTCCTCTTGTGATGTTGCTTACAGCTGTTGGGCTGAACTGTTTCAATTAGCTGTGGAATTAATCTGGTAGGAAAAGGCTGTTTCTTTTTTTCTTTTGCCCTGGACATCTTCAAAGTAATTCACTTCTGGGACTTCTGACTATATTACTTTTTCTGTCCTCTAACAGTAAGCCTTTGCAACAAGCCCAAATGGCTTCTTTCTTTTGGACAAATTTAGGAACTGCTATCATGTTGCTTGTAGCTCCTGGCATGCAGTAACTGGTAGATCTGGGAACAAATGTCTGTGCAATGATATATTTGATACCATTTGATCTATGGAATGCCATACTCCACCCTTAACCCCAGTTTATTTCTCCATTTCCCATCCCCCTAAGTCTTAGGGAACTGCCTAATGGTTTAACATTCTGACAGCTCTTAAGGGTGACAAAGTCCAAATGTTTTTCCAAAAGATGGAGGAAATGTTCTATTTTCAGAACATGGCACTGAAGCTTTTATTGCAAAAAGTTAAGTCCTTCAAAAATTCAAAATATTCAGGTTATAAATCTGGCTTTTGTAGTAAAGTGGAGTTTTTAGTGGACACGTATGTTGAGTCTATGGTGTGAAAAACCACAGTGAAGCTGCAGTTACTTAAGCCTTAGTCCATGGTGTCTTTCTTTCCTGTGGGATACTGGAAGTTCTCATGGCTTCTCCCTCCATGGCTGACACTGTGTTTCCTATGGTTTCTAACTTTTGTAATTTAAGCAGTGGGGAAATAGAAACTTGTTCACAACTTTACTGTCCCAAATAATTCATTTTAGGAAGAGCTTCCACCTCTTTTTTTTTTTCTCCTCCTTCTTATTTCCTATCTGTTCAGTATTAGCAGTGTATTCAAAGCAAGTGTTTCTAACTTAGGCCTTAGGAAATCTAGTGCCAGCCTTATCACATACATTGTCTCTTAGTAATTTAGAATTAGTAAACTGGTTTCAAAATCATGTTTTTGCACTCAGCCTTATGCAAATCACCAATAAAGCAGTAGACATAAAGGTATGCCAGGGATGAGGTAATGTGGGTGCATCTGACACGTAGGTAGATGTGCACTAACTCAAGGGAGGGCTTGATTCAGGCTGCCCATTAGCTTCTAAAGGAAGGAGGCCATAGGAAACTGAGAATTAATTGTTCTTTGGAGACATCTGATCTTTAAAATGCTGAAAGAGGGCTTTGAGAATGGAGAACATTCTGCATATGGTTCCTGTCAATTCTTCGTGTGTGTGTGTATATGTATGTATGTATATATATTTCTTATCTGCTCTTCATGTTTTGGTTTGGTCCTATCGTGAATGATCTCTTGCAGTGTACTGTGCAGTTTCTCAGAGAAATGGCTTCTGGGAGTTTGAGAGTTGAATAAAAATCAGACTTGTGGGGGATCCTGTGGCCGTGAAGGTTTCTGATGCTTGAAGCTGGACAGCTGAGGAAAGGGCAGCCAAGCAATAAACAATGGATTTATGTTTGATCTGTGACTTTACATGAAAACAATTCTTTTAAGCTGGACTATTGCTGAGGTTTAACTTTCCATAAGTCATATCTCACCAGTACTTGCCAGCATTTCTGGCCAGATGCAGCATGATGGCTTATGTCCTCTGGAGTAGAATCTGGAGGCCTATGTACTTGGACACTTCTCTTATTGCTAGCTGCTATGATATAACATTATCAAACTTACGCATTAGACTTTTTTTCAGCTGCATAGGTCAGAACACACATTGGCAGGAAGGTTCCCTGGGACAGGGGCAGGAAATTACAATGGACAGGAAAAATGACATTGCTGATAAAAATGTCATTTCAGTGTCAGTCTTGATTGTTAAGCATTGTGATTGGAAAGGTGGCTTTTTGTTTGTATTAAATGATGTTAAGATAAAGGAGCAAGACAAGAATATCCTATTCAGACTAATCAAGCAAAATTGACTTCTGTGCAGAGTTGATCTGAGTATATATCTGTGAGACCTTCTCAGGAGGGAGGCTAAAATTGCCCACTTCTTTTTTCCTTTTTATAAAATCACCCATGTTTATGTACTTCAATATTTTATAATACTGTAAGTACATACATATATACAGATGCTTTGCTTCTGTTCCATGTCTGTAATATTGATTAACACCTTCAAGTATAAATGAAAAGAAAATTTGAATTTTTTTTTGTACTAAAGAAAGCTACAATAGTATGAAAGAAAATAACAAGTTGTCACTGAGATAACACTTCTGTTGCAGATAATGTTATCATCTCTGCCTTATAAGCTACCTGACATTGTGTAAAGAGGTAATTACTAGAAACTATTAGACACTGAGCAGCTGTACAGTTCTGAACATTCTGTATGAAATTTTATCTCTATGATGTTGCAGAATATTTCGAAAAACTCAGAAAATGACCTCAGTGGCAAATAACTTGAATAACTCTTTGAATTTCATATATACTCATGGCTTGCTGTTATTGTTGTCCCCAGAGACTTGTAGGAGGCATGAAATGATCTAAAGGAGGAATGTTGTCCTGCCAGGAAAGTTTTAATAATTAAAGCTATTTTACAAGAGCAAGGGACTGAGAAAATATTTGCCTGAAGATTTTTTTTTTTTTTTTTTTGTTTTGGCCTGTAGAATTTCAGTAGCTTTGAAAATTTATGCTATTCCATGCTTACTACTCCAAAGTAGTTAATGGTATTCATTAAAATTAATCTTGACTTTGGTTTGGCATACAAGTTCTCCTTGGAGAAGAACTGATAACGTAGTAAGATTTGACTGTTAAATACACTAATAACATAGCTGAGTTAACGTAGTTGAAGGCACAGGGTATCAATAAATGTGGAGTACGTTATTTGTCTTCAAAAACTGTTTGTTTGTTTTTTTGTTGGTTTGTTTTGTTTTTTGTTAACAGAATGATTTCAAATACCACTCCCACTGATCGTTTAATCTCTCCTTCAGACCCCTGGGTACTGTTTCAAAACTAGAAGTGGAGCAATAATGCAAAAGTCTAAGTGTAAATAGAGCTAGGGAGATGTCTGGCTTTCTTCTTATTACAAAATTACATTTTATAGAGTCAGAAAGTTTAGAAGGAGGCCTCCCTTTTATAGGGCATAAAAAGAAGTGAAGCTGGCTGTGACTTTCAGATCATCTACCCAAACTCTCCTATAAAACTATAAATAGGATGCTGTCACCACTGAGATTCTTCTGAGAGTGAAGTTGAAGACAGTCTCTAACTTGTAGTTGCTTGTGATCAAAGTCGTTATTTCTTTTGCAGTCTGGTGTTAAGAGACATTTATGGGTGCCATTTTTGCCTTGGTTAATTTAACCACTACTTGAATCAGCTTTGTAGCACGACTTAAGGCCTCTGGTGATGCTTTGCATAGAGCAGAGTCCTGCCAGGTGGATTAAAGCTGGGAACTGCTCTCATCATTTGGCCCTTGGGATGGGCTGCTATTTGGACTTCAATTGGCTTGTTACATGGCACAGGGTTCAGTGAATAGGGAGAGCAGAAAGCAGCTTGTAACTTTTTTCTAGTCCTTAACATTACAAGGATCGTAGTTGGCCTCCCTTAGTCCCCTCACCTTCTGTTTGCATATTATAGTCACACAGCTGTGTATAGAAAAACAGATCTTGTTTTTTGCAAATCTACAGCTAGTTAATCAGATTTAAGAGAGGATCACTTCCATCTTCGCAGGAGATGGGTACAGTATGTCTCAGCCTTGAGTTGTTTCTCAAGAAGCTGGTGTGATACTGCTTGGCAATTCCTATGAAAAATGCATGTCGTATTTTTCATGTTAATTTGCAGGTTTCAGTTTCTGAACCAAACTTCTACTGACACTTCTGACACTTTAATCGAAGTGCAAAACAGTCTAGGTATTTAGTGACTCATTTTTTGCAGCCCCTTCTGTGAAAGGTAGAAACATTTCTTCTAACATTGTCTCTTTCACACCTTGGCTCAGGTTGTAGTTAAAGACTTTTAATGTGTCTACTGTGTAGGATTTCCTCAGCGTAGTGATTGAAAGCAGATGTGTGAATACTCTCTCATACTTGCATACATGCACATGGAGCTAATGAATTTTGACTAGGCTTCAGATGATGCAATAAATCTATATGGCAGGTTTGGGAGTGTTGCCACTCGTAGATATATGCATATGTTACGTCCACCTTTCTTTCTGTTCTGCCCTCTTGCCAGTATTACCTGTATTTAAACAAAAGGCATATCAGAATGATAGCTGGTCATTTTAGTTGGAATGTATTCATTTTTTATTTTGTGACTTTCTGAAAAAGTTTAAGGCAATTCTGACTTGCTCTTTTTTTTTCTTTTTTTTTTTTTGTCAGTTGTGAAAGAAATGATCTGAATTTCTTCATGTTACTATTACACTACCTTACCATAACATTTCTTATGGTATAGAATGAGACCAATGTATAAGCTTTGGTAGATGGCATTGGTTTCTTTTTCATGTGGAAGATTTCAGAAGAGAAATCTGTGGAAGTAGTGCTCTAAAGAATTTGATTAAATAGTTTTGTATTGAAACAAAATCAACATCCCTGGCGGCAAAGCTTAAAATGACATAATCTTATGTATCATTCACTTCTGTTAGGTTCAGCCTTTATGTAATACTTTTGCTATGGACTAAATCACTCTTGAACAGGGAGAGGAGAAACTTCTTACATAACTTTAATGGCATTTGCTTTTTAACTTGCTTTCTCCAGTTTGGGCATTTTCTGGTTCTCCTGAGCTCTCAATTCCATGTCAGTTTTATAGTAAAAATTCTGTGGTGAACATGCTCCCAAACATCATGAGGAACATTTATCCTTTAGATAGTCTGTTCTTTTTATCCTACGTTCTCCACCTTGGATCCTTGCCATGTTCAAGCAGCACAGTATGTGTGCTGCGCAGGTTGCACTCTTTCTCTGTTAGCACTGCTGCTGTGAAGCAGAGGAAGGAAGATGCAAGCCAAGAAAATACTGATGGAGAATTGATTTGGGACTTAGTTGTGGGTGAGGACTGTGATGAATGGTTTGGCTATCTGGAAATCTTTCAGATAATTAATGAGTCATACCCCATAGAGTCCCCTGTCTCACTCCCACCCACAGGCTGACAGGAGAAACACGCTGCAATTATGTGTGATGAGTCCAGGCGTACTTGTTGCAGAGCTGCTGTCAGCTGTCAGTGAGCGCTGGCTGGGGATTGCATGGGGTAGGTACCAGTAAATGCATTTAACTGATGCTACTGTTGTAGCAGTCCATGAACTCTAAGGTTTTGTTTTAACCTAATAGTATGAGAGAGTTCAGGGCTTGGTTGGGGCTTGGCTTCTCTTGACCTTTAATCATTTCATGTAGGATTTGGAATGCAGTGCAACTTAGACCTTAAGGGAGACTGAGGACAGCAATGAGCATGAAAAGCTGCCATAAGGTATACTTGAGTTTCTGTTGATTCTTACCAGAGTTGTCACCTTAGAGGGTATTGAGCTCCTGTAGCCAGCAAAGAGTAGATGAAGAATTTAAAGGCTGTATTGTTTTTTTTTTTCTTTTTTTTTGGGTGTGGGGGGGAGGGGTTGGCTTTTTTTGAGCATCAGGGAGCACCTTATGTGTTGCAAAATTCTAGGAACTGCTGCTGCTACAGAAATTTCAGTGAAGATAGACCCGATGTTCTACTGGACTCTGCTAGTACCTGAAAGATTATAATGGATTGCGAATTGGTGACATGTAGGCATTGGAATATGCGTAGGGGACATTTTGAATGCATTTTTATGTTCAGCTGTTGTATTTTCTCCTTCTTGCTGAATCCAATAGCGATGTCAAGTTTCGAATAAACAGTATTTCAGAGTCATTTTTCAAATGGCTAGGGCTATTATTTACAGTTGATGCATTTTAAGTCATATATCATGAAATAGACTGTCTCTTCAGTGTTTAATGAAGAACAATTAGAAATGTTTGGTGTAGCAAATGTGGTCAGAAACTCTAACAATGTGATAAGCAGATATAGATGACCCCCAGTACAAATTCAGTCTTAAACTTATTGAGCAAAATCATACTAAGTGAATGATTTAACCACAAATCCAATCATTTCATAACATTATCATCTAAAGTTGTTTCACCTTTCTCATTTTCTGGATACTGACTGTTGATGTGGATTTGTGATGAACTCTGGAGAAAGTGCCCATGGCTTAAGATTCAAATAAGTAGCTGAGTATGTGGTTTCTGGGAAACGTATACAAGAAAAGTAATATTATTTCTGATAAATTAATAAAAACAAGTTAAAAAGAAATTTCCAGACCCTCATCCTGATTTGTTCTCAGTGATATGTAGCAGGAAAAAATGCCTGGCTTGTTGAAAGCCTGACTGATAGCATATTTTCTGTTGGAGAAGATACAAGGCAGGTATGGTGTGAAGTGGTACAAGAATTGCTGAGACTATAGGTGTGAATATATATTTTTTTTTCTTTAAACAAGTATTTAGCTGAGAATAAGCCCTGTGAATTCTCTTAAAATTGGTCAATAACTGGAAAACAGGAGTGTCTGCTTCATGTCTAGTGAAGACTGCTAAAGCTTACAAAGAACAAGCTTTAGTAGGAATTACTCTCACAGCTGTTACAGCCAGTGTTTACTGATTATAGCACATGTAATACTGTAATAGTACCTTGAGCAAATGTCTTTTCTAGTAATACAGTGAGGTGGCCCTCTGCCCCCTAAGAACCTTGCCCATGTTCTGCATGATCTTGTTCTTTGTTGGCTGTTTCCCTACTGACCTGCAATGCTAAAACAAAGACACTCTAAGCTTAGTACAGTAGGCCTAGTCAGCTGTGGAAACAGTGCAGAAATGCTTGCTAAACCGTCAACCTGAAATCCCATTAATAGTGTTGGCTATAATGGGAGCACTAAGTATGCCCAGTGCTGAAGCTTAGTTATTGATCCCTGTGCCTTCTATGGTGGTTTTGTCATCAGAGAAAGGAGAAAACCTGAATGCTATTGAAGGGGGAAACTTACATATGCATCCCTGGCTTGGAGCCTGCGCCTGTGGTTTTGGAGCCTGTGTGGACATTCAGATATAGCCAGGTTTTCTCCAGAACAGCTGTTCTTATAAGATTTAGAACAAGAAGAGGAAATCTCCCAAGAACTGCTGATTATTGTGAAACTTCTTGCCATTTTGGCAGAAAACTTGCTTAAAAAATTAAGGACAGAACCTAAAGTGCTTAAGCACATAAGAAACTTTACACACCCTAGTAATTCTACTGCACTCAGAGGACTTCCATCTCTATGCAGAAAACTGCTGCAATTGAGTGCTTGCAGGTTCAGACCTGAGTAGGTCTTTGTTGATGAGTATAACATTCTTGAAACTTCAGTCTGCAGATTGAAGATGTGTAGGCAGGAGTTTTTGAGTCATGGGAATATCAGGAGCTGAAATACAGATGGAGTGAAAAACTGGATCTCAAGAGTATTTGTATATAGAAATACTGACATCAATAATATTCAGGTCTCAAATTTGGGAAGAGAAAACTGGAGTGTTAGATGCTGTAAGTTATACAGAACATCAAGGAATGAAAATAATCCATTTTTCTTAGGTGCCTGTAAGTGGGTTTGTCCCGTTTAGGAAGAGCTAGTAGTGGAAGAATGCATTAAATAATGTGACAAAGTTGGTTGGTAAGAATCTTGTTCCTTGCCAAGAGTCTGAACTTAGCCAGGGTAGTCAGCACTGAAAGGATGCAACTCCTAGGGATGTCAAAAGCCATGCTCAGACATTATTTTACATGGCCACACTACGAAGTAAGCAATAATTGCCAAAATCAGTGGAAGTGAGGAAGTGATTTATTACTACAGCTGTTCATACTCAAGTAAGGGTAAGAAGTAAAAGTGAGAAAGGTTAAGATGAGGCATCAGTGTTGGTACTGAGGCAGGGGCTTGAAATTGGAAAAGGTAGGCTTCCTCACTGTGTATGCATAACTGAATTCAAGAAAAGCTGTCTATATTTGCTGGACTGAATACAGATCTTGAACAAGAAACCAAATCAACTATATTCTGAAGGTGTATCATATACTGCTTCTTCAGTGAATTGAATATGATCAGTTTGTAATTGCACTACTACTGTCACTAGTTACTCTGATGCTTGGGATCATCAGCTTTCTGTAGAAGTACATAAGAGGAAGATCTAGGATTATTTTTACTGGTATTGATATGTTAGAATAGGACAGCTTGGGGCAATTTCTCTCTCCGTTTCTCCTTTTTTCTTTTTTTTTCTTTTTTCTTTTTTTTTTTTTTTTTGTTCCTTCCCACACAATATAAAGGCATATTTCCAAAACACTGTACTAATGAATGTACTAATTTAACAGCATGCAGTCTGTAGTGCTGGATTTGGGAACTTTCTATGCACAGATGGAATTCTCCCCCCACTCCTACAATGAACAGATGAAGTGAGAGACAAGACAGACTTCCTGGATTTCCTAAGGGTTTTCGTTGCTTTTATAGAGGTATACTGGGCTTTTCTGTCTAACTTCCATGTCTGAGTTCAGAGTAGTCTGTGGCCAAGTCTAGTCTGTGACTTGCTTTTTGAGTTCATTTTCTGAATACGCGTGGCTTCCTATTGCAAACCTGCAATTAAGTAAATAAATAAAATAAAATATCCAGTTTTTAAAATGTGAAGTGCTTGCAGCTAAAGCCAGCTTGTGGAATTGCTTTGAAATAAGACAGCTTAACTGCTCAGAGCTGGTGGGAGATGGAGTTGCTACTTTTGTGCAACTCTTGAAGTCACTGCAGGACTATTTTAGTCCAAGTTATTTAACTTTCCAAACCAGTGAAATTTACTGCAGGAGTTACAGGTTATTGCTTTGTTTGGCTACCCCAGTCACATCTTATTTACTAAGTTCTGTAGGGGTGTCAGTAGAGAATCTCATGAGATGAGAACGTTAGATTGACAGATGGAGTGGGAATGTTTAACTGTTTTAACACAGTAGGGATCAAGTGGTAGACAAGACAGAAAAACCCTCTCCTAGAGACATTGTTATGTTAAAGCAAAGGAATAAACTTTTACAATAGTACACAAGAACTAGGAACTAGTGGGATTTACTTTATTTCAGTACTGCAGTTATTCTGCAGATGTGGTTCACTGGGATTTTGCAAGCTTCTTTCCAAAATGAATCTGGCTGCTTTGGTCTTTACAGATTTTTTTTTTTCTTTTGTCTGTGAAAGCATGTGGTATCATCTCCAAAAAAAGTGGAGAAAAACAAAACAAAAAAAACAACCCAAACTCCTTTACTGCGTTTTTGCTTTAGCAGTAAATGGTTACCAACTGTATAAACAATAAAAAACTTATTGAATGTCTCAGTTTGTGTATCTTAGTTTGTAGCATATCTCTTAGCTTTGTATTACATGAACTGAGACTGTTATATGGGTGTCAGGAAGTCCTGATCAAATTTAAATATTACCATGTTACCCAAAATGATTTTGTATGATTTTACAACATAACTGATGCAATTCTATGTTCTCTGAAACATTTTCCAGAGGTTTTACATTTTGATGGAGGCAAAACTTCGTCCACAGATATATCTTGTGTTTTAGTCTCACCCATTTTTCAGAGGAAGTTCACGGTTCATTATAACTAAACAACATTTTAAAGTTGAAATAGCATATATGCAGCATACTGATTTTTGAATTCACTAGGATGTTCCATCTTTGGTGCTCTGAAAAATCTTGTAATTTCATTAGAAACTTTCTTACATCTGTAGTGAAGTGGAAGTAAAGCAGGAGCCAGCCAGCTTTCTCATTTGGGTGCTGTTTGGCCCACTGAGTCAACAGGACTGACTGTAGCACTGACTGCTAGGTTGGGTTGCCCAAAACCTCATGTAGCCTGGTCTTGAACGCTTCCAGGGATGGGGCATTCACAACTTCTGTGTGCAACTTGTTGGAGTGCCACTTCACCCTCTGAGTGAAGAACTTCTTCCTTATACCAAATCTAAATCTATCCTCTTTGAGCTTAAAACAATTATATCATGTCCTGTCACTATGGGCCCTTGTGAAGTCTTTCTCCATCTTTATTGTAGGCCCCCTTTATTTGGATAGGGTAAGAAGACTGCAGTAAGGTCTCCCCAGGGCCTTCTCTTCTCTAGGCTGAGCAAGCCCAGCTCTCTCACTCAGTTTTCTTCTGAGATTGGCTTAGATTAATTATTCAAGTGGTATTATGTGAATTTAATTAACTTTCTTGTAGTCTTAATGTGTGAAATTTAAGCCTTCTGTTGTACCATTTCTTTGAGTACCTCTTGGTAATGTAGCAAATTCAAGACTTTCTCTTTTTGGTTGATTTTAACTAAATGAAAATAAACAGTTAGCTGGATATGAAATGACATCAGAAAGTTCACGTAAGCCAGGAAAATGTTACACTCATAGCTAAGTTGAAAAGATGCTCTTAAAAAATTCTGTTCTGATGGAAGAAACAATTCTTTCACCTATGAAAGGAATCTGCAGCATAGCTGTTTTTTTTATTATTATGTTATTTTTTTTAACTAAGTCCTAGTAGACCTAAATAATAACAAATGAATTTTCAAAATCATATAACTTAAATAATTTATTTTAATAGTGAACGTTCACTCTGATCCAGAGGTATGAGTGGTTTAACACTGCAGAGTGAATGCAGATGGAGTTGAAAAGTTAAAACATGATTTCTAAAGTGAAATACCTATCTATCTATTAATCTATATATCAACAATTGGTAGTAACAGATGTTGGTTATCAGTTGCAGAAATACTTGCTACGGTTGCACATGTTTTAAGAGGAAACTTATTCTGAGGTTCTTTCTTTCTGGGCAGACTTTCCACTGCTTTTGATACCTTTGCATCAACTCTTTTGTGAGACCTTTATGATTGCACGTCTATTTGTAAAACTAATTACGCTTTCAAATGTGTCTAGAGAATTTTGTAAACTATTTGCTAATACTGCATGCTAGAGATATTAGAATGAATAAGGGGTGAAGAACTGTCACCAGGGATAAGTAAATCCATTTCTATCTGTCTTCATGCAGAGATGCAACTGTGGAAGAAATGTTGTATAAGAGAGGCATGTTACATCCCCTCTGATTAGAAGGTTCCCATGAATTTAGATGGACCTTCATAGATGTCCAGAGCTTTACTTCTTGTAATCTATGACTTTAACAATAACTATTCCCATGTATAAAATATTGAATGGGAGAGGGATTGTAGTCTTGCCCTATATTAATTTTTTTCACAAAACAAAGAGCAAGGGAATGTAGAAGTGCTATCACATGCTGAAATGTATCAGATGGTTGTGTTAAAGGTCTTGCTAGCTCTGCGTGACAGTTACATCGATGCAGAGCTGTGTTGGAATTATTGGGGATCTTACTGAGAGTAGAGCAGCTTTCTCATCATTTCTTTCTTTCAGTGCTGTTTTCTTTTCTTTTGTTACACTTCTCCTGAATTGCACTCCAAGGATAGCTTTTCTGTGATAGAACTGTAATAATGCTATGGTATGCTTTGTGAGAGTAGAAAACAGGGACAATCATTATTCCCACAGCAGTTTTGCAAATGCAGATCAGATGACTAAAGTTCCTTATTTATTTATTTTTAAGCCTCTTTGGCAAGGATTTATAGGTCTTAGTACTAACAATTATTTTGCCAGGTGTCAGTAAAGATTATGCATTCTTGAAATTCTCAGTATATTTCACTGCTATCTGTGCAATCTGCTTTGAACTTCCAGTTGGATGTTATGTGCGGAGTGACTATCACAAGCAGAAGGTAGCTTGGGAAAAAATGAAAGATAGCATGCTGCAAAAGATTGTTCCTGTCCATAGCTACTCCAGAAGCCCTCTTAGAGGGGTGCGTGTGTGTTGAGCCTACTTACTGTCATACTGTTTCATACTGAGTATGGTATGAAGTTTCAGTTTTCACCTTTTATTTTGACTCTAACTCCCTTACTTTGGAGTTGTAAGATCAAAGTGTGGCTAGGGCTGCCTGGGAAAGTCATTGATTGAAAAACAATATTGGAAATGTATTTCTTGAATTGGAGGGTTTTTATTCTAGACTAGCAGAGGTGCATACATGAAGCCTCATTGAATAAAGCCAGTGTTAAGTATGTCTTCTAACAGTCTGCACCAAGCTAAGGATAAGATTGCTTAGCAGGAAGAAAAAACCTAAGAAACTGGGAAGCATTGTCCGTGAAGGCCAAAACCAAAGATAACCTGTCTAAAATGCTTCACCTCTTTGAACCATAGCCATATGAACCACAGCAGTATGAATGTCCAAGAAGATGATTCTGTCATTTGAAAAGTCTGAGGGGAAAAAATTCCTGCTCATTTTCATATATAACCCTTCCTTGATCTGTACTTGACCTTAAAAATAAACTGCAGCCTATTTGTGTTCTCCAGTTTTTCAGAGATCCAAATCCAAAACTTCATGCAGTTTTCTCATCAGGCAGCTGTATTTCAGAATTCATGGAGAGCATAAATATACCAGACTTTTTCCACTCTGACACCCCACAATTCCACACAGTCTCTGTTATTTGGGTATTAAACATCTGGACTATGTTTCCCTTCGTGACCGTCAAATCCTTCTGAAATTCCGTGTATGCTTGAGATCAGGATCCTCAAAATGATAAACAAAGACTGTGTTGTCAAATTCCATGTCTGGCTCTTTCATTTCTTTCATTTCTTTCTTTTCCATTTTCTTAAGAATACTGAAAACCTAGACTGACACCAGTTCGTATTCCTGATGCACTTAGCCTAAGCTCTTCAGCTTCCTAAGAATGCAGATGGTTGCTGAAGGTACCTTGGACCTCTGTGAAGTCCTACCTGAAGCTGTGCCCTGGGGACACAATGGATTTGATCCTCTGTGTTCTAAACAACTGGTTGTTCTTTGCGTTGTGTAAGAAGAGCAATGCCAGAACACCAATTTTTGGAGACTGATAGTTCACTCGATCTTTTCAAATTTAATCATGTCGTTTTCCTCGTGATGAAGCAGCCTAGAAGCTGCAACCCACACCACTTGTAGATGTTTCTGAATTTTTGACACAGGTGTTGGGCAAACTGACTCCTGTAGTGGTTCAGCCAGAGCTGCTGCTTGTGAATAAGGAGGAGTGAGGTTTTGGGATATAGTGGCTGATGACAGCTTTGGCAGCAGCAACTGCAAAATGATGATATTTAAAACTATCCTGATGAGAAGGCTCTCTGTGTGCAGAAAGGCTGGCAGCTGCCAGTGAGTAGGGAATACAGGCAAAGTATATGGAAGGTGAAATGAAGAATGAGCATGCTGTCTAGGAGGAATATGGCAACTTTAACTGCACGTCCAGGGAAGGCCAGAGCTGAACTGGAGTTGAGATGCATTGGGGGTGTGAATAGCAACAAAAAGTTCTTCTGCAGCGTGATGGCAGTGGAAGGAAGACTGTTTTCTGTCACTGGGAAGTCATGGTGAATGGGAGAGGTCCACCCTGGCTGGAATTGGTAAATATCAGGCCAGTCATCATGAAGGGCAAATAGGAGACCTGGGGAGGCCAGCCACACCAGGAAGATTATGGCAGAAACAGGTCTAGTAGTTTTAAGTTACTTACTATCAGTAAGTATTTTCTTTATTTAAATCCATTCTGGGACTAAGGCTTGTTCTTTGCATCTTTCTGTAGGCATCTGCTTAGAAGACTGTAGCTCTGTAGGTTTCTGTCAGGAAGCTTGTAGGCTTTCAGGCGGTGACTCTTCCTAGTCCGCCTAGTCACATACAAATATGCTTACACTGTCTTCTGAGATCCCACGCCTATCCTTCTTTCCTTACAACCGTTGGCACTTATCCAGCTTCCTCTGGATCAGATATCTAGAGCTTGCCTTTTGCTTTCCACTCAACTGTGCATCATGCCGATGTCCACAGCATAGCAGGTTTTTACATCCACTGACAGCGCATAGTGTGTCTTGTTAAGGCTAGTATGGTTGGTGCCCTTTCTTTTATTTTTAATTTAGGGGTAGATGTGCATAATGCATCTAATAGATTGTGTAGTGCCGAAGGCAATTGCATCCTGTGTTGCTTAGGTCATTAACTCGATGCTCTGAGTATCATTATCATCAGCTGAGCTTGTCTAGCTTCATAGCTGCTTTACACAGCTTGCTTCTGCTAGGGGGCTCCTGTTTCAGGAGGGAGAAGGGGAAGATGAGGAAGAACAGAAAACTCAGAGCATGGATTCTCTGGCTTCTGTCCACAAGCAGCATTTGGGAGGCACTGGGAGACACCTGGCTGAAGATGCCAAACACTCTGAATCGCCTTTTATTTAGTAGAACCTTAGAATAAGGAATGAGGAAGAGAAAGCTTTCCTTTTAAGGAGAGTTATTGCTTCCTCATAGAGAAAACCTCTCCATTTAGAGCTAATATTTTTGGATCATGCATTAGTCAGGTCTGCAACACAGATATGAGAAGCCTTACATGTGGAAATGGGGGAAGTGTTTCTGTGTTCAATATATGTATTAAGAGTTCCAAAACTCAGGCTGCATTCCATGCTTCGGGTTCTTTGATGCCTGATATTTAAAACTACAGTTGGTTCTGTGGCAAGTGAGCAGTGATGGCCTATAATGGTTTTCATTACAAAGCAAAAGAAATCTTATGTTCAGTGCAAACCCCTGTTTATCCAGCTGCTGCTGTTAAAATGATGACTGGTACTCTAGAAGGAGCCAGTGGGAGTGCCATGGTGTTGTTCTTCAACCATTGGAGTGCTGAATCCTTATGTCAGCTCAGACATTTCAGGGACTAGGTGGACGCAGAGTCTTTCTCGTGGAGCTTTGCAGCAGAGCCTTTGTGTTGTTTAACTACATCAGCCTTTTGGTCAGGTGCTTTATGTCTTTCTTTTGACCCTCCTGTAAAACTTTTCTAGAGCCTGTTATACTCACCTTGCCTCTAGCCTGTGGATGAGGCCTCAAGTGTTTAAAAGCAGAGGGACTGTGGTGCCTATGGCAATCTGATTCTATAAAGTGCGGAAGTGATTTCATATATGCTAAGAGATTCATAAATGGGTTTACTTGTTATAAAGTGGGACTTAAAGTGCACTGAAGATATAAACGTCCTCAACTGTTCTTCCTGCTGCCACTTGCCTGAAGCACTGGATTGTTCTCATCTCCGTGTAAAGCTGTGTCTTCAGCTTCACTCTTTGTTCGCACCATTTCTAGGCCTGAAATCATCTCATTAGAACTGTGTGAATAATCTGTTCTATAAAACCTCAGTGTCTAAGATCTGGTGATCAAGACTGTGTTTTCATATCCTCTTTCCAAATAGCACTTTTGTCCTTCATGAAGCAAAGCAAAAATAGAATTGATAATTTCTCTGGTAGTTTGTATATGCTATACACTATCTGTTCTAGGCAAAGGTTGTCCACTTTGTGTTTTGGTGCATCCCTGAAGGTTTTTCTTAAAATTAGGAGCACTTCACACTGAAATTATTTGGAGAACTACCTTTAGAAACTGCTTTCAAAGGCAGTACAAAGAAATAATCATTTTCTTAATTGAGCTTCACAGTTATTTGAGCTTGCTGAATTTTGGGGCATAATAGCAGCTAAAACAGAAATAAGTTATAGGTTTTTGCGTGCAAATTCTATCCTGGTTCAAACAAAATCCAGCAGTATTCACCTGGGGACATGACAATGTGATGTTAGAGTTAATACATTGCTCTTAGGGTTTTTAATTTATATTTGGTATTTGTACATGAATTTCACTAAAGTAATTAAAAAATATTAAAAAAATAGAGTTGATTTGAAGGTAATTACTCAAAAGTTGTTTTTCCTGTTTTGGCTGCCTTTCCAGTCTTGTTTTTAAGATACAGTAGAGGTGATCTTCATTTATGTGACCACAGACTCTTTGTTCCTTCCAATGCCCAGGGTGCCCTTCAGTGCTCATGGGTAGCTGTTCCATATTTGGATCTTATTTGTCATGTGGCATCACTCCAGCAATGTGCAAAATTGTTTTTTCATAGTGATATAACTTGGAAACTAGTATTGTCATGAGACTCTTCTGATAAGGAATGAAAATAAATCCTCAAAACAGAACTCACAAGTGTATGTGTATACGCTATTACCACGCAGTGTTTTCCATATAGGAAGAGGTGACATCTCAGCCCCAGGCTCACTGGAACATTGTTAGCATTATTTCTAATGAGAAAACAGAAATAGGCTGTCTCTAATATGTAATTGAAAAATCACAGAATCGCAAGATATCCCAAGTTGGAAGGGACTCACAAAGATCACTGAGTCTAACTCCAGGCTCTACATTTGACCACCCCAAATCCTTCACCTTCACTTTGCCTGCAGCTTCATCCTGAACCCTACATCCTTTATCCTTGAACCTTCATCCCACTCCTGCCGCTACATCCTGAACAGCAAGGTGACACCTGTGGCCATCTGAGCTTGCAGTAGGACATCCTTGTATGGATGAACCAAGCATCAAAGTTTTGGGATAACTGTCAGGGCCCAGGCTGGCCTAGCTGTACAAATGATGCAGTGATCCCCATGTGCTTTGTGGTTGAGACTGCCCAGGCACAGCTGTGCCTTGCTGGAAGCCCAGGGCAGGGCTAGCCCCAAAGCCTCTTCAACCCTGCTGGAGGCTGCTGGGAGCTCAAATCTAAGAGTTAAAGATATTATGTATGTGTAAAAATTGATTACAATTTATTTAGATTATGTATATGTCTGTCTGTCTATCTATCTATCTATCTATCTATCTATCTATCTATCTATCTATCTATCTATCTATCTATCTATCTATCTATCTATCTATCTATCTATCTATCTATTTTCTTCTGAAACAATACTATGGGCAACGGCCTCACAGTCTTTATTCCCTGACTGCTTACCAGGCAGCGCTTTTCAGTGGTTGGCCAGCTGGCTTTTGATTGCTGAAGGGTAAGGTTATCTTTTGTCTTTGTTTCACATTTACTTGTAACCACTGTAAATTGGAAAACAAACAAACAAAACCCCACAACAGTATTTACTGCCTTGTAACTGTGCTTTTATCTCCAAGTGTGTGATGCTCTTTGCCTACCACACACAGAACTTATTTTCTGCTGTTGTTTCCCCAGTGGGCAGGCGGCTGTGTTAGATGATGAGCCAATTTGCTCTTAGCATGGATTAGAAGGACCTGTCTGAAGCTACTTATGGGGGAGCTGTGTGGAAGATTTGCTTCTTAAGGGGTTAATGATGTGGAATTTCACACATAATGCAAAATGATTATGCTGTATGCATTCTCTGTGAATTTTCTCACTGATCACAAAAGGCTTTTGTTTGGTGTGCTGGAATGGTCTCTGCAGACTAAACGTACTCTGTTCTTTTAATTGGATAGGAAATAACTCTGCTAATTGGAGAAAACTGAATAAAGCAGTTGGTGCTACATGTCAAATGACAAAATTTTACAAGAAATATAGTTTATCCTTTGTATACATCAGCACAGTTCTGGTATGAATTCTCCATACTCAAAATCCTGTCATTTTGCAGAGACTTGCATTAGAAGGAACTCTTATCTGTTTATTTTGGATGCTAAGTCAGGAGAAGATGACTTTGTCTAAGAGAACGATGTGACTGAGTGGTGGGAGAAAAATGGATTTTCTTTAGTATTCTAGCATTCCTCCAGCGAAAAGGTCGCTATGGCAGAAGAAAAGAGCAGTGCATTTCCCCCACCCCCAGTCTGCATGGCAAATGGAAGAACTGGATGCCCTTTGCATAATGACAAAGTGCTTGATTGAGGGAGGGTCACAGACTTCTAAAACCATATACATCCCTAGCTTTGTACCATACTGACAAGAGCAGCTGGCATTGTAAGCTGCTATTAGGGACGATTAATTTCATTAATAAAGGAGGCTCAGGAGGATGAAAATGCTCCTCTAGCATAGTTTTATTCATTTTATACTGCTTTTGAGGAAATAAATAATCACAGTTGATGATTCTTAAGAAAGCATCTCAGCATCCTGGTAAAATCGCTTAATCCTTTTAGCTTTGTTCTGTAGTGTGAAAAGCAAGTTGGTGGTGACAGAGTACATCTCACAATGCTGCCTTCTAAATAAAACATTTTGGAGGAGATGGTACAGCCTGCCAGACTGAGCCCCTGTGCATGAGATCTGACATTCTGAAACCTTGTACGCTGCGCATGTTATGGTGTTATGTGAGTGGACAGCCACAAGTAGTGGGTTCCACCACAGAATCTATTAACCATACTGCATCAAAGCTCAAGGAATATTCATATATTTAATATAATAGTTAAAATGCCTGGTTCTTGATCCTGTGGCTTAGTGGCCTATGTGTTCTGCTGGTACCTGGTTGTGTACGATTTTTTTTACAATGGTTTTGATGAAATATGAATTGGAGAATAGAAGCTTGCTACTAGTTTCCAGCATTCACTTGTATAGCAAACTAAATACTGCACTAATATGACATTCTTTCAGAAGAAACACATTTTTTCAGTGTGAGCTCTTCTAATGGAGTAGAAGTCAATTCTTAGTAATGAGAATTGATGATAAATCCATGTCTGTTGTTTCAGGAGGAAGCTGTTTACTGAGTTCTTTGCTGGGCATGGAAGGAATCATGGTCTTCACTGGTCTGTGCTTGCTCAGTGTCCTCATGGTGTACTTCAGAGAAGGGGCTCTCATGGCTTCTGTAGTGAACAGAGCAGTAATCAGTGTAAAAAGAAGCTTCAGAATATTGTGCAACAGTATTACATGGTTTTCTTAGATTGATGAAAAATTGAAGTGTGAAAATATACCATAGCTAGATCCCTGAGAGTGCTCAGCAGAATTACAAAAAAATATGCAGTAATCAGATAAAAAAGAAGTATTTAAAAATAAAGAAATTGGAGTGTTTTCCATTAGATTTACTAATGGAAGAATAACTGCTGCCTGGTAATAGCTAATGTTGAAATATTTACTGTAAAGCTTTATGTAACCTAAACTTCAGATATTTGGGGTCTGAAATGATTCATTCAGCTTTGAAGAAGAGTGCTTAGAAGTGCCTTGGCCTCTGAAGGCCTTCCAGACTATCAGTTTTTTCAGCAGAACATCTAAATGAGGCAAATGGACACACTGGTATAATGCAAGATAAAAGACAATTTTTATCTCAGTGGAGAAGGAAATGCTTATACTTATGTACTCAAGTCCTCAGGAGGGCTTACTTCAGAAAGTGTTGTGCAAACAACCAGTATGTCTCCTGTTTTCAGCTTTCTGAATTTTGACTAGCAGATTAATCCAAATACTTTCTGAATTCAGGCATACTAGATAAGTATGATGCTTATGTCAATTCTGCTTGCCTAAACATCTACTGAACTGAATTCTTTGTAGCTTCATGAGAGTCTGAAAAGCATTACTGCAAAATGCAGGAGCTGATATGGAAAGTGAGAACACAAAAAATGTGAGAATATGAAGCTGGTGGTTGATCTCTCTGATTTTGGTTTGAGTTGGGGAGCTCATCTCCAGAGAGTAAATAGATAGCAAATGCGTATTGGTGCCCATAATATGTTTTGCACTGTTTACATGCTTTTTATTTACTTATTTTTCCTTCATGACCAGAGGGAGCCTCAGGAACAGAAAGCAGTTTGTTTTGAACTGTCAGTGACTTTTTTTACAACAGAATATCATTGTATTCTATATAGAAAAAGAAATCTTAACTCTGAATGTAGAAAAAGCTTTCAATTTGTTTGTATAGTTGAAGGAAACTTATAGATAAATACCCAGTTTCCAGAAGTTGCTTATTTTTAATGAAGAGTACATTGGAGGAAGTTTGGCATCTGGTTTTTCAAAACTGTTAGTCTGATTCTTGCATTCCTTTGTTTGTGTCCTACTTAATCTGACAGTTGTGAGCAATTTGTTTTGTTTTAACAGGGAAGTACGTATATCCGCAAATTGGGTGGCCTGATTTGTGCAAAGTAACTGTATTACATGAGAGACTGGTCCAGAAAAGTAATTAGATTTTAAATGCTGGTGAGAGGTACATTGTTTTATAAAACAATATACTGATTAAATGAGTAAACTAAAATATAACATTTAACAAAAGGTGTGTATAGAATCACAAAGTTATTAAAGTTGGAAGAGACCACTAAGATCACCAAGTCCAGCCATTAAACCATCCTTACCATGCCCACATCCCTCAGCGCCACATCTACGGGTATCTAACAACTCCAGGTGACTCCACCACCTCCCTGGGCAGCCTGTTCCAATGCCTCACCACTTCTTCTGAGAATAAATGTTTCCTAATATCCAACTTGAACCTCCCCTTGTGCAACTTGAGGCTATTGCTTCTTGTCTTATCACTGTTACCTGGGTGAAGAGGCCAACCCCTACCTCGCCACAACCTCCTTTCAGGCAGTTGTAGAGAGTGATAAGGTCTCCCCTGATCCTCCTCTTGTCCAAACTTAACAATCCTAGTTCCCTCAGCTGTTCCTCTTAAAGCCTGTGCTCCAAGAGGAAGATGGAGTGAGGTTGTGTAATGCATTTGATATGTTGGAGGTTTTTTTTCTTCTTCCTAAGCTAAATAGCTGGAAGATGAACCTGGATGCCTGTCTTTAAGTCCTACAGCTCCAAGAGGCATTGTTTCAGTAACAGTGCCTATCCTTTTCTTCCCGCTGGGTTTTGGGTGTTTCAGGAGCTCATTACAGACCCTCAGGGTCAGCTTGGCAGTGTCTGCCAGGTGTTCCCTTCAGCTGTGCTGCCCTTGAGTAGACACAAGGAGTGTGGGGAGGAGTGTGGCACAGGTCTCCAGTAGGAGCCTGGGTGGCAAACAGTGGCCAAAGGAGATGCTGGGTGCAGGGGCGGACATGTGGCTGGGGCTGGGAGTCTGACTGGGAATTCCCTATTTCCCAACTTTTGGATCAGATATCTGCTTTTATCTCATGCTTTAGCCGTAGGAGTAATTAGAGAATGGGAGGGGGGAATGGCCTGTCCACAGCAGTCATGTATTTTGTGAGGCTTTGTATAGGTTACAAGTTGCAGAGATGGATATTCCTAAACTTTACTTATAGAACAGAATTTTTGCCCTCAGTTCCAATAACCAAAAAGAATTTTGAAGAAAATGCAGAAAAAAAAAAAAGGCTTAGTTGCAGGAAGCATTGTTTTAATCCAAATTTCATAGATGCGTGCTTCGCAAGTCTGACTTTTGGCTGGTTTTTGTCTCTGGGCTCTCGGCTGAAGAAGAGTCAGATGTTCAAAGCCTATTAGCCCCTTTTCAAAAATAAATTAAACTCTTAAGCAGAATTTTGAGATGAAGCTTTGGTATCTGTTTGTTGAATCAAATGAATATTAAAAAATTCCAAGCAAACCGCAAACAGTTACATGGGAAGTACTAAAAAGAAAAGCAGCTGAAATGTTTCCAAACACAGTTTTAAAGTTTAAATTTGTTTTTATTTTGTGTCTTTCAGAAATATTCTGTGCAGGTTATGCTTGATGTTGAAACCAATTTCATCACAACTTTCTCCTTTATTAGCTGCCTGATTATTTTTATTTTTCTGTTTGTGATTGAATACAAAAATAGCATTTAAAGTTTGTAGTTATCATTGTTTAGCACAGCTGAGAGGTGGCAGCCTTTGATACCAACAAAGTTTAAGTTCAGCTCAAGTCAGCTGCACACTGATGTGCATCCTGTTCAGTTGCACACACATCACAAACAGGAATGCAAGCTTCCCATTTTCCATATATTCCATATATTCCATGGTTCTTAAGCATGGGAAAAATAATTTTAGTGGTATTTGTTTATGCTAATCCTGCAGTCAGCACACACCTTATTTTGTTTACTTGATCTCTTCTAAGGAGAGACGATTTTGTTTGTTTTGATTGTGAGACATGCAAGTGTGAGTCCCTGTGAGGCTGCTCTGTGAATTTGCAAACTGATAGAACCTGTAAAATATGTTAGCTGGAAAGATTCTCAGATCTGGTGAATTGCTGGATGTTCTTGGAAGAGTCAATGCAGATGAAGGGACTGTGAGCTGACATTCAGTGTAGACTGAAGTAAATACTGCATGTTCATCTCCTTCACACAGTATTCTGACAGGTCACCCAGATGCATCAACTTGGATTTCTGTTGTTTCCACATGATTTATTTCATCAGGGTAAATCAAGATAGCAGTTCTGTGTGCTGCATGATCATGTGGGCCATTGATTTTCACAAAATTGTAGAATGGCTTGAGTTGGAAGGGACCTCAAGGATCACTGAGTTCCAATCCCTCTGTCACAGGCAGGGTTGACAACTGCTAGATAAAGAGCAGCATCAAATTGCCCAGGGCCCCATCCAACCTGGCCCTGGATACCCCCAGGAACAGGACATCCGCACCCTTTCTGGGCAACCTCTTTCAGTACCTCCAAGACCTTGCCTTTCATGTTAGTAATCACTTCTGCCTAGCTTGCTCAACTTTGCAAAGTTTATATTGCAGAGAATGTTGCAGAAAAAAAACATGGCAGATCTGGGCACCTAGAGATAGCCTGCTTCTACTCAAGGGCTCTGCAAAAGACATCACCATCTGTTGGTGATGTAGCAAGGGACAAGCATTTTTTTACTGTTATTCCATTTGCCTGTTCAATATCATTTCTTTATTTTGGCTTTAGACAGGGCCATTCCATCTTGTCCTCCTGGATGAAGCAGGAATGAACATAATTATCGGAAGAGACAAAAAGAATGCCATTAGAATCTGAGAATCTCTGGTATTAAGGCAATTAATCTGCAGTTTGTATCTGTAGAATGCCACTTTGGTTCATCCAGAAATGTCTTCAGTCCATTTTCTCGCACGGAGTTAAGCTGGAGTGAACAAGGGAGAAAATGGGACAACTGAATCACAACAGGATGTGGTTTTGTGGAGTAGTTCAAGAACCAGTTGTGGTGGTTTCACCCTGAGGGGAAGCTGAACTCCACCACACTGCCCTTACTCCCTCTCCTTAGGAGAAGAGCGGGAGAGAAAATACATGGAGAAGGGCTCAAGGGTTGAGATAAGGATAGGGAGTTCTCAACAAATTACTATCGTGGGCAAAACAGATTAAATGTAGGGAGCTTAATGTAATTTATTACCTATTACTAGTAGTGAGAACTGAAGTAAGACTACAAACACCTTCCCACCAAATTCCACCCCCATCTACATCCTTTCCCCAAGAGGTGCAGGGGAATGCGGGCTGTGGTCAGTGCTTCATCCCTGCTGCTCCTTCATGGTCCGTCTGTGCCAACATCACTCATGGCCCTGCACTGCTCAGTGGAAGGTCCCTCTGGGGCGGCTGGGACTGGCTCTGATCTGGCATGGGTCAGCTGTTGGACTCTGCTCACAGAGAGCACCCTGCTACCAAAACATCACCAGGTAAACCCAGTGTAGCAATTCCAGCCTGGGTGGAGGGTGTGTGAAGCATTATTCAAAACCAGACTCCGGTTGCCCAATATTTCATTTGCATTTGCTGCCTGGTTCAAATTGCAAACCATGTTACATAAAAACAAATCCTAAAGTGATCTGTCTGGTTTTAGACCAGTAACCAAAGACCACAAAGTAACCTACTTTTATTAGTCTTGGAGAAAATTCTAGTGTTTGCTGGCTTGTGGTTTGGATGTGAAACATGCAAAATATTATTATTTTTTCTGCTGGTGAATCTTTTTTTCACAGTAGTAGACATGAAATTTTGTTCCATTATATAATGATTCTCCAGATAAGCCATAAGAAGATAGAATTAACTTTTGAGGTATAGTTTAGTTAACCTGATAGATTTGTGTTGATGGAAATGCCATCTGTAGTTACACAGTGTTTGCTCACGAAAACAAAAAAAAATAACGCGAATGAATGTTGTAAGCCCTATTATTGTGTTCCTAATGTTTGGACAAACATGAGTTTTGTAGCTTTTGGACTCAGTAACTGCACTTTTCTGTCAGGAGTTAACTTGCACCAAAAGGATTTCTGTATAGCTCCTCATGTGTTTTCTTTTGTTTTAACCCAAGTCAAACTTCGAAGAAGCAGAGAAAGTTTCTGTCCAGACTTCATCTGAAACAGATATGCAGAAAGCTGATGTGGTGTAACACCATACAATAAACACATCTGCACTGCTTGGTTTTCCTTCCTTCCCATTTTACACCTTTACAGTAATGCCTCTGCCATCCACTGGGCAAGGCAGCGGAAAGATTATTCTCCTCTCTTTTAATATGCTTTCTTTAAATTCCTTTGGTCCCATGTAAGTGTTTGTAGTATTATTTCTACCAGCTGCTGTTGTTTGGTTGAGGGAAGAATACCTCCTTTTATTAATGAGAGGTAAAAATCTTGTTATAAAAGTAAACAGTGATGAGTATAAGCAAGTTTCACTTCAAGCTAATGGAGAGAAAATCTCTAGCAGTTCTGTAAAGCATGAAGTCTGAGTACAGAGTATGCAAAAGGCTACAAATGTGCTGGACTTATTTGGCCACCCTTTGCTGCTGATGATAAAAACAGATGGTTGGAGAGTGTGCTGGTATTCCTATTTTGGCTAAAAAGAGCAAGCTTATGCTCAGATACCTGGTGCCTCTCGTCATGTACAAAAACAGTAATGGCAGGATTGATACCAGAAAAAAGAAATTGCTTTTCAGACAGATTAACTGGTGTAGCTAAGTCAGGTGGTGTTGCTGTTGTACCCGCAGATCGATCTTAGCAAAATAACATTGGTTTTGTGGTGGCTTCTGCAGGTCCATGAAACATTTTAATATTCTGCCCATAGTCCTGGAATCAAAAATTACAAAGTGTATTCAGAAACTGGGTTAGATATTTGGATGGAACTATATTTTCAGTGATGTGTGAACTGACTCTTTCGTAGCAAATAAACCTATGTTGTTTGTATTTTCATAGGCTTGTCTTTGTAAGTGGAGATTTTTATCAAATCAGGAATATTGTTTCTTGAATACATTCTCCCCACATGTGAAGCCTTAAACGCATGTTCTTACTTCCATATGACAACTTGTTATCAGATGTCTGTTCCCACTGTCTTGCCATAGATTACTTCTTCCTCCTGTCTAGGGGGGACAATATTTAGAATGGAGGTTTTAGAATTCGTACCTTTCAGAGTTAGCTGGTTACATTTAATATAAGCTTTTAATTTTAGCCAGGAAGAAAGAAACTTTGAGTTCTTCCGGAGTTTTGTCTCTTAAAACATCACAGGGGTTATTATTTTAGATTTTAATGTAAGCTTGTTGCACATAGAAGCAGAAGGGATTGAACAGACTATACAATTGTACACATGAACCAAACGATAGATCTCAGGCTGTCATGCAAATACCTTTTCACAATAAAGAACAAAGGGAGATGAGTATACTTCCTATAAGTGAATGCCTTCTCAAATGAATGATTTGCAGTGGCTGATACACTGAATATTGATATTATTTGATTGTGTGGTGGTGTTGATTTCTTTTTCGATTTATCCTTTTTTCCTTTTCTCCTTTTTTTTTTCTTCTTTTTCCTGAACATTGTCCATAATTTTCCTTGTATATTAGGCAGGCATTCTGACATTCTGACAAGTGAAATTCTTAATTAGTCTGAATGCATAGGAACCATACTGACACATTTTGGTGTTTGTTGAACAGTAGTACTCCTCCCTACTAGGAAGTTCAATGTTACTGAAGAGCGGCATACACTGTTGTCCACACCCTGGAGCTTTTTAGTAGGAATAAAGTTGTTGATGATATTTATTTGCCTTTGATTTCATTTATTTGAATAACATTTTTATGTGAATGTTTGGAGGTATAGGGAAAGGATATTTGTTGACAAGGAACTTTAATCAGCCATGCTTTTTCCTTTGATTTTGACAGATGAAAGTTGTGAATTAATTCTGAAAACTGCTTTGCTTTCCAGTTGTATGGGAACTGTTGAATCATGGCCTGAACCACTGATTGATCACCTGAGGCGAGCACTGAGTCAGCCGCAGGGGCACAAGTGAGTGTGATTGGAAGGGGTGGAGTTTGACTCCACCTCTCCCAAGACCCCATTTAAGGGCTGACCACCACCAGGGAAGGATCTCTGGTTGGAGATCCCTCCCTAGTGGAGTTATCGGCGAGCCTTGACCATCTTCAAAGGTGAGCCACTCTTTCCTTATTAATCATCTGTATATCATCTACTTAAGCCCATCAAAAACATACCATCTTTGGCACTATTTCTTTTGGGTGCTATTCTTGGGGGTTGTTTGCCCTACACCAGTGCTTATAATTTACAGATACCCTTCAGTATTGGATTCTTCCAGTGCTGCATGTTCAGTGTACTTTTGGAGTTGTCCTGCTGTTGCAAGTGAGGTCCTATGGATTGGTGGTGTAGTAGAAGCATGAAAGTGTTCATGGTACAAGCCTGATTTCTGATGGGACTGTGGCCAATTCCAAAGATTTTTTGAATTGTAGAAATGTAGCAAATGTTTTGAGACTTTCATTCTTACTGTTTAAGTTGGAAATGTTAAGCATATTTTTAATAGGCTCATTTTCCACTATTAAAGCATTACAGTGAAGTAATTACATTCCTTTCAATCCATTTAAGACCTTACATGGCTTCCACTAACAGTAAAAATAAAAGTAACAGCAAATTAAAATATTTGTTGGATTTTCTTCTCTTTTCAGGAATTTACTTGCTACAAGGCTAAATAAATGAATTTTGTTGAAGGCAATTTCTTTTATTCCTGTCTGCATTTGAACCAGATGCTTAATTCAATTGTTCCTGGTGTTTGTTTCACACAGCAATGAACAACAAAGAAAACAATGTTGCTTGTTTATTTGATAATACAATGTTGCTTGTTTGTTTCTTGCTCCTCTGGGTTTGTCATGGCTTCGAAGCTGCTGCTTCTGGAGCCGTAGCTGCAAGCATGCTGCATAATGGATGAGCTGAACTGATGGAGGCAGCAGGTGTTCCTGTAATGGAAAAGAGCAGTGTTTGTTATTGTTGTAAGCATCATCAGTCCTGCTCCTTTTCTTGCTCTGGTCTCAGTGTCCTCCAAACAAAGACTCCCTGTATCTGGACCAGCAGGGGAGAAAATAACAGTAATCTACCTACTGTAGTGTTGCTGTTCTGTATCTCAGGGGCAGCCTTTAAATGGATCGTGATTTGATGTTCTGGATCTATAAGTGGTGTGTTTATCATTACAGAGGGGCAATGATACAGATTTATGAATTATGTTTAGCAGAAAACTCTATAAATGTCTACAAATAACAGTCCTGCTCCAGTTAAATCAGATGAATGAAAAATGGCTTTCAGTCATAGTGCTCATTACACACTGCAAGGTGGTCAGCTCCTGTGGGAGTGATGTGCTGAAAGATAGATCTAAACATCCTTCGGTTGGGAAAAGAGTAATTTTAGGGGAGAGCAGAAGGGAGAGAAATAAATTTTGCAGGAAGGGAGATAAGGAGATTCTGTTCCTTAGTTTTGTTCAAGCTGACCACTGATCTTGGAAGTGTGATTTCAAGAGCACTCCAGCATTTGAAATCTTAAAGTACTTCATACCATTTCACCAAGCCCTTTTATCCTTCCCTTTTCCATTTTTATTACAGCCTTTATGGCTCTTTGACACAATGGATGCGCCATCCTTTCCAGTTTCCATGTAGGATGTGAGAGGAGAGGAAAGGTGTTTTTTTGTGTTTTGTTTGTTTGTTTTTTTAATTGTCATATGATGGATTCTTTGCTTGTAGATTGCAGTAGCCTTACTTAAGGGCTTCTGCAGATATTAAAATGTGGCCCTAAGTTTTTGGTGAATCTACAGTGGCCACTGTGGGTCCTTCTCTGGATAGACTTCAAACCTGTACTGTAGCCACATCTCTAGTCCTGTCTCTGACCCTGTCACCTTCTATTCAACTCCCTGGGTAAACCTTGGACCCAGTTTGTCACTTTGTCACTTCTGAGGCTGTGAGTGGGTCTTGTTAGGATCACTCAGCTTTGCCTGATGTGCTTAGGTCCTGTGTGACTGTGTCTTGTTGTGAGGCTGGAGTGCGGTATGCAGTAGGACCTTGCTCTGTCAGCACTGTAAACCTGACTTCACCCTGGCCTGGTGGCAAAACAGTGCTTAAAAGCTGGAATATCATTCAGAGGGTGAATGCTTTTCCTTAACTTGTCTCTATGAAGGCAAGAACAGAAGCTCACTTAGTTTTATAATAAATCTACTTCCAAAAGGTTATTAATGAAGACCTCAAATGCATACGACTGAATTAAGGCTTGTCTTCTTTTCTATAGGAAAGTGGATCATTTTTCTGCATTCTGTGGTTTTTGAAATGTGCTTTCACCCCCCCTCCCCATTTAGAAGCTAGTAGCTCTGTATTTTTGTTTGCAAGTGACTGGAAAGTTATGGCATGCAGTCCCTTTCCTGCTGGAGAATGTTCCAGGTGATGATCCAGAGTTTGGAGGGAACATCCAAGGAGCTGAGATAGCACTCTGAGAAGTGTTATGGTTTTCATCTCTCTTTTTGTTTGGAAGAAGCAAAAGTTTTCAGTTACTCCTGACAATAGATGAAATCATGCTTTTCAGCACTGTCTGTGTGAAGTGACTTAATTCCCATAGGCAGTTTCTTGCTTTGCTTGCTCTGGGCTTGTCTGCAGAACCAGATCTTTAAATGTCTTGATGAGCTATACTTTCATATATAAACGTTCAAATTGTACAGACTGTAAATGGGGCAGTTTACATATGGACTTGTCTTGATATAACTTTAAATTTAAAAGCTTCAAGGTAGACTGGTGCCTAGTGATGCTCACAGTGATGTTTCAGAGGCTCTACTTTGACCAGACAGTGTCATCTTTGAATGGTTGGTTAAATTCAGTAATGATTGGCTCAAGTGAACACCTAATTTCTTCAAAAAGGGAAGCTAGTGTCTCCTGGCAGGCATTTTTCATTGTGAATGCATTGTAATTACTGAATTTTGCAGTCTGTCAGTTGGCAGTGGTTAATGACAAGCTAAACTTGCAGCTTCTTGTGTTGCTGTCTCTGTCCAGCTTCAAAGGATTGCAGTTTTGAAACTGCACATTCCTGTCCCAAAGCAATGCACTGGTGTCAAAAAGCTGTTTGTCCAAGAAACTGCAGCACAGTAAAACATAAATGTATCAGTAGTATAAAATAAGTTTGATCACTGTGAAGGGGTCATTTACAAATCTAGATACTGCAGCGATGCCTTCATCTCCTGTGGAGCTGATGATCTCTTCACTGCTTTGAGGGAGAGACAAGACATTGAGCTCAGTTTGCAATCTGCTGCTTGAGGTTTTTGCTCTGTCTCTCCAGCTGTAATTAGTTGACAGGAAGCCCTGAATCAGAAGTGTTTAAAGCTCTAAGTTCTTTTAAAGCTGGAGGAGAGAAAATAGAGGATTTTATTAGCAGATATTTTAATTTCAGCAGGTAGATGATGCAGTGTAGACATCTTGGAGGAGTGTTTTTTCTGTGGATTTGTTGCTGTGATTTGTTGCTTTGTTGCTGCTGCTGCAGCTAGAAAAGGGAGGGGAGAATGGCTGCAGGTTTGAGTTTTGTCTTCTAGTTCCTGGCTCTTTCAGCAGTGCTCAGACATCTGATTTCCTGTTTTGTTGGACAGTTGCTAGTATAATCAACCTTCAGCAAAGGAAAAGAATTCTCCAGACCTTTGCTAAAAAAGATTTTGCCTGATTCAAAAAAAAAAAAAAAAAAAAAAAAAAAAAAAAAGAGGCTGCCTTTTTAGACAAACAGCTATGCTGAGTACCCGGAGTTGCCAGACCTTGAGTTCTCTCTATCAGACTGATTCCAGCTTCAAGAAATAGTTAAGGAAACAGTAAAGTTGAAATCCCTATCTATTACTTTTGAGAGTAGCTGCTTATATAGACTTCTTCTTTCTGCATTCATCAAAAGGGGAACAATAGCATGGCAGGTGTTTGTACTGGCAAGTCCCAGGGAATCATAATAAAGAAGCTGGAAAATTTGTAGTAACTTTTATTAGCCTTTCATTTTCCAATGAGCAGACTGTTTAGCCTGGTTCAGTAAGAAAATAACAAGACCCTGGAGAAAGGTAAGCCTGTAAGGTGTTTTTGAGAGCTAGTAATTATTAGTCATCTGCTCCTCTTCCCTTCAAAGGTGCAGCTAGGAGCTTTCACGAAGGACTGGTTTGCCCTGAAGTGCAGTAGGCCATAATAAAAGTGCCCCAATTTACCTAGTCGGCAGCCAAGAGGGAGCCTCCTCTAGGTGCTGGAGTGAGGCCAGGTTCTGTGGGAATGACTGGGATGAGCTTTGATGAGAGCCTTGCATCAGAGTTCATCCTGCACTGTTGTCTTGTGCTGTTGCACTTGTTCAGACTACATGGTGCATGCTAATCCTGATCTCTGCTCCTCTCACATGCGTGTGGGCTTGTTTTTAATGAAAGGAGTACAGAACTGCAGGATGTATCATTATAATAAGATGCTGCTACTATCAAATAAAAGTTGTTTTCCTGAAATAATGCTTAATTCTTCCTTATTCTCCCAAAGAAAGGAGGAGGATAAACACCTGACTGGTAAATCCATGCAAAAGCCTGCAGCTCCCCCTTCTATAAAATATATTACAACTAAAAACCAGACGATGGATCCTACAGTACAGGAAATAAGTTTTTTTTGTTTTTCATAGATACCTTTTTTTTTTTTTATTGTTTTAAGCTATAAAAAGAGCCCTAAATTGAACCACTGATTGAAAACAGGTATCTTAGGGCATTCTGTCATGTCTGTTGCCTGGTATCAAGTTTTGATAATACTGCTTGAAATATACGGACGAGAAGGTGTTTACCTGTATAAAAAATAAAAATAACAAAAGATGCAATAGCAATTTGCTGTCAAATACAAATTTGATGTAACAGATGACCTGCTGCTAGGTGAAGGCTTTAAGAACTGTGCTGCAGTCAAAAGGAGTCTGATGGAAGTTGCATTTAAGTTCTCTCCTGCCACTCTTTGTTCTTTTTCTCCACAAAATGTTCAATGTTTAATGAAATGTTTTCTGTCCCACCCTGCCCCTAAGGGAAGGTTGATACATTTGGCAGTGCACCTGAACATGTATACAAACAGAATTAGGGAGGAGAGATGAAAAAGAAGCCTGCCCGATTTACTCTATCATGAAATTTTAACCCTGTGTAGCAGTTTCCAGCCAACTGGGATTGTACTACTGGATGTCCTGGCAGAGATGTGCACAGATCTGTGTGATCATAAATCCAAGCAATGTATGAAAACTCTGTATATATAATACTTCTGTTACCAATGAGGAACTCTAGCACAGGAAGCTCTGGTGACAAGTAGGTCTAGTGAGATCAAAACCTTCTTGGACTTTACTTTAAAGCCTCAGGTAGGTAATAGTTGCTGATGGCAGTGGCATGTTAATGGGGATAGGAGATATCATGAAGCCTGTGTTTTACCAGCAGCAGTAAGCCTCATTTGCCTGCAGTTGTCTTCTTTATCTGTGCCTTGGCCACTCAATGGAAAGAGCTGTAGGGCAGATGTTTTAGAACACACCAAGAGAGATCTGCCTCTGAACAACGAAGAGGTGTTGTCAGAGACCTGCTAAACTGTCACCAAAACAGGGCTACCCCGTGGTCATTCAGAGTTGCCTTGTGATTTGCCTTGATCATAAACGGAGCTCTGTTGTCTTCAAAAAAAAAAAAAAAAAAAAAAAAAGATTAAAAACAATTACAAAAATTAAAAAAAAAAAAAGGATTTAATAGGAAGAGTAGGGATGGAGTTGCAGTTTGGTGCATTTGTTTCACTTTTTTTTTTTTTGACAGCTTTCCTAAATGAAGTGCTAAGTGAAACTGTATCTTTTGTTGTTGTTGTTTGTGTGCACATTAAATATAAATACATGAGTCCATTCTTAGGATCATCTGTTCACTAAACTGTGCATAGGTCCTTAAAAATAAAAATAAAAATCAGTTGTCACTCTCTTAATGGAAAATGTACCGATTAGGATCCTGTAGCAAAGAAGTAATTTCTTTTTGTGAGGACTTTGAACTGCATCCACTGAAGACTCGGAGTATTTGAGTCAGTGGCTATTGTTCTCGCACGCTAGACGTTGATACCTGTCTGTCATCTATCCCAACTAGTAGTGTGGCAGTGACGGGATTTTAAAGCAAACAAAGGGAAATATGGTCTCCTTGGTTTTATACTGTTGTTATTAGGAGAAATAGAATCCCTATAAAGTGTGATAAAGAGCAAGTCAGCTCTCTGTCACTTCAAAGAATGACATGAGTGTGTACAGCAAGAGAGAACAAAGGAGACTTCAGAATGGCTAGTTAACTTAGCAAATTGCAGTTTAATTTCTGTAACCAAGAAGTGAGAGATCTGAAGATAAATGATATCAAGTGCTTTCTTTACAGGTAAATCTTACCACTCAGGTGTGAAATCTTTTTTCCCTGCATTCTTTAAATTTCTGAGCTCTGTACCACATTTCAGGTGATTCACTGATGGCCACATTAGTCATTCTGATCTCATGCTGTCTTCGCCCAGAAATCCACACCAAAGATACTAAAGTTGTTCACCCTTTTGTTGATTTTATAGTAAATTACCTCAAGATTGTACAGCCTTGCAAAGCTTTCTACAGAATGCTTGTCTTGATGCTTGAAGATAGATACACCTGGTCCAGGGTGTGTGGCTTTCTGTTCATGCAGTCTCCACTTTTCTGCACTGACCTCTAACTTAATCATATTTGTTATATAGCTGCTTAGAACTGGCTTATATTGATATAATTGTAGCAATTTAAATCCCTCTGCTTTTGACTAGGGAGAGAGCTCATACCAAGATGTTAACGTTGTGTTTACTTAGAGCAAAGCATGTCCAACCAGGAGCTAATGAAGGCTCTCCTTCCATACAGTTCTTGTCCGGAAATGCAAAGCAGACTTTATCTTCATCAACATTGGTTAGTGCAGAAATCTGCAATAAAGAGAGGAATTTAATTTGCATATTTGTGTTATTAGCTCAGATGTAATTCTGGAAATGGGGGGGGTAGGAATTTACTACTCTGGAAGTGCCTGATCATGACTGATACCTTAAAAACAGCCACACATCATCTATTGGTGACTTGTGTTGCCTGCTGCTTATATGATACAGTGCATGCTATTTACATACTTGTGATTAAGTTCAAGCCTTACTTTCACACTTCCCTGAAATAAAGGCAGTGTGTATTCTAGTTTTGACTTTTTACTTATATTAAACTTGATGTGGGAGGAAGAAAACGATTGTACAAAATGGAAACACAATGCACTGATTTAGAGGAAAATTAACATCCCACCAAACATCTTGAAAATCTTCTGTTCTTTGCTGTCATGTTTCACAAACTCTCAAAGAGGTGTAATGAGTAACAAAGACCTTTCACTGCTGTGTCTATATTTTTGTTCACTGCTTTGTGTGCTGTTTTCAGAAGTGCACAAAGAAAATCAAGCTAGCTGTTTTCAAAGTGTTGTCCGTGATGACCTCATGTTTATTCATCTACTGGTATCTTGTTGGCTGACATAAATTTCACCTGAGGACAAAATCTGCTAATTTAACACCTTTCTTTTTCATGCCCTTAAGCTGTTTTGACATCAGACTTTGCAAGCTCCATCTCTTGAAGCGCTAGCAGCAATACAGAGTGCAAGGAAGGAAAACAATGTGTATTGAAGCTTGGTGAAAATACGGTTGTGTAGTATGGCACTGGTTAGTGGCTGGATGACAGCCACGCAAGATGACATAGATTTAGTGGCATGCATAACTGCAAAGAACAAAGGAGATAATCAGCAGCAGCACTGTATATAAGAAGTGTTACTGAGTATGAACACATATTAAAATTGTTGCCCAAGCTTGTGATGTAAACTCAGCCTGCTGTGGTTTAGTCTTATAATATTCCTCTTGTAATAACTTTTATTATTCATTTTAGGTTTACTTTTCTGGGTTGCTAAGTGGTAATGAATCTGAGAAATACATCCGGCAGTGGAATAGTGGCTCTGTTTGAAGATGTTTGCAGCTTTTTAGAGAGAAAAATATTATCAAGATGATTGAAAAAAGAGCTCCTCCTCACATAAATGAAACACAGTAATAAATATATTGTTTCACTTCTGTTCTCTATTTTTATGTTACAGTATGAAATGAAAAGACAGCTCTTCCTATCAGCCGTATAGAACTTACTTAAGTTTTAGGCTTTTCTTTAGTAATTGTTAGCAAGATACAGTGGTGTTTTTCCCTGTAAGATGCTTATAACTTTTTGGGCTGCTGGGCTACAGAGAATTGCAATGTGCTGACATTGCAGCAGTGAACTCATCACTGGATCTTGCTTTCCCTGGGGCTGCCAAAGTGTGTTTGTCTGTACCTGTGACATGGTTCAATTCTGAATATCAGTTCTCTGTAGCATTAAAGTTGGTAGGCTAGAAGTCCGTTCCTGCATTATTCATTTTCTGGACGTGGCTGCAGATGTATAGCTTTCTTCTGTCCAGTGAAGCTTGGCTATAAAGCTCAGTAGCAGCCGCACAAATATCAGCACTGCTTACAGCAGTCACTGTAAGAAGATAATCTGGTGGGAACAGAACTGTGCTGAGATCATATTCACAATATTAACATAGGGCTGTGAAGCATGCAGCAGTTTTGTAATATCGTGGAAAAACATATTTGCCATGCATATGTATGCGTTTGTGTGTGTGTGCGCATGCCATGAAATGGAGCTCTAACTTCCTCTGGAAAAGATGAACACAGCTGTCTTGCTCATCTCAGTCTCCTTTTGGGTTTATCTTTGGTATTTACAATGTCATCTTCATACTTACCTTGAGTTTCTAGCCTTTATCTGTTGAACTTCCCATGCATGTTAATTGGCTAAATCAGGAGTCTTGTAGCTGATTAATGTTTTCCCTGTGCAGCTGGAGCACCTAGAATAGGCATAAGTCTTTTGATGCCTCATTTAGATCCAGTTCCTTTTTAAACAGACTTGCACTGTTTCTAGACCTTCCCATCTTTCTTCACCTGCCGTCAGTCCTTGTTGTGCCTCTCACTAGAGTTGTTGTTCCAGCTGTGCATTTGCATTTCGTGATTTTATTCATGCAGCCAGATAACATAATATGAAACCCTCCTACATCAGCAGTAATGACAGCAGTACTCATGGGATAGCTGTTGGCAGGTTGATTCTTACTTAACTGTGTTGACAGTTTTGGTACTGCTCCCTGGTGGATGTGGATGTTCAACAAACACGTACAAAGATTAAGTTCCACAGCTGGAATTTTTGATGTTGTTTTATGTTCAGGAGTGAAATAAAATGATTGTCATCTCTTTTTTTTACTTGCACAGAGGTCTTCCCCTGTGAGACAAGTTTTGAGACAGCTCTTCCTATTCTCTTCTGTACTGTGCTTTATCCAATGCATGAAATGAATGTTGGTTTTGATGTGCTCAGTCTCTGGTTCATCCCAAATGCTAATGGTTATGTTGTTACAGCTTCCCTCTGTACCAGCAGATCAGGATTAGAGATGAATGTCTATGACTAGAGACAGTTCAGGTGATTAGGGATCATTTCCTTCTGGCAATTTGTCTGGTTTCTTCTGAAATATGAGGGCAACCCAGTGCCTTGTTCTACTTCATGTATTTGAATAAAACATGATTGCTGACTTAGGTGTATGGGGGAGTGAGAGTTTATAAATTATCATGCCAGTTTGTGTGAGAAATTCTTTCATGCAGAAAAAAAGAATATGTTTATAAGTAAGTGGAGGATTAAGCTTTAGGCTTCATATTTGCACTTCAGTTCAAAAAAGCGTTGTCCTCTGTCCAAGACTGTGTAGAGTCACAACCAGCATTTGTGAAGCTAGTGCAGCCTCTAATCCCGTGGGAAAGTGCCAACTTGTCAGCTTTTATAAATTGCTGTCTTTATGACAGGAAACTGGGAGGGGAAGGTCTTGTATCTGAATGGAACAGCAAGGAGAAAGCTGGTATGTTAGGCAGATGTATTCCCAAGCCTCTGTTCTCTGTGGTGAAAGTAATGCCAGGAGCATGGGTCTTGTTGAAATATTGGATGGAATCCATGAGAACTCTGTAAGCATCCGGTAAATGTTTTGGCTGAATAAGAAGACCTCTTGGAGGACAATTGAAAACAAGGCAGGTCTTTTGTTTCCTTTTTTTCTTGTTCAGCTTTCTATAAACATAGTAACTATTTTTACATATTTGTTGGTAGTAATGATGTGCATTCTCTAGCTTTACCTGAACACATCATGTGTGGTGAATGGTTTGAGACTGAGTGTCAAGCCATTGTCAACATAGCAGTGAGTCATACTAAAGAGTTGGATCATCCTTGTATCATCTGGTATCTTCAAGCAGCAGGAGGGTTACTGGGTGTTTCCTTGATGGTCAGCCTCTAAGCAGCAGAGGCTAGCTTAAGAGCTTATAATGCAGAACATTTCCCCTGGTATAAGCATCCCTGTCAAGGATGAGTCGGACCTAAACTTCATCTTCCATTGAGTTTATATTCCCCCTCACATTTGACTTTGTGATGTGAAATATTACATGTGACAAGGAGTACTGTGGGGGGGTATCTGAAGGGCTACAACAGTGCTTCTGGTGGATTTGCTTATTCTACACGGGTGTTGGGTTAAAGACCTAAAGTTTAACTAAAATGCAAAATTTTTAACCTGGTGCGAAAAAGCAGCACAAATACATAGTTTATATAAATACTATAGTACTAAAATTCAGAGTATTTTAGAATAAAATTTCTAAAATGTTGTGAAGGTTTCAGTGTCATTTCCTGGCTTTTTTTTTTTTTATATATATATATCAAAGCAACAGCTCTGTTTTAATCTGTAATAGCATTGGCCAGAGCAGATATTTTGCTCAGTGTTGAGTAGCTTAATGAAGTGGGAAGGAGGAACCTGGTTGATACACATGACTTAGCCCTTTGGCAATGCCTATCAGGTTCAGCTGCTTCCTTTGCAGCAGATGCTTTATCTGTATGCTATGAATTGCTCTTGAAAATAATACCTTTTAACGTATGCCACTTTTGTTTCCCTTTGTGTTTTGGCAGCAAGTGACTGGCAGAAGTTTTGGAGACAAGGACTTTCGTTCTGGGTTAGAAAACGGCATTCTTCTTTGTGAGTAAGTAACACAGTTTTGAGTCTTGAGCACATTTTTGACCATAGATGAAATGAACTTTAGCTAGTATGTCTGATTGCTGGTTTCCTTTTGCAAGTTTTGACATTGTGCATGCTGGCTATTTCACTGCAGCATCCTTTCTGAGCCAACACTATTTTGTTACAGTGAAAATCGAAATGTGGCATAAAGAAAACAAGTTTTACAGAGTTCTTCCCTCACTCCACCCCAGCTCCTTAGTTGAGTTATGTAAAGTGAAAATGATGTTTGCTTTTTGGTTTCCTTTTATTTTAAGATGTTGACCACAGATTGGCAAACAGTGTTCCACACCTGCCTAGATGTCTCTGCTCCAGTGAAGTGTTCTGGACCAATGCCAGGTTCAAGCACTGTCAGGAATTAAGCATCTGAACACCATCAATACTCAGCAGCTTTTATAGTTTCTGGAAAGTTTATACGTTCTCTGAATTTTACCTAAGGTGCATTGGAATGATGTGTTTTGTAATTTTTGGACAGGTGATGTGAATTAAGTTCTTTATGCTTCTCTCTGTGGTTTTAACAGCAAGTTTTTCAGCAATCTTCCAAAAACATGTGACCTCAGATGCCAAAGCCAGTGACTTTAAAGAGAAATTTGGAACTAATGCCCCTAGTTTTTTGAAAATCTCATGCAGGATGTCAGGAGTTTGGGAGAATGCACTGACCTGAATCATATATATGTACTAATTTCTTTCCCTGGCAGAGTTGTTACTGAAGTGGGTTAAAGCTGTCTTTGCACACCAGAAGGTGAAGCTTGTGCAGAAGAACTGAATGCATATTGGAATTTATGAAGTATATCTCCTGATACATTTAGCTGGAGTAATGCAGCTACTTATTTTTCTACACTACGAAAGGTGCTAGAGCATGGAGTGGGTTTTCAGTGGTATGGTTGAGCTTATATTCTGTAAATCAACTGTAGGTAACTTACAACAGCTGTGAAACTTTCTTGTGCAAGTACTGTTGTTTATCTCACAGGTGTAATTAATCTGCCTGAACTTCAGCTGCTAAAGGGGGAAAAAGCATAAAGGAGCTGATCTTGTTTAATTGTAGTTGCATGTCTTTGCTGAGGAGTAGCTTTGAGAGGAGGGAAGTAGTTGTTACTGTTGATCAAATCTATAACTCAGGAGGAGCATGGTGTGCACTCCTCTGTATGGAAGGTTTGCCTCTTGTATGAGGTTTTACTCCCCTGTGTTCAACAGAAGTCACCTAACAGTGCTCTTTAAATGTTGAGATTGAATGGAGTTGCATGAAAAATAGGAGATGTGTATTTTAAGATTAGATTCTAAACTTATCTGCAAGTACACAGTAGTAGTCTGATTTAAATGCTGTTGATGGAAATGTTTTGTAAATTAAACACTTAAATATGTGTTTCTTTTGAGGCTGTGAGCTGCAGTAGCAAACAGGTCAAGGAACAGTGCTTGGTTATACTACTTAATTCAGAAATTCTGGGCAAATCAGTTGTCCTTGTTCACCACCTGTGGATCAGTGCAAACCAAGCTGTAGGGCTCTGTCTCCTCAGACATAAAAGGCTGTGTTGTCAGTGTTGCACGCAGCACATGGCAGCTATGGTTAGTAGGTAAAATTCTACTAGGCTACAGAGCATTAACAAGATAGCTTCCACTTTGTCCTTGATAATGATGAACAATTTGAGGCCAGTGATAAAAGCATGCTCCTTGCTGCTTCTGAGTTCACTGTAAGTACTCAGAAATTTGGAAGTTTAACACTAAGAACGCTGAATGCATTTTTGAAAAGTACAAACTTTGACCTCTAATTTTTCTATCTCTCTCTCTTTGAAGCTGTACTAGTAAAGTTACCACAGGCAATGTTTCTCTTAACCACCTTTGTTCCAATTGACCTCAATAAGTGGATGAAAATTGCATCTCAAATTCTCTGAGAAGCCACCAAAGGCACAGAAGGAATTCTAGGTGACTTAGGTTTCTAAAGATGTAAGAAGTCATTACCTTTATCCTGGTTGATCTGATTTGTTACTTGAAAGTTTTAGGAAAAAGCTAAACTTGCTTCAGCTTACCCCCATGGAATAGCACTAATTGGTTATGTCATTAGCTGATAGCTCATGGCTGGACATTTGTGTTGGTGATGCTTGTCTGAGCTCAGAGTGGTGCTGACTTTCATGTGTTTTTTTCAGAGTTCTTGTTGATTGTTGTGTTTTGAGATGAGACCTGAAAGTGAGCCTGGGTCCTGAGGGAGCCCAGCAGTTAGAAGGCTGGAAACTAATGTCAGCAGGTGGAATCTGCCACTGTGCCAGGATTTTCCTAAACCTTTGACCCTGCAGGCTTTTTGTACATAAAAAGGGAGGAGAAAAGAGGTTGGCACCCACGGCAGAGTCTAGTCTAACAATTGGACTAGCCATGTGCCCAGGGAACATCTTCGTCTGTCTGCAGCAGGTTGCTGGAGCCTTACATGCAGTAATGCCAGGCCTTGCTTCAGTTGGTTGCAGTGTCTGCAGCCTGCACTTGTTCAGTGCAGGTTCCTGTTTCAGCAGAGCAGAAAGAGAAACCTTTCCCTCATTTGTGCACTCCTTAAAGGGATATTCTAAAACCTGTAGTGGTGTTCACAAGCTGTTTGTGGCATTTCCCTTCTGTGCTGACAAACCCTAGACTTATTTATAACTCCCAGCTGTGGCTCTGGCAATTAGCAGACTACTGAGATGTGAATGCTTGAGGTACTACTGTAGCAGTCCACTGCAAACTCTGGCAGACATCATTATGCTGGTTATAAATCACTCATTCACATCTAGCAACCATACACATATTTCAATACATGAAAACTAATGTAACTATGCTGTGCTGGCAGTGTGGGCTCTCAAGAGGGATACTGTGCTCTGGTAGTCTAACTAGTGGGAAGCCTCACATTCAAGTTAGCCACAGGCACCTGCAGGCCCTTGTGCCTGATTCCCTGGTAGCGTTTGTAAGGTTGCTGGCATCTAGATCTGGCCTAATTATGATACTTTTAAAGCTCATCACATTGAGTTCAGGAGCATATTTAAACAATTCAGAATGCCATCAAGTTACATGCTGACAAATGGGAATAACGCAAGTCCTCCCTTCTTTCTGGATTTGAAAGCCCACTTGTGCAGTTTCCCTGACAGTACCAGCTCTGATTGTTCACCCAGCTGTGCTTAGCAGCCAATGACTACCACTTCTGTTTCTCTGAAGTGATTTATGTCATGGCTTTTTAGCATAGCTGTCTGACATTGGTGCAGATGGTGACTTCAGCAAGGGTCATCAACATAGCTAGGAGATGCAATTCTCACTTCTTCTTGCTTTATGTATTAAACTGTTATATGCAAAGACTGAGGAGCTTCCTGCTGCACTTTGCATGCATGGGCAAATGTACCCTGCTGGGACATGACAGGAAACTATTTGATGGAGAAGTACAACATCAACAGCAGCATAAACCTCTAGAAATCCCAATTTTTGCTGTGGCACACTTTCTTTTGTTTGGTTGGTTTGTTCTATTTTGTTACTGTTATGTAGATTTGACGTTAAGGTTTGACCCGGGTATCGCAAGAAGCTAGAATTACTCAAGAATAAATTAGTTTGTTATTGTAGGGCTGAGGTGTTGCTGTGCTGCAGATTCAGGCATCTGAATGAAGGTTAACTGCAAAAGTATAAGCTATCTCCCTTCACTTGCTATACTGATACTTCAGTACCTCTCCTTGCCCTGTCCTTCTGTTGTAAGTTTTCTCCTTCCACACTGAGCATTCATCAGTTAGAGAGCGTGTGAGATTTGGAAAATCCAAGTTATTTACTTGCCTCTATATGACTACTAAGGGGTGAAAGTCCCTAGTAAGTAGGGAAGTATAACAGGAAGCATTTATTGATAAGCAATTGACATAATTTCCCTAAAGCCTTCTCTGGAGTCAACCAGTATGAGTCCAGTCACCCTGTAAGTTTATATCAGTGTTAATGAGACTCCAATGTCAGGGATAGGACCAAATGGTAAAGTTCTAAAAGAGGAACAACAGTTGGAATGTGGACTGTAGACAAAGGGCCTTAAACTCAAAGCAAATCCAAATTCATGTATCTGCACCAGTGATTTGTCTTTTCAGTATAGTTGTATAGTGTTGTAATAGCATGTAACAACATAGGTTTCTATATGTATAACAGTTTATCTGTATGTCTGTTTTATGTCTGTATGTAAATCAATTCACAGCAGTAAGTGCAGCCATAGTAAGTCTTTGATTTTTCTCAAACATGAAAGTGCTAACAAATGTTCAACTTCATAACTTGGAAAGCCATGTCATTATTACAGAAAACTGGAGGAGTAGTAAACACGTGATCAAACAGAGGTGCCACTTGCACATGCTGTTCTGGACATGAATTTACGAGCATTTTTCCTAAGTTTTTCTTTTTTATTTTTTTCAAGGCATTTATTTTGTGGACTAGCACACAGTACTGCGTAGCTTAGTAAAATGTGCAGAAACAGTGTTTATTCTTTGTAGTTATCACTCTGACCCTATAACCTTTTCTGTTTTTTGAAAGAGCAAATATAAGGATGGCTTATTGCTCTTAGTTTCAGTCTTGGTTAAATTGGCTGTGTACAGTGAGTGGAGGGAAAAGCTTTATCCTTTTTCTTGTGCAAGAAAATGACCAGGAAGGGCCCTTCTCTTCAATCATGCACGCTCTTTAAAAAGCCTACAATCTTTTTTGTACTTTTAATTAAAAAAAAAAAAAAAAAAAAAAAAAGGTGAGAAGTAAGTCATATAGTCATATACATAGATTATTTTAATAGTAATTAAATTAAAAAATGAAGTGTGATTGTGCATGTGTATGAGCTGAAAGTGATTTTGATTAAGAATTACTTAATGGAATTTATCATTTACTCTGTCATGAGAATAATTTTTTCTATAAATAAGAAATCTCCTTGGCATGTGTTCCTTATGTCTCTGGTGATGAATGAGCTGCTTATTCTCGAAGAGCAGACTTTCTGGAGGTTTACATCATGGCTATCATGCATCTGACCAAGCTTTGGGCTGACATGAATGCTGTTTTCACTAAGACCTGGATATGTGCCAGATCAGTGCAAGTATAATGCACTGATGGAATAGGAAAACTTTGTTTTGGAGTCAGTGGTAGTGTTAGGTGTGGAACCATATTTCAGAGCAGCTTGAATGTATGGTATTTCAGTTTGGCTCTTTTAAAAATCAGATTTTTCTTGCAAGCTAACGTCTCTTATTTAAAATTGCTCTACCAGTTATGGAGACCTTGTAGGAGAAAACAAGCATGCAGTTACCTTTGTAAGACTGTAGGATTTTGGTATGTCATTCTACTTCTCTGTCAGTGGTACAGGCCTGGCATCAATTCAGCCCTCAGCTGTACAGTATACAATGCAGACACTTATGCTTAATTAAGTTTTGTTTGAATTTGCTATTCCTGAAAACCAAGAAGGCATTTGAGTTTCATAGGCGTACTTGAAATTTTGAATGTGACTCATGCCTTAAGGTAAGAAGGGATTGGTGTTCTGCAGTTTTTAGGCTGTGTATTGTTAAGGCAAACCATAATCAGCATCGTGGATTTGGCATGGTTCCAGTTTAGGGAGACGGGCCCCAAGGCTCATTAAGCATTGAGATTTAGGTTCATGTGAGGACATCTGAAACAGTTTTATATAGACCCGGATTTTTCATCTTTAAGTTTTATTGCAGCGTTAAGGTGACGAGCTTTTATTAGTACAGGTTAGGTTGAGGTTGAGGGGTCAAGGGTAATGTAAACCATAGTGTTTAGCTGTGTGCATGAGAAGGGGAGAATGGCCGTTGAGGGGCATGCTCAAGTACGATTAAAATGGCCTGTCTTTGTAATTATGTTGAAAAATTATGCATTTCAGCAGACTAAATAGTAGGGTTTTTCCAGTGCAGGTTTGTGAGTGACAGAGCAAAAGGCTCTGAACACTGATCCATTCAAACTGAGTTTTGCTGAAGTGCAAAGCAAGGTAATCCTGTGAGAGGTTTCAGCTTTCCAAGAGTGTATGTTTAAGAGCTTGTTTTGAATGAATACTTTGGGTAATTATCCATTCTTATTGCTACCATGTAAAATTGAGTTGTATACTTGAAGGTGTGTGAGATGTTCTACATGTCATTCATTGTGGCGGTAGGTTCTGTATAATTAGTCTTCCCTGTTGCCTTTCTGCTTTGAAAGACCTCTATCTTATTCATATTTCTAGTTGGCAGAGTATGGCTCATGTTATGCTGAATTTGGCTTGACTTTTCTTAGTCCTACTGGTTTGCATAGCTATTTATTCCCCTTTCACTTATCAGACTGGACTGTGAGGCCTTTATATGACAAAGGCAGTTCTGTCTTGCATGTGAAAAAAGCACCTTATTCATCTGACACTAAATAAATAATAACAGGGACATCATTAGCAAGCACTCAAGAATGTTTTCCCAAAAATATTTTTGTGACCTCAGGAGCAACTCTGTATTTTGAAACATCTTTGCTGCTTCCTTTGCAACAAAGTCTATCGACTTTTTGTTGTCTGCTCTTTATCATTGTGTTTTGTTTGTATTTAAGATTAATAGTGAGCTTTTTTCACCTTTTCAACTATTTTGGGCATGTTGGAGCTGCCACTATATAGCACAAACTTAAAATACCTAGATTCTGAAACTGAACTGATAATAGTCAAGTGCTGAAAATCTGTTTGTTAAAATGTACATGTCTCCTTGAAAGTTTACTGTGGATGGGATTTTGTTGATAGGATTTCCTGAACTCGCAAATATGAAATACCTGTTTGCTTTAAGTTTAGGTCATTAGTCAGCTTTTCTTTTTAGGAATATGATCTGCTGTTGGAGCTACGAACTCTGTTGGATGCTTATCCATCTAGCCTGGATTCATCTCTGAACCACACATCATTTCAGCCTTTCATTTTTCCATTTCTGAAGCTTATGCTCTGAAAATTTTCCTCTTAGAAACTAAGACTTTGTGGAGGCTGGATTTGGCAGCCATCCTCTGAATATTTTCTTAACTGACGCTTTCTTGAAAGAATTTCATGTGCAGTTGTCTTGGTGCTTTTCATTAGATCTTTTATCAGCTGTTGCCTGAAACGCCTTCTTTTCCTGGCAGAAGCTTTTCAAATTCTTAACGGGTGATAAACAACCCCAGGAAGGTCTCATAGGTTAGTCACACGGTGGCTAGTACTGATTTCAGCCTGTCTGTCCTACTGCAGAGATACTTTATCTCCTGGAATTTCAAGCCTTGAGGGCAGCACCGAATAAAGCAATTGATTCTTCCCATGTGTACCAAAGCTGTTTTTCACAAGGGGAAGGAAGTGACCTAGCTTCTTCCTATAAAAGTGGGAGTGGATCAGCTTTCTATTGCCATTGAGTGCTGATGTTTCCATAAGGTAAGGCTGCTCCTGAGCAGTGTCTTACCAAGCTGCACCTAATAGCTGACTGCCAAAGAATCTAAGTTGTTGCCTGATCCAGCGAAGGGCTAGATGGGATGGATGTGCGAATGGTGCATTGAAAATGGCAAGAGAGCTTTAAGGAAAGAATGAAAACAGAGGGCTGACCTGACTCAGGACAGGTGCATAAATGCCAGAGAAGCTGGACAGAAATCCTAGCTGAGAGTTTGAAGGACCTTGGTAATGGCTCAGGTGTGTGCGTACAGAGACTCCTGTTTTACATATGGAACCTGAAGAGTTTTGGTTTTACCCTGTGTTATTGTCTTTCGGGAGTTTGGTGGGATTTTTTTTTCATATTATATTTGAATTCTTTCAAGAACTGTTCTACCTCATCTTTTCTCATCTTACTATGTTTTTGCTTCTTCTACTGTTAAAATATTTATTGAGATTTCATTGTCATTTGTTCCTTTTAGTTATTTCAGAGACGTGCAGGGATGTATCAGATACCAGAATTCCCTCAGTAGGAAAAGTATTATAGTCTTTATATTTGTTCATTCCTTTTTTTTTTTTTTCTCCTTCACATCAATAACTTTTAGCAACAGTAGTTGTTAAGACTCCAAAATATTTTCTGTGTGAAGCAAGTTGCCTGAAAGCTGAAGATTTTTAGAAGTCCTCCATAACCTTGTTTTGACAGTCATCTCCAGCATGGATCCTTAACTCCCAGCTCCCCCAAAAAGCCAAACCTGGGGAATGTACATATGATCTCCTTTTGAGAATAGCACTGAAGGACATTGTTTCATGGTGTCTATTCCCCCACCATTTGGTGTAAGACTGTAAGTTAGCAGTATCTTGTTGAAGGGGGAGGGGAAAATGAAAAAACTTAAGTCTTAAAAACAACTCTGCTTTTTTCTTTTCTCAAGACATCATAGTTGGACTTTTCCCATTCACATCTGGTTTCCTAGATTCCTGGTTGCAGGAATATGAAAAATAGTACCAATACCTTAAAAAAAATCCAATTTTTATGCTTCAACTCTGACAATTTAAAAAGTAGTTCACCAACTTCTACATAACAGAATGTGGTATGTGGTTGTGTAAAGTTTTTGTTGTTTTCTTTAGAGGATGAAAATCTGTTTGTGGGTTTTCTTTGCTTGAAGAATGCGACACTACAAAAAAAAAAAAAAAAAACACCAAATACTGAAGGTCTGTGCTTGAGAAAACCTGAGCTTGCAACTTGTGGACCATTACTTTTGAGGCAGAACTGGGGGGCTGATATTTACATTAAGAGCAAACTGCATGTCTGCCTTTGGTACGTTCCCAGGGATGAAAATACCTGAACTTTGGTCATTTGTACTGCACAAGGAAAAGGACTGCTTCCTTGGAGGAGGAAGTGTGAGAAACAGGGTCAGTAGAAGCTAGGAGGTACTCAGAGAAATGGTGATCATTTAAAGTCTCAGTGCAGTTTGGTATCTGGCTCAAAACTTCTCTTTGAACCTGACAGCAGGGACCTTGGTGACTTCATTAGGCTGATCACCATTGCTGATCTGCCCATTCTAACCAGGTGTCTGAGGCAGGGGGTTGTATGTGTTTAATTACAGGTGTTTGTTAAGCAGATGCCTTAAGCATCTTCCTGCTGCAAGTGAAAAAGTCATTTAAAAAAAGTTAGAGGAGGCTTTCATATCATGAGACGTGGACTGTGTGCTTTTTAGTCCCAGTTTTTGTCCCACACTTGCAAAAGTGATGGAACTGATTTGTCTAACCTGATCAAGGGATAGGGTCTTAGCTCATTGTTGTGTATATGGGTTACATTGGTTTTCTGCCCTGTAGTATGAGAGTGATAGGGTTAACTTTTGTACTAGAGATAAATGTTGTGAAAATAAAGCATAAAACACTATGTACGTGTTACAGCTGAGGTGGAAGCTGATGGATTCTACCTTGTTCCTGTAACATTCATTCTGACAGAAGAATGTGAAGTTGTTTTGCCTCTTTTGGGGGGATAGAAAGGATATTTATCTCCTAAAATTTTCAGAAATGACCCATATGGCTGGACTAGAGATGCGGGAATTGTTCCCCTGTCTGTAGATGCCTGTAGTGTAGTCATGTAGACTTGCTGTGCAGTTAAGTGTAGAAAAAATACCTGCTTCTGGTTACAGTTATGTCATCTCATTCCAGATGCCTGCAGTCCATTAGCTAGAACAGTGCTTTGCCAGGTACCATGTGCCAAGGTTTCTTAGTGGTTCTGGTGGATTTTTTACATCTTATTTGAGTGGTAAGGGAAAGTACTGCAAAGAGCAAATATTTATAAACAGATCAGCTCGCACTGTCCTGGTCAGGGCTATGGTGGGAGAATGACATGGCCAAGAGCTGTAGCTGCACAGGGCCTGCAAACGGAGCCAATGTGGTGGCTGTAGGAAGGGCTGGGCTGCAAAAATGATCTCTTCTGTGAATCTGAATTTGTTCCCAGGGGGTCATGTCTTCACCTCTGAATGCACCTAGGGTGAGGGCTGGGAGCATGGCAAAGACTGGAGCTGCTGTTGTGGCAGGTCTGGAAAGGGACTGCCACGGGAAGACCTGCGTCAGAAAGCACTTTTGCAACAGCAGGACTTTCCCATGGGTCATTGCTGAGGGCCTTAGGCCAAGTCTGCGGAGCAGCATGGATGGATGTTTTTTTGGCCCTGTATTTTGACAGAAACCTGCTGGAGTTGGTAAAATTTCACTTATCAAGACAGTAGCTCTGTATCAGTCCAAATAGTGCAGAAAAAAATTAGTTTGTGTTGGCCTATGTAAGAAGAGGTGTATTCAGTAGCTTCAGTAGAGAAATGAGCAGATAGTGACTGTGGGTCTGAGGGCTGACACTGTGACGGTGTGTAAACAGGGCGGCTTCTCAGCCTGGCTGATGGCTGGGCAAACTGGCGACACTCAGTGTTTTGGCATTGGGACTGTTGTTCTAGATGAAGCAATAATTCAGAAGCAGCCAGACTGCTCTGGAAGAAATCTGCCTTTGGCACGTTCTTCAGTGGGCCAGTCCTGGAGGTTTTAGTGCCAGACCATTTAGAGATGTTTCCAACAGGAGGTAAACATTTTAATAATAGAGACCTTTCTTCCTCAGGCTTTTCCATCCTGCCCTGGCCCATTTCCTCCCACTTCAGACTCCAAATGGTGATCTAAAGTGTTGTTTATTCCCTGCTCTTTTCCTTCCTCTCATCTTACCCCTCCCCCATATTTCACAGGGAACCCTGTACACTCCAGTCTGAGAGTTCATTGCAAATGGGCTTTGACTTTAGGGTTTCCATTGAGACCTTTTTATTTTACTTTCTATTGTTATTTATGGCATTTGGTGTGCTCCCGCAGTATGTGTTATTGTGCCTGGTGTATTCATGTATTAGTAGTAAAGAAAATTGGATACTTTTGTTAATGTATATTTTTTTTCCTTGGGACAGAATAGGCACTGTAGATTGAAGTCACAACAGAACTAGAGTATTCAGGAAGTGCTGTGAAGAAAAAGAAATCTTACATTGCCTGTTGTAACAGCTGAATGTAAAATATTCGTTTTTAGGACTGCTGCTTTACAAATCTGAAAAATAAGTTTGTGCATTTGAAGAAAACAAAGTGATTTTTTGGAATGAAATTATGATTATACAGAAAGAGACGTGTTATTCTTTTTGTGCTGTTCTACGTATCTAGGGGTTAAAAAAGGAGTGTGGTTTTTTTTGTATGAAGTATATTCTTTCATCTTTTGTTTTCTAGCACGTGAGAGTTCTAGGTTTTATCATAAGCAAAAGTCAGGAGTAATACAGCAGTTTTTGTGAGGCTGTTTGTTTTTAACTGCAAGAAGATAAAAAATATATATATGACCCCCCTGCCATTTGTATTGTGCTCTCTGCCACTCATGGTTATAGTAAGCTTCTAGAAGGGTGGTTCCTGAATGGATGGAGTATCAGCACAGTGGGAGATTTCTTCTTTTTCATTGTGGATGCTCTCATTTGTAGAGTTTTAAACATAGTCCCTTTTGTTGACACCTTTCAATATCTTGAATTTGAAGTGGTTATCTTGATCTGATTATTTTCTTCCCAATGATTGGGATGGAATTTTCAGCCTTTGGATAAAAAGCATGAGATTTTCTGTTGGGAGAAGAGTGGCAGGGAAACACTGTTTGTTACAAGAGGATTTTATGATGAAAATTCCTCACCCTGAAGTGTAGAAACTGTCAGACTATTCTTCCTTGGGATACTGAGGATGTTTCTTTTTGTAGTGTTTCTTCATTTCAGTGATGGAACTTGGGGTACGTACATGCATTTGCAGGAGAAGACAATGGGATAAATCTTTCCTAGCCATACTGAAATGTTTATATGCTGGGGACAAGTGTTTGATAATTTGGGTTTTGGGACGTAGCACTCATTAATGCTCCTTTCTCATAACAGGTTGCTGAATGCAATAAAACCAGGATTGGTCAAAAAGATCAATAGACTACCAACCCCCATTGCAGGTTTGGTGAGTATATCAAATGGAGAAAAATCTCACTGCTGCTTTTTGTGCCTTGTTTTTGTGACTGTCTGATTTAGATAACAATTACTTCTGTAGTTCAGACTCTCCTGACTTACTGAAATCTGAACAGTGTAATACACTGAAGGCCTTCCAGACTTTTTCTTCCAGAAGTGGGAAGTATCAAGAGGAAGGTTGTATTTTTAGAGGAAAATTATCTTGGTTATGTGTTGTCTCACTTGCATACTTTTCAAATGGTAACCACAGAAAGATACTCTTTCGTAAAGAAAGGGTAATGTATTTTTATATTTTGGCTCATCTACCTTTTCCTCAGAATGCCACAGTCTGCAGGTAGCATTCATTGCAGGACTATTTAGGGAACCATTTCATGTTAACTTTAAGGGCATAATAAAAGTTGTGCATAATCTGTAAGGGCAAGGAGGACCACAGAGAAGGTGCTTACAACCTGTAGGCTGAAACTGCCCCTTCACTCCAAGCTGCTTCTCATGCTCAGGTGGTCATCTCAGAGGGGCAAGGTCCTGTTCCTGCTGCTAGGAAGGAATGGGGGGTATGAACGGATGCTGGGTTGAGTAGGACTAGTGACAGAAATATAGATGTGTTTATTTATTTAATTTATTTTTTATTTGTATTTTTGCCTGGAGATCGGGAATGAAAGATCCTCTTGGATGTGTGGAGGGTGACCGTCCCAATTTTAGATAAACGATGCCCTTGAATGCATATATCCTTTTTGTTTCAACACTACTGATGTTTTAACTTAGATTCAGAACATATCGTTTGATATTTGAGATCAGTGTTCCTTTATAAACAGCACTAAGATTTTTCAGTGTGTTCAGACTTTTAAGGCCAGGTCCCTCAAACTGTAGATTGACAAACATGTTTCTGCATGAATACTGCATAGTCTTTCTGTGATGTTTTCTTGTGAGCTTTTCTTTTGTCTCTAAAATCCGTCTAGTTCTTTTTCATACTCAGTCCCTACTGAAAGGTGTATTTGGAATGAGCTGCTGCAAAAGATACCAGTAGAACAATTATCTTTTCCTTTGCTCCCTTTAGTAAAAAATTCCATTTTTGCTACTACTGTTCTTAGAGGATGATATTGAATTACATTGTTCTGTTATATAATGTAAGTATTCATGACTAAAATCCCACAGGTAAGTTGGTTGTAGGAGGAAGGTCATGGAAAAAGTGATTGTATTGTATTCTTTTCATTTCTTGAGATATATCTTCCAATAGAGAGATTTGTCTTCAAAAGCAGCAAGAGAGTAGCGATTTACAGGCTGTTAATGATACAGCAGATTGATTTCATGTTGGAAGGTGATTTTTCTTTTTAACCTTTGTACCCACATCTTCTAGCAATCTTCAGTAAATTCTAAAAAATTTTCCTAGTAATTTTTCCTAATAAATGCAGGCTATTAGAAAAGTTTACTTGTGCTTCTGGCTTTTTTAATTGTACTTATTTTACTAATGGGTGTTTTTTGCCTGCTATGTGTGCTCTTCCAAACACCGACAGCCTTCCAAATGGGGCTTGACTTTGAACATGTCTAGCCCTGTACCTGCTGACATTTTTTGCCATTTTTATTTAGTGAGGGGTAAGTTGCTGCTTCAGTGATAGTGTGCAAAGTTAAAATGACTGAGTGTTGTTCTCAGCTGAAATGTATTTATGGTAAAATATTTTTAAGTATAGATATCAGTATTGTGTTTGAGCATATTGTGTTATCTTTTTCTTTTCTCTCACCTGTACTGTGTGCTTAAAGTAAATAAAATTGACATTACTTTCCAGAAACAGTATACCTCTTAGTTGACTGCATATGAGGAACATTACTTTATTTATTGCTGATTTTTCTTTATTATCTTAGCTTTGGTTGGCTTGATATAGTATACATTAACTGTTCCAGTTATTTCACCTCAGTCTGTGTGGTTTACACCAATACTCATAGAAATACTCTAGAAGCGTAGCTACCTTATTTGCTTTGAGCAAAGTGTGTGCTTTTGAATTTCTAGATACACTTTTTAGGCAGGAGTAACTTAATCATTCTATTTTAATTTCATCTCAATAGGTCATTTAGTATACAGCAGTATAGAGTAAGTTTGTAGTAGCAGAGATAAGTAGATTTTTGTTGATAGAGAGCTGGACCTAAAGCTTAGGAGTAATTGTAAATTACACATTGTTGTTTTAGTTTCATCATTAAGCTCCATAGACATAAGGAGTCACATATAATGTTGATCTACAAAATGTCTACTTAGGTCTAGTCCAGTTCTCTGAGCCCTAGTCTATTTTTCTTCTTTGTTATTGTAAGTACAAATGAAGAGGTATGCTGCATTGAAAGAAAACAGAGTAAACTCTAGGCCTTTATTGTGCACATGCTGAAGTATTCATCTGGGAATATTGTCAGCTGAAAAAAAAATTGCCTGTATTTGGTGTTTGAGTGATTTCTTATAACATGGCTGTGAAGTTTTATGTGCAGCTGGTCTACTTGATGGATTAAATTGTTCGAACTTTTCCTGGTGTTTAAAGCTAGATGAATCCATAGTTATTCTGAAAATCTTACCAGTGATTTCCTGATGTGGTTTATGAAGGAATGGCTTACGTTGAAGACCTTTTGTATAGCAGAGCAGCAATCATGTTGCAATATTTATTGGTTCATCGTATTGTAGTGTTAGAGTGAGGACTCAAGGGTTTGTAGTAAGTGCAGGCTGTATAAATAGACAAAGATGATCTTTGTCTGGTTGCAAGTCTCAGCCAGGATGTGGATTGTATGCAACATTACATATAAAATTACATGTGCTCAGCTTGGCAGGCCTGTTTGTAATTTGCTTTGATCTCCAAAAGTGCCGACTGGTTCTGTTATCACACTAGAGATGATGCATTGCTTTAATGAAATAAAACATGTAACCAATGGCTTAGTGTTCAGACTTGCACCGAGCAATAAATTTGATTAAATGCTTTCTTATTCTTGTTCATTATCCATTAATCCAGAATGCTAATGCTCTCACCAAAAGGGAAATTCACAAAACATCCAAAGAACATATTAAACACATGTAGGAGTAACAGGCTTTGCTGAAAGAGCCATGTTACCAGAATAAATTTTCTCATGCTAGAAAGTGATACTGAACATCTATTTTTAAGGCTGTCAGGCTTCCAGAAGTATCGTTTCACATATTTAATTGTGCAAGCCTGGAAAAGTATTTTAGTCACAATGATGGCTTCTTAGAGTACAACAAATGTGATCACACTGTAAGTGGTTTTTTACCAAGACAGTTGCTGTTGGTTTCGTTCACTTGGTAGGACATTCATAGTGGACACAACTTATTTTTAAGGTTTCAGTTTGTACAACTCTGGAATTATATATTCCATAAAAATTACACATTTGCACCTTTTTAGGTAATCAGGTAATCATTGCTCTCTAATGCTAACTATAAGTTAGCTAGCTATCCTTTTGCTTAAAAAAAAAAATCCTAGTTCTTTCTGTCCCTGAGTAATATCACTCTGTGAGAAAAGAAATTGTTTCTGCCTTATCTTTTGCTTGACAGGGTTTAGGAGAGTTTATAGCATTACTTCAGTTCCTTGACCAGTCCCCACAGGAGCTTAGACACTTACTTCAGAGACTGTGTGAAAGAGTCTCACATATAATAGAAGGAAATAGCCAAGACAAAGTTAAAGGGCTGAACTTCAGCTTGTATCTTGGCTCGTGTTTCATCACTTCTGAATAAAAATCTGTTTACTGCAGTATCCGGTTTTCAGCTTGTGTATGGGCCTCATCCTTGCAGTATTTATATGATTTAGCAAGGCTAAAAAACAGACCATGTGAAAATCACCTGTTTGCACAGTTATTGCACCAAGCTGAACGGAACTGTAACTTACTGTTTAAAAAAAGCTTCTTTTGAAAACCAGTTTGTTTTTTGTTGTTTTTTTTCCTATTGATTATTTTCCTAGGAAGTTTCTCTTGGCAAAATATTCTCTGGGAACTTGCTATGAGCCTTATTAAGAGTAGTTGTCTGTCTGATGTTGCTGGTAATTTGCTTTTATGCTGTCTGTTGCATAAATTGATGTTGTATGATGTCTCAACAGTATTTGAGAATTGTATTAGCTTTCAGGAATTTGTACATTGAATTAAGTTCAGAAAATTAAGTTATTTTTCTTCATGCAGATATGAACCTGAAAATGCAATTACAAGAGACAAACATAACATAATACTGTCAAAAATAATTTGAGGAGGATTTTCAACTGATATCTGTTATTTTTATTAATCTTCCCAACTGTACTTCAGTGTTGTTGTTGTTTTCTTAAAGGAAGAATAAGAAGACAATTTTTCTTCATTTCTCATTCTCCTTATAGTACTTCCTTGGAAGAAAGAACTTATATTGTAATATCTAAATTCATAATATTTTATAATTTGTCTCCTTATTTTGTACTTTTGATATCTTCTGGACAAATTCATTTGCCAATGCAGTTGTATCATAGAAAAGTCCTGTTGTGTAAGTTGTGGTACGTGAGAAGTAAACAGAAGCAAAATTTCCTGACTGTCTAAAAACAGTAAGTTCTTGGCACTCGTTTCCCAAATGCATCTTTGTGAACATTGATGGGGAACAGAACAGTAAGCATCATAACAAGATTCTATCAAACCATCTTACTATGGTTCCTATGGATCTCTTTATAGTAGTTATCTGTTCACTCCCTGTCCCCTCTATCAGTTCTGATGTCTGAGTGTTCGACTAGAACCATACTTAGGGTAAGTGTTTATAAACTGGATCTGTGTAGAACAATCAGCCAACAGTGACAGTACAGTTAATTCATCTAAAAAGATGAAAACATCCGTCAATTCAAACTTGGCAGGAGGCGTAGAGGAAGTAACATTGATAGGGAAAAAATGAAATGCAAACCAATAAAAACTAAAACTTTAAACTGAAATTCAACTGCTGTTTTTAGTCTGAATTGGAAGTTCTTATTGCTCCCAATTAACCACTCAAATGCTGTCCAGAAAACATTGTCTTCTTCCCATTTAGAGAAAAAGTTGTGAATCAAGTGCAGAGCACAGTGTTGGCATCTTGTTTAACATTTTATCGGTTGAAATGGTTGTATTTGCTGTGCTGTTGTATTCAGCTCAGAAACTCATTTTTGATGCTGAAAACTAATCATCCATTTGATCCACTGCTGTGCTTGGGTTAAGATATTGTTGGCAATTTCCAAGTTTATACTTTAATGACTTCCAGGTGTACAGATGTAAGGAGGCTGAAAGGCAGTTAATAGGAGGTAACCCATCAAAAACCAAGAGTGAGGGACACCTTTATTTGTTGGTTCTGAAAAGAAGGTTATTCAGGTTTTTCTGTGCTCTGTGTACTGTAGATCCCAGACAGCACTCTCAGGCCAGCCACTCTGCTGTCCTGAGGTCCCCTCGTGTAGATGCTTCTTTGACAGCTGTGTGTACAGTGCACTGGATAAGCTAAGCTGTTCATTGGCTGTGATCCCTATTTGCAACTCCAACAAGATCAACTCTTTCTACCATGCTTTCGACTACTGTCCCCTGTTAAAAGCTGAAGTCTGTAATACAGCACCCTGAGCACCTCACATGGTTTCCTTGTTGGTTAGGATGGCACGAGCCTATGTGTGTGGAGATTTGTAGGGCGTGTGCTGTGTACCACAGCCATGGGCAGGTGCAAATGTAGTTGTGTGGTCGAGACCTGTTCCCAAACTAGATGGGTTAGGATTCAAAGGTGCAGCTTCACAGACAGCGTAACCTGTGTCCTGAGCCTGCTGAGCACTGCCACTGGGAATGTCATGACTTGTTTTGACCAAGTGCTAATAATATGTGTAAGCTCTTTGTTGGAAGGATCATCTGCTGGTCTGTTTTTGTCTAACACCTCACCCCATGAGTCCTGCTCTGCAGCCAGGACTCCTAGACAGTATGTTAATACAAATAATAAATAACACTTACAAAAATACCACAGGCATTCCTGTGTCATTCAGAGCCTGTTTTTAGACTGCTCTCCCCACTTCTGTTTTCAACCATGGCTTTAATTGATATTTTATATAATAGGTATTAACAGTTAACTTTATTCACATTAAATAACTTAAAATGTTGGCGTGCAACTCAGAAGAAAGGAGAGCTTTTTCTATATACACACCCAAGAGGATGGTCACAGTGGAGCAGTTCCTTTCTGAATTTTTTGTTTCAAATCAATGGTTTTATTGCTCTGTGAGGGGTTAGCTAACTCCCACACTTCAGAAAAGAGTGCTCAGTTAAAACCAAAGGATCTACCTGTTTGGGGCTTTCAGGTGACTTCACAGAGGTGTTGTTTATAAGCTATACAAATAAAAGCTTTGACTAGTGATTGTTTACACTGTTTTTTGGACACAGTAGGTTTAATAAAGTGAAGGATTCCAAGCATAACATTGAAAAATAGAGGAAAAAAAAAAAAAAGAAACCACTGTGGCTGCTGAAAACCTAATGCTGGGTAGCTGAAATGTGAACTTGCTCTTATCATGGCATTAACCTTTACTATAAATGGCTGAGTCTTTGCATTGGGGAGGGCAGCTGGTTTCCAGCAGTAGCTCATTTCCACCCATGGAAAGTGCAGAATGACCACTGCATTAATCTTTAGAGTTAGCTCCTTCTGCAAGTTCTGCCATGGTTTGTACTGCATTGGTTTGCTGGCTGTGGTGAAGTGACTATTTTAGAAATGACAAACTTTTAAAGGACGAACTTCTAGTATCTTTTATGTACTAGAAGAATGACAGTTTCACCTAATGCCAGGAGATGCTGTCCCTTCTGGCAACCAGATGAACTTCCATCAGCTTAAAGCAGTTACAAGGCTGTTGCTAAGGAGTTTAAACTTAGATGCAATCCTAAAGTTATGGGTCAGAATCAAAGGACAAAGGAAAGCGTCTAACTGAAATCTCCAGTTTAAATGTTGTTTGTGGTTAAAATTGTAGTAGGTATTCTTGCTCCCTAATTCTGGAAAGCTGCTCACAGGTTGGAGCCTGTACGTCTGTGCTATAAATACAGTCTTATCCTCAACTGTCTTTTTCAGTGGCGTGCAGCCTCAGCACTGGGGAACAGCTAGATCCTGGTACTTATTTGTCAGAGTAAGAGGTAACTGCATTGTAAATGGAGTTGATCAAAGTGAAAATATTTGCTGCATTTACTTCTACCCCTCATTCTTACAGCATTCATGATATAGATCCTGTTGCCTGTAAAATCCATGTGATCCAATGTATGTCTCAGGGAATTTTGATAGCTGATGACAGTGGCTCTTGGGATGGGTAAAGGAGGGTGCCTTCCAGACAGCTCCAGCCAAATCAGCCCCTCCAGGTGAGTGGGGACAAAGATTTCCTAGCTGCTGACAGATCTGCAAACTGGTGTGCTAGTGGAGCTCAAGCTCTCTCCAAATCCTCTTGGGACAAGAGAGCCAGGGTAGATTAGCAACGGTCTGTTGGGACCCCAGCCCTTGCATGAGGGATGGAGGAGAAAGAATGCTGCCTCTAATCGCCTTTTTGGCTGTAGATCAACTTGCCAGTGTGAATTCTGTTGCACTTTCCATCCGCTAGCAACTGTCTGTACTGTTTCTATGCAGAAAACCTTTTCTGGTGGTGTGAGCAGATTGCTGTCAGATGCTGTGCGTGTCGCCAGCAGGAGCATACGTGCTGAAGGCAGGTGATGGGACATGTCTACCTCCAAAGATCACACTGCAGTTGTTTTTCTGGCTTCGAACAAGCAATCAAATGGACCAGCTAGTGGAATATAGCCCAGGTGCTTTAAAGGTCCGTGAGCAGAGCCCAGTGAAATTCTGAAGTCTGGTGCTGTGGTCAAGAGTTCATAGAGGCTGACACTGAAGTCTCCTTGCCTTTTGCATTCCTCAGTGCTTCTGTATTGAAGCCACTTGCTTCCTGCTTGGCACAGTACTTTCCAATTGTAATGTACTTCCTCTTAATGTCCAGAGGTATAATGATACAATTGTAAAGCCGTTAAAATTAATGCTGCAAAGGAAGCAGCTTAGTTAATTGCTTGTGCAAAAAATGCAGTGGTAGGCTGAGCTATCTGGCTGAGATACATCAAAGCCATTAGCTGTTAACCTTTTGAAGGCTGCATAGCCTTGTGCTACAGTGTGGAAATCTGCCCCACACCTTATCTGGGAGAGTTACACATTCATTTTTGGACAAGTAATATAAGTAATAGCTTAGGAAATTAATCCTCCTCTGCTTGGAGCAGTGTCCTGCTAAAGTCCTGGCTTTGTTACCACTTTTGTTTGCTGCTGCCTCTTAATCTTCATGCAGGAAATACTGTTACTGAGATGTGAATGTCTGTTTCTATTTGGGGGCAGTACCGTGCCCTGATTTATTACTGTGAAATGTGTGAAAGGGAGGTCTCTTTTCAGACTTCAAATAAGGGATAGAATTGAACTTGCTAAATGTGTGCATGCATGCAAGTCTCTGCTGAGTTCAGCTTAACTTTTTTCAGTCCATTTTGTGTACTGCTTCATCTCCTTGGCATTTCTCTTTGAATTGCACTAGTTCTCATGCAGAATTTAGATTTAAACTTGTGTTTCCCTGTACAGCCAACGCTAAACATGCTGTCTCCCAGCTCCCCTTCTTTTCCTTTTTTTTTTTTTTTTTTCAGCTATGATGTGGGCTTTACTGGCTCTCCTTTTACTGTAGCAACTAGAGAAATGCTACCAGACTTGGTATGTGGTATCTGTACACTGGGTTCTTCTCTGGCCTAAGTGCCAGATGTGAGCCTCACCCTTGCACCTGTCATGAGACAACAAATATCAGGCCATAAATTGATGGAACTGTGGGTGCTCTGCCTGCTCCTTGCCTTATATAACTGGATCTGGGTGCGTTTCGTGTGGCTGGTTGTACAGCCAGCAAATCCCACTGGTGTTTCCAGCTGTCCCTGGATATTTCTAATGCCTTCTCTGAGCAAACGCTGCCTCATGGCTGTTGTCCTTTGGGTACTGTTTTTAGTTCAGTTGGAAGCAGCCTTGCTGTTTTTTTCCAAAACCAATCCCAACTTTGCAACTCTTGCCTAGCAACAGCTTTAAAGGCCTTTGGGTACCAGCTGACGGTGTGCCTTGCTGGTTGGCCTTCCTTCACATTCAGACTCCAGTAATGCAGTCATAGAGGGTCCTGGAAGCTGCCTGGTAATGGCCTGTCTGCCAGGTACGTGACACGCAGGAGGAGATGGAGACCATGAGTCACAGTGATGACAGCTTAGATGTTCGTGGGACGTATGTGTACCATGCAGGCAGCAGCTAGCCTTTGGCGGACTGTGGGAGGGATTCAAGGTCGTTTTGTCAGCTGCAGAACTGTGAAGCGACTCTGTCTCCTTGGTCAGTAATGCGTGGATCAGGAATGCCGCTTTGTGGTTTTTGTTGTTGACCTGGCTGTCCTTCCTATCTCCTGTCTTCTCCTGCCCACAGCCATGTCAGTAGGCAGCACCCTTCCATAAACTGTGTTGCCAGCTGGGTCCAAGTTCCCAGACCAAAGCCAGCAGGTCTGCTTGGTAAGAGGTGTTCATGTATTACTTTCTGGAGTTACAGCTATACAAAGTATTAGCACCGCTATACAATGTATCCTCTGTCATTTAAAAGGGAGGATGGTGAATAGGATCAGTTATTTGAGGTTTCAAGTAATCCAGGGTAATTTTCAGCGTAATTAATACATGCCAGGAATGTGACCCTTGCTGGGATAACAAGAAGATCTGGATAACTGAGGTGATAGAGTACAAGTTGTGAAAATAGTGCCAGAAAACTGTCTGCATAGGTCAGTTGCACAACCTAATAAAACTCTCAACTGTTGATGTAGAAAAACAGTTTAAATAGTTTTTTTTTTTTTTCTCCTGACGTACAGAAGTAGAAAAATCCTTTCTCTTTGTACAATTCTCGGATGTTTTCTTTCATTAAGTTTCTTCTGTTACCTCTGAAGAGGTCAGAAAGTAGTTGCTTCTTAAACAGTAATAATTTCATGAAAAACATAACTTGACATGCCCTGAGAACATCACACAGATCTGATCCAGACATGCTCTTCTGCTGTACTATTTGTTTTCAAAGAAAATACAAGCAAATTTTGGTAAAATAAAAGTAGCTACAGACTTGTTAGTATATATTAAACACAGCGTACATAGACCTCTCAGAAAGTAGCACCTCCTATTTATTTCCACAGAAACCATAAGAGCACAATATCAATATTTGATAGTGCAAATTCTCAGCTACAAAACACTATTTTTCGATGCATTCACCACCTTAGCTATGCATTTTTGCCAGTGATGAGCAAGAACCTAAATGCTGTGCTTGTAAAAATCTGCACCAGCGGAGGTTGCCACTCCTGAAACACACCACCCACCACCTCACTGTGCTCACATCCACTGTTTGATCTCCATAGTTATTCAGCAAGTGACAACAAATATTAGTGGGTGCCATTTTGCCTGCATGGAGGAACTCAGTGATACCCCTTTGCATCATATATACTTCCATGTCAGATGCTGTTTTGTCAGACTGTCCTTCTTCTGCCTTCTGTCACAGAGCAACAGAATGTAATGGGATATTGGCAGGAAGGTTCAACCTCTAATGCTGTACCATCAACATCCTCCTCTGATGTTGCGGGCCAACATAATAAAATGGGAGGTATTACTTTCAGAGCAACCCTTGTATGTTTTTTTCATTAAACAAAATATGAACAAATGCAGGAATTTCATCAGTCATTAGCCAAATTAGTAACAAACTTGCCAACCATAAGGAACATTTCCCAGCAATCATTGTCTCAACTTCTATAAAGGTCTATAAAGAGGCAAAAATAAATTGATAAATGCTTTCTTTTCACCAAAAGGATACACAGCATCTGCTACTGAACTGAGAGTTTAGTAACAAACTTTCGTTTAAACAAAAAGAAAAGAAACATGACTTTGTCTTTGTGGATTGGCCTTTGTTTTGATCTATTTGTTTTATTTGAGAATAAGGTAGGCTAGCTTCATCTTCCTTCTTAGTGTTCACGTCAGTGTTATATTTTTGCAGTGCTGAAGATGAGCTGAGTGCAGTTTGCTATTTTGGTGAGCAAGAATTTTAGGCAAGGAAGAAACAAGTTAATTGCATCCTCTCAGAGAAGCATTGCAGTCACTCAAAGATTTGAGTAAGCAAGGTATTACCAGAATTGTGATACGTGGGTGTTACTTTTCATACATATCCCACTGGTTGTTGCTTGCTCTTTCATTCTGTCTATAAACAACCAAAAGAGAAGAAGTCAACCCAATGCTGTGATTAGTTTGAAGGAGTTGAGGAGCTGTGAGGGCTGTTCTGAAAGTAGTACTTTCTATTTTACTATGTTGGCCAGGGTGTTAGAGTGGCTCTACTTAAATTTAGAGGAAGCTACTCATAACCATGAGGACTGTGTGAGAAGGTCTCAGTTCCCAAATCTGCCTAGAGTCAGCACTTGCAGTATTAGACTAAGTTGGCTAGTTTCCAGGAGTGTTTGAGACCTTAAATGCTCTTTAGTCCTCTACTCTCTGGTTGATCTCTCTGGTTGATCACAGATTAATCACTTGCTTTTTTAAATACTATTACCCAATCTTTTGAGCCACTCAATCCTGATTAAAATTTACTTTCTAAAATGCGATCTTAGAGAACTGAAACTGCTTGGATTCCAGACTTTCACATATTTTTCTTTGAAGAACTATGAGTCATTGTAATCATGCTTGGTGTTTTCACAGTAATTCCATAAAAATTCTTTTGGTTAGTTTTATCTTCTGAAGAGTCATTCACATTGCTTATTCCTTTTTTTTTTTTTTTTGGCTGAAATTTGATGAGAAATATTAGTAATCCAGTACTTAGGCCTGCATACAAACTATTATATAAGCAAACTAGAGATCAAAAAACTTTGCAGATTGCTGTCAGTATTATCCCTCACAGCTTCTAGTGTGATTTATTCTTTTGGTTAGTGGTATTGTTTATATGCTGCATATAAACTTGTACAGCTATAAAGAACAGTATGTATTAGAGGAACAAAATTGCTGGACTCAGGATAGGAAATAAATAAGTGGTCACATAGCTTCATAGCCCTATTATTTTGTTGTTTTTTTTCCTATGGGGTTACATCTAATGACTGAATCAGACCTAAATGGCTCTGTAATAGGGTCTTCAGGTGGAAGGGCTGATGAGCTGGAGCACAGTGCTAAGCCTGAACTGCTGGCAGTACTGTGTCTTGTATGTATTCCCTAGCCATTAGGAAGGCCAGTGTAGAGGTTCTTGCCAAAGCCAGTAAGTCCTGCTGGCCTTGAGCTGATTTTGGATAGTCACGTATAACATTTGCACTCTCTAGAAATCTGCATCTGCAGGAGCAGTTTGGAGACGTAAGCTGGCTTGGGGCTGGGGCTCTGCAGTGCTTTAAATCAGTAAAATTGCTGGTAACTTGTGTTGGCTCTAAAGCCAGTACAGCTGCTTTCATGGTCCATGAAGCTCTGAATAGTCTTGCAGGACTCTGCTGCTTCTGCTGTCTAGATACACCTCTCTGATCAATGAACTGCAGTCTGAGTTACTCTGTTGAGTAAAAGAAAAAGCGATAGTTAAAATTTACCTTTTTCCTTTATATGCTGTTATCAGCTAAGGAGTTGGAAGCTTGTTATTTGTAGGATTCATGAAGATCACTACTAGCCTTACTCACAAGTATAAGCGTGGTTTGACTGTTTTCGTCTACAAACAAAAGGTAATTTTCAGTTTAGTTAGTATGGAAGCTAGGATATAATCTGAAATGATAGGAATGATTTATGAGCAATAGCTGACTTTTTTTCCCCTCTCTTTTCCCACCACCAACAGAAACAACAAGCTATTTCTGATGTTCTTACCCCACAGTTCTTATTCATAAGACTTTGTGTGATACGTATTCCTTCTCCCACTCTTGTTACTTGTACTCTTAGGGGAGAATGAATGTAGCAGTACACCTCAAATGCACCTCCAGTGTGCTTACAGTAAATGGAAGGACAGGAGTGTCTGTGTTATAGGAGGAAAGATCTTTTTCTGCTTTACGTTCCACTGAAGAACATTCCAGAAGAACCAGAACAATTCTGAAAGAGCTGGGAGAAACCCTTGCAATTGGAAGGGTACTGTATTGAAGAGGAGTTCCTTTCTTTCCCTTTTGATTTTATATCCATAAACTTATGGAAATTCTTAAATACTGTGTATGATTGTACTACTTTTTATCCTTCCTGAAATCTTAGCTTGTAAACTGTTCTGCTATCCAAATGCAATACATGATTCCTGCTTTCCAAATAGGCCCTCAAAAGTACATTTGCACAGTCTCTAGACTAAATCAAAAGTAGTCATTTAGTTTGTCTGGTCTGCATAGTCCACCTCAATTTGGATCTACCCTACCTTCATGAGCAGCTGTATTTTTCTCAAATTCCATCTAGGGAGGGCTTTATTAGTGCCTGAAGAAGGACAGAAAATAAATTGTTGTCAAGCTGTTGGGTGCTCATCTTGCCTCATATGTTCACTGTAAAAAATCAAAAAACTGTCAGTTATGGACCTGCCACTTGAATCAAATGGATGTTTTCAAATCAGAGAAGGAAAGAGCAGACAAATAGATGGTTATGTATTTTAATTGCCTAAATTATTGAATACCACAATCTAAGTTAAGTGTAGGCACTGATTTACTTAACGTCTTTTTTTTCACAGATACTTTTGTTATCTGTAAGATGTACTTGAAATAAACTAAATTATTTTCTTCTTCTTTCTTTCCTCGCTGAAATCATTCTAGACATCTAAAAGTGAATTTCTTTACTTTTTTTTTTTTTTTTTTTAACTGAAAGTGAAAATAATGTAGGTTTTCTAACTGGAATGTGTTGGAACTTCATTCAGTATGAAAAGTCAATTAAAAAAAATGAAGTGTTCTTTGGACTTGAACAGCTTTTTTTAGTACTTGCGAGGAAACCCCAACCTGTACATTAAAGAAGTCCAGTATGTTTTATGTAATGCTGGCATGAAAATGCAAAGCTGTGAGTGGGGGGGAAACGTATGTCAGGTATCGTGTAACAGCAGCAAAGAGATTTCTGATGTTTATCAAACCTTGAACACCCCAGATTATTAAAACATATTCCTTGGCAATAAAGAGTAGATGTTTAATTTGAAAGGAGAAGAGGAATTTGTTGCTTTTTTTGCAGAGGTCATGAACTGAGCAGGAATGAGTCCTCCTTGGCGGTTTTACTATTTTGCTGTTTGCCTTCGGGAATAGAGATTTGGTCTGATCTTAACAACTACTGCCAGGCCTTCAGCTCCCACAGGCAGCTTTCCTGTGTCTTTTGAGGCCCACCTACAGCAGCTGTACTTGGATTTTGGGATGCAGAGGCCCCCCAACTGCTCTGGCTGTGGAGTATCCTGGTCCTTTTGTAGCTGTTTGCTGGCTTTGCTGTGAGGAGTTGAGAGTGCTGGCCAACTCCTCCTATTGGCTGGTGTCAAAGAGAAGATAGCTTTGTTTAATATATCAAGCAAAAGAGAGCATACCTTGTAAAGGAAAAGAACAAGAATGTGAGGACATGCTAGTAGTTGCTGCTATTAGAAGAGGTGGGTGGTGGTCCTACATTCATTCATCTTCAGAAGTTTTATGTCAAATTGTTCAATCTTAGGTACCTTTTTCTTATGTGCCTGTGCAGTTTCAAAGCTTACAAATGTACCATTTGAAAGTTCTGTTGTTTTCTGACCCAAGGTTTTCAGTGTTGTATGCTTAGCCAGTTGAGTACAGACAGATGCAGCAAAACGTTCTCAACCAAGATTTATCGTGCACATATTTTTATAAAAATCCTGTATTTTACAAGACTGTGCAGCTTGAACGAGATCTGCTTCTATGCCTGAATAGGAAGACAGCAGATAAATGACAGGGGCAGAGTAGGAGTTAAGGCTGTAACTACAATATCTTTGTGTATGATAGATTAGGTTCCTGTGTTTCAGAATATTGTCAGGTTTAAATCTTCCTGTTGCTTCTTTCCAGTTACTCTTCTTGTCCTTGCTATCTACTTTGAATACGGAGAGAGAAAAACTAAAAACAGCCTTTGCAGTGATGACAGGTTGAGAAATATTTTTTCAGATGAGCTTTAAGTTACTTACACTGATTCATTACTCAATGATGATAGATCATGCTAGTCAAGTAATTAATCAGAAACACCTTTTCAAGTGAAGAGGTTCATGATGCGCAAATTTTTCCTAGTTTTCTTTTTCCACTAACTCTACTGCATCTCAAATGACCTGTGACAAGCTGGATGTGATGGTTCACTGAAGTAGTCAACTGTCCTCTTCCTGGAAAATAAGGTTATTTTCTCCACAGTCGAAATACAGAGAGCAGGCATTGGGTAACAGTGCTCTGAAATGTCAGATGTGATAAAATGGTCCCATGTAACTTGGAATTTGGTGGCAGAGAAAGAGGTTGACTATGTGTGAAAATACAGTATTTTTTAATAGATCTAATATATTTAGGGCAAACATGGAGAAAAGTTTAGTGCATACACTTGTTTCACATAAGTAGTCTTCATTAGCACCCCAGTACAACATATTATCAGGAATACGTACATAAATAGCTTTTGAGAAACATCTGTTGTGCTGTGGCTTAGCACATGATTGGCAGTCATGAGAGGTAAAGTTTGTTCAGCAGTGTTTGACTGTAGTTGATTGCTGTATGTAAAAAGATGTGTTTGTGTTGGAGTGTAAGCTGTTAGCAGTGTTCTTTGAGATAACTCCCAGGGGTGAACTTTTTTGGTATGTAACTCAGGAGGTAATTCAACTTTATTAATCTATGAATTCCTTCTTTTCATATGCAGATTGATAAGCTTTCTTACTATGATTTAGTAGTTATGATTTACAGCTCTAGTTTTAAAGTCTATGTATTTTAGTTTAGTAGGAGCAGTTTGCTTGGGATGGCTGCCTTTGAGATCTTTGAAGCAGACTGACATTCTGAGTCTTAACACTTTGTTGCATCCTGATAGTAAACTACACAAATAAATCAAACTTCAAAACCAACATTTTCTTCATAGCTGTGAAAGTCTTGCCCATTTTGTTGTATAACCTAGTCGTGAGAGAGCTGCCCCATGGATGTGCTGAAAACAACAAATATCCAGTCTTCTTTCTTGGCCTTAGCACGGCTGTTACCATAAAGCATGGCATCAGATAGGCACCTCTTCTCCAAGATAGGGTGGATGCTGACATCTGGCAATGATTTCATCCACGTCAGAGCCAGTGAATAGTCTGAAAATGATTTGGGCTTTTTTTTTTCCTGCCTGTCCAAGCTCTAGTCTTTGTTTCTGTAAAAAAAAGCCTTCTTACTCTGGGTGTATCTTGGGTCTGGCAAATCTGAAGAAGCATCATCTGATTGCTCTCTTCCCCCAAAGACTAGGATGTTGACTGAGCCTCTGTTTGTTTACATGCTTTATTTGGGCCTTCACGGATAATGACCTGATGCAGAAAGTTGCATGACCTGCTTAATTAGTGAAGTCATGGGGTCTGTCCTGTTCTCATACTGCACGCTTCTCACTGTTTCCCATGTGGTTTGCTCTTGCCTCTTGAGTTGAAGGCTGCTCTTGCTCCTGTTCTTTCAAATGGATCCTTCCCTTCCCCTTGCTCTCTTTCATTCTCTTTCTCTGTTATCTTTCCCCTTTCTGATTCATAGTTTCTACTTTCCACGGACATCACATCATGCTGCAAGGATTTGAAGCTCATGTTAAAGATTTGCAGAAATAAGATATATCATGTGTTTCAATCATCCTGTATCCAGCATGACGTCTTCACTGCCTGCCTTGGACCTGCCGTGCTATTTTGCATTTTTGTGTTTGCCTTTTGCTATGCATGGCTATTCCTTCTGGGGGGATTTTGGTTACCATTGTACAACTGATGGTAGTGCCCTTAGTCACCAAAGAAGCTTACAGATGTGTTCAAAATGTGTTACAGGTAAAGATTTCAAAAAGCAAATCACCTGATGGTAAAGAATCGATTCAAGGAAAAAGCAATTTGTTAAGCCTGAGTGTTCTGCTGTACTGATTTTCTTGAAGAAGCGCGAGTTTTCAGTTTTAAACAGTGCTTTTTGATATCTGAAGGACAAGCGTACTCACAATTTGATCTGTGTAATGCTTTTCATCTGTTTTGTATCTGTTTTATAGATATTCCCCTGAATTCTCATGGCATGGTTTTGTTTTGATTTATTATTTTCAGTTAAACATTAACATACAAAGATTTAATGTGCTTCTGCTTTACACGAGCCTAATGATTGGAACTATTATCCAAAGACTTTGTGGGATGCCAAAGAAGCCACGAGCAGCTCTCTGAAAAGACAGATGTGGAGGAGCTTTCCTTTGCCTCACTTTCCCCTCCTACTACCAGCGGAGTATAGGTTATATGCTGCCAGGGTGCTGGTAAGGCAGTGGTACTGCAGTGGTCCACAGTCTTTGTGATCTGGGCACTTGCAGGGCTGCTGCTCAAGGAGACACATGCCCTCCTTGATGACTGCCTAAAGAGGAGCAGGAGAAGGCCTGATGTTTTCTGCCAGGACAGTCCTCGTTGACTGCTGGCAGAGCTCTTAGAACTACTGCTGATCAGGCTTTCTTGCCTGCTGCTACTCCAGGCACTCTTGGCCCTTTTCCCTGCTACTCCTTCAGCCCCACCTTCAGAACAGTACAACTTCATCTTTGGCCACTGTGTTATTCTTGTCATTTTAATCTAATCATCACAGGGCCTATTTTTTCTCCTGGAGACTCACATGGTTCCACACCCAGCAGTCATTTTCTCCTTTGCTGTTCTGTTTTCAGTCTGTCTGGGTGCTGGGGAGTGCTGCTCTGAGGAAGAAGAGGAGACAGCTCCTTCTTGTCCTGCTGCGTTTCTTAGGGTTTCTTTTGAAGCATTTGGGACATGAACAGAGGTGGGTGGAGGTTTTGTAGTGCCCACAAATGGCAGCTGCTCAGCCCGGACCCATGGCTGTCACTGCTGCAGGTCAGGAGGCATGGAGCAGGGCTGGTGAGTTCTGCTTTCCCTCCCTGCTCCCAGGGTCACCTCTCTCCCTTCTTCCCCATGCTGTGTTTGATCTCAGCTAGGTGAGGCTGGGATTCTTTGTGGGGGAGAAAGGAGAAGGAGGTTAGGTAGCTTTTAACCCTCCCTTTAATGCCCCCAGTGGGGTTTGCCTTCAGATCTGCTGTGCTGCATTCTGTTATCTTCTGGAGACAGAAACATCCTAAGGTTCCTAAATGGGCATGTCCTGACTGTGATCAAGTTGCTTCTGAATCTACTGATTTGGAATCCATCAAAGAAAAAAGTGTTTGGTGAACGTGTTTTACTTTATGCACAGTGTACGTCCATACCCTGTATACAATAAAACATATGTGGGGGAGTTAGACCAGATAATTATTAAGGGCCCCTTCCAACTCGAATGATTCTATATATGAAAAGTTGCCCTTTTTTCTGGTCAGAATTCCTGCGTGGTGGATGTGGATCAAGGATTTGTTTGTTTTGTTTCAGCCGGTGAATTTGTCAAGGTCCATCACTTTTATATAAATAAACAATCATCATTAATTATTTATATAAAATGGAGACACGAGGGAATGAGGAAGAAACGCTGAGAGTAAACACAAGGCCTTCAGGAGTCTGAATTAGAAATGGCTCAGAAAAGCAATTTGGAGATGGGTATTTTTAGAAATGTGCAATTTATTCTGGAGCAGAGAAAATTTCAACATTCCAGGGATGAAGAGCACCACCTGTTTGGCAGCAGCTGTCCTACCGAGCCGGGCAGCACTGCTGGCAGCCAAACACATCTCCAGCGCTCAGATGTGCTGTGCATGTGGCGTTTCAGTCGCTACTCTGCTCAGACATACATCTCTGTTTTCTTTGGTTTTCCCTGCATTTATCTGTGCATCTCATCTGGGCTGTGTTTGTGGTGCATCTGACAAATGATCGTTCCACAGCAGTAAGCTGCAGTTCTGGTTTGCAGTGTGGATACAGCGAGAATACTTTCTATACTGTTGTGACAGATGAAAGTGATGGAAGTAGGCCAAATTCAAGCAGTTTTCCATTGCATCTGATCAGCAGATCCTATGGAGGGAATTTGCCTGCTGTGAATATTTGATTCTCACTAGCTCAAACTGTCTTGTGTGTTGGCAGTGCTACTGTGTGAATTTGTGGTGGCTTTCCAGGTTGTCTGTTCTACACAGCTGCCAATTCTGCTGGTTTTCATAGGGTTTAGGATTCATGCTCTACATCGTGTGTGAAGAAAATGACCTAATGCAATATATTGATCATGTTGCTTCATGCCAATAGCACACAGGTTATCCAACTTTTAAAGATCAGCCCAAAAAATCACAGGCATTTTATTATCTCCCCTTCCACCTTCATGGAGGTACAATTCCTCTGCCTCTGATCTTGCAATGCATTTTCTGCAGTTGATTGTTCTCTGTTCTGAAACTAAGGGCAGCAAAAAATTGATAACTTTTGCATTTCCAGTATTTATAAGTAAATGACAGTGCATGAAGTGCTGACCTCATCATGACTGTCAGGGCTCTGCTTAGGCAAGCACAAAGCATTTGTTTTTTAACTTGTCAGTGTTTCCTCTGCTTGTGTCCTGTATCTGTCACCACACTGAAGCATTTATCTTCTGTAAGCAGCCTGTTTGTGCTTGAGGTTGTTCAATAGATAAAAACTACTTTTCTACCTTAAAGTCTTGTACAATTTATGGAAGAAGTTTAGGCTTTAAGCTCACTCTTCTGCTGGGTGTACAAGGACAAAATCAGAAGATGCTGGCTGAAGGGAGCCACAATACTGTGGATCCAAATCACACAAAGCCAGCAGAAGACAGCTGCAGGTCCCCAGGGCACATAGTATGCAATGTGATGACCAAGTACCTGATGCTCCATCTGCTGCAGCTTTGTCAATACAGCCTTCAACCTCTGAGAGGAAGGCACTAACGCCTCCCTTTAGTGTATTGAGAGGATCATGTGGTACTGCTTTGTGGGAGGGAATTCATTTTGGTCACATTGCCCCTAAGAGTGTGGGGCAGTGATTGTTGTCTCGATCCCACGATAAAAGATACAGCCCTGCTAACTGAGGCATGCCAGCTGGCTGCTGTGTGATCCTTGCCACTGCTCTGCCGCCCATTTGCACGCCGTGTTTAACTTAGCCAAATTGTAGGGAGCTGGACGTGCACACTAGTTGTGTGTTTTCAGTCCTTTATTTAAGGTAAGGGTGTTTTAGACACACTGCTGCTCGTGTATGCAGCACCTTCTTCCCTTTTTCAGCTATGAAGAAGTGTTACTTTATAATATGGGGCTACAAAAAATGAGTTGTTAGAGCTCACGGATACGGAGCTATAATTTTTCTCAAAGGATATAAGCAGATCTTTCTGAGAACTGAAGAAATCGTGGCTTGATATGGTGTGGTAATCCAGAGAGAAAAGCCTTCCTAGGAGCTAAGTGTTAGTGGTAAGACTCCTTTCACTTTTCAGTGGTTTAGGAGTAGTGTTCTCCAGCATCTTAATGTAAGTACAAAATACAGTTTTCAACCATTCTGGAGCAACTCAGGAAATGTTTGGTTTTGCAGTATTGTGAAGTACATTTTGACTTGGGGATAGGCAGCCTAGACAAATTGACCTGAATTTCTGTCACTTGAAAGCAATTTTTGTTGTCACTGTTTAATCTTGGAAATAAATTGCTAATTTTAGAACCTTTGAATAAAAAACTTGAAACTGTTAACTGAAGCAAAAACCTCTTTCAGTGCTCACTGATCACATCCTGTTGATGTCCGTGGTTATTTGTGCCAGGATAAGACACCTTCTACCTAAGGAACTGTTTGGGTGATGGTGTTAGGTGACTGTTGGCAATGTTATTTTTATGATGACCATCTGAACCGAAGCACGTGCAAGAACAGGCACAGGGTTGTGACATTGTTTTTTCTTGGATTTTTTTTTTTTTTTGGAAGTGGACATTTGTTCATGTAGCAGCAGAACTTGTCCAATCGAAAGGGCTGCCAAATGACTGATACTTTTGCTACTGCTTATCATAACTTGGATATGAACTTCTGGCATAAAGATGGGAACAATTAGTTATCCCTGGAGTTTCCCCTCCCTTGATTGTTTTCTAAACCTATTGGGTTACTGTGTTGTGTGTGTCCTGTATATTTTTGTTAGGAAATGTCATTGGCAACTTTTGTTTTAAAGGCTTTTGCATTTTTGTTAGTTTTACACATTGCTCCACCCACCATTTGGAATTGACCAGAACTGTCCGCCTTCAAAGGCTGAACACAAGAGTTATTCATGTTGCAGTTGGAAATACTGTGGAAAAATTATAATGCAAACAGTAAGCCAGATGGAGAATTTTACAAGCATCTTTTCATGTCATGAATGATGCTGTCTCTCAAGGTTATGGGCTTTCTGCTCTCTCAACTGCTATTTCTTTCCCTCTGGCTCTGTTCCAGAGCTGTTAAGTTTCAGCCAGGGAAGAAAGGGAGATTTGGACTCCTCTAGATCTCTGAGTCTGTATTTCTGTGTGGGGTGGCTGGTGACAGCAAGCTTTGTGTGTGAGAGTGCTGGCATGCAGAGCCCCCGCGATTAGCATGCTGATGGCTGCACCCTGCAGAGCTGACAGGGCTGCGCTTGCCGGGCTGTGTCAGGGGCATGCAGACAAAACCTTCCACCCAGCGTAGGGAGGGCTTTGGTCTCCTGCTGTATGCTGAGAGTTGCCCAGTATCTTCTGGCCTTTCCTTCCTCATTTCTGTAGAAGTGGAATTCTCTGTTGCTCAGGAGTCACCGTGCATGTGGTGCTCCTCCTCTCAGTTCATAGGGCAAGTAACTTCCAACTGGAGGTTCTGCATGAGAGGCCTTAGAAAGGGTATCAGGCTGTCTGTTGTAGCTTTACTTGTCCACCCATCTATCATTGCAGCTGCTGACTGAGCAACATATATATCTAATAACTTGTTCTCTTGTTCTTCAGCACTTACTTGCATATAAAAGCTTTGCTGGTTCTATAAAAGGGGTTGCGTACATGCATATGTGTAAGTATAAGATATATATAAACATGTGCACGCATACAGATTTGATTCCCTCCACACAAACCCATCTGTTATCGCTCTGATTTCAAAGTGGTTTGTATCAGGCTGGGCTTACTCTCAGTTATTGATTAAAGTGACAGTAGAGAACTCTAAAAGTGTAATTCCTCTATGAACAGTATTACAAAGAGAGTGTTAAATTCTGCTAACAGGTGGCGGCTATCTAAAGTATAGCTCCAAGCATCTATTTGTGGAGAGAGCACCTACCTCTGTTCCCACTGACTGATTAAGCTCAGAGGGGCAAGCAGACAGTTGTGTGCAGTGAGAGTAACTGGTCTGAGTTTGTATTGACATGCAGTACATTTTCTGAACTGTTTGCTTAAATGGTGGATGTTCCATGTCTACCTTAACCACTTGTTTTTGTTTCTTTTCTGGCTTGTAGCACACTGAAATTCTGTTGGCAGCCTGTTGCAGTAGGGGAAATTAGGAGGGCCTTTTTGTTTAAAGAAATTGCCAACATCTGGGTTTGGAAAGAGAAGACAAATTTCTTCCAGTTATATTTGAAAAAAAAAAAAAAATTGTTTCATTCTTATCTGGTTTTCAAGCATAACCTATACTGACTTGCTAAGTTATGTGACTGGCAATGGCTTTGGTTCTTTACCTAGCTAATTATGTGACTCTTCGTGAGCTGTTGCTGAATTAGGGAGGTGTTGGTTTAATAAGATGACCTTTGCAACTGAAAAGATGTTAAAACTATTTATTGTGTGTGCCTTATTTCAGGATAATATCATCTTATTCTTAAGAGGCTGCAAAGAGCTGGGACTTAAGGAATCTCAGCTGTTTGATCCTGGTGACCTGCAGGACACCTCAAACAGAGTAACAGTCAAGTAAGTACAACAGCAGTTTGTGATTACTATGTTATAACTTCATGTGCATGCAGTTAGATGGTAAGTATTTGAGGATGGGCAAAAAAGGATATAGAACTGTCATTTGCACAAAGCAAATAGGAAGCTGTGGTTTTTGAAAAAAAAATCACTGCTCTGTTGTTGGGTAACTGTTTTGAAGATGCCTTATAGGGCATTTATGGGCCTCTCAGACTCTACGAGATGCAGACAATGAGTATGGTCAGTTTATTTTCTATCAAGAACAGTAAGTTATGACAGTATTTGGGCTGAGGATTTCTGTCTAACCTGTATGAACTGGAAGTGTGCCAGTTTAGATAATTTTTGTCAAATCCACATACCTTCTATCACACAGATTGCCACACACATACTAAGGGGTTCTCCTTGATAATAACTAATTAACCCTTTTTTTTTTTTTTGTTCCTTTGTTTTAATTTTTATTTTTTGGCTGAGGCAATTAAAAGAAAATCTCAATTTTATGAACTTTTTAACAACAGTCTGTACATTCTTTGTAAGGTGCTTGTATTTTCAACATTTGATTTGATTTACAAAGTGATGTAAAAGATAGATATGAAATTGGAACAGAAGGAATTACTTCTTTTGCCTAAGGTAGCACAGAACAGTCTTTAGTCGTAGTCTGTATGCCCATAGATTGAGGTCTTAAACAGAAAATGTTCCTTTCAGGGAAGATCTTGTTACCATGTTGGAACAGAAGCAGTCAAACTGTATTTTTTACTAGTTTATACTAATGGCAGTCAAACTCCTCACCCCCCAAAACAAAAGCACCCAACGCTGCTTCATAGAATTAACAAGATACTTATTTGTTATCTAGAAGTTTTCACAACGTTTTTAGGTCTGTCATGTAATATTAAAAAGTTATTGCTCTATAGGCAGGCAAAAACTGCTGAGTTGATTGAATGATCTTGCTTGATTTGGCCAAAATGATCACTAATGAAATCCTGGTCAGACATACACATTTCAGAAGAGTGTATGGAAACAATTTACTAAATCTCAGCAGCATTCTAGTTTTTTTTCCCTTCTGGCATTGAAAGCTGGGCAAGTTTTCATGGCGTTCAAGTACTGTCTGGGAAAATTCAAAGATTCTGAAAATCAAATTGGCTGCCTTCCTTACTTTGAGAAACAGTCTCCCACTTTTTGTTTCTTTCCAAGTTTCTGGCTCTGGTACATGCCATTGAGAGGGGACTGTGTAATGAATCTGCAGTGAGCTTTTCCCAGCCTTGTACTAAATCTGGTAACACTGCCATGTTCTTCATGACATCTTGTGAAATACTGACGATGAGTGGCTGCAGGGAGTTGCAAAATAGTCTCTAATCTTCAGATAGAGCAAAGATAAATGGTCCTTATAAGAAGCTGCACCTTTAGGAGTTGAGGATAGCAGAGCAGCCAGTAGCAGCTCCAGTGAGAGTTATCCAGAATGTGAACCTTTTCCGCCAGGAATAAGGAACTGTGGAGCTGCCTCAGCCCGCAGCTGAGTGCAATGCTTGAGAGACATGAAGTGCCTCACTGGCATGGATATCTTTCCCCCATCAACTCTTCAGAGAAAGCAGCTGTAGAAATTAGCCAAATGTTTTCCCAGGGCTGTCCATGTTCACGCTGAGTAGCTGAGTGAGGTGTACAAGCCAAGTCCGTGACTGTTGCAGAGAAATATGTTCAAGACTGTCTTCTTCTAGCTAGATCTCCAAGTAGGAAGGTGATTTTTTTCCTCCTCTTCGAAGACGCTTGGGTTATTTTTGTTGAACATAGTAAAAATTGTATTATTGAACATGATTAATGTAATGATGGTTTTTAACTTTTTCATATAGGTGCTAACTGAAGTATGTATTAGATCTATTTTTTTTGGATCATTCAACTTATAAAAGTTATGAGCTAATGCTGTGAAGAATTTCATCCTGACTTATTAAATGAGACTTTTTTCCAGTATTTTATTAAAAAAGAAAAAGAAAAATAGGACTGTTTTATATTTCTTACCAGATAGGTATTGATGGATAAAATGTAGGCATAAAAAATGTCATCAAAAACTCTTCGTTTTAGTTTTTGCCTATATCTAGGCTTTTGTTATTCTCACAGATTTAAGTTCATTTATTTTTGTTTCTCTTATCAGGAAATATTTAATGCTGGAGTGAATTGTGTTATAGTAGAAGGCAATTGACAATTCAGGTTCATAATAATAAGGAAACAATCTCTGCTAAATCTGAAATATTCTTTTTTCAGCACCTAAATGTGATACGTATTTTTCTTTGTTCCTATTTTTTAATAGTATCTCTGCTGAATTTTGAACTGTTGTTTATGTTTATGGAAACGTTCTGCTTTATTGTTTCTGCAAACTTCCATTCTTTTTGATGAAAGTTGGTGCCCGATCTGAGTTCTAGAGTATACATTCAAAAGGTGGAATGTGCTTTACACAGCAGGTTCTTTTGAAAAGGTTATGCCTGTGGCAGGATCTTTATTGCTTCATCTATCTGCTTTGTTCTTTGTGGTGCTTGTATCCTCAGTAACACCTGCTATATTTCATTGATTTCCCTGTAGTCATACGCATGTTCAGTTGCTTTCAGAATCTATGAGTTGCAAGATTTATCGATGAGCAGAATCTGACTTCTGGAGAACTGTGAAGTGTATTTTAGCAGTGAGGACTTTGGTCTTCTTTTTTGAGCAAATCAGCAACTCTGTTTAAAGGAAATATTTTTGGTGCTGTCCTACATTACTGTGGGACTGCTACAAACACATTTTGTACTTTCTGAAGTATAATTTAATGGTTGAAATAATGGTAACAAAATACTCCCATGTTATGAATACGTGAATGTGTGAACTACATCTCCTTAGCTTTCGTGTCTTTCTAGCTAGCAGAAGCATTCTGCAGACTTGTGTTAGGGAAAATGTGATCTGCTGCATACATGCTCTTGAAAAGTGGGTCTACGTTCTGAATTTTTTTTCCTCTTTTTTTGTTTGTGCGTGTGCAACTAGGAACATTGACTGTAGTAGGAAGCTGAAAAATGTAAGTACATGACTTGGACTATTTTTTCTTATTGTTGGGTTAATCCTATATTTGAACTCTGTTAGAAATGTGTCAGTAAAAAAAGAGTGTAGTTGAATATTTCTCAGAAGTCCTCTTACATACAAATCTTAACTGGGTTGCACTGGAAACTTGGGTAGAGCTGCTATGGCAGAGCAGCCTTAAAGCTGACATAAAATGAAGAATGCTTGTCTTTGGTTAGATAAGGAAGCAAACCATCTGACCTCTGTGCTGTCCATCGTGGCTGTTGCCAAATTGGTCTGATTTGCTCGTGAGGCTATATCCTTACAGCCTTATATGAGTATACTGGCATAAAGTAAATTTCCACAAAGCATTTAAAATGAAGCAGAACGATCATTAGATCTGCACAACAGTTTGACTGTAGTAATATTTGCTAGTTTTTCCATTCTTCCAAATAAATATTTTCTCAGAATGACTAATTCAATTGAACTTTATTGTTGATTTGAACTAATGACAATGATAATAGATTCTGTAATTGTTAAGTGGAAAACAAAATGGCTAAACTTTGTTGGACTCAGAGTTAGTTATTCTTCCAAAGCCTAACAAGCTGTCTGTTCTTTATAGGTGCCATAAACTGCTATAAATTCAATTTTATATTTAGCTCATATCCCTATGGCCTGCTAGAAAATGCCAAGGCCTTTTCCTAATAACTTTTCAAGCCAGTAATCTTGACTGCAGGTAAAAGAAGAAGAAAAACAAATGAACGATAGTCTTTCCCACCAACATTTAAGGAGTATCTTCTGCATCCAACAGAGTTTTAGGAGAAGAGTTTAGCTTTGGCATTTTATAGCACCCTTATGGGCACTGGCTATATGTATTCATATAGATGTGTGGTTTTAAAGGTAAAGTTCCAGAAGTGTCCTCTACAGTATGTTTGTAGATGGTATATTCCTTCAGTGTTTATTTTCCAGGTGCATGTAAGTGTAGTCTTGGCTGGCAGCCAATCAGAATTGCTTGCAAATGTGACATTATTTAGAGGGGAAGAAAAGCAATGGATAAAGAAAAGCAGAAGAGAGAGAGTGATCAGAGAGTGCTAGCAGAAAGAAGTGGAAATACCACAACTTTCACCAGAGTAGTGAGCAGCAAAATGAACTGGACACCTGCCTCATTGTTAGGAATATGAGAGTTGCAAGTGTTTTCACTCGAGAACACGTACTATAAGAGATTTTAAATAAATTTGCTGTTCTGTCTTGAATAGTGTTGGTTGAGGGAAAATAGTCCAGATTTTTTTTTCTTCTCAAAATACAAAACAAAACAACAACAACAACAAAAGTGCCTTGGCAAAACCACCTCCTTTTCCTAATGGCAGTAGAGTCAGTTTGTATGCAGTTTTTAAAATGAGAATATGAAAAACAAAGCACTTTAAACTGTATTAAAAAATTATTCTGCAATTTCATGGTGTGTATATTATTTATACAGTGCACCATGACTGTGTTTTCAAACAGGCAGCCTGCATGACATGCTGCGCTTTCTGGCAGGGCCTCAGCTGTGGTGCTCTGTGGGACTTTGGACATCACATTTGAATGAGAAATGGGGACATTAAAGAAAGTTGGTTGATAAAGAGTAATCAGAAGTCTAGTATATGTGATTGAGGAGGAAGTACTGAAGGAATTCAGGTGCGTGTTTGATGGAAGAAGAGTCTGTCAGCTTTAGCTGTCACTGCATTTCCTCAGGTTTTCTTCCAGCCATCATTCATACTTTGTTTTGTAGTTATGCACCTGTCAGTACTTCAAATACTGTATTTCAGTTTATTCAACTTTTGGAAGATTATTAACAGCAACTCTCACAGGCAATTGTATTTATTATTGGTTGCACCAGCTTTCCACACCAAAATATTTCCTGTTTATTCTGCAGTTAAATGCATTGCCATACCATGGAATAGGCAAAAATAATGAGCATTACATGAGAAAACACTGTAAGTTCTGAGGTGTTTGACATTTTTAACCAATGCAAAACACAGATCAGAATTAATTTTGATGATCAGTTTCCAGTTCAAACTGTTGTTTCACAGGTACCACTGCTGCCTGATAACTGAGGATACATGTGGATCTGTAGAACTCCTTGCTTTCCTTACATAAATGTCACTGCCTTTGGAGGTGCTGGCATTCACCTTCCTGAGTATCTTAATTTCTCCTTCCCTAAAACAACCACTGCACCAGCTATGTTAGATCAGGTTTCCTTTGCTGCCTATAGGAGAGAGGGTACATAAACATTTGAAAGTGCAATTCTTGGCTTTTGTTCTCAGCTGGTTTTGAAGTGACTCTTGTTTTACGGATAGACATAAAGTCAGAACTTGAATGAAACCATGAACTCTTTCCCATTTAGTATATTAGAAACAATCAGATGCTTGTGGCCCTACATTAATCTTGCACTGAGCATTTCTTAAGCTAGCAGAATACTGGAAGTAAATGTTCCCATATCATCTGGTAAAGTACATTAAGATGATTAAAAATTAAACTACCTTTTATTTCCTTGAAGTAGGTAGAAATACATTTCAGATGTTCTGTTTATTCCATTAGTCATAACTGTTTCAATTAGCAACCATTAGTACAAGTACCCCTTAGGTGTTCATTTTTTTCTGTTGTATGTACAAATAGGCATATTTGCAAATGTATTTTCTGGACAGTTTCACATTGCTTGCCTGGTTTTTCTATTTAGATTTATTTTTGCTGTTTACTTTCCAGGCAGACATGACAGGACCGTTTTTTATAAGAAATACCAGGAATGTAATGTATTAAGTTACATCTTCTGTTGGCCTGATTAAATTTTCATAGTTGCCTGATGTGTTTATGCCTAACCATTGACAGGTTCATCCCTTTCAACTGTGATTTATAACCAAGTCTTGTGCTACTGGACAGTTTAGAATAAATGAGAAATGCTTAAGGGAAGTAAATTAAGCTAAGCAACCATGAGGTTGGTTTCAATTAATTCTTATTAACTTCTGCAGGTATTAGTCACCATTTATTGGCTAGGAAAAGCAGCAAACAGCTGCACAGCATATAGTGGATCAACCCTGAACCTGAAGGAGTTTGAAGGTTTACTGGCACAAATGCGAAAGGTATCTCTCTTTTGGTTATGTTTTGGGAATGAAAATTTAGTTCAAATGATTACTCCCATAAATAAGTTTGTTACTAAATGTAAAAGAAGTGGTGGGTTTGAGTACAAATTACTTCGTAAACCCCTGTCTCCTTCGAAAATGTTTCTGACTCTACAAAGCCATAAACATGACTTTTTTTGGCAGCCAGCTTTGTGGTGATATTAATGATGCAGCACTTGATGTGAAACAGGGCTTGAAAATTGTCATCTGGCTCTGTCATCTTCGTTTTCATAGTTTTTGGTTTGAATTATTTTCATTTATGACACAGAGCTCTAACTAGAAGAGCTGAGACTCAAAAGTAAGCTGGTGGGACTTTGGAGAGAAGAGATTTATTTTCTTTAAAACATTCATTCTCATGGGCAGTTCTTTCTTTTTTAAGTTGTAACATAAAGTATCAAACCGAAGTATCTAAATAAAGCTGAAGGGTAGAAGGAAGAGATTATGCTTTACGAAGGGCATGGTTATGATGAACCTGTGTTTTGGCAGGCTCTAAATTCTGACTGAAAACAGATTTGGTGGCTTATGATGAGCTCTGTTGAAAGGGGAAAGTTGCAATTGCTGTAGAGTGATTTGGGGACTTGTGGCTGAGCCCTACAGCATGTCTGCAGCCTTGCCATAGGATACAGCCTCAGTAGTCTTTATGATTGGTATCCATTCATGCATTTTCTGGGATTGGAAGCAGCAAGGAGCAGACTTAGAAGAGGATGGAAGCACCTGGTTCTGATATTACATATGTTGGACATATAGCTCATGAAGCAGCATGCAGATACCTTCTCCAGCCCTCAAACAGCTTCCTGCCTACCAGTTTCCTGCCATCCCAGAGATCTGGGGACCTTGGGGGAGGCTTTTTGGACATTGTCATCCCCGAACTCTGAACTCCTGCATCTGTACCAGCTGCAGCTCTTTGCTCTTGGATTTCAGAGGGCCAGCACTGGGCTGCTCCTAGACAGGAAACAATATTTGGCTTTTTGATGTCAGTTTCTTCATCCTAGTGTCACAGGAGACCCTCAGTTAGATTGGTAACATCCCTGTTTGTGAGCTCAGAGCAAATGTAAATCTGAAGAAAAAATTCTCCTTCTCTGTAGAGGTTTATTTTGGTCTTCATTTGAAAAGGCCTTCACTAATCATTCAGGACTTTGCAATACAGGAGCAATATGACTGAGACTAAGCATGAAAGATATTGAGCTAATACGTGAGTTTTTTCAACTCAGTGCAGAAAGAAGCAGTCCCCACTCCAAAGTTTGTAATCTGGAAGGCAGAACAAAAGTAAACATTGAAGCTAAGGCAGAAAAAAGTGCAGGTTGATAGAGTGTTAGTGCAGCATGGTGTTAGAGTTTCTTTTATTTAATCCACAACATAAGGCTCCTTTTTCTCCATGTCATATTCACCCATCTAACGCTTCATCGGGAGGGGGGGGGGGCGGGGCGGCATTTGGTGGGACCCCAGAGGTAGATATCTCAGCAGAGCTCACAGCAGAGTGCCTGGCAGGCAGGACAGAGCCTGCAGGTTGAAGACAGAGCAGGAGACTGGGACTTGATTTGTTGCAGATGTTGTAACTAGGAGCAGAGCAGAAATCTCATAAAAGTTGAAAGCTATATACTCCTTTAATGTAAAAACTGAGCACTTCACCATCCTGAAAAGTCTGTTCAGGTGATGCTGGTAATGAGGGTCACTGGCAACTCGTACTGAGCTTTGCTCCTGTTCTCCTGTGGTACTCCAGATCAGCTGTCATGGCCTTTTCTCTTTCTAAATTTGAAGAGAATTTGGTTGTAAAATTGGACATGTTAATCATGCTGTGTAACACTCTGATGTTCTTTATAGCTGAGCTTGAGTGCTGAAAAGACACTTTATCACATTCTCTACAGCCAATTTTTTTTTGCACAGAATTTAATAATTAAATCTACCATAAATTCAGTCCGGTTTGGTTCTTCTACTATAAATCCCCTCTGCTCTCCTTTTTTAGTTAGGAATTCAAAAGACAGCTCAGATATAAGTTGTCTTGGATTCATCTTTTTCTGCTTTCCATTCTGAAAGGGCTGTTCATTTCTAATTTTATTCATACTTCTCTGGTTTTAATTTCATTAACTATTTGGATACGCATTCTTTGTTACTTTTTAACTGTAAATTCCCAATGACAAAGAGTTCTTAGTTTCTGATTATATTCAGGGGGTGGAATTTCCTGCAGAAATGCATCTTCTATTAAACAACCACCCTTTTGCTACCAAAAAGTGGTAGAGTATACCATTACTACAGTATGGTGACATATTATGTTTTTAGTTCGATAACATGAAAAGCAACGAGCTGTTGTGGGCTGTCAGTCCTGCAGATAACCACTTTCTTTTTCCCATTGATAACATTTGGGAGATGACGTTCGTTCAGGGCAGGACAAGTACCCATTTGTGAGACAGCATTTGGCTGGGAGGGATGTTTGCCAAGGGGAAGGCATAAAGGACGTGTTTGCAGAAGTCTAGGATACCATCGTGGTGCCTGCCTCCTAATTCCTGGTGAGCTGCATGCGGAATTAACATAAACAGGCTTTTGAAAGAAAGGCCTGCAGAACTCATTAGTTCACAATTGGACTGTTTTCAAACTCTGGAAGATAGCAAGCACAGAACGGGGCTTTTTTGCCTGAGTTTAAGTCCTGTAGCTGCTGAGCATTTCTGTGTCACTCAGACACAGTGGTTCAGGAAAATGGAAGTGTGCCTGAGGACTGAGAATAGCTGATTGGTATGAAGAGGGAGGGGATTTAGGGAATTTGGATTTTAAAAGGATTTTGGATCATGTCACAAACAGGATTTGATAGGATTTCTAGTTTTGTTCTTGGGTCTGTGTAACCCATGCAGATTTCTAGGAGACAAATCTTTGTTGTCTGGCATTTCTGGTGGTATTGTAACGCATGTGCTAGGCAGGAGTTGGGAAGGAAATTACACAGAGTTCGATTACTACTTTGTTGGATATATTTTGTTCTTAGAATATATTTTAATTTCATTTGCACTGAGGTTACTCAATGACATAATCACAGTTTAGCTTGGTCTTAGGGAACCTATGCTGCTGTCTTTAACGTGGTATTTTGGCAGCATAATAGCAAGTGGCATTAATTGAGCCTTCTTCCTGAGAAGTCTGCAGGTTAGTGAGTCTCCTGTTTGCATGTTCCTGCAGTGCTGCCCTCCTATAGTCACTTCTCCAGTAAATGTGCTTTGTCACGGAGGTGCCAGTGCACATGGGGACGTTTGAGACTGATCTTGTTAGCTGTGCCAACGATGGGTATTGCCTGGGCAGTCAGGGCTGGTGGGAGCTGAACTGAACATAGCTTTTGTGCTCCAGCGAGTGGTGACCAGGGGGTGCTTCTTAATTAGGAATTAATATTCAAGTGCTTCTGGAAGGAAAAAGAGGAACAACAAAAAAAGCACATTCCAAACTCTTTGGGCCACAAAATGTCAGTCTGATAATGGCACCCACATTTTTGACTTTATTTACTGTCGAGGGAGGAAAAAAAACAGGTTTATCTTTGAATAAAAGTAGTTATTTTTGTTTTTCTCTGCCTGTGCTATTGTAATTAATGTTAAGACACTTTCTAAAACAAGGGATTTATTATAATAGAGGGGTGAGGATGGCTTCTATTGACCTTTTCCCTCTGCTGGAGTTTCAGTGTTTTAGTATGTGCTGCTTGCACTGGAAAGAATTTATAATCACAGGGCTGTCAAAGACAACCATTGTTCTCACTGCTCTGAACATGTGGGTCAGCTACAAGCGCTTTCATATCCCCCAGAGCCAGGAGCTGGCAAAGAGTAAAGAGCACAACTGAATTCTTCTGAGGCATCAGGAAAAGCATTTTGCATATTTTTCATTGCTGATTGCTTCAGAAAGACATCCCTCTTTCATAACAGGAATTTCTCTTCAAGGTAGAGGGAGGCTGGGGCACACTGCTTCATTATTTTGCTGAGCTGAAGCAGCAACAACAAATGCTGTCTGCTGGTGTCCCAGCCAGATACAATAGATAGGCAAGGGGAGGGGGAATCCTTTGCAAAGCAGCAGACTTAAACCTGATGCAGTCATGATGTTAGAATTGTAGTGCTTTTGTTGCTGCTATGGACTATGAACGACAAGTCAAGTTTCAGGTTTCTCTTAGTTTTGATCACTTTATTAACTTGGTTGTTGCAACTTTTGCACAGCTTATAGATCTAATCTGATAAGCATACTTTGCTCTTAATCGGCATAAAATTTGGTTTATTGCAAGCTTGCATTTTTGTTTTGAAGGGGGAAAAGGGCAGAAAGCAAGGAAATCTTTCTCAGGGGAAGTGATTGTTGGTACTTTGGAAGGTGCTGCGTTGTCTGATGTGTAATGAATCTCATTGATATGTCAGTGGCTTCTTTCTGAAGAGGTACCTGCTGTACTTCATGTAGGAAACAGAGGATATCGAGAGCCCAAAGCGCAGCATTCGTGACAGCGGCTACATAGACTGCTGGGACTCGGAGCGCAGTGATTCCCTCTCCCCCCCGCGCCACGGCAGAGATGATTCCTTTGACAGTCTGGACTCCTTTGGCTCCCGCTCGCAGCAGACACCATCCCCAGATGTAGTGCTCAGGGGAAGCAGTGATGGTGAGTACTTGCTGCCACAAGGCATGCGTTGTCTCTGGACCAAACGTGTCTTTCAGTAGTTGGGCACAGCCTCTGAATCACACTAATCCTGCGGGAGAGCTTCTCTGTGAATGCTGATTTGTGCTCCTCGAGGTTCAGATGATTTTGCCAGCAGCTAACTTGAAGTCTGTCTCAGTTCGGATAGCATAGCGTTGGAAAATGAGTTACATCATTACAGTGTAATTTTATTATTGGGATAGTGCTTTTCTGGGTTATGGTGTAAGAGGATGTTATGCAGACTCATTTTAACTTTTAAGCTAGGCTGGAGCAAGAAATAAAAGTACAGGAACAGGGGAAATATTGAAGCGAATAAAACGTTGCCTAAATAAATACGAGACAGATAAATGACCTAGAAATATCTTGGAAATGTCTGATTCTTGTCAGAGTTTTGAAGTCTGATATAAAGCATGCCACCAAGTGCCATGTGAGCTTTCACTGTATTCAGAAAATTGGGCAACTGAATAGCTCCCACCATCAGAACTGTGGCCATATCTGTACCCCTTTGAGTCCAGCTCCTGGCTTGCAGGTGGTATGCTGCTTTTCCATCTTGTCTTATTCCCAGAGGCTTCCTGAGGCTTGCAAATACATTATGCTGTGTGAAGAAGGGTTTGCTAGAGGCAGGTGTAGAGCACACACTGAGGTTATCTGCTTTGAGCAGGGCTCTAGGTAAGAACAAAAGATGCTTGATTCAGACTCCATCTGCTGGGTTGCATTCATGATGAACGAATGAATAAGTTGAACTTCATCATCAGATGAGGTTATATTTTATCCATGAATCATTTTTCCTTAGTTATGTTATTAATTTAATAAAAAAGGAAGGTTAAAAAGATTTTGTGGTAGGAACCAGATGTTCATACTGCTTTTGGCAGTGTGAAGGAAATTGGTGCTAATCATAACCGGATGCCTGAGAGATTTCCTGAGGTGATGGGGAACTCCTTAAAACTGAAAAGCTGGCAGGGAGAGCCAATATCACAGATGGATTATAAAGAAGCTACAGAGAAAGTAGGGTTGTGCTCTTGCTCAGCTGTTCTGAGTGGCATGTGTTATGTGACTTGCTGGTAAGCCATCCAGAACCAGCCACTGGGACTGATGGCTTGAAAAAGCCTCATGACTGCTGAGACACTGAACTGAATGCAGTCTTCATGTTAGAAACCATTTTTCTGCCTTCCCAAATGAGATGGAAGTGTGTTGTTGGCAAATAGGAGCACCTCACTTGTCCTAATTGAGAAGTGTTGCTTCCTCCTGGCTTCTCCTGAAACTGCTTCCCATGAACTTGTGCTGCGTTAGCAGATTTTTGGAAGGTTTTTTGGTTGCTTGTTTGCTATAGCTTAGACATACTGTCTTGTCACATTCTTGAGTCCATAACAATCACAAAATAAGGTGCAAGTATACAAAGCTTGTTCTTAAAAATTCATCTTTAACCATCTCCAGACTGGGGGTGCATGCAGATGCAGCATGGACGTGTATGGCTTATTCTGAAGATCCTTTTAATGGATCCCATTTTCCATACTTGCTGCTGCCATGAATTCACATCTGTCTCTTCCAAGAGTTGTAGCTGAGGTGTAGCTTGGCTGACCTCTTTTCTATCTAACCTCTTCCTGCAGCCCCAACAGGTCAGTGTTTCACTCAGCTGTTTGTGTTTGTTGTTAGAAATACTATATATGCAAAGTTGGAGGGAGGAAAAGATACTGCTCACTTTGCTTTTTGCAGGTATGATCTTTATAAACCTAAGAATATGACAGTAAAATGAAATTATGATACCTTGTACTCCTAGAAAAAGAAAGAATAGATGGAGATCATGTAAGTGGTTGTAAAGCAATGATGAGTTAAGCTAGAAGAATTAATACCATCTTCACTGATGCTACCTGTGATCAGCATCTCTGTTCAGGTACTGTGTCCTACATGGGCCCTGTCATTTGCCAAAAAGCAAACAAGACTAGTGACAGAGCAGAACAGTGCGTTAAAATCAGTAGAACTGTAGTCTGACTTGCTCCAGAGCTGCTGATATATTCAAGGAGCATATAAATCCTTTACTTGGCTGGCAGTTGTCTGGGACGCCCTTTATGAACTCATGCAGGTCCCTCGACGCACTGTTGTGTGCAAGTCAGTAGTATATAACTGCTTGTTATGTGTTCTGGAAACTGGCTGCTTCTTCTGCTTGGAAATGCAGAACAAAATTAATGTTCTAAATGTAAAGCACAGCTGCATCTTCCGTTGAGTGCTCTGGCTTAAAGTGATTTATTATTTTTTTTCAAATCTCAGCTGAAAATAACCTTATGAGTAAAAGATGAATAATTAAATAAGCTGTTTTTCTTTGAAGTACAAAGCTTGGATATGCTTGTAGAGACACAGCTAATGAGGGAGAGGAATCTCTTTTAATTCGTCTGCTAGTGTGGTTATCTATTCCAGTATTTCTGTCCACCTCTTCAAGACTAGTTTTCATGCAATACAAAAATAAACATCAGAAGAAAATAAAGAGCAAACAGAATAGCAAATAATATGAAGGGATCTTTTCACCTGCATCGAGCTCCTCTGTGGCCCTGCTCAGTCTGATGGTATTACAGCTCTTCAAACCTCTGCTGTCTTCAGACGTTTGTGATTTTGTGGCTGTGTCCAATTTCTGTTTACACATAGGCAGGGGTTGCAAGTTACAGTGCTAATTGTCATATGCTCTTAACCCAAACTGTCCAAGCAAAACCTTTCTGACAAGAATACATTGTGAATTTTGTCTCTGTAGTTGATTTACTTGTTTTACTGTTCCCTTTCCCTCTTCCTCTCTCTCCATGCAAACACTGAATCATACAATCTGCTGCAAAAGCTCTTTGCAAATAACATTCCTATCATATTTAGACCTATTTTCCTTCATCCTACTTTGAATTATATGCAAACTACTTGTGATTTTTATGACTTCATTGTTTTCGGTTTTTCATGAGGTAGCTCAGTGAATTAGCTAGTAATTTATTAGCATAGTGAATTAGCAAGAGGACACAGTCTGGGTGGCTTCCCTCTCTCCCCAGGCAGGGAGAACAGCTTTTGCATATGCTAGTGTTGCCAAGGGGCCAAGCACCAGAGAGCCGGCACTCCAAAGCTGTGAGAGGGTTGGATTGCTGGCGGGAGAATTTGCTTTGCGTTTCACTCGCTTCACTTGTCAAATGAGGGCCTGATGATGTTACACTGCTGGGAGAGAACTATTTGTATGGCTTTGTGAATTATTTTAAAAGGCATGTGGTGGTGTAGGGTATCTAGTGAATGGCTACGAAGTGTCTTCCAAAATGGCTGTGAAGTCAGTTCCACTGGAAATGCTCTTCAACATATTTGCCCTACCATTTAAGAGTTTCATTTGTAACTATACTTTCAAGCTGGAAAAGCCTTTCCTAAGCTTTGTGAATACAATTTTTAAGTGGGTTATGAATATCAGGAAACTTAGTTCACTTGTACAAAATGATCTCTCAGCTCTGTTCATCTCCCATCTTATTCTCTGCAGCTCTTTATTTTTCTCTCACCTGTTTTCTTTGTCTGCAAGTATTATTCAGCCTTTACAGTACTGCTGTAACCCACAAACTCTACAGGCTCTCCCTTTACATCTGGGGATGAAGTCTCTTTGTTCTGCACTGGATTGACTGACCAGGCAGCTGGTGAGACTGGAGACAGACCACCCGAGTCTTCTGATCTACAGCACCTGATGCTTATTCTAAAATTCTGATCTAGGATGATGCTGTGTGCATTTAAAGTGTAGTTAATATGTGTCTGCAGAGACATCCATAGATCTCTGCCATTCTGATGATGCAGGGTGTGAATCCCTTTTTTTGTTTGAGCTTGGGGTATGAAAGTGTAAGTCTAGGTTCAAGAGAGTGAACCAAGTCAAATGTACCCATATGTACTACTAAGAGTCAGTTGTACGTAAGTCAGGTAAGTTGCTCTAGCTGTCCTGTGTGAGTAACAACTCTGGCTTAATCTGACCCACAGTTAGTTGGAATATCCTGCATGATGACCTGTGGCTGAAGAAGAGTTTTTCAGGGGAAAAAATAAGGGTTGTTGGAAAAACTATCAACTCTCTATGTAGGTACTGCTGCTGCTACCTTCACTGGTTGATTTTAAAGTAAAAATACAGGTAATAACAGTTTAATTTCTTGGTGCTCACATGCAGTCATTCTTCTGTTGATGACTTCTCTGATTTATAATAAAAAAAATCAGGATGGAAAAGAAAAGAAGAAGGATTATTTTCTCCTTCCTCACTAGGGAGAGGAAGTGACTCAGAAACTGACCTGCCACACAGAAAGATGCCAGATGTGAAAAAAGATGATATGTTGGCGAGGCGGACCTCACATGGTGAACCTAAATCAGCTGTGCCTTTTAACCAGTACCTCCCAAACAAGAGTAATCAGACTTTCTATGTACCTGCTCCTCTTCGGAAAAAGAAAGCTGAACGAGAAGAGTATCGAAAAAGCTGGAGCACCGCGACTTCACCACTGGGAGACAGACCATTCAGGTAAGGCTGGCCTGTTCAATTTCTCCCATTCTTGGTGATGATGCTTTAACCCTTTGCTAATTTGCCCTTTCACAAGATACGTGAAGTGCCTTCCGCTGTAATAAATCTCTTGCTGAAATGGTACTGATAAATTGTAGCAATTACTGAAGATGGTAGAAAAGCAAAGAGTGAAAAATCACTATCTCAATGTCATTAATTTACTAAGCAATGTACTGTATAGCTTGTTTTTGACAAGATATTGGTTACTGTGAATACCATGATTTTGGTCTCAAACTCAAGGCTGGACAAACATTGTGGATAATCTGCTTCAGTTCTCAAGACAGTTGCTCACTACCAAATGATACTGATAAGTAATATGTAATGTGTTTAATCAAAATAGGTAATGTTTGTGATGAGAGTTTTTTAAATTGATTTATTTGTATGTTGTATCTTAAAAATTGATATTGTTTATGTAACTGACTATATGCTTCTGCATACTGTTTTTCTCAACTGATATTTCACTTCTGATTAGGCCTCAGAGCAACTTCCAGTAAAGAGCGTCTTCCTGACTCATTCATCAGAGTATTGTTTGACATCATGATAAAAACTGGATTTGCTTATAATAAATAAGTATGTACCAAGCACAACATGTATTAAACTACCTTGTATGTATAATTCATTAGCAAACCTGAAACCATAGAAGAAGAACAGAGTGAAACATCAGGACTGGGTGAAAAGGAGAAAATGGGCTCCATGGCTCCTGAGGAAAGCCCTGTTAAAATACAAGCAGATTTGAATCAAAATGAAGGAAATTCCGTAGACCAGTCTCCTTCAGGTAGTGTAAAAGAAACATCATCACTCAAGGGAAAAGATGAAGCAGAGATCAGAAAGTTAAGAAGACTTGAACAAGCTGGCATTACGGTCATGTCAGCTGCTCAGCGCTATGGCAGGTTAGCCTAACAGTGTGAGAATTTGTGCACGCTTCACATTTTTAGGATTGGCTGTAGTGTGGGCTTCCTCAATCCATTGCAGTTTCACTTCTCCTAACAAAAATCCAGTCTGCTAAGCACTCACAATGGCTAGTGAAGGTTTTGGTATGGAAAAGCTTGTGATGTGGCAGTTGTGCATTGGAGAGTATGACACTAACTATGTTTGTGCTGAGTGGTTGTATTACGTTATAGCGTAACGTAAACAAACTCCAAGGAAGCTGCTACACAAACTACTTGTCACTTTCCACATAATGCTTTCTTGCACTTAATAAAAAATAAAAACAAACAAACAACAACAACAACAAAACCCACATGTAAATGTATATTAAAAATGCTTTCCTCGGGCAGAAGTTTCAGAGACATAATTACTGGTAATGCAGTGTTTTAGTTTACTGACTCACACTTTTAATGTGGTTAGTATTTTTAGCTGTGTTAATAAATGATGCATTTATTTTTAAAGGCAGGAATTGTAAAAGTACAGTGCTTGTTAATACATGTACTAGTTAAAGCATGGAGGCATAGTTCAGCAATCATAATTTGACTGGCTCTGGCACAGAGTAGCTGTAGTTATTCACTTATTACCTGCATTATTTATTTTTGGATGTAGTTCAATTTGGTTATTTCCTGTTCTTTAACTGGCTAGCTGAATGATGGCTAGGCTCACTGCCCATGCCTTTTCATGATCTGTTGTCAAATCCTCATGGGGATGGCCTGCATAAACAGTTTTAATGTGTCCAAAGACTATGCTCTTATAAATGATTGAAATGATTTAACTAAAGTGTGAGTATCCAAGTGTCCTCCCATCTAAAACATCTTCTTTTGATTTGTTGAGGAAAATCTTCATCACATTTGTATTCTGATTGAAGCAATTACCTGAGATGAAAATTCAGTGGAGCATGGGGTGAAATCCTGGTAATAAGTAGTTCAACAGATGCTGGTCTACAATCTAGGCTTTGCAGTGTAGCGGTAGTTAGTACAGCTCATAGGTTATACAGCTTGTTTGTAGGTACAGTTAAGCATGTGTGCAGCCATATGTGAATGTCATGCAGTCATATGTCCTTTTCTTAGGTCACTCAGAAGCTGTCAAGAACCAGTATTTGCATGTGGTTGTGGGCTACTATTTACAACGCCAAATACTAATGAGGACTAAGTGTCTTTTATAATTTAGTCCCCAAGGCTCAGTTAGTGTTCCAGTTGATAAGGAATCCGTAAACTAGTAAGAATCAAGCATTATAATCTTCTGAGTCCAAATCTATGGTATTTGAGGTGGTCTGTATTATTAGCTTGTGTTTAGCAGTGCTGAATGGAACAAATAGCACTATTTGCATCATGAGAATGTGCACCATATTATTTGAGAGATCCTTTTCCAACCCTGCATTTGATCTACTTTCTTGTTCTCCAAGTAAGAAGCACGTTTGCAAATGTTTGGGTCTCTTTAGCATAGAGCTGGATCTTCTATTTCTTTGGGCAATCCGCTGTCCTGACAGGGCTGAAGAGGCAAGGAGTGGGTACCATAAGCCATGATTTCTTGTTCTCAGAAAAAGCACCTTTTGGAATTTGGCAGCTGGGGAAAGGAGGAGCCACTGATTTTCTGCCCAAGCTTAGAATCAAGAGCAGGGGTCAACAGCCCAGGCTTCACAGTAGTGAAGTAGCAGCCTGCTCCTGGGAGCTATAGAAAACGTAGCTGTAGAAATACAGCAGAGGGATTGACCCTTCTTAATGTCTCATTCCCTGTTCTTCTCAATTTCTCTCTTGTCATCGAATTCAAATTTCTGTGCACTAATGGCGCTGAATTGTTCTGTCTCTTGATTCTGTACTGTGATCTTTTCCTTTTGCTTTTCCAACATCTTTCTACAATGTCAGCTTCTCTTTTTTTTCACTTGAGGTTCTCAGTTAAATTTTCCACTTGCTCTGAGTTGTTTGCAAGCAATTTCCTCTCAACTTTTTGACCTCTAGATGACGAGGACTGTGACTTAGTGTTCTAGGAGCCATCTAATTGTTCCTTAAGCTGAAACTCAGTGAGGATGTTTCTGGATTGGCACAGGAAGAACTTTAACTTGTATGCAAATACATTGTTTGCTTAGAATCTAAGCACTTGTCTCCATTTCTATAGCATGTTGTAGGAAAGGACTCCATTGACAAATGCATGCCACAAAGCATTCACCCTTCCTGAAAGAGCATATCATCTCTTTATAGCACAGTGTTTTGTTATCATGTGATCCTCCATGCTTGGTTGTTGCATGCATCTGTTTCTTATTTACACTATTGTATCTGAAAGATATGGATCAGATTCATAGAGACTCCCTAAAAGGAGGATAAGGATTTATAGATGTTGGAGAAGAGGAGGGAAGGAGAGGAATGTGAGCAAATCAAGAATTCTTGGCACGTTCTTTGCAAAAGGGATGTGGACTCTTATCTTGATGGTGCATGAACATGCAAAAGCCTCTCATTGTTCTGAAATGCAATAGAAGGATCCACAGGCCTGTATGGGCCCTGTTCTATAGAGTACAAACACCCAGGGTTTGAGACTCTGAAAGATTAGTGTCTGCTGTATCAGCATGGGCCATGTGTTGTTTCTGTACGGGCTGGAGCTGGGTGTGCAAGAGCAATTGGCAAATCTGTAGTGAATTCTGCAACCTTTACAAATATGCTTTTCGCTGTCTTTGTGGCAAATTGACCCTAAAAGGTACTTCTGGAACTGTTGCACACTGATTCAGGAGACCCAAAAACGTCACAGCTTATCTCTGACTCCAGTAAAAACAAAATGTAAATGAATGGAAAGTATTCTTAACCTAGAAACTATTGTGGAAGTCTAGTTACGTAGGACAAGCTGTAAGTCATTCACTTACTCAGAGTGATTCACAGTTGTTATCTTTCGAATTATTTAGATCCCAATTTCTTTGTTGCTAAAGACCCTCAGAAATTGCATGGTTTTTGCTCTATAGGATTGATGGACATGAGACTGGAAAAATCCATTTGTTTTTACTAAAGAATCACTTGGTTACACATAACTATTAGAAGCTAAAAGCTTGAAGAAATGCCTTCGACCTACCTAGACAAATAAACATTCATCTTACAGATCTTTGTTTAAGAAGTGAATATAAATGTGATTTAATGGAGTATTATGTGATTTTACGCATGTCTTGTGTGTCTAGAGTTCTTAAAATTGTTTCCAATTGACTCCAATGTGTCCAACCACATAAAAATCTATATTTGTTCTCTTTTGCAGCTAAAACTTTCAGAAGTTCAGTATATTTTCACTAAAGCTTTCATAGTGGGAGAAACAAATTTCATAGGCAACCATAAGTTGAAAGGCAATTTTTTTTTTAATCATTATCTAGGCTTCTTTCCTTGGTGGTCAGTTTGTACTTATAATACTGCAAGCTTGCAAATCAAAGTGGGTTTGAGCAAATTACAGTAGTATACTGATAGCTCATTATTTAGAATTGACTGACGTGACATACCTGTTCAGCTGTGAAATTTGAACCTGAAGATGACCTTGTAGGCCTCTTCATTTTTGTGTTTGCAAGAGTCGACATCCTAAGTAAACTTCCTACCATGTTTTATAGGAGAGAAAGTGTAGAAGATATTGTTGTGAGTGGAAGCCAAGGGGTTGGGTAGTAATTGCTGGCGGAAGGTTGGAAATTTGGAGCACCATGAAACATGCAGCAATTCAGACCCATCTGTTCCAGCTTGTTGAAGCTGTTGTGAACAGAGATGCTTACAGAAGGGGAAGGACACTGTTGCCTTTGCCACACCATCTGCTAGTATCTTGCCTTATGTGAAATTATGATCCTTCACAGAGATTTTGGAAAAAGTTAACTTTGGCTAGTTTAAGAACATCACTAACATGATCCTGTGCCTTGCAGCACAACAAGGCAGTTCTGTGTTGCTCTGTTTCTGAGGCTGGACCCAGTCTGGCTGACTGAGTTTGCTTTATGGCTTTTCAGTACCTTTCTCCTGCAATTCTGTATAGCAGTGTTTTGAAAGGACAGCTGAAGTCATGGAACAAGTAGTGGGTACAATGGGTATGCAGGGCTTTAAAATGCCTGGAAACATAGCTAATTATAACACTGCTGTTCTAAAATAGTAGAGAAAATTGAAGCAACCTTAAGCTGTTTAGATTTGCTTTTGTAATTTCAGTTTGCTTCATCTTATTTGATACCTTTTTATTCTTTGATATAGCAAGATGTATTACAAGAACGAGTTGAGATATTTGCAACCTACAAGACTGCTATGTGGAATATTCTAATTCTTGATACTTGAACTTCCAAAATATCAGTGAATACAATTGGGGTTTCAGACAGGAGAGTCACCTAGTTCTTGCCATCTGTCTCTTCAGTTTGCTTAAGAATACTGACTGCTACGAGTTACAATAAGCTTAATCTTTCTGGGCTCCAGCTGTCAAGGGTCTTTGTTGTTGTAATCTTCAGCAGCAACAAGGTAGCGGTGTAATTTTTGAGTGAAGCAGATGGCCCTGTGCTCCAGAGCACTGAGCACCTTATTGTATGTCGGCATTGGAGTTGAGGGCTTGTTTGGAGGAAGGGGGAGGTTGGTTAGAGAAGGAATAAAGTGTAGATGTGTGTGAGAAGAAAAAGCAGTTAGGAATATTAGGGCAAGCAGCCTCAGTGATTACTCAGATCTTATAAATAAATAAATGAAGCAAAGCCTAAGTCCCAAAACCTGATATTTCAGGATTCAGCTGTGTTGGCCAGGGATCAGGTATTTGCATCAAATCTTTTAGTTTAAATTGTGTGAGAAGTTTAATAATGCTATTCATAGTACTGCATTCAATGCATCTTGTATGGTAAGCTAGTTCTTACTGTTTCTTCTAGCTATAGCTAAAATAAGTAAAGGTCCAACATGGTTGATTTTCTGTGTGAAGTCCTTGTGAATTTGTTGCCTGTATATGATTCATTTTATTTATAATAAGTTTTTTGCCAAATCTAACAGCAGCCTGAAGTGCATTTGATTAACTGTGCTTGTGTTACGACCTGGAGATGCGTGTTGCCACTCCCCTCTCCTCCCCTGGTGCACTAGGAGCTTTCTTTAATTTTGGTCTGTGTCAGTAAAAAGCAAACATGTGAAGACAACGGGAGCATCCCAGACATCATACTTCGCAAGGAAAACCCCTTCATGACACGTTATCAAGGGAAGGATTCTGGTTCAGAAGACGAAGCAGCAAGCAAAGTTCCTGATTTGGAAAAGGATGACTTTGCCACTCGGAGAGCCAGGATGAATCAGCCCAAGCACGTAGTTCCATTTAACTCCTTTATAATTGGACCCTATACACAGAAAGATAAAAGTAAACTGGAAGACAATAAAAAGCCATTGAAGGTGGAAAAGCAGGAACGAGCAAGGTGTGCATTCATGGTCTTTCTGTTATAATGCTTAATTTCACAATGCATGTCGCTGTGTAGGGCTAATGCTGTCTTGTCTACAAAAAACTTCAGAGTAAAGTAATGCAAATGCTTTATCAGAACTCAGATGTTGCTTACCTACTGTAACTTTCTATCAGAGCATCAAGACCAGGAGCTTTAACTGGCTGAGTGTAAAATAACATTTTTATTGCCTAAGCCAAGGCAGCTCATGAGTGTGAGTTGTGTAAAATAGATGATATGCTTTGCGTGTTGGTTCCATCTTTTGCAGAACATTTTAGAATCATGCTTTTGAATGCATTTTTTTCATCTAACACTATTCCTTAATACCCTGCATAAATCATGGGCTCAGATAGGTCTTAAGTTACTGCACCGAATACACCGAATACCGCTATACTACACTGAACTGTCACATATAAACCTAGTGTTTCATTTATGGTATTGCATTTGTAAATGGAGCACGGCTTAAAAGTTTCAGCCTAGAAAATCTTTTCTTTCTTAAGCACAGTGATTCAAACCTTTATTAAGTTGCTGTATATAACTATCTGCAAGGCACCCATCTTTTTCAGGAGGCAAGTATTTTGATTTATTTGTGCAAAGAGATCCTAGATAGAGCCACTGTGTACACATTGCAGGAGACCTTGATTGTAATAACTGATACATTCAAAAAATTCCTGTCATATCTAGTAGCTGTTTTCAGTTCAACAGAACTTGTCTTTTGGTTGCTGTTTGCTTATATTAACATTTTGCAATGAGTGGTTTGGCAGGGCTTCTGAAGAAGCCATAACCAGATTTTAATATTCTAATGTTATTGACATGACTCTAAGATCAAAGAAACTCCCTTCTATGTTTGCAGGAAAAACTTAAATTCATTTTACTAATAATATGCAAATGGCATATTTGTAACTATTTAAGAGAAGGCTTATTACAGAAATGCTTAATACAGTAATAACTCCAAGAATTCTGTTGCTTGAGCTAGGAACAGAAGTTGTGAATGAAGTGATCTCAGTGGTACATGAGCAGAGCGGTGTAGGAGTCATTGGATGTTGAAACTTCTTACATTTACTTCCTAAGCTAAATGTAAAATAATCTGCTTATAAATTCAGTTTTCTCTTCTTGTGCTCTGAACCTCTTCTACTGACACTGACTTATCATTGCTCCCTCAAAATGTCTTTTCTTGCTGAAATGTAATGTGTTTACTTAGAGGAAGCCAGGTGCATGTGACATCAGCAAGACAAACAGTGACATGCAAAGAGACCTCGCTTCTGCAGACTGAGAAGAATAAGTCAGAGGACAAAGAACAGGTGAAAGTAGCTGATGCTGAGAGAGATGATTTGGCTAAACGGAAATCTCAGTGTGCCTTTCCTCAGCTACAAGAAGATACGGTTGTTGTGAATGCTTCTATAACAAAAGCAGATCTGGAGACCTGGAAAAGATTGAAACTGTCAGGAGAGCCCAGGTATAGTTTCTTCCTGTGGACAGGATTGGTACTGTAGGAAGCATGTTAATTTTGTCCTAGTCTGTTTGTGAGTGTTTTTTGTTTTTAACCTTGAAGAATGCTTTGATGACAACCAGTCTTCACCTATTAAAATTTTCATGAGGCATCCAAAAATCTGCATAGGAGTGCTATCTATCATGAAACAAAAATGTGTCCACTATTTAGAAAAATACAGTAGTTCCCCTATTGGATGCTCTTAATGTCATCTCAGCAAAGTTTTTCTTTTGCCTTGTGGATCAGTCTGATCTGAAGCTGCTGTAAACTGAACAGTGCAAGGTTCACATGGCACTGCTAACTCAATAGCCTGACAGTGCTGCAGAACTTGGGGCTTTGTACATCCAGGAGCACTGAGAATCACAGAATCATTAAGGTTGGAAAAGACCTCTAGGATCATCTAGTCCAACTGTCTACCTACCATTCACATTGCCCACTAAGCCATGTTTCTAGGTGCCACATCTGTCTTTTTTTTAAATGCCTCCAGGGATGGTGACACTACCACCTCCCTGGGCAGCCTGTTCCAATGCTTCACCACTTTTACTGAGAAGAAATGTTTCCTAATATCCAACTTGAACTTTGCCTGGTATGATTGGAGGCTGTTCCCTCTCATCCTATTGCTGTTACTGGGGAGAGGAGGCTCACCCCCACATCACCACAACCTTCTTTCAGGCAGTTGTAGAGAGCCTTCTCTTCTCCAGACTGAACAATCCCAGTTCCCTCAGCCACTTCTAATATTTCTGCTTCAGACCATTCACCAGCTTTGTTGCCCTTCTCTGGACACCTCCAGGGCCTCAGTGTCTTTCTTGTAATGAGAGGCCCCGAACTGATCAGCATCTCTTTGTATTAATATGTCCTTACTGCGTTTGAAACCTGAGCTAATGTATCTGCATGGCATCTTCCTGTGCTGAGTAAATATGCTGGTGCTGTTTGTCACCACAGCAGGGACTGCAGGAGCCTTGTCATATGGCATCAACATGCGTATATTGCAAGCTAAGCCTCCACAAAGGGAAATGGTGTAAAGTGGTTATTCTAAGCTATTTCCCAGTGGAGTTAGAACGTAATGTATGCAGGTGATTTGTGACTCCAGTAGGAAATGGTAACAACTCCTGGGCTTCCTGTTTAGGCACATGCCATTTTCCAATTAATGGTAGCCATCTGTTCAGGCATTCTTTTAACAATGTGGGTACTGTGTGTAATTCCAGTTCTAATGTAAACCAACAAAAATCAATTATTCTCTCATCTCAAAGATATTAGTAATCTCTCAGTCGCATCAGAGGTGATATTAAATTATTCTTCAAATCAAGATTCAGTGCTCCCTTCTCAGCATGGGTGAATTGCTCTTTGTGGTGCTCTCATGCCACTGGCACCCCTGTGTGACAGGGGGGTGCACTGGTGCTGCAGTCCCAGGTGTGAGGGGGCTAATGAGGGAACTACAGCTTTATCAGGATAAAGTGCTAGTTTTTGAGTGGGCCATGGTTATGTTCCTTCCCCTAATGAAGGGCCTTCATGGATGTAACCCCGGAGTTTTCCCAACTGGTCCATGAACTTTATCTGTCAGATCACAGTGTGCAACACCTCTTTTTATCTGTGTCCTTGAATTTTAGAATAGAACCCCTTTAAAATCTTAGGAGCATTTAATTTGATTTAGTCTGGGGTTTCACTTGGGATGAATTCTCTTATTCCTCATTCTGACTAGTGAAGAAGATTGCAAATGTCCCAGTGACACTCCACCAACAGCTGAAGTCACAGTGGAAGCAGCAGTCGAGGACGATTTTGCTGTCCGCAAAGCCAGAGCAAACAGAAAGGCTGGTAGCCTCAAGCAGAAGTTCGTGCATTTTGGGCCAGTAACTGAGATTGATCAGCAGAAGTGGGACAAGCTCAGCATCGGCAGAGCTTCGCGCAGGTGCAAAGCAGAAGGGGAAAGCAGGAAAGACAGAGTGGGGGTTCACTCAGATGCTGAAAGCTCTCTTCCAACCACTGCTGGCAGTCTCCAGTTTGCTGAGCGTGGTGATGCAGTATCTAAGCCACAGAATGACCCCAGGTATTTGGTGTGGCTTAGGATGCACTGCTGAGCTAGAATCTGGACCTGTTCTTGCGGGAGGCTGGGCTGCATGGGAGTGGCACATGCCTAGGAGCTGCTTGCATGCAGAGCCCCGTTTAGAAGGCATCTGATGCTTTCCCAGCATCATAACATGTTTGGAGTTATGCAAAACAGTGCTGTGTGTATGCCTTCCAAGTGTTTACCTCGACAGCTCTGGCTGATGGTGAAATCACTGGTATCTCAGAAGCTGAGCTATCTTTAAAGCTTTCTGCCTTTTGATCTCCAGCAGCTTTTCTCTGCCTGCTTTCAGTGCATTAGGAATTTTTTGCTCAGCTTTCTGGCCTCAATGCTGTTCAGAAAATGCTTTCTTCAGTCCTAATGGATTTACTTTCTTTTTGAAGATGTAGTGCTGTGAAACCAAGGTGCTCTGTGTTTCTGGCGTTTATCTGGAGAGAATGACAGCTCAGGGATGTTAGCGTATTAACAGAGCTTACATTTATTTGGCTTTTGTTTAATTGCTTAGTCTGCAACTGTAGCAGTTTTTTTTAATGAATGCATTTAGCAAACAATTCATTCAGTGAGGTTTGTGTGCTTATGAAGCATTTGCAAGCTGAAGGACTCTTCCCCTTATGCTTCATTTGACCTGAGAATGTTTTGTCTACCTCACACTCTTCATGACCTCCTCACTAGTGAGGTAGTGCAGTCAGGTACAGATGAATGTTGCAGGAGCATACCATCACCTGTCCCTCCTATTGATGTCATCTCTGAGAAACAAGCCCTGCGCAGCTCAAACAAACAACAAGAAAGCACCGAAGAAGGAAGCAATGGGCATTTACCAGACATTGAGAGAGACGATATGTTGGTTAGAAGGATGGGGACCTTTCAGAGGCGCACGGCTAGCACTGTTCCAATACATTGTCTTCCCCTGTCAGTAGCTCAGGAGAAGGATTTGAAGACTCCACGGGAAGTAGAGAGGTCAGAGAACAGAAGCAGATCCTCTGAGCTTCATGCCTGGTTTGTGTGTGGTGTGAGCTTGGATCAGTCAGCAATGTAATTCCATTCTCCATTCAGCCTTTAAAGATGTGTTTTACTCATTTATCATGGCATGTGTTCTGTTTTATGAAATTACTTACAAGAATGTATCCTATGAACATAAAACGGTCTGCTTTCTTTCATAATATTTAAATACCTCAATTGTTAATTGCTGTTCAGCTTGAAAACAGTCTTTCATCTTTTGGGGGGATTTCTTTTGCAATCCGTGGTGCTTTCTCCAGAGTTTCATGCCAATTTCTAAGTGAATAATTTCTTGCATATATTTCTATGCAATCCCCAACTTCTAACGTAACACCTCCATATGTGTGGCATTCTATGTAGTTTCCTCTTGCTCTCACTCCTTGCACTGTAGTTAAAGATGCCTAGTCCATCACCCTGCAGCTGTGTTTTGAGTAGCAGTACCTCATGTTGCCTCAGCAGCCGCTTGCCTTTGGGCTGTATGAGTGAACATTATCATGGAACAGTGTCACTTGTCTCTCTGAGCAGTACTGTAACGCAAGAAGAGAGCCAAGAACAGCTTGAAATCCCTCATCAGCAGAGTGGTGGAACAGAAAACAAAGTGAAGTTTCCAGACCCACAAAGAGATGACATGTTGGCCAGAAGAACTGGAGCTTTTCTAAAACAACCAGGGCCAAATGTTAAGCAGTTCCTTCCCATGCCATTTTCAAAGCAGCAGAATAAACAGGGCACAGCTAGAGAACTTGAAAAGAAAACTGTGAGGTAAGAAAGTCCACTCTTCTCTTTCCCTTGCAGTGGGTCCTGTGGACTGTTTGTTAAGATCTCTTGATCTGGAAGAGTTGCTGTTGGCCCAGCAGATGTTTCTTCCATACTCATCCTTGAATGCATGCTAACTCTTCTGCTTTAATAGGCAGTGTAGGTTTTTTGGCCTTTTTGGTAGAGCCTTGTAAAGACTCAGACCAAAGATGTAGAGGATGCAAAATTCTAGCAGCGTGTGGAAATAGGTATTTATATAGCAAGATTGTGTTACATTTGTAGAGGTTTCAACTTAAATATGACTAATCATTAAAAATATTTTCATCTATAAACAGTGGTGGTGGAGATGGTAGATGAGATGTTGTCTATAGCTTAGCTGTTGCCAGTGACCCCCTAAACAAGATAAGAAGGCTCTGGAACTAGATCCCTCTGATAAGGTTTGGTGTCTTTGTAAAGATGAACAGCAGTGTGGGGAAGATGGAGTCTTAAGCCTTTGAACAGAGCTGTATGTTGGCTGTTTGAGCCATGTGCAAATGAGACTGGAAAGCTGTCACTCATCAGCCTCTTCAAAGTACGTGAGAGAGTAAGGAATCACATGCACCTGTGCTTATACAAGTGGAAAAGTAATGTACAGCTTAGCCAGGAGTGGCTTGGTGTTGAGAAGACCTTCAGTTGAATAGCTTAGTTAAAATACATACTTAAAACTTGAATCTTTGAGAATTTTATGTTACCAGCATAGAAAAATGGAAATACAAGCATTTTACTGTATTGTGATTGTTTTATGCACTCATAAGCTGTGCCTTTGAAGAACTTTTTTGTTAACTTGTAGTCACACTTTTCATTATGTAATGTGATTTTTCAAATGTTGCTTAATACATTTCTTTGCACTGCTGCCTTTGGCTCACTTAGGCCTGAAAAAAGTCCGCAAGTCTGCATTACTAGTTCTGGAAAACCTGTAATTCTACCTCAGCAAGAGCAGCAGCAAGGGCAGGAAAGATGCAGTCTCCCTCCTGCAGGACAAGAGGATACTGTGTGCACTGCCCAAGTGGGTGATCATAGCCTTAATGAAGTCCACCTTGATCAAACTTCTAAGCTCCAGGTGGTTCCTGAGGAAAACAGAACTGAAACACTGTCATCCAAGGATGAGCTTCTGCAAACGTGAGCTCTGTATGGTGTGAATCACGCAGCTTGTACACCCTTTGCTCTTCTACTGTGTGCGCACTTCAGAATTCAGATTTTGCATTGCCTGGTGTGTTTTCAGTCCAGACTAAAATACTGTATGTCTGTACACACTTCCGAGAAACAGAAAGAGTATTTGCATAACGTTTTCTTTTCTACAACTAATGAAAGCAAATATTTGATTGCAATATTTATGTGCATACAAAAATCACTTATGAGTAGCACAGGTTCAGCTGGGCTCTGCGGGGCATCTCTAGAGATGCATGTCTTGCTTCTTTGTGATCAGAAAATGCTGCAGTGCCAACTTTTGTATTTGATGTTGTTTTATGATAAATCCTAGATACAAACACGTCATTTGCATGATTCGAAACAAGACAGTCACTCCAGTGAATGACACTGATTTGTGTATTACCAGTACCTTTTTTCAGCTGCACCAAAACAAACAAAAAAGAGAAAATCCTGTGGTAATGTTGATTTGAGCACTGGTGTGGAATGTAACTGTTAAGTTTTGTCTCCATTCATCACATATGTGACACTTTAATGTAAATGACAATATATTGTCTGTTTTCAATAACTATTTTCTACACCCACTTTAGGTGTACTGTAGCACAATTTTATAATGGGGGCATTAGGCAGGGAGGGGTGAATGATGTTTTTGGGCAGTTTGACCTTCATATGATTGATAAGGTAAGTGCTGTGTGTTGAATAGATCATCTCTGAACAGTATGGTTCGTTCTCTTTTGATTTCCTTTACCAGGACAGGTTGGATGTTCAAGGGAAAGTTAACCAAATTTTATGGGTCCAGTTGCAATTAATATATAATGTATTTATCAACGCTCTAATTTTATATTTGGTCTTGTAGATTCGGCCCCAGAACTGCTGTGTCTGATGACGCAGAGTAAGTTGTCTTGTGTTCACGAGATTCTGTTTTAAACAACTTACACTGCATGCTTTCCAGTCTTTCTACTAATTTAAAATGCAGTTGATGCCTCATAATTATTTTGCAGTGTTCCAGCAAGTCAATTTTTCAGAAAAGTACTGAAAAATAGAATGCAACATGGCTTACATTGCAGCTAAAAATAATTCTATATAGCAACTTGTAAAAACTGAGCATAACACTAATGTGCAGCTCTTGCTTAAAGCATTATTTCTTCTTTTTTTTTTCCTTTTTTTTTTTCTTTTCTTTTTTTCCTTCTGAATTTTCATTGCTTCTAATCCATTAAAGGTTAGGAGATTTGGGTTGAACCTGTACTGGATATTGGAGGGAAAAAAACCCAAAGTGTGACGTATACAATTATAACAGGAAGAAAAAAAAAAGCCCAAAGTAATATAAAATTCATTGTGATCTTCAGAATAATGGTCAGGAAAACAAATCTTCAGCTGTTCCATTATTGTGTTTTAAAGCTTTCTTTTGAATTCTTTCTATGTTGGGTTTACTTTAATAGTACACTAAACTTATTTTTTTTAAGCTTCTCACTTCAGTGCTTTACATTTAACGAAACGAGTAGGATGGAGGCATTTATTGCAACTTAAAAATTTTGTGTGTGGATGCATATGAACTGTAGTTCAGAATAATGTACACTGTTATTTACAAAGCCATGATGGAAATGTATTGGCTGTTCCCAATTACATAGCGCAGGAGTTCAGAAGCTAAGAAATAGTTGAGGACTATGCACATAATCGTGTCTTTAATATCCTATCCTTCTTTTGTTCACAGAAATGCATACAGTCTTCTCCATCTCTTAGTCTTCTCTAATCTCCAGATTAAATCACAAAATAAAATGGCATAGGTATTTTTTTTTAGTTTACAAGATATGTAGTGCACAAGTGTATTTCCTTTATGCTGTGCAAAGCCTGTGTCTGATGCCCACAGAACCACAGAGTAAATATGATTATTTTCAAGAAGCAGAAACTCCAAAGTAAGAGATTAGATAGCATAACAACACCAAATTGTTCTGCTTTACAGTGGCACCTCTCCTGCCATTTTATAGAGCATTATCTATCTCATTGATTTGCTCATTTGTTTCCCTACAGTTTTGCATGTCGGTATTAAATGCAAACACGAGAGAAAGTACATGGAGGCATCACAGTTTGTTTGGTTGTATTATTTGAGAGTAGCAAAGATATGAATAAATCATATTGTTTATTTCACATGGATTTTGTTTAAAAAGGCAAAACAGTAAATGTTCAAGCCTTATTGTCATCCTTTCCAGACGTGCCATAGTTTACAGAGCAACTATTTTCCTAAACTGTCTGTGAAGTTCTGTAAGATTGTATTTTTCCTTCTGAAGCACTTGCAAAAAATCTAATAAAACGTGGCTCACAAGTAGGAAAAATAAATTGAACTGACATTTTAAATGTTTCCAAAATGTTTGTCAGGTCTCCTTTGAAAACTGTGACTTTGATTCAGCTCTGAACTTGGAACTATTCCAGCAGTAGAACTCCTGTGTTAGACTGACCAAGTTCCCATTGCCGGTTGGTGACCACTAGATTGTGTCAGCAGCCCCAGGACTGTCTCCAGCTCCCAAAAAGCCAAGCCTCAGCATAAACTAGAGTGAAGGAGATAGCTCTGGCTAGTTGTTACAATTGCTTGGAGTACATAGCTGTTATTAAAGGCAGAGGACAACAGTGTGAACGCCGCAGGAGAGCAGCAAGAGGTGGCTTGTGGTTCCCTCTTTTCTTTCTCTGTTTCAAGACTTTTCTGTGACTTTTCTGTGTCTGTCAGGTTTCCAGTTCCTCTTGCTTTCCAGTGCTTTTCCTGTTGCATTCTGCCCAGCCTAGGAGTTACAGCCATTTTGTGTCTGGCAGTGGCTGTCCTGATATTCTGGGACATCTTCATTTCTCTCCAGATTAGACTTAGTAAAATGGAGAAAGAAAACTCAACAGATGATATATAGCTGAGTGCACTGTAATGTGGCAAACTGCTGGCAGTGCAGTCTCTTCTAAAAAAGGGAGAGGCACAAGAAGGTTAGCTTCATGTGGTTGAGATTCATAGATATATCTCTTCTCCTTGCAGTTGCCTTCCACATAGCTAGCTTGTTGCTGCTGATCAGTCCCATTCCCATCTCCCTTAGAGGTCCATTGAGTTTTTCTGGCAGTGTGACAACCCAGTGTTCATTTAGGCTTATGCTTTATACTTTAAGACCAACATACGATTTATAGTGGTCTGAGAATTTTGAGTATTTATTTACTAGAGTCTGATCCTTTGCCCATCCTGTCTCTTTTTCGTGTTTTGTTAGGGTTTCTCTTAAATCTTACTATGTTTGTAAATGGAAATGCAGCCACATAATAAATGTTTTGCATAAGTATTTTAACATATTCTTATAAAATTTTTGTACCATATTTCTCATGTTTTTAATTAAATAGTCTGAACTCTCAAGTCCTTGAGGACATTTTTATTCAATACTTTTTTAGACTTGTTAAGAATACAAAAACAAAAAAAAAGAATCTGTATAGCACCACTGACAAGAACAACTGTAATTTGCAAGAACAAAGTAGTGTAGCTTAAAAACAGTCGCAGTAACTCCAAAAAACCAACTCGTCAAATTATACTGTTGGTCTGTACAGTGTTTTTTTTTTCCCAGATCTTTGTCAGAATGGCGTATCTGATACTGGTCAGAAGAAAAGCCTGTTTCTTTCAGATGGTGTAGATGCAATCCCAAGAATTTTGCTCATGGCAGAAGATTCATGATCATGAGTTCTGTACTGTTAAATCTCCTCATATATTTGTTTTGTATATGCCTGCTGACCTAACATATGGTTGAAGGAGGAAGTAATTCTAACTCTATTCATGCAGGTATTGATGGACTGGAGACACTTGTAGCTTATATAAACCATTTGTAAATTATGTAAGAAAGAAAGAGGAAGAAATAATGTTGGACTCATAGTGAAAGTGTCTTCTGATGGAAGCTGTGAGTTCTGGCCCCTTTGGTTTTCTTCTGTAGATGAATTTGCCTGGCAGAGAAACTTGTGTAAGGCCATCTGGCTGGCCTTTTCCATGTGTTTGGGAAATGAGGTGGACCTTGTCAGTGACTGTTAAGTGTTGGTCAGAGCAGGAAACAATGCTTTGAGATGACTCCTTCAGACTGCTCCCTTGGGAAGATAGATTTGCACAGTACAGTGTTACTTCAGAGCTTCTGTTTGGCTGAACCTATCTGGCTGCTTATTCATGGGAGTGAAGGCCCAGCAGCATGAGGGGATAGCTGAATCAGAAGGTACATATAGGGCTGTAGTGCATGGTTTGATTCCTGGGATGTTAAACCCTTTTTCCAAGGTGCCTTTATTGCACTGTTAATAGCTATAAAGTCTTTGTTTTGCTATGTTTGCTTACTCCAAGTGAAGGCAGGGGAAAAGAAAAACACAGAATTAACTTTTCATGGGAATGTCAGGCTATCTGGTAGAGAGTATTCTATTCTGTCATGACAGATGACAGAGGGCTAGTCCTCACACTCTCTGCTAGAAGCAGTTATCAGCACTTTGGGTCTTCTATTTTCTCCAACAAGCAAGTGAAATATTCTTTGATACCAGGGAGTTGTACAAGAAAGGATCTAATACAATCAGTTAGACCCAGCAGGCACAAAGTGGCAAATACTTAAGACTAAAGGTTTTTCCTTAGTATGCGGAAATGCGTTTTTCAAATGCACTTAAACTGGAATAAACCCACTGAAGGCTATGTTATGCTTCTCCCAACCTACATTACTGGTCTGCAAAATAGAACTGAAAGTTAAGTGTTCTTTAGTAGACTTTTAGTTTTAAAAACAACAAAACTTCCAATTTCTTTGGGTTCTGTTGCTTAAGAGTATTCCAGTCCAGTCCTGTGCAATGAAGCCCTTAAATTACTCACAGAGAAACCCAAAGAAGTGTACCCCCTCAGCATTCCTTTTATAGGATGAAGCATGGTAATGTGCTAACCTTACAATTTACGCTTGAAGGCAATAGGATGTGTATTCTATCTTGTGTTTCTGAATATATGCCCACTAACAGGATGAGATCTGTGCATGTCCTTTTCTGTTCACTGTCCAGACCTTTCCATTTTCCCTGGAGTGAGTCATTCACATCTTTGCTTGCCTGAATACAAATGTCAGCTAAATATGTACATACACAGTGTGTATTCACTTCAATTACTGTGTCCACAGTTGCCTACAACTCTGTCTTCTTCATTTGGTGCTTCTCCTGCTAGTTGTCTCACCTACAGCTGCAGATGATCATTTGGAAACTGCCATGAAATCACCTCCTGTGGAACTGCATGGCTTTTATTCCCCCTTCTAATGGCCCAGCTGAGGTCATGTCTCACTAATAATAGTTAGTGGGGGGGAGTAGTGAGTACATTATCTCCATGTGAAGATCTTTAAATAATATGAATGATGATATAATATCAAACCGTGACCTCTTTTCCTTTAACTCTCCAAAGGTCAGAGACAGAAATAGCATGCGTATAAAGAAACTGTTTTGTTCCGAACACAATTGTTTGTTGTGCTGTCAGCTTTCCTTTTGTTAGGTTAACTGTATGAACAAGTTGGTGCTGATAGCATTGAGTTTCTTTGAGGCTGGGAAGGGAGAGGAGGCGACATGCTGTGTGCACTGCATGTGCTTCTCTGGGTAGACTCTCCTGGTTCCTGTAGCAGTAGTATTTAGCCAGCCATGCTACCCATGATGTACTTCTCAAGCCTCTCTTGTTTTACAGTAAAATGGAAGTTTCTGTCTGCAATGTAATTGTAGGGGTCAGTGAGAACTCAGTAGGAAACATCTTAAAAAACTTAAATATTCTGAACTCACCTCTGGATAGGATAATTTTAACAAAAGCCACAGTCAGTTTTATTGTTAGTAATGCTTCATAGTGAGAGACAAAGTTGCTTTTGGCTAACAAAAACAAGAGAAAATTGAGGAGTACAGTGCCTGAAATACTGTATGGAAGTCATACAAGTGCTAATTGATCCTTCTCGGGGATTGCTGCTATTGGGAACTCCATAGCAGTGCAGGTGTCTGATTCTGCTGCAGCACCCTCATGTGGCTTAAACTCTCATAAAGCTGAAGGAGTATGAGCTATTTAACACTGTGCTTCTTGTTATTCCCTCATCGTTTAGGAGCATGAGCATGTTTGACATGAGAAGTGAGGAAGAAGCCATGGCTCAGCCTCACAGCAAAGCTCGCCATGAAAAGCTGCAGAATATACACAACCAGCTGAAAGAGGACGAGACCAGGTGGCAAGATGTGAGTGTACCACGGTGCCTGCAGTACTGGCATTAGGGCCAGCCAGCTGGGCAAAAAAGCAAGTCTTGCTATATCTATGGTTGCTCTCTCAATCTGGACCCTTTTTCTTTATTTTCTCAATGGTCTGTTGTTAAAAGCTTAGAAGTTAAGAATTTGTTGTGCATTACTGGACACAGGCGAACCGGGTATTTTGCTTTTTAAGAAAATGTAATTAAACTCTGATTGCATAAAAACGAAAGCGGAGCACTCCTGTTTGCTAACTTCTCTAATTTTTCTAACTAAAAAATGCCTAAAGTGACAAAGTGTAAGTCTTAGCGGGGTAATAAATATATAGGTTGAACTTGACTTCACTAAATTTGGACACAGAACGTATCAATATTTTCCATCTTATTCAAGCAAACTAATTCCTCTTGAACTTAGATACACCTTTCTTGCATTACAAGTCCTTTCCAAACTCTCCATATTCAAAGCATTTTTAAGTTGTTGTGGCAATTTTGCATTATCTTCAGTAAATTGAAAGGGTAGAAAAACGTTGTTCACTATTTGCAGGCAAGTTAGTGCCAGGAACTTCAGTATCAATCCTGTTCATTCCTAAAGTCTGATTTTAAATGAGGAATATTGGTGTTGTTGGTGTTTTGTTGTTTTTTTTTGATCTCTTCAAGCAGCTAGTACAGTGATTTCCAATTACAAGGACAGCTGCTATGAAACAGATTTTTGTAGAAAATTCAAGGAAAAGCCCCCCAAAAAAGTACAGTATACACAACTAATAAATAACTTGAAGTGGAACAATGAAGGATTTTAGCTGAGTGGTCTGTTTGTGTGGGAAGCCATAATTTCCCAGCAGAGATAAGAATGAGCCCAAAGGAATTCAAGAGGTTTGAGAACTCTTCTCTGTTGAATGGAAAATACCTTTGAGCTAAAGTGCACAAGTTTTCCAGGCCCTCAGCACCTTATACACCAAACTGAAAGTTCTGAAGAGCTACTAAATATTCCCATAGTGGAATGTCCTTGGCATTCAGAGGATTTTTGGAGACGATGCTACATTCATGGTCTCATATTCTTTATATGCTCATGCTGTAAATTTGCCAACGATTAACAGTTTCATAGCTTTTTCTGTTACTGTTGCTTTTCTAAAGAATTAGAGCTGAAAAATATAAACAAGTCTGCTTTTTAATTGCAGAAAGTGGAGGAGGGCTTATGTTATGAAATTTGCTAATGAAAAACTAATTTCCAGACCATAAGCAATAGTTGGGAGTAGATGAATAAAGAAATGCTTTTGTACTTCAATGAGAATAATTAGTAACTGAGAAAGAGGAAAGGACCATGTTTCTCGATGGGGATTATGGACTGATATATGTAGGTCATGTGAAAAAATATTTTAATGAGCACTCCCTTGAGTGTAATGTCAATAATTTGTGGTTTTAAGCTAAATTAAAAGTGACAAGGTTTGTTCCTGGTTTTAGTGACCTAAGTTATTCTAGCAGTACCTTCTGCTGTTTACCAATATGTCACAATAGAAATGCAATTAAATTATTTGGAAAACCAGGTAATTAAAAAAATAACCTTTGAATTGAGCATGTGTACAGAATCTCTGGTTTTTATTAAAACCAGAATTTTTTAGAGTGCATGAAGTACAATCTGTATACTAATCTCTTTATGTTGTTAAGTTAATAACAAGTGTGCCCCCATAGTTTCCTACGAGGTTTGTCTGTTTTTTGTAAAAGTTCTGCAAAGGTTAATTTTTACATGCAAAATTTTGTTCCTTTTCTAGTTGATTGTTGAGAAATTGTACAGCTTAGAAACACTCTTCACTTGTTTTATTATGAAACAAATTCTGTCCCTGTGTGTAGTGCTTGTGAATTCATAATACAAGCAGGATGCAGGACATAGGTGTGTCCCATAAGTGGTATCTCCTTAGTACTTATTTGTTCTAAAGTCAGGCTGATTTTGCAGGAAAGGTAAGGAATTAGAGTCACTGAGTCCTTTTGACAGTTTTGGACAGGTGGCTTCTAAATAGAATACGATCAGTACTTCAACAAGATGTGTCTGTGCTGCTGCATACAAATGATAGTCTTGTTTCTTTGTCATAACACAAACCTACCATTAGTGAGTTGCTTTAGTCCATAGTGTTGCTGAGATCTGGGTCCAGAATACTGGGGGATGCTTGTAAGGAAGAGTTTAAGTTTGGATGTTGCACTGCATTTTTCTGTCTGTATAGTGCTGGTTCAAGTGTGCTTGCATGCAGTTGGCTGATAGCATGGGCAGAGTGTAGTTTTCAGTGCTTCCAGAGAGTGTATCAGTGCAGTTGTAGTTTATGGTGAAACCTCCTGCATCCTGCACACCTCATCATTAAAATTCTTCACCAAACTTAACTTTTCTACTTTATCTTCCTGTGGAATCAGCTTTGGTCCCTAGAATTGTCCTTGGGGAAAGTTGGTGCCCTAACTGGTCCCTTCATTTCCTCACATGATTGGGTAGCATGCTTCTGTGATGCTACAAAGCCAATTAAAAAGTCCCATCAGTGAAGCTATGAAATTCTCACTGCATCCTGCTATTAGGGGAAAAAAAAAAAAAAAAAAAGACAAGTAACATCTCCATTTTATGGTATGATCTCCATTTCACTTCAAACCAAAGACCAGAGCCTAATTCACAGACAGGTGCAAGCATTACAAAGCTTGGCTGGCTGGATTCATTGATTCCACGGCTGGTTTTTATCTATTTGCAATTCTGCATTCATCTGCCTTATTTCTCTCATAGGACCTGGCTCGGTGGAAGAGTCGTCGAAGGAGTGCTTCCCAGGATTTAATTAAAAAAGAGGCTGAGAGAAAGAAAATGGAAAGATTATTGTCTGGAGAGGGAACAAATGAACGGAGAAAAAGCATCAAAACCTACCGAGAAATTGTGGAAGAGAAGTATGTTTTCTTACTGAAATGCAGAGGCTTGTCTGAAAATGCTGTGTGCTTCATAGGGGATAGGTACTTGTGGACAGCCATGCCTGCAGGGCGGGAGTAAGAAAAGGAGAAGGATTGAGATGGAGCAGAGAGGAAGCAGGAATGACTTTCACTGTGAATTTATTGTGATGATCTCTCTTGTATCATCTCCCATGCAGAGAGAAAAGAGAGCGGGAGCTTCATGAGGCATACAAGAATGCAAAGACCCAGGAGGAGGCTGAGAGCATTCTCCAGCAATATATTGAAAGATTCACCATTAGTGAAGCTGTCCTTGAGCGTTTGCAGATGCCAAAAATCCTGGAAAGAAGCCATTCAGTGGAGCCAAATTCCCCGCTGAAAGATCTGAATCCTTTGAGATACTTAAGGCAACAATCGCTGCCTGCTCCAAAATTCACTGCCACCATTGAAGCAACCATTGTTCCCACCACTGAGTTAGAGCCTAGTGGTTCAACAGGCCGCACATCTCCCAGCAAAAGTGTTGTCTCCAAGGCTGTGCCTATGCTGACACCCAAGCCTTACTCTCAACCCAAAAATACGCAGGAAGTTTTAAAGAACTTTAAGGTAGGATACATTGCACTCATGAAAGTAAGTCAGGAAGCAAAGAGATCCTGACTAAATAATCACAACCTGTAAATGCTTAACGCAATTTAAGTAAAAAATGTTAACGTTATATTGATGTTAAAAAAGTCAGCTTCATGCCTTGTCCTTTCCAACCTAATGGTCTTTTCTTGGTTACCAACCTTCTTAGCAACTTGACCTGTTCAGACTAGAAAATTTGCACTGGGCATTTTTCATCAAGCTAAATTTCTTTGGGGAAGGGAAAGAAAAAGGGGCATTTTGTGTGGAACAGGTAAGGAAAGAGTATGTTATCAAGTTTCTTTGTTTTTAAACAAGGAAGGGAGATGTAGAAAATGGGTGTAGGATGCTGAAAAACAATGGAGAAAATAAAGACCTGGGATGTGTCAGAACAGGCCAGGATAATCCTCTTCTGACAGTGACTGTACAAAAAATGGAGCTTCCTCAGCCCTCATAGCAGCCTCTCCAGTTGTGAAGCCTGCTGACAAGAGTGTCTCAAACCTACATAGATCTGGTTCCTTGTGTCTGCCATAGCTATCTGCTGCTTTGACTGTGGTGTGCAGAGGTCCCTGCAACCCTGCTGATGTCCCAGTAGCATTGCTACTATGTATATTCAGTTTGCTTACCCTTACAAAAAGCTGGCTTTATGCAGATAGTGAAGAAGCATGTTGCGATGTCCATAATTGCTTGCAGACTGTTCTAGCTCTTGTGAAACCACCTCCCACACAAGTGTTTTTTTCACTGAAACATGAAACTGGCAATTCCTATTTCTCCTTAACCTCATTTGGTCTTCTCCTAGGGTATACATTTTAGTACCCAGTCAATTTATTTTGTATTGTTTTTATTTTATTTTTTTTTTCCTGTGATCCTTTTTTTTTTTTTTCTCAAAGGGCTTGGACAGGTGTGTCATACCCATGTTGATCAATATATAGTTCACACAGACAGGGAGAAACTAACACATGGGTGCTTCTTCACCCTAGCCCCCATTAAAAATCTGTCTAGATCTTGTTTGCTTGATGTCAAAGAATGTGACTTAGTAAGAATGATTCCCTAGACTATGTAGCTATTGCATTATTTTGCCTCAAACACCAGTCTGTCAGTGATTTTTGGCTTCAGTGACAATGTGTTGACTTGCTCCAGATCAGAAGGAGAGGAGTATGTTTGTTTAACTCTGAAGCAAGGGCATCTGTCCTGATCATTCAAACATTTGGTTTTCCTCCCTAATATAAATAGAGAATGTCTTAGTCTAAACAGAGACATTAAAATGGATGGTGTGCCCTGCCAGTGTTTTTCTGGCTTTTATATTTCTGAGGTTTTTCATGACCTGCCTCTCTAGTAGATAATCCAGCACACAGTCCCAGAAGACTAGGGGTTCAGTGTCTGCCCACACTTGCATTTGGAAATAAACGCTCAGACTAGTGCAGAGGGGAGTGATGGCAGTGAGGTAAGGGAGGGAACTTTTCACTTGAAAAACAATCAGAACTGGTGAAACACTTGCAGAGCTGTTTCTCCCCAGTGTGGGAGCTGATGTTGTGAGGTGCTGACTACCTTCACCTCCCTTCACTTCTGAAGATGCCCAGAGCCATCCAGGGAAGAACAGATCTCTGGATACACACATACAAGAAGTCAACTGGCGTAGTTTGCCTTTCTCGCACCACTGATTTAATATACTGAGTTTACCTGAGTCAAGTACTGAAGTTGAATAGCTAAGGACTGGGACAGAGAGGATGAGCTGGGAAGAACTTTTTTTAAACTGCATTTCAGTTTGATAAAGTGATTTTGATACTTGTTGCATCAGTTTTCAATAACAATGAAGTAAGCAAAATGTTCGTGAAGAAAGACATACCTCAGAGTTTGTTTTTACATGCTTTTTGTTTGATGCCTGTGTAGAAACTTGAAATGACTCATCACCATATGAATCCCAGATAGTTTCTTAGAAAAATCACTCATCTGTGGTGTTATTCCCCCAAAGTAGCAGAGAGAGTTTGTCTATATTTACTTTTATCACCTTCATGTCTCTAGCGATGATCCTCTTGGATGGAAGGATCTCTGTGCACAGAGTAGCTAAGTCCTTCTCCAAATCTACCTAAAACTTGTTGGCCCTGATGACAAGCTCATAAGCATCTCTTGCTGCAGGTAAACAGGAGCAATGGGGTGTGATACTGATAGCTAGTGCTCTTCTGGTCCCTCTGCATAGTCCAGCTGGGATCTCTTATTGTGAGTGGTTGTACTTCTACAGACAGCTTGCCAAATTGAAAGAACTGTCAAAGCGTCACTAAGGCATCATTCAGAATGTAACACTCTCCTAAGAGAAAGCTGTATCAGTGTAAAGGGAGAAACTAAAGCTCGTTATGTGTTTTATTCCTTCCTTAAGAGTTCCTCAGGGAGAGCATAGGGCAGTCAAGGTGCTAACTTAACCTCAAGAACAAAGTAGTTAACAAAGTAGTTATATTGATTCTACTCTCACCTCACTGCATGAAGTCATATTTTGGAAAAGAGGCTATTTATTTTATGGCCTCATGGAGAAGGTGGAATGCTCAGTTTTGTTAGTTTCTAGCTTCCCTGTTATGAACAGTAGATAAACAAGCAGATGAGCAATGCTGCTCCTGACCCTTCCAAATTCACATGGCTGAAGTACTGTCTAGTAGTGCTGTGGTGAAGTGGTCTGGTTACAGAGCAGGTCAGCCTGGAGAGCCTACTTGCCTATTGCATGACACAATGTGAAACCCTGGAGTCTCAGTCAAAATATAACCTAAAGTGTTCTTCTTCTAAAAGCCAGGGTATACATGTTGAGCATAAAGGTTACTTTTCTGTTACTGGGAGAACCAAATGTGGGAAACTGGGAAATTCAGGAAAATCCATGACCACTACTCTGTATTTTATGAACCCCATCTAGACTGGGGTTTTCTGCTATATTGTCCTGTTGAAATATGTGCTTGGCTCTGTCCTGCACTGATGGTGTAGACTGTGTTAACAATAGTGATGTTGTATTGAATACCTGATTTCCGAAACTTGAGTGCTAATTTCCTCAATGTATTTATTTAACTGTATTCTGCAGGTAGATGGAAAAGTCAGCATGAATGGAGAGAATTTCAACGGAGTTGAAGAGAAGGATAAAGAGTGTACGACAGTAATATTTACTCAATCGCCAAGCAGATCTCTGAAATTCGGCGAAGTAGCCAGAGGGGACAGGCCCCCCATAGAGTTGAAGAAGGACCCCACAAGTGTTGAGCTCAGTTTACAGAGGCCTGCCACTCACAGTGTGCACAGAGAGCCAACAGTAAGAGCAACACGAACAAACCAGCCTTACTTTCTCTGCCAATTTTCTGTCTCATGATGTATTTAATCGCTAACTAATGAAACCCAAATGGTTATGTTTGTTTTATTTAGAGAGGGTGTGCCCAGACCAGGAAAAAAAAATCCTTTGTAAATTAAAGGTTTCTTCCTTTGGGATGTGGGTACAGAAATGGGAAGGGAAGGTTCAAAAACTTTTTGCAGCCAGCGTTTCTTATTTTTGGATGGCATGCAACTGATAAGCATACTTTAAATGTGCTGGGCCATGGAGAAATTGACTCTGTGTCCCAGCCATTGTGCACATTTATTCAGCTTTTCTCCTGATGTTAGCTGATTAGATCAGCAACATAATTGGACTGTGTGAGCCATTATAATTAGTCTCAGTTTTCAATTTTCAAATGAGGAAGTGAATGTGCAGGCCGTTCTGAGCATTCTGCTTTCATTCTCCTTTCAGAAATATTCAAAAAGGGGAGAAGCTATTGAAATACTCAAAGGACCAATGTGCTTCTTAACTGCTTCATCGGAGAAGCAAATTAATTTTATCTTTTCATTTTTCTTTCCCCTACCCCGGAGAGAAATGCAGAAAAAATAAAAAGAAAAAAGAAAAACTGGAGCATATCACAACAGGAATCTAGATGCTACCAAACTGTGATTAAAGTAGATTCTTAAAAAGAAAACAAAAAACAAGGCCTAGTCTGTTAGTAACACATATTAAAGGATTGCAAACAAGTGATAGGAATGAGAATTTTAACATTCCTTTTTTGTATAACTACAGAGAGAGTCAGAGATGTTGTGTGAGTTGGAATATGGTAATTTTTGCCTTTATCTAGATTTCTTTCAAATATCATCCTGGTGGATAACAGGGAGCGGGCTGGGAGTGAGGGTTCATTCATCTCAAATGTTGTACATCTTAACTTAAATCCCTGCTTCATGACAGGCCAGCCAGAAAGCATGGGCACTGGGACGTGCCTTGAGCACAGACTTGATCCTACCAGGGAGAACTGGTGTAGTCAGGAGTTAACAGTTTGCAGGAAAACAGACAGGGGAGGTAGGGACGAGACTACTTGTTTCAGAATAAATTCGGTCTGAGGGAGAAGCCAGGGTAGGCACTACATCTGATCTGGGAGAGCTAGTAATGGGAGTGGTTGGAGGATAGAGACGAACCTCAGCTTGCTCTAGATGAGCAGCACAATGGTAATCAGAAAAGTAGCTGAATAAAAGTACTAATGTCTCTTTTTTTAGTATTTCCAGACCAGCATAGTTGTGGCAGAGTTGAGAGGAAATTCAGCAGTAGCAGCCATTGTTGGGGTTCGAGCATGTTTGTATCTGCTGTACAGCTTTGAGAATAATGTGATAGCTGAATGTCTGTGCCTCTTCTTCCAGCGTCTTAGCCCTCCTGGTAATATTGGCAAACAGGCAGAACAATTTGAATTCCCAGGTTCTTCACAGCTCTGAGATTCGCAGAATATCCTCCTGGTTTGTAAATTTGAGCACACTTAATGACATAGTCATCTGCAGAGAACGAGCGTGCACACAAATAGTGCAGCTTCTCTGTTCACAAAGAGGGATTTTGTATCATTAGCTTCATGATCTGGTCAATAACATGACTGAGTAGTGCAAATCATAATAATTACTCCAGGCACTTCAGCCTCAAACAAAAGTGTATGTATCAAGTACATAAAGGGCAGATTAAGGTGAGGAGAAAAAAAAGGAGTCTGAGAAGAAAAAAAAAAAAATGGAATGTCCTGGGCATTATGAGGGCAGAGAGAGGGAGGCCTGCCTATGTCTGGAAGGGAATTTGCCAGTCTACGATGAGATTTACTGATTTGGTTCTTTCTAGCTACTTTACCCAGATGCTTAGATTTAATTTTCTAGGCAGTAATTTAGCTATCAATTATACAGGAGTGCTCTAGTTCATGTGTACAAAGGGCTTAGGTACAAAGTTACAGAGTTGGGTATGGTGCTTACATTTGGCTTCATCATCATGTGTTGGTGCACTGCCAGGTAGCTCGATATAGATGGGGTCAGTCTGGGGACTTACCTGCTGTAATAGGGCTGCTACACTTCGCTCAACCATCTCCCTGTTTTCCCTTGATTTCTGAACATCTTTGTACAGTGATGTCAGCCAACATGCCTACATCTGCAGAGTTCAGAGTAGTAAACACATCTCTGAAGATACAACTTCTCTTAAGAAAGCTGAGAATACGAGTGTGGAAAGAAAAGCGCTATCCCACTTCCTCACCTTGGAAGTAGGAAAACCTATAAAACTGCCCCTGCATCACTGCCAGCTGGGACAAACCAGGGCAAGGCGGAAGTTAAGGCTCTTCTAACTGATGGTAATGTTGCTACTGTTATATGAAACAGCAACCCAGTTGGCCACTCTGTCTTTTTGTGAGAAAGTAACTAGTGTGGCATTTTTCGAAAGAAACATTTTTCTCTGTAGCGGTTTGATCAAGCACATGCTTAGTTTGACCCACTCACAGAATTTTTATCTGATGCTTAACCCTACTGAATTTTGAGGACAGGAGATGTGAACAGAGATACGAAGCAGTCAAGATGAAGAAGCAGAGCTAGCTGAAATGAAAGAAGTAGCTAATGTATTTTCCATTGAGAAAAATTTTACAACTGGATGCAATGGAACATTTTCAAAGCCTTTTCTAAGCTTGCTTTCACTGTGGTTATTTCTACGCTTTTCTTAATTGATGTAGAGACTTGTTAGCTGTGTCCTTCCCAAGCCTGGGGTAAGACGCACAGGCTATTCCTCTGTTTGTTAAGAGATGCTGTTTCTAGGGTAGAGTGGTTTTTTGTTTCCCTCTAGTTACTTGGAATTTGTTTTCTTTTTGTATTTTATGTGCTCAATTCCCTCCATCTCTCTGCTGTGAGAACGTATATTCCTTTTCATACACGTTACCTTTGTCCCTCCTGTCCTCCTCATCTGATCCTCTTTGTGCTCTTTGCATGCCCCTTCCTCTTCCATCTCCCTGCCGGCTGCTGCCCTGCTGTTTCAGTTCAGTTGTCAGAGTGACTGTTCCTGTCATCTCTCTGCCTGGCAGCCTTCCCTTTGAAGCTCTGTAGCCCCACTCTAAATCTGTCCGGCTGGCCTCAGGCATTGTCTGCAGTATGGGAAGATGCTGTGCAGCTGTACTTCAACAGCTCTCTTGGCCTGAATTTTGGAAAAAAAGTTTAGTTGAGTTGTACCACTTGAAATGCCGGTATGATTTAGGGGTTTGGGGAGTTAGAGAGACATAGGAATCATATTGTATGGGTAATACCTCAGTGGAGGTTGTCCTGACAAAGAGGCGCCTTTGCATGTATGTGAGCCACGTGATGACTGGTGTTCAGAGACTGAGTGGGAAATAGTGGCAACTCCTGTCTGAATTCACTATGAAATGGGATGCAAAAAGATGCAGCAGGTAGGATGGATGGTGAAGAAGAATATTTTCAAGAAACTATGCTTGTGTCTGTATTATATGTGCAGAGTTAGAGTTAAGATTAAGTTAAAGTTAGATTCTTTTGGATTTTGAAATAGACTTGCTTTGATTCGAAGTAGCTTGTCATATTTTGTCTCAGATTGAAGGGTGACTTTGCATGGAACGGTAAATTTGGCCTATCAGCAGAATGGAAATATCCCACTAGTATTTGTAGAGCAGTGTGGAGCTAAGAGTGGTGGCAGGAAAAGCACAGCTCCCTTTTACAATTACAAAAACTGGGGCAAGGGCCCAAAAATGGACATGTTCAGAATGCTCTGATCAGACTCTGGCAGTGCCAGCAACAACGAGAAAATCATCTCCAGAGCCCAGTCCTATCTGTCAGCCATTAGGTTCTGTTTTCTTTCTGAAATACATAGCAGTTATGCACATTACAAATACTGAGAAATTGTATTCTCTTATTCTTTGAATTAGAAGTTGGCGAAATAAATGTTTTGTTTTAAATCAATATTCATGCAGATTTTAGTATAGTGGGATTAATTTGTCGGAGTTGCATCACTTCACTTTAACCAAACTTCGAATAACCATTTAGAAATTACTGGCTTGCTATAGTTCTAATTATAGCTTTTTGGTTGATCAGAGCAAAGAAAATAAATTTAGACAGCAACTTTAGAACAATCAGGGTGGGGTGAGGGGAGACTGAGGCTTTCTTTTAATTTTCAGTTAGCCGGCTTAAACATGTCCATTTCTACTCACTGCCTACTTGGCACAAAAAGAAACTTTTTTCTATATCCAAGTAACACTCTCCTTCATCTTCAAAAATCTACTGGTTGAACTGAGATTAAAGTATAAGCTTTCTTGTGGTTGGGGATTGCTGGCCAAACTACAAGAGAACAGGACTGAAACCCTGATTTGAACAGATCTGGTAAGACAAGTCTTTGTTCTTTGATTCATTACAAGAAACACTTGCAGAGTAAGTAGATATGTTCCAGATTAACAGCTTTTTGTTGAACCACATACAGGAAGATGCATGGAGGGCTGGTTTACCTGAATGGTTAGGATGAGATACAGGAGCAACAAAACTTTGCAGTAGGTAGAACAGAACTCTGCTTGGGATGTGGTTATGAATTTTATATCTATATCTCCCATCCTCCAGACCCCCATCCAATTTTCAGTATCAGTCAGTGATGGGAGATTATTTTATTTCCCAACTGAATGATAATAACTAGCTCAAATAACTCTAGTAGGAATACTTAACACTATTTCTTGTAACACTTTGAAGGGTTCTCTGTCAATTACTGATCCACCCTGTCTTTGGCTGTAAAAGCTGATCTGATTATAGCATTATATAGTTGCCAGTAGAAGGGGCAGATGATTTAGCATGTCAGTGCAGTGTTCTGGCTGTACTGCCACATGGGCGTAGCACACACCGCCCTTGGCTGTGATAACCCAAGGTCATGTCAGTGTTACCATTCACAAGACAAAATGCTGGCTTTGATTAGGTGGCATGACATTTTAAAATCTTACAGTAAAACATGGAAAATAATGTTATGCATACAATTTCCATCCCAGAAGTTCAAAAGATGTGTTTGGTAATTTGTACATGTGGCCATTGATACTGCAATCAATTACATTCCTGAGTGGTTTTACGGAACTCAAACTGCAGTTCTAACCTGATTCTTCCATATTTCCCTGCATTCTTGCTGGTTCTGGACAGCTTGTTCTGTCATGTTTTCATACAAAATACAGAATTAATATTTTATGTGATTTTGTGTGCTAGTGTTAACTGACCTACATTTTGGTTTAATTTACAATAAGGTTTAATAAAGTTCTACTGTTTCTTCTTTTGGAGTTTGAATTCTTATAGAAGTTGTGAAGTTCAGTATTTTGGGAGTTCCTATTCAGTACATTTGTAAGGTTTGATAAGGTTCTGACACGACAATAGGAATTGTTTCTTGCTTTTATGTTCATAATTTAAGAAATGCCTGTGTTTATGTCCCAGTTCATGGGATAGAAATCCTTCCTGCCACCAGCTGAACTGATTTTCACACCAAGCAGGTGTTTGGTAACATGGTGTAGGAACTTCCCTCTGAGATACGTGATGCCTCCTCCCACATAAATACCTGTTGTGTTATCAGGCTGTGTAGGTCCTTCATCCCTAAGTGTGAGATCTGTGAGATTTCAGTGGCCATGTCACAATACAAACTTCACAGGTGCTATTAAAATACTTAGTTTTTTCTATATTCAGTGATAACATCATACTTTGATTACAAAATATTTATGAAATGCAAGTGATAATCTGTGGTAGAATGTTTTTGGAAGTACCACATACCTGTGGATACTAGAAAATACTACATCTCTTGGAGTTATAAATAGAATTAGATATACTGGGAATGAGCATTCCCCAGTGAAGTTCACTTAATTTTTTGTGTAAATTACTTACTAATCAGTTTTATATTTTTAGCTTTATGTTTCTAACGTTTAATTGCTCAGCAGAGGGAGGAGGAAGAGTCAAGTCTCGTGAGCAGGAGCAGGGCTTCTGCACCATGTCGTTTCCAAATTCAGTTTTCCCGCAGCAAGTAGCAGCTTTTTTCTTTTTTTTTTCCTTCTTTTTTTCTTTTTTTTAAACTTCTCTTAGAAGATATTTCTATAAATAGCATCTACATCAGTAACATCTACATCTATACCCTGCTCAACCTCCATCCTGTATATTAAGATTGTAGGTAGATTTATTTGTAATTTCACTTATGCAGGACAGCAGCAGCATATAGCAGCACCATGTGTAGGTTCTCAAGGGAACACTAGAGCTGGAGGAGAGAACATTGCATCAGCTCCGTGCATTTGCTGAGCCTCTTTATTTTTCAGTTTGAGCAGTTGCTTTATGACAGGGGAGGGTGAGTTCCATTGCTTTACCAAAAATAATAATAATCTAAAGATAAATAATTGAAACATGCAGCAATTTAATTGCAAGATTTATGCTTTAGGGTGGTGTATAGAGTTGTTGGGTATGTGTCTTTTGAAATGTGCTTTGTTGAGGGCAAACACTGAGCTTTCAATAACAGCTATTTGTTTACTTTTAATAGGCTGTAGAACACAGAATAACTCAGGTTGTAAGTCTCTAGTGGAGTCATCTGCTTAAAGCAGGGAGATGTGTAGTAGCAGGCCAAGTTGCTAATCACTGTAGCCTTGAAAGCCTCCAAGGATGGAAATGGCAATTTGTAACACTGCTTGGCTGTCCTTGTGGAGAAATGAGTGCTTATTTCTGCTTTGGGCAAGGTTAGAGGAGGTGGGCTGGGGAAGGTCTAGATGGGTTATACAGAAGAAGAGAGCAACAGAATGGCATGGGGCGAGCCTGCTTTATTTGCCTGTGTTTGCCACCTGTGCTTTGCCTTGGAGTGTAAGCCTTGGGTGTACAGGAAATCAGCAGGTGGTGCTTGGGGCAGCCCTCCCCGCAGGCACTGGTGGGGACATGCTGCCACTTGGTATGCTCAGCAAAGCTCTCTGAAGCCAGAGTGTATCTGCAGGCACTGGCGTACTGACCAGATGTCCCTGGTTACACAGCTGGGACAGCCCAGGTCTGCTGCCCATGGGGTGTTGGTGGTTGAGGGGCTGTAGGCTCATGGATGTCTGTGGGGATGTAGAAGAGATCCATGCAGAAGGTGGAGGTGTGAATCTTGACTCCAGAAAGGAGGAAATGTCATCATTCCTCTCATTCAGCTGTTAATAAGCTGAGAGAGAGGGACAGGAAAGGACATGAGCAACAGGCCAGTTCTGGTATGGCTGTTTTTCATTTTGAAAAGTAATCTTTTTTTTTTCTTTTTCTTTGCATGCGCCATTTTCTCTCTGTGTTAGAGGGCGCTGAGCAGCCACTGATCGATTTGCTGCAGTGTTTCTTCATTTGCCTACTGGGAAAGGGGATGTGAAGTGAAAGCTGCTAAATCAATCAGCTGGTGTGCTGCTGGTGAGGTTAGCTGTACAGCAGGCTGTGCTGGGGCTGGAAGCTCCCTTTTCACAGCGATTTGGATTATGGTCTTAGCATATTTTTCATCCCTCCTTCAATAACATTTCAAGTATTTCATTACCTTCAATACTAACTCTGGCTTTTTCCTTCAGATAACAGATTGTTTAGACAACCGTGAAATAAAGGAAGTATTTAATTACGTTGATGCTTTTAAGGCCCTCATATGTGCTGTGCTTTCACTGATGCATACATTTTGGTGTTATTCTGGAAGACAAAACTAGGGGTGAAATGTATGTTTATCTCTGGCTAACACAGTTCAAGATATCCTACAGTTCTAAGAGCTTATGAGCTGTTCCAAAGCAACTGCATAATGGCTGCTGCTGAACTTTCAAAAGAGGAGATTAAGTGACTTGGTGACAGAGCAGCAGTGCTGCTCATAGGTTCGCTCTGTGTGCTGCTTCCCGCTGAGCTCTAAATCAGCCTAACAGGTTACAGAGCAGCAGCAAGCACCTGCTCTTCCATCATCCATCTTTCTATTTCCACTGTACTGACTGTCTCACTCCTCCACAGGACTTGCCGGGGGAAGCAGATCCAGCCACCAGCCAGCAGGCTGAGGGCAGTCCTGGCACAGCAGGATGCGGGAGCCCAGCGGGCCTGTCCCCAGGTGGGTGTTTGGCTGCTGCCCCAGGCCTGCCCCTCCAGGGGCACAGTTCCTCATCTGAAGAAATGCATGTTTCCTCCCTTACGTGGGGAGACAAATTTGATTGTAAAATGTGAAGCCACATTCCTCACGAGGATGTTTCTGAAGCATCACCCCAAACACAAGTTTTATCACACTAAATTCATGAACTTTTTTTGTTCATTTTTTAAAATGGGTCTATCGAAGTTCAGCTTGACATGGGTAAGAAAAAGGTACTATCTGAAATAGATATTTAAAGGTAATATCTTTATGTAATTGGCACATACAGTGATCCTGTTTTCTGAAGATAAATTTGACTTAAGCAATTGAGCATGGCTCTCAAGCATCAGTGGGTACCGTTGCCCCATGATCAGAAGCACATCCAGACTTTTCTTGACAGCCATGAAACACATAGTCTGTTAGCAACATCAGCTGGCTTAATTACTTGGTCTCATAAATGGAAACAGAACAGCCTTTCAGGTAGGAGAATCATTGCATAGCAGCACAGAGCTTAACAATATAGAATTCCACCTGGCAAGTCACACAGAAGCTGCAGACTGGCAGTGAACCAGCCAGTTCTCTTCTCAGTAGTCAGCGGTGAGGAGCTGAGGATATTTGTCTACAGATCACAAAGTCAAATTGTGTCAGGCTCCACACCTGTGAGAAATGCTTAACGTTAAGCACTGATAGCAAAGAATACTGCCTAAGAAAACTGAGAGAATGCAAAAGCTAAAATAGAGTAGGTTTTCATTGCATCTGTTTGCAGGAATTGATGTCCAAGCTGCGTGATCTTGTAGAGTAGGCAACCTGCTTATCTGGGTAGCAACTTACAGTAGACTTCATCACACAACTTTGGAATGGGCAGTCCAGAGATCTATACCTCAGCAAGCGAGTTATAGGCTACAGCTTGTTTCAGACAAGGAGAAGTACCTAATATAATAGTGTGATCCTTTGCTCCATGAAGTGCCTTTGTTGACCATGACGGATGTCCCATGGTGCCCAATTGAAGTGTCAGCATTTACTTTCTATCAGGTTTATTTCACCTTTAGAGTTTTGTGTTCCCTCCCTGAGAGATTCATTTTACTTGTATTGAGTAAAGGAGATTTTATATACTTTTATTTATTTATTTATTTATATACACATATCTAATTTATGGGCTGAAAATATGCTCAGTAAGAAACTGTACTGTAAGAAAGAAGTCAATATTTTATTTGAAAAAATATCATTCCCTAGTGACGTTCTTTTGTATATGTGGACTAGATTCAGAACAAAAGCAATTCAAGTCAACTGTAGTTTGTGCCAGCCCTGTTGTGAAGAGCTTAGAATTTTCTCCTAGTCCTGTTCCTCCCGAGGAAACTGCTCCAAGTGAAAAAGATGCGAAGAAACCTGAAATGGAGAAGCAGAAGGAGGCAGTGCTCCCTGCTACACAGGAGGTATGTATGGGCAAGAAAGGGAGGAGAAAATGAAACAAAGAAAGACCTCACAAAGAAATGTATATTATGCAAATGGATGGTGTAACGCTACTCTCTGTGTAGTGTTACATCAGGGTTTCCTTCAAAACATGTCAAGAGATGATGCTGAAGGTTGATTTCTGTGCCAAATACAGTGATCAAGAGTCCCTCCTCCTGGAGGAACATGGAAACTGTCTGGAGCAGGAAAGGATACTTAGCCTCCAAAGTCCAGTCCCTTCACGTGTTGGAAGAGCAAGGTGTTCAGAAGGTGTAAGCAGTAGAGCTTGCCTACTTAGTCTACTTTAAGTGCGAGTAAGCACTGGTTGTGGCAGTAAAGAATGGCCATGACCATACTGATGCGCTAGTTGTTGGTCCTAGGTTAAAATGAGCTTTGGTGTGCAGGACAGCGTGAATATTGAACTGATGATTATTTCCAGAACTTCAATATTGCAAGTCCATGTGTAATTCTGGAAACACAGGCTTATTAATCTTTGTGTTTTGGAAAATAAATAGAAAAGGTATTAAGTTAATCTTTGATTGTATCTGCTGATTTTTTTAATGCAATTTTCTGTTCCCAAATGTCTGAACAGGTAATGAAACCAAAAGCCCAAGAACAAGAAGGGAGTGTAGTATTGCCGTTTTTAAAGAAACTGCCAGAGGCCAGCCAGGTCACTCTGCATAATTCTGATCTGCAAGGTGAGCAAAAAGAAAGATTGGGACCTGCGAGGAACTCAGCTGGACATAACTATGTGTGTGTGTGTGTGTGGTGTTCAGAGGGAAATCCCTAATTACTGAAATGGCAGTTTCTGGAGATGAAATGTTTGATTTCTAGTTGCATCTGACTGATAGAGGTCCTCTGACTTCCATGATGCAAAGGACTCTCTTGCTGTTTGCTTTAAGTATAACAGGGATTGTGACAAAGAGAAGGAGCAACGATATAGGCACTAACTTGCACTCGTCAGGCAATTGTTAGGATAGAATATTATGGCCATGATTATTATATTTTATTAGTACTGCTGCTTACAAATGAAAATGGCTTAGTGATTGTTTTTATCTCACAATAAAAATTCCCAGAAATAAATTCTGCACTCATCTGTAGCTCCTGTTTATTGATAAACAGTACTTTTATCTGGCCACATCTCTATATTTGACCTGTGCACAACACAAGTTCTTTCAAAGCAGAACTTTTTCTTCTGCCTTTGTGACAAAGTTTTGCTTGAGATTGGTAATGTTTATTAGTTTTATTTCATCTTGATTTTAGAGATATAGGTATCGTGAAAGAGAGAGGGAGAAATTCTCTGAAAATATCTTGTTTGTGGATGTATTGGTAATGTAGTGATTATCAGAGAGTTTTCAGGATTTGAATTACTGAAGGTAATACTGTTTTGTTTCAAGCACAAATCAGTTCAAACACTGGGAAGCAGTTTGTAGGTTTCCCTGGCATGTTCTCAGTGATGCTGAAACCCTCGGCTGCTCTCTAGTGTTCATGGCGTGTATACTACAAGATAGATCCCATAATTCTTTAAAATATGCATCTCCAATAGAAACAAATGCAAGAGTGAATTAGCAATATTGCTACTGTTTTCCAGTTTTCTTGCTAGGAGTTAGAACTAGGTGATCTTTCAGGTCCATTTCAGCCCAAGCTGTTCTATGATTGTACGATACAGGGTTAGGGGCCATGTTGCAAAAGTAGCATTTAAATCTGGTTTGTCCTCGGAATCTGCAAGCCCTTCAACAGCTAGTGGTGCTGGACCACTTCTTACAAAGCAATTGCAGTAAGAACCCTGCTGGTGGGTCTGATGGCCCATCCTTGCCTGCTGACCTCACTGTTTCTTGTTCTGACCCTGTGCCATTCCCGCAGAGCCAACCCGCGGGGTCATGGTTCCGCTCAGGTTGCGGAACAACTGGCGTCGCTCCCGATTTTTCTCACAGCCAGGTAAACACAACATGAAGGGCAGAACAGCTTCACCCCTCCACTGCCTCCAGGGTGAGGTATCCTGAGCCAGGGGATGGGCGAGAGCCAGCTATCACAGGGACTCGTCCTACCTCTTGTCTTCGTAGAAAACATCTATTCCTGTTGCACAGTTGACAAAGAGCTGTTGGGTTACACATTGCTGTGGGGCTCTGGCTTCAGCACCCAAATGGAATCACTTACCTGTAAATGCTTTTTCCTCAATTTCTTCATATCAACCTGATCCAAAAATGTTTTGATGGAAAATGGCAATGGTCCTCTTCGTAACTGTGACTCTTGAATAGTGTAGTTCCATCCTTGTCGCTTTGCTGTGCTTTTTCCTTTCTTGCACAGAGCCTGGAAAGGAAAAGTAGATCAAAGCAGGTAGCACTCAGTGTACAGACTCTGCTAATGCTCTGGCCAGAAGTAGATGGCAGTAGCTAGTTTTAGAGTAGAACCTGATGTTAGTTAAAATTATGCTCCTCTGTATCCCAATCAGAAGTAGTTTTGTTGGTGTTGGGCATGATCTATTTTTCTGATTTGTTTGCTTGCAGTTCATCTTGGCATTCGGTTGTGGGAGCAAGTAGGAAACTAACATGAAGCTTTTTTTGTACAGATACAATATAGCATTTATTGCAGCCTAAGCACTTTTCATTCTTTTGTGGTGTTTTAACTTTTCCTTTTTCCTTTTTTTCCTTTTTCTAATAGCTGATTCTGACAATAGTGACAAATCAAATGTGAGTACCTTTTTTTGCATTGTTGTTTTGGTTGAGATATGTATTTAACAAAAATGAAGTTTTTATTCAAACTGTCTTGTAACATCCCCAAATAAGAATAAGAGAGGAGAAGTGGAACCCAAACTAAGACATCTGAATTTGTAATTAAAGTCTTCTTTCCTGGATAAAAATGTAAAACAAGTCCTTAGGCTGTTGTGCTGGCAGATGTGAAATGAGAGAATGTGTTTTACCTTTCCAAATTGCTTTGCATGTTGAACAGAAGATTGCAGAGAAGGAAAAAATAGAAGTTTTTCTTAAATCCGAGTACCTGCAGGCATCTCTGTTCAGCGCTGTTTAGAGCTTTCTCTCAGTTCTTTTTCTCCTCCCTCCCCCCAGCTGAAGTTTCCCAAGCCTTTCTTTGCAAACCAAATGGTTATCCTCTCATTTAGATATCTGTGTGCGATCCCAAGTGTTAGTGAAGATCAGAATATTGTCTGCTCACTAAGAATACTATTATCTGTTTCAGAATTTGCCATTCTAGCATCACTGCTGGAAGCAGACTAGGTGTTGAAGTAGCCTTGTGAAGTGTTGAAATCTTAACAACTTGCTTTTCTTTCATGTCAGCATTTCAATTTCTGGTCCTGGGACCCAGAAGAAGAGCGGAAGCGACAGGAAAGGTGGCAGCATGAGCAAGAACGCTTGCTTCAGGTAAGGAAGGCTGAACCGTGGAGTCCCTTAACACAAAAGTCGAGCATATCATGTCTTCCACATTTGAAGCACTGGTAAGATTGGCTAAACTTTTCAGTATCAAAACATAGATCACACCTTAATGAATCTGGCAGTGTCACAGCCAGCTGTATTTATCACCACTCCTTGTGAATAGCTTAATGAATTCTGTCACAGGTGAATGAACTGTGCATTTTCTGTGGTTTGGGCATTCGTACTTCTCCCTTTCCCATCCCCAGGGAATCTGGAAGTGCCGGGTTCCACTGCAGAGTTCAACCAAGTGTTGATCTGGCACTGTATTTAAATCACCTTCAATGTAAACTGTTAATTACTTTGAGCCTCTTTCATGAGACTCATAGTTTGCTAACCTTGCCTCTTTCACAACTCTTCTTTAAAATGGTAATTTAATTAGCTGCTTGTAGACTTCTGCTTTATTTACATGTTCTTCTTGGAGAACATCAAACAAAATTTGTACACAGAAGTAGTGGGTTATTTTGTGTGGTTGTTTTTTTTAGGTTTTTTGGGTTTTTTTGTTGTTTTTTTTTTTTTGTTTTGTTTTATTTTTTGGTTGGTTTTATCTGAGGGAGAAACCCACTCTTAGCAACCACTGTTTTTGCTATAAACGATCTGTTTTTATTCTTAGATGGGAGAAGTGCAGTGTACCTGAGAACTCGAGCTTCCCCATCAGTCAGTAATATATTTTTAATACAGTGATCAGGTTTGATTGGTCCCAAACAAAGCTTATCTTTCCTCCATGCAGCAGAAGAGCAAAAAAAGGTCGAAAGATTGAGAGCAGTAAAATAATCTTATCATCTTGGAAAAATGATTCATGTCTATCTGTCCTGCTTCCTTTTCTTTACTTTATTTCTTTTTAGATAGCATGCTTGTTTCCTCTTGGAATGCTGTCAAATTCTCATCATGGCTTTTCTGGCAAATCTGAATCTGCTTTCTAAAGAGTAAATGCTTTTCTTTTGGATTAGAGAGTTGTAATATCTAATTTGAACGGATGTTGGAACTGGTGTAAAAGGGCTATAGAAGTTGTCATTCTTCCTCATATTCAAATCAGTTCTTTAAAGATCTCTTTAAAAAGAACTCCTTGAGCTAAATCTTCAGGTAAACCCGTGTGAAAACAGTCCTCAAGAAATGATCCCATCAAGGAGGAATAAGAATTGCTTAGCAGTTTGGAGTTTACCTTCTTCAAACCCTTATGCACTGTTCATTTATCTTTTAAACTTGTGCATGAATTCATCATTCACTAGATTATACTGGCATCTCTTTTACATTAGAGCATCTGCAAAACCTGGTTGTTTCTGTGCTACTTTGCTGAAATTATTTATGCAAAATGCATGCTTAACTGTCCTGGTTATGTAATAGCTTTCCACAACTCTTTAACCTTTATAACATACAGGGAATTATCAACACTGTTTAGAATTAATTTCATTTCTGGCAAAGTGCATAAAAATGGCTTGACAAGTCAAATTTCTTGTCGTTCTTTGTGTTAACTGTAAGAGCTAGAAGTTAGTGGAAAGAAGAAAGGAAACCTTTGAGACCCATGGATGTATTTAGATTGGTTTTATATCTTCACATTTGTGTTTCATCCTGTTTCTTGTAAAGCCATTCATAACAGGTTCATTTTCACTTTTGAGGTGCTAGAGAATTTACTTCTAATACAGGATGTTCTGAATTCACCTATATTTGTCTCCACTTACAGGAGAAGTACCAGAAGGAGCAAGACAAACTGAAGGAGGAATGGGAAAAGGCACAGAGAGAAGTTGAAGAGGAGGAGCGTAGATACTACGAGGAGGTATAAAGCCAAAAGGAGGACATTATTTATTGACTTTTTGTATTTAAATGCACTCAGTTATGAACTAAAAAAAAAGTTTAAATCCCATACTAAGTTAATAAATAAAAAGTCTTCTCAAGTTTGAATTCTCAGGAGAATTATTTATCTTAAACACTACCATAGGCACTGAGCAAAACTATTTGAATATTTAGACAAGTATCCTCAGAATCTCTGCATAGGTGGAGGTGCCTGATTGCTGTGCGAGTCTGGTGAGTCATAAAGTTTGTGTCTGGGCACGCTCAGGCTTCCCTCCAGAGAGAGCACCCTTTGTGTTTTGGCATATATTTGGTATCTGTACTTGGTGGAATTCCAGGTGAAGTTGTGTGGCTTGGGCATTGTCAAGAAGATGTGTTGTTAACCAGCCTTGTTTTTCAAAAAATATGCGGGAATTGTTCAAAGCTTGCAGCTGTAGAATAATAACTATAGATAAAAATGTTTTTATTCTGTTATATGTCATTATTGCAGGAAATTGGAAAATATCAATGTTGTCTGTTTGCCTAGTTGTGCATTACACAAATTGATGTCTTATCTGTGCTTGAGGGTCATACTTGTGATCTTAACCGGAGGTATTTTTTTTCAAGTTCTGGAATGCATTTCTTATGTACCTAGTGTAATTTCATATATTTAAATGTTATTTCACTGACTGATGTTTTGAGAAACTGTAGTGTTACCCCAAGTGGAATATTCTGACTGATTTTGGACATCCTGTTTCAAAGATGGTAAGATTAAAGGAAAAATACCACAGAACATTGAAGTAAATTGAGTTATTACCATTATTCTTGGTAACACAAGTTCCTTACCTAGCCATTTAAATGCAAATATATTTAAAACTATGCTTCTACTTTTTAAGCATGTCGGTGATGTTCTGTTTGTTTTTTTGTTTGTTTTTGTTTTTTTAACTCTTACTCTCTCCTGGTTCTCTTTTTTTCTTAGGAACGTAAGATAATTGAGGATACTGTAGTTCCATTCATTGTTTCTTCAAACTCTGCAGAGCTCCTCTCCTCTTCTTCCTCTACCACTGAAGGAAATAAAACACTGGTGAGTTTCTTGTGGAATTATAAAGCAATAAAGTCAAAGCCATCCTAAGTGCAAAGTTTCATTCTTTACTAAAAGCTAACAAAGTCAGGAAACAATGAGAGTAAGAGTGTTTCCTGGATCCCTTCCACAGCTGGTGATACCTCAGAGCACTGTAGCTTGTATATTTTTACAAGTGAAGAGCTGAATTCCCAAGCCAGCTGCCATAATCCCATTTTTGATTAGAGTACAGGTTGACACTTCCTTTCTTTTGCAGCTGCTTCTCTTCTTTGGTACTGTGAAAAAAATTCACCTGTTCTGGTTTGTTTTACCTACCTTCTCACAGCCAACAAAATCAGAAGTTATTTTCCTGCATCTAAAATCATAATTGTAAGACAGTGCTTTAAGCACATCTAAGTTGAGATTGAAACCCATTTTCTCACTTTTCCTTGTTTTCTCACTGATCACCCCTTCTAGAAAGCAGCAAAACAAATGGAGTTATGTTCACTCTCTGATTCTCTTGTGGCTTCTTAAGTACAGAATCTTTAACTTGATGTATCGAACATGTAATTGTTTGCCAGAGAACAGAGAATGACACCCCAAATTATATCAGTAGAATGAATGTGGGATTCCCAGACTTAATTTTCTCCTGCCTTAGGCACCAACACCCAAAAAGTCATCTGTATTTTCTGTTCAGCTCCAGGATTAGACATCCTGTTATGTATCATCACCCTGTCCTTTCACCTGTCCTGCCTCCTCTTATTGTTCATCCCTGAGCACAATCAGGCATGGTGCTTTTTCCACATGGCTGTAACTTCCTGGGTGGAGTTGCTTACACCAGGTTCCAGGCAGTGCTTACAGTCAGAAGTGGGGCATCTCATGCTGTGGTTCATGCAAGCTCCTCTGCTCAGGTATCATCCACTGTGGTACCATTTTGAAAGTAGTACTGGTGTTCCCATTCGAGAATGCCCAGAGCATGTGAGCAGTGCTCTGCCCCGGGCTGCTGAATTCCCAGGATCATGGGCTGAGGTACATTGCAAAATCTTCCAAAGACCAGTAAGAACTTTTTAGCTTCTCAAATTCATTCAGAAGCATTTCTGCCAAATGAGAATTTTACTTGGTTATCTTGAATGCTGTCTTATAATTGGTCAGTATATAATTTTTTGTTTCAAGTTCCATTTAACCCAGTTAGTTTATTATTTTAGCTTATTTGTTATTTACAGTGTAACATAATATACCTAGGTGCAGCCTGTGCTTTTTTCATGTGTGCTCATGCTGAGTTCAAGGGAAGCTTCTTGTTCCTTCTGCTGTTTTCCAGAACACAAGTGATTCAAATGGCTCTCCAGAGGAAGGCAAACCAAAAGAAGTTGCAAGGCATAGAAAGCTGCTCTGGGAGCAGGACAGTATGCCACCTGTGAAAAACAAGGAAAATGAACGCTGGCAAGAAAAGAAGAGGTATGGATGAAGCATGGGCATTTCTTAACCCTGTGGAGCTTTCTGTTGTATAGAGTTCTTGGAACATCTCATCTGCCCGTGTTTGATGCTGGAACCTCTGACCTCCTTGGCATGGTGACAGGTGTAATACAGCCTGATCAGACTTACACATATATGACCATACACAGTGCTAGTTGGGTGCATCAGAGACCTCACTTTCTCAGCATACAGCTTTGCTTAGAGACTGTCACCTTAACCAGATCAGGATTAGATCTTACAGTTTAGATATCACAGACATCTGTGTATGGCACTGCACTGTGCTTTGCATGTAAATTTCACAAGCCATTTGGATGAATGGAGCAACAGTAGCTATTTTCACTCAGAATCTTTCTGAGATTGCCTGATTATCTTGGAAGTATTCAGACTCACCAGGTGGTGTTCAAAGTCCTGGTCTTCATCAACTGGTAAACACAGCTTTCATAAGGATGAGAAGCATCTAATGATGCTGAATAGTGTATAATGAACACTGAGAGAAGCTGTTTCTGTGTCAGATAAACCATTTTCCACAAAACCAGAGTGTTTTCTAGTGCATGTAAGTGACAGTATATGAGGTAGGAAGGACACATGGTATGTTTGGAGTCCGTCTGGTTAACTCCTGACTGTTATCCATTAGTTTGTCAATGCTGACACACAGACCAAAATTGTTGCACATAATAGACTTAAATTCAAATGTCTAATCTTACCATTATACTCTAGTTAGATTTTTTTTTTTTTTTTTTTTTTTGCTTCATCTATAAAATGTGACTTACTTTTCTTAGCAGTGGAAATAAAGTGCTCTCCGGATACCCAGAGATGGGTATCTTGAAAGGAGGTGACCAGGAGCACCAGGTGCCAGTGATGGAGCGCTGCTCGCCTGCCCGCTTGAATCTACCATTGACTCAGGGTGAGAGACAAGAGTCTCCATGTGCATGTGTTCTTTTCCAAATAGGAGTCTTGTGGGTATTTATAGTGGTTTGTAAACGAACTCAGAGAATGTTGGAAATTACAGTATGCTTATCTCTTCAAAATATGAATATATTGGATTCAAGAGTTGTTTTCTGTTTGTAAAGATAAATATGTTAAGGTGAAATTTAAAATCTTATTTACATCAGCAATTAATGGTTTGACTATAGATAGAAATCTCATCTTCAGTAATTTCATATGGAGTTTTCTTCCATTTGTTATGTAATCCTACATATACACAGAATTTATCTTACTATATCTTTTTTGAGCATCCAGAGATATTGCTGGTTTGGCAATGAAGGATTTTGTCCAAGATATTGTTGTCCCCTCAAAAAAGGGAAAAAGTGATCTGTGAAGAGAAAATAAGAAGGGCTAAGTATAGAAAGCAGAAGTAGATTTTGAAAGTGCATTTCAGGTCTTTGTTTTCAGTTTAGCATAAAGATTGATGATTCTAAGAAATGAACTGTTTATGGATAGGAAAGGTTTCTGTGTTATTGCTTATTCCAAATGCAAATTCAGTTTCTTATATTTAGCAGGTTTACTCACCTTGTCCCAATTTTATTATGTTCTTAGTGCTTCGGTAAATGTTGCTCAAGTAAAGAAAACAAAAGGTGCTGCCCAGCAATCCATCCCTGGTGTTTTATAGTAGTGATTAAGCAAACTCCAAAGATTTGACACTTAATATCTGCTAATAAGGCTTTCTCTAGGTCCTCTTCCACAACTTGTTCCACCATTAGTACTCTAACAGCTACTTTCTTGCCCACTGACGTATCACATCTTGTTCTCCACTTAAGATCTTAAATATTCAGAATTAGGGCTTTTTTGACCTTAATATTAAAAATAGGTAACATGTCTTTCATATGCATCTTCTCTTCTAACCCAGTTGGTTGATGCTTTGAAAGGTAAGGCCCTTCCTGACCACTGAGCCACAAAATTTGTCAGGAAGGATCTGCATGGTATGCTGCATCTCACAGGCAGGATGCTTGACTGCCTGTGCACTGCAGTTCATTGTGTATTGCTGTTATCACTGAGCATTATGCACCCATCTGAAACGTAAGTAACATAAGTAAAATAAAAGAAGCAGCGTGCTTTCAAAGGGGTGCAGGTTTTCAAAGGAGAGGTTTGGGGATGTGAAAACACACCACTGTGTGTAACTGAAAGCTCCTGGCGCTTTCTTACAAGAGTCAGAATGGTTGTCTTCACCTCTCTCATGCTTTATGGTGCATCTGCAAGTTGTGCTGGTTAATCAGCACTGACAAGAGCACTTTGTGGTGCTAAGCACTGAGATGTCCCCGCCTCCTGTTTCAGATGTCCCATGGAACCAGCAGCTGCTGACAAAGCAGTCCCCACACCGCACAGAGGACGCCTGGCAGAGACCGCTTCTAGGGCAGAGTGCAGGGCAGCAGCCGAGCTCCACAGGAGAAGGGAGGAGGTGAGGATGTAAAATAAAATTATCGCAGAGTGTGAGGAGTCACGCTGGCTCTCCTTTTCTCCATATCCTTGCTTAGCATTCTCTGTAGATTAAGTTGGCTCAATGAAATCGACCTCATTGAAGTTAGTATCTGAGAGCTTCATTTCCCAACTTCTAAACATGCAAAGATGACTTCATTACAGTTCTTTAAGAATTATGAGATCAGTATTTTCTTTCTGCTGCAAACTTCAGTGAGGTTTTCTCCTTCTCTGATCCTTCTCTGATAGCAGTGAAAGATTGAGTCAATTCTGTGATTTCTGATAACAGAAAACAGGTATGACTTTTCTCACCAAATTCATGCAAGGTAGAATGGACACAGATTGAAAATCACTTCTCACTGCTGATAGCTTTGCTTTCACTCGGTGGAGGGCACGGACCCTCCATCACTGACCCCACATTTGCTCTGTCAGGGTGCCTCTGTGCACATCCTCTTGGCTTGAGCCTCCCTCATCAAGGTGTGAGCTGTGTTGCGTTGATAGGTGGATAGGTGTCAACACATGGATGAATACCTTGTGAGCAACAGCAAGCAGATGGAGATGCTGAACCAAAATATGTATTATGTTGTTTTTCACTGTATCAGAATAGCAGCAGACAGCAAATGTATACCTTGCTTTCCTTAAATAAAATATTTTGAACTTGTTTTTCAGTTGTAGCAGTGCATTTTCTCTCCTTTATTTTAGGGCAGGCTGTCACGAAAACTTTCGATCTGGGCCATTGTCGCCCTGCTCACCTGCTGCACAGAGTCAGTCACCCAACAGGTACAAAAGGTCAATAAGGAATTCTGCAGACTGAATATATCTTGTGGTCACTGGTGAACTGCTACAGTGTAAATTACATTTGTGTTATGTAGATGCACTATTAATTCTTCTAAGTGCTGCAGCTCACAACCATCCTCATAATAAACTTGTCACTCCTTCTCCCTTATTTCCTGCCTACTTCAGCAGTATTGTTGTGTTTTAAAATAACCCAGTTCAGAAAGCAGCTATAGGACTGCTTGATCATTGAAATTTCAATGAAAATGAAATGGGATAATATAAGTCCCAGTCAAAAGCAGGCAGTTAAGCGTGAGTTCAGAGCACTTAAGCCAAAGGATATTGTCTTTATTGTGAATAGTCACATGCCCAGGAGTAAATTATGTTCCTAATTCTGTTAGGTAATGAGCTGTGCATTTTGCAGTGAATAGATGTTCCAACTCTAAATAGGCAGTAACTGTAGCTTGATTGAATCACTGATAATTTCTCGTGTATTAAAATCAATTGGTTTATTAAATAGCACAATCATACAACACAGAAACCGTAGAAAGATTTCATTCTATTTAAACTATGTTTTTCTTTAGGCTTGACAGTCGTTGTCATGAAACTACTCAGAATTCTTAATGTGAATAATTTCTTCACTTCTTTTCTGATAGCAGCTTCATTTTTGGTGGTATTGCAGATCATTTATTGCTACACATTATCACTAGTCATGATAGCTTGTTCATAGTATTTAGCAGTTATAACCTGATCTGTCTCCCTTTTGTAAATTCTTCTCCTGAAATAAATCTGTTTTTAAAATAATGGATAAGATATAATTAATTCTTACAGTAAAATGTTAGAAAATTTCCTTCAATTTTTTTTCCAGAGCACTTTATTCTTTGATTTGGCACTTGAGCTTGACCATATAGTAACTGATAGTGGAAAAGAAGTGAAGACAAAGGTGAACTCCAAGATAAGGCAATGGAAACAGACTGCTTATGGTTGTGGGGGAGAAGAAGAACCCAAGGAAGTTTTTCTAGAAATAATGAAAAGAATGAAACAGGAAAAGACAGTGAAGTGCCTGTGCTGTCATGCGCAAGTGGTGGGATAAAAAATAGGCAAAGTAGTGGCAGAGATTAGGTAGAAGCAAGTACAGTTTTCTGCTTGTGTTGTGTCTTTCTGCTGCTTCTGATAAAAAAAAGTGCCTTTTTAATTTTGATGTAGCCCAGATCTGTCTCTGTTGGTGGATTATTAGGTTGTTGCACAGGAAGCAGAAGCACAATATTGTAAACTTGCTTATCTGTATACGATTTCATCCAACCATAGCCTCAAAGTTCTTGGCATATCCAGGTTTTCAGCCCTGGCTGAAAAAAAAAAAGCATGTATGACCCATAATGACAAGGGATCGCATTTATTCTCTGTTTCATCTCACTAGATGAACATCAGTGCTGGCAGGCAGGTGAGAAGGGAAGAGCATGAAACACAGACAAGCATACACCTTCACTGCCATTAAAAACATTATGAAAAAGTTCATGGGGCCCAGCTGTCACCACACAGCTGTTTTATTAGAAGTGTCTAGACAGGACTGAATCTTAAGGTGAAAGTTGAAGTATTTTCACATTGCAGATGGGAATCTGACTTCAGCTCTAACCTAACTACTTGGAGTATAACAGACATGTAGCTGCAGCAGCGTAGGTTAAAGAGAGGCCTGATCTGTGCCACTGCAGTTATGCTGCTACTGTTAACTTAGCCAGCTGGTTGGGGTGTAAAAGCAGTGTTTTCTGCCTTCTGACTTGCATAAGGAAACCCATTTGTAAAAATACGGAGAAAAATCCAGGCTGAGAATCTGAGTCAGGTAAAATTATCTGCTGTGATAGCTTCATCATTGACTGGGTCCTGGTAATCCACCGGCATGAGTCCCATCTGTCTGGGAGTGAAAAAGCAAAAAAATAAAAATAAAACAAAAGCTAGGAGGCTTGCATTTCCCTTGATGCAACACAGCAGACTGGTAGGGAAATGGGTTTGAGCTCCTGTGCATTCAAGCATTTGAAGTCCTTTGCTTGGTTGGCTGTGTGGCAGATGTGGAGGCCAACTCAGCAACAGCCTGCTTTAATCCCAAATCTCAGACAGGAGCCATTCTTATTTCAAACAATATTTTGAAACATATGTGTCTTATGTTGAACTAACAGTCTTTTACAGTAGAAAAATTCTGAGTGATTGAAGGATCAGTGTGCAATTCTGGTGTGAACCTCCCCACAATGCTCCTTCCTCTCATCATGTCCCTCCCCCTGAGCACTTAGTTGTGTTTTAATTTCTATTCTGATTTCTTAAGGCAGTGTTTGTCTCCTAGGTCCGTCAGCGGAAAGAAGCTTTGTTCCACCTGTGGGCTTCCTCTTGGCAAGGGAGCTGCCATGATTATTGAAACACTCGGTCTTTATTTCCATATTCAGTGTTTCAGGGTATGTCTCTTATTGTGTCCACCTGCACAAAATCTCGAGTCGTCATGCAGTGTGAGGAGAGAGTGTGTTAAGGCCTATAGATGTGGAGCTGGAAAAGAGAAGATTAGAGGATCTGCATGCATGCTTATTACATTTGTTTGTTTGTGGACAAGTGAAAGTAACATTAACTGTAGCTAATGTGTTTGTTGTCAGATGTATTGGTTGGATAAAACCTGTCACTTAGTAAGTAGGCTTAGCTTTTCTTACAGAGGGAAGCATCTTACAACTTTCCAGTTGTACTTGTTGTTTTCTAAATATAAAATTAGTTCCTTGTGACTTATTTCTAAAATCTTATTAGCCTGTAAGCTATCTGGTCTCTGCTTGGAAAGCTCTGACTATAGAATGCCTTCCAATAAGGCTTGTTTACATATCCTAAAGACTTGTGCAGCATTTCTGTGTATTCTGGCTTTTACCAGTGATCTACAGAAATGCTTTGTGACCATGTATCAGGAAATGATTCAGGATAGTGTTGTCTATAGAACTCAGAAAGTGTCCATTTGAATTATCTCTATCCCAGTTGATATTAGCTGTTTGTGAAGCCTTAATTAGACGTCTACTCAGAGTTAACCTCTGGCCTTTTCAAGCATTGTCCTGCATAAACAGATTGGCTCCAGAATGCAATGTAAAAATCAGATCTCCCTTAAAATCACTAGATTTCACTTCTGTATGAGTGGTGACTGCTGAAATCCAGTCCTAAAATACTGTTTGCTCTAAAGCAAACTTGCCATTGATTTGCACTTTTCCTCAGGAGTATGGGCTGGGTTTGGGGGGGGGTGTTATTTTTTCCCACCATTCTCAAAACTATTAAAACAAAAGTCAAAATGTTGGGAGAGCTGTGACGGATACTGGGGCATGATCTGTTGTCCTTTTCTGTGCTTCGATTGGCAGTGCGGCATTTGCAAGGGACAGCTGGGTGATGCAGCAAGTGGGACAGATGTCAGGATTAGAAATGGTCTTCTGAACTGCAACGATTGTTACATCCGATCCAGAAGTAAGTACCAAATCCTGTCCTTCAGTTGCTGTGCATTTTTTCCTATTTCACAGTGAATTCTAACAATACTATTTCCATGCTTTTAACTAATGGGCTTTTCTCCTCCTGTAAGAAAAGCATTATGCCCAAATGGCTTTGCAACTCAGGCATGGCTTTGCCTTTGGAAGGGAAACATCCCAACCTCATTTTAGAGATCCTCTTGTAACAAGAAGACTTCCAAGCCCAATAAATCTTGCGCAAAGGATATCTCTCCAGCAGTATGAGGTGTAAAGGCTGCTTCAGTGCATAAACACAGGCTTTATACTGTGCACACACACCTGGAGGCTTGGATCTGTCACCTCATGAGACAGCAAAGATAGTTCACTAGGTCTAGGACCATAGGCCTTATTTGGAGAAGTTGCCCCTTTTTTTCTTTTTTCTTTTTTTTTAATCTCCAAGCATCTGCTTGTAGAGAAATAGGTCAGGGAAAATATTAGGAACTGTCTTTAACTTCCCATAATGAATCCTTGTAGTGGGATTTCCAGACATGTTTTTTGCTGCAAGTGTTGAAGGCTACATGGCAAAGAAATCTTAATGCATTTTTCAGCCATAGAGTCAGTCACTTGTAAATGCTGTCTCGTCCTGTATTTTTAAGACTTGTTACCAAATTGCTAGAGCATTTTGGAAGGCACAGAAGAAAATAATGGGAGTAACATTTGCCTTCCTGTTACGTGTTAGTGTTCTGTATATTCACGACCTACAACTGTAATTGAGGAGTAGGGATACTAAGCACTTTTCTCCTATTTCTGCTATTTCTTCTCTCCATCAGAAGCGGTAGGCATCCACGAGTCGAGAAAGTACCTCCGATTTTTTTTTCTCTCTGGTATTTCATGTCAGCAGAGCTAGGGGGTGCTGTTGTATAATTATTTCCCTGGTGTTTTTTAACGACTACTGTGAAATGTTAGCAACTTTTTGTATTATTGATTTAACCTAGTGCATTTAGAAGCAGCTTTTCCCTTTAGGTTTGATACTATGAAACTGCCTCCTGTAGGTCAAGTTCTGATCTTTATAATGCATATTTAGAGATCTCTGTTTACACAAAAAAAGAGAAGACTGTGATAGAAGTCGTATTTTTCTTCATAATCCTTTTTGCTTAAACAAGAATTGAGGTCCTCTAAGGATAGCTGAAAGCTTAATGAGATTATATATCAGCCTCTATGCTGTGGAAATCATTCCATCATCATTTCTACCGCAACAGTGCTAGAAGATGCAGCAGAGAAGCTATGTGCCATATTTTGTGCTGTGAGGTTTTGCATTTGTGCATTTTGAGCACAATGGGAATCAGGCTGATGACTGTGGGAATAGGTTTTGTGGAGATTGATACTTCCTCAAAAATAATAATGGCAAAGGTTTGTGTTGGGTGTTTGGTTTTTTTTTTTCTGTAAATTGCCTCTTCGTGCTGTGTCCATGCCTCATGTGAAATCTCAAAAACTGGTTCATGTTGACAAGCTCAAAGGGACCGATTTTGATGTCATGAAACTGCATTTTTAACATGTCATGAAACTCTCATTTTTAACTTAAATCTGGTGAACTCCTCTTCTGAAATGAAGAACAAGCTGGTGAGATGCTCTTGTTCTGCCTTTTGGTTCCACAGAGGGTGGTGCTAAATATAAAATGAGTTGCCTTTCTCCACCTTGTTGAACTCTGAAAGCCTACACAGCAGTGCACACAGCTGACAATATCTGACAAACCCATGGCTGATCAGTATTTCTCTGAAACGCTTACAAACGTCTCAGTTAAATATTTTGACTGCCAGTAGCTTGCTTATTTGAAATTGACAGTGATCTTTATTTTTTATTTTTCAAAATCAATTAAGAAAAACCTTAAGAAAAACATTCTTCAAAGATTTTATAGCAGGCCAGAGTATATTTCCGTTTTCTATGTGAAAGTGGATAGGGATATTGGTAGGTTATTTCTCTACCCCCAGAACCTCCCCATGGAAGTTATTGAGGGAGCTCGGTATTGAATGATAAACATACAAACACTTACAGATCTGTGCATGCTGAAGTCAAAGGCGAGCTGCAAATTGAAGAGATTCTCTGTGTGGCCAAGTGACACAAGGGCTCTGTATTGTCAGATAACACAAACCAGGCACAGCTGAAGATGACTCATCGGTCCTTTGCTTCACTGTTTTGCCACTGCAGAGCCTAAAAGTAAATGTACCCCCAAGTACTTCCAGAGTAAATAAAATAAAAGCGCATGCAGAACGCAGATGGCACGGAATTCTGCTTTGCAGTTAGTGCCCCAACTTTGCAGGAAGGAGGAGAATTGAGGTACAAATGGTATGTATTTCCCAGTGTGTTGTTTTTTAAATGATGGAGATCGAAGGAGGAAAATCCAATGCACTGTTTTCTTTCAGGAAGAATGTCTGCTAAAATTTGTAAACTAATGACTTTGTTTTGTTTTGTTTTTCCAGCTGCTGGACAGCCAACTACATTGTGACATGACTTTCAGTCCTAATAACTTTCAAGAAGGAACTCTATTCTCACATGTATCGGCTGCCTCCAGACAATCATTTGTAAGAGCTTGAATTCATGGACATCATGGCTCTCATCTCATTTTGAAAAACTCATAAAAGTGCTGCACCTGCTCCTTTAAAATGCAATATGTTGGTTTTCCCTTTCTTAAGAAATTTGCAAAATATGTATGACCGTATTTGTTAAGGCAAAGCCTAAGTACTATAACAACAACAACAAAATCCCACCTTTTCAGGTATGTTTATGATTTCCAGTCTGTTACTTTGTTCTCCTGAAAGTAATAAGAAAATAAACATGCAATAAAGCTGTTTTGTGTTAACATTTCTAGAAATTAAAATTTTGAGTTTACAGAACCTTTATAGAATATGCCAAGTTGAGATGAGAAGTAATTTTAAGATAGCATCTAATCAGTGCATTTGAAAAACTAAGCATCACAGCACATGACTGCTCTGTTATAACTGAAGCTATAACTTTTTTTATACAGAGACTAGTTTGATAATACATCCTGTAATTCTGAGACATTTTGTGTTTATATTACCTTCAACGGAGGGTAGGAGTTATACAAATAAATTATTGCACCTTTAGCAATAGGAGTTTTTGTTTGTGTACCTCAAGTAATGTTCATGACTATAGCTTGATATTCTCTCAAATAAAGATTTCTTCATTAAACCTAAAGACTGTATACCGTTAACGACTGCAAGGTTCCCGTCAGGAGCAGTCCTCCTCAGCGGATTCTGAAGACAGTGTTGTTATGAGGTTTAAGGACGGGTGATGTGGGGGAGTATGCAGAGTGGGCGGACACAGTGCTTTGTGAGTCTGTGAGCTGCAGTGCAGTGGTGATGGTGAAGCTTTCCTGGTTGGTGTGCGGCATCTCACTGATGGGCTGAGTTGTTCTGATGTCTGCTGTTCCGCTTGCAAACATTGTGTTTGGTTGGAATCTAATGGGGAGAAATACACGTGTGTTTGGTCCCCTCAGAGCCCTCCCACGAGCTCAGCACTGAATTATGCAGCTGTGAAGCTCTGTTTTCTGTACATCCTCCCCGACAAAATGAGCAAGACCAGCGAGCGTGGAAGGCAGGCATGGAAGCTGATAGCTACAGGCAATGGCTTGCTCCAGGGCTTTTGCTTTTTGTTGAAATGTGTGCTCCTTGTGAGGTGCTCCTGCAGCTTGTGGAAACAGCAGCTGGAGATGTGTGAGCTTGTTGGAACACACAAGTTTAGGTGATGTGGTACAGCTGTAAAATACAAAGGAAATGGCTATTTGCAGTATCCCATTTTAGCTGTTTGCAATGAAAAGTAAATGGAGGGGAAAAATGTCTTCTTATTCCGCCTTAGAATCGTGATTAAATTAATAGAGACTTACGTATGTGCACATCCATTGTCTTCTGATTTGCTGGGAAATGGAAATCAAGTTGTTCTTAGGGCAGCAATAATTTGGGGTTGTAACATAGCTGGCAACTATTTGTTTAAACAGACAACTGCTTGCATGTGAGCTGCACACCCACTGAGAACTGCGTGTCACTGCGAACACGCGTGCAGTGCTGTCATCTGGGGACACAGTGGCGATCTGCTGGGAAGTGTCACTTCTTTAAATTGTGCCTTAGAAAATGCAAAGCTGTTGCACACCATCAGTGGTGACTTACAGATGCATTATATCCAAAACCCCAAAGTCCCTCATGGGCATCACCTGGAAAATGTATGAAAAAAAATAAAAATCAGAAAAGTGTTTTGGGAGTAGAACGGTGAAGCCCAATATTTTGATTAGCCCTTTGCATGATTTACAGTTAGCAGGTTTTGATAACCAGCATGTTTACACTTTGCATGTGGTCGGCGTTATTGTTTTCCTACAGATAACACCATGGAAATGCAGAAAGCAGACTTTATAAACTGCTTCATTCATCAGTGCAGTTCCATGTGGTGCATTAAGGGTATGTGAAAATGTGCAGTGCCTGGGCCAAATTTTTGAAGAAGACCTTTAGTGCATGTTTGTATGTCTGTTTGGTCCCAGTCACCGCTTCCCTCCGTGCTGTAGTGTAGGTGTGCAGGAGGGCTGGTGTCACAGATGGAGAGTGCTTCTCATCAAGCTCATGAGGAGAGCCCCAGCTGTCTGCAGCATGCATGGGACTGACATGCATGAACAGGGATTGGGCACAGCATCTCTGGGCTGCTCAGCTTATCCCACGTCTGTCCGTAATGTCACACGTGCATGCTATGGTGAAGATGATTGTATGTAAAGCAAAATGAAACATCAGCATCCTCAGACTTCTGGATTTCCCCTAGCGAGCATTTGTTCACCAGCACAGATTTTCAGCAGTTTTCTAAATCATGATTACCGACAGCTTATGTTCAATTTGTATTTCCTTCGGAGTTTTGCATGGCAAAGCAAATTCACTCAGGCTTCTTTTTTTTTTTTTTTTTTTTTTTTTCCTGTTTCAGCACATGAGTATGATACATTTCTTACCAGGAACTTCAAGCACAGAAAATAACAGTTCACAACATTTGAACTACATTGTAAATGTATTCGTTGCAGAAAGGATTTACTCTTGCTAAGCACGCACAATGTATGTAATGGGTTTTAGATGTTTCAAAACTTATTCAGCCTCTCACTACTCCAGAGAACCTGAGCAGGTGTCATAGCCCATCTGTGTCCCCCTGCCCCTGTCCCCGTGGTGTGTTTTTCCTTACTTTGCTGTGTAGTGTTACTGGTGCTGCACATCTGCAGTTTCCAATGAGTGTCCCAAAGGTCAGTGCACCAGTGGGGACCATCCCTGTGTGCGTGTCCAGTCACAGCAGGGATTGCTATCCTCGCTGAATACCAGTTATGCTAATCTCCCCTTCTTTTTATTTATTCTAAAATGCCTCTGGAAATTAGGAAAACTTGTCTAAAATGCAACAGCTTTTATAGTAAATGTATGTTTATAAATAAAACGTTGATTACCTTTGGTGGTGTTGCTTTACTTACTCTAACTGGTCATGATGTGTGTGGTATATTTGTAAAATGGGACTGTGGGGTGTGAGCACCCCACAATAAAAAGCAGCCATAAGGTTGGGGTGGGCTGAGCCTCACAGAACTCAGTGTGTGATGTGGGATAGGAAAGATGGCACACAGGGGAAGGGACACAGCTCCAGGGCTGCCACGGCAAGCTGTGACTGGATATGTACAAGGGCACATGTGCCTGATGTGGGAAATAGCAAGCACAGGTGGCTTCCTGTGCCTGTAGTGGCTGTGAGTTGAACCTAAAGTACTCCAAAGGTTTTTCAATGATGGCAGTGTGCTGTTGTTCGGACGCTGGCCCAATTAAATGTGTTAGGTTTGCAGAACTGAATTTGTGCTCAAGTAACTCTGTTTCTGGAAATTTCTAAGAGTTTGTGCTTGGCTGTGTACGTGCTAACTTGTGGATCCCAATGAGTTTACTTCAGCAGTAACCAGCAGAAGGCTCACACCAAGTTCTGAGCCCTTTCCCTTCCTTTTATCTGGACACTGTGGATGGTGGGTTTGGTTTTGTGCCAGGAGCACATCTCAGCTGTTAGATGAGTCATGGGGAAGTATGGACAATTTGATTGTTTCCAAAAGTAGATTTTTATCCTGGTGCCTGGATCCCAGCCGCCTTAATGGAGCCGGGTTGCAGAGCTGCACTCTTTCTGCATAGCTGAGGGCCAGGTGGTGGGAGGGGGCTGTGGACTGCCAGTGTACACTGGGTGCCCTGAGGCTGGGGTGGGGGCTGGCACCGGGGCTGCTGGGCACAGCTTTGGTGACAGTTATTGGGGATAGCTGGAAGGAGGCAGCCACCACTCTGTGACAATCAGCTGTAGGTGCAGCTCTGGATGCTCAATTTAGCAAAGTGAGACTTGCGGCCAGGTGGTCCCCTTCCTGACAGTGGGCAGTGATTAGAGATTGTGCTTAATGAAATTCGGGGAGGGCAGTCACTCTGCTCTGCACCCCTGGGGGCTGGGTGGCAGCAGCTCAAGGTGACAACAGCCCCATCTCAGGGACGTCCTCAATGAGGGTCAGAAGGGCTGTGGGCACTGGGACTGATCAGGTCACCCCCTGGCTGGAAAGCAGGTGACAGAAAAATGCATCTCCTTAAAGGCTGAACAGGGCTCCGCTATACCACTAAAAGCCTCCGGTAGGAATGTAATTTCATCTGAATTTCCTGATAAGGGGAAATGACTAAACTGGAAATCGCTCAAGTTTTGAGAGCAGTAAGAGCCCAAAACAGAGATAGGAGACACAGGCTGGGCTGCAACTGTCCTCACAGCGTGCTGTAGGGCTGTGTGCTGGGGATTTTCACTTTTCTTGGTCATTTGTTACATAATGCATAACATGAATGAAGCGAGGAGGTTGGATGCCTGCCCCAGCGCTGCTGCTACTCTGCTCCAGCACCCCTGTACTCTGCCAGAGGAGCCCTCCTCCCCAAACTGGAGCTCTCCTCTCCAAAGCAAATGGGATTTTAAACCATTTGGGGTGAAAATAATCCATTATTGGAAAAAATGTGATGAGTCACTGCTAATTCACCCATAGAGCCTATCTGCGTAGCTGCATATGAGACACTGCAGATTCTCCTAGCTAATGGTGCATCCATGGTTCGCAGACCCATGTGTTCTAAGCAGGTCACCTGCTGCTTAAAATATGCTGGAGCTGGTTGCGTGTCTGCAGAAATTAAAGAAAAAATAATTGAAATGCTAATCTTTCCTTGAACAATGGGATTTGTCAACAGAAAGCAGAAAATCAGATTTGAAAAAATTCCTTTTCTCTTGTCACTTCTGATCATGCTTAACACACTGCTCCAGTGACAAGCGTGTACCGTCCACATCCCTGGGAACTATGTGGCAGCTTCAGAATCAGAAGAAATGAGCCATCATGCCAGTCCTCAAGCAGTTCAGTGGTGCAACCTATGAAGATCAGTATTCTCTACAAATGAGAAATGTTTCTGTATTAACTCTGAGAGAGCACGAGTGTTTCTGTTGGGAGAAGATTTTCACAAGAGAATACAATTGTTCATATGTACCCAGCATCTGAGGATGGGATGTCATGCTTAGCATGGCATGGCACAGAGGCAGCTGTCTCACAGCATCATTAAATGTCTAAAGGATGTATATCTGCGTGAATGTGAGACATCATAGAGTATATACTTGGAAGTACTCCTCGGGGTGCTTCTAGTTCCACTTGCAGGACTTGCATCATCACTGCAGAGATGGATGCTTGGTGAGGCAAAGGCAGAGTGCTGGGGAATGCTGTGCTGATGGCAGTGGGAGGTGAAGGGGAAAAGATCTGGGTCAGTCACTAACCTCTGCTCAGATGCCAGGCATTCTGCTATTAGAGAAGAAATTCTCCCCAATTTATCAATGCAGCATTTTTCACCTGCTTGCTGTCTAGCCTCAATTAGGAAAAGGGGGTGTCAATAAGTATGGCATCTGCCCGATGGGCAGAGAGCTGCAAGCAGCCGCTGCCTGCAGTGGGAACTCCTGCAGGACCACATCAGTAACTGAATCAGCCCCAGTGTGGCTGCATGCTACATTGATGACCATTATTAGATGACTGTGGCTAGCAAGGCCAGCATGGTAAGATGCATTTCTCCACTGTCTGCCCTTACAACCTTTCATTGTGAAAAGAAAATAGAACTTACAACATCCTTTTACTTGTTTGCAAGTTTTAACAGAAGGTGTCCCCATTCTGACAGTGAGCTGCAGCCTGAACACAGTAACAGTTGCTTCCTTTGCACTGCAGTAAGCCAACACAGTTTGGACAAGATTCTGAACAATTCTGTGTACCTGAGCACCCAGCCTCTTCAGCATGGAGTCAAAAGCAGGCAGTAGTCTGGATGAACACCTTGAAGAGCAGATGTTTGTGTTTGTCTATTCTGTTGATGCTTTCTCTGCAGGGTTTTCTGATATAATATCTCCCTCCTCAGAGATCTCTAAAAGCCATGTGGACATGGGCCTGGGCACCCTGCCCTGGGTGTCCATGCTGGAGCAGGGCTTGGGCTAGGTGGACCCAAAGGTCCCTTTCCACCTCAGCCATCCTGTGAAATGTCATCATGTGCACTTCTCACAGGACAAACCCCTGCTTTCCCAGGAAGGTGATGACCCACACAAGGCTGGGACTGGCCCACAGCTGAAGCAGATGGCCCCAGTGGCGCAGCACTGGCCAGCAAGCATCCTGACCTACCTGCAGAGAGGAGAAGCCAAACCAAGGCAGGGCTGGGATGAGAACATGGGGGACCAGAAGCTTACCAAATGAACCAAAAACGGATGAATATCATAAAAACCATGATATACCCTAAAAATAAGCTACATGATGCTTCCTATATTGTGCACCAGGAGTTCTCTGTTTGTTCCAGAAGAATAGCCACTATTTTTATTTGGAGTGTGGCAAACACAGCATGACAGCAGTTGTTAGAATGGGATTATTGACACAGGAGGACACAGTATGATTAACAAAATCAGTTCACCTCAGCAAATCCTCTAGCTCCTCTAGAAGAAAACAATCAAGCATACAAGCAAAAGCTGTCCCTTCCCCAAAGATGCTCAACGTATGCTCCTACGTCAAGCCATGACAAGCACTCTGATGCGACTGCTGCCATCCAGCTGAAGGACTGAGGCTTTGTAAATCAGATTTCAAGTAAAGAGATTGGTTTGAGAAACCCCCTCATTGCGGAGTCACAGGCTGTCAGAGTTTATTAGCATTATGGTACTGGAGTAAAAAGCAAAACAAATTAAGATGTTTAACAGCTGAAATCTGAAACAAAATTGTGTTTAATGCTGAAAATCTTGTTAACATATTTTCAGGCTTCCCTTTCCCAAGATATTAAATCTCAGCACATGTTTGTGAGCATCTTTTTACCACTTTGTCAGCAGGAGGACACGGGCTGCAGCACGGTGTATGGAACTGGGCAACGTGGCCTCAACCACGGCTGCAGGAGGGCCTGGAGGAAGAGCAGGGATCGGAGCTCTGTACCCATGCAGGCAGGGAGCATCACCAGCAGCCAGGGGCCCGCCTGCACAGGCTCTGGCTCTTAATGGGAGGGGTAATCTGAACTCCCAAACTGGTTTCCTTTCATGTTGGCTCTCACAATGAAAGAACCATTAAGGGTTTTAGTGATCTTCCAAGGCTCTGCTTCCAGCAGAAAATTGGCTCCTTCTCCTTGGACACAAGACCAATTTTTAATTGAATTTCAAGAGATGATGGATGCTGTGCTTTATTCCAAGTCTATATGCTAAATTAACAAGGCTGTCTGCTTAGTTTCCTCTTTTGAAACCACATTGAGATGAGTTTCTGCTAATTCTCTTACACAGGGCATTGGACATGTGAACCCTTATTCAAGAGCTGAAATAGGCATTTTGGCCAAGGTTATTACTCTGGGTAATAAATCGGTGCTGTGAGGCTGTGACAATAATTCACTTTCTGAGAAAGACTTATGGATTGAATTATTTCAAATGGATCACTGAAACTAAAACTAAACATGTCGGATATTTTCACCAAATTATTTTCAAATTATTAGTTAACACTTAAAATGTCTCTCTGCAGGGAGGGAACATCCCATTCACTCTAGATATTTACTATTTCCTCTAGTCACCTCATGGCTAGCAGAAAGCCCCCAAGCAGTACACTGCAGTACTACTGAGAGAGGAACGAGCCAGGAGTGATGCTACATGAGTGCTTATTTAAAAGCACCCTATGTGAAATTTCAGGGTGGCCTAGGAATGCTAAAGAGCCTCAGTGGTTTTCTTGGGGCAGCACATGCTACTGCTGTTCTTACCTTGCAGAGAGCTCTCCAGAAGAACAAAATGGCTATGTGGTTGTTTCTTGCGCTTGATTTATCACATATGTGTACTTTCTCCACTGTCACCTTCCTACTGGTGACACACTGTGGAAAAGCACGTTGAGATCCTTAGCCAAATGTGATGATGCTTCCACATGAGAGTCCGTTAAATAGAACAGAAAAAAAACAGTGAATTCTTGCTCACGGCCCCATATCCCAAAGCTACTTCAGCCCCAGCCTGTGGCAGACACCAGCCTGAACCCAGGCTGCCCAGCACAGCAGCTCCTGCAGATGTGCTTTTCCCAGTGTCAGTGTTCTGCTCTGCACCAGAATGACTCAGGACTGCCTTAATGACAGCTGCAGCCCAAATGTCCTGCAGAGCACATCCTTGGATCCTGGCAGCAGTTAATGGCTTATCTGCTTTGTATAATTGCTCAGATCTTCTTTTCCGTCAATTTTACCTTGGTGCCATCTCTTTTGTTTGAGTTCAGTGCTGGTGAGACAACTGTCCAGCCCAGGACTTCAGTTACAAAAAATAAATCACTCTTTGACAACCAAATAAGGCAACTTCTGCAACTACTTCAGCACATCAGTTTGGCATGGTGTCCACAACTTGTGGAGTTACACCCACTAGCTGTATCTGATTCATTTTTACACCTACTGCCTGCCTAACCCCATAACACTGGTGGTGAATCAATTCGTGCCTCCCAACCTGGTGCTTTGCAAAACTAATTTCTCAGTTCTCCTGGAGACAGTGACAGTAAGCAATCATTTCAGTATCTCCAGCCCTCAGCATGGTTAATAATGAGTTTGTTATGTCCACAGACTCCACTGCAGGCAGACAGAAGCACCTCACACACACGTGCTCCTTTCCCAGCTGCCTGTAGCACAGGTGGGGCTCTGCCAGCAGCTGTGTTTGTCAGCATCTGTGGGGTGCTTGAGCACTTGGGCAGCTCTCCTTGCAGCTCCCTGAGCTGTGCAGGACATCACCTGAGGCCTCCCAGACATTTCTAATGGAAGCAACATGATTACTATGAGATAAAAACTGGTTATGATGGAGTGGGATAAATCACTTTCCCAGCGTACTTTTTCCTGAGAAAAATCCAGTGCAATTCAAAGGACATGTGCTTAGCTTTGCCTCCCTGCAGAAAAAATGTTGTCACTGCATCAGAATGAGATGGGAGAACTGCTCCCCTTTGGGTGACAAGATACCACTAGCTGAAACCCGTGCTTTTCTTGACCTGGAACTGCTGTGCTGTGAAAGCAAGTACTGTGTGATCCCTTAGAACCACTCCAGAGGACATAGCCCTTGTGGCTGATTTATCACCGGAAGGGAAAGGCAGAGCACTTGAGGGGAACAGCTGTGGGGAATGGGAACGAAGCCCCAGCTGAGCTCTGGGAGCCCCCACAATGGGCTGTGGAGCAAGAGGAGGCAGCATGTCACAGTGACTGCCCTGTGCGTAATGGCAGAGCCCAGCAGTGTCGTTGGCCAGGTTGGTCCCTAATCCTTATGCACCTGTTGATGGGGTTGTGTTGTCACTGGGGTATTTGTCCTCACACTGGGAGTAGATTTTCTTCTTAAAATGATATATGAAGGTGACCTGTCCAGCATAGTTATTTTCAATCCTTGATGGAAACAACGAGTCCATACAGAGCTCCCCTTTATTTCTGTAGCCCCACTGCACAAGACGACCACTCAGCTGTACCAACAGTTTTCATGTAGGCGAGCTCAAGAGTGAAAGAGCAGTGACCTCAGCACTGGCAGAGAATTAACTATGTAATCTAATAGGGTTTCTTCTTCCATTTCTAAATAATGGGATTCTATTAGACCAAACTGTAGTCTCGTCTTAATGATAACTTATTGTAGAACATATCTGAATTTTGCCTTTTATAAAGCACTGAGAATTACAATACACAGTTATATAATTGAATCATCTCTTGTATCCTTAGTATTTTTTCATTGCTAAGAGAAACCTCTATTTGTTCAGAACTCACATGTAAAGATTTAGAAACTACGGGTTTTTTAATATAGTATTTGAGTGATTTTTTTTTTTAATTCTAATGACTTTAAAATATTTTTGTTAAAACATCTGAGAAAGTTCTTCAAAATTATTTTGAGCATATGAGGTTTTGTACAACTGATTCTGAACAATTCTGAAGACAAATCTGGCCATGAATTTATGTATGCATCTCAAAATCTCAGAAAAAAAAAAAGTTTGATTTCATGACCTTCTGAAGGAAATAAATGAGAATAATTAATTCCCACATCGGCATTTAAATGTATTAGTGGTATGCACCAGTGAAAGTATTGATCAATGGAAGTAATCAGTAATAATAGGAAAAATGAATTACTTTGCAGACATGACTATTTGACTTCAGCTGAGCAATGTACTTCCTCCTGAGCTGAAACGGGCCCTGTGGAGGCAGCCTGGACTGCTGCTGACCCTGGAAGACAGTGGGGAGATGGAAATGAAGCAGATGATGCTTTCATTTACTGTTAAATACAGAAAGGTAGCACAGCATAATATTTGCAATCTACAGTGTGGAAACTTGTTTCTGAAAATGAGTAACAGAAGATGATTTTCGAGAAAAAAAAGCACACAAACATGTTTTGGGAAGGAAATACTGGTTGAAGGTCTCACCTTTAGTAAGAAGAGATTGGCTTAAACCCTGAAATGGGTGGGTTTATATCAGCTTCAGAAGCTTTTATTAGCCCTGACTGTACTAAGCTGGATATTCTTACTCAACAGCTCAGTCATTTGCAGAATATGGCTGAAATCTTGCCCTCAACAAAACTTCATGGCTCAGCCTGATTTCTTGGTGTTACGAGGTTTTGAACACAGGCATCTCTGCAGGAAGATTTGTGCAGGAAAGACAGGAGTTTGTTTTCCCTGTGCACCTGTGTGCTGTCAGCAGTCCCTGGGAGCACCTGGAACTGCAACAGAGTCCCCAGGAGGAAGAGGTGCTCTTCACAGGGTTTTGCTTGTGTGAAGATGTCACTGGATAAAGACATGTGATTTGTGAAGAAAAGTAAATACATCATTGGATAAAGATGCTAATTTTGTAAAGGAAGTGTGTAACTTTGGAATTAGAGAGAATGCTGGTATACTGGATTTTGGGGATCTCGACTGCAGCACTACCCCTGGAAGCTCCCAAAGTGGCTCTCATCAGAGCTTGCTCATTTTGGGAACTCTTCTAAGGGAGCACAACAGGAGCATCTGTGGCAGCTGCTTGTAGAGGCAGCGTGGTATGGTGAGATCAGTACTTTGAGTTCTCCTGACAGCACTGAATTGAGGATGTTATTTTGAACTGCCTTGTCAGACCCAATAGGCAATCAGTGTAGGTAGAACAACCCGCGCCTTCTGATGATCTGTGGAGTATCTGTGTGCTACTGTACATTGCCTTTGACTCCATTAAGCTGATGATACACCCCAGCGAGAATTACAGCTGCTCTGTGTAGCAGCTCTCCCTTCTCCCCGTGTTGCTGAGGGGACACAGAACCAAGGCCTGGATGAAGCCGAACCCTTGTTGTGTTTTCTGCAGGGGGTCTCACAGAGGGGGACACATTGTGCTGACACCCGCACTGCCCATACAGACCCTCTGGCTGCTGCCCTGGTCAGGTGCACCCTGTCCTACTGTGAAAGCAGTGGTGGTTGTGATGGGGCTGGTGGGGTAGGACAGACGCAGCACCCTCTTGGGAGTGGGTCTGGGAAGTGGACTGACTCCTTGAGATGCTTAGTACTCACCTCATGGAAGCTGTGCTTTATCCCTGGGTAGATCCTCTCCTAGGGGAAATTAATACTCTGACTTGTTGACTGTGAAATGATCCAGGAGGTAGCATTGCCCCAGGGACACCCACAGCTGGTGGCAGCCCAGCAGCTGAGGCCTTATGCAGGTGGTTTGTTTCAGAGTCCTGTACAGGCACAGCTTCTCTCACCTACACTTCTCACTGCTAATAGCTTGTTTACATTCGATCTTCTTCCTCTTAGCCACTTGAAACCACAGTAATTGCATTGACTCCATTTCAGAAAGGATCAGGAAGAGCCCACTCCTCAGCCTGCAGCAGCAGTGAGAAATGATGCTCCTCTCCACATGCAAATGTCTTGATTCCATGTCAGTATAACAGTCACAGAGAGTCAGCCCCAATGATGATTTTCTCTCTCCAAGGGAAGTTTCCCCCAAGGAAATGAGAGCATGAGCTGAAGTTCCTTGAGCTGTTTAAGGATGAAAGCCCACACAGTGAGATGGGTTTCTCTCAGGTCCTGCCTTGTGCCCTCTGATGGCCTCTTGTGCAAAGGATAAAGAGCAAAGTTGGTTTTCTAGGGATTAGAGGGATTTTAGTAGTGCTTCAGTTAAACTTCCTAGCAGTTGTCAGGTGCAAGCTGGTAAAGGGCCAAACGAAACTGGTGACAGAAGCAAAAGGTATCTGATCCCATTGCAAATGCAGCCCTCGTAGGGCTGCTCTGCTTAATTGATTGTGAGGGTGCTCTGTAGAGTCAAGTTTGACTCTTACAACTTGATAAACTTAAACTTTACTTAAAAATTGATAATAACATCTGAAAACTTTATTAAGGAGGTATAGATACATAAGGATTACACCATTTAGACAACCTTGTTTCTCAGTGAATTTTTTTTAATTAGTTGCAGTGTTCCTGCATGATATCTGTACGTTCTATGCTAGCAAAATTCGTTTTTTCAGTGTCCTCCATCCGTCTCAGAGGCTCATCATACAAACTGTTTTCATGTGTTGGAGAACAGGAAGTGACAGCACATGCAGGGCTGCCCAGAACTGGGTGCAATGTGAGCCCTGAACTCCAGTCCTGGCATTTAGAAGAGCAGACAACAAAACACTGCAGTTGCTGCAAAGATGTCTGTGTAAGGACTTGCTATACTGACCATGAAAATTTGCCTTCGAATTCTTCAAGAGGCAGTGTGTTCATACTGGTTTGATGCTGGACTCTCAGACAAATTACTCTTCATTTGAGTAAAATGAGGTGGGTCAAAACACCTGTCACAAACCTTGCCCTGCTTCTGCACTGGAGCATCCTCTGACTTGCCTGGTCACTCAGCCCAGAGCTGTCTTTTGGGGCTGGGAGCAGCTCACCCCTGCAGCTCTCACTGCTCAGCAGCCATGTGGCATGTTCTGCCCAGGACTCCTTTCCCAACAGGCTGGAGCAACAAGCTTTGCACATTTTCAAACCATCTGTCTCTACCTGCCTGTGCACTAAGGTTTGTGAATATATCAGCATGCTGGTTCTTGGAAAGGCGCATCCCATGTGTGCAGTCCCTGCATGGCTGAGTGGGGGTGCCTAGGACATGGGAAGCAATGACTGGGGAAAGGTTTAAGGGGTCAGAGGGAGTCACTGACCAGACAGAATGTTTCAGCATGGCGGAAGGACTAGGGAGAAGCTTAGGTGCATAAATACAGAATCTTAATCAGTCAGAGAGGTGATCTTTGCATGACATGAGCCATTACTGAGAGACACTGCAGCACCTTGCAGTATGCGTTCCCCTTGTAATATGTCTTCACATACAACAGCAAGCTGTTCCAGCTCTAGAAAATATTTTCAAAGTTTGAGCCTTAAGGAGGTGCTATGGGAGGCTTTAAACTCACAGCCTACTTAGTTCATCAGGACGAAGGTAGATCAGGATGTACATCAGCTTCCAGCACAGTAAAATCAGGAGAAAGATCCCCAGCCTAACAAAAGCAGAGCTGGACCCAATGTGAAAAAGCTGAAGCCTTTGTATGGAGCAAACCCCAAGTTCTAGAGACAAAATAGTGAACAGATGACAAGAAGTACCCAAAGACGTAGAGTGATGTCATCTCCTCGTGTTACCAAGCCACGCGTGCATGCTGTGAAATGGCAGCAGTAGCTACAGGACTTGACAGGGCCGAGCCAAGTGCTGCTGCACTCCCAGCAGGAAACCGTGCAGGTGACATCCACTGCCACCAACGCCACAGCCCCGAGCCAGACCAGGGACAGTCCCTGTGCTCCGAACACAGGTCTGCTTACATCACAAAGCGGCTTTTCGGAGAAAGCAGAAAATAGTAAAAGCAAGCTACATTATAACAAATTGTATATTCGAGAAATGTGCGCAGCGTGGACTTTTTGTTTTGTTTGGCTATTTTTTTTTTCCCCTGGAAACTAGACTGCGTATTTTACCGCAGCATTTTAAAACAGTTTTCTTTTCCTCGGTGGAGCCCCGCTTTACTGCCTGGTTTGGCTGTGGCACTCTCTCCCCACTCACGGGATTGCTTCTGCCACATTCTCTTCCCAGCCAAACCCCAACCCCTCCCCCAGACAGAGTCAGGCAGGGTTCAGTGTCCCGCCGTCCCCGCGGTGCCCCCGGGGGCGGAGGGGGGGGAGAGTGCGGGGCTGTCCCGGCAAGAGCTGGGGCTGCGCTCCGCCCGCCCCATCGGGGCCGCGGCGGCTCCCGGCTGTGCCCCGGGCCCTGAGCAGCCGTCGGTGCGGGCAGCCCGGGGGTGCGGCACCTCCGACATCTGCGCTTTGTTCCCCAGTTTTTAATTTTAATGGATATGGCTTAATTTGGGCCGTTTCCGAGCGTCGAGGCAGCTACAAAAGGTCAGAGCTGACGCATCTTCCGCCCCGCGCCCCCAACCAGCCCGTCTGCCGCTAATTAATAACGGCATAATTAGGGCCTAATGATGGCACCGCGGTCCTGGCCTTCCTGGTGTGCACGCGGCTTGAAAGCGATGCTGCGATGCTCTGTCCCGATCCCCGACTCCAGCGCGCCTCGGAGGGCAATGAGTCAGGAGAGCTGCGGTGCCGTATTTGCTTTTGGTTTTTATTATCAACAATCAATTAATGGTACACTCTTGGAAAACTATATGCACATGTAGAAATATTTCCCCTTTTAAATAGAAGCATTCATTTGAACCACATATAAATAAATCTGAAAATCCTGAACATAATTTATGACGATTATGCTCACAAACATATTCCAACAGGGAGGGAAAAAAAAAAGAAAAAAGAAAAGAAAAAGGAAAAAAAAAAAAGAAAAAGAGAGAGAGAGACGACATGCAACTGAGAACAGAAAGATCCCATGGCCTGAACGGGGCCTCGCTAAACGCAAAGGGAACGGAACCCGTGAGAACCTTACTTCTCCATAAAGACACGCCATAGAGACTACGAGAAGGGAAAACGTTATTCATACGGCCAACTAGACACGTCTGTACTGATATAACACTATACAGCTGGGTCACGGAACACAGTCGTAGAAAGACACAGAAAAAGAGAAAGCATACCTGCCAACATTCAACTAAGAGCTATACTTTGTGCCTCTTCAAACAAAATTAGAAAACCCTAACGGAGATGCCTAAAAACTGCGGGAACCGTGGGATAATAATAATTAATAATAATTAATATTTCATAATAAATACAACTCGCCCGCCGAGCGGGGGCCCCGGCCGCGGCCCGGGGACGGCGGCGCGGGGCGGCGGGGGCGGAGGGGCGGGCAGGGGGAGAAGACACTTGGTGGCCCGGGCGGGCCGCGGGGAGGTTCGAGCCCCGCGGGCGGGCGGCCCCGGCCCCGGTCCCCCGCCCGCCGCCGCCGCCGCCCCGCCGGGACCCGCGGTCGCGCCGCGGGGCGGCCCCGCCGTCGGGCCGGGGCGGGGCGCGGGGCGCGGAGTGCCGGGCCGGGCCGGGCGCGGCCCGGACGGTTTACGGCGGGGCGGCGGGGACCGCGGAGCGGGAGGGGCCGCCGCCGCCGCCGCTCAGAACATGCCGCTCTTGACGAGGCTGCCTTTGGTGCCGCCGGGCCGCTGCAGCGAGGAGAGCACGCTGGCGAAGGGGCCGCCTAACGAGTCGGGGATGGAGGTGATGGGCCCGGGCCCCGGAGCCCAGCCCTGCCCCGGCCCCGCCGCCGCCAGCCCGCCCGGCCCCGCCGCCCCTTTGCCCGGCTCTCCCCCCGGGCCGCCGGGCCCCGCCGCCCCCTGCCCGCCCGCGGGGCTGGGCCCGCCGCCGCCGCCGCAGCTGGGCGCGGGGTTGGGGTTGGGCCCGGGGCCGCCGGTGCTGTCGGGGTCGGTGCTCTTGGCCTCCTTGCTCTCGTCGTCGCGGGAGGCGTCCGACTTCTTGCCCGCCGCTCCGTTCTTGGCGGCCGCCGCAGCCGCCGCCGCCGCCCGCTCCTGCTTGCGGAACTTGGCGCGGCGGTTCTGGAACCACACCTGGGGGCGGGGGGAGCGGGGTGCGGCGGGTAGCGAGGTGAGCCGGGGACGTCCCACCGCCCGCCGCCCCCCGCGGGCAGCGCCCCGCAGCCCCCGACCCCTCCGCCGCCCGCGGCCGCCCCGACGGCGCTGCCCGGTGCCCGGTGCCCGGTGCCCGGTGCCCGGTGCCCGGTGCCCGGTGTCCGGTGCTCGGCCCGGCCCGCCCGCGCCTCCCGCCCCGTGGCCGCCCGTACCTGCACTCGGGCCTCGGTGAGGTCGATCTTGAGCGCCAGCTCCTCCCGGGTGTAAATGTCGGGGTAGTGCGTCTCCGCGAACACCCGCTCCAGTTCCTTGAGCTGCGCGCTGGTGAACGTGGTGCGGATCCGCCGCTGTTTCCGCTTCTCGTTCAAACCGCCGTGGTCGGTGAAGAGTTTGTAAGGAACTGAAGAGGGAAAAGAGGGAAGAAGGAGGAGAAGAAGCCGTGAATCACTCGTGGCTCCGCTGGTCCGGCGGCTTCAAAAAGCGTCCTCGGTGCGCTCCCAGCGCGGAGCAGTGCTGCGGCCGTCCGGGCAGAGACCGCGCAGGGGGGAATGCGGGGACGGACGGACGGACGGATGGACGGACGGATGGATGGAGGGAGGGAGCGGAGCTCCGAACGCTCCCGGGGCCGGGGCGAGGTTCGCTCCTGGGAGAGGGGAAAACGCTGGAAAGTGCCGGCGAGCGTCGGAGAGACATCGGGCTGCCCGCCGGCTCCGCTCAGTAATGACATTACCGAACCGCTCCGGTATTTGGTTGCGTTTCCCCGGTCCCAGCGGCTGAGCCTGGCCGGAGAGGTTTCGGTAAAAATGCTGTAAAAAGAATGGGCAGCGAGCAGCGGGGCTGCGCGGCCGCCGCTGGGCTGGGTCTCCTTTTTTTTTTTTTAAGACAGTGTCAGTAATGAGCTTTACTCTTTGGTTATTTAATTATTTTCTAAGCTTTACGTCTCATCGCAAAGTAAATAAATTATGCCTATCATTTTGGCAGCTTAAGATAATTTTGTTGGCGGTTCGGGTGTGACTAGGATAGTGTAACCCTGTAAGTGAATTACCCCTCCCTGCAATCGCTTCTAACGTGATAAATTCTTTCATTTGTGTAAGCAAATTTCGTTTGGTAAATACTAAACACATTTCCATTTTCAAATGCAATCAAGGCTTCCTATATACCAGCGGCGAGGCGGCTGCCGGGGTAAGAAAGCCGGAGGTCCTTACCTGCTGCGTAGGGGCTGCTCTGGTGGTCCCTGAGCGAGCCGAGGCTGCAGGATCCTGGAGTGAGGGACGGGCAGCCTGAGGTGGCCCCGAAAGTGGTCCTTATGGGGTTATACTGGAAGCCACTGGCTTGGCTGCAGGAACTGAAGTCAGCATACGCTGAAGCCAGGCTCGAGGTGTCCATCCCGGCCATACAGGACTCGTAGGCGGAGGAATTGAGGTAAGAATATTCCATTTTATACATTGAAAAGGCTCTGGATGGCTCAGCCAAGTGGAAGAAATGAGACCGGAGCTGGCTACGTGGAGAAGGTGCCTGTGGTGGGGAGATGTGCACAGCTCAACGCCCGCTTCGAGAGTGGCCTCCCTACTACCAGCAGAGCCTAGTTTTATGAAAAAGCCTCCTATGAGATGCCTTGCCTGAGGTCTCTAGAGCATATAGTCCTCATAATAAACTTGGCTCTTTCCACTTGGACAATAGCAAAGCGGTTGGTCTTATTGCTGGCGCTTTTTACATGACAATAACTCATCAGTCTATTGGGCTGGCACTGGGGGACCGAGCTGTCCAACCTCCCTATCGCTGATTCCTGCATCTCTAATTAGAATTTAATACCGCACCATTACGCACCGAGCCCCTCGATCCTCCCTTCTAACCAGCTCCCTGCCCTTTAATTCAATCACACTACTTGGAAATAATGAAAGTTGGGTGACGATTCTCCCTGATCCAATTTGCCCGTGCTTTTAAGCCTTTTTAACTGATCATATACCTTAGGCATAAATTGAGACAGTGTGGTTCCCCGCCGCCCCCCTCCCGCGGGGGATTTATTTATTTTTTTTTTTTATTGTGTGCGCGCTCTCGGTTCGGGAGACAAACCTTGATGTCATCGAGAAACCTGTTTTGTAAGAGCGTTACACGCTCAATTTAACAACAACTCTACCCCCCGAAGTGCATGAAATGCTATAAAGGAGCGGGACATTAGCAGGCGCGGGCACCCTGTAAAATAGAGCGAGTGGGCAGTGGGATGCTTTTTTTTGTAATTTTTTTTAATCTTTTTTTTTTTTTTTTTTTTCCTTAATGCGGTTCGGAGCTGCTTCCTCACACCCACCTGTCTTGGGGGGAGCTGCGTTTCTGCCCCGGGGCTGCGCGCTGCCGCGTTGCCGTGAGCCCTCCCGTTGGGGCTCCGCACCGCATTGTGGTTGCGGGATTTTTAGCGCAGGGCAACGAACAGAGCCGGACTGCGCATAGGTGCGTTCGTCGGGCTCGGAGCCGCGGGTTTCGTTTGTTCGCCCACACGGAAGGCTTTATTAAATTGCCGTTATTGATATTGATCGTTATTAGCGTTCATATTGGGATGGCAACAGCGATCCGCGCAGGGTCCGTGTGCGCGTCGCAAGCTCATCCCGGTTTGCTCCCATTTTTCCCTTCCCGCGGGAGAGAGGAGGGGGAGAAGAGCCACAAAACGAGCAGTGCGCTGGGACGGGGCTCCGAGCCCGAGCGATACAGGGACCATCACCCGCAGGCACCGCCCAGGCACCGCGCAGGATGCGCGCAGAGGACGGTGCCAGCGCTGCGACTGCCGTGCCGTCAGCCGGATTTCATTAAATCCTTTCCTCTCGGTGGGCAGCGTTGAACGCTCGGCTGAACTTCGCCGCTGCATAAACAAATAGAGGATATTTTACATGATTTAAATGTGCGGATAATTAGTTTTATTACATTCATTACCCCCCTTTACGTGCTCTGTAACAAGTCGGCAATTAAAGTAACAAAGTAATAAAGTCCTTATAGGGGCATTTAAGCACGCGCGGCGTTTGCCGAGCTCAGCGTTCAGTCCAGGGCTGCCCATTGCGCCGCTTCACCCCACATCAGGCGGGACTCGACGGCAGCAGCATTTTGGGGCATGTCGCTGGGAGTTACCGGGGGACAATAAAACGACGCGAAAGATTCTCGAGCCGCTGAGGGGCCGGGTGAGGGTTTTATGGCGAGAGCTGACGGCTTTATTGCGGCTGCATGTTGTACAATGTGTATTTGATAAAGAACGGCCTTTGGTGGCCCGTGGACACTTTTTGTGCACCGGCGAAATGAAAATAAATGTGAACACGGTTTTAGTGCGAGGGCGGAAACAAATTGCGGGCTCTAAATGGTCCTCCCTTTATGGCCAGCAGACAAGAGGAGAAAGGCGCTGCCAACATCTGTCTTCCGTCCCCCAAATCTAAAGGGCACCAAAGAATGATGCGAATCCAAGTGTTGCTACAGCGGAGATTTGTCTTTATTTACCCGCTTTCTCATGAATATGAATACTCAGCTGGGGCAGTGAGGTGCCTCGCCCCCTCTCCAACAACGCGGGGCACTTTCAAACATTTCCAAGTGCGTTTCCTGCGGAGGGAACCCTTTGTCCCGAGGGTTCTTCCCCGCGCTGCCCACCGCAGCCCGGTCCCGGCCGCGCCGTCGGGGCTGCGGGTCGCTGGCATCGGCCCCTGGCGCCCGGCGCTGGTCCCGGGCCGCTGTCCCCCGCTGCCCCCCGCTGCCCCCGGAGCCGGCTCCGCGCCCCCGGCCCGCGGCTGTTGGCTTTGCCCCCCCGCCGGGGGCCCGCGCTCCAGTTGTTCTTTCTACACGCGAGCGGCTCTGCCGAAAAACTTGTAGCAAATGGGTAATTTGATTACGGCCACTATAGGCCAACTGCCTCAGCGGCCTTCCCCCACGCGTCTGGCTGGGGGCAGAGAAACCATCTCCAAGGAATAATCAAATCAAGGCGAAGTGTGGAAAAACCCCTCCTGATTTCCAGGCGACACAAATAGAATTAGAGCCTCCCGGTTGCTTTCTCTCTCCCCCCACCCCTCCCCTCTCGTTTCTTTCTCTTTTTTCCCCTTCCCAAAGAGCCCCTTTGTCTGGCCACCGGCTCCCGCGGGGCGCTCAGGGCTGCGCGGCCGCGCAGGGGTGCGCGGGGTGGGCGCCCGCCAGCAGGAGCCGGGCAGGGACGCGCCGCTGTGCGAGAACCGCTTTTCTTCCCTTCTTCCCCATTCAGAGAGGGCCGGGGGGGAGCCGGAGGAATGCTCGGAGGCAAACGGGGAACAGCACGCCTTTGTGCGGCCGCCGCCGGCCATGGGAAAGCGGCTCCGGCCCCCCCCCCCCCCCCCCCCCCGCCCCTCGTGTTTCTATGGGGTTCGCGCGGCCACCCCGTGCGCGACCCGGGGCTTTCCGCGCCCCACTCGAGCGTCCCACGGCGGCACCGCGGGAACAACCGAGCAGCGAGGGGACGGGGGACAGGAGCAGGGACGCGGCCACATCCCCGAGCAGAGCGGAGACACTGCGCGGCGCATCCTCAGCGGCTGCGCGGGGCGGGGGAGATGCGCGGTTATTTTCAGAGCCGAAATTGTGATGTTTTTCTCTCTTTTCCTCCCGCAGGCCGGGCCGTGGCATTCAGGAGGCCGCCAGCAGAGGGATCTGTGCTTTGCTTTTTTTCCCCCCTCGCTGCTGCCGCGGCGGCAACATCTGCTGGGAGCAGGAGCCGGGCTCTCGAGCAGACAGACGCACAGATGTAGAAGTGACATCTGCTTGTGACAAAGGAGCAGGAATTAGATTAGGCGGGGAGGCCTTTCTCCCATTAAAGGAAAAAAAAAAAAAGAAAAAAAAAAAAAAGCGAAATGCTAGATGTAAGCTGTGCAAGCAGGGGAAGAGGATGTGAAAGGCAGAAGTGCTCAGTGGGCAGCTGCTGGGACAGCCGGGGCAGCACAGGTCCTGGGAGCTGGAGAGCCCTCGGAGAAGGCTCTGCTTTCCCCCTCGAAGCAGAGCTGCGGCCAAGTCACTGATTTCTGCCATTGTAGCCAGGAACAACTGGAAGCTGTGCCTCTGCCACTCTCCAAGGTGCCTTCCGAGGCTGCGGCCGTGCTCCTCACATCGGCCACCAGTGGGGTCTGGGGCTGGATGCTGCTTTTCTTTGTTTCTCCGATGGAATAAATATAAGGATGCTCCCTGTATTTAGTTGGGTTAAACCCAGAAGCTAGAATGCCCATCTCACCTTACAAATTGTCCTCTCTTGATCCCATAAAAAGAAAAAATAACACCGCCACAGCCTTAAGTTTGTGCACTTTTGTGAAGTCAGAAACGTACAGCAAAGTTGTGCTTGTCTACTCAGCTGTGCTCAGGAGAGCCTCCACCTGTATCACCACACGCTGCCCAGCAGGATCACTGCCCCACATATTGCAGGTGGTATAGCCTTTCCCTTCTCTTCTGAAAGCAATGTTTTTCCCAGTTATATATATACTGATATTTAATAACACATCTTTCTTTAAACCGTACCACTTCTTACAGCCAGGGATACTTCCCGCCCCTTGCAGTGTGGCACAATGAAGATAGAGCAGGACTACATTCCACTTCAAGCTGTAGGAACAGTGTACAGATCTGCAAGGACAGAGTATGATGTGCTGTGCATGGGAGCAGCATCTACTGTAGGCCTCAAAGATCAATAAAGTTGCTCAAAATCTCCAGGACCCTTTAAAGAACACGGTTTCAGAGGAGTTTGTCTTGGACTCTTGGTGCTGAAGAGCTTGCTGGGCTGTGAGCCTGCTTGTGAAAATCCATCCATGAGGTATGAAGTGTGACATACATAGGTATGGAGTGTGACACCTGTGTCAGCAATGGGGCTGGGAACTAGAAGTGTGGATCACACAGGCTGAGAAGCGCCTCATAACATGCGTAGTGTATGGTGGAGGGAGAGATAACGCGGTGAAAACAGCTTAAAAAAGAATTGAAGAAAACCTGTTGGTAGGAAAAAAATACTTTCCACCTCTATTATGGCCATAAAGTGCCAACCCATGTATTTTCTTGTAGGTACAGAAGCAAGTTGACATTAACAACTAACATATAAGAGTCTATATTGTACGTAATTGCAGATATATAATTGTCTTGTTTCATAAAAAAAAAAAAAAAAAAAAAAAAAGCATGTGTATGAGTTTAAAAAAACTCCAGGCTTTGGTACTCTCTGGTATTTAGCATTTTGGTATTTGTATCCTAAGGTGATGGATATTGGCTCCAGTTCCACGCTGGCCTTTAACCTGCGGGCAGCTGGGCAGATCCACCAGGGGAAGGGCCCTTCTCTGTACACTTCTTCTGTTCTTTCTCTGAGCAATCATCTCTGTCTACCACCAGACCTATGGCCTGACCCAATTATGGCAATTTTATGTTTCTATGCCTGTTTGTGTCGATGGCTCCAACAACGTTGAATGAGGCAGTAAGAAAGATGGAAAGGTATGTTCTTCCCACAGCAAGATAACAACTTCAAGTCAAGAGGTCACAGGAACGTTAAAGAGGCCTCTTTTCTCAGAATAGGCGGCCAGTGACAAGGAGGCACGGGGAGCAGTCCTGAATTCTTTCCTGTAAAGACATGCTGCCTCCAGGCGAGGTACTCCCAGCCCTGCTTGCAGCAGTGCTGGTTAACCACAGCCCTCCCTTGGCTCTGCTGAGGCACACAGCAGCTCCTGGGGGGTGTAGAGGGGTCTTTAAGGATCTGGAGGGAAAAATGTATGAGGAGCAGCTGAGGTCCCTTGATTTGTTCAGCCCGGAGCAGAGGAGAGGCTTCACAGTGGCCAAAAGCTCTTCACAGGGAGCAGAGAGGCAGCACAGATATCTGCTCTTTGCTGACAATGCCTGAGGAAACTGATGGAGCTGTGCTGGGTGAGGGTCAGGTTGGGTGTTAGCAAAAACTTCTTCATCAGAGGGTAGTGGGTGTGGAAGAGACTCCCCAGGGCAGTGGTCATGACCTCAAGCTGCTAGAGTTCAAGGATCATTTGGACAACGCTCTCATACATAAGGTTTGATTTTTGATGCATTCTGTGTAGAACCAGGAGTTGGACTCAGCCATACTTGCGGGGCCCTTCCAACTCTGGATACTCATGATTCTCGTATGAAACTACAGTATGCCCTGCTCTGCTCTGCTCTGCTCACAAGAGCAAGAGGTCAAAAAAACACCATGTGCCTGAAAGACTGAGGGCAATTTGCCAGTCTTTAATGATGAGCAACAAGCACCTGGTCAATGGGCTGGGACCTTCTTGGGGGCCCAGGTGTGGACAGTTTGCTCTTGGTTAAAGGAAGAGCTCCTGATGCTTCCTAATCCTGGTGTTAGTGCCACAGGTAGGTGGTAAATCGGGTGGTGTGGTAGCTGCTCCTGTCTGGGTTGGCCTTGCTCTGTGGCTTCTTGCTTTGTCTGCAGCATGCCTGTTATTTCCATAAGGCAGCCTACTAGAGTCTGGCTATGCTTATTCTAGTGTTTCTTAAGTAGTACTATCATTTGTAAGTAGTTTGTGATGAATGGTCCCAAGCTCCTGTGCAAAAGCAACATAATGCTGGCAGCTGCTCATTTTTTAGCTTCCCGGTAGAAAATATTCCAGTCAATCAATTGAATTACTACTCTCCAGCCCCATGTGCTAACTTGGGAAGTACAACAATGCCTTCCTGCTAATCACATATGACAGTCTCTTGATTTCATTGCAATCAAAATGAAATTACAGGCTCAAGTTAGCTTCTGTGTAGCTCATTTTTGCAGAGGACAAGAAGAAAGGTGCTAGTGGGACTCCTGGGCCTCGATGGCTGAGGCCAGAGCTGCTCTGTCAGGGCCTCAGAAAATGAGGGATGGTGTTTGGTGTGTGCTGGCTGAAGAGAAACAGCAGCAGAGAAGCAACAGGATGCAGTGCTGAACCTGAATGAAAAGCAGTAGATGTAAGATGTGAAACGTATCTTTTTTTTATGCTGACTACATATCTTCCTTAAGCTGATTATGCTTGATGTGAAGGGTCCTTAAATTAAGGGTAAATTATCTTTTTGCGTTAATAGAGAATGTGAATGGATATTACCTTTAAATGAAAACAAGACTGCAGATTTTACTGAAACCTTTTATGCAATCTATGCTTAAGCCTCTCTTGGAAAATGTGGGTTTATGTGTGTACTCTGGGACCTTGTGCTGTGCCATTAAGTAAAATAATTGCCTATATTCCAACGGGCGCTGAAAGGATTGGCACTGGGTCAGTTCTTAAAAGTTTATTTGCAATCCGTAAGAAGACATTTTTTTTACTTAATGCATTTATAGGCATTGTTCTAGTTAATACTCATGTAAATAGCACATTAATTGAGTCTTCAGATTCTGTAGTTGTATGCTGCAATATGCTGATATCTTCAAAAGTAAAGAAAGTGATGTGCAAAGCTGGGTAGATGGTAGGACGTAGTCTGTGTATGAGTGCACATATTACTCTATCAGGAGAGCAAAGCAGGAGATGGCAGAGCCCTGGCAAATTCATAGAGTAATTTAAATTGCTTTGGATCACCCATTGGAGTTTGTTCCCTACCCTAGTGAAGTTTTTACCCAGTAACTGGATTGCAGGTGTCTGTGTGGAGTAGTGAGGAGGTGCTTTTTAAGTGTAATGTAAACTCGCCTCAGTTATCCTTGCTTTTATTTCTTCCATCGTTACAGTGCTGTTTTAGAAGACTGCTGCTGATGGAAAGGATCTGACAAAGTCAGACAAGCCTGAAGTTCTCAGGACTTCATTTTCCTGCATGCAGACTCCATCCAAAAGTGTACAGGAAAGTGGCATTTGAGACTGAAGGTGAAAGTTGAGATGATACTGACCTGTCCTTAGCAGTGACTGGTTGTGTCTACCTTACTTAATCTTCTTGGTAGTCTTCAATAGTAACTATCACTTCACTTGGCAAAGAAGGGTCACAGATCTGCCACGCCAATGAAAGACATGGGAGCTTACTGCAGTAACCCTGTGTCCAAGGAACAGTTATGGTTCCATCTGGATTCTGAGGGTGAGAACAACTTCCAGGTCTTGACAGACAATGGAGCATGTATCCTCACCTGGGAAAAATGGCAGCCTCTGTTCCTTGGGCCCTGTGGCCTCAGTGAGGAAACTGGGATGACTGGTTGGGGGTAAATCTGGAATGAACCCAATAACAGCTAATTTTAGCACATTACCCAGACACGCTGCGTTCTCTTCTTTAAGCTTTCCACACCAATAAGATCCAGGTCTGCTTCTGACTAAATCAATGGATGTGCTGTCTTTATCTGAATTTTTGTTGGTTTTGAGGGTATGTGCGTATAGTTGGGAAAGAGAATCTCTGTAGGCATCTGCAGCAAGGAAGGCTCATTATTTCTGAGAACGTGGTAGATTTCAAGCTGGTAATCAACAGAAGAAATGGGAAAAAAATCATACAGGCCAAAACTTTTGGGTAATGTTAGAAACAGGTTTAATAGGAAGAACTACAGCAGCAGGGCTGAGAAAATAAAAGGCTGCTTGTGCGTCCTCTTGAATGACTGTCTAGTGGGAGAGAAGAACTAGGGCTGTGGGATCCATGTGATTTTTTTTATTTTTTATTTTATTTTTTTTTTTTTGCATCTCCACACAGAAACTCCTAAAGCAAGAGCTTTCTTTTAAAGGAAACTTTATTGTTTATGCACTTGAGAGACTCGCTAGAAGGTTGTTATTCCAGTGCTCTTTGTCAGGTCTTGAACAACCACAGTGAGAATCGGAATGAGATTTTTGAAGGAATTTTGCTCCTAAATGGTGCTTTTCTGCCCAGACTCTGAATATATCTGTAGACAACAAACAGTATCAGAAAGATACCATCGCATGTCGAAGAAGGAAAGAGATTTTTCATGTAGAACTTCTGAATCCGGTTTTACCAGTGGAAATAGTTAGGCATTGGTATGTATATATTTCACTCTGAAAAATCCCACTTGTCAACAGATCACAGAAAAGTCATATTGGTATTGATGTGAAATCAAATGGTCATGCTTGGATCAATATCTTATAATATTATTATGATGTTTGGAGGATATGGAATGTAAATTAGCAGTGATTGAAATAGCATTTTCCTCTTACATTTTAAATTGTAACTATTCTGTTTTTTTCACATTGTTAAATTGTACAAACAGATTCATATGCATATAACACATCTAACAGGATGTCATGACCAACGCATTATACCATGGTGCAGCTGTGAGTTGTCTGTAACACTGTGAAAATTGCAGAGAAAATGATGAGGCCAAGGGGAATTTTCCTTGAGAAAGCCTTGGTAACTACTGAATGAGGGCCTTTGTTTTTGACCCGATGAAAAATTTTGGCAAGATAAAGCAATTAGAATCCTGGGATAAGCAAAATTTTTTTATGCCCCCTCATTTTATATAATGCACAGCCTTTATATTGCATGGAGATAAGAGACTTATCTCTCAGGAATATTTCTGTTTATGCCAACCCTCAAAATCATTTAATTATAATGACAAAATATTCTTTTAAACTCCTTACTAGCCATAATTTTGACTCTTTCCTTCTTATTTGTTATGCTAATGGAAGATTGCTATTGAATACATAATTGTGAAGTGTTATAAAATCTTGTGTCTCAGGTTTTTCCTTTTGGTCTGAATGACTAGAGAATATTTTTGCCACCAATATGACTTTATCTGAATTAATCACATAAATGGAATTTTACCTATGTATTTCACATTCATCAGTTTGATGAACTTGTGAACTAGAGATGTTTTTACTGGGCACAAAGAGACTTTGTGTTGCTCCTACACAGCGAGCCCAGTGACAAATAGTGGCAATTTCTGTTATTATGTATCTTTTCAGTGCTAGTGGGATAGCAGAAAAAAACGGCAAGAGAAAACAGGCTTCTAGAAAGTGTTCAGAGCCAAAGTGACAGGGAGTAAGAATTTGCACCTTCTAATTGCCTGTTGGCAATTGTTATGGTTTTTGGTTCTGAAATGGGAAAAGACATAGCCAAAGTTGTACTCTCCAGAAAAAGTTGAGACAGCAGAAAGATAAGCAGGAGACAGCAGTGTGCTCAGATGCTTCCTGGAAAATGTGTGCAGAGAGAAGGAAGCAAGGACACAGCAGAGGACAGAACAGAAGACAAGCTGTGATGCCTGAGGAGGAAACATTTTTGGAAACACCAGCTCCCTCTCATACAAGAACTTAAAATCCAAATGCCCCTTTCTCCTTGTAGATGCTTAAGTGGTTGGGATATTTACTGTAGAAATGAGATGTGGTTTGGATTTCATGGTGATGGTGTCCACGCTTCCCATAGCAGAAGTTCTGAACTGATTTCTCTTTCACAGCCCTACACACACACATACACACACGAAAGTTAATGTAGACCACTCTTGTTTTTCTGAGGAACCACAGAGAAGAGGGCTCTCACTCTATGCCACGCACCTGAGTCCTGCAATCTTTGTAGTACCTGACCATTGTGCAGATCACAGATAGTTTTGTGTAACTCTGCGTTGCCAGGCACAGCTGAGAATCCTTGACACGTAGGGCTACTTGTCAAAGGTTCTTCTATGCACTGTGTAAGAGATAAAACTCCGTAAGAATAAATGGCAATGTGCCTTATTTGCATCTTATCAGCCACTTCTGACTTGAGGTTGTAGTAATGGGACTTTTATGATGCAAATTGCTACATGGAAGGTCCATAGAAAATCAATTGCTAGAGATTTTAACATCTTGTTTAAAAGAAACAAAATATTTCAGGAAGTTTATAACACTGCCAAGGAGCTACTTTTTAAAGCAGGCTTAAAATGACTTGTTTTGTATGAAAGCCAAGTGTCTGCGTGTTTAGGTTGACTATTGGAGAGCTAACTGCGTGAAACATTGTGTTGCCCCAAACCGAGAATTTTTTCCTAGCCCGAAATTAAACTCAATTCCAAGTTTATTTTTGCAATAACTAGATAGGAATCTGGACCGATGGCATATATGGCCAGTTTCAAACAAGCATAGACTTAACGTGTTTAATAAACAGACCAGCTCTGATCAAATATTAGATTTTAATAATATTGTGCACTTCTGAACAGAGAGGCAGTTCTTCAGAAAATTGCTAAGTCACACGCCACTGAAGATATGCTGTAATTTCTTGGATGTGTTAATGTACTCTCAGGTAGGAAAGCACACAAAATAGATGACTTAACTTGATTTGTGCTTCTTCAAGAGTGATGCAACCTATCTAAGCATCCATTTACCTTCATTGCTTTCCATGTAAGAAGCCCTTGTGATCTTATCCATTCTCAGATTTAAAGGCATCTGAGAAAACACCTTTGGAAAGCTTAGTTCTGGAAGTGACGCTCTCTCAGATAGTAGCAGTCTCTGTAGTGTGATGGTAATTAACAAATGCTGAAGAGGTTGGTATGGGAGAGAAGATGGAAACTGTAGTATAGATCTAAAATGCAGACCTTGTGTATAGATTTCTGCAGGAATTGCATAGATGGGATCTCCAAATTACGGGCCTTCTCTCGTGACACAATTTCACTCTCTATCATGTTCCTATAAGGCAAACAAATGTAATGAATCTTCAATGGTGATAAATGATACGGATGAAATTTCATGATGTCTGACAGTGGCTGAAAGGCTCTGAGTCAATGCTACTTTGCCCATGAACTGTGAAATGGCTATTTCCATAATATCCCTGCACTAACTGTTCCTCCTATAAGTTGCTCTAATGACAATAGATCCCTATAAGCCAGGGATAGCCAGTAATGAAGAATAAATAGCTTTTTGATAGAGGGACAGACTGGGGTTACTAACTGCAGCCTCAATGGATGGAACTGGGCATCATTGATAATACTGCCTAAATTTAATTACTTCGTTTTGTGACGCACAGTATCCCCCTTGTCTTAGCCTAATTGTTTTGACTTGCTATTGTGGGGAGAACAGTTTGTGCCTGGAAAGAAAAAGAAGGTGATCTTGAAGTTATAAAAGAATGTGAATTAGTTTTCTGTTATTTATAGAAGAATATAAGTATTTCAGACCATACAGCATCTTTCTGGTATTTGAAGCACTTGCAACATAATCACTGTATTCCCTGAGCTTACTTGCAAAGGAGATTGTCCAGCAGTTGCACCAGATAATCTAATAGCTGGGTCAGAAAAGCCTTTTGTTATTTATGTTGGAAGATGAATATGTTTATGTGCAGTTTTAAGGCATGAGCTCCAAGCTGTGTTGTGAAACCACGAGAGTAGAAAGCTGAGACCAGTCCATAAAAGCAATCTGATGCATCAGTGTAAAGCAGTGTTTTCCTTATTATCTCTAGAAGAAAGTAATTATACCAAACAAGGAATAGAATATTATGAATCCACATGAAGAATTAATTTGTTTACCACAACAGATACCTTCTGTTAAATATTTTTCATGCTTTTATTTAAAATTGGACCATTCTGGGATTTAGACGAATATGTAACTTCATTTTCCCTTTTGTTTCATTAGACTGAATCTATTTTTGTGAAGGAGAGATGTCAGATTTATTGCAAGTTAATTTTAACATCAGAAAGTTTGAGTTAAATTTATGAATAGGCAGCATTTATTACCATTTTAAATTCCCTTATTTACTGTTGTTGCCATCTCTGTTACCATTATAACGGCATCTGTAAGACTACTGAATGTGGCATGTTAAAGATAGGCTTCCTAGTGGCTTTTTGAATTTCTGTTTAACTAGAATCTTTCCTACTTCATTCAGCTACCCTTACAATTTACATTAGACAACACTCCATCAATAAAACCATCAAAATGATCTACTACATTGTAGACAAAAGTTATTGTGTCAACTTGACACTAATCAGTTAATTCCAGTAAACCTTCAGATAAACAAAAGCTTGTTGTCTATTACTGATGTGTGTGATTAGCCCCCTGTATGTCCTATAGCTATGCACATCTATAGAGATGTATCTGGCAGACACTTGGCCTGAGGGCTCTATATGTAAACCAGGACAGGATCTATAGTTAATGATGTTGACCCTGACTCCCTCAACAGAGATTGGATTCAGTCCTCATAATATCCCGACAGCTGATATGTATACTGTGCTAATAATATTATCAATTACTTATGCTACTGTGGTTCCCACTGTTTAAAGCTGATAAAAGGTTCTTTCACATTTCTACTTCTTATATCCCTACTATCTGACTGGATGAGTTTCACTTGGATTTTTTTTTTTAATTTACTTTTTGCTTTGAAGCTCCATAACTGCAGCTAAGGTAATGGGAAATAGCTGGAGAAATGAGCCACATTCCATATTCTGAATAACGTGTTTTTTTTTCTCTTGCATTTCCTCTAATCCAAAGATGAACTAAGCACGTATTTACACTCTGTGCCTTGAGTCTAAGGGGTGCCAACCAGCCAGCAATGGGAGAGGTCTCCAGGTGCACACATTCAAATGGACAGGCTTCTGAATCCTGGTGTTGCCCAAGTGCCAGGCCTTGTGTCTGGGGCACCCGAAAGCTAGAACTCTGAAGTCTGTGGTGGCTTCCAAAAGCTTAGCTAAAATAATTCACACACCGCTCCTTCTGACACTCTCTGTTACTGTAGAGTGTCCAGCAAGTTGAATGAGTGGTGAAAGTGTATTTCATGTATTTTTCCAGTAGTGAAGATTAGAGATTTTGACCACGTTTAAGCCTATATTGGGGGGAAACCCCAGACTGTACTATGAGTAGCATGATGCTGTTCTTGAGGTCCTTTTTCCTGTAATCATACTAACTCTTTTTTTCCTTGTGCTGAAGCAAGTCACAGCTGCAGCTAGCACCCCATGTAAATTCTGCACCCTGTATGTGTGCACCAAAAAGCCCTCAGCCTCAGCTCACTGGGAGAGGAACCTGCCTTTTCCTAATGCTTTACAGACAGTAAGTGCATACAGAGGCAAGGACTGCAGCACAAAAGAAGGGTTTGTGCTTGCACGCTGCTGGGGTCCCCACATTGTGCCCCGACCTCCAGGAAGCTGAGCAGAAGGGCTCTGCCTCACGCACCGTGCAGTGCTGGTTGAAATGATGACAGGGACCACTGTTAAAAATTAAATTCTGCCTTATTTTTTGTGCAGTTCTTGTGAGCCACATTCGCGAATAGTAGTGAGAGATTTAATGATCGCATATTTTTTATCTTATTTCACTTCGGTCGATGCCAATTTTTTTCTGTTACTGTCGACTTAGAGCTCAAAGTAATTTAGTAATTGATTCTAAGCACGGCAGCTCGCCAATGGCAGCTATCCATTCAGGGGAATATCTCTGCTAATTTTATCCATCAGAATGAGATTACCATGCTAATCTCCCCCAGCCCCAGTACCTTGGTCAGTTGGGACACACTGATGCAAACGATGTTATTAAACACAAACCCTTCACTTGGGACAGGAGAGAAATGAACACAGGGAGATGAGCGCATCGGGATGTGCTGCAAGGATTGCTGAGACTGAGCTGGCATTGTCTGCTGTGTCCTCTTCATCACCCCCGAGCTCTTGCGTGTGCAGCACTTTTTTTTTTTTTTTTTTTTTTTTTTTTTTTTTTTAGCAATCTATGGTTGCTTGTTTGTTTGTATCCTTTCTTTTTCCCTCGGAAAGATTTGGCTGCCTTCACAGATCATCTACTTGCGAGGGGCAGCAGCCGTGGCTCTTGTAACAGAACCTTTTTCTCTGCAACGTTCTGATTTCAGGCTATGCTTATTAGTAAGGTCCATCATTGTTTTAGTGTTGTTTTTTTTCCTGTTAGGTTAGAAAAGCTACAATGTGTGTGGCTGTGCTGAGTGGCAGAACTGTGCTGCCCTTTCTTTTCGCCATGGGTGCTTTGAGAGCACCTTCTGCTCTTGGCCAGGGAGGAGAAAAGAAGCCTTCAGCTGAGGACTATAATCTGCTCCTTTTTCTACTGCAGAGCCCTGCTTTGGAGTGCATCCATCTGCCTGGTAACTCCATCTTGTAACAGGCAGAGATCTCTGGCACAGGTCCTGCAGAGCACTAAAGCATTTGCTGGAGGTGTGGGGGCTGTGCTGAGCTCCAGCTGCAGCCCCTCTGAGGCATAATGGGACCTGCTGACAGTGGGGCCTCTCCTGCCTCTGCCTGAGCTCAGATCCACTTTCAATCAATAAGAACCCACTTAAAATCAGTCAGAATCTGACCCAGCTGTAATGTAGATCAGCTCCAGCCAAAGTGCAGGCTGCTGGCAGAGGCTGTTGAAAAAAATAACATAGGAAGACTGGTGTCTGTTTTTGCAACATGTTTCACTAGTTCTTGGAGTTTAGTGATTTATTAATAATTGTTCATGGCTTTTCTTCAGGAAGGAAAGCAGGGTTTTTCTCCAGGTCATGCCTGATCTGGAACCTAAAAGGCTCACACCTGTTCTTCTGGAGCTCCTCAACACTGCTTAGGGGAGCTGAACAGCTGTACTCCTTCTCTTGCCCTAACACATCACTCTATTACACAAACTGCTATGAATGACAGAAAGCAATTGGTTAAATTGCACAGCATTTTTAATATAAACAACAGAACTGTGTAGAACATGTAAATTTGTTTTCTGCCACTTATTTTTCTTTTAACAAATGAAGAACAAAGTAGAATTAATTTTTAAATTCTTCTAAAGTCAGCTTTAAGGCAAAGAAGAAAATGAAGAAATTGCTTTCAGGACGTCAAAAAATAGAAGGTACAGATATTTCTACAGGAGGTTAAATCAGTCTAAGCTAATGTACAGAACACGGCTAAAAAAGTATTTTCTGGTTTACATTTGAACAAAAACAGAAGAAAATGATCTCAAAATTCTCAGTTCAAAGCTAAAATGATCTAACAGAATTTGCCTGCAGAAGCACTGCGCTCCCAAGAGGTACTATCTGAAGGTTTAAATTCTCAAGGACAAAGTAGGAGAAACACTTGTGGGAGGTGTGTGTCACCGTCTACTTTTATCAAGCCAATATTTTTGATAGACACATATCTTGTGTTGGCAGTTTAGAGAGTTCACCAAACACCTAGTTTTTGAGAAAAGCTCAGACCTGGAAATTTGCTTAGAATCCTTGTGTGCAGGATGGTGAGGTTAGCGGGGCCAGGGGATGCTCACAGCTGGGGCACCACATCCTGAGTATTGCTGGGCAGCAGTGTCAGCACCAAGGTGAGCAGGAGCCTGCTGAGAATGGGGGGAGGGGGAGGGGAGACAGGTGCTCACTGGTTTCTGTCAAGCCTCTCAAAGTCTGCCTCTGTCACCTTTCCAAATGCTTTCTAAAACTTTATTTCCCTGAAATAACAAATGGGAGAACAGACAGAAATCTTGATGTTACTGGTACAGGCTCATGCAGTGTCCTAAGCATAGCTTTTGAACTGAGTTTTAGGAATTCGTTTTGGCTGATCTTTGTTGAGTGAGAGTTTATAGAAAGGTAAGTTTCAAGGCAAGCTTAGGACAAGCAGGCTTAGTGTGTTCCACGTGGGAAACAGTTCATTTGCTTTTACTGAACTGGTAGCATTTGGTGCCATAAGCTATCAGGCTCTTAGGTGTGGTTACTCATATGGCTATGTCCATTGCAGCTGACTCTGGTGGTCTGTTGGATTTTTTTCTCCCTGTTCTTATCTCTGAATAGCATTACAGTATACCAGTTCCATGATCTGGAAAGTGTTCTTCCTAATGAAAAAAGTGCAGTCTCAAATTCTTGCCCCAAGTGTTTCAGCATCCAAGAGGCATGTAGACAATGCCCTGTAACTTCTGGTTAGCCCTGAAGTAATTGGGCAGTTGGACTGGATGATCTTTGAAGGTCTTTTCCAACTTCTATTCCATTCCAGTCAGGTAACCTCATTTTTCTTGAGAGCTGATCCTTTTAGCAAAAAATGCTTTCCCATTTTCTCCCTATCCTGTCCTTAGCTTGCCCATTGCCTATCCCCTTTAATGTACTCTCTGTGTCCTGCTTTAGGCAAGATTATTCCTTGCTCTGTTTATATGTTTTTGATGCCATGCTATTATATGTAGTAAGAAGCATGAATTATAGAAATGCCATGTAAATTGGATGAGTTTCAATTATTCCCTGGCACTGCACAGAGAGTACATGTGCATTCAAATATACTCAAGGAAGACACAAAACCAGACTGTGTCTGACTCTGCATTGTTTTCTGAAAAATTACTCCTCAGAGGATAATGCTACTTCCAATCTCATATTTTGCTTCATAAAATCCTACAGAGGACTTAGGCCAAAATCTATTGGGGGTCAGCCACTGCTGTACCATTCATTTGTTCACTGCAGGATGAAAAGAACAGCAGGAGGAAGATGAGGGTTTTTTTTTTTTTTTTCCCTGTGATAATATATATATGAGAAATGCTGTTGTGCAGAGATAATGGTGATGAAAGAGAGATGATGTTGATATCATGGTGCTGAAGATAATAGGCATCTACCGAGGGACAGGGATGCTTGTAGGTAGGGTTTGGCTGCTCCTTCCCTTCTTTGCAAACATGTCCCTCCACACAATCTTGTGGGGTCAATGTGATACTGAGCTACGCAGGGCAGCTTTAAGTGCAATACAGGCCCACAGTACCACCACAAGTGCCATCCCCACCATCAAGATAAGACTCATTGCTATTGCTCCAGCAAACACAATTTCCCACACAGTAAGGAACAGCGGAAAACCCTGAGGAGCAGCCTGTTATTTTCACATCCTTGATGTGAAGCAACCTGGAAGAGCATTTGTGACAGTGGACATATAGTGGTCAATTTTCTATAATACAAAAGCTTAGCTTATTACTTCAAAATCTGCGTGCATCCATTGATAACCCCATTATGAAATCCAAGAGTCCTAATGCAATTGTGTCAAGGAAGATTTACTTGTTAAAGGGAAAACGACTTTCACATAAATAATTTACTACAACAGAGAAATAATCCTCTGTGCTATCATCCTTACATTGAAACTAATCGAATGGAGTTATTTTTAAATTGCTTGGAAGTGTACTGCTCTCATTTCATTGTCAATAAATATGCCCTGTTTCAGCACTGCACTTCACTCAATGCATCTGAATTTTCAAGTGGGATGGGAATTGATTAGAATTTAAAAAAATGCAGAAGAATTCCTATAAAAAATTAGCGTGCTGTAAAATTCACGACTCCTTTGATAACCTGAAAATGGGCCATATTTCCTCTATTGATTCTGGTCCAGCTTCTGCTTTGTGGTTGAAGTTTTGCCACACACCTTGGTGGGAACAGATCTTTAATCTTCTGCTGGAATGGGTTTTGTCTAAATTTGGGGAAAAAATAGAAGAATTTAACCTCAACAAGCAGCAGTTGGTATTTCTACAGAGCACTATTTGACTTCTCATTCTGAAAGTAAATAGAAAGATTCAATTACTGGGAATTCTTCCTTTCCTTTTCCCTTTCTCCTTTTCCCTTTCTTTTTCTGTGTGTGTTATTGTTTTCTTTAACTTGTCATCCATTTCACCAAGTTAGCTAGCAGGATCTACAAGGACTACTAATAGTCACATTTACATTTTAAAATATCCCCTTCCCTTGAACATATGCCAGATCAAGGTTCTTCTTCAATTAGTCTATGCAGTATTTTTTGTTGCTATGCTCAGATTAATTTTCTTTCTGATTTTCCTTTCTACCCTATGACCTGGTTGTTAAACCACTCAGGTTCTCCCCTAACATCGTTGTCCCCTGTGGAGGCTGCAGTTGCTTGGAGGTTAAATCAGCATCTAGCCCTTTTGTCAGATCTCAGATGGGATGCTGGGCATCCCTGTCCTGCTTCAGCCTCTTGATGCAGTGACCAGAGATACAGCTGCCAGAGGTACAAGCTGAGGAACCAAAGGTGATGCCTAGATGAAGTCTACACATGTGTGTTCTTAAAATTAATTGCTAGAAATAATTACCTTTTTTGTTTAAATAAAAGTTCTGGATAAACAATTGTCCTTTCTGTATGAAGACAAGTCTTCCTTATCATTTTCATTCTTCATTTTTTAATAAAAGTGGCAAAGTGAGTAGTTTCAGTTCCCAAAAGCTGACATTTTTCATTAAAAAATATACAAAGACATGGAGTACTCGTGGGTGGCCAGGTGAGTATTTTGATTGAAAAGCCTCTTTTTAATGACAGTAGTTTGCTTTATTGGAAAATGGCCGCAGAAAATAATGCTTGCTATTAACTTGAATTCTCCCTGAAAGACTGACTGATTTTATTTAGCAGGTGTGTAGTTACGAGGATTCAGCAATAACTGCATGTCCTAGCATAAACATTTTGGGACATTCATGCATATTCAGGGACTGTAAAAGGGCAGCAAACCCAGGTTTGTGTGGGGACTGTGGGATATTAGATGTGTCAGCATGAGATGCGTTCTTGTCTCCTACTTCTGTTCTCACCAACTCTATATGTAAGCCTTTCAGGTCTTTTACAGATAGCTGTGTTTTCCCTAAGTATGGAGGACTGCCGGTTTAACCATCGTGGGATATACTTCAGCTGGCGTAACTTGTAGATGTAGACAGGATGATTCGGTTTAAGTAGAAGTATGAGAAAGGCACCTGAGAAATATATCATCTCCTGTAGCACCTGAGTGTCACCACTTCAGAGGATGTCACCTTCAAGAAGTCATCTCAGTGTCTCTTCTTGTCCCATTACATCACGGCTTGGATCCCCACACTGTTAAAACCAACTTTTTGCTGATTTCCATGAGTAATCTAATACATGCACAGGAGTCAGCGTGGAACAGTCCCATTCACAGCTGGTTATTTTGTGTTTCTGTAATTAGCATCGCAAGCACAGTTATAGCTGTCGATACTTTTATGATGAACATACCTAACAACTTGCTTGCTCTGTCAAGGTAAGATAACAGAATCAGAGAATAATAGAGCATCCTGAGTTGAAAGGGACCCACAGGGATCACTGAGTCCAACTCCTGGCTTCGCATAGCACCACTCAAAATTCAAACTATGTCTAAGAGCACTGCGCAAATGCACCTTGAACTCCAGCACTTGGGACCAAGACAACTGTGTTGGGCAGCCTGTTCCACGCCCACCATCCTGTGGTGAAGAGCCTTTCCCTAACACCTAACCCTGACACAGCTCCACTCCATTCCCTCGTGCCCTGCTGCTGTCCCTGAGAGGAACTGCAGGCCACCATGAGGCCTCCCCTCATCCTCCTCTACTCTGGGCTAAATAAATCAAGGGACATTAGCTGCCTTTCATACATCTTGTCTTTAGAACCTACTAGATCTTGCCTTCTGCCAGTGAGAGCCATCATTTGCACTTCTTGTTTTGACAGTCTTCTGTTCATGCCATGTGTTTATTTTTGAGCCTGTTGCCAATCAAATTCCTCTGAAATCAGCTGAGAGGCTTAGAAATTATTACAAGGAAGATAAAGAGGGACCCAGACAGACACACAAACATCTTGATTGCAACAAGCGTCATTTCCTTAGGAAGCCAGTAAAAAAATTACTCCTCCACAGGGTCCAATTTTGCATGAACAGAGATACCAGAACACTAATGCATAAAAATTACAACTAACATAGAGGCTCTGCTGACAGACAGAAAAAATTCCAGCATACTGTTCCAGACAAGTTGTCCCTTCTCCTCAGCATGCAGAAGGACAACATTACTGTGTGTGCAGGAGCTGTCAGGGCAAAACACCTGCTGTAATGCAACTGGTTTGCCTACCACAGCTGCTGCAATCTGTTTCTAACACTGTTCTAACAAACCCAAGAAAAGCCAGCCTCGTGCATATGTGATCTTCCTGAACTATGAAGATGCTCTAATGACAGCCAGGAGTCCTAGCATCCCATAGGATTGCAGGACTCACCTTTCTCATAGCTACGTTCATCCTATGCTTTCTGCATTTCAGCTTCAAAAACTGTCCAGTCCTGTGGAATAAAGCTATCTGCAGCAATTCTACTGAAATGTTTTGACAAAAATACATCAAATGATCTAAAAATACTTGACTTGCATTCTTGAATTAATCTGTGATGGTGTAAATGTGGTGATGACAAAATGGGCTGCCAGCAGCCAGGATGTGTATCCATCGCAGGCACACTGTTCTGGATAGTACCCACAGCTCCGTGTGTGCTGCACACAATAGGAGGCATTGTGGTTCTTCATGTCAGGCAGACGCTGCTTCCCAGCTACTGCAGAGTCCTCTGGCTCACTTACAAGCAAATTTGATTTTTCAGAGCACCTAGGTTCAGGCATGGTTCCCAGATGCTTGGTTCATCGCCAAGAAGCAGCACTGTGCCACAGGCCTGCAGAAGTTGCCTGCAGGGCTGTCCTGTCATGTCCATAGACCCCTCCATTCTCCTGGGCCATGACTACTCCTAATGCTGTACCCATCACAAAAATGTTGTAATTTTTCCTGGTTTTCATTCCTCAACAAATGTATACTGCTCCCTCTGGAGATGCTTCATTGGGTCCTTAGCAGCAAGATATGCTGTGCTGTTTCTGCTGTCCCCAGTAGGCAAGCTGTGCATCTGCAGCAAACTGAAAAACAAGGGTGCATCTACCTGCAGGAAGATAACCAGGAGTGAGGAGGGTTTGCAGTGTTATGACATCAGAGCACTGCCTCTTGTCTAGCAGAATTACTCTCTGCAGCTGAGCAGTAATTTAACTCCTGGGCTTGTTCACCTCTTGGCCTCAGCGCTGCTGCTCTGAAGATAATGGAGGTGAGCACAGGTGGACACCACTGGGAGAGAGGACAGTGTCTCTGCAGCACAAGACACTGCCTGGGGAACTTCCAGAGGGCATACCTGCCCACTGCTGGCCTGCCCAAACCAGCACTGGCAGGGGAGGGGTGTGTGACACAGACCCTGGTCCCGGTCCTCTAAGTTACTCTTTCCCCTGAAGGGTATTTTTAAATGCAAAGTGCGCTTTTGTATTTGCTGTAGCAGCACTATTTAAAGCACAAATGTGGCTTAACTATTTCAGTACACAAGTTGAAAATACACTGGAATTACAGTATGCCATGTCTTTACTCCAGAATAAGTGAAAAACTTCGGTCTGACTCAGTACTTCTGGGGTATGCTAATGATGTTCTGATCTGGAAGCATGGTGCTGCTCTGCCCACTGCTACGGAACTGGTACAAAAAGTTACCTACAGAGATGTTGATTATTCTGCTTCCAACACATATTTTTAAAAAATACCCAGTGTTGTGGCTTTTATTTGAGTCTTCATTTACTTACTGGAGTTTTCAAGAAGTAGTGGTTTCATGCAGCTGCTGATATGGAAGATAAGATTAGCTGGATGTTTCCTTGAAGAAACTCCTCTGTTCATGTTGAGTCCTTCAAAGGTGATGGGAATGAGCCCTGCAAGGAGCTGCTGCCCTCACTCCACCCCTCCCCTGGTCATCCTGCTGTGGAGGGAATTCACCATGTGTGCTGCAGCCCACCCCCAGCTGCTCCTTGCCTGTTTGTTTGATGGGGACTGTGACACCAGTAGCGTGAAATCTGTGGGTCGGTCACAAACACAATGGCCATCAGCTGGATTGTGACAGAATGCAGTGAAAACGTTACAAGTCCCTAAAAAAACTGTACTGAAGGCAGGTTGGGCATCTAGGGCTAGTAGTCTTGACCTCAATGCCTGTGGTTCTCAGTTTCCACCCTAAAGAATTGAACTGATTATATCATGTTTTTGGGGTTTTTTTCATCTTTTTTTTTTCAAATGTGGCAAAGACAAATACACAGACATTTCCTAAGGCTCTGAGGTGCTGGGATGAAAGCTATGCAAGAATACCTACAAAGAAATGAACACCTTCCATTCTGATTTTGAGTGATGAATGGTAGATGGCACTTGGAGATTAAGAAGTGAATATATATATATATATATATACATACATATATAATTTGCAATAAGTATTTTTTTCCCCAATGAATAAGGCAAAAATCCTGTGGAGAAAACACAGTGTCATTAAGTAATAAAAGAGTGCTCTACATACAGGTTTAAGCTTTCATTCAGTTACATGGGCAGACTTCAAGCAAAATTTAGATTTTTGGCTTTTTCCCCTCAGCATTCTGACAACTGTAGTTTTCTGAATGGAATATGTTTGTGCTTCCCTTTGGCTGTTGCTTTCTCACCATTTATTTAAGAAAATATTTGAATTGCTTTAGATGTCTTATGAAGTTAATTGGATAAAATTAGGGATAATTAAGTGTCATAAAACATGATAGAAACTTGCTGATGTCAAGAGGGATGTTTAAAAGCAGTGACAATGACAGGTAAATTTGACATATGTCAGAAGATTTTCTGTAAGTTTCCATAAGCTTTTCCAAGCTTCCCTGTCCACATAAGACAGATTTATTTTATTCTGGAACTTGATTATAATAAACCCATTCTTATTTAAGTTAAAAATATATTCTAACCCTGCCTTGAAATGCCTTCATCGAACACCATTTTATACTCACATTTTAAAAGATATAAACAACTGGACTGAATTAATTTGAATACATCATTAAGAGCGTATTTTCCTATATTAAAAAACTGATTGCATTTTACATCTCTGTCGATTTTGTTAGAGCAGCTCCACCGCAAGTTGCTGTATAGCAGCCTGTTGTCTACGTCTCTGCACATTGACCTTTGTTGTAAGATCTGCTATAGACATCACAAACTCTCACATCAATTTACTACAATTGGATGTGGCATCTTCCAGCTAATTTGATTTAGGCAGAAATGCACCTGGCTCTGTTTTTCCCTATAGAATGTTGAGGGAGTTCGGAGTCCTCCCAGATGCCATCTATCTGAGTAGCCCATGTGTTTTTCAAGGTCTAAGCGGTTTGTCTTCATCTACCAAAATACAAGGCACTACACAGGGAGAGTAACTGCATTTTTAATGCAAAGCTCCGTTTGATTTTAAGTGCAAAATGCATACATATACATGCGCATGTATATATGCCTGTGTTTTATATATCTATAGATATGTATATATAGAAATCCTATAAATAGCATATATATGTAGATCTGCATATTAAATATGCAGATAATATGCATATTCCTATGCTGCAGCACATATTTAATATTATGATTGTTAATGAATATTCTTTTTTTTTCCTTTTTTTTTCTTTTTTTTTATTAAGAACACTTTGCAAGAAGAAAAACATTTCGGGTCTCAGTGTAACTTTCCAGACACTGAATTAGATCACATGGATCAGGCAGGTGACAAAGATTGTCCTGTTCCAAAGGCAGGAAGAGAATAAGCCATAGGGTTTTCCGTTTCATCCCATGAAAATAAAACTACAATTTTAAGTATATATATTAACCTTGCATCCTGTGCAATCAACCAAATTAAATTACTGCTTATAGAGTTGCGAATGACTGCAGTAATTAAAATGAGCCTGGACAGATTAATGGAGAAAGTTGGTGTGGTCCTCCAGGAACAGGAGCTTCATCAAGTACAACCAGAAGAGGCATGGCCTCCAGCAGTCAGCCATGGGCTGCCGGGCTTCACCAGCTGGACTTTTAAAATAAGGGTTGGAGAGAGTAAAATAAGACAGCTGGTGGGATTTGGTGCCCAAGAATTCACTGGGTAAAATCAGCTCCTGTAAGGGGAAATCAGAAGTACCACAGAACTACAGGCATTAAAAGCATAAATATTTGTCCGTAAAAACTACACCAGGCATTCAGCACCAAACATGGTTTTGGAAACATGAAAAGAAATATTAAAGTGATATGATGGCAACATCTTGCCAAATTAAAAAAAAAATAACCATATGAATGCTACAGTTTTCTTTGGTGCTTTGACCATGACAACTGTGAGTCTGTGTTTAGCAGAGAAATGGAACAGTTTTATTGGGGTTGAAGTTGGAGAGCTGGACTATGCTGAACTACTTTAACTGCTCAATCTGCTCTTTCTTTTTCAGTCTACTGCTTCAGCAATACACAAACCCACCTGTAATAAAACAACAAAGTTTCATGAAACCAGTAATAAAGAAATACTGGTTGCACATGTAAGTCTATTTTGGCTATTCCTTTACAATGAGATCTCTAAATTCTTTCTGGAAGTGTTAAGAGTAATGGCCTTTTTAAACCATTCAGGACCCTGGGAAGTTAAAAAAAAAAAATTGCTCGTTGTTTAGAAAAACCGATGTATATACAAGATGGTCTTAGAATACACACATCGTTTACTTTATAAACATATTTATTTATTTTCTCACAGAACAATCTTTGGTAATGGTTTCTTTTTTCAAACCATTTGTCTGTAATTTCCATTTACTGCAGTGACACCTAATGGTAGGAGAAGAAGAATGGATCTCCAGCCGCCTTGTTTGCTGTGGAACAAAGGGGTTTCTGCATTTTTATCTAGTGGGGAATGTATGGATTCTTTCCTCTCTCATCAAAGAGCAAACAGACTCTGCTGTGATCTGGAAAGCATTCAGCTGCAGGAACAAAAGCATCTACACCAGAGGTCTAAAGCTATGGTCTTTAGAAAGCCAAAAACCTCGCCTGGCTACTTTTATAAGCCTTTAAGGGCTAAACTTGCACTGCAGGGAAGGAGGGACAGCTAGCGCTGAATGTTAAAATGGACAGTAACAAAACGATACATAATCGCTCTCCATGGCATATGGTCCTGACTATACATCTGGAAGTTTCAGGCTCAAGGGGGCTAATGTTTGTGATGGGTATTTTAAATTCATCTGTGCTGAACGCTGCCAGAATGTGAGTTATTCAGGTCAGAATAAAAGTTGGCAAGATATATGCCAAAGATGTTCAGAATTTTCTTCTGTATAACAAGCTTATGAAATACCTTTTTATGCAGCTAAGACCAGCTGGGCGATAGTTAATCAGCCAAATGCAATTATAGGAGGTGTAAGTCTTATTAATGTATTAGGAATTCTCAGGGTACCACTGGACCATTCCAGATGTGCTGCTGCATAATGAGAACAGCATAACCTTGATCAAGAAGCCAATCTGCCTGATCTCCTCATCTCTTCTAATAATCTATATAATATTTACTTGCAATGGCTCAGAAGGGAGTAATAGAAGTAATAGGTTCTCATTCAAACTTTGACTTCATTTTGTAAATAAAAGTGCTTCAGCGTAAGCCCAAAATGATAAAATTTCACTTAATCTTGAGTAGAAAATGGCACTTCTTTAAACATAGGTCTAATCAAAGGCAGGTCTTATTTAATATTCCAGCTAGGACAGGTGCATTTTGATGCCACAAAAGCCAAAGTAAATGACAGGTTCAGTGCTGGGCTAGGGACAGCCTTCAAGGGACATTTTCTGCAGAAAGCGTGGATGAGTTTTGTGACATGCAGGGCTGCTGGGGATGGAGTCCTGCTGCAGGTAAGTGGAAGGTTTCAGGGAAGAGCAGATTGCAGACCCTGGGAGACAATTCAGGACTTGTGAAGACACATGGAGGCTTGTCTTTTAGGGTTTTATTTTCTTGTACTGTCACAGGACACAACCTTACCAGGTGGGAGAGAGTCTGAGGATGGTGCAAGCTGGATCTCTTCTTCCTCTGACCAGAAAGAGACTGAAACAGAGGAGGAGGCACAAACCTGCCCTGCCTAACAGGTACCCACAAAAACTACCCTACTCAGTTTTTACCTTCTGTGTATTAACACAACTTTTATAGATCTGCTTCCTTACCTGCGAATGTGCTGCGAGCTGGGTAGCCAGGGGAGCAGCCCTCTCCCTCTGACATTTGTGCAAATCACCGGCCCTCACTAATTACCCCAATGACAAGGGCTGCTGCTGCCTCCAAGGCACACTGTTGTTCTTGTAGCATTCTGGCATCTAAAGAGACCACAACAAATCTACGTGTCTTCCCCATTTGTACTGACAGATTCCCCAAAGGAGACACGGCTTGTCTTAGGGACCTATTGTCCCTTTTGTACATACAGTCAACTCCCATTAATCTCATTAATGAGACCTACATTCCCAAACTCGGAGGAAAAAAATTCAGCTGGTTAGAAACAATGATCTCCTGGGGACGCAAGCAGGGAGCTCAGGAGACCCTCAGCCCTCTGCCCCCCTGCTGCCCTCCCTGGGTACTCCAAAGTGCCAGGGTGCAGTAGGAGCACCCACAGAGCCGCACAGGGCCACACACCCACCAGCCCCATCCCATCCAGCTCAGATCATGACAGGTGGCACACGGGGGCAGGGAAGGAAGGGGAAGGGAAGGAAAAGAGAGATGGTGCCATAGTCCTGCTGCCCCTTCCAACAGGGAGCAGTGTCTGGCGGCATTTCTTGCAGTCCTTGGAAGACACACAGGGCTTGGAGAGGGAGGGTGAGCATAGTACCTCTGCTTGTTTTGTCTCAGGAGAGGAAATACAAGCAGCCATTTAACCTTTTGTATTTTGTACTACGTTTTACTGAATCAAATCTGGAAATACTGTTGCAGGTTTAAAATAACTCTCATTTAGCTAAGCTGCTTGGGGACAAACCTTAGGTTGGTGTCTGCTGGAAGGGATGGATTCTGCATGGGACGGAGTGATCACTGTGTGACACTGTAGGGTGCTCCTCCTGCCTGCCCCACTCTGCTGTCTGCACAAAGACCCTCTCCAGCTGCTGTCTGTGAGTGGGCACCTCTCATTGCTCCCTCCCCAGCAGCAAGACCAGGAAAGGGGAATGCATTGAGGACAAGACAACTTCCTCCTGGGTGTCCTAAACTAGCCTTTTGTGCCTGCCCTTGACTTCAGCTGGGTGATCAGCAATGAGAAATGCTATTGTATGTGTACATACAGCAGAAAGCTCTCTGAGACCCATGGACAGGGGGACCTGCTGCAGCTGGGTGCTGGTGCAGGGAGCAGGGATGGGCATGTGGAGCATGGGGCCGTGGGAGCGCACCCAGCCTGGTGCTCTGAGTCATCCTGCAGGGCTGGAGCCAAGGAGCTGCTCTGCTGCAAACGGGAAATTGAATTCTGCTTGTGCTTACTGGGAAGCCTTGAGTCAGCCCCGGCACTGCTGCTCTGTGTGAAAAAAAAATGAGAGCTGCCCATATTATGTGCCATTATTGCCTTTATTACCTACGTCATATGAGTCGGATGGCTTTCAGACTTCATAGCCCAGTGATAGGGCGTGCTAACGTCTGCGTTCAGCGCCGAGGATTGGATTCAGTGCCTGACAGCTGTTAGACACACCGCAAGGGGTGGCTGCAGCCTGGGTGAGTGGCAATCACAGGGGCCCACCCTGGGGCAGGTGGCTGGGGCTGAGGCTCTGGGGTTGGAGGAGCTGCTGCCCTGAGCCATTCTGAGGCACTCCCAGTTGCTACTGCTTCGGATACTGCTGAGAGAAAAGAAGAGGAAGGCACTGCCCTGGCGATGTACAAAATGTGCTCATCCGGAGACGTGTACTGACATTAAGGAGAGGAAGGGAGACTGAGAACCACGAAGTTTGGGTTTATGTCTGGAAAATCTGTTCCTCTTCAGTGAGCAAAATTTAGCCAGAAATTTAATTAGTAAAGATTTTATTATTTAATTTTTTAATATATTTTTTTTTTCAAGAGTTTTGCCTATCTCAGTTCCCAGTAATGCAGCAGATGCTCAGCTATAAGCCTTTCATAGGGATATGCCTGCTTCACTGCCAGTTGCTGAGAAAACCCGGAAGTCCACATACAAAAAAGGAAAAAAATCTCAGTTATTCAAAACTTTTACCTTAACTTTGGTTCAAGGTTGGCACAAAAGTTGATCAACTGTTGCTGTTCCAAAATCACATGTAACTGAAATAGTCAATGCTTTGATTTCTGTATGTTTTGGGACCTTTTGATTTCAGACAGAGGACAACCAATTGCCTAGCTGATACAAATAAGAAGTTGTTTACAAGTATTTAGCTGCAAAATGGTGAAAGTCAGAGGGAGGTTGCAGGTTGCTTTCAGTGAGCCAGTCCTCCTGCAGAGCCCGCACTGCATGGGAGGTGCCCTCTGCCCAGAGCCCTGTCCAGTTTAGGGTCACTTTGTCACCAGTGAAAGGAACCAGACCAGGTTGGGGAAAGCCTGAGCTGCCTGGAAGAGCTGGTTCCTGCCCTTTTTGCAGCCACACCCCATTAATTCCTGGAGGAAGAGGAAGGTTTGTCTTTAGCAATCCTCAGTCTCCTGAAGTGATGCTGAAGAAAGGCAGCCAGGTGAGTGGTAATGTGTGATCGCTGTGGGTGGGTTGTTCTTGGTTTTGGAAAAGGGGAAGTTCTTCAAACAGAACCCCCATCTTTTTCTCCATATTTTGAGACAACTCTCTCTAGATTAAAAAATAAAAAGCCACTTTTGAAATCCTCAGCAATATTATTTTGTCCGGAGTTCTGACTTTACCTTAGAAATTCAGCTCTTTTCATTATTACTTATTTGTTACTTATATTGTAAAGGGCAGGGTCTTCAGCTGAAAAGACTTTCTCACTGACTCGAACAGTAGTTCAGAACTCATATGAGTGTGTCCTTCTAGTTGCCATCTTTGGAAAGTGTATTTTTAGCCACACTGTCCTAACCAGACCTTTTAGAAACAGAGGTTATGGTGCAGACCTTTGCTGCAGAGGAGTCAGTTCTGTCCAGAGAAAATTCTTACATTCACAACCTTTCCATAAGAAGCTCCTAAAAATGCCTACAAGTGAGCTGTTATCCTGGTACTGCACTTCTTTCTGGGGGTCTCCCTGGGTGCCTGGGTCTTCATTTTCCCTGCAGGGCTCATGTCCTTCTGTGAGTACTGGGGCATCTCCCTTCTTTGGAGTACCTGATACTGGGAACCAGCAAATTGCTTTCAAGCATTTCTGAAAGTCAGGTTGGGATCAAATCCATCTGCAAGTTGACCACCAGCTGATATGCATCTTTCTTCCTTCTTATTGTTTTGTTTTGCCATTAGTTAAGAAATTGAAGGCAACTTCATATAAGAAGCTGGAGTGCTTCTGGAAAAGAGGCAAGAACATTTTCCTTTGGAAAATAGGAAAGGGAACTTCATGGTTCTGTTTCTGTTATCAAGTGAAAACAGCTGGAGGCTGAATAGCGGGAAAGGGGATGAAAGTGCAGGGATAAGAGAGAGGAGACAAGCACAGCTCTTGCCAGCAGTGGGATGGAATTGGTGGAGCCTGTACTGCTTGGTGGTGACCAGTGTGGTGCACAACTTGAGGACTATGAACAGTCTGTTCCTTTTAATATCTGTAATTATATTGTAATTAACTGAGTGTAGTCATGACTGCTCTTCTTAGTTAAATATGCTTACAATGACACTGTATTGCATTACAGAAATGGTTTGATTTAATCTGATTTTAAATAACAATGTATTTCCCATCAGTATTTCAAATGAAACACAAAGTGCACTGCAAATCTGCTATTTGCCATGTTTTAAAATCTTTGATGTCAGTATTACTTCTGACTGACCTCCACCCATGGCAAAGCCAGTGCCATAAGGCTCACATGTAAGATGTGTGCAGGGGAAAAAAGGAAAAAAAAAAAAAAAGCAATAAATAAAGATAAAATGCCTTAAGTTGTAGAGAAAGACTGAGGTAGAGGCTGGAACAAGGCCTGTTGCTGCCTCCTGCGGGTGTGCTTCAGGTGCAAATGGCTGAGGGCTGCCTTGCGCAGCCTTAGCAGCCCATGCTGCTTATACAATGATGGAGCCGAGGGTGTTAAGTTCAGGAAGAGCAGGAATGAGCCATTGATGCTGCTCGAAACAAGGGAAAACAATAGGTCTTTAAGACAGCTTTTCTTGCTGAATGTAAATTGTTTTTTAATAAAATGTAGACAAAACCAGATGATGTCAGAAGAATTCCTCCCTTGTGCCACCCTGGAGATTGTTCAACAAACCACTGGAAGTGCATACATTTTGGGGAATGTTTCTGTGTTTGCCATGCCCATTGCATCTGTACATGTGACCTGATCCTGGAGGCCCTTTCTTGCACACCCGACTTGTTGTTTGCAGCGGGGCTGCAGCTGTGGCGATGCAAGGCAGTAGGGCTGTGGGCTGTGGCTCAGAGGCAGAAGGCACAGTGCTGGTCTGTTCCTGCCTTTAGCTGTAACTTGGGGGATGTTCCACACTTAATTTGCTGCCTTTAATTTTCTGCTTCCTCTCATCAGCATTTCTTTTCCCTAGATCCTGTTGGCAGTGAGTTCTTCCTCTGATTAACAAACAAACAAATAAAAAAAAAACCAAAAAAACCCACCCACATAAATGTACTGATCCATCTGTGATTTATGTATGCATATAAACAAAATAATTGCATGTGTGTGAACACTATTACTTCTACATGCATATCATGGATTTGTACAGTTAAGTGTGTGCACAGACAGTCATCTTTTGGAGAGAGATGCCTTGTGTTGGCAAATTGTGTTAATGAGAAATACATCTTCAGGCTGTTAACTAATGTCCTCCTAAGACAACCCACACGTTAGCTATTTGTGTCTGGTCATTTTCTTGAATGTTACAACCCAGCAGTTAAAGTCATCTGATTTCATCTGTTATATCTGTATTAAAAATAACACAGATCCCTGTAATTCCTTCTGCATTTTCCTCAAACGCAGGGGAGAAAGCACATTCCCTAATATGTTTTATGGGCACACTCTCTTTGTAATATTTCCTTTGCAAAGGTCCTGCTCATATTTGTATCTTATTACTTTTCTTATACTGGATTTATTGATAGTTTCTAACAAAAATATGATTTCAGTATATTTACGGAACAAAACTCAATATAACAGTCCCCGATTCAATTTTTTTCATCAAAATGGAGAACAATAAAGAATCTAAAGTCTTCAGTTCAGACACATAGCATCAAAATCCCCTATATTGTTAAAAGAAATAACTCAATAACAGGGAAGTGATAGATATTACTTAAAGAACAGCATTAGCTTTGTTTACTTTATCTGTGTTTCTAATAATCTGGGCTACAACTTGAAGAGTTACAAATATTTTGCTCCTGAAACACGTATAAATTCAGTCATCTCTCGTAAATGGGGAAAAATAATGCCCATATGTTAAGAAAAATTTATTGTGTATTGTTACAGCTAGTAAGAACATTATACACATTCGGTTGCATTTCTCATGAAGGGGATTTTTGTTCTTGGTTCTGCCACACTTCCTCCATAAATGCACTTTGTTTGGGTGGTTGAATCTTTTTTGGTAAGGGTTCATATTCTGCAATTCTAATGGCTTACATTCAGAGCAACGCTGTGGAGCTGGTTAAGGGGGCATTTTGTTTGTTTTTCTATTGACCACTAGCTAAAGATTTGATTAATAACTTTGGCTAACAATAGATTTTTAGTTAAATGGATGGATGAATTCATTATTTACCTGTTCTTATCCTCGTGTGTATTGCCCAATGATGATTATAGCTGTTTTAGAAATGATCCTCATTTATGGTATGTTGCATCATCCGGAGAAGTAGTAATGATTTTAGATTTTCCACCTAAATTACAGGGCACTTTCCACTGAAAATGGTAAACAATATTACAAACTTAAAAAAAAGAAGTAATCTGATTTCAGGGAAGAGGGAACCCAGTGAAAGATGTGTGCTTTTATAAGGATGGACAATGGAAAGCAAAATAATAACTCCTAAGTTTGATTGTTCAAATATATTCTGCAATACAGAGAGCTGCATGCAGGCTGGAGCAGGCATGGGGCAGGAAGGTTAAGTAGAAGAGAAGGCACAATACTTCAGATTGGCAGTAGACTGCAGCAAGAATAATCTAATCAAAACTAAATTAAATTATCTAGTCCCAGGGCAGGCTCCTGGGACTGCTGCACTGAATGCTAGCAGAGCTCCTCCTAGACATTTTTCCCCAGTCAAACTCACATGATGAATGCAGATGAAATTTGAAATATGAAAATCTGAAATAATTTATGGAAGTTGTCAGAAATTTGGCCTGCTTGTGGTGTAATTTCCTCTGAGACGAGGCAGGCTGGCTCATTGCTTCTAGTCTCATAGCAGTTGCTGGTCTTCCAGTGGATGGATCAACCCCTTTAAAATGCTCTTCCAGACAAATTACAGCTCATTACAGACAGCCTTGCACCATGCCATTATGTCAGAGGAAATCTTTTTTCATTTGCACAAATTTGCTTGGAATTCTCATATTTATTTGAGCATCCATTATCGAATCTGAACATTGAATTATCCACAATTATTTTCTGGGTAGGCGGATGTTTGTGCATATGGAATAGATAGTGACTGTGTAGATATAAAAATATTATAGCATTGCTGAAAACCCTGCGTATTTCAAACAACCGCTTTTATACAGAGAGTTGCCATGTATCTATAGAAAGGCTATTTCCTGAAGTCACTCTTTTATGCAGTGCATTTGTTGTCCGAAAGGAGTCATCTACAGAAAGCAACTCATTTCCCAGTGACTCAGAGTCTGCTCCTTGTAGTTATCACAATTAGGACTTCTGTCTGTGCATATGTAATCTGTGTATGGTCTGGCCCCATGTGAGACATCTCCAGTTGTTATTTACTTTGAATTACATTCTGTAACAAGCACGCTGTCTTCATTACCACCGCACTCACATCTAGCTTGCCTCCCACCTTTCCATGTGCTGGGAAGGGAGGAAAGTATTGGTGTGCAAGGAAATGGAAGGGCCAGTGATGGGTCCCTCCATCACTCTCAGATGAATTTTGCCTAAAATATGACTGTGAGCAAAATGACATTCTAAATGATGTTTTCTAGCTGTTTAACCCTATTACTAGGATACTGATATTGCAACTTCATGGTTGCTTAACATTAGAAATGTACTCTGGAAGAAAAAACTTCACAAGTGGTTGATCTGGTGAGAGGCTGTCCCCTTGGTTTACCTCAGTAGGGTGACTGAACTTCTAGATACAAACATTTCTTAGGATAGCATTAGCTGAAGCAGATCAGAACGATGCGCTAAGATCATTTTTCTTCTTGAGTCACGATCAGTGTTAAGAAGCTAAAAACCCTGGCTTTGGTTCTTCTGAGAGTACCTGCCCAATCCAGGAGACAGTTTAGAATTGTTGACTTTGCTTAAATAACATTCTATTGCAACCACTCTCAGATCTCCTTATAAAAGTTGGACCATATTGAAGTTTTTAAACTGTCTCATTACACGGACAGCCATTAGCTAATTTCTGTTCTATTCTAGCAACATAACCCCAATCCCATCATTATTTATGGCCTATGAATTCCCCATGGAAAGCTTTGTTGCAAACCATTATGGACCGTGAGCTGTAGAAGAACAGAGGGTAGAACTGTTTCATGATCACATAAATTCTTTTTTATTATTTACTCAGGCTATTGAACACTGAGAAAAGGCACAGATCTCCCGCAGACAATCCTCTACAGGTGTGCATTTTGGCCTCCGGCGTTTTCATTTTCTCAAGAGTGAATTGGCTGTGAGCTCCACTCCAGGCCCTCGCAGCTTGCCTTCAGCTGTCCTTCAGCACCACCGGCCTGAGTGGCTTTGGCGGAGCAATCCCTTTTTGCTTTGCGCTAGCTGTAAGATGTGGACAGCGGCAGGCACTAACGCGATGATGCTTCTTGCCCTCAATATTGTAGTCTGTCGTGGCGATGAATTACTGAAGGTGTGCTTTTGTCATTATTTATCCATTTCAACTTTTTTTTATGCTTTTCTAGGAAACAAAAACTTTCTTTTGTTTTCAGACTGGAGGAATAGTTTCTAGTCACACCAATTTTTCACTAAGTCCTCAAAGGATACCTTTCATGATGTCAGTCAGATGTGTGCTGCTAATGATCAGGAAACTTTCCATCCTGGAGTATTTGACAGATTGTGATGTATCAGACTTCCCAGTTGATACCTTTACCTTGCTGATATTTCTAGTCCTATGCCTGGATGAGAAGACTTGTCCTCATCTGGCTCTTCTGTCAGTACAAGACAGATATGGTGGGACTGTTTGAAGGGTGCACAGTGCTTAGGACTCAATGAGAAATACAGACAGTTCAGCTATCTCAGGACAGTTGTCTGAGACTTGGGACAGGACATAATCCTCATTAGGAGAGCCACTGTTCACTGTAGTAAGCATGCGAGAGTAAGGCCTGATGGCATGGGCTGTTTGATCACCAGTTGTTTGCACAGTGGTTGGTGCTCAGTGACCTGCAGAGACAAACTTGCCAAGGTCAGGTGGACACCTTGGTTCCAGCAAAAGGACTTGAAAGCTCCTGGTCAATTCAGATAGTGGAGGAAATACTCTCATTGCAGGACTCCTTGAGTTATCATAGAATTACAGAATGGTTTGGCCTGGAAAGGACCTTCCAGCCCACTCAATTCCAGCCCTGTACTGCAGGCAGGATCGCCAACCATCAGAGCAAGATGCCCAGGACCCCATCCAGCCTGACCTTGAGCACCTCCAGCAATGGGGCAGCCACTGTTTCTCTTGGCAGCCTGTACCAGTGTTGTCTGTGTATGAGTGGGCCCATGAGGTGTGAGTGTTTGTATAGGGTAATTGGCAGTGTGTCAGGGTGATAGCAGAGCAAGAATGAACCCTGATTGATTATGAGGCATGTGAACATTAGCCAACTGCAGTCATTTGTGCAATTAATGCAATGATGCTGAGAACAGCAATATCTAGTACTTTATGGTAATCCTCTGAACAGAATTTTGAACTAAGAAGGGGTCATTTTTGCTACTACGGAAGTTATTTATGTTAAAGATACATAATGATATTAGGACTTCAAAAACTAGAGCCACAAAATCATTAAACTGAGAAAGCTCCGAGCTATTTTGTATGAGTTGTATTTGCATTTTACTCATAATAAATATAAATTGAGAAAATTCCATTTAAAAAATGTCAGAAGGAAAAATAATTACTTCGGAATCAAGGATTGTGTTTATTAGTATTTCTGCTTCTTTTTGTGTTATGCACTTTGAAATACCCATGAAGTCACCTCCCTGCCCCTGCTCCAGACCATTTGGTGGTAGTTTCAGGATGAAAAAAAGTCACAGAAACACGTAATTTGTTTCAGTCACCACATTCTTCCTTTCATGTGGATAGCTGTAGTATGGCTGGAGTGAGCTGTAGCCTCCCAGCTTCTCTTTGCTGCAGGAAACTTTGTAATAGCACTTAAATAAATAAAGAAACTGGGTAGGAGATTATTGCTTTCATTGTGCTATTGTATATGTGTATTATAGAGTCACCCCACAGATTGACACCAGCAGTTGAAAGCGGGACAAGACAAATGTTGTATATGACAGTGGGGTAGTATTGAAAGATGACCCCATATCTGCAGAGCTGGAGTTATGGATCCATTGATGGCTGTTAGCCGCACTTGAAGCGTGGCTGTTAGATTTTGCCTCCCGGCTGCTGGCTGCTGGCCTGCCTGCCTGCCTGCCTGGGCAACCGGTGCTGAATGGAGCGGCGGGGGCCTCGGCACTTTGTTCTCCGCACAGCAACAGAGAAGTGCGAGGCAGGCGGGATGCACAGCTCTGAGCTTTGTTGCTCCCCTCCCTGCCCTGCCCTTGTTGTTGGAGTGGTCGAAGGGCTGGGGAGCTTACAAACACCGCGCGTGGAGTGATGGTGGGGAAAGGAGTCTGTGAGCACAAAGGAAATAGTTGAAATAAAAATGTGAATTCTGAACAGTGCTTCAGTGTTTCTCCACGGGGAGAGATGCTAGGGAGGAAACTTGAGAACAAGGCCATGAAGAGATACCTGGCATTAAATTAGATGTTCCATATATTTATCATCAAAAATATTTAGGAAACTTTCTAAAGAGAGTTTCTGTCTGACTGCCTGGGTGTATGCAGCCCTACTGCCTGAATGTATGTTGGTGTGTGCGCGCATGTGCTCAGGCATTTTCCCCAGTTTTGGCATCCAGAGAAAAGCATGAAAAAAAAAGGGCAGTGTAGCAGGGGGTGATACATTCCTTATAGTCCCGCGAAATGGCTCAGAAATTGATTTTTCCTGCTAAGTTAATAACAGTTTGTGTTTAACCCACATGAAACAGAGAATCCACGCAACAAAGATCTTCCACCGCCTCTTCCCAGAGAGATGGTGGATGCCCCATCTCTGGAGACACCCAAGGTCAGGCTGAACAGGGCTCTGAGCCACCTGATCGAGATGAATGTGTCCCTGTTCCTTGAAGGGGAGCTGAACTAGATGGTCTTTAAGGATCCATTCCAACTCAAATGATTCTATGATACTGTGATATTAGGCAGAAAAAGTCTGGAAAGTCTGTAGTCATAAATCTCTGCTTAAAATAAATCAATAAATAAATAAATAAGAGAGAGATAATTGTCTGTTTGACTAAAGCGAGACACATGGCTGACTTCCTCAGGGGAAGCCACTTCTGCCTCGGATCATACCATGTTTGTTATAAGCATGTTCCTCACGGGACATGCTCGTGCCAGCATAGGATCTGTTGATGTTTTGATGGAGGAAATTCTACATTTCAAGGAAATAAGGTATTTTGAGCACACTTTTCTAAGCTATCATTAATTTACAGATGAGTGATACTGGTTAAACAGGCAAGTGTGTGTGCAGCTCAGGTCATATAGGCTGAAGAAGTCTTAATACTGGTGTGGAGTTCCATTGTTGCTGATAACAAAGAAAACATTAATTTAAGGACTAAGTGAGTCTATCCAACAATGGGACTTCCCCACCAGGAGAACACTCAGCATCAGCAGTGGTAAAGGAGAGAGGGTTTTACTGTTAACAAATCTGACCAGAAATCAGCAGGATTCTCATCTTGGTTTAATGCAAGAGAACCCTACTCTCCAAGTCGAAGTACTTTCTTACAGCACATCTTTTTTTCCATATAGAACGTAGGTGAATAGTGTTTGCCTTGAGGCTGTTGTCAAATCATGAAACTGTGTGCTGTGCTACCTCTGGGAAGAAGCTGGCACCTAAACACAAAAAGCTAGGTTTGGTTTATGCCCCGCTCATTCATTAATAATGGTAAAATGCCAGGAGATCTTTGGATGTAGTGTAAGATAAACTATGCTGTAATGTTACTGTTAATAATAAAATAAAGATAAATTAGAGATAAAAGGAGATTGATAGATGTAATAGAGTTCTTGTCTAGGAGGAGACAACCATCAGTTTCTCTTTCCATTGTCCCAAATGTCTCTGTTTTCTTTTCAGAGACAAATCACAATGTAGTAATAATTTCATTTAACTCATTATTTCCTTCATCCTTTTTTTTTTTTTTTAAAGCATTTTCTTGTTGCTTTTTCAAGACAACAACAATCATGACTCACCCTTCACCCTCATTTCTTAATAAAGCTATTCTGGTATTCTTTCCCAATTTCTATGCACACAGGAACTTTTGCATGGGGTAGATCAGCTGCATTATTCCATTCAGGGCATGTTTTCTCCATGCCCGTGCAGATGCTCCCACCCCAGGCAGCTGGTGAGGAGAAGGAGGTCCTCCATGTCCATGAGGGTCATATTTTTGGTCTCCCTACAATCTGCTCACTTTGTTGATGAAATGCTTCCTTGGAATACCATGGGATCACATGAGGAAGGTGAATGAGATTTTCACCTTGCTGACTACAGTGAGAACCTTATCCGATTCGGGACTGAGGTATTGGTCCCAAAGGTGAATGATCAAAGCCAAAGTGATAGAGATGAAGTGAGAACACGAATAGCTATCCTTCTTCCCCTCCAACATGTTCTCATTGCTTTATTAAATTCCGTCTCTCTACAAATAATTCAAACAGCCTCTTTTCATAATGCACTTCCAGTATAAAGGGGAGAAAGGTGGCTTCTGGTACTTTGCTATGATGACAAATACTAATGTTGTAGAGAACTTTTTATTTCTCCCAGGAGCCCTACCAGCAGGAGCACTCTGCGTTTTTGTCCTTGATACCAACTGTGTGTGATTGTTAAGACTCAGACAAGATTTAGTGGATCATAAATAATTATGAGCACATGTTTGTACATAGGACTTTTTTCCTTGACACTAATTTTACACAATACTTAGGCACACAGAATGTCTGATCCCGTATATCTGAGGCTCCAGTGTGCCCATCCAACCAGTGTTAGGCTTACTTCTGTGAGACTTGAATGAGTTCATCATAGTGGAATATCAAGCTCGATATGACCTGTTCACAAACTGGGTTTTATAAATATGGGCTTTTCCGTCCAGTCGTTATGTGACATTGATTTTAAGTCCTGGGGGAAGGGAAGAGGGAAGAGGGAAGAGGGAAGGGCTGTTTCACACTGTTTCCAGCAGCATTGCCCGTTCCACAGGGACCGCCAGAGAAGCCGGCCACAGCTGCCCCTCTCCCAGGCACCTGGCTTTGGCTTGTATCTCTTCCAGCCAAAGGCAGTGTGTCTGGCTCAGCTGAGAAGACTGCAGGAGCTCACACCACCAGGGAGCGTGACAGCAAATTTGCAGGCCAAGTTTCACTATTGGAACATGGAAGACTACAGACCTGTGAATAGACTTAATTCAAATCTGGGTGGTTTGTTTTGTTTGTGTTTGTGTTACTGTTGCATTCATATTTGTTTCTTTCTTTCTTTGCTTGTTTGTAGACCACTCTTACTCATAGTTCTCCCGGCACACGTGTGCCTCAGGTGTTACAACTGTACTGCCCCACCCCAGAGAGATGCTCAGAGGCTTTGCTCCAGCACCGAGGCTGTCCCTCGACAGTGAGTGTCTGGGAGCTGTCGGGCAGAGCCGGGCCGGGCCGGGCCGGGCCCCGCAGCCGGAGCCGCATCGATGGCAGCTGCACAGCGCTGTGCCGGTGCTCGGGGGGGGCGGGGGGGGTGGCAGCGATGTCCCCATCACCCGCCCCGCTCCCTCCGAGCACTCCCCGGCCCGGCGGCTGGTGGCTCAGTGCTGGCGCTGATTAGGTAACAACAGAGCACCTTCCCTGCCTGCCCTCCCTCAATGCGCTCGGGCCACGGCTTTTGAAGGAGCCCAGCCCCGCCACTATCCGACCATTATGAGGGGATGTATGGGGCTTTATCCGGAAAAAGCTCAGCCTTGCCCCAGGCTTCATCAATCATTTAGACCGGTTCAAATCCCCTTCATCGCGTTCCGCTTCATTAAACCTATCAAGGGGGGACTGAAGAGAGTTTGTATAGGTCCAGAATGCCTGTACACTCCTCTTCGCTAGCTCGGAGAGCGCGGACGGAATAAAGGAGAGAGAAAGGCAGGGAATCAATTAAGAGGAATTTCGCTGCCTCGGCCTTCCTCGCGCTGCGGCCCGGCCCCAGCCTTCAGCCCCCGCGGAGGAGAGGGGTCTGCGGGGCATGAAACCGGGGCCCTGTTGCAAAGGGAGATCTCAAACGGGACTGGGATGGGGCGGCGGGAGCCGGGGGTACCCGCGGTCGGATGGAGCGACCTGAACTGCGAACGCACTCCTCAGCCGGGAGGACAGAACAAGCTCCCGCGACTGCCCCTGGAGATGACCCTGTTACACTGTGCCCTGGGGTAGCGAGATCTAGCGGCTCCGTTAAGGTGGCGAATGATATTTCCGGCGTTATTTTCATTTTACATGCGCCAATCACCGGTCCTGCCTGTTCCCCCACTCCGGGCTGCGGTCGCCCCGTCGGGGCTCCACTCCCAGCGCCGGTGCCGGGCTGCAGCGGGCACAGAGCGAGGCGGCGGCACCTCTGCCGGACCCTTCTGGTGTTAATGGTCATAATGCCGCGGAGAGAGCCGAGAGGGACGCGTTGAGGGTCAGGAGCCCGGGTAGAGCTGGGCTTAAAGCAAAAAGACAGAAAGGAAAAGGGGAAGAAAAAAAAAAAGGGGGGGGTAGGGGGTGGGGGGAAGGAAAGAGAGAGAAAAAAGGCAACGCACCGAACCCAAGTCTGTATTTTAACTTTTTTAATAATGATTTTTCCTGCGCTGTAAGCTTGCACCGAATCCTGGAGGAATTGCTAAATCAGATTAAGGTTATATTTTGCAACAGACTGGATGGAGCAATAAAGGAGAAAGCGCGGAAATGGGACTTCACCCATCAATTAGATCTCTATTAGCAGCCAATGCAGGCTTCACCACAGGAAATGTCACGTCCCGGCAGCAGCAGCAGCAGCAGCTCTCGCTCCTGGGCCGCAGCCATCCCTCACGCTGCCGCGGGGCCTTTGTTGCGGGCGGAGGTGCGCGCCCCGAGCACCTGCTGCCCCGCGCCCGCGCAGGGTGCCCGCACCTGCGCAGCGCCCAGGAAACGCCGCCCGCGGAGGGAGGCTGCATGAATATGAAAAGGGAGATGGCAGTCATAACCGGGCAATTACCAACACAATGGGCAATATTTTGAATAGCGGGGCGGCTCATCTGCCGTCATAGATCATATCTGCCAAAGCCCCCCCCCACCCCCTCCGTCCCCGCCGCTCCTTAGGACTGGGTGACCAAAACTCCGAGCGCCGACGGTTTCTACCCCGTTTGGAGCTGAGCTCGGGGCTGCTCCTTCCCCCAGCTCTGTTCCGGGCGCGGAGCAAAGATAGGAGTAGAAGAAAAACCCTCGAAATTGCCCATCAGCGAGAAAGGTGCACCAGGGAAGGAGTGACCGAGCAGGGGGAAGTGACGGGGGGATAAAGGGAGCTCTGTTGCCCCGCTCCTTGTTGTCCTCGCCTCTGCTCCATTCAGGCACCGAATTCAAATGGATATTTTCCAGCTCGACCCAGCTGAACGGGCGCTCAATGCCTGAAAGCTGCCGAGCTGCCGTCGCGGACATGCTCCTCGCCCGAGATTATAATTTTCATAATACGCTTTTATGTCGCTGCCGCCCCCTCCGGTGAGCGGCCCGCAGAGCGCCTGAAAGGGGCTTTGAGAGCCCGGGGAGCTCTGCGAGCCCCCCCGCCGGCCCCAGTGGCACCGCCCGACCCGCCCCGTTCCCCACGGCCCCCAGCGCGGCCCCGCCCGGGCACCGCCCGCCTCGGGGAGCGCCCGGGGAGAGCTCAGCGGTGCGCTCCCATCGGATGGGAAAGATACACACGCGTGTGTTTTGCAGTGCCGGTGGGGGGGGGGGGGGGGGAACCCGATTTCTACCGGGGTGCGCCGGTGAGTGGTCAGCGGCTGAACACTCAGAGGTCACGGAGCTTCCCTCGGGGACACGTCCCACGAGTGAGAGGCCGAATGGGCACCCGAGAGGCCCTCGGGGGAACCTGAGCTGCCGGGGGCACGGCTCGTGGGTGGAGAGCCGCTGGCACGGGTGTGTGCAGAACGCTGGAGCTGGGAGTGGGCCCTTAAGCGTTTGCTTAAGATTGGAGGAAGAGAAAAATAATAATAAAAAGGGGGGGAAAGGGGAAAATAAAGAAGGGTGAAAAGCAAGGTGGGTGGGACGCTGGGGGGGGGGAGGAGGAGGAGAAGGAAAAAAAAGAGCGGAAATTAAAACAAATGAGAAAAAAGGAAAGGGAAAATAAACCACGGAGTGAAGACTGAGGTCCCGGGACTTCGCTTCTGGCCACGGGAGAGGAGGCACAGAAGAAGTGCGTTGCCCGCTCGCACGCTCTGACGCCCAATGAGGCTGAGGCGGCCGCAGCACAGGGCCGTGCCCGTCCCGCTGCCCGCGCGGGGTCCGCCGCTGCAGTGCCCGGTTCTGCACTCCGGGTTGGTTCCGCGGAAGCCGACGCTAAGCTCCCGTTACAAACACGGCTGCTGGGAGCAGCGGCCTTTATCCGAGGACGGGATGCACCTGCGCCGCGCGGTCCACGATCCATTAGCTCAGCTCTCGGAGGGCTGCGGCTTTAGAGGCGAGTGGGGAGCAAAGCTCGTCCTCACCTCCCTCCTCCGCCCTTCGGGGGCCGGGACCGGGCAGCCCCGCAACATGCGCTGGGCAGAAGGGTTGGGAAGCGGTTCCGTGCCTCGATTTCCCCAACCTATGTGGCCAGAGCAACGCCGGGAGGGTCTCACTCCGGAACGCCTGTTGCCTTAGGGATGGTGATCAGAGTCAGAGAGTGGTCTGGGTTGGAAGGGACCTTAAAACTCATCCAGTTCCGAGCCCCTGCCGTGGGCAGGGCTGCCACCCACCAGATCAGGCTGCCCAGAGCTCCATCCAACCTGGCCTTGAACGTCTCCAGGGATGGAGCATCCATAGCTTCTCTGTGCGAGAGCCTCACTGTCTTCTGAGGAAAAAAAAAATAAAAAAATTCATCCTAACATCCAACCCAAATCTCCCTCTTTTAGTTTAAAGCCATTCCCCCGTCCTATCTGCCCAGGATGCTTAAGCTGTTTTCGTGCCGCCTCTGTGCCAGGTGGGCAGCAGTCACCGATGCCCCCCCGAGAGAGACTTTTAGGGCCTCTCTCCACTTAGGTATAAGGCTGAGCCTCTGAGTCCAAGCCCACACCGAGCACACCCGGCAAGAGCTCGCTCTCACCAGGAGCATCGGTGAGCTCCTACTGACTGCTGAACCCTGGAGCAGCAGAAATTACACAGAGCTTTGGGCGCTGAAAGACAGACGAGGAGAAGAAAAAGAAAAAAAAAAAAAGTAAAGAAAGAAACGAAACTAAAACAAAACAACGCTTTTTCTGTACTCTGGGAGGAGGAAAAAAAAAAAAAAAGCACTTCTTCGTAGCTCGGTGGGGAAAAAGGTCACGTTGCCATTGACAAGTATGTAAAGACATCTTCCAACCATGGGAAAACATGTATAAATTGTTTCGACTCACTGCATTCAAAACCAATGGAAGTGAATTACAAAACTGCACTTCTCGCATTGTTGGACTGAAAGGATATCTATTTATCATCTTATAAGACAGCTCGAGCGATCTTTATCTGCTTTGCCCACTTTCTGACCCAAATTCAGGGTTTTTATGGAAAATTGCAGTCAGTTTGATTGATGAAATCCAAAGATGTCTAAAATGGCACCAAAGATCTCCAACTGTGCAGACTCCAACCGAGGGCTTCAATGTTGGCATTGTTCCTACGAAAAAAGTCGAGAAAACGAGCAAAAGTTAGGGAATTCCTGTTAAAAAACTTCAAATTTCAATGAGCATCCCCAACCCATTATCCCTATTCATGGGGCGAACTGTGTGACCATAAAAGTATTTCCCACACGCTGCAAAACAACAACAACAAAACCCCCTCCGCTTTAAGCCGTGCAATAAACCTTCTTTGTACAATGCTGAATAACCCTGTGCGGAAACAAACCCGGGCGCTGCCCTCGGGGATGCGCGGAGTGCGGAGCGGGGGAACGGGGATCGCACGGAACGAGCGCTCAGAGAGATGAAGAACGTCAGCGTGTACACGTGCGTGTGTGTACATGTATATATATATATATATGTCTATACATGCGTACATATACGCATGTACAGAGATGAGAAATCTGCTCTGCGCGCCCGAAAACAAGTCAGCCTCTATTCAAGACTCGGTGCTGCGATGGAGATCGTCGGTATTCAGTTTTTCGTAGGACCGGGCCCCGCTGCCGGAGGGGTTCGGTTCGGTCCGGCCCTCCCGCATCCCCTGCGCCGGTGCCGAGTGCTGTTGCCGGCTCTGTCCGCCCGCTGCTCGCTCGGGTTCGCCCGCGTGCGCTCGGCCGGGGCCGCGCATTATTGCGGAACACTGTCACCTGCCTAATTGTTCTAAATGGCCACCTCCTATTATTAATAATAGCTGGAACGTGGCTCCCAGCCACGTTACCAAGGCCGGGGAGCTGATGAATGAAACCCCTACCAGGGAAAATCTTGGTGGCTGTCTTCTGTCGCATTACCCGAGGGGGCCGACCATAAATCTTCCTTCATTTTAACCACGTTTACCCTCACCCTCCTCCGGGCTAGGGCTGCTGCGCTCAGATTGCGCCGATGTGCCAGCGCTCCGCACCAGCTGCTCCTAACGACGGCCCCGTCGCTGTCAATTAAGGCACTGAGGAGCGGGGCCGGCGGCTCCGGGGCAGCGCGGCCCCGGCAATTAGCATCCATTTCCAAGGGACCTCCGGGGCACAACGCGCAGGCAGGGGAGGACCGGCACGCCAGGTCTGGAAGCGTCGTGACACTGAGCAGGCCGCGAGCAGCCGGCCCCGCTCTCCTCGGAGGACATCTCTCCGGCCAAGCCGTGCGCGGAGCGCGGGACATAAAGGGCCGCATTCATTTCCCCGTGCGAGCTCGGCTTCCCCTCGGCGCTGCCTCTTTGTGCGGCTCTGTCCCTACCCCCCCAACCCCTCAACCCCCCCACCCCCCCCCACAGCTGCCGGAGCAGCGCTCCGCGCCGCTGCCCTTTGGCCCGGGCAGGGACGGGGCGGCCCCGATGCGGGCGGGTCAGGGCCGGGCGCAGCCCCGGGGCTCCGCGGAACAAAACCCGCGGGGAGCGCGGAGCCGGGGCGCGGGAGCGGAGGTGTTTGCCCAAGTCATTAGCGGCCGTAGCTAGGCGCGAGGCGGCGCGGGGCCGGGCCGCGGGCATATCGCAGCGCGGGGCTATGTGACCCCTCCAAGTTCAACAGCAGAGCAAACAGCGCATGCCGTGGGGACGGCAGTCAGCGTGGGGGGGGGGGGGGGACGACGACAAAGGGGGAAGAAAAACGTTCCGGTATTAAATATGGAAAAGTATGGGGACGGGGGCAAGGGGTCAATGAAAGTCAACAAGAGAGCAGGCTTAATGACAGAGGGAATTTAATATCAAAAACAGATAAATCTGCGCGGAAGGCAGCCCCAGAATGGAGAAAGGGAGGCGGTGCCGGGGGCGGCATTCTCTCGTCGATAGCGGCGGGATGGGAGTTGGTGGGGAGCAGCGGGCGGGACCCTCCGTGCGGCTCCGTCTGTCGCGAGAAATGGGTAACGCGGCTCCGGGCGCTACGGCGGCCCCGACGGGGAGCTCCTGTCCTCCCGACCCCGATGCCCGCGGCCCACTCCGTTCCGCTTCCCCGCCCCGCAGAGCTCCCCGAGGGCCCGGAATTGCCTCTGCGCGTGGGTGTTCCCACACGCAGCCCCAAAATGACGGGGATGGGGACGGTGACAGTCCCTGAGCTCCGGGTCGCCGCCAAGCGCGCGTCCGCGGGGCGTTATCGCGACACTCTGCGGGCCGTCGCGACGTGAAAATGAAATCTTTCCACTTTCTACCGCAGGGAAGCGCCGTGAGTGGGAAGAAAAAAGGGTCCGAGGGAGCGGACTCCGCTGCCTGCTCACGGGGCTCGAGGAGCCTGGCCGGGCCGGGCCGGGGAGCTCACGGACCGGGGGGAGGCAACAATTAAAAAATAAAGGGGAAAGGAAGAACCCCGCGCCCTGATCAATACGGCAGTGTTTCCGCGCTGGTTCAGGAGGTCATGCGGGCGTAGGCACAGCATGGAGAGTTATTTATGTCAAGTCGGGTTATTGTAAACGAAATCCAGCAAATTGCACATGAGCTCCTCGGGGCCGCCAGTGGGCTCGTGGGCAGAGGTCAGTGTCAGTCAGTCCGTCCGTCCCTCCGGAGACAGTCATTGTCCGGGGGCTGACACCACGTCGGGGGCCATAGGCGGCTTCATCCATCTCCATCCAGTTAGCCCCGGCGCCGGGACGGGGCGCGCCCGCGCACCCCACGGCTCCCACCTGCCGGGCGGGACGGGCCGGGCCGGGCCTGGTTGGGTTATGCCGTGCGAGGTTGTGCCGAGCAGGGCCGATCCGAGCCGCACCGCGGGGCCCATGCCTTCCCCGGCGGCCGGCACCGGCTCCGGCTCTATCGCTCCCCCATAATCCCTTTATTAATAGGGAAATTCTTCCTTTCTGACAATTTAATAGTCCAAAGTAATCATCTGCGTGACATTGCCCATCCGTCTTCTCAAAAGAGAAAACAAAGGGGATGGTTTTGCCCTGGGTCCCTCCAGATCCTTTTCTATTTTGGGAAGCGCTCCCCACAATGGGGTCCTTATGAGCCATAATGGTTATGTTTATGAAGCCAGCGATACCAGTGTATGAAGGCAATTTTATGCCTAATTTGAGAATGATGTAAGAACGGAGGGGACAAAGGGGGTTTGTGCCCGGCGCCGGGTCCCTGCCGAAGCGATCTCCCCAACCGCACCGCGGACGCGCAGCGCGCAGCTCGGTGGGGAGCGGGGTGAGGGCAGTCCGGAACCCCGCTCCGAAGGGAATGGCGAGGGGGGCTGCGGGCGGCCCTCCCCGCTCCTATCCGAGGGGCTCTCACCTCTGGGAGGACTCCAATAACCGCGGCCCCGGCCCCGCTCGATTAAGGGATAATTTTTAATATATATGCAATAAATGTTCACTTTGTTAGATTGAATGACAGACAATAATATCGGCAAATCTTCATATCCATCCATTACCGGCAAACGAGCCGCACAAAGAACATATTTGCTTTTGATTAATTTATTTGCAGACTCTGCTTGATAAAGCAATAACGATTTGGTTAAACTTGACATTCGGTCTTCGGGGGGTTATCAGCCCAATTCCCTCTCGTTCGGGGGTGATAATAAAGCTGTTTAAACGGGATTAATTATTAATTGCTTGCAATTAATTT